>LR990280.1:48624565-49874565 GCA_905147355.2 Apotomis turbidana | reverse complement strand
CGTTTCCTATATGGTAAACTTGGACACATTGCTCGCAATGCTCGCGCCTATTATTTCTAGATTCGCGATATGACTGCGATTTTGAATTTTTCGTCTATCGCTAAGTAAATAGTGTGATCTCGGTTATACCAGCGTCAAATGTCTAATACGATATTTGACTAAACTGAAAATCTATACATATAAACAGACAAGTCCTGACTGACTGACTGGCTGACTGACTCACTCATCAACGTAGAGCCGAAACTACTGAACCTAGGAACTTCAAATTTTTGGAATAGATCAAGTATACGATGCAAGCAAGCACTAAGAAGGGATTTTTCAAAACTCATTCCTTAAGGGTGTCAAATCGGGGTTGAAAGTTTGTATGGAACTTATGTAATTTTTGAGTTAGAGTAATAAAACTTTGTGTATGGATTTTTGATCTAAAAACAAGAAAACTAATTTCAGGATTTTTGAAAACTCATCCTTTAAAGGGGTTAAATAGGAGGTGAAAGTCTGTATGAGGAACTTGGAATTCTTTGAGTAAGAGTGGTACGTACTAATATTTCGTGTACAGCTCTTTCTATACAAAGTAAGTAATAAATACGTTTCAGCATTTTTGGAAATTCATCTCCAAAAGGGGTTAAATGCACAGTGAAACTTTGTAAGAAAAACGTGGTCTGTTTGAGTAAGGGGTGCTTTCTTTTGCGTGTAGACTGATCATCAAAAACTAAAATCATGTATTTCAGCGTTTTTGAAAATTCAATCCCTAATGGGATACGCTGAGAGCCCGATGGCCCCTGGAGGTGCCTACTGCATATCAAAATTGGTTAAAATTAGACATGTGCCGATTTCGCTTCTTCGACTCGTATTCCTAAGCACTTAGGACAAGTACCATAAAAGTGACCTGATGCTGGATCTTGGAAGTGCCTATACTTTAATAGACCGCAGGATTGGTTTAACATGACATTATGACTTAGCTAAAACGGCTCATGTCTACGTCTGGCGAATCTTGACATCCAGTATGCACTTCCAGTTCCAGGGTAAATCATAAGGTTAATATAACAAGAATCAGCGAAAACGGCACATGTATACCTATGGCCAATCTTAATTGCGATCCTGTAGATCTTCCAGGGTCCAACATCAAGTTAAGTCGGATTAGCAAAAATGGCACATTCATCATTCCATCCATACCAGTAAACAAAAGCACTTCGGCATGTCTAAGTCTTTTAGCATTTTACTTCCCGAGAGTAGGTAACTACAAATACTACTATAAAATACCGAAATGGACATTAGAAATTTGTGCCTAAGTATATTATTTGAAGAGTTTCTTCGATTCCTCGTGTACCTACCTCGTAGTAAATTTTTCACCAAAATGGTATGTGGCATCCAGGAGGGCCCTTTTTTAAAATTTCGAACATTAAAATAAGTTTCCGTTGATCCCAGATGTAAAAATCGTACAGTCCAATTGAGAACTTCCTCTTTTTGAAGAAGGTTAAAGATATATTATAATCAAACAATTTTAATTCCAATAATCAATCTACAGATTTATTTTATTCAATGACGATTAAATTAGTTTAATTCAATTTCTTCTGCTTTGATTTATTGTAAAACTCGCCATTCAAAATAACCTATTCTTGAATGACGGTCAGTTGATTCATTCTTTCGGCGCGTCATTTAAAATGATGATTCGTTATTGAATGCCCAACTCTGGTTTAGACGGCACCGTTCGGTAAGAACTAGAATGATTGACCGAGTGAGCGGAGCGTCTATATTTCAGCTTGGCTAAAATCTTTCGTAAATCCGGATGCTCGTATTTCCAGCAATATCACCTGCAGGCCGCATTCTCGAGACATTTTATAAGCAGTTTCAATAATTGTAGTTTTTTTTTCAAAATGGTGGACATCATTATGGAGGTTGTAAACATAATAAGTCATATTTCAGTCATTGCGATACATGATTGCGAGGTCTACAGCTCGCAAAGCGAAAAGCGTTTTCGGCAAAATTCGACACTTCTCATGATATACGTAAAAGCTTAGCCACATTTTCACCTCCTCAGTAGTCACTAAGAGTGCTCTATTTACCGTTAAATAATAATTTGTCGATGTCTTCTATTGCAGTTTTTTTTATCATACATGATAAGATCGAGATAATGTGGCTGAACCGTATAGTATGACGTGTTATAGCAAGGCCTCGTCGAATCGGGCCTAGATATTTATGAAACACAGAGGTCAACTATTTGAGACCACGGAATATGCGAGCAAAAGCGTCTCGCCGATCGCTTGTCAATCTCAATAACAACAACACCTGAATCTAGGGATTCTAGGCTGCCTTCGTTTTAATGTTTTGCATACAAAATAAGTTTCTGTCAAAAAAATCATTTTAGTGACAAGCTTTTATAGTCGACTGTACTTTTCTTTGGATATCAATCAAATACTCACTGAGACGATTCTAAAGAGCCCAAGGTCGGCAGGATTGCTTTTTTTTTCTATTATAGAGTTCCTATGGCCACCTTCCGGCTCCATCATCAGATCAGCCCCATAGTACCATATTATTGTATTGTCATCAAAGTTAGGTACGTATGCAAAACTTCAGCTCAATCAGTTGACGACATCTGCTTCAAAATTGCGTTGCAAGATTCCACCCGAACAAACATACTTACATACATACATACATACAATGCAAGTTAAATAAAAGCTTGTAAAAAATCCTGCATTTAGGTTATGAATGAAGATATGGAGGCGATGTTCACTTGTCAATGAATCGTTTTGTAAACAATAGTACATTACTGCAGACGCCGGGAAATAAGGGCTTGCCGGCTGAGTAGGGATAGTGAAACGAAGCCGGCAAGCCTATTTCTTTTCTCCAACATATGTTTTCACAAACATACTTATAAAAAAAATACACATAATTCAGCTGTTTAGCCTGTTCATGAACACAACGCCATATTGAAAATTACTTCCCTCGTATGAAATTCGTCTCAAGCTTTTCCGCCCGAAACCTGATCCTTCGAACCCCGTTATGACGACAGTTCATGTTGGTGAAATACATATCTACTTACATTAGGCATTAGTTCGTTTGTGCAGTCAAAAAAGTTGCCAGTGACAGTGTACATTTCACATATTAAAAATGTAGCCCACCTAACGAACACCAAAAGCTGCCTATCAAGGGAAAAAACTCGTGTATAAGCGAATTTTGGCATAGTTGTAGGGAATGATGTTTTAAACAATCTACTAAAAGTACTGGTGGGTGGGGGTGAAGCTAACGGGGGAAGGGGGGTGTAAAGGTCCTTTTTTTAGTTTTTCGTAAATAACTCGTAAACTGTAACCTATAGCAAGAAATGTTCTGAAACACAAGTAATCTACATAAAATTCTCTACAAAAAATATTTATACCTTTTTCCTCTAGGATAAATATTTTATGAGATATGGGGAGAAGTAGACGGACAATAAAGAAATAAACACAGTTCTTTAATAAGTATGGCACGTATATCGTCTAAATCTAATATTGAATATTGTCATCGTCATCATCATCATCATCATCGCCCTCAAATATACATAATTATATTATTATTATTGAAAACATTAAAAGAATAAACAATCGAGATGTTATGGGTTGATAACTGGTTCAAATAAAATAATGAAGTTAACAATACTAAAATACGTTTAATACTCTAAACGCTTATTCTAATTTTACTTATTTACTTATGAATAACTTATGAACTAATGTTAGGCGCCAGGAGGGATTTTAGCAAACTTGTGGAACCCTGCCTATCCAGTATGTGCCACCGGCTAGCGACAGATAATCTTCCGTTATTTAGAAACGTGTAATCCAACGTTACGCTAATGTACTGCAATGAATCCGTAAACTGAAGGGCATGTCCAAAGGCTAAAACAACGGAATCACTTATTTTTATCGAGTACTGATCTAAAAAGATATCTAATGATCCGATATACAATATTCTTAATACTAAACTCACCCCTTCGTCTTACCTGCTCCAGTGTCTGCGGTGTATGCTCCGGCTCATGCACTAACGCAGCTCCCATCGAAGTGACCGTCGACGACGATGATTATGATGATATTTTAGATATTGAAGATAATTAGTAATTTTATATTTAGGAATATACGTGCCATGCTTAAAGAAATGTGTTTATTTCTATATTGTCCATCGTCTTCTCTCCATATCTCATGAAATATTTATACCGATATACAATATTCTTAATACTAAACTCACCCCTTCGTCTTACCTGCTCCAGTGTCTGCGGTGTATGCTCCGGCTCATGCACTAACGCAGCTCCCATCGAAGTGACCGTCGACGACGATGATTATGATGATATTTTAGATATTGAAGATAATTAGTAATTTTATATTTAGGAATATACGTGCCATGCTTAAAGAAATGTGTTTATTTCTATATTGTCCATCGTCTTCTCTCCATATCTCATGAAATATTTATCCCAGAGGAAAAATGTTTTTATCCTTTTTGTAGAGAATTTTATGTAGATTACTTATGTCTCAGAACATTTTTTGCTATATGCCACAGTTTACGAGTTATTTACGAAAAACTAAAAAAAGGGACCTTTACACCCCCCTCCCCCCGTTAGCTTCACCCCCACCCACCAGTACTTTTAGTATGTCGTTTAAAACACCATTCCCTACGACTAGGCCAAAATTCGCTTATACACGAGTTTTTTCCCCTGATTTTTCTTCGTTGGGTGAACTAATGGTTGAAATCCGCTCATTGATGGAACCGCGAAGATATTCAAATATACCTACGTAAAAACAATAAACAAAGAAATTAATAATTCCAGCACATACAAACAGTAAATTTACAAACACGACGTATCGTAAATTTCTTCAATGAACAATCATTTAATTCTCAGAGTTTAATGACCGTTTAACACTTTCACGGGCAGTACGTTGAGAGACGGCATCAAGTCTGTGGACGGGGATTTTATCGTCGCAAACTACCACTTCGTCACATTTCTCATAGTTTTCATATATAAAAATTTAAAAACCCCCGACATGACAACCAATAAAAAGAAAGAAATAAAATCTACGAAATGTGCCTATACAATGAACAGTAGAAAAAGAATCCAAGCTTCGTTGCGTTCGGGGGACCGCTAAGTACCTAAATGAAATGAAATATATTTTTCAACGCAGAATTGCATGTATGCATTTGGGCTTCCCACTTTACGATTTTCAGTAGGTACATATTTCATTTACTTACTACCTACTTAGCGGTCCCCCGACGCAAGGAAGCTTGGATTCTTTTTCTACTGTTCATTGTATAGGCACATTTCGTAGATTTTAATTCTTTCTTTTTATTGGTTGTCATGTCGGGGGTTTTTAAATTTTAAATTTTATTTTTCTTTCATATTTTTTAAACAAACAGAAGTTTCGTCCCGGAATTTTCTTCTTTTGACACTAATTTTGTTTTACACCGTTTAAGGTCCAGGGTTTCCAATATTTCGTCGAGCTTGATCCTTGATTATGTGTAGGTACAACAGGATCCCAAGCCAGTGGTAATGAATGCCGTCTTCTCTAAGATTGAAGTTAGGATATATTTTGATTTCAATAGCCTTCAGCAACATTCTGGGAAAAAATCGTTAAAGTCAGACTAGTTAATGCTTATAATGGTAAAATGGCGAAGTTATCAGCCAGGACAATCAAAATATATACTTTAAATGCACTGCATGAGTCGCAAGCACCTGCTACTTATGGCCTAAAACAGAACCAGGTTTCTATTCTACAGGATCCAAATACGGTACGGGTGGCTTACTTAGCTCCATAAAAATTGCAGTTGGTGCTAGGTAACTTGACTTAGTTTTGAGAGACCTAATCATCGATACCCCACACCATGGGATAAACAGCCCCACTTTTGTTACATGTAGAGAAGGTACACAAAAAAATGTTTTTAAAAATGTATTCAACCACTATGTCTCTGAGCTAAGCTGTGGACAGACTGACACAAACTACAAAATCCTAAAAAGCTGTTATTCACTTAGGCAAGAGTACTTTTGCTAAAGCTTACGTGTCATTTAGTCGCGTTAAAATCTTGCAGGGTGTTGCTATTTGTGACCTCAATCAAAGGAACCTGTTCAATAGTCCTAATAACAATTCAGCTTTAGCAGAATTCCGAAAGTTAAAAATAGTGACCCAGTACTGTGACAAGAATTATAATGAGTTTTTTTTTGTTAAAAAAGTTTTTTTTGAGACTCGGTTTTATTATTGACTGTACTTTCTTACACAAAATGTTAATTGCTCATCAAGAACAATCAGACGAGCCCAAACACCATGGGTTTATCTTGTGCTGTTTAGGAGTTCTTACGGCCATCTTCAGCTCCAAGGTACCAAATTATTGTACTGTCAAAAATTTATGAATCTGTTGATTACGCTAATAAAACTTAACATTTAACCAACATTAGAAATTCTTGGCTTAGATCCTTTCACAACGAGCTGGTCATCATGAGACCTTCATTTATTGAGTGATATAGAAAATGCTAATGATACTTAACATTTAATCAAAACTTTGGAATCCTTAGCTTCAATATTGGCTGAAATCCATTAACTAGCTGGTCATCATGAGACCTTCATTTATTGAGTGATATAGAAAATGCTAATAATACTTAACATTTAACCAAAATTTGGAATCCTTAGTTTCAATATGGGCTGAGATCCATCAACAACTAGCTGGTCATCATGAGACCTTCATTTATTGAGTGATATAAAAATTCTAATAAAACTTAACATTTAACCAAAATTTGGAATCCTTGGCTTCAATATTAGCTGAAATCCATGAACAACTAGCTGGTCATCATGAGACCTTCATTTATTGAGTGATATAAAAATTCTAATAAAACTTAACATTTAACCAAAATTTGGAATCCTTGGCTTCAATATTGGCTGAGATCCATTAAAAACTAGCTGGTCATCATGAGACCCTCAATAAGTGAGTCGTATAGAAAATGCTAATAAAACTTAACATTTAGCCAATATTTCGAATTATTGACTTGATTATTGGCTGAGATCTCGTCACTTGTTCCAATTAAAGCTGAATATCTTGGAAACTACTAGTCCTATTTCCACCAAACATAGCTAAGAACCATCTCGAAGGAAAAGTCTTTCGATTAAAAAAAACCGCACTTATATTGGTCCATCCGCTTGGGCGCTACGATGCCACAGACAGATACACAGATACACAGATACACATGTTAAACTTATAACACCCCTCTTTTTTCGTCGGGGGTTAATTAACTTGGTCCATCCGCTTGGGCGCTACGATGCCACAGACAGACACACAGATACACAGATACACAGATACACAGATACACAGATACACAGATACACAGATACACATGTTAAACTTATAACACCCCTCTTTTTTTCGTCGGGGGTTAAAAAAGGTCTTTTGTATGATTTTTGTTTGTGCAGCAGCATGCAGTGTTCAAAACGGTCCTGTGTCCGTTGACGTGTTAAATATATGAAAACATAAAAAATCTAGCATAAGTATTCGAAATTTATCTTTTTCTGTACTAAACACAAACATTCTTTAAGTTTTTTATAGACACCAATAATCACATCATAAATGACCGTTTATTGGTTAATTACGAGTAATAGCCCTGTAGTGTGCGAATAACACTTAATTACCAAGCTGCCTACATTTGAACAATGCAATAGTGTGTACTAATAGGTATAAATAGGTATAGGTTATCGCGGGCTGATTTTACGCAACTCGAAGTCTTACAATGGCACTGGCACTACTCTTGTCAACCCAACTGTTCCAGAAAGACTAGCAGTCCCTTGATGCCGACGACTTCTGGGTGTGACGGAGACTCGAGGTGCTGTGCCAGTCCAGGATTATGATGTCGGCAGTAATCTCCTTTGCTAAATCTACAAAATACTAAATATTGTCTGTTGACAACAAAAACTCACTAATAAGTAACAAATACCTACTTGAAGCAAAGCTCAAATTTCAGTGTCAATCTACGTACTAGATACGAAGTTTAGAAGAGCAGTGACAGAATTTATTGCGATTTTTGCGAAAACATTGTAATTGATGCAGTCATAAGTGGGTGTTATCCTGACAGTACCACACAATACGGATAATATAAATTATCCACGCTTTTTTAAGAAATTTGATCACAAATTAGAGAAAATGTTAATCTACCCAGTTACATTCTTATTCGTACAGCTGTATATGGAATTGAGATATGAATGCATAAAGCTTGACTTGACAAAGCGGCGAAGGGCCTCAGAATGCGAGGTGACGTAACATAAATTACCGTAATATAGGACAACGACGGAGACATCTGTTTCTTGGGGCGCTACCTTCGGATATACACGATTTAATAACAGGCGCGGCATCAATTAAGCGCTGTTTACCTTAATTATGTCACGCCGACAGTTTTAATTGACATTCAATTTGACACGAGGCTCTGGGTCTGGGCCCTAATTCTATGCATATATCTATGATATCTAGAAGAGTCCGCCTAAGTGGCGATATATCTAGTATATCGAGACTTCACCAGCCCGGTTATGATGTCATATCTCAAAGTACACTTGAATTAGTGCCCGGATTTGGGTATGCAATGTATCATAACATAAATTAAGTAAATATGATAAACTTTTCCATGTTCTGGAGAAAATTGTGTTTTAAATGTACGAGCACGAGTATTGAGCGAATATCCAATCGTGATTCGAAAAAGCATGGAATCTTAAATTAATAGTTTTATCAACGAGTTGGTAATATTGTAGAAATATTGTTTTATTTGCTACTTGTGAATTTTAAAATTAATAACTATAAAATTACCTTATAATTAAACGCATTAAAAATAATATGAGTATGAGTATGACGTAAGTATCTTCAATGTAACTTTGACAGAGGAAAATTGTGTTTTTCTCAGTCAACCTTTGACAACTGTAATTGGAAAGCTACTGAAACGTTAGGGAGGCTCAAATAATAAAAATACGTGTTTATCTTAAATCGGTTTATTTGAATATGTGACAGTCGCGGAAACCGAAGAAAATATGAAATATTTGTATGAATTATATTTTAATGTTAATGTTGTGCCATGAAAATTCCAAAGTCTGATCATTGACACCTGAAATTATGCCTTATGCCTATCCTGAAAACAATACGAATGTCAAATAATTCGTTAACACATATTTAGGGTTCCGTACCCAAAGGGTAAAAAACGGGACCCTATTACTAAGACTCCGCTGTCCGTCCGTCTGTCTGTTTGTCTGCCTGTCTGTCTGTCTGTCTGTCGCCAGGCTGTATCGCAAAAACCGTGATAGTAAGACAGTTGAAATTGTCAAAGATGGTGTATTTCTGTGGCCGCTATATTAACAAATACCTACTAAAAAAACAAACGTGATCGGTTGCGTTAGCTTTGCACCTCATTTGTATGCGGCGCCATACATACCAGGTGTAAACTTAACTTAGCCCGACCACTTGAGATGGGAAGTGTTTTTACGGAACCCTCGGGGCGCGAGTCCGACTCGCACCTGGCTGATTTTTACTTCAAGCAACTTGTACATGGCGACAGTAATATGTTTCTCTTAATATTTTTCAGATTAATTCTGAACGCCTCATAACTAAGTTATCAATTCATCTGTTTACGAGAAATTGCTTAAACAATATGTCGTTGTGAAAATTTGACTCAATTTACTGCCGTTAGACATGGTATTATAATAATTAAATTAATGCAGAGACTCCTACAGCGTAGTTTGAAACACCCCCGGCTTTTGTTTCGTGTCATTTGCCGGAAGATTTATGTCCCCTTTTAAAATACTTTACGAAAAACATTTTATATTGAAATAAACTCGTGGGAAATGGAACAAAAATAATTGCGTTAAAGTTCTAAGTAAATTAAAATTTGATCTTGCTTTGAAAATATACGCAATGCAGCTGAAATAAATGTGAGTAAGTGCCTAAAAGAATAACAGGCAATATATATTGTCTAGATAAAAAAATTGGCATAGGATTCGACAGGGGTTGGTTTTATTAAAGGAGTGTTTGTTGTTAATATTAATAAATACGTGTTACAGATGTTTGTTCCTTTTTAAGTAGGCAAACTAGCGCGCAATTTAATTATATTTTTGCATTAGCTTGGCTTTATATAGATTTTATATTCCAGTTTTGCTATTTAGGGCGCATTGGGATTTGGGGGACATTTTAGGGTAAAGCCAGACGAGCGTAATTTGAGTCGCATAATTTTGATCGCGCTATATATCATGGTCACGTGATCACGTCACACTAAGTATAAAACGACCGAAATTACGCGACTCAAATAACGCTCGTCTGACTTCACGCTTAAAGGAGATGTGTTGAATTTATTCCCTAACTCGGTTCATTGTTTTTCATTTAGAATATATATTTATTTTGTAAACTAATTTTCAATAACTAGGTATTCGATAATAATTCCAAGTTCTTTAAACAGTCTAGACAAACTTGTTTTAACTAGTTCAGTGTTTATATAGAACCCGCTTTCGCGAGCATCGTTAGTCCTTTCCGTGGATTATTAAGCAAGCTTCAGTCAGCAGTTCATACTTTAGGGCGTTATGAATTAATCACTTCAAAATTCTCATTTAATTTCATTTTCATTACAGGAGTTTTATTAAATCCTTTATAACCAGGAAGCGGTCCGAAAGGCAGGTATTGCATCTAAAATTAATAGACAAACGGTTTTCGGTTTGATGTGGGTGTGTTTGCTTTTAAATTTCCCGGTTTCTAACGTCCCGAGATTTGAAAAAGTTTGTAATTATTTTAGGTATTTTATATCAATATTATATACCTGTGTTTGATAATTAAAGTTCTGTTATGCTTATACTTTTTATATCTAAAATCATTGTATTGGAAATCAAAAAGAAAATCGGTATCAAAAAAGGAAAAATATATTGAACTTTAATTGACGTCTTAATTTTGTACAAACTTTTTGAGAAAATGCTCATCTAATACAACTTTGTTGCTCGATTACACAAACAAAAGAAAACGTGAATCACGCACGCTGTGAGGATTTTTTTCCTGAAACGTTTTCGTGACCAAATACAACTTGGTCCCACCAAATGAAATCTTTATTTCCCAATCGGTCCCTTATACAAATCTTTCCGTGTCGAGGGTCCAATAACTCCTTTTGGGCAATGTAGCGATAAAACTAAATCATTCAGCATTCGGTGGATACTTGTCGGCCGACACACCGACCCGCATTCAACCAAACAGCGTTTGCCTATTAATTTTAGATGCAAATACCTTTCTGACCTGGCTATGAAGGATATTTTAATAAAATTGGTGTAAGGAATATAAATTAAGTCAGTAGGGTTTAAATGTATAACTATAGCCAGTATGGCTAAACATTTATGATATTAGCTCAAATATTTGTTCCTGGGTCATTGTTTTTTTTTTACATATATATCTATGTATATAGATCATTTTTAGTTATTACTTGTGGCTCATTGAGCTGTTGAATTCGACTTTAAAACCATTTCGAAAATGGTTAAAATTTGCAATTTCAATCTCTTCATTTCCACCATTTTGAAAAAAAAATGAAACAAACAGTCTCACTCAATTTCATGAGCACCAGTTAAGAAATATGACCTCTAGACGAAAAAATCCGGAAATCCGGACGAATAGACATCCGGACATACGAAAGAATTTTAGGCCAAGCGGAAACGAAGACGCTTCCCTTGCACGATCAATTAGTTTATTATTTATGTATTATGTTATATATTTGGATATTTAAAAAAATAGCTTGTACAAATTTCCATTACAAAAACCATTGCACAAGTGTTATCCACGATCTACTGCATACTAGTGTTACCAGCGCAAGCATAATCTAACTCGTTTTATGGAAATGTTATAATTTTAACAAATCTCATGTAAAACCGGTTGCAATAACACTTTCCAACGGTAACGGGGCTTTGAGATTGGACTACATAGTTATGGGAAATTCATTCATTGGTTATCTTAAGGTATGCCCTTAAGAAGGTGCAGCGATAGATGTGAGTAAGGGCCCTACACACATGCCAGTCACTCGTGTTTTCTATAAAATATCATTCGCGGCAAACTCGCTGCGTGATCGCCTTCATACAAAATTCAGTCGCAACTCACAAGTATGAGAAGACCCTTAGGTGCGATGTACATTGCGTTTAGGCTTGTACTATTATCTATTCTGTGGTTTAGGCTTCTTTTGCCCACATTTCGATTTCGTCGACTTCCTAGCTCGTTAAGAGGAAATGCCATGCTATTTGTTTCATACAAAGTTGACAAAATTGGATTGTGTACAAAGAAAACCTACGTGATTGAGATTTTTACTGGACTACAGAAAAGCGAAAATGAATGTTATAATTTTTTTCTTCTGTAAGCGAAGTTGCAATTTTAAAGTTATATTTTAAGACTAGAAGATGCAACTTCGCAACTAGTTAGTAACGTAGACGTTATGTTAGTGTAAAGAAAAAAGGAACAAGTTTAAAGGGGTTCGTGCTTAGTTACCCATACGAGGAAGATGTTTTCTCGTAGTCCAAGTGCGGGCCTGACATCGAAACATCCTCACCGGATGAGGTACAGCGTGGTTGAATTGATGAAATAATTCTACAACTAGGTACATACTACATTAATATCAACTTTCCAACAAAAACGAATTATTGAAATCGGCTGGATTTTTCCTTTTTTTTGCAGTTGATTTTTTACTCTCGCTCGTCCTCCTTTTTTCAAGTCTATTCAAAATGTAGTAGTATGTCACCTGGACTGTTATAAAATAACGAATCGAAAAACAACTCAATTACTAAAATCGGTTGAGTAGTTTTTGCGCTACGATGGAACACACTTACATAGAAATATACATGCATACCTACATTACTTATAACCCTTATTTTTTCAGCTTTGCCGTTATCAAATAAAAGAATGTTTAAATTGAAGAGATTTTACAGAAAATAAAAAAAATAGGTTTTGTTTTGGAGTTGTTTGTTTGTCTGTTTGTGTGTGTGTGTGTGTGTTGTATGAGTCGTTGTTGGCTCATTAACAATTATTTTTACTACTCGGGTAGCTAGAAATTCACCGATGGTCAAAGTATCATTTTTATAACATTTTGCTTCACGTAAACGAAGTCGTAGTCACCTTCTACTTTAGTGCACAGGTGTTACTAATAAATCACATTATTTAACCGTATTATCGTATACCTACATTTTTTAGTAAGGAACTGGCACTGTCAGTTGTAGTCCTCATCACTATCAGTTTGGAAATTGTTGAAATATGTTTTTTTTTTTTTAATTTTTCAAGCAACGAAAATTAATAAAAAACATATTTAGAAAAATGCTATTTTGATACATTTATATAAATTGACCTGACAAAATATTATATAATATTATCAAATTTAGATAATCGCTTGAGAAATGCGACCTGCAGGCGAGAACATCTGGAATTTGGAAACCAGAATAAACAGAAATACGAAAGATTCCTTTTCGGTAGGTAATGAAAAATTGTTCGCTTTGCTCGCTCGGGCTAAAAGGGTTAGCGAAGTGGAGTTATGTTGGATCACGGTTGGATCTTCGACTAATCGTACTACGGAGTACGCGTGCCAGTGCCTGCCAGGGAATAATGAAGTTAGGAGGAAATACCATCTTTACGAAACGAAACTTTAGGACCTGAATATGAAGAAAGTAATCTGTGTCGGTCGGACCGTTTCAATTTTTGCGCTTATTATCGTACCTGAGCTAACTCGGGGCACATTCTAGAGATTTGATATCGATAAAAAAGATGTCGATATAATATATTAATACATTCATTTGTTCATTGAATATTCTCGATTACTTTAAAAAGCTTCGATATCATGTCTGATAAATTTGGATATATTCATCTCAACGGCAATCTTTAATACCGACGAATATGGAAAAAAGAATGATTATGTATTATGAAAACTGTTTTAAAATAGACAAATAAATTACCAGTTTTAATATAGTTTATTGATTTTATTTTATAATTAAGAGACAATAAATAATATTTATTTATGCTGAATAACATCTAGATGTTGACAGTAACATCGATATATTTTTTGACGATAAAACATTTTGCTACGTCACTTTTGTACCCGTGCACCCAGTTAGCACAGGTATGCTTATTAGTATAGAATTTGTCCGTTTGCGGCGGAAATTTGGCCAAAAACAGACACCTCCTACACAAATTGTGTATAAAAAGCGAAACAGTCTGACACAGAACATTTCCTTTCCATTCTGTTCTTAAAATTTCGTAAAGATTGGTTATGTTTTGAAGGAGAGAACAAACGAGAACAAAACCTAGAATTGTATAACCCAGTTACGATAAGTTTGGACCCCATTTGTATGCGACGCCATAGTCCCCAGGTGTAAACTTAACGTAAATTGATATTATGGGAAAATGAGCAGTGATATATCTCCTTAAGATACCTAGTACGCAACTACGCACTTTTGTGTCGTAAACACCGATATTTTGCTATTAGAACTGTATTACTTGCCTTTGACTAGTTGTCAATGAAAACTACTTTTGATCAGCTTCATTTCTTCGTTATTGTCTAATAAATATTTATTATAAAACAACGAAACACTATTTGTAACACAATGTATTGAACAGAATCAATGAAGCTTTCTTGAGCTTAATTTGGGACTAGATCGATTTGTGTGAGGTTCTCCGATATTTATTTATTTATTTTATTTGACTACGCGTTTGGCTCGGTTTGTAGACACCTGCCTACTGAGTCGGCGGTCCCGGGTTCGAATCCCGGCCGGGGCAAATATTTGTGCAAATATTTGTTCTTGGGTCATGGATGTTATCTATATATGTATTTATATATTATGTATATCGTCGTCTAGTACCCATAGTACAAGCTTTGCTTAGTTTGGGACTAGGTCGATTGGTGTATGATTGTCCCTTAATATTTATTTATTTTATTTATTATAATGTTTATTATATTATATTTAATGTTGTTAAATAGATACAAAGGATAAATAAATAAGTAACAGCGCCCTCTGTATTCTATGTTTTTAAATGCTAGGTGCAAAAGCGGAATGAGAAGGCATTATTTCGCATACTGCATCGCATCTGCACAGCGGTCTTGTAGCTCAGTTGGAAAGGCACTGTTTCGGTAAAACAGAAGTCGTGGATTCGAGTCTCACTTGTAAGTGCGATCCCGTGCAGACCCTCACGAGGTCATCCGTCCATCTAGTCGGTGTAACTCAATATATACAATTAATGTAAATAGAGCACATCGCTCAGAAAGAGCGGACAGATGTTTCTGGAAAATGTCGAATTCAGTGCGGAGGCCAGTACTTCACTCAAAGTTTTCCACATCCATAAAGCACTTTCTCTGTTACTTGATACGCTTGTTAAGTTAATTGGATTTGGGCATTCGTATAATTAATTCAATATTATTCCTCGGCTTAGGTTATTTTTTAGGGTCCCGTAGTCCTAAAAAGGAACTTTTATTGTTACGCCATGAGGTTTAAATAAAACCGTTTTCCACGTATAGCGGGGATGTTCGTGTTTATCGTCTATCCCACTGTACCCTATACGAAGGGTATCTTTGCGTAGGGTACCGCACCTCCACCAAGTGTGGCGGAGGTGCAACTTAGTGGAAAAAAATCTATTTCCTTTATTTATTCTCCACTAAGATGCACCACCGCTACACTTGGTGGAGACAGTGGGATAGACGATGAAAAAAACATCCCCACTATACGTGTAGAAGGAAAACGGTTTTCATAACGGTTTTGTTGACGGTGGTATTAGTCAAATTAAATCTATGTCCATTATTTAAATTTGGGACTTTAAACTGCTTAATGGAAAGCCCATTCCCGATTACTCGGCTCTTTCGGTGTGTGACAGAGACAGCCGTAATTTTTATAAAATGTAATATGCCAGTTCTGCTGACACCGATCAATAAGGTATTTAAAGCCTGACCAGAAATATATGAGGATTGTCAAGAGGGCGCAATTTACAAGATTTATATGGCAACAATTTTGCAACCAATCGCAACACACTATAATTACATCAGTTTAAATACCTGTCAGTTCCTATGGTAACCTCGTAATATTATTTTCATGGAATGCACTCTTTTGCCGACTGTTTTTTTGTGTAGTAGACACGTGTACACTTTATTTATAATATCACGTTCACGACTGTGAATGGTTTTCGGCATTTTCTTTGGGTATTTTTAAATATTTCTCTTTTAAAGAAACCAGCACGAATGACATTGACATTGTTGACAACCATCATAAAATCATTGCCAGTGTAAGAAATTAGTTCCAGTGAAATTCCGCAATATGGCGCGTCCTCATATATTTCTGGTCAAGCTTTACAATAGCTCTCAAAAAGTGTGTGATTGAGAAACAATACATTGAAATGCTTATTTTTGCTTTTTTTGTTAAATCAAAAATTTAGTAGGTTTCACTCCTCCGTCTTAAAACTTAAACTTTGTTGACTCCAGAAATCATAGTGGTGGTGTAATAACAATTTTAAAAAGAAAATAGTTCGGCGAAGTTAGCTCTGATAGTCTAATATATCTTTGTAATGATAGCCACGGAACCCTACACTAAGCATGCCCAGATATGCTCGCCGGTTTTTCGTTTCCAAACTAAATTGCCCGCTATTTATAAACGCCGATCGTAATCTTATTGAAGCAAACGCTTTTATGTAATAATTGAACTTGCTAGCGAGTACCAATAAACTCGTTATAGTTGAAGCGTAGAGCGATGTCGTCGACCTGAGTACATATAATTCGGAGCACATCTTTTTCGAGTTTAAAAAAATCTTTTTATTTTACTATGGGTTGTCAATTAGAGTGTTTTTTTTTTACAAATGCATCCCTTAGCCCGGAAAGCCATGGAGACGTGGGCATCCTGCTCTGTAATCCTGCTGAAAGTATTAATTTCGGTTCTATACTTTAAAAATATTTAGCTCAGTGGAGTCGTTATGTAATGCTGGCATAATCAAATCATACAGGTGCAGAACGTACACTAAGGATGATGACTGATGTTTAATTCGACAATATAATAAAGTCAGTAAATAAAACAAAGAAAAAAAAATACAAAGTTAATTAATAGGACTTTGAAAAAAATCCAAGTTCAAATGAAATTTCAGAATCGTAATTATTAAAAAAAAAATGTATAACAATCATGTACATAAACGCACTTTTCTACGGGCAATACGGCAACCAGTTGTTTTTCTACATACTTATTATACAGATATCGATATATTAGTCGATGTCCCAGTTTTGAGGCCATTAATTGTATGGAGCGTTTTCAGCGCTCCGTTGGATTGTTGAACTTTAAATTACTGACTTTTAGCGCAGTCTATGTGTAATAGTTAGTCCCATACAGTCGCAATAGAAATAGAATTGATTTACATCATTAAAAATAAAACATCATTCCAATTGCATTCGTTGCCAGGCGTCGTAAATAGCGTCGCCATCCCTGCCAATTAAGTCGCATTTAACACAAACAACTAACACACGTCAGTTTCCAGGCGGCTTTTGCGAACATCACAAAAATATCGGCGAATCGCAAACAATTCGAATCGCATCTGTTTTGAGTAAAAAAAAATGCTTATTTATGAATCTATAGGGTTCTCAATACGCAACGAGCGGTTACATAACGAACAGATTATATTACGAGTGCAGAACGCTCTGTTTAGATGTTAGATTAAGTAAGACAGGCCGCGAACTGTGCTAGTAGTGACGCATCAGCGCCCAAGTCGGTAGACTTCGGCGTCCACCGTTGTTTAGGCGAAGTCGGCGCGTTTGTGCCCGCCGTAGCGGAAAACACGAGTCGATCGGGTTTCCATCACATCTTACACAAACAAACATGAGATTAGAGTAGGTAGCATTTTTTACAGAAAATCTGTTTTTTTTCCTAGAATTAGGGGGGTTCTTCATACGTATAAACAAAAACCGGCCAAGAGCATGTGTTTTAAGCCCGAGGTTTAAGTTAAGAAAGATTTTAAGTTCTGTAAAAAGGTCGTAAACGCCCTAGAAACTGTAATCACTTATTACCTTCTGGAAGTCAACTTACGTCCTTTTAAAGAAAAAATATGAAATTTGACGATTTTGTTCAATATAGTTTTCATTGAAAGTACTTATAAGGCTTCATTTACATGAATTTTTCCGAATTTTTTTGACCCGTGGTTGTAAAGTCAGAGGGGGGGGACACTATTTTTTTTGTTATCGGAGCGAATATTTACAAAACTGCTGACTTTATCAAAAAATAATTTTATGAGACCCCTATTATTTTTATAAGACCTATACAACGACACTCCACACATCAGTGTTGAAAAGAAAAAAAAACACCCCCACTTTAGGTGTAGGACAGATACCCGAAAAAAAAAAACTAATTTTATTTTACCGTTCTGTTGGCGTTATACATATATATACTCATACTAAATTTCAGCTTTCTAGTACTAATGATCACGGAGCTAAGCCGCGGACGGACAGACGGACATGGCGAAACTATAAGGGTTCCTAGTTGACTACGGAACCTTAAAAACATGTTTTAAAATCTAATCCAGTTTTTATTTTGAAATATTATAAATTCAAAAACAAAAAACGCAGAATAAATAGACTGATGCGATTAAAGTTGTTTACGAACTATGTAAAGTCATTTGTTCTGAACTCTTTACCGTTCTCCATACAAAATGGGTTTAAATACCTACCTTTTTTAGAGGTTTCATTATACCCATATATTGGTCGTCCACTGTTAAATAAGCAGAGCTAGCCTTTTAGCATAATCCGCAGCAACCTTAAATTCATTATTCATGCAACCGCCGGTCTGACCTGCGCGTAAACGACAGAGTTAAGTTTTCAACGACACCCAACTCACTAATGTTGGGACTAGGGCATATCACAGATGGTTATGGGATACTTTACACAACTACGGAGAAGCAAAAGCGAAGTATGCGACTTCACTTCTATTGAGACAAAGAAATTATTTGTAAAACATTGGTTATAAAAATAATTCTTA
Source organism: Apotomis turbidana (assembly GCA_905147355.2). Classification (NCBI taxonomy): domain Eukaryota; kingdom Metazoa; phylum Arthropoda; class Insecta; order Lepidoptera; family Tortricidae; genus Apotomis; species Apotomis turbidana. The sequence goes on along the minus strand of LR990280.1, from coordinate 49,855,606 downwards.
TAGACAAAAATCACATTGCGCATACACAAAATTGAAATTTGATAGTTTACGCGTTGGTTCTATATAATATTATATTACTATTACAAACGCGTTACTTTGCAATCATTGTTTAAATGTACGCAAAGTCCAGCGAGCGCAATACGTCGGTTTTTAGTTATTTCCATTTAATGGTCATTTCTGACTTTTACAGCAGTCGAAGCCATAACATATTAAGTACCATATAGATATTTAATCCCAATAACAAATACATCCTCGAAAAAAACATCATGCCTATTACGCCTTATACAACAAAATAATAATTAGTACCTAAGTCATCATCAAAGTGCGACCATGATTGATGAGGTTCCAGACTCCAAAGTTCGAAATTTGAGTATCGTGCCGTACTGTGTGATGTGTCTGCCGCTTATTCCTACATACCTATAGTTATACAAACGGGCGAGCTAGGTGGTGGATTTCGGGGTAGCCCCCAGATCGGTAGAATCACTCCCTGAGGACTATTTGTCCCGCTCCCACTAGCGTTAGTTTACATATTATGTCACCCGAGTCCTCTAATGACTCCCGCGGGCAAATATCGCTAACTATAGCGAAAAGCACGGTGCAGTTAGTGTCTTTATTCTGTGGTGCAGTCTAGGAATGTAATTGGAGATTTGTAAAAAATTGCCCATCAAAATAGTGTGGAGTTTGATTCAAGCTGCCAAATATCTGCGAAAACCGCCAAGCACTACAAACATTAGTGATTAGGTATAGAATAGAAAAAATATCAGCATCATCGTGTTTTTCTTTTAAATTAAATTTGTATTTTGTAATTCCATGTAGACGAGAGATGTGCAGCCGAAATGGTTCCTACCACAGATTTCTTATCTAACTAGATGAGTAGATGACATACACATGACGTACATATATTTTTCATAGATATTTTAATTGGCCAGCTTGTGTGTGTGTAATTTGTACAAGTAATTAGTCTCTTAAATGCCTACTTACATTTAGTGTTTAAGCCTAATTAGTAACACAAAATATGGATCGTTGTTATCTAGAATAAATAACTTGGTATTATTTCGCCTGTCAAAATGTTACTTTTAAAGGAACGCTTGAATTTGTTGGACTTAATTCCGTGCCCGCAACTTCGCCCGCTTTCTTTCCCGTCGGTAAACGGGTAAAATACGTATTTTATAGGGTATATATTAAATCTATCTTCGGATGTTCAGCTATGGATTGGACAGGACAAATTTTAACCAAAATTAGTAAATTTAAAATTGGTAATTAAAAAGTATACCAAAATTGGTTAAAATTTGTCCAGTCCAAAACAAAAGAAAAATCCTGTATCGCGATATTAAGATTTTTCCCTGAAATCATATACCTAATCCTATACATAGATTTACAAAAAGAGCTAAATATAAATAGAGACACCGTACGAATTATAAAAGCTACGCCGTTTTTACGAATATCAAATGTATTTCGTAAAGACTCAAACGGCCACGATGCTTCTTCGAACTTGTTGTTTGCAGGTTATCCTTGTTGAAATGTCCGTACTTGTGGACACTTTATCCAGGGGCTGAATTCGACTTTCCCAATGATATCGCCACTACATGTTTACTTAAGCGATCTGTTCTATTTGCCTTTAAATGAGTATATGTCAATGTTAATTAAAGCAGTTCGAATAAGTGTGCAATTTTTTTTTTAAGTCCTATACAGACAAGCTATCCTATAGGAGTGCCCCACTGCTGGGCATAGGCCACTACGACAGTGATCCCCATAAAAAATAGGATCGATTGACATCCTCAACAAAAAAAATCGGCCAAGAGCATGTCGATGTCGGGCCACGCTCAGTGTAGGTACGGTTCCGTAGTTGCCCATCCTACACAATAGACGGGCTTAAGACAGCGGTTTTAAGCCCGAGGTTTAAATTAAGAGAAAAATTTCAAGCTCTATATAAAAGTACTTATAAATTATAAGTTATAACATAAGTCATGAATTTTTCCATAATTTTTAGACCCGTGGTTGAAAAGTTAGAGGGGGGACACTTTATTTATTTATTTTCGGAGCGAATATTTTACAAAACTGCTGAGCTTATCAAAGAATAAAAGACCTATTTAACAACATCCCACACACTTGTGTTAAAATTAAATTAAAAGTCACCCCCACTTCAGGTGTACGAGAGGTACCTACCCGATTTTTTATTTTTTTAGTTTTTATTTTACCGTTTGTCGGCGTGATACACATATTCATACCAAATTTAAGCTTTCTAGTACTAATGATCACGGAGCCGCGAAACGGCGAAACTAAATGGGTTCCTAGTTGACTACGGAACCCTAAAAATGGTCCTCATGCTTATTCTGTTAAAAGCTTACTCATCCGGTGATGTCAAATGCAGAGCGTTTGCCGAATGCATATTATCGTTCTACTCGGACCGATGCACAATTACTCATAGTTTCTGGCTTTGGTTTGAGCCTATGGGCTGATTGTAGGTCGAAATTCCAAATTTACAGTCAGAATCAAAAATAACTGTCAATATTAGTACCTATCCAATTTGACATACGCTAGTAGTAAAGTAGCATCTACACGGCATTTTCAGTTACTTGGAAGTTGTCATGAATCATTGTCTCAGGAAGACTGCCAATGCCTGCTCCTATAAGTTCTTTCGCATCTAATAGTGTTTGTATGTTAAGCACAGGCAACATTTTCGATACAATGAGGAATGAATGACATATTTCAAAACGTTTGACCTTCCTCATTCATAGGAAAACGTAGGTAACAGATTTTCATGTAGCTTAAAAATGATTTTTCCCTGCCTCCTACGGGCTTGTACTTGTAGGCGATAACAAAGCCACTTTTACTGTTCGAAAATTTTTCCTCATTTATACCTACATATAGGCAGCACCCCTGCCAAGTGACGTGCATTGTAATACCTGGTAACCAACGGAAATAGCCAACCGGAGCCGTGGCTACGAGTCCGAATGCAGATCCAGAAACGGGATTCGGCTGGTTGGAATAATTCGGGATCTTGGTACCGCAGGGGTTAATTACACGGTTCGACGTGTAGCCCGTGTATCGGGAACCTTAGTGTAAACTAGCGTACACGGCAACGCTATCGAAGCGTTACCGTTCAAGCTCCATTGTCCGATGAGGTAACCGTAACGCAAATTCGGCCATCCGCGTGCAATCAATCACTTGAAATACTATTACTTGTCATTCAAAAGTTATTCATAAATTATTTAATATTTCGACTTTCATTTGTCCTTACCAACGTCACCGCGTAATATTTACTTCCATTCTAATTCGTTAAAAAAGAAATGAGTATCTAAATTGGCCCATTTTTTACTACTTATAAAAATATGTGTCTCTTTTGTTTTTGTATATCCCAAAATTCGAATGTCACACTTCAAAGTAATCCCTTTGAGCATAATTCTCCTCTTCTGCTCAGCGAAACGTACCGTACGCAACTTCTCTACAGTTTTATGTTACGTCTAAGAAACACATCCATATTCATAAAAGATAAGATGCTTTCTTTACATGCCTTTGATTTATTTTTTCTCTTTGCTTTTGTGGAAACAAAACAGTAAAATCATTCTGTATAATAAGAGGAAAACGGTTATGATGGCAATGTTCAAGTTATGTATTATTTGTGTAAATCCATGCTGCTGAAAGATATCTACGAGTCGTTTTATTGCATACCAATTTAAATATCGTCACAGCGCGATATACATTTTCTTTTGTTTAATATGATTATATGACCCAAGTATATCAGTCGGAAAATATGTACTGTCTACCAATCAGTGATGAATATCAATTTATTTGATTTTCATCTTACCTTATCTGCACAAAAAACTGAATAAATAGGTAATGTTCGGGGCTGTGACATCAATTCGCTCAATGTTTAAGCATACTAATGAGTATTAGTCTAATGACGTCATACTGGCTTGACTGCTGTCATTTAAGCAAAACAAATACAATTATATGTATAAGCACATATGCTTTACGGTCATAAAGTTTCAAGTAGAACATGTCAACGAACATTTCAATGAAATGTTACTAATAGTGTCCCGTTTTATATTTATACCCTTTGGGTACGGGACCGCCAAAAGTTTCAAGTAATTTAATGGGCCCAGTGATATTGTTCAGCTTCGGATGTTACTTTTTACACTCGACTACACGAGCATATTATAGTCACTAAAGAAATTTCCCAATCTATGAATAGCCTCTCTACATCGTTGCATAATAAATGATAACCACGTATCCATTGCGAGTAAATATCGAGGGCTTCATACTATAGGGGCGTATGCGCAAAAATGCGATTTTTCGTTTTTAACGGCATCGTACTCATCTAAAAACGATACATCGGGTCAATTTTTTTCATAATTTTATCGTAATTATAAGTTATTTAAAATAAATAAAATATGTTTTGGCGTATCATTGTAGGTCATAATTTTTTATCGATCCAAAGAGGCGTACAGTAGGCGTAAGCGCAATAATGTAATGGAATCTCATAATATGATCGGAGTATAAAGGCGTATATGTTCATACGTCTATTACTCGATTGTGTGATTTACCAAAAATTGACGCACAATAGCGGCGTATGTACATACGACCATATTTACCATACTTTTTAGTGATAGTGATCAGTCTTCGTCCTCATATACCGTCACACCATATGGGCGCAAAGTCCTTGAACGTCACACCTTTCTCCGAAAATCATCTCTAACTGGTAGGTTTCTAAGGAACCATCCTGCTCGTATCCCAGGTGAATTCGATTCAATATCCAAATCATAAATGCTCGATGTCATCCAAAGGACGAACCCACTTTAGCATGAATCGCACATAATATGCGAGCCGACTAGGTCCAACTTTGTTGAAAACGGAGGTTCCCAAGAAATATGGGGCAGGGGGGCGCTGAAGAAATAAATAAACAGGCGTCCTTACATATACCGTTATGGATTGCTACCATCATGCATAATTATCCATCTCAGACGGCTGCGGGGACAAAGCTAACTAGTCAAGCTGGAGAAGTTTAGGATAAGCAGAAAAAAGACGAGGAGACTCAATACAACAATGAACATTTGAGCACGGGCACAAATTAGTCAAGTCCAAACTAAGTCTCCTCTACAAACAGGTAACTGCAGTTTTAGGATCCCTACACAAGCCAGATATTACCTTCACCAGCTCAGCGGCGGAAGAAACAACCCTCGTACAGACTCACTTCTCGGGCTGTGAGTTATAACGGTTAGTGAGCTGGGTGGATGAGGAGAATACTCCAACGGAGAGAGAATGGCGACAAAAAACACAGAGGGCTTTCAACTGCTTGACTCATACAAATCACCAGAACCGAACGGAATAGAAGGGAAGAGATAATTATCAAGATATTTACTATTGTTTTGGCTGCCTGCGTACTGCGTAGACAAGTCAAAGTAATTATCATACAAAACCCTGGTTTACTACCTGTAGAAACCTTCTAGTCAGGCGTTAGATTCTTCAGTGAAAATTAATCAGTTTTTTGCTTAAGCACTTGCAACATAAAGTATCCTGCAAAATACTAAAAGCAAGTCTGTGACTTAGGCACATTCATAGACATTGAGGGACGTTGACGGCAACGACAGGATAAAATTCACCAGCATAAAAGCGGCTCTGGTAGGAGCCGGAATGAAAGAGATTCATCGGCATCGAAACTGGTGAAGCCAAAACTGGTGCACTCAAAAAGGCAGTGGTAGCAAAGTAAGAACCCTCGAAGCTACGTCCGCTCACTACTTTTGTGGAATCATCGCCACACTAAACGTACATCACTATTACACAGAGTCATCATATCCTGCGACATAGTAATACTAACGTGCGGTAATCACAAGGGTATGTGAATGTGACTTCACTCGCTTTACACTGGCTGTCTAACAACAAACTGACAGTTTATTCGAAAACACTTAACTGGTAATGTTCGTTAACAGATGCTTTGTGGTAACTAACCCAAACTGATCAATACAGAGCTCTAATTTGTCGAGCAAGGTAAATAAAAAAAACGTAGCATGCCCGGCATAATAAGTTTTAATTAAGAACAAAACTATTCACCGTTGAAGCTAAACTACAATAACTTCAGAGGTTGATTTGCTTGACAGCCACGGGAAAACAGAACCTCAGGAGAGCAGCTAAGATGTCCTCGAGTGAACAAATAGTGGGCACAACATCAACCGATTTCCGTAGTCTATCTTATAACTCGTCAGCAACATCAAGGGTCTCCTAGAATTGGGCTTTCTGATGGAGTTGGGTTGCCAAAAGTAGTGTCATCAACTCGCCACGGCGTACGGTTAATGCTTCGTTTTTGTAGAAGAATGTCATGTTATCACATTACAAACTAGTTATTAGAACCTATTAAGATTTCGTAAAATCCGATTTCTGCAGAGAGTGGGCACCTCAACTGCTTGGAGTTCACAAGAAGTCACCTTTAACGACTTTATGACTGCTGTTCTAGGCAAAGACCGATGGGTAGACAGAGGGACTTTATTTAGCACTGAAGTGCTCAGTTAATAATCGTTCGAGATGGTCAGCCGACTGGAGATCGACATCTGCCGTCATTACTTAACATCCCAGAATGTCGCCGATTCAAGAGCGGCGCTGGGTCAAAAGTTCTTCTAAAAAGTTATAATCAAGGAAACGAATAACTTAATCAGTGAAATGTATATTTTTTCTTTACTAAATGCTTGAATTTTCCTTAGATCACCACTATACGACCACACTCAAAAGCCACTTAGTACTGTTTTCTTGTCGGGCCAAACAGGCGTAAAAAAATCAGAAAAAATTGAAGGAGATTCGTAGCAATGTGAAAATTACTGTAAAAAGAAAGTATTTCGATATAAAAACAGAACTCAGACCAATTGTCATTGAATAATTGAACAGGAAAAGATTTAATTTATACGCCCCTCAATTTCAAGTATTTTTCAAGGAAAATCGACAGTCATTTCGAATATTTTCGCCGCAGTAAAGAGGCGTAAGCGCATAATTACTAGTTTTTAGGATACTTTACGTAAAATTGATCATACTAGATAAAAACAGTGACAATATAAATACTCCATGCAAATTTGCAAAAAGATCCGTCGAAGGGACAAAAAGTTATTAAGTTTTTTGCCTCTCCTGAAAAGTAGGGGTTTTGCGCATACGCCCCTATAGCATGAAGCCCTCGATATGCTTTTAACGAATCCATTTCGGCGCATACATAATGTATTAACTGATCCAACTAGTTACTAGATGATGTCGGTTGCGTTTCATACGTTATCTCATAAGTCAGCCCACGAAAATGTTGAGAATGATGAATGAAAAACACTACATCTATTTGGGGTTATAAAAACCGCGAGTTCTAGAGTCCTAGGGGGTAATTCGACCAATTTTAGAGAGATGATGGAGATCTCTACACTTCACCGCAATCCGTCACTTTTGACGTGTTCCTACTTGACAAGTGGCGATATCCCTAGAACATCGCAACTTCGTCAATCCGGTCGCGCTTAATTTGCGTTTCCTTTGTATGTGACGGCCGAAATAACAGGCGCATACTTTAACTTGACCGTGTAGTGCGTGAGATTAGGTCAGTTACGTTTCGTTCATAACAGAAATCCATATGCATGAATAGCATTTTTGACAATCATTATCGCCTTCGTATTTCCAAAATAGAGATGAGGTATGTCACTCGAAGCTCATCGCATTTTAATGACAGTTCAAAGGCGATATCACTGTTATCTAATAGAGTTTTGACGTTTTGCGATCTCTCAATCTCTGTGAAGTTCTGTGAAGTCGAGCGTGAGTCATTTTCTGCAACGACTCGAGTCTTCTTTATAACTAGAGTGTTCGAAAAGTCTTGAGTGTCTCATTGCCACTGCTAATTTAAAAATTATAGTCGCGATTAGATTATCAATGCAGCTCAAATCAAGCTGTGAACATTTAAATAAATACGAATAGAACACCTTTTGGTGTCAATAAAAAATACCTCATGACTAAAATAACAAAAAAACTTTTGCTGTTTCGAAAATATGAAGGTTTGTACCGGATCTGTGTAAAATGGACCAATCACATTTCTCAGATTTAAATGCACTTATTTTATTATTTATTTATTTATTTCATAAGTAAGTACAAACAGAATTACATTTTATTATAACGGAATCGATAAACCCATTTCGTTTTTTAAACGTTAAACTTCTTTAGGGCTTCACAAATACGCAGCCTGATTGGTTTACTTTTTCGCTCCGGTTCAGTAGACAGGCAGCTAGCCCGCAATACTGCTACATTTAAGCGTGCCGTCTCATTTCGCCAGTTTCATTTTTAATATTGTGTGAGTGCGACAGTGAAATAATATTATGCTTTTATGCTACGAGTCCACAGAACAAAGCGGAGTGGAGTGGTATAAAACTCACCAATCACATTTCTCATATTTATACACTCTTCTTTAGGGCTTCACAAAGGCGCAGTTTGGTTCATTTTATCCGCCGGTGGACTGGCAACCCTAACGTAAATAATATTCAGTTGCTTGTCATGACAATAATTTTAAGGATAAAACGAGGCATCTGCTGTGTATTTTATGAAAACCCATTTATCAATTGCAGCCATTCGCGATTTATTAATAACCTCAGTTTCATTTTTGGTGCTCCTTGGCTTTTGACTCCTGTGGATATTGGTGTTTTAGTAATTTATGGGTACACCACACTGTTTTGCAAATAGCTCTACCGTAGATTTAGTACAGTTGCACCATTTAGTTTAAATTATGACCTGGGACCTAATTCGAGAATGCCGTTTGAGAAATCGCAAAATGTCAAAACTCTAACTATTATATAACAGTGATATCGCCTTTGAACTGTCATTAAAATGCGATGAGCTTCAAGTGACATATCTCATCTCAATTTTGAAAAAACGATGGCGGGGGGTAATTCGACTAATTTTAGAAAGATGATGGAGATCTCTCCATTTCAGATCACTGTTATCTAATAGGTCCTAGGTCCCTGATTGTTAAAGGGGTATACATATATAATAGATAGTGAGAAACAAATATACATTTTCTATACGTATATTAAGATAAGGCCTACAAGACTACACTGATGAGCGCCTTGGTGCGTTCAGCTTAACATTGATTTTACTCACTCCATAGTCTCCATACTAGTACATTATGTGCAAGTCCGAAAGCTCTCAGACTGCAATTCGGTTTCGGGTGAAAACTGAAATGTTCTTATTTGGATTGCGTAAAAGCGAGTAAGACATGTATAACACGCGGACCGCATATAGTCTACTATATCGCGTTAGATGAAGTTGCTAATATTGGTTAAATAATGAACGGGATGATCCCGGTTCCCAAGCAAATCCCCCTCAGGCGCTATCGGCAAATGCTCCTGTTTTATGCTGTAATAAATAAATGATAAGGATTTTATGAGCTTACCTGCGCTCGCGTAACCTTTGCTCTCGCCGTGCGTGTTAACTATCGAAAACGAGCCAATGCTGTGTATTTAATGTTTTAGATAAGAGTTTATTGTTTTATTTAAAACTAAAAGATTGGCACCTTGCCAGGCGAACTTCATCTGCGCATAAGAAATAGTCATAACCCTTTTTTACTTCTTCGTAGTCGGGTAAAACGTATCTTATCAGATGCACAGCCACGCGTTTGTCAAAAGTCGTTTTTCGGCCTTTAATTCTAGCCGTTAAGGCGTGATGATAGGACAAAAAATTAAGTACAAATCAATGTTACATACAGGGTAAAGGGAAACAAAATTGTCAATTTGTCAGCTGAAAACGAGGTTTTGCTGACTGAAAAAACTTGTAAAAAAATGTGACCAGACATATAAACCAATAAAAGTCTCCGTGCCTACTCGTATTTTCTACCAGTCAACCATTTAGCGATATGATTGGAGCGAGCGAGATTTGAGAATGAACTAAACACTTGTGTTCTAATATTAGGAATAGGTACACCGAGAACATTGTCAGTAATCATACACATACATAGGTATTAGGTATATACATTAACAAACATATATATATAGCCCAACAGGCTGTTTCTCAACCCACATCATATCACGTATTTTAGTGGTACTAATATATTTTACTGGCAACGACAACTTTTTGGTAACTGACGTTGATAGTCAGTGAATGTCACTGATGTAAACAAAAAGGAAACAACACTAAATATACCGCATATTTCAAGTCATTTTTGCATAATAAAGCCAAAACTAGGATAAAAGACAAGTTTTTTTCAATAGGATTTAGTATTTATTTCGCAAGAAGAACGAAGGATTGAGCAGCATTCCGGTAAACAATGTTTTGAATTTGGTTCATGACAAATCTTTGACAAATCGCTTGACGTTTAATAATTCAAATAAACTTGTGACGTATGCACATTATTGCCATGTGAAAGCTGTTTGCGCCACTATTTAATTTGTGTAATAAGTGAATTTATTGTCATATTTATTATACATTATTTAAATTGTTATATTATTTGAAAATTTTTGACATTGTTTTCTCTTAATTGTTTATTATGTTGACGATCACCGTATAGATTCGTGTAAATTGACTATGTGTAATTTATAATGTATCCCTATATGTGTGAAATAAATATAATCTAATCTAATCTAATCTATCCCTGTAGAGCTAGTATATCTTGCCGTGACGTCGCTCGTCGCGCGACTCAGCATCGTCCGTCATGCTCGCATGGTATTGAAAGAAAAGTGACAGGTAGCATATGTCGCGCGACATAGAGTAGCGTGTTACAGTTATGCTAGAGGTGCTGGGCCGGACCGATGCTTGGTTAGGCTATACTTTTAAAACGTCGAATTTCATCTCAGTTCCTTTCAAACACACTTGCATTGAATATTTAATAACAACTGACAGTACTGGAACCCGATTTTGCGGCCCGGGAAACATAACCCTGAGTATTAATTTACATACAAATTTTGAACTTCACGTAAATAAAATTAATGCAAAAATCACATAATTATTCCGAGGCGAAAGTTAAACATAAACAAGTACCTTTACGAAAACGCTAATTAAATTTTAATTGCTCAGTGCCAGTTTACGTTGTGCCTGCCTACGAATATTATTTTATATTATGGTTTTAGGAAATTGCGTTAAAGATTCTTTTCTGTACGTATGAGTATGTATAGGCTTGTTTTCTGGGGACACTCTTGTCTGAAGCTGAAACCATTGGGCCTATGATGGTTGCTTTTATCTCACGATAAATAACAGACACAGCATCTGTTACGTTTTGACCAAATTGGGAGTGTGAGTGACAGATGCTTTATCACTTGTTTATCACGTGATAAACGCAACCATCATAAGCCCCCTGGACGTCGTATGCTAAGCAAGAAAGAAGACTCAATGATATCCACATGCTGCCTTCGGATTATTTTAAACATTAGTTGGAGAGACAGGGTCACTAATGAGAGAGTGTTGCAAGTTGCGCAGCTTCCCAGCATTACCGCAATGCTTAAACAGCGTAGACTGCGGTGACTGGGGCATGCACTGTATGGATGCCACTCTCTTGCCAAGACGCACCCTAATGAGCGAAGTAGCTTATGCTAAGAGAAGAGTGGGGAGGCCTATGTTACGTTTAAAGGACTGCTCAAAGCGCAACATGCTTACGTTTGGCATCAGTCCTGCTAATTGGGAAACTTTAGCTATCGAGCGTAGCAAATGGAGAGCGTGTCTAACCGAAGGCTGCAAGGCTCATGACGGATGTTGGTTTCAGGCTCGGGCCACAAAAGGCAAGAAGAGACACCATAATGAGAGGAGGGTTGCTTCACCAACCCAATCATCAAACGACCCCCTATTGAAATGCCAATCTGGCGGACGTCACTGTCGCTTCCACATCGAACTAATTTAACGAGTAATTTTCGAGTTAATTCTGTCCGTAGCATAGTTGTACTATAGTCGTACTTGTAGTTGGGTAGCTTTACGTAACTTGTTATATAACTGGGTAGGTGTTTTCTAATTAACTAGCAATGCAATGGATTACTAGCAGTGCTGTGCTTGCGGCAATGATACATTAACACAAGCAAATGAACAAGTAAATTGAAAACACGAATAGTAAATACTTTTATGTAGCACATGACATTATAAAGAAGTACATTATAGATCACTCATAGACCCTTTACGGCACATTTGATACGATTCTGTGGTGTTTTGTTCCATGGTTCCCTTTTTAAAGGACGACTAAATTTCTACCGGTACTTTGATAATTTTAGCGGTAATGCGATATGTCGAATATACATTCGAAACTTTATTGTTATCGTCAATAACCAACAACTGCTGTTCTCGCATTAACGCAATTGGAAGTTGTGTTTCAATTTACTTCAGAAACATTTATCAATTTTATAGCCTTCACTTTTTGAACTCGTATTAGTTCTGGAATTGTGTTAAGGTTTTATATCGCTAAAATGCTATATTTTACTGCACATTCTGGGACCATAAAAAGGATCAATTGGTTTATTTTACGGCAGTGCGCCGTCGAGTCGGTTTACTGCGGCCGGCTGGGGTCCGTAGCACGTTGTAAACTACGGTTAGCTACCAAGACGCCCTTGTAGTGCTCCAAATTTTTAGTACAGTCAGCAGCAGCAGTTATTAACTACGCTCGCCCTGTGCTCAAAATTATATACACACGTACTATATTATCTAGACAATAAGGGTTGTACAGATCATTGTGAACGTGTTGTGTTATAATGCCTAGCTACTTTTGCTGCTGACGTCCCGGAATCAATAAATAAGAGTCGTGTTATATATAATAAGATATTTATGAACGCCCTATATGCTGCGTTATATCTGATGGCGACTGTAAACTACTAGGTTTATACATGTCTTCGATCCTTAACAATGACTAGGTAACCTTGATGTTCATATTACATCAAATTATTTTCAATGGCCTAAATAGAAAATAATGATGTGTATTCCAACTCTAGTAATTTCAACTTAGGTATTCCATGATAATGGGGTTTGTTATCTATCTACTCTAATCGATACCAGTACCTATATATGTATAAGTGACGTCTAAGCGTTTTCTGAACTTGTTCAAGTTATCCCATGTTTGATGGAGCCTGGCAAAATGGCGGCCCCAGATCCTATCGAAGTTGAATTAATGTTAGGACCGATTCAGAGTGCTCTCTAACGTCTATATACGTCAATAGGTATGAACTAATAATTTGAAATTCCAGAGTATAAAAAAAAGAAAACAGAGACAAAAAAAAACGATACCTATTGTCTGTATAGGCACAGAATAGATAATAGTGTATACGTATCGCTAAAAAGCGATATTTCCAGACAACCTTTGTCGACGCGTTTGGCTCGGTTGGTAGACACCTGCCTACTGAGTCGGCGGTCCCGGGTTCGAATCCCGGCCGGGGAAAATATTTGCGTAAAATATTTGTTCTTGGGTCATGGATGTTATCTATATATGTATGTATTTATATATTATGTATATCGTCGTCTAGTACCCATAGTACAAGCTTTGCTTAGTTTGGGACTAGGTCGATTTGTGTATGATTGTCCCTTAATATTTATTTATTAATTTATTTAACCTTAGCATATACACATTACATTAAAATACATAATAGAATTTGTGTAAATTAGGTATTTATTTATTTTTTATTTATTTTATTTATCTTTCCAAATATTTGTAAATATTGGTTTGGAAATTAATTTCATCTGTTTCCCATTCGGATAAGTTCAGTCATGCAGTATTGCCTGTTATTAATCCAGTAAATATATGCATTAATCGAGTTTATATATGTATTAATCCAGTTAATATATGTACATATTAATCCAGTTAATATATGTAGATATTAATCCAGTTAATTTATGTATTATTCCAATTAATATATGTATTTTTATAAATAGTTGCTCTGTGAGATGCAGACCTCCCGAGTTTGTTTCCAATTGGTTTAAAGTTGTGATATTCATTAAATTTACGAACCCAATTTTTTTGAAAAATCATGGGAATCAGTTGAGGATAGCAACCTCTAGGCGAAACGGAAATCTAGACATCCGAACATCCAGACATACGAAAGATTTTTGGCTAAGCTAAAACGGACACAATTTGCTCGCTCGGTCAAATATTCACATCTAATAATATGTTTTGGTATCTTAGAATTACCAAGTATGCAGCCCATATTAGATGGGATTTAACTCAAATGAAATACTTACCCAACCTAGCTTGTATTCAGCGTGTATATTTGATATAACCGCAAACTTCACGGGGTTTTAGTATGAATATATTGGTCCGTAAATTATAAAAAAAAAAAACATATTTTTCCATATAAAATAATTCAGCACGCAATGTATTTGTTTGTTGACACTTAACATCGTGATGCCACAACTGTCACTTTTAGTAATAACTACGCCATACATTACAGCTCAGAAAATTTTCAAAAATTAATTACGCTATTGATGCAAAGATATCAAAGGTCAAAGAAAAATTGAAATGAGTTACCTGGGGGACGAGACCGGGAATCGAACCCGGTACCTCTGGATTGCCGGTCCAGTGCGTTAACCACTTCGCTACCCGAACTCCAACCAACCTTTCGATTTTTTCCTTATGCTTCGTGTGTCGATATTTGCATTGTTTATTTGAAAGGTTTTTACACCTTAGCTTAATTACGCTATTGCAGTTGACGCTAAATTAATAATTGTTATTAATATCAGATAATAGCACTAAAATCTCCGTCTGGATACAATATGCGGTTATATCAAATATACGCGCTGTATATATTCTCCCGTCTTTGATTAACTATCTCGTATCTAATACATCTTTAGGCGTGCTTGAATTTAAGTCTCGCTAATGCTTTCATAATGAGCCGAGGAGTGCATAATGTATTAATGTAGGTAAAACCGGAGAGTGCTTCTTGCGGTAGCTTCTTGCGTTAACATTACCGCTGTTACTGTAAGAATATTTCATCTCATTTGATCGTAAGAAGTATCGTTATACTGGTTATACATCTTAATTGCATCGTTGTGCCATCTTACGTGTGCAGCATTATAAGTCAAAGGTTTGGGTACATCTATACTATTTATTGTAATATTTTATTGAAAACCTTTTTTTATTGAAAGGGGTCATTGTTTCAGGAAAAATCTTAACAGCGCGATGCAGCAGCGTGGCGCTATCTGTACAGTGCCATCTGTTCTATTTTTTTGTCCTTTCATCATGTGTGGACGGATTTAAAACAATTTTAGTACATAGCTGGCTGGCCATCTAAAGATAGTTATAGGATAATTTTTATCCGTTTAAATTAAAGAAAAAAATTACGCTAGGGAAGTTTTTTTTATGTCATAGGTGGCAAACGAGCAAACGGATCGCCTGATGGCAAGTTACCGTCGCTCATAGACACCTTCAACACCAGAGGAGTCACAAGTGCGTTGCCGGCCTTTCGGGTGGGAGTACGCTCTTTTCTTGAAGGTTTCAAGGAATTTATCGGTCCGGAAATACCGCAATCGACAATTGATTCCACAATGCAGTTAACCCAGTTGCGTCTGGCCCCTTCTAACTAGTGTAACGTAGGTATTTTTTTTATGCGGGCCTGAAGGTTAAGTTTGTACGTGCGTATTAGGATCTAGTGAATAAATTAGGACTTAATATCCCTTATTGGAGCGAAGCTCCCATGGATCGACTCGAATGGACTTTGTAACAATGCGCAGATCTCAGCGAGTTCTCAACCGATTTTAGAAATTTTTGTGGTTAAAATGAAAAAAAAAACATTTCGCTAAATCGAGACGAAGAGAAAATTTCAAAAAAAAAACAAAAAAAAACTCCGCTCTAATCTATGGTGCAAGCTTAGCCGGTGGCTGACTCTGCATCGACCTAGTTATATTAAGGCCAGTAAACTATGGTTTAACGATAAAACCGTTACTCTAAGTCATATTAGACTCATATATACCCAGTAATAAAAACTGTATGACAACAACAACGAATAAAGTCATCATGACACACAGTGGTTTTTACATGAGTATGGAGATAGCAGTCGAACATATAAGATCCGCATGTCTAGCATAACCATAGCATAAAACTGTGACACCACGTGTGTAACAACCTGTTCCTCTCAATACCGTGCGAACAAGACAGGGGATGCAGTCGCGCGAATTGCAAAGTCGTATCAAGATATGCTATAACGCTAGGTTTGCAGTTCATGACAAATACGCTAACTTTGTTTGTGTTGACTCGTACCGCTTGCGCTTAGGATACGAGCAGATATATATCTCAGGCTTCTTCGAAGAGGTTTGCTAAAGAATATCCCCGTACCGCTTGCATACGGTACAGCGAACAATGGCCTCGTTTGCAGGGATAATATATCACGAAATTAATAAATGTGGGCGATAAATCTGCGAATCGCGGGGCACCACGTGGCCCGATCAACCTGCACGCTACTGCTTCACTCCTGGTACAAAATGTAGTTTTCCAGTGAGGAAAATGCGCCTTTTACGTCTCTTTTTTGTTGCATGGTGGCGTGTTTCTTTCCTCGCGGCACGTACGTTCATTAATCATTATTGTACGAGAAAAGAACTCATTGGGACTGGAATTCGATTATTTTTAAGTAAACGACGTCACTATTTATGTGTTGTGAAAACAACAAATTTGGTAGTTTTGGCCCTGAAAAAGTGTGTTTAAGTATTAATATTATCAACTGGCGTCGCTTTGAAATCTTATTTAATTAAACTATTTAAAAAAAACTTGTTTTTTTTATGACATAACATATTGGGTTCTTTTTATTCATATAACTACATTATACTATACCATTCATCAGTCATCATCCCTACGCTCTAATTTTCAAAACTGCATCTACCTACCTGGGTTTAATAACTTAAGTATTCGAATTTAACGTAGACTAAGTCACAGGCTAAAGCTAACTTACGTATCTCTACTCCTTCTTCTTCAGATCAAATTTGAAGTAAATCCAATCCCAAAGTGGAAGAAAACCCATTTGCAAGATGTGTGTACATAGTTCTCTACTATACTTGTAATAATACTTTCAGCACAAAATTGAGGCGTATCTGCAGACGGTATCAGTCCAATATTAGATTTTCAGGGCGAGCTACTTTAGCCTGACGAGCATTTGTGATTGTTGAAACTAGCTTTGCTCGTGCAGAATATATGATGAAACGTGTATAGTACATTACTGCAGAGGCCGGGAAAAAGTAGTTTTTCAGCCCGCTAACGCGTTGTGAGTACTCGCTCTTCATCGTAATTATTTAATTTATTTATTAAATTAACCACATTAACACCCATTGCCGTGAAATGGGATCAATTCATGTATGTGAAATAAAAACAATGCTTAAGGTACTTTCGGTACTTAAGATACAAAGGTGTGTGCACGTTTCTCATAGTCGATGTTATAAGTAACTCAATTCCGACAAAAAATCGCTTTAATGCTTAGCATTTTTTTTATATTCCAGTGCCTGTATAATTTTGTTTTTCATTGTAACAAGACTGGATTAAAACCATTACTTTTATCTGTCGTTCCACTAACAAAATTGGAACCGAAACCCGGGCGCGGAGTAGTAATACAATCGACTCTAGATTTGATTACAACCTTTGGAGTATTGTTATACCGTATATTTCCTTCCCACTCACTCATCCGATCCTTTTAGTTGCGAGTGTGACTGTGAGCCGAAGGCATTTATAGAAGCCGCAAGGTGAAGAGTTGGGCAGATAATTTTGTATTGTGAATTGATAGGATGTAAAATATATGGACATATCAGATCGCGAAAATGGCGAAATCTTTCGAATCGAAGTATTTCTTCAATCATATTGACGTGGAATATTTGTATGTCTAACTGATATGGTGATAGGTACTTATACATTGTATACCTATGTTTACAAATAAATGTTTGATTCTGATTCAATTTGGGACACGGTAGGCGGCATATTTATTCAAGAAGCGTGAGACCGCTGGTTTTAAATATTATAGTACATAGATTAATTAGTTCAGCTATATGTAGGAGTTTTAATATACTATATTTTTTGGCTTTATCACAAAGTGTATCAAAACTGAGGGTACCCGGTAGGGAGTGTATAATGCCATGGCGGCACGCATGTACGAGTATATGTACAGATTTGCTTAGGGAGTGAAAATCACTAGAGGGTGGGAGGAAATCTGTTCGTTTGGAGGGGTGTAATTATCTGCAGCATAAAGACTGTGATAAGCATGTATGAGCGCTGTTAATTCGTAGGGGTGTATGATTGTAAAGTCGTGAAACGTTCGTTGTCATGCAATGTGTATTAACTAAAATAACTGACTTGGATTGAATGGGTTCACAACTTTTTGCTTTGCATTTTTGTACATTCTGGGTTGCTCTTCTTTACACCGATATATCCCTACCATCATCTTGCCTAATTACCTACGCCACTTAACCCTTCAGATGTGCCAAGCCCTCTCGGGGCCAGGCAGTCGCGATAATAACACATAGGTTTTAAAATAAAATAATCATTACAATATACATCATCGCTCACATTCGTAGCATTGTGGCGATTTGACTGTCAATTTACACTGTAACCAAGGCCCACACTTTATTATTGCTCGTATGTATAGGAAGGCTTTGGACGGGTATTTCTGTTCAAGTGTTTAGGCGTTTTGCGTCGAGGTTCTTGCAAGCGACGCCCTTCAAAATCCGCGACCGCGTTATGAACAGAGCTGCGCCATATTCCTCTCTGTTGTGCAAGGGATTCCCAACTATCGCATGGGATGTTGCATGCGGCAAAATGGCGTTTGAAGACGTCCTTATACCGCAGGAGCTGACCTGGCTATTATTGCTCAACAAAAAAAACGCGTGATTAACTGGTAGTTTACAAGTCTTGCTCACGCTTAGTATGGCCACTAAAAATTCAAGAACGACCTAGCCAAGTTTATATACGTCATACATATCATATCCAGAGTATCTATTCACTATCAAACTCCCTGTCTGTTCCAGTATACGACGCGTCGGGACAGTACAACCAGAACGTGATGTTCGGCAACGAGTACTGGCTGGGGTCATTCAGCTCCTGCCGGGACCTGCAGCTGAAGCAGTACTACGCGTCCACGCCGCCCTTCGACACCAAGTTCCACATGGTCAGGATCAACGTCACGCTGGACGAGGAACACCTGCCTCAGGTAATTTCTTTCTGGGTCTTTGTTTAAGGTTTCATACCCCGAGTTGAAAAAAAACGGTATACCTAGGTACTTCATTTACAGACTATATACAATCAGTTATCAATCCAAGTTGGTCAGTAGGGAGTAGTCAGAAACTATAAGAGATAGGGAAATTTGTTCTTAGGAACCATAGCGTCGATTTAAAAATGTTAAAATATGACTTGCGATAACATCCCGAATTTTAACGAGGTTCAATACCTACCTAGTTATGTATGATATTTATAAAAAAAATTAATGCGTTTACTATTAAATCTAAAATCGACGTCATGATTTCGCGCTTTACACACCCGATTTTTATGAAATCATGAAATTGATCTGCACTCGAAAAAAATACATCAACTTTACGTTTAAAGGTCTCTAATTAATATAAGCTACTGTAATTGATTTTGTACATCCAAAAATACACTGTTAAAATCAGTAAGGCTACTCGTTTTCACCCTGTATCATCTATCTTTGCACTTTGCAGAGGTAAAAACACGCAAATATTCCTCCAGACCCTTTATACGTAAATACCTTTTTGGTATATCGACAATAAACGAAGTAAAGAAGCAAACTCAATTGATATTTTACTAGCCTTACAAGGCTTACTGCCTAGCCCCGCCGGTTAAGAGCTTTCGTAATCATAATAAATTTAAAAGCCTACGGAGCTTACGAAAGTGTCTATTTTGTATACCTACTCTTGCAAATAGTGTCTAAGCGAGAAGAATACGAAAATGGGTACAGGGTCAAAACACAATTGTGCATTGCGACGTATGGAGAGATGAAATAATGACGATTTCAGAAAATATTACAGCAATGTAACGAATAAAAAACTGGCCAAGTACGAGTCGGACTCACGCACCGAGGGCTCCGTACAAATACTTCCCATCTTAACTGGCCGGGTTAACTTCAGTTTGCACCTGGTATGTATGGCGCCGCATACAAATGCAAAGTTAACGTAACCGATCACGTTTGTTGTTGGGTGCCCCACTCATATATTTATTTTTTAGTATTTGTTGTTATAGCGGCAACAGACATACATCATCTGTGAAAATTTCAACCCTCTAGTTATCAAGGTTCATGAGATACAGCCTGGTGACAGACGGATAGACGGATGGACAGCGGAGTCTTACTAATGGGGTCTCGTTTTTTAAACGGTTGACGGTTGTTAACGGAACCCTTATAAAAATATTGGCATCGAAACATCCGGGAAAAGCAGAGAACAACAATATGTTGATAAAGTTTAATTTATGCTGTAAATTTGCAGAGCAGAGTGATTCTGGTGGGCGAGTGTCTACCAGCTTCGTGCAATGAGACGGCAATCCTCTCCATCATGGCTGAAGCAGAGAGAGCAGCCGCGGCGCTGGCGGCCTCTGCCGGCCTGACATCTTCCATCAAGACAGTCGGCGTGAGGCCTGTGCCGAGCTCGTACAACATATTCCACGACCCAAAACTGCATATTTTGGGGTAAGTTCTAAATAGATCGTTGCATATCTGCAATTTGACGATGCGGTTGGCACAGTTTGTAGTGCAACTTCATACTCAGCTGACGGTCCTGGGTTCGAATCCCGGCAAGGACAAATATTTGTGTGATGAACTCGAATATTTGTTTCTGAGTCATGGATGTTCTAATATATATGTATATAAGCATTGTTTAGTTTGAGTCTAGGTCTATTTGTCTAAGATTGTCCCTTTATATTTACATATCTAATTATTTAAAACCATCGGTCTGCTTTCATCCTTTCCCCATTGTTCTACTTACTCCATCGGTTTACTTTCCCTATGGGTCTACTTGCCCCATCAGTTTTGCTTTCCCCATCGGTTTACTTTCCCCATATCGGTCTGCTAACGGAAAGGAGATTGATAAAGAAAGTAAACCACCTGGATGATCAGACTGGTGTGTTAAGTAGTCCAATGGGTAGCACTAGGCCACTTGAACAAGTAACCGATGGATCCGGGGACAGTAATAGCCAGGCTGCACCTTCTCTGGCGTCACATGCCACATACCATTGTAATGACAGTTGGAGGTAGACTTGTCCCTATCTTTATTAACTCTTCTCTGCAGTGGGTTTAAGTCCCACTTCTTCTTCTTTGGCGGTAGGTACACTCTTCCCAGAGTGGTCGTGGCCGTCACGTCGTTGATTTAGTGGCCGGCTTTACAATGCGACGCCATTCTTCTCGACCTGCTGCCCTCCTGGTACATTCGTGCAGATGACCGTTGAGTCCCACTTAGTGGATCGCATAAAATTTTGGCATTTATCTGTACAAAATAAGAAACGTGGTTATAAAAATAGGATCAACAATGATTCCATTCAACTCTTATTCCACAAAGCTGCATATTCTGGCGAGCTCTCAGTTTGTGAACAAATATAGGAAATATAATGGAGTCTGACGATGATTTAAAATTGTAAAGAAGTGGTAAATAGGGCACGACGGGTCGCGCAGTTTACAGTGGATTTTCCAGTGGCCATTGTCCAAGCCGCCCGGCCGCGGCAAGGAACCAAAATAAAACGATAAATTATGTCGCGTTATTCATACAAAAATCACGGTTTTCATAAATTGTACGCGTGCAGCTCAAGATTGGCTTGAATAAAATATGATTTCATCCATCTGAAATATTACAACGGTAACTATATTTTACTTAGCAAACATTAACAATGGTGCGCCATTAGAGCTCGTTTATTGTAATCCCCGCGTAAATTGAGATATAAATGGACGTAATTAGGGAAACGTCGTTATTTCAAACATCTACAATTAGTTAAAATGTTTTTCCAGGACTAGGACTGAACCATAATGTCCCCAAGTAGTCCTATTAAGTGGCTGTAATTATTATGATCACCGAGTAGCATTAGCAAACAGTGCCCTTACCATAAGAGCCTTATCACACTTGCGATTTGCGAGCGTATTTTGTATGAAGGCGATCGCGCAGCGTGTACGCCGCGTCGCTTATTTGTATAGAAAATACGCTCGCAAATCGCAAGTGTGATAAGGCTCTAAGTTATCGTGGTCGTACTCGGGTCATTGTCAGTTTAGGTTCGCGTCATTCCGGTGGACATTTGCGAAATTAAGGATTCCAGGGCCTAATTTTCTGATAAAATGCCTGTGATAATAAAGAACGCTTCCTCTTCTATAATCATATATATAAAGCCTGACCAGAAATATATGAGGATGCGCCATATTGCGGAATTTCACTGGAACTAATTTCTTACACAAGCAATGATTTTATGATGGTTTGTCAACATTGTCAATGTCATTCGTTGTGGTTTTTTGAAAAGACAAATATTTGAAGATAATCAAAGAAAATTCTGAAAATCATTCACAGTCGTGAACGTAATATTATAAATAAAGTGTACACGTGTTTACTAAATGAAAAACAGTCAGGAAAAGAGTGCATCCCATAAAACGATATTACGAGGTTACCATAGAAACTGACATGTATTTAAACTAATGTCATTGTAGTGCGGTTCCGATTGGTTGCAAAATTGTTGCCATATAAATCTTATAAATAGCGCCCTCTTGACAATCCTCATATATTTCTGGTCAGGCTTTAATAGAAACATAACCTAGATTCATACAAGCTCTTTACTTATGATTATGACCACCGAAGCGACGAATTTTGTTTTTTGAACTGACAATAACCCCTCGCTAGCGACAGCGCACATTTGGTGCAAGGTCGGAACAAAGTTCAAAAATTACACATCAACTAAAACTAAAGTAATTTATTTGACTTAAATCTAACAGTAGAATACTTTTACAACCCTATACTGAAAGTATTTCAATTTTGGTGCATTATTTATTTATAAATAACTAATACAAAACACATGATGCTGATATCGAGGTCAATCCCGAAAAGAGCGCTGCAATTATCTTCCATCCTACGAACACAACATGTGCTCGTAGGTTGGAGCCAGTTAGGTTATTTGACCGACCCATCCCCTGGGTGGATCAGGTCAAATATCTTGGCGTTACCCTCGATCAGAAACTGCCCTTCCGTCCCCATATCAAGCGTGTTCGCGATCACGCTATTCACATTATGAGTAGGCTTAGTCCGATGACTAACAAGCGGAGTAAAATGTCTCTTAGAAATAAGTTGACGCTTTACAAAACTTGTATTCGTCCCATCATGACTTACGCTAGTGTAGCTTTTGCTCACATGCCTAAGTCTCGTCTCAAGCCCCTTCAGGTCGTTCAGAATAAGTTCTTGCGCAGGATGACAGATACCCATGGTATGTGACCAACCTGAGTCTTCACCAAGACATGGAACTTCCCACCATGTTTGGTTTTCTCAAAAAAGCGTCTAAGCGCTTCTTCGATATAGCTCCCAACCACGGGAACCCCCTCATAAGGAAGGCAGCCGACTACCTTCCTCGAGCTCCCGATCCCTCTGTGGATCCACCTCACAGATTGTTATTGCAAAGAGGTCGGTTTACCCGACGTCCGAAGCATGTACTATCTGACCCGGACGATGAGATGACGGAAACCATCCAAGCGATGGTCGCCGCGAACTCTCCGAACGGCACCTCAGCGTAATCCCCGCCGGCGGGGAACTACCGCTACTTAGTTCGCGTTTTTTCTCTTTTTCATAACCCGATTCTCTTTCCCCTCTCCTCCCGCCCTAAGTCAGACTGATTCGGTTCAGTCTATTCACGACGCAGTCCACGCGCCCAGTGCGCCCGCGTCACCCCAACCCAAATTACCCCTGTGGCGCGGAGATAATCCCATTACCGGGTTATACTCCCACACAAAGTCCGACTACTGGTAGTGAGGGCTAACCAGCCCTGATACAGTTCAAGTCATGTCTTAAAAAAAATATTTACGAATATTTGGTCAAAAAAGCTGCTTCTTTCAGGTAATATATTTCTAAAACGGGCACTAAAGTATATACAAAATGTTATTTTTATCTGATAAGCCATATAATAAGGTATTTTTATATTTTATATTATCAGTGATTTCTGTATTGGTTTGAGTATGGCTTGGATTATAAACACCATGGTTGCTATTTTGACAATCTTTAATATTCAAATTGGGTATTATTTTCTAGCCTCACCTCGCCTTTCACCAAAACATACCACAAATGATACCTTATTTTATTTATCTAAAATAATTACTTAATTGATTCCAGCTGCCGGTACCTGCAATCTTTTGAATAATGATTATTTAACTAATCAGCGTATTAATCGCTTCTACTTAGAGGTAGGAAAAATAATCACATAGATAAACACATTAATGAGAGTAGTAGTAGAGGCTTGATTTGGATATAAAATGCGTGCATTATTGTCTTTTCTTCACTTACTATAATCGATTCGAGAAAGTAATGATACATGATTTTAATACAAAATATTTTTTCTACTCCAGTACTTTTTCTGTCATTTATATAGTTACTAACTCTAATATAAAGACATAAATTATGAAAGTCTGTAAAAGTCTATACTCTACTGCTCAAAAACACACTGCTAACCGATGTTATAATGTCGCCAAAAAACCATCACTTAGTACCTCAGATTACATGCTGAACAGATGCATTCACACAATTTGCAAATTAAAAAAAAAACTTTTGTACTAAGGCATTGCTGCCAACTTAAAAAAAAAGTTTTATCTTCAGTGCAAGGATGTTTAGTATAGTGGACCCCTACCTTTATGTATAAGTTTAATTTTTTTGACAGATGTTTAGTATGGTGATCGTATACCTTTATGTATAAGTTAATATTTTTTTGACAGATGGATGTCAATAAAAAAAAAGTTTATCAGAGACAATTTTTCTTTTTAATTTTGTTGATTCCGAGCGGGAACATGTAATTATTTTCTTTGTTGTTTATTTGCATTTTATTTATGGAATGTCGAGTCGTAGAAAAAGTATTGTATGCAACGTTGTATAAGTAGGTCAAAAAACGCTCGTGGCATCTTTCTTACGATGTTCGCTGCGCTCACATCGTAACCCATGCCACTCGCGTTTTTTGCCCCCTCTTATACAACGGTTGCCTAAAATACTATATACACATTTTTAAATGCTTTTTTTATTTATTTTATCTATTTGTATTGATAAAATCACATTTCATAACTTTTTAAATGTCCGCCTTTCTTAAAAATAATTAATTCCGCGCGCCCACACAACCCGCACCAATGGCAGCGTATTAAACAGCGCCCATAGCGGTTACTTTTGTAGAACTAAATTCTCCATACAAATCGTTTACGCAGTCGCTAGCGAGTACGGTCACTGTAAACTCATGGTAAGGGCACAGAGTTGTCTCGTTAACCCTTGTTTAATGGAACGTTGTGTTCTAGACATTAATTTATTAACGCAAATAAAGTATGATAAGGAATAAAATTACGTTTACTCATTAACCTTCTTAGCGGGTGGAAATTCATGAATATGCGGTATCAGAATACACAAAGATTTAATTTAATTAACAGAAAGCTAGAAATCAAGTGTTTTTCTATTATAGAATAAGAGTTAAGCATCAAATACGACGACGACGACGAACGACTGAGGACGCGTTCGGCGCAGTTTGTGGACACCTGCCTACTGTGGGGCGCGGTCCTGGGTTCGAATCCCGGCCGGGGCAAATATTTGTGTGATGAACTCGATTATTTGTTCCTGGGTCATTTGTTATTTATATATGTATTTATATATTATATATATCGTTGTCTAATACCCATAGTACAAGCTTTGCTTAGTTTGGGACTAAGTCGATTTGTGTATGATTGTCCCTTAATATTTAGTTATTTAAATAAGTACCTATAGTTAACCATAACAAATTATTTTTATTAATACCTTTTTATTGGATGTCTGCCGACTCGGGACGATATATATATTATGTATCTTACAAGAAAATTAGTTGCCTTCATGATACTACATAGTATGATGCTGTTATTAATCGTAGGTAATGTATTTAATCTACGCACATATCATTAGTGCTCTAAAATGCGTTCAGAAATCGTAGGAAATTACCAGCATTATTACAACCAATTTTACTATGAGATTTTTTTTGTCTGTGGTAGTAGGTAAAATCTGTACTGTACCTAATGTTATTACAGTACCGATTTTTGTAAGGTTACGAGTTTAAATTAGGAACAGCTGTCAAAACACAAGTTGGTCTCTATTCTAGTATCCATAGATATTAATATTGTTATCGATACGAAACACCAATTCAGTATGTTTTTTTTTATAAAAACCGCACGACATTTGATCTCGAGTGACATGAGAATATGGATACATTCGTTTGTATATTATAAAGAAAAAAAAAAACATTCGTCTTAACGGAGGTTCGAATTGCCGCCATTACTGTTGTCATTTGTTTGTTGGTTCTTTGCTGTTACGAAAGTAGAATTGTGAAAAGTTTATTGTTATTCACATTTTAGTTGAAAATATTGTTTCCATGTAAATGTAAATTACAACTATTACAATAAATAATCTGTTTATGTATTTGTTCAGATTTATTTCTTACTGCATTAGTATATGTCGTTTTTAGATATTTTACAGGTAGCACTAGTGGTGCCGGTCATTTCCTTATGGCTTCTGAACCCATCTTAGAGTACTTATGATATGTGTTTAGATAAAGTAGTGTATACAACTGTACATAATTAGGCCTTAAAACACTCGTGTGATCCTATTATGAAACTCGCTAACGCTCGTTTCATAAAACCACACTCGTGTTTTAGGGCCTCTTATTATGTATCAGTTGCATAAACTACTATTTATTTATAAAAAATACATTTCAGGCGCTTCTTCCCACTAGTTGTAATTACCGACAGGTGCCTGGTAGAATCAGACATATAACAGAGGTAATCTGTAAATTTACATTTAGTCAATGAAAATGATAATAGTATTGCATAAATGCATAATAAATATTTTTTTCATGAGTGACGAAAGAAATGATTTTCCTTATTATTTTTACTTATAAAGCGGGTAACGAAATACACTAGTCAGTGACGTACGTACTACGTGTCGGTATAGTTGCCGGCAAACTTTTAGAACAAAAATGGCGGATCTGCAGATACGTAAATCGGCTACTGCGGAGTCAAGGTTATGCTCTAAAAGTTTGCCGGCAGCTGTATCCTATGTGCGAGACCTTGTTTTTTTGTTCATGACTAGCCTACATTAATTTTTAAATTTGGAATTAATATTTTGTTGTCTTTCATTACAGAACCGTGTCGGTGATCGTGTTCGTGCTGATGGTCGCAGCGTCCTGCTACGAGGGATATTTGGAGCGACGTTTCAGGCAGAACAGCGACCCCCGTGATTTAGAGCTGGCCCAGAATGAGAACAACAACAAACCTGTAAATAAAATAACTTATTGCATGACGTAGACACAGACACGATAGGATAGCCCAGTGCGCCGCGTCAACCTTCCCAAAGTACTCCTGTGCCGCGGAGATAATCCCATTAGCGGGTTATACTCCCACACAAAGTCCGATTAATAATAGTGAGGGCTAATCAGACCTGATACAGTTCAAGTCGTGTCTTGAAAACATAAAAAAAAACATGATTGGAACGCTTAACAGAGAAGGCTCATCCACCGTTGTGGGCGTCCACTTCAGTAACAACACGGGTGATAATTGGTTTAGCCCCAGAGCGTATATTCTATGACCCTCACCTTCAGTTGGGACTACAAACACCGGTGATCTGAGCCATTCACGAATTCACCGCCCCAGATATGTAATGTACTATTACTCAACTTGATTAATGGATTAACTGAGTTCACATTTGGATTTCCTGTGCCCTTTTACGCACAACCTGTACTAAGACTACTATCTGTTTGTTTAGTACGTACAACATGGAACATCTTAACTAAGCAGAATTTGCGCTATGAAAACCCCATTATCAAAGCTTCTGTGCCGGGCGCATTAAATATTACGATGTTGAGACTGAAGGGCTGAGACCACAAAGATAAATTACGAGGTAAATAGGGTTTTGATTGCCACTTACCCCTACGTAGATGCAGCATATATAGATTCTGTTACTAATACCTTGAGATCGTTTCTTACATTCTCAAAGCGTAAGAAAGAGAGGTTCACTCAGCTATCAAGGTTCTCGACTCAATCTTTTGTTCGGATACAACGGCGTGCCGTTGTAATGATACGCACGCGTCGGTTATTTTACGCCTTCAAAATGACCCCACACATGCAGCAATACCAATGAGTGAGATGGAGTTATCTCCATACGTGTTTCACATATTGCTGTATCCCTCTCGTCAGCAACTAACTTAGGAAAGTGTTATAGCCACATTAGGAGCAGTGGATGTTTTTGTCGAGCAGTGGATGTTTTCAGGCTTAAATGAAAATACTTAATCTAGTTTATGTTTACAACCTAAAAAATTGGCTTTTATGTGACATCGCTTACGAAATTGCCTAAATGGGGGCTCATAACAAGGGTTAATCTCAACGTTTAAACCATAATATCTCTCACTTCATACCATCTGTTGTGGCTCGTAAACCACTATTAATTTAATTATCTACAGAAACGACAAAGCACAAGAAATGTTGTTAATTAAATAGTTATACGCGTAAAATTGCCTGTGATCTGACAAAATTAATAATATAATAATAATAGTCTTTATTTCAGGCAGTGTACCCATATTTTAAAAATACAAAATTAAAATTAAATAAAAAAAAACAATATTACAAAATGTCCACTACTAACTTACTTATTAACACTAGACATTAACAATGTTTTATACAATTTATCATTGAGATATTAGTAACATATAATTATGTCACTACATATACATACATACTATGGCGATATTCTATATCTACCTTTTAAGTGCAATTAACTCCAGAGTGACTAGGCACCACTCGTAACTAGAGACACGTTCGTAACTAGGGAGGAGAAGGGAGGAGGAGGAGCTAACAATATGTCAAAAAACCTTTAGGCAATGATAACCACTTCTCACTTTAATTCTTTGATGTGCGCTGCGATTGTTAGCTCTACCACACTCTACCTCATGCAGTTTGCGCATAGAGAACACAACTAATTGATATTTAAACGCGCATACATGATGTAAATTAAAATGTGTCAATTTCACAGGTCAGTGACAGCACGCAAACCGATGGGAACCCAACCAAAGACAATCAAGACAAAGACCTTCGACGGGAAACTTGCGGTTAGTGCACTAGGCCCGTAATGCATCTCTAAAGGTACGGCCTGAGTGGATGCTCGAAGCGGAGCGTTCGGCGGAGCGGGCAACGTTACGGGCGAGGCAAGCGGCAAAGAGCACACTTCTAGCACAACTATGAAACGTAACTAAACAGCTAACTACAGAAAAAGACTATTCTTGCGCCCAAATATATTCTAAGTTTCTTTCCTTTAAATACAGTGCGAAAAACTCTTGTCTCTCGTGACGAGCTAAGTGGCGGCTAGTTGTGATAAAAATAGGGCAGCGTCGAGTCAGCACGTTCACATCGATTGGATTTGTTCAACATGAACGCCGCACAACCCGCCCCGCTGCCCGCTCACGCTCAGCTTGAGCGTCCACTGAGGCCTTACATCACCGTGACGTAATATTATATAATCGGTACATTGTGTTGTTTACTGCTGCTGTTTCAAAGTTACGATGGAATTCTGAAGACACCTTTGTGAGGAATTTTGCTTTAAGGAATTTATCGAATAAATTGTAGAAGAAACTAGTGTCGCAGATTTTCTTTGAGCTTACGGTACGGTATAATATTCGGGCCTGTTTTAACAATGCGTACCTACTTATCAAGATTAAATAAAATCGAATTACACTCAAGCAGCGCTTTCATATATAAAATATGTAATTTTAGTGTAATTTTCAAGCTTCAGTTTACTTTCTCTGCCAGTTTTTGAAGGCAAATTACGGCTGTGTGTTTAAAATACTTGTATAGTATTTTATTTAAAAATATATTATGTAGTAGGTATTATGCACGACGTCTTAAAAATATAGACCCTAGTACTACCGTATTTGCATCTTCCCTATTCAGTTCCGTGTCTCAAGTCGTCTTCTGTCCTGGGCAGGCACTACGAAGGCGACATATTAGATTAGATAGTATCTTCATTTATAATTATTTAACAACCAACCGTCCACTGCACCGCTCGACCGCGCAGATTTTTTCATAGCGACCGTTCGCTCCGCCATATAGTGCGTGAGGTAAATGAAGACTCTAAACAAGATAGGGATCATGTAAATGGTATTCGAGTTGTCTATTAGATCTTCGTGTACCTTACGCCCTTAATGTCGGATGATTTTATGAACATTGTAAGTCTCCTTTTTTTAATGTGGGTACACACCACAATTTTGATATTTAATCGAAATGCGTAACCTGGTGGAAGAGACCGGGAATCGAACCTGGTTCCTCTGGATTACCGGTCGAGCGTGTTAACCTTTCCACTACCCTAACGCCCAGATAACCTTTCGAATTTTTCCATATACTTTGTGTGTCAATCTTTGCATTGTCCCTTCCACGAGGTTACGCAATTAAATTTTTCTTTGATCTTTCTATCCATGGTTCAATGTCGGATGATATTCATAAATCCTTTGCGCAGGCACATGGGCCGAGGTGCTGTTATCATTCTCGATGCTGTCGAATGGTCGTGCTATCCTCAGCACGCACCGGCCTGCCGACGGGGCGCTTACCTCACTACACGGAATCAGGTAAGTCTGATGCGGTAAAGGAAATCATGTCACTGATATATACATCTCTAATATACCGGACCTTGGTTCTCCTGTAGATCTCCTCATTTCTACCACTTTATCTATTAATGGCATAATTATGAAACTCATGTCCACTCAAAATAGCAATGCAAACAAGACAAGCCGTTGACGCTTATGCAAAAAAATGGTCGGATACAAAGGCTCGTAAAAAAATACAATAATTAATTAATCTAATGTGTTCTAATGTAAATTTCAGATTCTTATCAGTGGTATGGGTGATAATGGTACACACGTACCTCACTGTGTTCTACATATCCACGAACAAAACGATGAGGGTCATCATAGAACGCAACTTCATGTACCAATCTGTTGGCAACGCTTCGTATTGTGTCGACAGTTTCTTCTTCATTAGGTACGTTCAATACAATTAAATAATACCATAGAGTGAAGGTTTTGTCTACACTTAACACCGATGTATCCAAAGTTGTTCCCCAACTCGGGGGACTGACCACAATCTCGATTAAAACCCGTTTCATATGTAGGTATTTTGATGCGTCAGAGACTCACGAAAGTTCTCTATGTAAAATTAATGTATAATTACTTTTTGTTTGCAGTGGCCTGCTCGTGACAATCCTATTCCTCAGAACCGAAGACAAAAAGGCCGCCAGGAGGGACGAAGTGAAACAACAAAAAGACAAACAAGACATAAACAAAAATCTGAACGGCTATACGAATTCCGCATTATCGGTGTCCGTTATTAGCCAGAGTTCGTTCTGTCAGGACTTGCTTGAAAAGCCGAAAGCAAAGTTTTATACAAAGGGGGAATTTTTCAGACTGATCAAAGATTTTGTGGTTTTGCTTTTCTATAGAATTGTACGACTGTTGCCGGCGTATGCTTTCGTTATTGGCCTAAATGAGATTACACTGCGGTATACAAACAATAATTCCGTGTTTGAGCCAGCGCAGTACGATCATATCACCTGCGACAAGTACTGGTGGAGGAATCTGTTGTTCATCAACAACTTGTTCTCACAACGGGAGATGTGCATGGTGTGGTCCTGGTACATGGCCAACGACACGCAGTTTTACGCTGTCGGGATATTATTACTATTGATTTCAGTAAAGTAAGTAATAAAGCCAGGTGAAGCATGACACCTTATTTATTTTCTTTGGATTTTTTTAACTGTTATTTTAATTATTTAGGCATCCAAAGTTCACCGTGGTCTCGTTGGGGGTTATAATGGTGTCCTCGTGGGCGACGACGATCTACATCTCCGTGTCGAGCAACTACAAGGCTCGCATACAAGAGCCTTTCGAGATGTTCGACGGGCTCTACGACAAGCCTTGGTCTAGGATCGGCCCTTATTTAGTCGGTAAGGTGATAAAGTTCTATATAAAATGCTCACCGAACTCCCTAGCGACCGCCCTGTCCTTTTTTACTGTAATATCCCTCGAACCTTTCCCGAAAGTAAACGTTTATATTGTTAGGATATATCGATAACTTCACACGTCTGCCAATCTTTCACTCGACAAAGTATCATTGTATGAGAATCTGGTTGGAAAACGTTGTAAAGATAACATTTCAAGTAAACGATTGTCGTTTTTTGTGCCGCGTATATTTTGAAGGAAAATGACAGAAGGAATATTCCAGATGTATTTTTGTAAGAATGTAGTTGTACCTACGTGTATGAAATGGGACTGTATTCCTTCTTGTTATAATAGCCCGGCAATCCACTCTGACATTATAAATGTGAAGTATCTTTTGCCCCATGTCTACCTTTCGAACCCGTTTCAGTTACAAAAGCCTTCCGCAGAACACGATACAATTTATGTTTTTTTTTTTCAATAAAGTCTCATAAATACTCCAGGATTTCTGTGAATATTAAATTGTTAAACTATTATCTCACTTTAAATTTTTAAACAGTTCAACTGAGCTCATTATACACAAAATAGGTTTAGATGAAAAGAGAATTTATAAATGGACATACTTCCTTTACTTAATTAGAAACATGTCTTAATTAATAGCGATGCTTTTGTCTTTTTAATTAATAACTTTTGTTAATAGAAACATACCTATACATACAATATATTTGGACAGTGCGAAATCATTTTTTTTTTAATAAATATCAGACAACCTCACACAAATCGATCTAGTCCCAAATTAAGCTCAAGAAGGCTTATGTTATGGGTACCAGACGACGATATACATACTTATATAGATAAATATATACTTAAATACATAGAACAACCATAACCCAAGCACAAATATTCGAGTTCATCACACAAATATTTGCCCTGGCCGGGATTCGAACCCGGGAGCTTCGCATCCCCAGTTGATTATAGCATACTTTTTACCCGACTATGGAAAAGCAAAAAAGAGTGTAATTCATTTTTATTCCACGCGTACGAAGTTCGCGAACACTTTGTAGTCGTTTTATTTTTTTTTATTGTTCGAAGGTATGATTGTTGGCTGTTATCTGCACAAGACGAAGTGCCAGGTCAAGATGCCGTACTGGCTAGTGGCAGTGGGTTGGCCCGTGTCGCTGGCCGTCATTGGCAGCCTTATCTTCGGGATGGTGGACGGTTACTTCGAGGTCTGGCCGACCGCTTTCTACGTCAGCGTGGGCCACACTGGTAAGTTACGACAGCTTTATATATCTTCTGTTATAACTTGGAAAATTCGATCATGATACTCCTATGGTCCGTAGGTGACGGGGAAGGAAAACAGCGGGGATGCGTTTCATTAAAGATTATTTAACGAAAGGTGCGCGCGTCGGTGGACTATTTTATCATCACGAACACATTTGATAAACTATCTGATTAAGAGGCCTTATTCCTTTTAAAATGCTGATTGTTTTAGACATTTTCTCTATGATCAAACATGCTTCTTAACATTATAAATCTTAACCTAGAACACGGCTATTGGGATTTATTGGTATATATTTGAAACTTACAGTCTGAATTTTTCATTGAATTTTTTTGTTTCAGAAATTACTCTAAATTGACAAAATTCACGCAGAAACTTAGTTTTTTAAACTTATTTTCGACTGCCCCCAATGAAAGCATGAAAAAGCTATGTTACTACCTAGAACTCGGGGAAAAGTATTATTCACTTCAAAAAGTTGGTAGAAATTATATATTTGTCATAATACGAAGAAAACATTTTTAAAAGGAATAAGGTCCCTTAACTCTTATTATGTAGGGTCTATTGCGATATTTTTTATTTAACTTCATACACATCTGAGACCACGGCGTATGCAACGTAAATGAGAATAGGTGTTAAATTATTATAGAACCTGACTTTTGAACGTAGAATAAAACGCAACATAACGGCCATGTTTACTCTTCCCGCAAACAATACAATCAATGGATTTCAATTTCCCCAAACCGCATGCACGCGTCCAAATAATTCACGATTCGAATAAAGTGCTCAAATAAATCGACACAGTATTAGAACTGCGGTGTATGGCCGGTGGAGCCCGGTGTTTGCTCGACAGCGTTTTGGCAAACCGCCGCCGTAGTCATCTATTTTATTGACGTAACAGGCGCGGCTGGGACCGTAACCGAGTTTATTTTGATTAGCTTCGCCAAATTCGATGATTCTAATGAAAATTTTCCGATCTATAAGCCATGTGCGTGCTCTGTATCTGTGACTAACTACGTGTCAGTTTCAAGCATCAAAAGTCTTAATAATAATCGGCCTTAGATTTCTCAGTTCAGTTTAACTACTACCGCTAGAAAGAGAAAACCTTCTGTTTTGTATTATTCTGTGCCCATGTAGGTCATGTAAGTAAAATTTTATACAGTTCAGCATACCTAGTAACAAGAGTAGTAGTGTTCGTATAGAACGTTATATTCACCATATCATCAAAGATTAGACAAATTTAATAGGATTAAAATTCTAGTAGGCTAAATGTAATGCCTACTTAACGTACCTACCTTGGCAACGAGAATCTACAAAAGCAAAGTGAAAAAGAAATACGCTTTTAATTATAAATTCGTACGGAACGTAGTACATACCATTTAGCCGACAGACTTCACTGGTTTGCAGAGCTCAGCTCATAGACTAGCGTAGTCGTAGTACCTACTCGTCTTTTTTATCGTAAAATACCCTTAAATTTTCCTCTCCATGAGCGACGAGTTAAAATAGGAAATGCATGCGAAAAACGTGCTGGTTTTTACAGCAGCGTACAGCTTTTGTTTTCGTTTTATCTCTAGTAATTAAAAAGGGAATAAATTTCGTACGTGGCTTTCTCTGAACCTTAAAGAGGATTAACCTTATTAGGGACGAGTATAAGGACTCTTCTCTGGAAATGCATCCGAACGAACGCCACTTGCAGTTGGTTGTGACTGAGCGCATAGACCAAGAGTGTACATAATTGTATGTACTACATATAGTTGGTAACTCAAGTTATACCTAATTTGATAAGTTACCACAGCCATATTTAAAAAACACATAAAATATTTAAAAACACATAAAATATTTAAGTGGTAACACGATCGCTGATTTCGCGGTAATACACGAAATACTCGAAAATCAATTTAAATCTTTATATTGCGTCTCTAGTGTAAATTGGTCTTAACGCGAAATACATCTTGAACGCAGTCGAGGGGAGCTTGTTTATTTTATCTATATGGGAAACGAAAATGAAATTGAGACGTTTTGATCCGCTGGATACTTACACTTGAGGTTACGAGGTAATGTTGGAGTATGCTGCCGTAGGTTAGCACTGGTAGCACGCATAATATCCGTCAGCCGCCATTTTCGTGACGTAGAGAAGTATCTATTAATTGTTTCATGTACCATTATCTCCTTCTAAATGCTTAGTTATCTCAATAAATCGTATACCTTCCAGCTTGGGGCATGGCACTGGCCTGGGTGAGCATCGCGTGCTGTTGTGGGTACGGCGGACTCGTGAACTCGGTGCTGTCCTACCGGGGCCTGTTACCGCTGAGCCGGCTCACGTACTGCGCCTACCTCGTGCACCCCACCATCATGATGTACACGTGCTTCCTGCTCGACGGGCCGTTTCATCTGCAGAACTCTATGGTGGTCAGTACTACACTTAATTAGAAAGGAATGGAATGAATGAATGAATGAACTGGGTGCTGTCCTATCGGGGGCTGTCACAGCTGTGCGGGCTCCCGTATTGCGCCTACCTCAAGCACCGTGCACCGCACCACGTGCAGCCGTTGTGGACGTGGCTTCTAACCCCGCCTGAACCATTGATTGATTGATTTATTTTTCGCTTCAATCTTTAGAATTTCGGTGTTTACACTGAAATGAATTTTCGAAATCTGCTAACGACCTGCAATATTTAACGGAAGCTTTAGAATTAGGTATAAAGCTCGAATATTTGTTCTATGTATTTAAGTATTATATTTATCTATGTAAGTATGTATATCGTCGTCTACTAACCATAACACAAGCCTTCTTGAGCTTAATTTGGAACTAGATCGATTTGTGTAAGGTTATCTGTTATTTATTTATTTATTCACATAAACACTAATGGGATACTCTTAATAACAAGTCTGACTGCTTGAGAGGCACCAATAATGAACCCTTAAAATGCAACATAAACCATCGTGAACCAGTTTAGATAGCAATCTTATTCGGTATTGACTAGTTTAAATGAATCACACGCAATCCAGAATGAGAATTCCTCTCAATCTAATTTCAATAGCAGAATGGCTTTATTCTATTCGAGTAATCTAAGAGTTAAAGCCATTTTCCAGACACAATGAAAGCTACACTCCTACAGTTAAATCACTACAGCCCTGCCTGGCTAGTGAAATATCTGTGGCTTAGATAAAGCTAATGAAAATGTACGCTTTCAATATGGCCAGGTATTGTACTTTGTCAATTAGAGGGATTTATTTTATTTAAATAAGTTGCTCTAATAATGAATCTCCAATTCATAAGATATTGATCAAAATTGCGTGAAATCATAAATGGCCGTACATTTTCAAATATGCTTATCTGTAAGCTATACAGTATTTGCTTTGTTTAAGTTACTCTTACGTGTTTAAATACGTGCAAGATTATTATAATCCACATTTTTTAGGGGAGGCCCAAAGGTTGTGTTAGATAATTAAGGTTCCATAATGACAAGAAGTTGTGATGACCTATTATATACTTAGTTGTAAGTACATACTAATAGTGACTACTTTCATAGTTCAATAAAGTTAAGGCTATTCTTTAGCTTGCCCCGTAACTGTGGAGGCAAACTCGAAAATTGGTCGAAAACGAAAACATGCAAATAAGAGATCAGTTTCCATTCCCACAGGAGCGGCGACCCGTGAAACTGCCCGAACAATCGTCGGGAAAAGTTTTAACACCAAAGTCTTGTTGTTATTCCCGCGGGGTTCATAATTTACCAACACGCCATATAATATTATATCGCTCTGCAGAACCATCCATCTATTCGTTTTAATGGCACACACTACCTCGCTCGCATCCCAGATGCGCCGAAGCGATAGGATCTCTTTAGTCTCAAAGACTGAGCCCGGCTTTCAAATTATAGTACGTGGGAATATAATCTCACGTAAGGGATATTCGACAGCTCGGGGTGTACGACCGAGGACGACGCGGGAATTTGAAAGGACTATTTTTAGCGTCTGTTTCCCGGTTTCGATGACAACAGCGAGTGGCACCGCGGGAGCATTAAACCAATCGATCCCGACCCCACAGTCCCGGCCCCTCGGAGCACTTGTGCAAGCAAAGCACATCGCTTGCTCGACAACTTTGTTCGTTAAATTGAATATCTAACCGGTTAATTTTTAGAGCAAAACTGAACCCTCGATATTCCAGTATTATTCCACCACAGGGTATAAAAGCGGGTTCAGAGCGGAGATTATGGAGATGCGTTCGTATTCATTCAGTTTGACAATATCCGAGCGGCATTCAATATGCGTCCTCTTCATGGAGGCTAAATAATAAGGAACTCAGTGTCAGTCGGTACGCTCGCAGATATGGGATGTGTATCCCCGCGTCCCGTCCTCGAGCGCGATTCGCCGGAGCGGAAACTTTTATGTTTTTATGTCAGTGACGGAATGTTTTATTGTTTCAGATCATTTCGTACTCAGGGTACGCCGTGATGGCGTTCGTGACGTCATTCGTGATTTCCCTGGCGTTTGAGGCGCCCGTGTTGCGGCTGCTGAAGATCGCCAGCGGAGGACACCGCAAGAGCAAAAGCCATTAATACGCTTTATATAGTCGTAATATGTAGACAATATAGACTAGTTGAAGAAGCCAAGGCTTTCGATAATCCATATTGGAAGGAATGTACTGAGCTATATCTAGTAGCTGTGTAGTTTTATTTATTTATGGATTTTACAATGGCCACCGTATAGCGGCGTTGCATTGTGCCGATGGCCTAAATCGAACATGGACGAATTTGATATGCAGAACGCGAGCAAAAGGCCCTCCTCTCCGCAGTGTGCGAATTGAGAATCCAGACACTTTAGTTAGTCTAAAGTTTAGGCCGATTAACGTACCTATTTGACTTTTCGCGAAATTCTACAATTCGATTTAAAATATATTAGCAGTTATTTACTAGACTATGAAAATTCTAAATACAAAACAAGTGAAACGGTTATTGTTAGTATTTCCATATTGATACAACTATTCGTCCTTTCTTTGGTTGCGTTATTTTGGCGATGTTGTTTTCAAGATGGTTGAAAGGTTTGTCAATCGTAAATCGTAAGAAAAGTAATAATATACTCTCAGTGGCTTTAAGTAAAGGAGATATTACAGTATATCATTATTTTGGTACATTTGCATCCAAGGTTGTTTGAAATGTACATAATATGCCTTCATTAGATAAGTACCAGTTTCACATTACAAAGTTGTTTAGTGTGTTAAGTTACCAATGAAAAATGTTTAGTGTTTAAGTTCACGTTATAAGTTCTCTCTCTCGGATAAGACCAGTTCAATTTGTTAATAATATAGATTTATATGTAGTATACACTAAACATTACCGAGGTAATTACTATTTACTAGACATATAGTTCGTTCGTCTTATCGCTGATGTGCGTAACTTATTCCTTCTTTATTTTAGTTATATATTATTTTAAAACAGCAATGATTCCACATGATATATATCTATAATCTCCCTGTAGAAAATAAACAGCTTTGAGATCGATCGACTCACTTCGGTCAATTTCAAACCTCATCATCATACCTATATTTAAGAGCTAGGCTCCTGTCGGTGCGTCTTTTCTTTTTATTTTACTTCTTTATATGATGAAGCATTTATTTTTTTGGTCTTCGTCTTTTCCTTTTCTCTTCTATTTTCGCTTTTTTCACACCAATGTAGTTCCACCTAGTCGGGGGCCGTCCCACGCTGCGCTTTCTTATACATGGTCGCCACTTTGCTGCTCCAACGTCCATCCGTTCTCCAGGTTATATGGCCTGCCCATTGCCACTTCAACCGTGCAATCCTGTGAGCTATATCGGTTACTTAGGTTCTTCTGCGAATATCTGCGTTTCTGTTTCTATCACGCAGAGAAACTCCGAGCATAGCCCTTTCCATTGCACGTTGCGTGACTCTAAGCCACCTTATAAGTCCCATTGTGAACGACCACGTCTCAGTTCCGTAAGTCATCACTGGCAACCCGATCCTTCTAAGAAGTAAATATAATCTAGAATACAAATGCAAATGCTGTATCTGCAGCGCTAGCATATCTTGCGACGACTTCGCTTGTCGCTCGACTTGGCATCAGCTGTCACGCTCGCACGGTATTGAAAGGAAAGTGACAGGTACATAGTATATGTAGCGCGACTAAGAGTCGCGTGTCACAGTTACGCTAGAGGTGCAGTCGAGACAAGTGCGCCTCTATAAAAATATCGAAAAGGTTATAATATAAAACTAACTTAAATAGTTGCATGGTTGTAAAACTGCGATAAGTAGTATAACTCTAGTACTTTTTTCGATGTTTTTTTTATATTAACGGCTGACTTTACTCTATTCATAACATATTTATGTAGATTGATAAATTCTTGATCCATCCATAAATATTTTATAAGGAAGAATAGTGTCAGGACTTTCTCAAGTAGGTGATCATAGCTAATTTATT
Source organism: Apotomis turbidana (assembly GCA_905147355.2). Classification (NCBI taxonomy): domain Eukaryota; kingdom Metazoa; phylum Arthropoda; class Insecta; order Lepidoptera; family Tortricidae; genus Apotomis; species Apotomis turbidana. The sequence goes on along the minus strand of LR990280.1, from coordinate 49,815,822 downwards.
TGATCCTCGCCCCCGGGCATTACAAGCGATGCTTCCTTTCATTTTTATACAAGAATTGTACATAAAAGGGTGTAAATAACAATAAGGTTTCGCAGTAAAAGATATAAACTAAGTACGCGTTATTTGTTTTATTTTATAATTTTTTTTATTCCAACTTTAACTTACTTTTTAGTGTTCTGTACCCAAAGGATAAAAACCGGACCCTATCCTATTACTAAGACTCCACTATCCGTCCGTCTGTCTATCTGTCTGTCCCCAGGCTGTATCTCATAAACATGTATACATATACAGCTAAAATGTTCACAGTTGTATTTCTGTTGCCGCCGCTGTTAATAACAAATACTCCTACTGCATGTATCTACTATACTCCAAATACTCAAAAGTGTTTTTTTGCCGTTTTTTGCTCAATACTGTCACCACTGTATCTCATAAACCCTGATATGATGACAGTTGAAATGTTTATTTATACATACGTACATACATCATGATATTTTACAAAATGATCAATCTTTTTGTCCCTGATGACATACATTTTCACAATTCTCGCTCAGGTAACAAAGAATTGAATATAATCAATCTATTTTTTGTGGTGATACCTACACATTTCTTATTTTGTATTAGAGACACAAAGGTGAATCAAGAAGCCAAAATTGTATGCGATTCACGAGCGATCTTGGTAATGAAATGAAATGAAATAATTTATTCAGTAAGTAGGCCACAGGGGCACTTTTACAAGTCAGATTGTGAATCTACCGGCATTTCGCAAGAGGAGACCGCTGTTGAGAAGAAAGCCGAAAGAAACTCAACAGTAAGTCATTTTTTCGTAAATAATACTTGAAACAATTACAATGATTACATTTGTGTTATAACTAATTACACTGGTACACGTAAAGGAGATGTATAGATACTCCAAATCAATGTTAAGTAGGTAGGAACATTAAAATAAATTTTTAACGATAAATTCATAATATTAAATATACCCAGAGATGTATGAAGTCTCTGGGTGTCACAACATGCAATAAAATTACTTAATTAATTTAATTCCACAGATATGTATAAGGTCTCTAGGCGTCAACGTGAATAATTTACAATAGAAAATAATTATTAAACCTAAATTTCTTAGAGATCTATATGGTATCTAGGCGTCATAACATGCAATAAAATACTTTAAAATTATTAAATTCCCTCAGAGATGTATAAAGTCTCTGAGTGTGATACTACACTAAGCTGTTTCTTAGAGATGTATAGTATCTAAGAGTTCAAAAGGTAAAAATCAACATTGTATAACTTCAATCGAGTACAGGATGAAGTTTCTCACGTTTACTTAATTTAACACTAGTATGCGGTTGCTACATATTTAATTTGGCCCTTGCTAGCATGAACAGACCGGACCCCACAAACGGCACCCGTTCACGAGTCTGACGCATATCTCAGCCATCGCTTCCCTCAACCATATTATAGGGAAGGCTGCGACCCGATCAACGACGCCACCGTAAGCAAAGACCTTTAAGCGAGCATGACATGCTCAAGCTGTCGGGCATACTTGACTAATACTATTTGCCCGGTGAGAAACAACAAATTGTGCTCTCATGTTACATTAAAAATTACCCACCAAAATAATGCTTATTTAAAAATTTACTATTGCCACACAACACTAAACTACTGGCTTAAAGGCATCACTGTCGTTTAGAAAGTCATTAACCGTATAATAAGCTTTATTCAATAAGTGACGTTTTATTTGTGCTTTAAATTTGCTACAGGGCAATTTTACTACATCAATCTAAGGTATTTTATTGTAGAAGCGTACACAGTTCCCCACGAACGACGAGCTAACCTTACGGAGACGGTGGGCACTTGGGCAGGTATTGCGAGCTTGTCCTTACTTCTCGTATTGTAGTGGTGAATGTCACTGTTGAGCTTGAATTTATGGAGATTTTTCCGCACATACATGATATTCTCAAGAATGTATTGAGATGCTACGGTGAGAATGTTTGTTTCCTTTAATTTCTCTCTTAGTGACGTACGACCTCCTAGTGCGTAAATTGCGCGTACAGCTCGTTTTTGTAGCACAAAGATGGTTTGGATGTCCGCCGCTCTTCCCCATAATAAAATTCCATACGACATACCACTATGGAAATAACTGAAATATACAATCTTTGCCGTCTCGACGTTTGTCAGCTGCCTGATTCGCCTAACTGCATAGGCAGCGGAGCTAAGCTTACCTGCAAGAGTGGCTATATGCGCACTCCATTGCAGTTTAGAGTCTAAAGTAATACCCAGGAATACTGTTTTTCTTCAAATTCCAGTACTTCGCCTTTCAGTTTTACCTTTGCACAATTTACTTGTTTCACATTTGGTAATGTAAATTTAATGCACTTAGTTTTCTTGGCATTTAAAAGTAAATTATTTGCAGTAAACCAATCCACAATAGAGGATAGTGCATCATTAATGACATCGAAGTTGTTTTCTTGCCTTTTTACTTTAAAAAGAAGAGATGTGTCATCTGCAAATAGTACTATATCATGTTTATCTCGCACAAGGTTTGGTAAATCGTTAATATACACTAGAAAAAGAAAGGGACCTAGAATTGAACCCTGAGGTACCCCCATAGCAACAGCTGACCCAGTCGATTGAGTCCCATTGATATCTACCCGTTGCGTTCTGCCTGAAAGATATGACGAGACAAGGTCAAGGGCATTGTTTTTGACTCCGTAGTGTTCTAGCTTACGTATATTCTCATGATCAACGCAATCAAATGCTTTGGATAGATCACAAAAAACTCCAATAGCATCTTGAGCTCTCTCCCAGGCATCAAAGATATGTTTAACTAGTACCACGCCAGCGTCAGTGGTAGAGCGACCTTTGGTGAACCCGAATTGATTGCTGTGGAGTAGGTTATTCCGATTGAAATGAGATATAAGTTGATTTAGAATAATCTTCTCAAAAACTTTGCTTAATGCTGGTAGTATTGATATTGGTCTAAAATTTGTGGGGTCAGATTTTGTACCTGATTTGAATAAGGGAATAATTTTGCTATGCTTCATCAAATCAGGAAATACTCCAGTATCAATACATTTATTAAAGATATCAGCTAAATATGGTGCAATAGATTCAACAATTGAATGTAACACTTTGACAGATAGGTAAATAAATGCGTTAGCATTTTAAACATAAAAATACAGAGGGAGCTGTAAAATGAGAAAGCATTTCATATGGTCTGCATTAGCGGTCCTTTAGCTCAGTTGGAATGGAAGAGCACTGTTCCGGTTAAACAGAGGACGTGTGCTCGAGTCACACTAGGAATGCAGTAGATCGCATAACATTTTGGCTTCTAATTTATCCTTTGTAAGATAGTTCAGCGAGAATAGATGTGTAAATTCCTGTTAAAATTAAAGCAATTACAACACGTATGCAATTATTTCGCCGCGTCATTAAATCTCGCCCCGAACAGCGTCTGCACCGTGTACTTGAACTTTGTCACTTCGTAGTGACAATTCCAGGATTTTTCAGTCACGATTTTTATTTCTTATTCGACTCGTGACAAATCGACAATTTAATATTTAATAATATTTGCGTGGTCATTACAATGTTGCAAGCATGTACGGGAATTGTGGAGTTTTTCATGACTATTTGATTGTTAATTTATGAAACATGTACCTAATGTCTCATTATTTTTAATATCGGTACACCAAAGTTTTTGTTTTATATTGTACCATTGAAGTGTAAAGCCCTTCAAACAATGCAAAGATCACAAACAAATCATAAGGAAAACTCCGAAAGGTTATTTGGCGTTAGGGTGGTGCAAAGGTTAACACGTTGGACCGTACCGTGTTCGATTCCCGGTCTCTTCTGCCAGGATACATATTAAAATTTTTCTTTGTGCTTTGATCTTTGAATCAGTGGTACAATATTTAATTGTCGTTTGTCACTTGATAATTGTCCTTCACAGTAGCAGCGTTGTGTTACCCGACAACATGGCATCAATCGTGACGGGCCGTCTGAACAGTGTATTTTTAACTTTTAAACGTGTTCAAATGGACTGCATTGACTAATATCAAGAATATAAGTTTACCAGTTTTATAGAAATACTTACTATTCCATGTATGTATGTAAGCAGGGCTGCGTCGTCTCGCATTACAGTTTAACGTCCGCATTTCCCCGCCGGTGACACAAGCTGAATAGAATTACTGCCGACAGCCACGCCCTGGACAGCGTCACGCCGGGCCAACCTTAGCTGTGAATTTTTAACTTTTTAACGTTGTAAAATGAAATGTATTTATTGTTCAAATATAAATAAATATTAAGGGACAATCTTATACCAATCAACCTAGTCCCAATCTAAACACAGCTTGTACTATGGGTACTTAGGCGACGATATACATGATATATATACCTATAGATAACATCCATGACCCAGGAACAAATATTCGAGATTATCACATAAATATTTGCCCCGGCCGGGATTCGAACCCAGGGCCGCCGGCTCAGTAGGCAGGTGCTTTACAAACTGCGCCAATCACGTCGTCAATATTACCAATTATACGAATTAGTGAGAATATATATATGTGCAAGTTATCTGTTAATCCTGAAGTACTTACTGCACAGCTATGTAAGGTATTCATAATGGTGTTATCGAAAAACAGCCTGTGCCGCTTTTTAATTTTTAACCGACTACAAAAAGGGGAAGTTCTCGACTCGGTAGTACTTATTTTTATGTCAAGGATTCCGTACCTCAAAAGGAAAAAACGGAACCCTTATAAGGTCACTTAGTTGTCCGTCCGTCCGTCCATCTGTCGAGACCTTTAATCTCGGGAACGCGTGGAGTTGTCGAGTGGAAATTAAATCCATACACTCAAGTGTATAACTGTATAGGCTCTTAGAGCTGTAAATAAATCAAACTTCTAAGTAGATGTAAAAATAGGCGGCCATTTATGCCGCATACATCGGATATTTCTATATTCTCAAGAGAATCAAAATTTAAGTTAAAGTTCTTTTCGTTAGCCTAGAAGTATGAAATTTGGCAAGTTATACCGTCTTATACTTCAGGTATTGGAAAAAATCTGAAAAACTATACATTTGTGATTAAATCATAAAAAATATAGTCTTCATTTAAAAACAGTCTTCCAACGGTAAAGTTAAGTTTGTTGCTCAGTACTTACAGTTTATCTTTTCAGAATGCTTTTATAGTTCGTGCGGTGCGCGAGTTTGACTCGCACTTGACCAGATTTTTTTATTTTCATCCCGTCATTTATTTACCGAATTTGTAATTTATTAACCAAATTTGTAAATTGATTAAAATGTCTGTCAGATTGATTGGAATTTTGGTGAATCTGATGACGAAATCCATTAAGAATCGACGGAACACTTCAAATATTATAGGCACATCTATGACGTTTTCGTTGTTTTATAGTACCTCGTTTATTTTGTCGTGGAAATACGACTTTTCTCGTAATAGTCGGTTATTTTTTTGTGAAAAACTTATTATTCCCGTAAACGGAAGAAATCGTGTACAATTTTCATCAAGCACAACTTTTTGAATCTGCTATTAATTAGCCGACTTAACAAAAGGCGGAACTATACATTATACAAGTATAATGATATAGGCAATGGGTTGTAACTATGTGAACTAGTCGGGGTTCTTGGCGAGGCTTGAGTAGGCATTAATTAACTGAGCTTCATTAGGTATTTCAACGCCTACACTACTAGAGTTAGCTAACTCTGCCGTGCAACGGTAAAAGGCCGTATCTTTATACGGATTTCATAGCAAGATACGACTTTTTAACGTAGCACGGCAAAACTCCTATCCGCGACCATACCTACATGTAGGTAACTAGCGACCCGCCCCGGCTTCGCACGGGTGCAATGCTATATTAAGCATGTATTATACATATAAACATTTCCCTTGAATCACTATATCTATTAAAACCGCATCAAAATCCGTTGCGTAAGTTTTAAAGATCCGAGCATACATAGGGACAGCCACGCAGCAGGAAGTGACTTTGTTTTATACTATGTAGTGATTAGGTATACTCGTTAATCGCCATGAGAAAGTTAGATAACGCCTAAATATGAGTGGCATGTTATACCACGCACAGGCTGTCTAAGCTGAATAAAGGCTATATAAGCTCCTATTCAGTATGTGTGCTACGTGGATGTTATACTTATACCTTAAACACACAGATTCGCACTTCCTTAGTAAATAACTTCTTCTTTTTACCCTTAAGGCCACATGAGGCAAAGGCGACCTTTGAAGTAATGCACAACTTTTTATTACAACAATGTACCTACGGAGTACTTACAGAAAAAATAGGTGACCATAATAAAGTCTCTCAATCAATCTTGAATATGCAATAACAAAGTTGATATTAAAAATTCAATTTATACGAGTATCTTCACTTAGTTTTTGACTGGAAGGCTTAACCTAGTACTTGAAGTGAATGGCCTAGCATTTGATGCGTGGCTTCTAAAGTGATCTCTGCTTTGGCTGAAAAGGGCAAAATTGAGATTAAGTTATATTGTGAGAGCTTCTCAAATTGCTACTCATCATGAAGATATTAAATCGATTTATTACAAATGGATGATTTCGAATTTAAAAGTTAACCATCGATTATTTTTTTGGTAGGGATCTAATGTCTATAACTCCGAATCTAAGAATACCGCTCTAAAACTAATTTCGAATAAGTATCATACCAACCATATTTTTTTAATACTTTAATATAACAATAGACAAAGCGGCGCACAACTATACGCTTAACGAAAACGTTATTAAATATTTCCGAACATCAAACATTAAATATTCGATAAATCAAAGCCAACAAAAAACACTCAGCTCCCCAAGCGTACCTTGCCAAACTTTCCAGAAATATCTGGCATACATTTTTTCCACTTCGTTCATTTTCTCATTATTTTACGTTAAGCTATCAATCGTCTAAAATCAGAAATCAATAAAACCATTCCGATATCATGAAATCTCCATCACACGAAAACGTCAGAACCAGGGGGGGTATTCGACCAATTTTAGAGATATAATGGAGATCTCTCCTTTTCATCGCCATCTGTCACTTTTGACGTGTGCCTACTTTGCAAGTGGCGATATCGCTAGAACATCGCAACTTCGTCAATTTGGACGCGCAAAATTTTCGTTTCCTTTGTATGTGACGGCATAAATAACAGGCGCATACTTTAAATTGACCGCATAGTACGTGAAATTGGTCCGTTACGTTTCGTTCAAAACAGAAATTTATATACATGAATAACATTTTTGACAATCATTATCGCCTTCGTATTTCCAAAATTGAGATGAGATATGTCACTTTTAAGCTCATCGCATTTAAATGACAGTTCAATGGCGATATAACTGTTATCTAATGGAGATTTGACGTTTGGAGATATCTCAAACGGCATTCTCGAATTGGGCCCCAGTTTCAATTTTGTTCTTTCATAATTCGTGCATAATCGGGCTTCGCTCGGGGCCGCAAAGCAATTCAATATACGGTTTACAGTCGAAAACGCACTAAAACTGAACAATATATATACGTTCGAATAAAATGTCGACGGGGAGCAAAGTTATAGAGAGCAGAGCTGAAAATGATTGTTTTTATACCCCCGACGAAAAAAGAAGAGTGTTATAAGTTTAACATGTGTGTATTTTGTGTACCTAATATTGAAGCTAAGAATTAAAAATGTTGTAGTTGTATTCAGTTTTAGTATCATTTTCTATGTATACCTATCACTCTTTGAATGAAGGTCTTGTGGTCTGTGTATTTTGTATAAGCTAAAAATTCAAAAGTTTATAGTTGTGTTCAGTTTTAGTAGCATTTTCTATATCCCTCATCGAACGAGCGTCTCATGGGGGCCAGCTACATATTGAGCTGTTTTTATTCATGTAACTAACTTTAGATATAAATAAGATACTGATCTCGTGGAATGCTGGCAACATCAGTTATCATTCCTGGGCAAGGTCGTCAAATTGGCCTTATGCCACATAAAAGTAACATAAAAGTGTATGTAACAGAGTTACATATAAGTATCAGAAAAGTTATCAAAAGGCAAATCTACAATGAAACGAAATTGTTCATTTCGAAATTGTTTATTTTTTATATTATTAAGTTTAACTCTTGTTGTTTAATGTCAATTTAAAATACAATAGTGAACTGGCCTTTATACCACTTTTATGTAACGTTACATAGAAAACCGATTCATATCGTTACATACGTTACATAAAAGTCACATAAAAGTGCTATATTTCGACATTAAAATCCCAATTACATGACACTGCAACGAAGGAAAAACCATGCACACAGCCTCTTCTAATCTAACAATAATATTACTATGTAATTTCACCTTTGAACAATATAATGCACAGTTAACTTTAAAATCACCAAACAATGTGTTTTTGAAAAGTCCGCAAACACGACCGTTCCCTTTGAATAGGCGGCACACGACTTAATATGGCCGGCAAAATAGCGGCGGTGCATAGACTAACTAAAAAATATTGTTGTAATTAAATAAATTTGGATTCTTCTATATAGGTACATAAAAAGTGTTACATTATGTTTTTTTATGAAATAAGCATTATTTTAACGTGCCATTTCGTTGCTAAGGTAGTCAAACTCTTCCATGATTAAGTAACATACAGAAAGCTTATTGAAATGCCCGATGAATAATACAAAACACAAAAAAAAAACATTGTAAATAGGCAGGAGATAATTTTGCACACTTTTTTTTGTATTGGGGACGTTGTGATCACACATTATTTAAATACAAAAAAAAAATTGACAGGCGATTTAACGTATTCCTCTATATTGAAACAAATAAAACAGATGTTGCTTTTCCCAAAAGAAACATTGGAAATAAATAATTTGAAGTATATATTTTTTAAACTAACAGCACATTTTGTTACTGGCGTAATATTCCTTTTTTGGCGGCCTTACCCTCCTATTTTCACGTTCTCACCGCTCGACTCGTCGTAAACCCGAAGCGCCCAGTAATTAGTCTATACCGACCCATCTGTCCGTCTGTCTAGCTTGAGCTACTAGGTTTACTACGTATATATCAGCGCGAAATTTATTGGGTACTAGAACGGCGGGGCCACAACTTTGAGCGACCAGCGGCAGCGGTGAGCGAGATGCAAAAATAAAATCATACCGGTGTATGAAGCATGGCGTGAACCGCCGCACGCTGTGCCGCTCCAGCGGTTTAGAGCCAGCGCACACTACGGCTTCTTGTGGCCGCGACACGACAGTACATCTCTCTTTTTCTCGCTTCGAGCGTGCAAGAGACAAGTATACTGTGGTGGCCGAGCGAATCGCTGCACGGGGCGCGGCGGGAAGGGAACAAGTATATCGGCGACTACGAAGATACCGCGACTATAGAACGGCGCGTGCGGCGGGTCGTGCGTACGAATCGCGCCGCCAGCCGCGCCGCTCGTCGCTGAGACCTAAGTCGTGGCCCAGCCGGTAGACGGGCACGCAAAAGTAGTAATCCTCCTTTTTGACTTATTGTAGTGAGTGGCATAAAAAGTATTCTTGGATTAACTATCATTTGCAGTCTTCGCTGAAAGCTTATTGTAATTAAATAATTATCTAACTCATCGTTTATTTTAAAAAGCAATTTACCTAATTTATCACGTCAAGTATCCAAACAAGTTTTTTGAACCTGTTGTCCAAGTTTATGCGTAAAGTTTGAAATTTTCTTTCTAATTAAGCTCCGCTTTTCCTGGGCAAAGGGCTAAAAAGTAAATTTGTGTCCTCGACTTACGAAGTTAGTTCACAAATCATTTATGGATAGTAAGTAGAATATAATGAACAAAAGCAAATTTAATCTTTTCATTTTTGCCCTGCTATACTTAGTAAGTTTTAATCAGTATGTAATTGATTATAAAATATGTGCACGTGCAGTGCAAGTCTCACCAACTAAATCATTCCGATTAGGCGAGCGAGCGCGCGGACATCATCACCCCAGTATCGTATAACCGTGTTTGTGACGATACCCAGTAGATACCTATACTAAAACTAGTTGAAATCCGCAAAGAAACACAATGAAATCATATAAAATCATTAATAAATATCCTTATGAAAAAAAAAACCATAATATGATGACCAATATATGTATGTACAGTACAAGTAAAGTAGATTATATACATGTACTTGTACTCGTAGAATATATTATTCAATTGTAACAATCAATTATCATTTATATTACTAGCCAATAAATTACACAATTAACATTTTAGGATCCCTACCTTTTAGTTTTTACTTATTTTAGCTCACAACATGTACCCATATTACCTATCTATCAAGTAAAGGCTCCAGCCACTTGATTGACTTTCAAATTTAGTATAAAGGTTTACACGCGGGGCGTAAAGGGATGAAAGCGACGTTATAGTTGACTCCGATGGCCTGGGAAACTAGAACAATTAACTTTCCCTGTAGCGTGCTAGCGTATTTTACCGCGACTTTGCTTGTCGCACGACTCATCGCCACCAGTCTTCCTCGCGTTGTATTGACAGGATAGTGCCAGGTTTAGCCTAGCAAGTTCGGTCCGGCCCAGGGATAGGGGCGCTAAAAACAGCTTTCATATGGCAATAATTAACATACGTCATATATGCTAATATATGACGTATATTGTGTATGCTAATGTATGACGTCATATATTAGCAGTTTGTCAAGGATTTGTCATTAACGAAATTCAAAACATTGTTTACCGGAATGCTGCTCAATCCTTCGTTCTTCTTGCGAAATAAATACTGAATCTTATTATTGGAAAAAACTTGACTTTCATCACTGTAGATATTTTAGGCTTTATTATGCAAAAAAAGACTTGAAATTTTCGGAATATTTAGGCATGTCTTCCTCTTTGTTTACATTACATGGAAAAACACCCTGTTATAAATATGTCGCACGGCAAAGAGTCACGAGTCACAGTCTTATATTCTTCACATTTATGCTACACGTGCTGGGACGGAGACTTGTCTCCTGACCTGATCCTTGGATCACACTATATTTCGAGGAAAATGAAGAGAGCTCATACAAAAATTACTACATATGATTATTTCGCGTTTAGTTAACCACAACCGGGATTCTTCCGGTCCGTGGCTCAAGATGGCCGCATGCGTTTCAGTTTTGTTGTTCGTTATTTATTCATTTTTGTTGCTCAATGTGTAGTATTGATAGCGTATTGTGCAGTGATCAAACGAATGTATAATAGCTAATGAAGAATTCAACTTGAAGCGTACAGCCCTTCCTGGGTCAAGGCCCGATAGTCCACGTGGTTTTTTGATAATCGCTATCACTTTACAAAAAGCACGATTTTATCAACTCACCGTACAACGTGGTATCAATCCTCTATCTAGTCGCCGAGTGCGATTGGCAACGAGACATTGGCAGTAATGGCTGCTTAACTGTGACCGGTTGCCATAAAAAAAAAAATAGAATAGAAAACCACAACCGCCACGTCTCGGTTGGGCTGGTGACATGACGTCCTGTTCGCCAAACTTGACGAACATTCCACGCTGCGCCAGTATTTTTGCAATATGTGAACAATTTTATCGGTTGCCATATAACTATGTTAGTTACTTTAGTTTGTAACAATGTAATAAAATCTTGGGCATCAATTTTAACCTAATCAGTTCTAATTGCCGTATCGAAATGAAACTTTGCTTGTATCTATAGGTATGTAGTTCACGTGACAATATAATATTTTTTGGTATCTTGGAGCTGATCAGACAAAGGTGGCCGTAGGAGCTCCCAAACGGCACAAGATACACTCATCGTGTTTTGGCTCATTTAATTGGTCTTGATGTTCAATTAACGTTTGTGTAAGAAAGTAAAGTCGGCAATAAAAGCGTCTCGAAAAACTTTTATGACAAAAAATATATATAGACGGGTAGGTACATTAACGTAATAATACTAGTGTTTAGACCGCTAATGCAGGTTCTCAAGTCTATTGAAACCAATAAAACATTCTAAAGGAAAATGCGTTGGATTGTGTGGAAAACAATTATAATATATATTACTTTAGCTTTTTAGTCTCAGTACGTTACAAAACAAAAAAGAAGATCAGAAATCAGACAGCGTAAGAAAGTGGCGCCACAGGCGGCACAAAACAGAAATACAAAATGTTGCGTTCCAAATCTAACACCCACCCTTGGAACGCAATCCCATTTTTATTGCACAGTACAAATGTTTATCAGCAGTGGTACCCTTAGTTAATATATCAGCAATCATTTTATCACCACTAACATGCGAAAACTTTATCTTTAACTTATTAACATGGTCTTTCAAAAAATGATAGCGTATATCAATATGCTTGGATCTAGGTAAGTAACAGTCACTATAAGAGAGCTTTATTGCACTTTGATTGTCACTGTAAATGTTCATAGGGTCACTCTACTGTGTACCAAGTTCTTCGTCTAGCTGTTGTAGCCAGAGTGCTTCTTGTGCTGTAGAAGACATGGCCATGTACTCGGCCTCGGCAGTTGACAGGGCCACGGTCTGCTATTTATTCGAGCGCCAGGAAATAGCACCTCCCTGCAGCATAAAAACGTAGCCTGTGCACGATTTGCGGTCGCGTACATCGCTCGCCCAGTCAGCATCACAATATCCTGCGATTTTCTCATTACCATCTTTGGTATAAATTAATTTCATATCTTTTGTACCCTGTAAATATCTAAAAATCCTTTTGACTGCAGTCCAGTGTTCCTGTTTAGGCTCCTTACTGTATCTGCTCAGCATATTGACAGCAAACGAAATATCTGGTCATGTACCTTGAGCCACATATAACAGGGCACCGATGGCCTGCTGATAAGGACAGTCTTGCATTCCATCATCACCGTTTTCATTAAATTTAAAACTAACCTCAATTGGTGTTTTTGTAGGTCTACAATCCGACATATTAAATCTGGCAAGTATTTCTTTAATATATTTTTCTTGATCCAGCATCACACTGTCACCATCTCTTGTTATGTTTAAACCAACACACTGTCTCGCTTCTCCGAGATCCTTCATTTCAAGGCGTTGTTTTAAGTTTTCCTTTAGAGTATTTTTATAACTTTGTTGTGATGTGAATATTATCAAGTCATCGACCCATACAGCAATGAAGGCATTTTTCTCTGCATTGTAATAAACACAAGGGTCTGTTTTTGACTGAAGCATGCCCAATTCTTGTAAAACATTATTTAATTTCATATTCCACAAGCGGCTAGCCTGTTTCAGGCCATAAATTGATTTCTTTAAGAGGCATACATGTGTTCCTTGTTTATATTCTTCAGGTTGTAACATATAGATGTTTTTATCAATATCACCTTGCAAAAAAGCACACACTGCATCCATCTGATCAATCTGAAGACTGTATCTGGCCGCCAGAGCAAATAGGTAGCGTATAGTGGTGTACCTCGCAACTGGAGAGAATACATGATCATAGTCTATACCTTTAATCTGTGCATATCCTTTGATGACAAGCCTGGCTTTGTAACGAACAATATTTCCACTCTGGTCCGTTTTTGTCTTAAAAACCCACTTATAAGGGAGTGCCTTCTTCCCCGCCGGCAGTTCTGTCAGGCTCCAAGTATCATTCTTCATGAGAGAGTGGTACTCTTCATCCATGGCTTGTTTCCACTCTGAAGCCTGCGGGGATGACATGGCTTCTTCTACGGACTGTGGATCTGTAAAATTCGTAAAAAAGCATAAAAGGGTGCCTTCATCATTTCTTTTCCGCAGTTTTTCACGCGGCCTCAGTGTCATTTTACTTGTAGATGGCTGTTGTAGTTGGCATTGATGAGGAGGAGTGTAGGCATCATCATGATCTCCAGTATCAGTAGCATACTCACTTGAATCACCATCATCATACCTATTATCAGTGTAATTACTAGGTACTGCATCTGAAGGTGTCGGGATGATGGATTCCACTGAATAGTTTTGTTCTTGCTGACTGATACAGTCGGCCTCCAACTTTGCGTCTGTCGCAGGACTCACAGGATTTCCCTCAAGTGACAAAACAACATTATTTTTAAACGATGTGAAACTATTTCCATGCTCCTCAATAAAAACAACATCTCTGCTCTTGGTCACTTTATGTGTTTTTAAATCCATCAAGCGATAGCCCTTAGTGTTCTCACAGTAGCCAACTAGTATCATCTTCTCTGATTTTTTATCCCATTTTTGGCGTTTCTCTTTGGGAACATACACCATAGCGACAGAGCCAAATACTCTCATATGGGACAAATTGGGTTTCTTTCCTGTTAACATCTCAAAAGGCGTCTTACCTTCTAAGGCCTTATTGGAAGATCTGTTGACAATATACGCGGCAGTGGCTACAGCTTCGGCCCACATGCGCGTGTCTACATTCGCAGCGAATATCATGCACCTTGCTCGTTCCACCAATGTCCGGTTCATGCGCTCCGCCAAGCCGTTCTGCTGAGGTGTGTATGGTGTTGAAGTCTGGTGAACAATTCCATTATTAGACAAGAATTTCTCAAATGTACTATTGCAGTATTCACGCCCATTGCCCATTTTATGTTCATATTTATTTTCCATTTTCATTTTGAAGTCTTTAAATATATCCGTAACATTCATTTTGTCTTTAGTGAAATACACATGAGTCATACGTGTGAAATCGTCAATAAAGGTAATAAAGTACTTCATACCTCCAAATGACAGGATCTCCATGGGTCCGCACAGATCTGAGTGTATCAATTCGAGAGGCTTAGTTGCCCTGCTGCCAACATTGTTAAATGGCAACCTAGCTTGTTTACCTTCACAACATTGGATACAACCGGTGACATCACTTTTATCCTGAGACAGAGTCACACCTTCAGCACAGCTCGGCAGCTTCTTCACATCAGGAATGTTCAGGTGACCCATACGAAGATGCCACAGATAAGTATCTTCACTTTTTTCTACATTAGAAGTTAAGTGAGCAGTCACTGAGCTATTTACAGTGTCCACTATATATAGCTTGTTATGTAATGTGGCAGAACATACAGGTTTTCCATTAGGATCACGGATTTCACATTTCTTGTCATTAAATGTAACTTTATGTCCACTTTTCACAATGGTGCTGACTGAGAGAAGATTTGCTGCTAGCCCAGGTACATACAAAACATTCTTGACCTGTATCTTCTCATTTTCTTCCAATTGAATATCAACACAGCCAACTCCCTTTACAGGTAACGGCTCTCTGTTAGCAACAGTTATATTTTTCACAGATGACTCGGTGACATCATACATCCAATCTCCTCTGCTTGACATGTGCATGGATGCGCCAGAGTCGATATACCATTTGTTACTCATTTCTCCAATTGTGGCTGAGAATGCTGCGACAAAATTTGTACTTTCACCTTTACTATAAGTCTTATTCGCAGGTTTCTTCGGTTTTTTACAGAACTTCGCAAAATGTCCATGCTTGTTACAGTTGTAGCATCTTGGTCCCTTCGGCTTTGACGACTCAGTGTAGGTTTTCTTAGAGCTTGTATAAAATGCAGCATTTTGGTTTGATGTATTAACTTCTTGAATCAGCTTGTTTTTTACCAAGTCTGCGCTGATTTTAGTACCGGAACTCTCTAGCCCCATAATCATAGGCTTATAAATGTCAGGCAATCCAGCCAACATCAGAGTGCCAAGCCATTCATCATTGACATCAAAGTTAATGTTCCGAAGTTTGTGAGCGGTAGACATTATTCTACTCACATAATCTTCCACGCCATTGCTCGAGTCAAGTGTTGTGTTGATGAGATCTTTGAGCAGGCCCACCCTTCTCGTTAAACCATTATCGTCAAAGGCTTTTTCTAAATTCTCCCAAACTTGTTTGGCCGTTGTGCATTCCTGTACGTGTACATAGATTTGTGGATCCAAAAGTAAAACCAACTTAGCTTTGGCCTTGATATCTAGCTTGGAGTCGACTTGTTCATCAGCAGTCGGCACAACACATTTCCACAAATCTTCGTGCTCCAGATATGTTTTCATGCTGAATTTCCATGTCGAGAAGTTTTCTCGGCCAGTTAATTTCTCCAAACTGAACATATTTGAGCTCATTTTCACGTATTTTGCACGTTCGAAATTTCTTCTTTTGTCTTAACCTCAAAACATTTCGTGCGGCTGACACTAACGGAAGCTTTGTTTTTCACGTTTACTGATCCAACCACGCTCTGCTACCATAAAGGAAAATGCGTTGGATTGTGTGGAAAACAATTATAATATATATTACTTTAGCTTTTTAGTCTCAGTACGTTACAAAACAAAAAAGAAAATCAGAAATCAGACAGCGTAAGAAAGTGGCGCCACAGGCGGCACAAAACAGAAATACAAAATGTTGCGTTCCAAATCTAACACATTCATTTTCTTATACGTTTCAAAATTCCAGTATATTCCAGGGCCTAAATTCGGCTTAGTATAATAAAAGCAGTCGATTCAGTCGGTAAAACAACTTAAGCCGATATTTTCGAGCACGGAGCGGTCAGACACTAAAGCAAAGGCTTCCTGATCATCGATTCCATTCTCGCGCGAGCTCGCCCCGCGTTTTACGACGAGCTCCAGACAACTCGAACGGTTATTTTGTATCCTCCAAACTCTCAGTGTTATATGTACCGAACCATTTTACTCGCATTTCTTAGATATTGTTTCCCGGCTTACGTAGACATGAATAATTGCCCGTTCCTAAAGGTGAAAGTATCTCTTTTTATGGCCCTCATCGTGGGGTGCTTTACGACCATTGAAAACCCCTATAACATTCTATAGGAGGCGTGGACGTAAAAAATGATGTTTGCAGGCTAACAACACCGACAATAAAACGACGCATTGATTTATTATGTGATTTAATTTCTATAGCGTATCTAGGGGTCCATTATGATCGCATGTTCACCTTTCATATTATTAGACGTCGTATGTGTGATTAACGCCCATATTCCTGTCGCTAGCGAGAACGGTCACGTCAACTCATAGTAAGGTTACAGGTAACGACGAAACATATACGTACTTATTCATTGCAAACCGATCTGCTGTTCCAAAATATAGACAGCCGTCAACAAAGGGATTGAAGGATCCCGTAAAAAATACCTGACGATGAGGAGTCGACGTCTCGATGCGACAAGGGTGGCTTCATGAAGAGTAGAAGAAGCCAGCCTGCCGAAATCAGTGCGGGACAGCACCGACTGGACCCAAGCATGTTGTGTCCGGCTTTACCGACGACGCTTTTCATGGGTACCCGTTCACATTACACTACGAAGTAGAGGTGTGTCGTTCGCGAGTGGGTGGTTCAAATGAAGTATATCTTTTCATTCATGTCAGTAACTCACTCACTTACCGAAGGATACACCAACTCACTATATCAATATATTTGGTTTGCAACCTAACGAAATTAACGAAGTAGAATAACAACACGTAGAATAATAACATAAGGAAAAATTCGAAAGGTTGGTTGGAGTTCGGGTAGCGAAGTGGTTAACGCACTAGACCGGCAATTCAGAGGTACCGGGTTCGATTCCCGGTCTCCTCCCCCAGGTAACTCATTTAAATTTTTTTTTGAGTTTGATATCTTTGTATCAATAGTTTAACGTAGAATAATTTAATTTAATTTGTCGATTTATTTTGAGATGATTCACTTTTTTCCAATAGCTACATACGTCATCATTAGTATTAATTTTGCATACTTTTTTAATACTTCTTACGACGCATTATTCAACTGAACCACTGAACGAAATCAAAGAAAAGAAAGACATAAACGACATGAGTATGATAAATGTGTTTATTTCATTTTGTTCATATACCCATGGTATAGGTAAGCTTGTACAGCTGCCCTTAAAGTACAAAAATAATGCGCTTACAGTTGCTTTTAGAAAGAAAAACAACAATAAGAAGGTTATTTGTCTACAATTATTTTTAACATAATATACAAAGAAGATTCTGAGAACCTATTTGCGTCATAGGTACTTATTTTCTAAACGTGAACTGCTGTTATGATAATACTATAATCTCTAAAGAGATTCCATCCATTCCATTCCATCTGCACACTAATGTCTGGAACAAATATTATACATATTTGATTTAGAAATTACCAACTAGACTCGTATTTGCTTAGCAAAGATGTCTATAATGGCATTGATGGTTGACGAAGGATAGGAACTATCGTATAAATTGTTCCGACAGATAATTAGCGACGCGTGGGACTAGATGAAGCGATATGTCACGTAGCGGATATCTCGCGATTCCCTATTCCTAACCAGGGACCTAATTCGAGAATGCCGTTTGAGAGATCGCAAAACGTCAAAACTCTAGATAACAGTGATATCGCCTTTGAACTGTCATTAAAATGTGATGAGCTTCAAGTGACATATCTCATCTCAATTTTGGAAATAGGAAGGCGATAATGATTGTCAAAAATGCTATTCATGCATATGAATTCTATTTGGAACGAAACGTATCTGACTAATTTCACGCACTACATGGTCAAGTTTAAGTACCTATGCGCCTGTTATTTATGCCGTCACATACAAAGGAAACGGAAACTAAGCGCGACCGGATTGAAGAAGTTGTGATGTTCTAGGGATATCGCTACTTGTCAAGTAGCGACACGTCAAAACTGACGGATAGCGATGAAATGGAGAGATCTCCATCATCTCTCTAAAATCGGTCGAATTATCCCCCAGGCTACCGATTATCAGCAGCTTATTGAATTCCATATAGGCTAAGATCTGCTCTTAAATTTCTGCTTCTTTACTAGGTAGTGGCTTTGTAAGCTGTAGACCTTGCGAACATTTTTTGAAACGGCTGACATTTCTTTTACGTTTCGCACAGGGGAACGAACTTAATTTTGCCGTTGGAAAACTGTTGCCTCCATACATTTAAATGGGTGCGTAACGGTTGCTATATCAACTTATGATATAATATTAGACGAGCGAAGCGAGGAGGAGTGTTAGGTTATCTTGCGAATATAAACATTATATCAAATGTCTTTTATACTCATTGAAATTATAGCCAATGAAATTATACCTAATGTTGTTATATCAAATGAAAAATTATATGAAATGTTGTTATATATATTGAAATTATGTGAAACGTTGTTATATCATCACACACCCGGAAAAAAGGTCTCGACAGACGATCAAAAAAGTCATTCTATAAGGGTTCAGTTTTTGTTTTGGCGATTGAGGTACGTAACTCTAAAAACCGAGACACATGGAGAGCGTTATCTGGCTAAAACTTTACTGGCATCACAGTGACATTGACTAATATATCTGTAAAGTTTCAATTACACCACATTGTATTGAATAGACAGGTGCAGAATTTTGCGTTGGGATCTCAATCTAACATGGCTCAGAGCAACGAACATTGATTAGCTGACTATATTTATAGCTACAGTTAATCAACCTTTGTTCGTGATTGAAACCTAAACTTTATACCTCGCATACAGGGTAGGATTTCAATTACGAAATTGTATAAGGCGCGCGTGAAGGCAAGATTATAGATTAGAGCCAATCTAGTAATGTACGTGTGTATACCGTATATATCACTCAATGACAGTACAGGAAAATGGCGCATGCTGGCTTGCGACAAAAATAAATGGGCTTTGAAATTATGTTCATGCTTTTGGTATTTTTTTTTGTATGTTGTGCATATCCCGTTATATAAAAACACAGAAAATAAAGCTTATTTGTAAAGTCACATAATGGTATGAATGTGACATGACGGCTGTTCACCGCAGAAAAATAGTCACGACACAAAAGAAAAAGGAACCGAATGCATAAGTTCATGCAGTTTAACTGGTGTGTTGTCAACGGCAGTTAAATCCGTTCATAGAGCGCCTAGCTTTATTTCATGGCAGTTTTTAGTCCCGTCAAATAGAAGTGATGTGAAAAGTCAACATTGGACCATTTTAGTCTTTGGATTTTGGCTGAAGATTAATGAAATAATAAAAAAGTTTTTATTAAATTACTGTCTCATATGCTTTAGGTAAAGTTCAAGTTATTGGTAACAAATATGAACAATCAAGGCGTTTGAAATTGTAACTATTTATTTTGTACTTAACACAATCTTATTGTAATTAATTTATGTTATGATTTCAAGTGTCAATATCTATAATAGCTATGATTAATTACAATTAAAGAAAGCCGATTATTGCAAACTTACCTACTACTTTTAAATACATGTTTATGAAAGATCATACCGTGCATTTACGAATTAAATAGACAATGTATACTAAAAATTAGGATGAAAGTTAAAAAGCACAAGACTTAATTATATAACTACTCTGGTCAAAAAGTTGAGTTTTAGAATTATTAATGCAGTCTACAAAAATAAGGAATGTACAGAATACCAAATTTTCTAAATGTTTATCTTACTGGACTAAATAGTCCAGTAGAGTTACTGGTTTGATGTTTAAAGCGAGTGTATATTGAATTCGCTTTGACGTCAGTACTTCTTGGAAGTTGGGACTATCTGTCAGTGGTTTCAGTAGAACGTTTAACGAAGTTGTACGGATAGCGGGACTAAATGCTAAAGTTGTACAACGTTTTAATTGTTTTCTTGTTGAATATCGTAATTATTATCTTTTGAAGTTGTGAAATGTCTATTAGAATCGTATAATTGGGTCAAATAACATTAAATAATTGGTCCCTTGCGAGCTAGTCTCCCGCACCAAATACAACACTGCCTGTCTAGCACAACTACGCTACGCGACTCATGTCGCGCGATAAGCATCGCCCGTCACTCTCTCACAGTACTGTGAAGAAACAGATGGGTAAACTTCTCGCGCGATAAAGAGTCGCGTCATAGGTGTGCCAGAGGTGCCAGATTTAACCTATAGGAGAAAAGGAAGCTTACAATAGGCCTGTTGTTTCTGGTTAATTTGTGATTCATACCCCTTATCACTAAGGCCACAGTATTGTACCTACGTGGATTGTGCTATCGCGTATGTTAAGTGGAACGAAAGTATGGTATAGTACGGCTCTTCCCAGGTGAATTTTTCGCTTCGAGCCCTAATCTTTCAAACAATGGCCATTGTCTCTATTATCGCAAAGCCGCTAGCTACCGAGTTTGCCACGTGCCACTATAACATTCATATTAAAAACAAACGGTATCGTCATAGTATTATTATATATCCTTTTATAAAACCTCCTTCGATTATAGTTTTTCTTCAACATAAATGATAGCGGCTGAGTGGATCTTATAAAGTAATTTCAGCACCGGATATTATGTAGGTATATCATATCAAAAATCATCAATTCTTGTAACTCAAGGCTGTCTTAGCTTTTATGTTATTCAATCGAGAAGAACGTCTACTCAATTGTCTGTTACGCAATCTCAGCTGTTGAACACGGGATGATTTCAGCGTGTTCAATGAAAAATATAAGTCCGAATTGTGTTATTAAGCTCCCTGTCCACAGAAGCTGAACGGAGAAATCAACCAATCAGACTGCCTCGTTGTGATGCCCGAAGAAGTACATTCAAATCTGAGGAATGTGATTGGTCCATTTTACACAGTCTCTGCTGCAGTGGACAGACAGTCTTTGGTACTTACGAGTATATATGTTTACTTTTAGCGATGTAGGTACATGACAACGGTATAAAAATGAATGCCTTTCTGAGAACAAAAGACCCGACCCTAAGAGGCCTTAAATATTTTAAAATGTATTTTTTTCATATTATGACAAATATTGATAATTTCAAGCATCTTTTTCAAGTGAATAATACTTTTCCCTGAGTTCTAGATAGTAACATAGCTATTATTGCGTGCATGTTGAAAATAAGTTGAGAAAACAAATGTCAATATCGAGTCGTGATTAAACAAAAATTAACAATGAAAAATCCAAACTGCTAGTTTCAAATATATATCAATAAATCTCAATAGCCCTGTTCTAACTAGTAACATTGATAATATGTTAGAAACATAACATAATGTGTAATTTTGATTTAATCTGAAAGGCCCCCGAAACGTCAAAAGCAATCAAAAACATTGTTATGCTTATGAGTCGCCAGCGATGGACTGCACAATAAAAATAACACAGAACTGAATTAAACTGACATTTAAAATTAAATAGAACAAGTCGCTTAAGAAGATATATAATGAGCATGTCTGATTAGAATTAGAATTTGGCCCAAGTCTCTTTGTTTTCTACGCTAATTAGATATCTAATTCTAAGCGCTTTGTCAAAGCAAAGTACGGGTAACAAGGGGGTGTTCATGGAACAATCTGATAAAGGCTTCCAGGTCGCCGCACACCCTTTCAGGCTCTTGACGTAACCCGGCAGCGCCTGCCAAAGGGATAAGGTATGTACGCGCAAAGGGGAGACAGGGGGCACGGTTAACAAAATATATTTTTTTTCATCTACAGCTTCATATAACGCCTTATCTTGATACTATTAGACTCGTTTTAAGTGATGGCTTAACTATTCAATTATCACATAGTTTGCATTAACCCGATCGATACTGTCTAGAATTAACGTAACCGAGGTAAGTATTATAAAAATCTAGCCTTTCTCATTACTAAGAAAAAACTTGAACATGAAATAACAAACCAATACATAATAAGAATAACAGACTCGTTTAGCCTTTTGCCTTATGGGTAGCTCCCAATCATATTGCAACGGGCTTCGAATAAAGACACCTAGAAACCTACTCAGCGCTTAAAAGTGAAGCCAGTTTTTGAGCCACGGCCTGTCACGGGCTCAGTTTCGTCCGTGTACGCATCTGTCACAACGTCAATATCACAAGCAAAACTTCTGTATGATTGGTTCATTGACACGCACACATGAAAACTAAAACCGGTTTCACCTTCTTAAATCTGTTGTATAAAGACTATCGTTCTAGGCCTATTTATTCTAAAGGAACGGGAAAATTCCGCCGGGACATGTGCCCTACAATCAAGGAATCGAATTTGAGTAGTAGCGCTCAACTAGTATAATATTTTTTGGAAAAATGACGTTTTAATAATTCTTTGTTGATTTAGTCCCCAGTCTCACTTTCCCCAACTTCCTATCGTTTTCGACAAAGTAAAAGTACCTGCCCTCAATACTACTCATGCGACTAACACGCATTGACAAAACAAAATAACTTTTAATGGAACACAACAGAAGAGTATGTCAGGCGGCAGTCTCATGATTCTGGAAAACATTTTTAACAAATAAAATATCTATAAATTTATGAAACATGTAATGTCTAATTTTTTTTAATGTGGGTTGTATTCATGGTTTAAATAAAATATCTACTAGAATGTGCGACTTCATCCGCGAGGGGGAAACCCTATTTTAACCGTATTCGGATAAAATCACTGTCGGACAAACACACACGATTAAAACTTAAAATTGGCTAAAATCCGTTAAACGTTGCGACGGAACGAGCGGACAAAGAAACATTTTGGCAATGGATGGCGCTGTACGCCTGGCGCCGCGCGCCCATACAAATCCTGCATCGCGCTGTTATGACATTTCCTGAAATAATAACTCTTCTCCATATAAAACTGAATTTCAATACAATCTTAGAATTTCTGAATAGCATAATTTTACAATTTTATAATAGCACAGAACATTAAGTAACCGTTTTTGACGAAAATACAAAAACATTAAATATTTTAGGGCGGTATACGACTGAAATGCAATCATACACGAAACATACAGTTTACAGAGAGTAAACATGGTTTCGTTCCTTTTGTTTCGATGCAAAGAATTATTCGGTCTACACTACATAGCTATTCGCTCGGTTCCAAAACGCCCCAGGGTATACGTACAGAGCCTTCAAATGCATAGTAACAGCACACAGTTGGGTTGAATAGAAATAGCTGAAATTACCTATTGGTGCGTTTGGTCAAAGACACTACAGTAATCATACAACTTGAGGCTGCGTGCGACCGTCAGTAATATGCAGGTTCAGTAACCTATCACCCGATCCCCCAATTATCCGTACGATGTTGAAACAGGCCGATAATTTCAATGCAATGCAATGCAATATTATGTGGTATTTCCACTGAGGAGACTAAGCGGGGCGATCTAGTCTCCTCAGTGGAAATACCACTTAATATCTAAATGTCAAAAGATGTTAAAAACCCATCCTGCCGTCGTAAACTATCAAAAGATTCTTCCATTTAATCTTCTCAAAAGACGCCTAGGTACATATTAGATAAAATACGAAAATATTAAAATATTTTTTGGCAGTATACGACTGAAATGCATATTTTTTTTTTTCTTTCTAATCTATTCTTCTTCGTTGTATACTTATGACTGAGGGCCGTGCCGAGACTGCACCTTTGACTGACGCTCCTCAAGCTGTGCGATCTTGGGTTCGGTTTATGATAGTCTGTAATTTCGCTCTAGTTGCCGATGTTACCGCGTGCGTCCATCGCATGGGCAAACGTCCTTTACCCATCTTTTCCACTATGCGGCCAGGAATTAAAATGTTTTCCAGATTGTTCGATATGTGGCTAAATAGCCCAAGTAGCACAACTGGGTCTAAATAGCTCGTATATCGTATCTAATTAGATGCTTAAGTGAAATTTACCACCATGACTAAGTGCTATATAGGTGGCAAGAACCCTTATGCCACCAGTATAGAACCAAAAGGAGAAAAATTGCAGCCTATTTTTGGTGCTAAATAGAATCCATAAGAGATCTCACAATTACCTTAAGTGCTAATTAGAACTATGGGTGAAAGTTATGCGCAGTGAACGAATGAAAACATTTCAGTTCGGTCAATGAGTGATAAATGAGTCGCCAAAATTATCTTTGAGTGGCGAGGCAACTGTCAAATTGTGTTTTATTAAAAGTAATACGTGACCCGCCATATTCATTTTGGATTTATATGTCTGTTTGATTGTGATTAAAACTTTACGTTATACAAGCATTGAAATAAGCACGAAATTCTTGCGATTTTTTTTTTACTGTGAAACTATAGTATGTTTTCTTTGTAAATTTCGACGCGCCCTTCATTTGATCAGGAATATTAAAAAAGAGAGTGCTAAATTAAATAAGGAATAGATACTGATAATAAATAAAACTGTTAAAAACCTGACCTAATGATTGTAGGTTACGTACAATGTTAAAGTAACATCGTCACAACTATCAAAAGTCTGTGATTATGCGTGAGTGTGATAAAATTCTGGTTAAAATAATCAATTTTCATAGGCTTCCATTTGTAAACATGGCGAAACAAAAAAGATCCTACAGTGTTTATTTTCACTTATTTGTTCCTTATTTGGAACTATCAAGTCTAATAATCACTTATTTGTATCTTGCGAGTGGCAAAGCAGTGAATGATATTACCAATAGTAATTATTTGCTCTTTTGTAGACTATTAAACAAGCAAGACTATTAAATATATTTTGACAAGGCGCAAATAGGAACTATAATAGAACTTTTAGTTCGTTAGTGGTTTGAAATAAGTGAAAATAACTGCTTTTGGTTCCAAGAACCTCCTACTGAGACCTATTTATGCGTTGGAGTGGCAATAAGGTACTTCTTAGGCCTTAAAGTTGCAATATTTTTTGGTTCCAAAAGAGCCGTAAAATTATCCCTTTAGCCACTATTGGTGATATAATTCGCTATTGTACTAGTCATTTGGAACTTTTAGTTCCAAATAAGGGTATGTTCCCACTTATATGTAAAAGTTGCTTATAAGTGATTTTAAGGCCTTATATAGCACTATTGCTTCTTATTGAGTGACAATTTGAACCTTCATGCAACTTTAAGTAGCAAAATCGACTTTATCCCACCATAAGTAATAAAGTAGAAACAAAAAACGCTCCTATGCAACTACAAGTGATAGGATGAACTCATATACAGTTTTGAGTTGTGTTTAAAGCTATAAGTTGTATCAAACACTGTTAAACCACTCATTTAGAACTTTAAGCCATAAGATAAGCTGCAAAATTCACTAATGTGCTGCTTGGGAGTTAAATACCTCATTGACTACGCAAAGGCGAATGATTGCATCAGCTGAAGTAAGGTGCTCAGGGTTATGAGCGAGATGGGAATACCGCAACATTTCTTCTGCAAAACCTGTACTTGAGTAACGAGTCCAGAGTGCGGACATCACAACCCTTCAAAGCTAAAAGAGAAGTGCGTCAAGGGTGCATTTTGACAATACAGCCACTTAATCCAATAGACAGACTTCTAATGCAAAACTGTAGACGCAACGCCAACCCGCTTCTCTTAATAATAAACGCCTGTACCTCGTACGTCGCAGTGAGCGACGGTAACATTTTAAATGCAGGTTTTAAATTTCAGACCGTGGGGGTTCCGTTTAAAAGCCAATTACTTAAAGCTGAAACGCGTTGCCTGTAACACGTACGGAGCTAAGTGACCGGGCGGGGATTACGAAAGACTATGTATAAAACTAATAGATCAACCAGGGACCTAATCCGAGAATGCCGTTTGAGAGATCGCAAAACATCAAAACTCTATTAGATAATAGTGATATCGCCTTTGAACTGTCATTAAAATGCGATGAGCTTCAAGTGACATATCGCATCTCTATTTTGGAAATACGAAGGCGATAATGATTGTCAAAAATGCTATTCATGCATATGAATACCTGTTTGGAACGAAACGTATCTGACTTATTTCACGCACTACACGGTCAAGTTTAAGTATGCGCCTGATATTTATGCCGTCACATACAAAAGAAACGGAAATTAAGCGCGTCCGGATTGACGAAGTTGCGATGTTCTAGGGATAACGCCAAATGTCAAGTAGGGACACGTCAAAAGCGACGGATGGCGATGAAATGGAGAGATCTCCATCATCTCTATAAGATTGGTCGAATTGCCCCCCTATTTGCTAAGTCGACTTTGACATATCCCCGATTAAGCATTGTCCCAGATATA
Source organism: Apotomis turbidana (assembly GCA_905147355.2). Lineage (NCBI taxonomy): Eukaryota > Metazoa > Arthropoda > Insecta > Lepidoptera > Tortricidae > Apotomis > Apotomis turbidana. The sequence goes on along the minus strand of LR990280.1, from coordinate 49,789,017 downwards.
TCTGAGGTAAATTTAAGAATGTTTGACTCTCTTTAAACCCGATACTCGCGATTCGAGCTGCATAAAGTTAAATTTTGTTACTGCGTCGCATTTTAATGAGGCGAGATATACTAGGTATACATATAGGAATGTTGCCACTCCGGAGATCTTCTCCGTGATATAAAAGGCACCAGTCTCCTATTTAATAGTTTGTGATAATTTATATTTAACAATATCTCTGTATTACCTATATTATAACTACAGTACCTATGAATGCAGCAGGATTCAAATTAGTCATCATCACTATTGCTATTACTTAGGTACATCTTAAGTTAAGAACCTACTCGTACAATTATTAGGTGACGCAAAAATAAAAGAGTAAACTTTCTGTACTATTTTAGCCAGCGCCCTAAGCAGACTTATCTTTACTCTTACCGTATCGTAATGTGCTTCCAAAACTATAATTTTTCACCGAATGCATTAGTTAATCATTAAACAGCCGCAACCACATCCTACCGTAAAATAAGGGTCAGCACTAAAAGCTATACACCGTAACACCATTAAACTTGAAGTGGTTGCTTGCCGAAACTAGCTATTTTAAGACTACTTGGAGAACGTTCTAGACATGGTAGTTTCTGGGCGATAATTCATTTTCAAAATATCTTTAATTAATCCATTTTCAGTTAATGCTTATGGATGACTGGATACCACGAAGATAAAATATTGACAATTTAGTGCTCTTCAAATTATAATGTACAAAATATAATACTTTACTTTTTATTTATTTTTATTAAATAACCTTAAAATGTAGCAATGTTGCTCTTCCTTCCTTTCAGCGCAAAACCATGTTTAGAGTCTTATGGTGTTATATATATAGGCCCTTGCATCTATTGCCAACGATTTATGGTGTAATGTTCGGGAGACACCGTTTTTCGTGGCTAACTAGACAGATACGAAATCGACACATTCTACCGCAAGCCTGACAAGAGAAGTGTGCGACAGGTGATACTGCGTCTTTGTCAGCGAGTGCAGCCAACCAGGTTTACTCACATAACTTGGACTTGGTTAAATTGGGTTAATTATAAAAATGGTTTGGCGCTCTAAGGACCCACTCGCTAATGAGGACCGTAAAAGTTGAGGGCCCTTACCTTTAAACGAAATATTAGGTATTACACATTTTCTCTTGACAGTCGTAAAAGCTGTACGATGTTCAGGTAGAATGTATGTAAATCTTTGCGTAAGAGTAAGCCTTTTACAAGACCTAGGAAGTGCACCACACTCTTAAAATACCTATACATAAACTAAAAGGCGCCACTTATCGTCCTCGTAAATCGATTTTCTTTGCCATAGTCAGGTTAAAAGTATCCTATAACCATCATTGCATGTCTAGTATGTCAAGCAGAACTTGGATACGCAACTCTTTGTCGCGCACTAAATACTACCTGTCCCTTTACTTTGATACCGTGCGAGCAAGACAGGAGATGCTAAGTCGCGCGTCAAGCGAAGTCGCTGCAAGGTATCCCAGTCGTATCGTATCGCAGCCGTGGACGAAGTGTAGAGATATTATAATCCCAGTAACCCATCTGTTACAAAACTAACGACATAACTTTACGTTAGTCTGAATTTTATTACGTAAGTATGGAATGGAGTAAGATATTAGTTTGTAGATCTCGGAGGTATCTACATGGCTATGCGGGTGGAATTTGTACGGGTTTGAGGTAACTGCTAACTTTCATTTACAAGTTCCAGTTGCAACCTCCGATTTTAAAACTTCTCTATACAAAATTACGGTGCGAGGTATTCTGTTGAAATAAGGGTGCACTTCCGTACCTACTTAGTTTTGCCGCAAACTTAGGTAAGGTGGAAGTACTAGTACTCGACATTGTACGGGATATTTATTTTATGTTTCGTAATAGTACGTTAATTTACACGTCTATCGCAAATTTATTCATCCCTTATGAGAGGTATGAGTTTTACCTTTATTAAATGGTATTTATATCATATAATGATCATATAAAAAATTCTCGTAATGAAATGAAATGTAAGTCAATAGGATTGTCCCAGTACATGTCACGTGCTTTTGCAGGCAGTCAGGTTGTATATTTTATTATTTTGCTTGTGAAATTCGATAGCTTCAAACATTTCTCATGTATTCATTCTATTTGCTATGAAAGTAACGGTAATCTTATCTTATTTATCGCAGTTAAAAGTATGGTGACGCGTATTAGTACCGCGTCGAGTTACTTCCACCTTACTAATGTTTTCAAAAAGTCGTTTTATTTCTAGAACTCTGTAGATAAGGATTCAAATTCTAAATGAATAATAAAAAAGTGCGAAAAATCAAGTGCGAGTCGGGCTCGCGCATCGACGGTATCTTACGAGCTATTATTTAAAGCTATGAACGAAGATAAAGCTCTGACGAAAAGTTAAACTGGATGTAGGCACAAACTTAACGGCCGTTGGAAAACTGCGGGCCCCATACAAGGACATACATAGGTCACGGTTAGTTAACGAACTTATGTCTACCTGATAATCACAAAATAGATTATGCAACTACATTTCGTTTTCGGACCTTTTTATAGTATTGTTACGCCGGTAGGTTAGGCCAAAAACTTTGAACGTCATTTTCAGTGCGTTAGAAGCATTTTCAGCAGGCTGAAAAGTCATTTCAGGCCGTTTCAGAAGTTGCTCTATCACATATCTAAAGATCGAAATTTCACCCAAGTTGCCGTCGTTTTAAGGCGCCTGAAACATGTTTTCAGTCCGTTTCAGGGCACCCTCTATCAGATGACGCCATAACCCGAAAACCCGTTTTCAGGCATTTTCAGGACCCCTTATGGGCCTCTGAAGCACAAATCGTTATATGGCGAAATATCCGGTAGGAGTGACAGAGATAGCACTACTAAAAAGAGATAGCTATACTCGGAACGTTCGAGAAGTGTGTGACAGAGATAGGACTACTAGAAAGAGATAACTATACTCGGAACATTCGAGAAGGGAGTGACAGAGAGTGCACCATTAGAGAGAGACATATATGGCCTCGAATGTTCTCGGCCCTCACGCTGGACCTTACTAGAATATGCTTATGCTCGTGGCGGATTCTATAGCTCCTATCCTTTCCCATATTATTAATTTTTCTTTCTCCTCTGGCACGTTTCCCTCAATATGGAAATGCGCCCATGTAATTCCTCTCCCTAAAACCCCTAATCCGTCGTCCTTTTCACAATATTGTCCTATATCCATTCTTCCCGTCTTATCCAAAATCATTGAATCCTTTGTTAATCGACGTCTCTCATCACATCTAAATAGACATAATTTGTTCAACCCGTTTCAATCCGGTTTCCGTCCTGGGCATAAGCACAGCTACAGCTCTGGTTAAGATCACCGACGATATTCGTCTTAATATAGAAAATAGGAAAGTGACTATTTTGGCACTCCTTGATTTTAGTAGTGCTTTTAACACTGTTGATTTTCATATCCTTCTCAGTTTGTTTAGTACTTTAAATATATCTCCAACTTCACTATCCTGGTTTCGTGATTACCTCTTTGGGAGGCAACAGCGGGTTCGAGTTGATGACCGATTTTCTGGCTGGTGCGAACTGTCTGCTGGTGTCCCTCAAGGGGGCATACTCTCTCCATTACTCTTTTCTATCATTATTAACGGAATTACCATCTACCTCTTCCTCGTTCCATCTCTATGCAGACGATTTGCAGCTTTACGCGGCAGCCAGCATCGATGATTTTGGGTCCTTGGTTTCTAAAATCAATTCGGACCTGGAATCAATCCGTGCTTGGGCTTCATCCTTTGTTTTGATGGTGAATGCCATGAAGTCGCAGGCTATTGTCGCTGGAAGCCCACATTTTATTTCCAAGCTCTCAGATCTAGCTAAGCCAGTTATTGTCTTTGATGGTACGCCTATACCTTTCCCTTCTACTGTAAAAATTTAGGCGTTACCATGAATCAAACTTTGTCATGGGCACCTCATATTTCTGAGATCAGTAGGAAAATTTTCGCGTCCCTTCATTCTTTGAGGCGTCTGCAGAATTTCCTTCCTCTCCATACGAAGATCATGCTTGCCCGCTCTCTTTTGCTCCCACTTCTCGAGTACGGTGACGTTGCTTTCCTGGATTTCCGGGGGAAGCTGCTTGACAAGCTATAACGCCTACAAAACGTCTGTATTAGGTATATATTTGGTCTCTGCAAGTTTGATCATGTGTCTCAATACCGCGCTCAACTTAAATGGCTTCCGATCCGTCAGCGTAGAGACTTGCACGTTCTTTGTCTTTTGTATAATGTCCTTTTCATTCCTTCTTCTCCTCCTTACCTTGCAGAGAAGTTCTCTTACATGGCGGATTGTAGTGGCCATCGCCTGCGGTCAAGTGCAAATCTGACTTTATCTATCCCACCGCATAAATCTCACGTTTACGATATGTCTTTTGCTGTGCGCGCCGTGAAATTATGGAATAAGTTGTCTCCCGCCCTAAGGCAGACGCAGTCCGTAGCATCGCTCAAGGGGAAGTTAAAGGAATTGTGGCTGTCGAACGAATGATTAGGTTGCTGTTTTTGTTATAATTATAATTTTATTTATGTTGAATATTATGTATATGTATTTATATAGATATTATGTAATATGTAGTATATTGACTGTTACCTATCTCTCTCTCTGTTGGTTTTTGCATTTTCATGTGTATTATTGTATAGTTATAGTTACTTATTTGTATTGTACATGTTGCTTGGTTTGTCTACCATTTACATTTGTTTAGCACTCATTTGCTCAAAGGTTAACTGGAAGAGATCCCTTAAAGGGATAAGTTCGCCTTTGTACATGCTTATTCTTTTGTAATGTGTTTTTATTGTTTTTATGTACAATAAAGTGTTTACATACATACTCGCGATATGTGTGGATAATGCGTCCAGAGCGGTTCCGCGGAATATAAAACGCGCCGACGGCCGGCGCGAGTTACTTACATTTTAACTGCGATCGTGTGCTAGTACAAGGATAATCGGAGAGAAAGACTCTTAAGTGATTAGTGCGCTTTGCGCTTAAGTACAGTTCGTGCGAATAGTGAGTGCAAAATTTGTGAAATGGTGTGTGTGTTTTAATTAGTGGATTTTAAGTACAGTTTGTGTGAATTGTGAGTGCGTAATTTTGGTAATAAAGTGTGTGTGTCCATTTGTGGATTAATTTGTGCTTCTCTATCAAACACGAACCCCACACTCGTAACAGTATTTACTTTTGCAACACGATGTTGTTTCTTGCCAAATTTCTAGACTCTAGCTAGGTCAAATATTTAATATAGTCATGCATGGCTCCAAGTGCCAGCAAACTTGAATAATTGATAAATATTATGTTACCTCCACGCCTCGTATAAAACAGTCATGACAGAAGAACAGCCTGAAAGATGGACAAAAAAGTGGTCTTAGAATGAGAAACCCTAAAAATATTTGTAAGTTTTGTAAAAATGTTTCAATTCGGCGGTAAAAATGTTTCAAACCAACATTTCAGGCGTCTCGCCATGGAAGCAACCTTCTTTTGTTAAATGTAAAAAAAACATAGTGTTCAGCCATTATTAAAAATATAAGCATTATAATATTACTAGAGGCCCGTTGCGGCGTCGAACCGCCGCTAGAATATGGAAATCCGGAAGTGTTACCGAAAATAACTACTTTATCGATAAGAAGTTTTTGGCGAACGAAGAATAAATACTGTAAAAAAACACGTTAAAACTTTGTTTTTTTTTATATATATATTTAAAGGGCTTTGTCGCTAAGCGACCACATCGCAATTTCGCAAAATCTTTTTTTAAAAACGGTAAAACAGGCCAGTCTAGAGCTAGGCCTGATAGCCAACTGCCAGCTTCATCGTGCCAACTTTTTCAACTCTTGTAAAAATAACTTGTGCATTAATGACATGTGATCTGCTGATCTGTTTCACAAATAAAATGCATATTATTCGATTTATGGAAAAATTTAATTCATAAAAATAATCACAAATCTTAAAAAAATAATTGACATATTTTCATAGGACCGAACATAAGATTGGTAGAATTTAATTTGTTGTTCTTTCTTCAGGGCATAAATTTATCGATTTGTTCGATTTCTATCAATTTCCAGAAATAAGCACATGAATCGAAACGACAGATTTGGGCACTCACTATTAAAAATAGGTAGTGATAATAACAATGTTACATAAATGTTAACATTCAACAAACAACAAAAATGTTACATAAACTCAATTGTATGAAATAGAGAGTATAAAACGTTTATAGATACACGAAAAACCACTATTATCAATGCTTGTTTTTTTTATGAAATTCAATAGATCGTGCAAATTTTCTTAATATGGGTGCTGCCATGTCATCATCATCAACCAATTTATTCAATAACAATTACACATTGTGTTTGAAATTCTTACGCTAGGTATACTTAATCAAACCCTATTTACTAATCTAAATAAATAACTGACCAACAATAGGTACTCCAACATAAAAAAAAAAAAAAAAAAAAAAAAAAAAACAAAAGAAAAATGTGTCAAATATGTGTAATAAATAAAATCCAATATATAAAACAGCTAAAAATGTTGAAAAAAGAATATTAAGACATATTTTTTTCAATAAATTTAGAGCTGAAGGCCTAATACCCGCGAATTCCAAATTCAAACTTTCGTCTTTCCTCTCATTGAAATAGTGTCTGACAGAAGAGTGTGGGAGATGCTATCTATACTCTCAAGTCTATGATATAAACCTAATTTTAGGGTTCCTTACTAAAGTTGGTAAAAACGGAAGCCTTATAAAATCAATTTGTTTTGTTGACAGCAGAATATGACAAATTTTATTTTGAATGAGAATAAGAATGATCAGCCAGACGTCATTAATTCAAATATGATTTATTCTTGAGAGCGTCGATTTTTTGAAATTTGCATCATGTGTAGGTTATATTATTCCACATTGCCAACTGGTCCACAATGTCAGCTCGTCTATATTCCCATCTGGGTCACAATGCCAACTTGTCCACACACCCAACACGTCCACATTGCCAACTCGTTCATACACCCAACTCATCTGCATTGCCAACTCGTCTATATTACCAATTCGTCTCCATTGGCAACTCGTCCATATTCCCAATTTGTCCACAATGCCAACTCGACCATATTTCCAACTCGTCCATATTTCCAACTCATCCACATTCCCAACTCGTACACAATGCCAAATCATCCACATTGCCCACTCGTCCATAAACTCAACTCATCTACAATGCCAACTCGTCCATATTACCAACTCGTCTTTATTGCCAACTCATCCATATTCCCAACTCGTCCACAATGCCAACTTATCCATATTGCTAACTCGTCCACATTTCCTACTCGTCCATACACCCAACTCGTCTACAATACCAACTCGTCTTTATTGCCAATCTCGTCCATATTATCAACTCGTCCGTATTACCAACTCGTCTTCATTGCTAACTCATTTATATTCCCACTCATCCACAATGCCAACGCGTTCATATTACTTGCTCGTCCACAATGCCAACTCGTCCACATTTCCAACTCGTCCATATTCTCACCTCGTCCACAATGCCAAGTCGTTTACATTACCAACTCGTCCATACACCCAACTCATCTACATTGCAAACTTGTCTTCATTTCCAACTCATCAACAATGCCAACTCGTCCATATTGCTAACTCGTCCACATTTCCAACTTGTCCATAGACCCAACTCGTCCACAATTCCAAGTCGTCCACATTTCCAACTCGTCCATATTCCCAACTCGACGATACACCCAACTCGTCTATACAAACTCGTCCTTATTATCAGCCCGTCTTTATTGCCAACTCGTCCATATTCCCAACTTGTTCATTTTGCCAACTCATCCACATTCCCAACTCGTCCGTATTACCAAGTCGTCTTCATTGCCCACTCGTCCGTGTTCCCAACTTGTTCATTTTGCCAACTCATCCACATTCCCAACTCGTCCATATTCCCAACTCGTCCACATTGAAAATTCGTCCATATTACCTACTTGTCCGTATTACCAACTCGTCTTCATTGCCAACTCGTCTATAATGCGAACTCGTCCACATTGTCCCCTTGTACATGTTCCCAACTTGTCAATTTTACCAACTCATCCACATTGCCAACTCATCCTCATTTCCAACTCGTCCATATTCCCAACCCAACTCGACGATACACCCAACTCGTCAACAATACCAACTTGTCCTTATTATCAGCTCGTATTTCTTGCCAAATCTTCCATATCACCAACTCGTCCGTATTACAAAGTCGTCTTCATTGCCAACTTGTCCGTATTACCAACTCGTCTGCATTGCCAACTCATCCATAATGCGAACTCGTCCAAATTGCCCTCTTGTCCATGTTCCCAACTTGTAAATTTTACCAACTCATCCACATTGCCAACTCATCCACATTTCCAACTCGTCCATATTCCCAACCCAACTCGACGATACACCCAACTCGTCTACAATACCAACTTGTCCTTATTATCAGCTCGTCTTTATTGCCAAATCTTCCATATCACCAACTCGTCCGTATTACAAAGTCGTCTTCATTGTCAACTTGTCCGTATTACCAACTCGTCTTCATTGCCAACTCGTCCATAATGCGAACTCGTCCAAATTGCCCACTTGTCCATGTTCCCAACTTGTCAATTTTACCAACTCATCCACATTGCCAACTCATCCACATTTCCAACTCGTCCATATTCCTAACTCGACGATACACCCAACTCGTCTACAATACCAACTTGTTCTTATTATCAGCTCGTCTTTATTGCCAAATCTCCCATATCACCAACTCGTCCGTATTACCAAGTCGTCTTCAGTGCCAACTCGTCCATATTCTCAACTCGACCACATTTCCCATCCCGTCGACATGCAAGCGGAAGGACTTAGTTTTTTCTTGTAAAATACCATTTAATTTACCATGACTCATGCCATTTTCCTTGGAATTATTTTTTTGATGGACTTATATACTCGTAATCATATTTATAATAATCTATCATAAATTTACTTATTTTACTTTTAAATTAGTTTTACTACATTTTTTCTGCTTTGATTTATTGTAAAACTAGCCTATAAAAATAATCTATTCTTGAATGACGGTCAGTTTTTCTAGTCTTTCGAATACCAGTCCAACTCGCACTTAACCGGCTTTTTTCTCCACATTTTTAACAGGTATGCGAAAAAAGTTTCCATATGAACATTTTAAAAAGAAAAACAACCTGGCAATTTAGAGCATTGACATAATAGCCCCCAATAAAAAAGACATTAAAAGTTGTCAGAATATGGTTACTGTCATTCATTGTCAACAAACTGTAAAATTATTTTTTGTATATTCGTACATGTTTTAAGTGTTGCGGATATTATGTTGTCGACTCAAAATAGTATATTGTGTCATAAGGGTAGTAAGTAGGGGATTACTAACGAAGGACTATTAGAAGCCCGACGCCGAAGGCGGAGGGCTTTTAAATGTCCTGAGTTTGTAATCCCCTTACTACCCGCCTTACACACAATATTTTTCATCACATTTGGGAGTATATAACAAATAAATAAACATTAAACGATAACGATTGACAACTAACTTTTTTCCGTATATATTTTTTTAATTTACTATAAGCACTGGCAAAACGGCCATCAGCTCAAAACAGAAAACAAATGTACACAGAATCTTACTATCTATCATTAAACAAATAACAATTAACAATATTATGCAGCAATAATTAACACCGTTATATTAAAAAACTTAAATCGAACAGTAATTTTGTTACAAAACTAAATAGTATCTAACCAATAATAGTTAACTTTTTTCTTTTTTTTGTGTCGTCTACCACAGATAATCCTACGAACTGCGTTTAGTTTAGAAACTTGACAGGCTATACTGACAGATTGTAATGATAATTTAAAATTAAATTTAATAAAACAATTGCAAAATACACTTAAATAATAGTAAAACATAAATATTAATGCAGTTACATATACTATATTAATTCAATACACAATAAAATTTGCTGGTAGGCAAGTTTTGTTGATACAACAAATAACCTTGGCTGGATTGAAACCTCCTTAGTCTGAAGTTAACTGCGAGTGCGTACTATATTTTTAAAACTAAAACTATAACTCCCTCGGGAGTTATAACAATGTATAACTCCCGCGGGAACTATATAGGCCTTTGTCCTTCAGTACACCTGCATGTAATACCATCTTTTACGTGCAAATGTGATGAAAATAATATTTCATCATGCTGAACAACTTACTCAGGTTTGTGAGCAAATCATGCTTATTATTATTTGGTCATCTTATGTCAAAATAGGGATCACAGGTCACGTGGTTAGCGCACAGTAGTTTTTTCAAATCCATTTTTCAGTACCTTTTCAGGAAAAAACTAAAATTCCAAGAGTTTTATGCACCTCTCCAGCATGAGACGAATCTAATGACATATCATTTATTAAAATCGGACCATAACTGTAGATCTGATGGGATGTACAAAAATCGGCCTCGCGTAATATATATATAGATGCCACAACGCCAATAAAAAATAACACTTTTAATATATTATCTAATCGGCAGGCAATCACGGCTTTCCCGGCCTTAGTAATATTTAAGGCATGTATTTAAATCGATATCTGTATATATTTCCTTTTTTCGATCAAAATATTTGAAAGTTAAACCAAAAATACTGACTTGCACACTAATTATGCACACTAAATAACGCAAATTAAATATGCTATTTAAAGGTATTTGCAAAACTATTTTACTGGATATAAAAAAAACTAACCTAACCTAACCCGGCCGAGTCGGATCTTAGTGTGCGGTACGAGGATAATTACATAATTAGTGTGCAAGTCAATATTTTTGGTGAAACTTTCAAATATATCCGATGTACGAACCATATTTTTGGTGTGAATTCGGTTAAAAAGGTCATCTCGTTTTGTATGATGTTTAAGTTTTTTTTGTAGGACATGTTCAGTTAATCAATTGTTTTTTTTTGCACAGCATTCGTTTTTCTGGTATGCATTCAGTTAATTAGTGGAATTTACCTAGTGTGCTGAAAAATTAAACAGATGTGCATTTATTAATATCCCATATTTTAATAGTAATGTTTGCTTACAATCTTTAATTCTTTTTTGTCAAATTGACCTGCAATTGCCATAAAGCAATAAAACTGAATGTATTAATAAAAATAATTGTATGGTAATGAGCTGAACGATTTCGATACCTATTAAGAATGGATGGGCATAATTATATAATACTTTTAATCCGACTAAGGTAAAAAAAGAACCGTTACTCAGACAAAATGGCTGTCACCTACAGTAGGGTAATAAAATTCTGAGACAGTGTAATGTGACTTTATTTGACGTAAGTGGACACTGGGAGACAGTCGGTAACTTTGACGAGAGGACCCCTCGCGCAACTTTCAACTTCAAAGAGCTGATGAGTAGGTAACTTAAGATGGAAGATCAGATGGCGTCCCGCTCCGCACAAAACTAGAAATGAGTTTTTTTTACATTTCAGAGGTCTTATTCTCTATAAAAAATTTTTTTTTCATATTATTGAAATATATTGATAATTTCAATCTTTTTGAAGTGAATAATAATTTTCCCCGCGTTTTATAGTAACATCGCTATATCATGCTTTCATTGCGTGCAGTCGAAAATAAATTAAAAAAACTAATTTTCCGTGTGCATTTTGTCAATATCGAGTAGTTTTTGAAACAAAAATTATCAATGAAAATTCAAACTGTAGATATTTCAAATATATACCTACCAATAAATCTCAATAGCCCTGTTCCAGGTAGTAACATCAATAATATGTTAAGAAACATGTTTGATCATAGAGGAAAATGTGTAAAACAATCAGCATATATTAAAAGGAATAACTGTTACCGTTAACTGCGGGCCTATGATGGTTGCTTTTAACACGCGATAAATAAGTGACAAAGCATCCGTCACGTATTGACAAGAGGCCAGTGTGGGTGACAGATGCTTGGTCACTTATTTATCACGTGATATATGCAACCATCATATGCCCCTTAACTGTTACTGACGTAAAATAGACGTTATTCACTGTAATCTATACTATCATAAAATTTTACTGAAAATCTATTTTCTATGGAGAGGGAATCAATTAAGGAGAAATCTTAACAGCGCGATGCAGGCTCTGAAATGGTCGCACGGCGCCAGCTGTACAGCGCCATCTGCTGAAAAAAAAACTTTGTTCGGTTATTACGCCGAAAAGCTTAGAGGGATTTTAAATAATTTCGGCGCAGGGATAGCTGGATATTTAAAGATAGCTTTAGGATACTTTTTACCTGAATATGTTAAAAAAGAATTACGTGGAAAATCGACACTTCACTAAAATATACATATAATTGGCTTAGGATATGTAGGTATCATTTGAAACGTTGTTCTTCTAAATATCATCACCAACGCAAGGGTCGAAAAAAGTACAAACTGTATATCAGACTTAATTTCGCAGGCCGAAGAAAACGGCGCATACATTTCTGGTAGCTTATATTTTCGGAGAATTAATAAAAAATGAGGTTCCAGGCACGGTCACGTTGGTAATTCATTACTCTCCGTCCCTTAAGGTGCCTGTCCGGTGCTGCGATAAACAGAGATGAAGCTAAGCTTGCAAGAAATGCTCTCCTTCGGGTATTCAGATATTTAGTATTCAGGAATAATCTTCCTTGACTTAATTCTGAGCATCGCGAAACTCAATAGTTTGGTCGTGAGGTACGCTACATAATTATTTATTCTCAAACATGCAATGAAATATCATAACGTACGTTATAACAGGCTTCGAAATATCACGTTTCGGGCGGAACAACTCGACAGAACAGTAAAGGAATTTCATACAAAATTGAAGGCCTATTCCTCGAAGTATTTTTTTTTATCATGGCGTCAGTTTTTATGAGCAGGCTAAACAGCTGAATTGTATTTTATTGTGGTGTTTTTTTATTTATTTCGTTGCATATGTTTGAGAAAAGCACCGTGAGCTTGCCGTGAAAAGGGCTTGCCTACGGTCGGCCGTCTATACCTACTCACCCGGCGAGCCCTTCTTTCCCGCCATCAGCATCAATATACTACTATATTCATTATACATCACAGCACAACAGTAAATCTAAAGCACTGTGATACTAAGACGAAACGCATACAGATCTTATACAGACAAAGTAAAAGAAACAGCCAGATCACCATCAGTAACATCAGAGTTTGGTGCCAAGCGAGTTTAGCAGTTGCACCAACCACCTTTTTCTTTCAGTCTCATAGTACCCTACCCAGGGCGCATCCATTTGACCAACAATCACACTAATATTGTAAAGGCGAAAGTTTGTGAGTGTGTTTGTGTGTATGTTTGTTACTTCTTCACACCCAATTGGCTGGACCAATTTTGTCAAAATTTCGTATGAAGGTAGCTGACACCCTGGATTAACACATAAGCTACTTTTTATGCGGAAAAAATTTAGTGTTCCCGTGGGACGTGCGAGTAACACCGTGCGGCACAGCTTGTCTACAATAGATGTTAGTCCAGATCCTTTGGAGGTTGCATAAATGCATCTTAAGCAACTGCCTGAGGTGAAAACTCAGCATAGCATATTATGAATGAAACAGGAGGGAACATCATACCAAGAACAATATAGAGATAGGTAACAAATGTGTGTATTCCGTTCACCCTTTCACGGATTAGATGGAAACATGGGTGCCGCTGGGATTATTTCAGGGGGATTCTTTTCTTCATCTGTTCCTACATACTTAAGGAAAAAATCTAAACCGTTTTCTGCTTTTTTGTCAGGGGGTTCAAGTACACACCCTCTTAATCTCGACAGCTCTCACAATAAGTCACTAGGATGAGGACTATTTAAGAAATAAATACTTCACATCTAAAAGAGCGATATCAAACTCATTGCGCAGAAGTCGTTTATGCGCTATGAGTTTGACACCGCTCTTTGTACATGAGATAACGTATAAATTAAGTACCTCTGAACCGGGAATACTTCCCGTGTCTAAATGTTTTTTTTTTATTTTTTTATTGCTTCACTTATTTGTTAAGCAATAAATGGTTTTTTTACTAATTTATAGTACAAATGATAAATTAATGATGATAGATGTACAAATAGTACAAATGGCGGACTCAGTGCCAGAAAGCAATCTCTACCAGTCAACTAAAGCCAAACAAAAACTCATAGGGGACCAATGAGCAAACGGATCGCCGGATGGAAAACGATTACCCCTTGCCCCTAGACACTTGATATTGTAGCAATTATTAAACTAAATCTAAAACTAAACTATGTCTAATAATAATAGGGGTTCCTAGTTGACTACGGAACCCTAAAAATGGGCCCCGTGGCATTGTACCAAAGACGCTGGCGGCATTACCTCGCTGTATTGCTATACTAGGATGCTGAGCGAGGAAGCTGCCAGCCCTTTGGTCACCAGTGGTGTCGACGAGCCGTTTAGAAAGCTCAGCGCTTGGGCCCCACGGACCGATGAATAAGTAACTTCGATTATCGATATACGTAAGTAGGTAGGTACTTGAAACACTCCCAGCATCTAAATTGGCATAATTACTAACACGTAACGGATATTGTATTACCTATTCAAGTACATTACATAGGTAGTCATATTATGATTTGCACAAGGTTTAGCAACGACCATAAAGTGGCGTAAAGGTCAGAGTTCATCTCATATGAATGCCAAAATTATTCTAATGCATATTACTTAAACCCAGAGCTGAATAAATGTTGGTAGGAGAGGAAAGCTTAATAATCTGGCTTGATAAACGTATTTAACTTCTACATCTACTAACTTTTTAATTAAAATTACACGAGTTAATTGATCACGTTTTGAGGAAGTCACAGGTCTCATGGTTAATCAGTCCCACCCAGCTGACTTAATTGGGTGGACATTCAGATGATTCCCATTCAGGAATATCGAATTCGAATTATTCAAGTTTTGTTACCTAGTGGATCAAAGAAATATCTGCCACCAGTATAGTAGCAATTTCGTCCGCGTATTGACTTTTCTTTACCGGTAAAAAGTACCATCTAATCATCTTTAGATACCCAGCTATCCCTGTACAAAAATTGGTTAACATTTGCCCAGGCGTTCCGGCGTGATGTGATGATATGACAAAAAAATCACGACGCGAGCATGGCGCCACGTGCCTATACTAGGTCGATGCAGAGTCAGCCACCGGCTAAGCTTGCACCATATATTGGAGCGGAGTTTTTTTTTTTTTTCGAAATTTTCTCTTCGTCACGACCTAGCGAAATTTAATTTGTGCATTTTAAAACAAATAATTCTAAAATCGGTTGAGAACTCGCTGAGATATGCGCATTGTCACAAAGTCCATTCGAGTCGATCCATGGGAGCTTCGCTCCAACAAAACCAAGAACGATCCTGCGTTGCGATATATATATATATTTTTTCCCTGAAATCATAACCTATAGATAGCTATAGAAAACGGATTTTCAATACAAATCTAGAAATGTATAATAGTATAGGTGTTATAGTCATTACATCTACGAGTATTCCTGTGAACTCACAAACGTGAGCAGGATGCGATATCCATGAAATATAGTCTCGAGCCAACTTTCCAAGATCCACTAATATTGGATGCTTTTTATTCTACCTGCCACACATGTAGCAAGTAAATAGGGAACATGCAACAAAAAACATTGTATCAATTAAATTAGATTTACCTACGAAACATTTGGCCGACAGTGACTAATGTTATTAGGACACTGAAGGCCCGGCCACCACTTCGGTCTTAGCGGCAAGCGGCGCGGCGGGCGGGGCGGCAAGCATGTCACGTACACCGCGCGATTCGTCCTCGCGAACCGCCGCACGCGCCTCTTTGTGGTCGTGGCATCTTTCCTAGTTGCCAATATATTTGTTCCCGCCGCGATTCCCGCGCAAAAACCGCTGGAGTGGCACCGCGCCGCTGCCGCTGCCACTCGTTGCGCAAAACCGTCGCATAAATCCGTAAAGAACTTCAGAAATAGGAGTCAGTGTGAAACGTTTCTGCTGAACGTTAAACACGCTTAATAGAAAAAGTCCCGCCGTTGTGTCGTCACAATTGCACGCATGAGCTACTACGTGTATACAAAGAATGCACTGTACAATGTTGTTTTCTAAATTCTGCGTTTAAGTATGTATGTTTAATTAAGGTGTTTTAAAACTAAGTAGGTACCAATACGTTACATAATATTGAAACAAACAACATTAAATAAAAATCAAGAACCCCTTCCATGTGATATTTTTGTTATATAATATTCTGAAGAAAATAAATAAATAAACCACTGGCATGATGTTTATCACTTTCTGTGAAGTGCGTTGCTTGTCATAAATGGCGATAAAGCTATTTGTAGGTGTAGCTTTGGCCCTTGTTAATTATCAATAAGTATTGACATGTTAAAAAGTTGACACGACACTTGACATTTGTTTTTTATATTTATTTAAAATGACAACCGTTTTTTTGTTTAACTGAAGTGGCCCGTTATGTTACAGTGAAGAGGTTCCATAAGATAAAATCAAATAGGCCTTAAGTACTGACTATTCATTCATTCAGTCATTGAACATGGCGTCTTATTTTTTAAATAACCCTAATTTTCTCTAAAATTAACATGAGCTTATAAATGACTTGTACCTAGGAATACTCCCAGAGCCGAGTACTATCAGCTCTAAAAGTATTGGTAAGTTACCTTATATAGCTGTTGTACATCAATTAGGTTAACGTTTTTGTATGCAGAACTTGTAGGACATATAGAAAGAAATACTTATATTTCTGAATCGTCGTTCTTTGAAGCATGTTGATATATTTTTGAGTTAATTTAGCTTCTATGAATTAGTATAACTTAAAGAGCTATAGATTCCATCTTCATGCATGTTCCCTATTGAGGTATCTCGAGACGTAGAGCACTACACGATGCTTCAGGCACTTGAATTACAATCATATCGTTTGACGACGCGTTTGGCTCGGTTGGTAGACACCTGCCTACTGAGTCGGCGGTCCCGGGTTCGAATCCCGGCCGGGGCAAATATTTGTGCAAATATTTGTTCTTGGGTCATGGATGTTATCTATATATGTATTTATATATTATGTATATCGTCGTCTAGTACCCATAGTACAAGCTTTGCTTAGTTTGGGACTAGGTCGATTTGTGTATGATTGTCCCTCAATATTTATTTATTTATTTATTTATTTATCCGCCGGTACACCGTTTGCTACATAATGTCAGAGTTTGTGTAATTGCTACAACGGTGGATACATTTACGTGTAATAAGTGAAGTCTACGTAAAAAAAATAGGTAACAGTTAAACTTTTGAGGGTTCTATAGATCGTAGAAAATTACCATGTTTCCTTTTTTTATAGAACAGAGCACAAGTTACTGTCACGTACAGCTAAACTGTGACATTAACTGTCGATCGCAGCATTTCCGGGCCGATACGACCTTCGAGCCTCCCAGAAAAGAGCGCAGGGTAAAGTGTTCCATTACTATTTTATTGATCATGATTTTCAGCTATCCCATCCCTGTACTAAAATTGGTTAAAATCCGTCCAGCCGTTTTAGCCTGATGAGAGAACAAAGGAAATTTCACCAATAGATTGCATTGTGAAGCGCAACGTTGATTTCTCGCATATTTCACATATTTCTCTTCGCCAAAGAACACTAATGTTCAATACAATTTTAGAATCTTATGTCAATTAGAATTATAGCATAAATAATTATTTGAAACATATTTTTATAGAATCTTTTTGTCGTTTCTATTTTTTTATGTGGAAATACCACATTTTTTTATAAATTATGACACAAAAGATAAATTAAGAAAGAAAAATTGAATGCGTTCTACCGATTTGATCCTGCCTAAGTAGATTGTAGTAGATCGCATTAATTTTTTCTTTCGTAATTTACCTTCGTGTCATTGTTTATTTGAAACATGCTCGTAAGCAGAAATTTGATTAGCAACTGTTTTATTACAACTCGTTACGGCACCGTGTAAGTACGTAGGAATTACAAACTTGAATCATAAAAGCTCCGGTTTCGCTTCGGACTTATAATAAATTCCCGTTCATAAATCCATCTATTACGCCCGTCATTTTGGAAATACGACGCTTATTTCGCACATAATTTACGGTGTCTTGGGTTTCTCTTTCGGGCTGGTATTCGTAAAAACCTGTCTATGTTTCAAAGACAGTTCAATCCTCACACAGAGAACACAACTGTATTTTAAAAATCCTTACTAGGTACGGTATCTAAACCTATATCATAATGTTTACAATTGCAAACTAATGAAATATTTTGAATCATCAATTGACCCTATCAGATAGATATGTTTCCAATCCAATGAACGTCACATTTCATTATTTAAGACTGCACCGAGCGAAATGTGAAAAAATAGGCAGTTGCCGTTAAGTAGATAACGTCAACACTAGTTGTTTAATCCATTTCTAAACTATATATTTAGCGCTTCGAATAATGTGTTAACAACTTCTCCGTGGAAAAAATATAAAGTTATTAATATTTTACCCTAGAGAACTAAGTAAAGTTGGACAAAAATTGGAAAATCGTAAGCAGGCGTTAAGTGTTTTTTTATACTTTAACAATGGAAATCTATACTGATTTTCAGTTCAAAAAAAAGAAGAATGTTTACATTACAATTTGTCCGCATCAAATATTTCAATTATTGTCCGATCTAAATACGCATTCCCCGCGCTCTATTGTTCATTCGCTAACGCTCGGGGCCCTCTTAAGGCTCTTAAGTTGTGTTTCCATTAACTATATCGCCTGGTGACAACCGAAACTCACTAAAATGTCTCTCAGTACTCTTCAAAACGTCGTATCTAGTTTGTTGATTGATACCGAGATACGAGCTTTGTTTGAAGTATGTATTTGTTACTAAGCGAGTTTTGGTCGTCAACATACGAATCTGTCACGGTGCTTTTGCATTTTTGCGTCATACGATCAGGGATCGATACCGTTATTTTTCTCCATACAAAATAGCACAAAATAACGTTATTATATTCCGGTTTTTCGCTCATTATCACACATGTTTATATTTTAGTGGGCTAATTTCAAGGATCTATATCTATAACGAAATTCTACATAACACAAGCCTTTCACATTCGAAAAAAAACGCGAAATTAGAGCGTTTTCATGAATACCGGTATCGATCCCTGCATACGATGTTAATGATAATAATCATTTTCGATGTCGGTTCATGATAGAAAGATATTCTTAAACTAGTACCAGCGTTAATGTGTGTCCTGCAGCCTCCATTAAATCAAATTCATTCTAAAATGTCACCAGAGAACCTTTCAAACGAATTGATTACTGCGCGTACGTTTACACGTGAAATGTGTAGGAACATTAGATATATAGAACGTAGAGTTCTTCATATAAACCGGTTATCATGAAATTGAGAATGTAAACAAGTTATACGCTTCTGTTCAAGAAAATAAAAATATATCCGGAAAAATGAAAGGAGTTCTGGCGAAAGTTATCGGCGATTTTACGGGTTAGAGATAATCTTAAACCCGGAGAAGAAATATGTAGTGCGAGTAAGCCTTTTGTATTGAGAATCATGTTACATCAGTTTATGTGTGCCCATTAAGGCTCTTTATCCGTTCAAAGACGCTTATTTTAGACATTTTTCTCTATGATCAAACATGTTTCTTAACATATTATCAATGTTACTACTTAGACCAGGGCCATTGCAATTTATGGGTATATAATAATTTTTGTTTAGTTTTTGAAACAAAAATTATTATATACCCATAAATTATATACCCACTCAAAGAAAACTGTTTTATTCAACTTATTTTCGACTACATGCAATGAAAGCATGAAATAGCTCTATATGTTACTTTCTAGAACTCAGGGAAAAGTAGTATCCACTTTCTTGTATTGAAATTATCAATATATTTCCCATAATATGAAAAAAAAATGAATAAGGCCTCCTAAGACTAGATCTAAATAAGGCAAAAGAATACTGTGGTGTTTGCTTGAGCGTTACGAATAGGTGTATTGTATTGTTCCACATGGAAGTAAAAATGGGCTACAACTTTATTGCTTCTCCGCAGTAGGGTAAATAATGAGCTGAGCGAAGATTTAAAAATATTTGTTTATAAAACACATTCGAGCACGGTACTCATAATGTAAAACAGTTTTTAACTCGGACAATGGAACAAATACTTAATATTGGCTGATATGTCGTCCGAAATTGGTGCCTTTCATACCTCAGTTAACAATTTATCATTGGATGGATAAATTTAGTTAAGTGGAAAAATCCAATATATCATCGTTCGTTCAATATACAACAATGAATAAAACGTTCTCCATAGATACAGCTATTTAAGTAGGTACCTATAATTTTAGATATCGAAACTGAACAGTCTTTTCTCTGAAATTCTCTTTACTATTGAAAGATTATGGGTAGAACATTAAAAATATCTTGAAATATTTTCCAAATGTGCTAAACAGATTACTTATTCAATTACTTTGGCTATGATACACTAAATGCAATTGGGTCGTTCTTTCTTTTTTATGGACAATGGTTCCAAAGAATAGCTAGCGTAAATTACCACTCTGCTACGTAAATTTTGAGAACATGAGTAAAAAAAGGGAGACGTGGATAAAAAATAAAGAAAGACACTGGTTTTTTCTCAATCGATAGGAAGTGAAGGAAACGTATCGTTGCCATAAAAAACAAAAACCAGGTTAAATATTGTCAATTAGGTTGCCAGGTCGGATATGGTTAAATTTATCTAAGATCGACACAATACGGCGTTTTCTTCCATCCATCCCTATCATTCGTCATCCCGTATTTTCATCACTTTCTCTCGTCTAATGCAGCTACTACACTTTCCTTAGTACACTTCCCATTAGTCACTGACTAGAGGGACGCAGCAATACGAACGAGTGAGATGCAGTTATTTGTATCCCATCAAAAACATAAATGTTAAATGAGAACCAAGTTCGACATCGCCGACAAAGGAATTGAGATCTATATGGGTGCCAAGTTCTCTGCCCTTAATTTTTAAGGTTCCGTACCCAAAGGGAAAAAAACGGGACTCTATTACTGAGACTTCGCTGTCCGTCCGTCCGTCCGTCCGTCTCTCACCAGGCTGTATCTCAAGAACGGTGATAGCTAGACAGTTGAAATTTTCACAGATGATGTATTTCTGTTGACGCTATAGCAACAAATACTATTCATGATAAAACAATAATAATTAAGGGGGCTCCCATACAAAAAAACCGGCCAAGTGCGAGTGGACTCGCGCACCGAGGGTTCCGTACAAACACTTTCCATCCCTAAGTGGTTAAGTTAAGTTTGCACCTGGTATGTATAGCGCCCCATATAAATTAGGCGCAAAGTTAGGTATTAAAAAAAAACTACTTACTGGGTCTCGTTCAAAACAATTTTCGTTGGTAGGTTTTATAGTAATGTACATCATGTTTTTTTAGATTTTTCATTTTCTTATTTTAGAAGTTAGAGGGGGGGGGACCAACTTTTTTCCACTTTGGAAGCGTCTGTCACGCAAACTATTCGGTTTAGAAAAAAAATATTTTAGAATCCTCGATATCATTTTTGAGGACCTATCCATATAGATACCCCACACGTATGTGATTGATGAAAAAAAAATTTTTGAGTTTATTTATTATGATTTTTTTATTTTTGCATCAAAATCTTAATGCGGTTCACAGAATACATCTACCTTCCAAGTTTCAACAGTATAGCTCTTATAGTTTCGGAAAAAATGGCTGTGACATACGGACGGACAGACGGACAGACAGATGGACAGTCGGACAGACAGACATGACGAATCTATAAAAGGGTTCCGTTTTTTGCCATTTGGCTACGGAACCCTAATAGGGCTTTTTGCATGACATTTCGTTCAACGGGCATTTTCTCATGAACCGTTACAGGTAGACAGTTGAAATTTTCACAAAATGAATATTTGTTACCGCTATAACAACAAATAATAAAAACGGAAAAAAGTAAAAATTAAAGGAGGACCCCATACAAAGAACGTGTTTTTTTGTTCGATATTGGTACGGAACCCTTCGTGCGCGAGTCCGACTCGCACTTGGCTGGTTTTTTAGATACAAGAATATGCAACATACTTATAAATCCCTCTCGTCAGTGACTAATTTAGGAAAGTGAAGTAGCCGCATTACCTACCTAAATCACCCTAAATGTTCAAGTTAAATGTTATACTATAGTTTGAAACTTAATGACTATTCCAATATTTAATATTTTCACTAAACAAAACGTAAAACTCGGATTTATTCATCAGAGCTCTGGTGCAGAAATATACATATTTCACTATAGCTCGCGCCAACGCTGGGGATTTTCTACTACTTAATATAAAGGCAACTCCAGTCGCTGTCAAATATTAATTCTGAAGCGACCACATTCTGAACAGAGTAGCTCAATCAGCTGACACGAGCTAATTAACTTTTAAGTGCTGTTACAAGGCACTTGGGTATAACTTTACTAATAGAACCGTCGGCTAAGTAATTGAATGTAACGTAGTAGCTGTATAACTAGGTAGGTACCCCTATATTGTAATTCGATTGACATTGATAGATATACAGCGTGGAAAAAAACGTGGGCTCTGGAGGAAAACTGCCTTAAATCCTTATGATAACTCTTGCTAGTAAGGAAATATTATACAGGCTCTTTTTAAATTCTATAATGTCTCGGATCATGGAACAATGTATGCTGGGCAATTTATTATACATTTTTGGAGCCATTACAAAAATGCTTTTAGAAAGCAATGTGGTCTTAAACGGACCTGTGTATAATTTAGAGTAATTAGTATCAATTTTCCTTAAATTATATAATGCATACGAAAATTTGTTAAACTTTTTACATACATACATATAATGTCGATTTTGATCTTTCCATGTTAACTTAAATATTATCTTAACTTTAGAGGCCTTATTTCTTTTAATAACTTTTTACATATCATGACAACTATATTGATAATTTCAACCGAATTTTTGAAGTGAATAATAATTTCTCCGAGTTCTAGGTAGCAACATAGCTATTTCATGCTTTCATTGCGTGCAGTCGAAAATAAGTTAAAAAACTAATTTTCTGTGTGAATTTTGTCAATTTAGAGTATTCTTTGATACAAAAATTTGCAAAGAAAAATTCGGACCGTGTAGTTTTCAAATATATACCAATAAACCCCAATAGTAAGTAACCTTAATAATATGTTAAGAAACATGTTTAATCATGGAGAAAAATGTCTAAGCACATTCAGCATTTTAAAATAATCCTGAAAATTGTGTTACCTCAGTTTCATCAATATGTTATTTTTATGTCACATTAAGATTATGCCTTCGGTTAGAACTTTGTTTAAAACTCATAATTTGCGTAATCGACTTTATGGTTATTCTTGTTTGACCAATCGACCCAATCGTCAATCTTTAATGGGTAAACTTTTGTGTACGTGCTTATTATCATAAGTCGGACTACTCATAGCAAAACAAGAGTAAAGAAAAAAAATTACGGAAATACTCACAAACTTTTGGCCAAAATTGGTTTAAAAATATAATTCATATGAATATAAATAAAATCCAATGTTTTCCTATGATTACTCCGACCTATGCTTATCATTAGCTAAATACAATTTTTTTTCGTTCGCCCAATCGAAACCGATATTTTCATG
This sequence comes from Apotomis turbidana, assembly GCA_905147355.2. Classification (NCBI taxonomy): domain Eukaryota; kingdom Metazoa; phylum Arthropoda; class Insecta; order Lepidoptera; family Tortricidae; genus Apotomis; species Apotomis turbidana. The sequence goes on along the minus strand of LR990280.1, from coordinate 49,765,336 downwards.
TTATAACGCCCGGGAACTGCACTAACTGCAATCTGTGGACAAGCTGTACTGCGCTCGCCGAGACGGTCCAAATTAAGGTACTAGGACTAATTGCTTTTGTTATTTATTATTTCTTATTTATAGTGTTCCCGAAAGCTCATTTCTCGATGTAGGTAATACATGTACCTACTACCTTTCTTTCTTCCCTGACCTTGTCTATGCTAGCATGCACTTCTCTATTAAATGCATATTATAAGCTATTTAAAACAATATCTTTTCACAAAAACACAAAAAGTCGGGTAATCAACGAACCTGGTTCGACCGTAATTCGACCAATTGTAGAGAGATGATGGAGATCTCTCCATTTCATCGCCATCCGTCACTTTTGACGTGTCCCTACTTGACAAGTGGCGATATCCCTAGAAGATCGCAACTTCAATCCGGTCGCTTTATTTGCGTTTCCTTCTTATGTGACGGCATAAATAACAGGCGCATACTTTAACTTGACCGTGTAGTGCGTGAAATCAGTCGGTTAAGTTTCGTTCAAACAGAAATTCATATGAATAGCATTTTTGACATTAATTATCGCCTTCGTATTTCCAAAATTGAGATGAGATCCGTCACTTGAAGCTTCAAAGGCGATATCACTGTTATCTAATAGAGTTTTCACGTTTTGCGATGTCTCAAACGGCATTCTCGAATTAGGTCCCTGATTTCAACCGCTTATTTGAGCTGCATTACGTGACAGAACACCAGCTGCAGAACACCGTTAAAACAAAGGTTATCGTGATATTTACTTGTAAAAAAATTGAATACTTACTTTACTAAATAAAAATTTTCAATATGCAAAAAACGAGTTATTGGTGCTTTAAACGCGAGGCGTAGAAAGGAGAACGTCCAATCAAGAAGCAATTTGCGTTTTTTGAAAATTACTTCGTTAGATGGTATTTTTGTAGGATCCTTTAAATAATAGCTGCTTGTTGCGAATAGATGGTTACGTTTAATTTCGTGTGTGTGTTACTTCATATAAATAATAATAAAACACTATAAAAACTTTTCTATTTGTTGCCATGCGCAATAGAATAGCTTATTGCTTTTTTAAGTTTGACATCTTATTTTGTTTAACTATGACATAGCGGACACATTCCATTTGTAAGATCAGGAAAACGCCTAAAACCGGACATATAGGTCTAAGCCTAACACTTTTAGGCGTTTTTCGATATGTATAGAAAATTCCTTTCAAATAAAATTTATTATGTTATTGAATTTTTTAAGTCAGGATAAAATATTAAAAGATAAAAAGCAAATAAACAAATAAATAAGTATAGCATTTCAACTACACGTTGCATAATTATTTTTAACGTTTAAAAAAAGGGAAGGTGCTCTATCATAAAAGGCAGTACTTAGGAGAGACTTTAAACTAATTATTTTACTATAGAAATAACCAGGGTAAGAAATAAGTAAGGTAATACTCAAGGTAAGGTTAAGGTGTGGTAAGAGTATCGTCGAGGGAAGACCACCACAGTCCAATAACTAGATTAACTCTTAGTCTTACACCATTAGCCAATTAACTAGGTTACTCCACCTTACTTTATACTACGATACTTGTTCAAGTAAGAAGCGCATTTGTGGTCCCTGTCAAACTTTGTAGATACCTACTTAATTGACGCTAAGGTATACATATTATACGGTATACTTTATTTAATAATCATAAAACAGTTTAAGCTCGCGTAAAAATTGTCAGGAACGCCCTGACATGTTTTGAACTCCTATAGAGGAAGTAAATAGCACCGTATTTCTCGGAATGACACTGGACACACATTGTAACTGGAAAGAACATGTAGAAACAGTCTGTAACAAGCTCAATAAATTCGTTTATGCACTCTGGCGCCTGAAGCAAACCGTGTCTTTCAAAACTGCCTTACTAACTTATCACGGTTATGTAATGTCTATTCTGAGATACGGTATAATAACGTGGGGAAACTCAGTGAACGCGGAACGTGCCTTTATAGTACAAAAAAAATGTATTAGAAGTATTTGTGGAGCAGATAGACGGGAACACTGCAAATCTCTATTTATAAAGCTCAACTTACTATCGTTACCCTGTCTCTATATCTACGAAATAGCTGTTTTTGTTAAGCTCCATACAGAACTGTTCACTTTTACAGACAAGAAAAGAACTAGATCACAAAGATAATTTAGATTGGAAATACCTGACAGTAACAAGTTAGCACTTAGGAGAAAGAGTGCAAACAACATGTGTGCACAAATATTTAACAAAATACCAGCTGCATTGAGAGCCTTGTCGCTCAGTGAGTTTAAAACGAAATTATATAAATTATTGAGTGACAAGTGTTTTTACAGTGTAAAGGAATTTTTGACGAATGGATTTAAATAGATCTTAGTTACATAACAATTGTTACTTTATTTTAATTATTATTATATTTATATCACAATTCTGATTTCACTTAATATTTTAAACTAGTTTCTAAGAATTGACATGGTATAGGTACATTATTCGAATGCAATTTAATTACTATTATATATATTGACTTTGTATAAATTATTAGTAAGTAGTCAATTTTATTCATCATCATCATCATCATCATCTCAGCCATAGGACGTCCACTGCTGAACATAGGCCTCCCCTTTGGACTTCCATATATACCGGTTGGAAGCGACCTGCATCCAGCGCCTTCCGGCGACCTTTAAATAAAATAAATAAATAAAAAGTTGTTGACTCATACATCTACCTAGGACAAGTGGTCCAATTAGTTAGGTCCAACTTCGAGAAAGAGGTCAACCGCCGAATCCAACTCGGCTGGGCAGCGTTCGGGAAACTACGCAATGTCTTTTCGTCCGACATACCTCAGTGCCTCAAGACGAAAGTCTTCAACCAATGTGTGTTACCAGTGATGACTTACGGCACCGAAACGTGGTCTTTCACTATCGGCCTCATCTCAAAGCTCAAAGTCGCTCAACGAGCAATGGAGAGGGCTATGCTCGGGGTGTCTCTACGTGATCGAATAAGAAATGAGGAAATCCGTAGACGAACTAAAGTGACCGATATAGCTCACCGGATTGGCAAGTTGAAGTGGCAATGGGCAGGCCACATAGCAATTTTATTAGCTAATTTTAAATTGTTATCAACGAACATAATGTCCTGATAAATCCCTCATAAATTTTCATATACCTGTACTGGGTTGAACATATCATGGGAAATATTTATTGTAAGATCTTCATGTAACCGTATGTTCCAGAGAATAAACGCTTCATTCATTCATTCATTCATTCATAGAGCTCTTCATCAGGGACAGCTATCCGCGCTGCTACGCGACTCACAGCCCAAGTCAGTTCAAACCGTTTTTAGGGTTCCGTAGCCAAATGGCAAAAAACCGAACCCTTATAGATTCGTCATGTCTGTCTGTCCGTCTGTCCGTCCGTCTGTCCGTCCGTATGTCACAGCCATTTTTTTCCGAAACTATAAGAGCTATACTGTTGAAACTTGGTAGATGTATTCTGTGAACCGCATTAAGATTTTGATGCAAAAATAAAAAAATAGTAATAAATATTGGGGGCTCCCCATACTTAGAACTGAAACTCAAAAATATTTTTTTTACATCAAACACATACTCGTACGTGTGGACTATTTATGGATAGGTCTTCAAAAATGATATCGAGGTTTCTAAAATATTTTTTTTCTAAACCGAATAGTTTGCGTGACAGACGCTTCCAAAGTGGAAAAAAGTTGGTCCCCCTCCCCCTCTAAGTTCTAAAATAAGAAAATGAAAAATCTAAAAAAAACATATGATGTACATTACCTACTATAAAAACTACCAACGAAGATTGTTTTGAACGAGATCTAGTAAGTAGTTTTTTTTAATACGTATACATACCAGGTGCAAACTTAACTTAACCACTTAGGGATGGAAAGATTTTGTACGGAACCCTCGGTGCTTGAGTCCGACTCGCACTTGGCCGGTTTTATAATTTTCAAAGATGTCTCATGAATTCATGATAGTTAAGTTGAATACTGTTATTTTGTACTTGTTTTTCGTCCCGAAAAATGTAAGAACAGATGCGATTTCTCTATTAGATAAGTATTTGAGATTCCTCATTTCTATTTATTGGCCCACTGTGCAACTGAGCGAATAGAATTGTAACCGTCAATGTTTTGAGGAAGCATTTACCTCAACTCACGGAATTGCATTGTTCGGCTCCAGGCGTTGACTGTCCACTGTCCACGCGCGCCGATCACGTGTGGAATGACTGTCTACAGACCTATGTCTGAGTAGACGACGTAAGTTCATGAAGGTTCATGAACTTGAGGGGTAAGGGCTAAGTTGTATTTCTATGACACGACGTCGCATTGAGGCACGATATCTCGTCGTACCATGATGCGATGTCGTGTGTTGTAAATATAATATTATCAAAACTATCGTGAGACATCTTTAATAATTATAAAAACGGTTAAAACTCACGTAAAAATTGTCGGTGTTTAACATGTCGGGCCGTTCCTGTCAATTTTTACGTAAGTTTTAACTGTTTTGTAAATAAGTTTCAGCCCTAAGTATGTAATCGTCTTTTAAAGTGTACGGTAAAATGCACCCGTGGTTTTCGTACTAACAACTTGCGTAGTCTATTTAGAAATAGGTCCACAATGTCCAGTGTCCACGTTCGCCAATCACGATTGGAATGCGCGATGTGTACTCTACTCCTGAACAATGTGTACACGTACCCCGATTAGGGATGAAATATCTCTCACTTGTCATTCCCTCAAGCTGAGGTTCGTGGTCATCAACCGAGGAGTGAGGATTATTTATTACAACATAAGAGCATCTGCATCGGGCGTATAAATCATTTGGCATAGAACCAAATTGGTTGACATCATTGACTGACCCGTACTAGGTATTAACTGAAAAAGAAAAACGATAACTTTTTGCTTTAATAGATCGTAGTGCTACCAAGGGGGTTTCACTCCGCTGAAGTGTCAAAAATTATACCTACTAATTTCGGGTCACAATTGTGACCCGGCTCGCCCATCGTCCCGCCTTTATTCGGCTAGGGTCGGCACGTTCGAAGCGGAGACAACGCATCGATTACATTTTTATTATTACATTATTATTGTGATTTTTTATTATTTTTAACTGACTTTAAAAAGGAAGAGATTCTGTGTTCGCTACATTGAATCGTTTTGAACGTAAGTTCACCGATTATCTCCGTAAAGTGTAAATATATAATTATATTTTTTATTAGTAAGAGAATACGGTTACTGCTACGGTTTTCCCATTGACGTTAAGTCATGATCTGATGATGGAACATTTTACCTACTAGATCTCGGGACTAGTTCAATGTAGAGAAGTGTGGTTTTTCTGCTCACTTTACTAAGCATTTACAGGCAGTATGTGGCAGTATCATAAAATTGACCTGATGATGGACCCTGGAAATAGGGACTGGATCTCAAGATTGGTTCAACGCAGACATGTGCGGTTTTTACATTTCGATTCACCACAATGAACATTTGGATTCAGTACCATAAAATTTACCTGATGATGGATCATGGAAGTACCTACTGGATCTCAGGACTGGTTCCACATGAGTAAAGAAACGAAACAGAGACTAAGTTTCATACAACCGCGCTGCGATAGGTACGTATACACTACTACAAACGCAATGCACGTGTGGACGTGTCCACAAACTGCACATCACGTACACGAACAAACAGATTTAGACCGCATTGCTGCGTTTAGCGCACAGGGTGCGCGCCGTGTCTTGTTCGACTTCGCTTATGAATGTGAAAATTAGCGAACCAAATTAAATTCAAAATGGCGAATGGCTTTTTTTTTTAAATTTCCAATTGGTGCTAGGTGGCTGAAACTTGGTATCAAGGGGCATTTGGGGCTCACAAATATGAATCTGAAATCGATATGTCCAAAAATTCAGTCAAAGTCGGAAAATATCGAAACAACAAGATTTGTATGGAGATTTTTTTTTAAGGGTCCCGTATCTCGTAAATGGCTGGAAACGGGTAGGGGGTGCTCGAACGAATGTCATAGGGGACCCCCAACCGAGTACAGTCGCGGAAAAAAAAATTAAATATAGTAATCTTTTTTTTTTTTTTAATTTCAAATTAGTCCTAGGGTGTTAAAACTCGGTATCGGGGGGTTTTTGGGTCATCCGAGTCAGAATATGAATTTGGATTTTCAAAATTCGCTCATCTTCGGAAAATATCCAGTAGGCACTCTTAGAGCCCATAATTATAAAGATCGCGCTAGGTTCCTCTTATTTTGAACGTATTTTGTTAAAAGTAGCTTTTAAAATAATATAAACACAAAGAAGTAGTTTCCCTTTTGCTAATGTAGGCATTGTAGGCAACCCTAGGAGTATGACACGCCCCAAAGAAGCTAGAACCAACAGCGTCGTACGTCATTAAAAATGGCCAATCGGATACGAGTAGGCTAATGCTTTTGCAAAAGCGGCAAATAACAAAAGAGTGAGGCTTCTGTAGTGTCTTTATTCTGTGGTGCTACATACTTTTTTACGATTCAATAAAACGGTCCGTGAATTGTAAATAATAAGTTTTATTTTCGTGTTATTGATACTGAAAACAGCAACACTACTGGGCAATGGCATCCTGGTTGGATCTCCAAAACTGTCTATAAACCTTTGCCTCGGACCATTCATCCATTTAATGATTACTTATAAATATGATGTGTTAATATGTAATGTGATCCACTGCAATGTAAGCAGGACTCTAACCTGCGACCCTACGTTTCCGGCTTAGTGCTCTTCCAACTGAGCTAAGGTATTTCCACATTTAAACAGAATCGATAAAACTATTATTTTAAAAAACGTTAATGAATAAATGAATGAATGAAAACATTTATTTCAGCTAGTAGCCGTCCACGGTAACGCCAGAACATGACACCCTTCGGCCAATACACTTCCTTTGTGAAGGTCGCTAGTTGGTCCGTCAGATCTCTCAGCACGAAGGAATTCAAACTCACGTCGTGGCGAGACTCCAATTTTAGACCCTCAGTGTAATGTAGACGGTACACATACAGCGGCGTCGTTGGCAAAGCGATACGCAGCATATGTTTTGGTCCACTCGGTGCGGTAAGTACTGCACTGATTTCGTAAGGCTGTCTTCTTCTCTTCGACCTTCATGAAGCCATCCTTCGGGACTCTCTTAGAGCCGGCATTGGCAGTTCCTTTTTTTGTGATTACTTGTTTAAATTCTCATTATTTAAGACTTACTTACTTCTCTTATTCCAATTACATTATCAAAATTCAAACGGCCGAGATTCAAGTCTCATATATCACGATCAACGAACAAAAACTCTATAGCGTAGCACAAACAGGACTTGAACCCTCTCAAGAAAATTCAATTACTCGAGAAATTTTCGATAAATTGATTTCGTAGGGAAAATTTATGACTCTCGTTAGGCCTGCTAACCTATAGCACAAACACAGTTAAATCAACAGGGATGGCACCGATTTCAGTCGATTGGTTTGAGAAAGTCTTACTTTACATTCAATTGCTGGGAGGTTTATATTACTTACTTGAAGTCCGTTAACTCATAGGAGAGTTGACTTGACTTGACTTGTTTTTTTATTGTGGTCATATAAGTATCATATAACGTAAGTTCTGTATTAATTGTTATAATACTTTGTATATTCAGCTTCAGATTCAGATTCAGATTCAGATCTTTATTAATAAAATATACATTTTACAAGTCATGTCCTCAAATACCTACAATATACATTATATAAATTATTATTAAATCAAATTAACAAGTATGCATTATACAATATACATTATTATTAATATCCATAATTGATTATCGGTGACCATTCACATTATACATAATTGATTATCATTAAAAATACCTTGATTTTTAGTTTTGGGTCAGTATAGTACTACTACCCTGGATACTGGGTGCGTCTCATAAGATATAACAACGTTATACATAATTTCATATTGATACCGTTCAGAAGATATAATGAACGCTAGCTATAACAACAAAATCATTACTTTTATAAGGAATAACGATCAATTGACATAATATTCATGTTATATATTTTTATTAATATGTATAACAGTCAAATTGCTGCCGTGAATACTTTTTACTTACTTATTTCAATAAAAAGCCCAACTTACAATTATTTTTAAAAGACCTATCAAACGATACCCCTCACCATAAGGTAGGGAAGAAAATTAAGAATCTCTTTTCCGAGAATGAAGGAAACTACTCTAATTTTCTTCTTTTCTCATTTTATTATACGCCTGGAATGGATGGCGGTTTACATAAAACAGAAAACACTGTCTTATCGTGTACAGCGTAACCGCAGCCATGTCTCAATTTCACGAATGTTATACTTATCGGTGTTCGGAGCACAGCGAGGGCTCTTACCGTGTGAGTGCGCGGCAAATGGCGCCTTTATCGACAGCTCGCAGGCGCCTTAAACGGTTGACCTTCCGCGATACCTACAAGATACTTTCGTGGGAATTAATCGCGTACATGATTTATGATATATATTAATAAACTAGACGGTGAATTTCATCCGCACACAACTTTACCGTGGTCAATGATGTTTCATAAAAGATACGTTATATACTAACATGACAGCTGCAATTTCTAATTGCCAGATCACGGCAGCACACATTAACATTTTATTTTATTGTTTACATACCCGTACATTATATGGTATATGGTTATGGGCTCCGCTTTCCGCACTTAGCCCGTGTATGTTCGGGCCGTTGTGCGTACAGATTTGCCATCTAATAGTCTAGCCAGCCTAACTCCGTCCAGAAGCGCAGGATTCTCCTGGTGTCTCCACAGGCTTCACGAAGTGACCTCGGTGCTTTGAGGATTTCAGCCCGTTGCTTAGCTACGGCAGCGCATTCCAGGATCACGTGGGTAGCTGTTTCTTCGTCCGACAGGCCTACATAGGGGGCTATCGGTCATTCCTAGAACATATAAGTGCTTGTTAAGTGTGCAGTGATAGTGCCTACTACTACTCGCAGGGCGGGCCTGCTTAGCGATAACAGGCGCTTTGTGAGGCGTGTGTCTGGGTATGGGACTGTTTACAGGGACTGCCTGCTGCATGTACTAGTTTCTGCCCATTGATCGGCGTTTTGTGATCGTGTTCTGTGACGAAGCCATGTACGCAGCTGAATAAACGCCAAGGGGAGCATAGGATCTGGGCTAATTGCCAATTGATCGGATCCTCTCCTTGCCAGCTGGTCGGCTGCATCGTTACCTAGAGACCCACTGTGGCCTTTAATCCATTGCAACGTGATCCGATTATTCATCCCGATCGTTTGTAATGCTGAGTGACACTAGTATGAGCCCGGATTTATCAAATTGCGTAATAGAGAAGGCATTCCAAAATAGAGCACTAGATTTTTATTTCTATAATATTAATGAACAAGCCAGCTCCAGCAGGCCACTAGAATTTAACATGACACATATTTACCATATTGCCATAGTAACGCTTTTGAAGATCTCTCGAAAGTGACGTATGCCACTTTCCAGAGATCTTCGAAAGCGTTACTGTGGCAATTGGGCCATTTTATTTTATTATTGGGCGCTAGTAACATATCTACATATAAAATATCATTGGCCGTGGACGGGTTTTCCGTATCCTACAATCATTGCCTGTCCAGCTATCCATGTATACAAAAAAATAAAAGATTTGTTAAAAGTAGCCCAAATGTTAATTGCTAGTTTCTTAATCGAAGGACTGAAATACTGAATAAATAAAATAAGTTATGTAAAATTAGCATAATTTTGGTTACTACTAAGCACAATTTAGCTATTTCTCACGTAGTTAAACTGGGGGGTATTCGACCAATTTTAGAGATATAATGGAGATCTCTCCTTTTCATCGCCATCCGTCACTTTTGACGTGTGCCTACTTGACAAGTGGCGTTATCCCTAGAACATCGCAACTTCGTCAATTCGGACGCGCTAAATTTTCGTTTCCTTTGTATGTGACGGCATAAATAACAGGCGCATACTTTAAATTGACCGCGTAGTACGTGAAATTAGTCCGTTACGTTTCGTTCAAAACAGAAATTTATATACATGAATAACATTTTTGACAATCATTATCGCCTTCGTATTTCCAAAATTGAGATGAGATATGTCACTTTTAAGCTCATCGCATTTTAATGACAGTTCAATGGCGATATAACTGTTACCTAATAGAGATTTGACGTTTGGCGATCACTCAAATGTCAATCTCGAATTAGGTCCCAGTGTACCAAAATTGGTTAATATGCGTCGAACTGTTTCGGCGGTATGAGAGGACAGAGGACGAAGAAAATTTTAGTCCACAAGAAAGAGAAACGTTATTTGGTTCTGCCAAATAAAATTCTAGATAACTCAAAAGCACAGAAACGCTTCAAGAGAAGATTGCATTTTTACTTCAATTAGTAAGGAAACAAAACAAAAGCCGTAAAGAAAACGAGCGAGAAGCGGCGTGTTTGTGTGGGGGAGATTCACAACTTATTCTACCAACCGCGTATCTTTGCCAAGCGTAAATCACAAAGAACTTTGCATCACAAAAAGTAACCTTCCATTGAAAAGATTAACGTTCCTGTTTCAACACATTGCAACCCGAAATATGAGACTTAGAAAGTAAGTGCTCGTTTTTTCTGTGATCATGGCTAATTAAAATACGCAGATTAATGACGGCTATATATCACTCGGGAAATAAGGACGGAGTCTCTGGATTTAGCATTAGTCCGCTTCGCTGGCTCGTCCGAGAGAGCTCTTAGAAGCAGAAGTATTAATACCGCTAAAGCTGCTCTTGGCTATTTTACACCGACCACAAGTTTGAAGTTATTTGGCTTAAATGGATTCCAAACGTTTACCCGGGCTATTGAATAAATCTTAAAATTATAGTTTATGCAACTGTTTCATAATGAGATGTCTTTAAAACACGAGTGTGGTTTTATGAAACGAACCGAATTTTCTATGGTCCTTGGTGTATGCTCGTGTACTCTTTACTGAATGTTTTGCTATTATTATTCGTTTTATCATCAGCAACTTGCAGTTTGCACGTTGATAGGATTAACTTTATTTTGATAGATCATGTCAATTGATAATCATAGGTCGGATGGTGCAATATCTGCCATGAATACTGGGAAAAGCGACATTGACAAAAGTGACATTTCACGTTACTACCCGGTCAAGCTTACGCCAGCAGCATTACACATCAATGACGTCGCATATAAATGAGGTGCAAACTTAACGTGATCGGGTTGACAAAGTTTCTACTTTAAAAAAGGTATATCGTTACTTCGAAGATATCTATCTGCAAGAGAAAGATAAATATATATGTGTGTGTGTGTTTGTGGAATTTTAGGGCCCTTACGATCAAAACACTGTATCGATCAATTTCAATATTGTAGGTACTAAAATTATAATATTTTTGTTTTGTGTACTTATATTTTATTGTATTACTTACCCAAATAAATATTTGGAACCGGTTTTCATTCGTATTTTTTTTTTACTTTCGTTATTTGTTGTTATAGCGGTCATACTAATTTAATCGAGAATTTTAAGTCTTCACCTTTTACAGTTGGAAAGATACACACTGGCAGAAAGAATGCGGAGGCTTAATAATACGATTCCTTTATCACTCTGCACGCAAGTACCACACATGCTATAAAAGAGCTTATACAGCCCTCACACAGCGTAAATAAGTCATATAAGGTCGGTACCATCGGCTTCGTAGGCAACTGCACTATACTAAATAAACAGAAGCCCCATTGAGAAACTGTTCGCGTTTTGAAGTCCATTAGGAATGCGATGACAAGTCAGAAGTGGGATAAACACAAAGCGCTGTTTGGCAATAAGCCCGCGCCGCACGTCCGTCCGTGGCAGCCGACCGTAAAATGAGCTCCTTGCAGCGCCAATATTTCATTGTTTGGCTGAGCTGAATCCCAGTGGTTCCAGCGATGTTAGGCAGGGTCTATATGGAAGTGTCGTTTGAAGGCCAACAAAACATTGCAATTCCAACACCTCTAGCACAACTGTCAAAGTCGCGAAGAGTAGCTGTGCTAGACGGGCAACTTAGATATTCGGGTCGCTAGTGCGCCGCTCAAGGTCAGTTGTAGATTCCATAAAAGTTATAGGTAGTTGTTTTAATCGTAAGTTAGGTTTGGTTCGATATATGTACGTCTCGCTTTTGAACACTCGTACCTATCAAGCAAAGAAACAAATAAATTTCATTAGAACTTCAACTTTTATGAGAGTTGCTCACCGGTGCTCAGTCATTAATAATTAGTAGAGTATTTGTGTATGTCGCACTACGCATAATAATAATCGTTATAGGCACCACAAAACAAAAAGCGAGAAATAATAATAAACAATACAGTAGGTAACAACAGGCGGTTTTAATGCTGAAAAGCAATCTTATCCAGAAGAGAAAGAACTCTTTGCTCGTGGTAAGCATCACTGACATGAGACGACAAAAAGGTCTAAGCTGAATCCACGAGGTGAATAGGTATCACCTATTTTATTTCATTGCATGTTGAGACACTTATCTCTAGAGTCTAGACTTGTAAAAGCGCCGCTGTGGCCGACTTACAGAATATACTTTATGAATTATGATTCAGATTTTGACTTGAAGAGCTGAAACGGACATTACAATTCTTGCCGTTGGCTTGCACTTTCCATAAAAGTTACAACTGACATTAGCCAAACTGAATCCCTGTGGTTTTGGGATTTATTTACAAAACTACCAAGTTTTCTCGATGGCAAATCTTTATTGGACTATCTCAATATTGGTTTATTTAGTCATGCCGTAAACGCGTCGCTGCCAGATAGGTACCTCAATTGAATCGACGGCGGGAAATTAAAGTTCCGAGGCCGGTAACAATTTTAACGTGAGGTGAACGTTGTCGGCGTTTTAATCGCAAACGTGTTAGTTGGGTGAGGGGATGGTATAAGAAATTAAGGTAAGACACACCGGCTAGTGAGACTTTCTACGCCACTGATTTCTTGACGATTTATGGTAACAAAATAATTATAAGGAAAAAAAATCTGCCGCACGTCGTCATAATAAATGATTACAAAAATACTCGCGATTTTATGTATGAGATTCATACAGGTAACAAGGGAATCGGGGGGGTATTATGATACACTACTGGCAACACAGAAACTGACAGAATCGACCAACCAATCATAGCGTGATGGTGTCAAAACTCTCGCCTGTCATTCCAGAGTGTCGTAACTTATCCATACTAATATTATAAATGCGAAAGTGTGTTTGTCTGTCTGTCTGTCTGTTACCTCTTCACGCTTAAACCGCTGAATCGATTTAGATAAAATTTGGCATGGAGATAGGAGATTCATCCTGGAAATTATCCCTAAAAAGATTGAAAAGTGAGTAAGTAATTCATGATGACATTGATGACCCTGTCGGAAATGTAATGATCAGACCAAAAGCACAATTGCTCTTACATTTTCTTAGGCGCTTTAAATAATCCCTTTTATTAATTAAGGTGATTAGGTGGATATCTATCGTGTTGTACGAGGTTGCTTCCATACTTCCAAGTTCCACGCGGACGTAGTCGCGGGAAAAAGCTAGTTTTCTTATACAGTGGGTGAGGGCAAAGAGGCTCTAGTGTACGTTAACCCCTAGACTAATAAAGAATTTTATTCTTATTAAGACGCATCTTTGACACTTTATACTCTCACAGTTTGTGAACGGGTATATCGTGGTATTTCTTATTTACCTTCATAATCTAAAGTTTCGGCGTGGTTGCATACCGTGGTCTCAGATGTTACAAAACGTTCAATTACCCATTAACTTTGCACCTGTTTTTGTACTGAAAGTTGGAATATTACATGCTGTGTTTTGTTGCTGGGGTTCGCGCCTGTCACAATTCTGACGTATACCTACGAGTATTCCGGTTATTGAACTGTCATAAACAGAGCAGCCTAAAACCGACCAAATCCCTATACATATGGCGTCATAGGCGCCCCTCGCGCCCGTGATATTTATTTTCTACCAGGACATTGAAATAATTCTTTTGCGAAACTGATTCTACCTAATGTACATACATAAATTGACAATTTGAACTAGGTTACAATACACAATTGCTACAGAATAATAAAATGTTCTTTTATCTTACACTTTCTTAAATAGCTCATTGTTTAAGTAAATAGCGGGTGGAAAGTGACCCATTTACCTCAAGTTTAAAAAGTATTTAATAAGAGTACTTACTATAAATTACAGTAAAGCCAATCGGCAACATAGTCATAACATAGTCATAATATAGAATTAATGTCGGTGTATCAAACCTAGGTCACACCTAGGCTCAGGTTTCAGTCCTAACTATTTTCTTGTTTCAAAAACCATTTAACAAACCAATACCTCGGAGCGAATACCCTCGAGCACATCATTGCACGTTTGATACCGGTTCTCACACAAAATACGAGCAGTACAAACTAAAAATAGTTCCTTTGTAGGTACGTTTATTTTTGTTAACAGCCCGCACGACTCAACCCAACAACTCAAGCCGCAACTCTTTCATTTACAACTAAGCCTTTGTCTATCGCCAAAAAAACATTGACCTGTGCGAAGCGTTTCAGAGCCATTTTTGTTATACTATTTGTTTTCAATCTTTCATATTTAGCATTTTATTTGCTAAATATTCTACAATTGATAGATTTCGTTTACCTACAGTGTAGTGTTTTGTGTTTATTAAAACAATGTAAACAGGTACCTGCCTGCTCTCCATTTAATCATTTCAAACAATGATTATTTCAATATTCATACACAAAAATACATAGCTTGATACAATCTTCCATTACAAAACAAAGTATACAGCGTGTATATTTGATACAACCGTATATTGTAGCCAGACGGAGATTTTAGTGCTGTAATCTGATATTTATAACAATTATTAACTTAGCGTTAACGGTAGTTAACGCTAGCGTAATTAATTTTTGAAAATTTTCGGAGCAGCAATGTATGGCGTAGTTATTACCAGTGACAGTTGTAACATCACGATTTTATCTGTCAACAAACAACAACAAACAAGTACATTGCTTGCTGATTAATTTTATATGGAAAAAAAATATGTTCGATTTTTTTATAATTTATGGATAAATATATTAATAAGTGCCTATACCTACTAAGCCCCCGTAAAGTATTCGGTTATATCAAATAAACACACTGTATATCAGAAAATAAAATAATAGATATCGGAATATTCGGTAACTACTGATAACTTGATAAGGTATAGGTTAGGGATGTATAAGTGTGAAAAGGTATTGTACCGATGATTATTGAATCGAACGCTACTCTCCAGTTATGTAAATTTTATTCTTCTTTGTCGTCCACTCTTGGCAGTGTTCGCGGCCCTAGGTAGAATCTTCTGTCACCGCTTCTATTGTTTTATGATAACATATAGATCCATGCATAATTTGTTGATTATACTGCTGTCTCATACTGTCCCTGACTCGATGAAGTTCGTCCATCGCGTTGAAGAACGCCCACAAGATCTTCTGCCCTCAGTTTGCTTTGCACCACCAATCGTTCATTGGAGTCGTCCATTTTTTAATAAAAAAATAAATGAAACGTGGAATCTCTGTATCCTATGGACCGCAAAACCCTACGGTCACCATGGCGTTTACGGCTCTTAGGCACGACTAAGACTGGATCCACTAAGAGCCCATAACTCCATGGACCTCACAACCACATTCATATGGAACAGAAATAAGCAAGACACCCGGATTTATATATTTGGGGAAGTAGCGTTAATAGACCAAACCTACCTAAGAAAATGCTTTCCGAACATGTAAACTAAACAATTAATAGTGGCAAAATTCTCTAGTAGTAAATCAATAATTTAAACGGAACAAGCCTTTGTCTTCCTTAATTTCTTGGCGCTAAGAGAATTTCATAGTAAAGTAATATAATTAAGGCAACTTTGCGGCTTGGCTCACACCCAGTCTTAAGTGCCCTATAAAATGTACTTGATTTCAAGTTAGTCAGTACGGGGCAAGTGAGGCTTGTTACGAGCCTTGGACATTATATTATATTAAAAACGTATAGTTAAACGTAGTATAGTTTTATTGTAAGTATTTTAAGTTGTATTCCTTAGACTTTATTTTGTACTAATAAATTTTTCAAAACGTACGTACTTTTTCGAGTTGAGATAATTTGTTGTGAGCTTGGTAAAGCAAAGAAATACTTAAACGCACAGGAGTTTCTACGTAAGTATATCTGATTGTTTTTGTAATAATGTCGATGCTCAATAAGTTACGAACAAACTCAACCTTCGGTCGGTGATGCGTCACATTTACCTACAGATTTTTTATTTTATTTATTATTTATTTATTAATTACATTAGCACTACCACGGACAGTACGTCGAGAGACAACTAGGACCGTGCCACTTCGTCTAGACATCAGTCGAACATTTCTCATACGTTCTCACAGAACAGGACTGTGTCCGAGAACGTGTTAATTGCACTTCTCACAATTAATAGTACATTACTGCAGTTCCGGGAAAGAAGGGCTTGCCGGGTGAGTGGATATAGACGGATAGTGATACGAAGCCGGCAAGCCCTTTTCACGGCTAAGGCCATAGTGCTTTCGTCAAACATATGGAATTAAATCTAATTCACTCACAAAATTATAATTCAGCTGTTTAGCCCGTTCATAAACACAGACGCCATGTTTAAAAAAACTTCCCGGCCTAGGCCTTCAATTTTATACGAAATTCCTTTACAGTTCTCTCGAGTTGTCCCACCCGAAACATTATAACGCACGTTATGACGATATTTTATTGCATGTTTGAGAAAATAATATTCATAGGTACATGAAGTGTATATTTACAGGCTATTTTATTTGATAAATTTATGTAAATGCATAATTAATTACGTAAGAACAGCTCTCCAGCCCTTTGTAATTAATTAATGATGTCCCATTAATATTCTCCAAAGTTTAATATTACTAAGGCGCTATTACTTTAATAGAGTTGATGTTGGTACTAAAAGAACTTTTACAAACTTGATTATTATGTTAATGAGTTGGAGGATATACTATTCCGGACACAATAAACTCGGAAGAAACACGAAACAACTCCGTGCAAACTTGGAGAGCGGGTTTTATGGTTAGGTAGCGGCAGTTAAATGGTAGTCAAGTCAAAGGAAACTTCATAATACGAAGTTCATTGTACAAGGAGTTGGAAGGACGTAACGAGGCTCATTGTCCGAATGTTCTAGAGTCGGGACAAGTCGTGGGATGATTTCACAAGTTTTAGGCCAACATGTGCCTGCAACCTTGGGCCCAATTCGAGAATGCCGTTGGAGATATCGCCAAACGTCAAATCTCCATTAGATAACAGTTATATCGCCATTGAACTGTCATTTAAATGCGATGAGCTTAAAAGTGACATATCTCATCTCAATTTTGGAAATACGAAGGCGATAATGATTGTCAAAAATGTTATTCATGTATATAAATTTCTGTTTTGAACGAAACGTAACGGACTAATTTCACGGTCTACGCGGTCAATTTTAAGTATGCGCCTGTTATTTATGCCGTCACATACAAAGAAAGCAAAAATTTTGCGCGTCCGAATTGACGAAGTTGCGATGTTCTAGGGATATCGCCACTTGTCAAGTAGGCACACGTCAAAAGTGACGGATGGCGATGAAAAGGAGAGATCTCCATTATATCTCTAAAATTGGTCGAATACCCCCCCTTGTTAGTGCTGGTACTAGAGTTTGCTCGCGGCACAAATAGTATTCAGGTACTTCGCCGCTATTAAACAGCGGGTCAACTAGCAACGTTCGAGTCAGCTAAGTGGTAGACAGGCCCGGGCTTAGAGGGCCAGGGCCCCTTAGACACTTACAGTTTGGGGCCCTATCTCAAAATTCTTTTCAGCAAATTAAATAGTATTTCAAGTGATAGATAAGGAGAACATAAGTGGTGCAAGTCCTACTTCTGGGGCTGGTGCCCTTAGACTGGCTGGGCCCCTAGGCCGGGCTTTGCGGGCCTAGGGGTAAATACGGCACTAGTGGTAGAATCGGCAAAAAAACTCACTACCAGCGCTTGCTATGAATGGCTATGAGGACGCGCTGATTTTCCTGGACAAAGTTGAAAGGCGGAGCCGAGCTCCTAGGTGTGTGCTTTTGCGTTCTAGAACGGTTCACGGCTCTGGTTGAAATTAGAAACAGAATTATCTTACGCACATTGACGCAGCCTCATGGAGAATAAAACATACTTAGATTGTTATAATCCTTGATTTTGATATCTCACCTTTCATTATTTTGGGTACTTACGAGTAAATGCGTCTATGCATCATGCTTCCCGCCTAGCCGGGGTGAATAAAGCGGGTATGACGGAGTTACTGAGGCTTCGGACTACCGTCTTGCCTGAACGCCTGAATGCGAAATTTCCTAAAAATTACTATACTTTAAAATTCTTAGCCATTTAAAAATCTTTAATATGGAATACGAGACCGACATCTTTACTTGTCCAATGTCAAAATTCGGTTGGACACTGTTTGTCTTTATCGCACAACAAGCGGCATAGAGAGATAGCAATTCTTATTTTAAATAAATACCATTTATCAAATGGATAGCTGGTAGCGTCCCCTACGAACGTGACCAGATAATAAAATCACCAGCTACTTCGGAGCCTACTGACCTAGTTTAAGTTTTTTTGTTTAGTGCCTTTTTGAATACAAACTGCAACCAAGTAAGAACCAATGTGTAGTATGTAGCTAATGTCTACATTTAGTATAGCATGCAGTATAGCTGTAGCCTAATGCATATTGCTTGGATAAGCGTTAACCTTATTGTAAAGATGTATATAAGCTAATGTTTTAAGTAATTAAAGGTTCACTACTATCTAGAGCTCGGCATATATACTTTGTCTCCCCATCAACGTCCCTTGTCGACCACATTATTACATATATTACAAATTAAAATGTAAGCAGGTACTTTTGCCGTACAAAAGTGGGATTAAGTGCAATTATGAGGGTTTATTGTTTTGTTGTGGAGGAATAATAAAAATCCCAGTCTTCGACTAAGGGTGCAGTAATCCACCGTCTTTAATAAAATTTAACGAGATTTTTTATCATAATATCAGACCGGCTGATTGTGTAACAAATGTGTCCATGAGAGGAATATTTAAAAATACAAAAATCTCGTTTTTTTTTGTATACGTATACATGTTTATTCTGTGACTCATAAGCCTTTGAGGTCTTGCCGCTTAGGTCGTATTGTTATTTGATTGATGTCAGCAGAAATGTCGGAATTGAAACCCGTATCGCTCATTATTTGTTTAGTGCAAGAAGTTCGAAAATAACCACGTGTTTTAATCAGCATGTCTTCTTTCATGAAGCCAGAATTGCAGAAGCCATATCAGACCGCTGACATCGAACTTTAAGTACCGTGCTGGGCTGGCTTAGAGCACGGGTTAAGCGTTGCCATCATACGTGCAACTAGCATGTGCATTCGCACATGTGCACGTTATAGGTTCAAACTAACATACTAGCAAAATGGCTGGGATTCGACGACGGTGCTGCCCTCCCACACATCGACTGAATGTTCTTTTTAACATCAATTTATTGTATTGTACCCACTTTATTGAATAAATAGTTTGTAATTGACTAATTCGATTGCAGGACAAAAAAAAGTTTTATAGAGCACTAGCTTGTGCCCGCGACTACGTCCGCGTGGAACTTGGAAGTATGGAAGCAACCTCGTACAACACGATAGATATCCACCTAATCACCTTAATTAATAAAAGAGCGCCTAAGCAAATGTAAGAGCAATTGTGCTTTTGGTTTAATCATTACATTTTCTACAGGGTCATCAATGTCATAATGAATTACTTACTCACTTTTCAATCTTTTTAGGGATAATTTCCAGGATGAAAACTATCCTATGTCCTTCCTCGGATCTTAAACTATCTCCATGCCAAATTTCATCAAAATCGATTCAGCGGTTTAAGCGTGAAGAGGTAACAGACAGACAGACAGACAGACAGACAGACAGACACACTTTCGCATTTATAATATTAGTATGGATTATTTGCTGCTTGGGCACTCGACGTCTCAACGAGATTCATATTCAGGATTTCCTGTTATTGCGCACTATAAGTAGGTAGGTAGTTAGGTAATTAAAATTCGCACAGACATCTATACAATCACGCAGTCTGCCTCAACGCCATATTATTATGTATGCGGTATATTCTACGTAATCAAGACTACATCGGCCTTAGTCCTTTGCCATTAAAGCCCGTTGGGGATAGTTATCTCATGAATCCATCATGAAGACTAAGGTCGGTCGGGACAGGTTAACCATATTGCGGGGCAAGTACACACACCTACCATATCGAAATATCGAAAAGTAAAATGTTATACTACTAACGCCATCTTATAACCACGCAACTACAGTTAGGGTAAATGTGGGATTAGGTAGCTTGATAAAACAAATAATATCAAGCTACTATGAAAATATTGTTGAAATATACAAACTAATACTGTGTTAAACGATTTTTAAATGCTTATCTTCTGTATTTTATTCGCCTTTTTCAAAAAGTATGGCAACTATCCCATATTTAGCATAATATGTCGCGGCGTAAAATAGTATTACGCAATAAATCACAATACGTCCATTTTAGCGAAGTGTACGTCATTAACCATAAGGAGGAAAGGAGTAAGTTTACAAATAAAAAAAATAATTGCATGCGTTGAATTCGCACAAGTATCCCTCTATGGCATCTATCCCACATTTTACCCTAGTTAATTAAAGTAGAAGGGCGTCAGAAGTCATAACATCTGTATTTTCGATATTATGTTGACTGGTGGACCTTACAATCTGACATATTATCTATACTATTATAAAATTCTAGATTCGTACATATTGAAAATCCATATTCTATGGTGAGGGGTCATGATCTCAGGGAAAATCTTAATAGCGTGATGCAGGTTCGTCATTTGTTTTGTATGGGCGTGCGGCGCCATTACATGCCGGCGCAATCTGTTGGTAATAATTTCCGTTGTCCTCTCATCAAGCCGTAATGGCTGGACAAATTGTAACCAATTTTGGTGCAGGGATAGCTGGACATCCACGGATGGTTATAGGATACATTTTACCCGTCTACGGTAAAAAAATACGCGGATGAAGTTGCGGGTACATCCTAGTATTAATACAATGTACAAGATACACACAGACAGACACATTAATTCGGGAACGTGGCACTTGGTGTCAACTGACCGACCTCAGAAACGCTGGAGAAGTCACCCTTCCAGAGCTCCATCTTCATGAAGTTTGACAGCTGGGCAGTTGGCACTCTCCACAAATAATTTGAAGTTTAAGTTATGACGACACTCCAAACTATACGACGTTGGTCTTGACTTGCAACTACTCGACTACTTGTTCAGCTTGCGCCGGGTAAGCGTCACGTGCAATAGTTTCGTCGGGATCGCAGGCTGCAGTAGATGTCAGGACCCTGCAGTCACTGCGGTGCCACACTGGTTGCGGTGAAGTTCTCATTATATATCTTAGCTACAGTTCTACAAACTATATTATAACCACTAACTTAACTCGTCAACGTGAACAATGTGGAAATAGTTTCCTAAGATGCTAGACTTCCAAACAATCGGCCATCTTCGCTAACTCCGAAATCAAAACCAAATCCTTAGCGAATTCTCTGAGACAATTTTGGTAATACCACAGGTAATACTGAATAACATAATACTTGAATAAGGCAATGGGAACCGAATTAAATATTAATCTATTTATGCGCAATGGTCAACTTCGCCGAGATGAAAGTTGAAATGGACATGGGTGCAAAATTTTTAAAACACAACTTAAAAGTTGTGTTTTAAATTTTTACATACATTTTTTTTTATTTTTTTATAAATACTAGTACAACGAATTTATCATGAAATTCTAGATTTGTATTGAATATCATTTTTCTATGGAGAAGGGTCATGATTTCAAGAAAAACCTTAATAGCGCGATGCAGGATCGTCATTTGTTTTGTATGGGCGCGCGCGATTTGCCGACCTGGCGCCGTCTGTTTTCATAATTTCCTTTGTCCTCTCATCACGCCGAAACGGTACAAATTTTAACCAATTTTGGGGCAGGGATAGCTGGACATCCACAGATGGATATAGGATACTTTTTATCCGAAAAATATAAAATACGCGAATATAGTTGCGGGCGCCTTAGTACAAACTAAGATACCTGTTTCTCGTCTTGGTTTGGGACCCACGTGGTTTATATAATATAACTAGCGACCCGCCCCGGCTTCGCACGAGTGCAATGCTGATAAATTATGCATGTATTATACATATAAACCTTCCTCTTGAATCACTCTATCTATTAAAAAAACCGCATCAAAATCCGTTGCGTAGCTTTAAAGATTTAAGCATACAAAGGGACATAGGGACAGAGAAAGCGACTTTGTTTTATACTATGTAGTGATAGCACCAATGAAGTTATAGTTTCGGAGCTCTCTAGTTGAGGAACTATCTTGTAGTTGAAGATATTTAGTGCATAGCTTCTTACATTTAACAGAAGTTTCCCGCTTAATTTCACTTTTTCCACCTCCAAGATTGCCAATGATGAAGAGGGACAGATGAAAAGACTGATGCAGTCAGTTTCATTTTGTCCGTTCGCAAGATGAATAAGATCAAAACTAATATACCTAGTAAGAATCCTTTATTAAGCCCGAATTCACTTCGCTTTGTTCTAACAAAGAATGGGACCCAATGGGTATACGTGCATTATGAACTGCGGCCACAAACTGCTACTTTGAAATTAAAGGTGTCATAAGTGCAGTTTGTGACTGCAAATGTTCGTTGTGGCAATCTCTAAAAAGGATACCTACTATACGCCTAATAAAGTCATGATAAACTTAATGAAATGATGGTAATAAGGTGTCACATAATCTCTATACAAACTATTGTTTTTCGTGCAGACATTGCAAAACTGGTTCCATCCAGCCTGACCCGGTTCATGGCGTCACAGATTACCTCGCCAAGGCAGTGATTGATAACTTGAGGAACGTAAATTTCGGCGGGCAGAAAGCAAGTAGAAGCTGCTCACTTATCTGTTATTAAAATTAATCGATGGTTGCCGTGAGTCAGTGATAAACGGAACGAGCGAAGCGAGCGAACAGTCCGCATTTCAACATGGTCCAAATGATTTCGTATGTCCAGCCATTCGTGGCGTACTGATCGCATTTCTCAACCGATTCTCATGAAGTTTTGTGAGTAGGTTCGATAAATATATAGGTTTTTATGTTGCAAATAAGCGAAGATATGTGGGTTGAAACCGTAAAAAAAATCAGTCATTTCAAGACAAACTCGCGAGGTCTACGAGCTAAATAAATTAACACTACGAGTAGTGTTAATTTATATATCTATATACGATTACTGTCGGTCACTGAATCTAAATAAAATGGTGCGGTGTTTTTCTACGAGTGAGTGAGATACACGTACCGTTCATCGCTGGCGCTGTAGTTCGCACAAGTCGTGGTCGGTCCGTAAACGACCGAACTACAACTATTTTAATTATGCTACAATAATATGTTTTTCACGATTATGATTTCTATCCATTGAGAATCGGTTTTCAATACCATGAAGTACATGAAGCAAAACAAATGGAACCTAATGTTGCATTATTATTTTTTTAAACTAAGTTAATCGTCAATACGTAACAGTTTAAATTTCGACGCTCTATGAAATCCTTCCAATATCCATTTTACAATATCCTAGCCGGATAAATTCCTGATAATTTTACCTATCTGTTTGATGCTTGGGCAAGGCGTTATTCGCAATTCGCAATGCTAAATATTCCACCAGGCAGCAATCGGAAATGGAGATCACGTTTAATGCGTTAATATTTAAAATGTTACCTTATTAAGCTCTCGCTGAATATAACGAGGTATAAAAAGCGGCCGGGAAATTGTTATTTCATGCAGCGCAATTAGGGCAAAATCATTGCAAAATCCCCGACTTTCCACCCACTGGATTTTAGACGTATTAGTAGGTATCCTTTTTTGAGGTTTAACTCATTTAGCTTTATTCTAATAAACAATTGCCGCCACAAACTGCACTAATGATTATGAGTAGGACCCATTTCATTTCAAAGTAGCAATTTGTGGCCGCAGTTCATGCACACAATACCTACCCATTGGGTCCCATTGTTTATTAGAACAAAGCGAAGTGAATTCGGCCCTTAATAGAGGATTCTTACTATGATATTACGGGGTTTCTACATTACTAAGTGTTTTGCTTCTAAATTACTGAATGCATCAATCTTTTCATCAATCCCGGACATTTTAATGACCAAAGTATGTGGGCATCTCTTTGGTGTGCTCACATACCCCTAAGCAACATCAAAGTATTATGTATAATTATTATTATCAAGGGAAATCCCATTCAAATTAAAAAACCGGCCAAGAGCATGTCGGGCCACGCTCAGTGTACGGTTCCGTAGTTGCTCATTCTTCACAATGACTTAAGTTACGAGAAAAATTTCAAGCTCTATAAAAAGGTCGTAAACGCCAAAGTAACTGTAATTACTTATTACCTTCTGGAAGTCAACTTACGTCCTTTTAAGAAAATTATGAAATTTTGCGATAACTCAAAAACGGATCAACCGATTTTGTTCAATATAGTTTTTATTGAAAGTACTTATAAGGCCTCATGTTTATGAATTTTTCCATAATTTTTGACCCGTGGTTGAAAAGTTAGAGGGGGGGGGGGGGGGGGGCGCTATTTTATTTTTATTTTCGGAGCGAATATTTACAAAACTGCTGACTTTATCAAAAAATAATGTTTGGAGACCCCTATTATTTTTAAAAGACCTATTCAATGACACCCCACACAATAGTGTTGAAACGAAAAAAAAATTCACCCCAACTCTAAAGTTATACCTCTCGAACACCTAAGTGTTCGAGAGGTATCCGATTTTTTTTTTATGTTTTTATTTTACCGTTTTTTCGGCGTGAGACATACCCATACTCGTACCAAATTTCAGCTTTCTAATACTAATGATCACGGAGCTAAGCCGCGGACGGACAGACGGACATGGCGAAACTATAAGGGTTCCTAGTTGACTACGGAACCCTAAAAAGACGGACAGACTTTTTAACAAGTCTATAATTTTATTAAAATGAAACATATTAAGCCATGCCTCCACTGTTTTAAGAGATATAATCCAGTTTCATCATGTTGTCATAACAATACGGAACTTTATCACCTATAATAAAGTATAACTTTGAATCTATTTGGTTGTGCTGTTCTAACATCCCACATGCACTTCGCAGTGAACAGTCTGTACCACTCACACAAATCGTTATTGTTAGTTTAGCTCTCCTCTCCTAGCTTGGAATAGTGTAAATACTAAGGATGAAGGCTGTACAGAATGTGTGTCTTAACGGTCGCACTCTATACAGGAGGTGTCTTTAAATTGGTAGGTACTAAAACACTTGATTTCGGCTCAGTTACTGATAAAAATAAAACTTTACGTAAAGACATTTTTTACAATTAGCTACATTTTACTAACGAAGCGAAGAATTAAAGTCTGAATGTGTGGCAATGCATTAGCTATCTGTCATATCCGTCACTCATTTTTATTTTACGTTAGTTACGTCAATCAAAATTAACAAAAAATATTATGAAATTATTCCTGAGTACTTACTTTATAAATGCTACGTCAAATGATAACCAAAGAGGAAAGTGATGATTTAAAGTAGTTTAATCCAGTGGGGTAAAAATGGGATCATTTAAAAGTTAAGAATGAGATACTTATGATTATTTTAGAAGCGCGAAACTTAGTACGAGTACAGGGGTTTACTTTAGGGATGAATAGAATAGAAAATAATGTTTTTGTTTGATGCGTGCAAAATACCTATTGGCTATTACTTTTGAATTACCAATTTGAAGACACCCTGTATAACTACGGATGGCCTTGGCAAACAAACGAATGCAGTCTGTCGTACACCAAACGTTGGATTGTTTGTAGTACGAGAAAATTACATAATTCTGATCTGAGTTACGTGATTTTGAGATACGGAATCCTAAAAACAAACAATGAATTGAGAACCTGCTCCGATTTTAAGACGTCGGTTAACAATCGGTTCGGAAATGAAGGAGATTTAAAGAACATTAAAACAAACACGTTGACTTGAGAACCTACTTTTTTAAGTCGATTGATAAATAAATAATGAACGTGGCGTAGGAACAGTCTTGGTATATTGTATACCTACGTTTGTACAATATAATTATAGCACATATTCTCCTTGTAATTTGTAAACTAAACCTCAGTTCAGCAAGCCAGTAAAACAATGTTTTCATAATCAAAATTACAAACGGGCCCCGCGGGACAAATCCAGTGTAAAATGTGGTCGCATCAGCAAAATAAGGCAAACTTCCAAACCATACTCTACTACTCATAATGCTCATACATTTATGCTCTGAACTTTGTTCGTTGTTGTGAATTTTGCCATTCATAATTTCGTATAGTAAAGATGACATGACTTAATTATAAAATTCTTTTCTTATACATTCACATACATTACATAAGTATAGAAAACGTACAAACTATAAGTGTGCTCACAAATCTCACAGTAATTAAGGATCTCTGTGAATTCTTTATGGATTTCATAATACAGGTACTTCCTCCTTTTTAGTCCATTGATTATGCTATAAATATACGACTAAATTATGAGGTAAAACGTCTGGAATGTCCACAAGAAATAACACAGATTATTTCCTTCAACGAACGGCGAGACGCGGGTATTTCCAGCGCACGAGCAAAACAAAATGAGGAAAATCGACATTTTGCTCCTTCCTCGCGGTCGCGGTCGGTCAAAGGTATATACGTGGAGTTACATACCATAATTATAGACCAAATGCATATAATGTATATACTATTATAAAATTCTAGATTTTTATATATTTAGACACCTTACTGGAATAGAAACACGGCTTTTAATTATATTGATTTTTGCGACATCTTTAATTTAGCAATATTGCGGTTTTATTACGGTATGGTATTGGTAATAACTAATAAATCTATTAAGCAAGCATTAAATACAATTCTAAATAAACTTTACAAAACTGAGTACCTACCAATAGAGTGCTACTACGTGCCACTATTCCTCTGAAACTAAAATTATTATCCGATACAATATGCTCGAAACGAGTAGAACTACAAATTTATAAACAAACTTCATTTCCGAACTTTTCAAACTTGTTTTCTTTCGCCTTACTTCCATGAAAGTTTAATGGAAACTAATTGCCCTACATCTTTCCCGTTGATCTATTTTGACAAAATTACGTAAATGCTTTGATATTTACTGGCGTAAACGGTGTCGTCATAGAACTGATTAAATTTGTGTTGTCCCTACACTTTCATGCTATAAAGGGGCTTCTAAAGAGGCCATGTTTAGTTGCAATTTGTGGCTTGGCCATTATTTGGATCTTGCTCTAGCGTAGGGTGTCAGAGAAGGACGGTCATAGTTACCGGCTTAAAAATTGCAGTAAATATGGCCCGTTTAGAAGCGCTATAAAAATAATGCTATTTCTGTAAGAACAAATTAGGTATAACTATAGAAGTATTCTTCAGTAAAACAGCCAAATCCCAATATTTAGCCATTTATATATCCATAACCATGAAAATTAAACAGAAATATGAAGAAAATTTATAAAAGATTTGTAAGCGAGATCACAAAAGTAACGTCTAATAGTCTTCAATCTGTCATTCGTCCATCTCCCAGTCCTTCATTCATTCGTTCCGTATATCATATTCACTCTTACATTCAATCAGCTCTCACTCCGTCGTCAGTACTCATTCCTGCATTAGTATATGACTTTTTCAGATTTTTTTCTCCACTGTTTTAATTAAATACCTTATACATATAGGTAATAGTTAGATCAATTCAGTAGTTCCGATATATGCCCGAAATCTCACCTCTGTGAAATCTACTTTGGCAATCAGCCGTGAACTTGGTTATCTTGGCTTAAAGATATCCGTTTAATCCTTTCGGATTACATGTGATTGTTTTTAAATCCTATCGCTGCGCTCGATTGACTGCTCGTATCAGCCGCGATAGTGACGGCCCATCGCAATACTAAGGGTGTGATTACACAAGCTGAGCGAAATCAAACATAAGTTGATTAATCATATGGGTCATATTGTTTATTGTTTATTGTTTATTTCTCATGTAGGTATACAATGATACACTTATGTTCGTCAATGTACATCAAATAAATACTTGAAAACTAATTATTGTTCATTAAATACGTGAAAATTAATTAATTATTGTTCATTACATTATTAATATTACATTGTTTCCAAATATCTTTATCTGTTATGTAATCTGACACTCTGTAGTACGATTTCCGAGTTAATGTAAATTTAATCACTTTCCTGAACTTATGGTCTGGAAGGTTCGTTATAGTATCAGGTATTTTATTATACAAAAGTATTGATTGCCCAATAAATGATTTTCTAAATTTTGCTAGTCGTATTCGACGTATGGCTAGTTTATCTTTGTTTCTCGTATTGAACGCATGCAGGTCACAATTTTTTGGCAAGTTTTGATAATTTTTTCTTGCATACATGATTGCTTCGTAAAACATAGAGAACCAAAGTAAGCAACATCAAATTTTTTTAATGTAGCAAAGTTAAATGTGGCGTTATCTGGGTAAAGGGACCTTACTGTCGGTATTGAGTTATGTATATCCCCATAATCTACATACATTGAGCTATCGAACCATGTAAAAACATGCATGTAGGTTCAATAGATATTTAAAAAAAAAAATTGAAACTCATAAGTCAGAAAACGTGATTATGAGAAAATTGAATTCAAACTTCTACACCCCATTAAAGTATGTTATTGTTGGAAGTTACATAGATAACATGCTATTTGAGGAGTAGATTGTATGGGCTTTCAGGTTTCAAGTACAATTTTGTAATTGTATATCTGTTTTCGTATAGTTTACCTTGCCAAAGTGGATAAAGTAAAAAAATATATATTAATGGGTTTTTTTACTTAAATTCCTATTTATAGTGTATTTCCGTTAGATATTATAGAAGGAATAAATATTATATGTAATTAGACACTCAATAAGAGCTACTTCGATTTGAATCAACGTTGTTTAATATAAAAAAAATATTTGTTTTAACAAAAATAGCTTTGTGTTTATAAATCTAATTAAACAGTCAAAATCAGCAAACATATACATATACTACGCTAAAACATAGCCAAATGAGATCAAATTAACAGAACAAATATTAAAAAAGTAGGTAGTTTTTTAAGTCTCAAAATTCAAGATAAAGTTTAGAAAAAAGTTGGTACAACCACTTTATATTTTCTAAAAGGGACCTTATCGTCGGTGGTAAAATATTTAGTGATATCATCTGATATAAACTATAAATTTATGTATAATTTTGATAGTCTTAATTTTTAAAGCACTTTAGTATTAAACTCTTACCAAAAACCTATAATTTTGGTTCGGCAAACACTAAATGATTAACGTATTTGAAAAGGGACCTTAGTGTCGGACGCAAAATGTTTAGTGACATAGTTAAGAATAAGTCTTGAAAAATACTTTTCATTTGTATTTTGCTGCGTCGCCAGCCAAATTGACGCCAGATTTACACATGACGCATTGCCGGACCTACCATCCGATCACCGGACAATCCTCATGTGTATCGAAATGGATCCATTAATGGGAATTAGGAGACCCAAACACCGAGTCAGCTGGGAGACATTCACACAACAACTAGAAGAGACCACCACGTGCCACACTACTCCGGTCTCCACAGCTGACGAAGTGGAAAAAGCGGCAGACCTGGTCACAGCTGGACTACAGGCGGCGCTATCAACAGCCTCCCACACCATCCCCGCCACAGAGAGGCACACGCCCCTCCCGGCGAGGATTAGGAGCATGATCGAGGAGCAGCGCCGCCTGCGCAGATAATGGCAGGCTACAAGATGCCCGACGATCAAGGCAGAGCTCAACGCCATGATCATAAAAACCAAGAAGGCGCTCACAGAACAGGGCCGAGAGTTGGGAGATCCACCTAGCGTCTGAAGAGAGTGATGTCCCCTTCATTCACCGTATCTGCAGACAGCTAGTTACAAAACCTGAGGCAATAAAACCACTCTACGACCCTGTAGACAACACTCCACGCTACAAGGCTGAGGATCGCGCAAAGATCTTCGCCGAGTACCTGGAGGGACAATTTAGGCCCAACCCGATGCACAATGCAGAACACCAGCAGAGCATCACAGAACACCTGGAGAGGTACTTCGGAGGCACCAGCAAGAGCAGAGGAAGACGCGGTCTTCTTCTCCCCCGGCCAGATGCAGCGAGCCCTCCAACGTTGCGACCCCAAGAAAGCCCCGGGCGCCGATTCGATCCCCATTGTGGCAGTGACGCGCCTGTTCAACAGGATCATGCGCTCGGGTCACTTTCCCCAAATTTGGAAGACTGGGAGGGTAGTTATGCTGCCCAAACCTGGCAAAGAATGCCGAAGTCCGGAGAACTGTAGGCCAATAACTCTGCTCAGCACCCTCTCCAAGGTGTTCGAGAGGCTCCTGTTGGGGAAACTTCTCCCCCACGTCGAGCTCCGTCAGCCCCACCCATGCCGTCAGGAAGATGCAGACCCAGTTAGACGCCCTACCAAGATGGCTTGAGGACTGGAGGCTTACTGTCAACGTCACCAAGACTCAGGCCTTCATGACCGGAAGAAAACAGACTTCACCTCCACTCCGCATGTTTGGTCAAGACGTGGAATGGAAGCACACGGTGAGGTACCACCATAGACCGGGGCCTCACCATCAAGCAGCACGTGGCGGAAGTGGTTTCAAGAACCAGACCAGCGTGAACTACGCTGAGACTAGTCCTAAGGAGCAACCTGCCGATACGCCCTAGTGGCTACCACAAACCGAAACAAAATGAGAGCCCAAGAAAACCTGGCACTGAGACACATTACAGATTGCCCACGCTTCGTGTGGAATGACCATATACAGAGGGCACTGAAATGGAAACCCTTAGACGCCTAGATCAGCAGACTGACCGGCACAATGTTCCGGAAAGCTGATG
The DNA here is from genome assembly GCA_905147355.2 of Apotomis turbidana. Classification (NCBI taxonomy): domain Eukaryota; kingdom Metazoa; phylum Arthropoda; class Insecta; order Lepidoptera; family Tortricidae; genus Apotomis; species Apotomis turbidana. The sequence goes on along the minus strand of LR990280.1, from coordinate 49,734,238 downwards.
AATCCCGCCACGAGCTGCTACGAGCTGCAGATGCAGCGACACCACCACCACCACCAACAGTGGGAAATAAGAAGAGGAGATAAAGCTCCACCCGGGCCTCGAGGAGTCATGGAACATCACGAAGGCCCAACCAACTAAGAAACTGCCGTCGCAACCACGCGTCACCAGAAAGACCGGCCCGTAGTAACGGGCCGCGACAGAAGTACAGTTGTCGAGAAACTTCTTGAGCCTAACCTTGACTGCGCAGTAGCCGATTTACGTACAAATATGCATGCGCAGATCCGCCATTTTGGGTCAAGAAGTTTCTCGGCAACTATAGCCTAAGTGTACATAGTACAGATAAGGCCCTCCCCCCACACTCCCAAGAAGTGGGTGTGTGAGAGATGAGTAAGGATACTCCTAATGATCAATAATTATCCTTTGACGCGCCGACAAGTACCGACACGTCTCTCAAACCGATACCGAGCTCACAGAAAGCATATAAGAGGGGCACCGACAATAAGGTCCCTTTTTCACTAAACTTTAAGGGCTATTCTAAGTCTTAAAAAGTCGATTTAAAAAGTTGTGTCTTTGTCAGATTAAATTTTAGACCCTGCTTATTAATATAGAGTAAAAAAAGAAAAATTGTTTTTTTTCGACATTTTACTTTAAACGCGATTATCTCGGCAACTAGAACCGACAATAAGGTCACTTTCCCCAGATAACGCCACAAATGTATTCTTTTATAGTTAAAATAACGTATACGATTTTCAACCATAGATGTTGCTGACTTTGCTTCTATATGATTCATATTTCTCTATATCTCTACTCTGCGCCAATGGAGACAAAGTGACTGTTTGCGGCAAAATGTTAAGCAAAAACAGACGCATAATACAAACTTTTTAACAAATTTCATAATTGTGTTAAGAACTTAATTATTTTTTTAGGAGGAAGCAGTGAAAAAAATAGCAGTGATATTTCCTAATGTTATTAAAACTATCGTGAGACATCTTTAATATTTATAAAAAACGGTTTAAACTCTTGACAATTTTTACGTAAGTTTAAATAGTTTTTTTAAATATTAGTGACATTTCCTCTTAAGCGGAGCGGATGGGCACTAAACAGACTGAAAAGGAACGGACTGATTAACACACACATTTTTTGATATCTTTAAACCAGTTGAATCAGTCGACAATATGGGCAATCCACAACCTCAATTGATATCTATAGGTTGATATGAGTCATCTCTTCCTATTTTTCAAATTGACACCACTGTATATAGGTACGTAAACTAGCCGTCTACTTGAGAATGCTGTTGCACGCCTGTAATTAAGGCACAAACTAGACGTGCTACCTGTGTTTTATAATTTAAATATTTTGATTATATAAGCCTGTGTTTTGTTGGTGTGTCTAATAAATAAATAATAAATCTCTGTAGCTCGACTCGCACTTGATGCACTTTCTTATGTATCACATCCTTTTTGACGATCTGGATGGACCTGAGTGGATTGCAAGCGGAGCGGGGCTGCGCCAACTTTGAATTACAACTCTCCGCCAAGTTGCACCACAGTGAAAACGCTCCCTTATCCATCACGCTCAGATAATTTCCTTAAGACATTATTATTCAGACACATAAAGTTATCATTGCAACTCGATCCCCAGAGCAAAATGGACGTCTCGATAGTGACTAAATATTTACTGCTAACGGTGTTCACCGCTTTGGCCGTGCTATGTTGGCTGGTAATCCACAATTACGGTTACTGGAAAAGACGGGGTATCCCTTATATGAAACCAGTGTTCTTAATCGGGAATCTTGGGTTCTTGATGAGGAAATCTGTGAGAGATTTCTTCCTTGATCTGAGTAAGAAGTACCCAATGGATTGTGTGGGGATATTCCTCGGATTGACTCCTGCGCTGGTGGTGCAGAGCCCTGAGCTGGCCAGGCAGGTACTGGTGAAGGATTACGAGAATTTCGAGGACCGATTCGTGTATTCCGGACACGCTGATCCCCTCGGATCACTGAATTTGTTCACAGTAAAGGTAAGTTTTTTATTTAACTTATCAACCTATTATCGGGTAAAATTGACAATTATAATGACATAGCTCAGTAGTCAGTTTACTTTATTTACCAAACCTAATTTGTCAGATAAGTACAATCCGATTAGATCGTAATGTGTATTACCTACTATGATCGCTATGGCAACAAATACTAAACATAAAAACCTACAAATTCAAGGGAAATCGCATACTAAAGGCGTGTGAATTTCCAGATTTGCTCTCTAGTCAATAGTATGTCTTTTGAAATTCATAGAATAACTATTTATATTATAATAGAATACAAAAACAAAAAGGTGAAAATCATAGGAGGTTTCCATACCATAGGTTGTCCGGTTCACACGGCTTTTTTTAAGTAAAGCGGTTTTTAAGCTAACAATAACAAGCATATGCGGCGATACGAGATATAATTAACTTGTAAACTAAATAGCCAAGATTGTACGAATTTGACTTTATCTTCAGAAGGTCGTAGGTATTTTATAACATTATACTTACTTCTATAATATTGTAAATATTTAAAGATAAAATGTCCGTTCTTACATTGTTAAATTATTGAGATCGTAATTATTTTAAGGAAAATTATCGGTTACGTTAAGTATGAACCTCATTTTTATCCGACGCCATACTTGCCAGGTGCAAACTTTACGTAAACTGATAGAGTACGGGAAAAGGAGCAATGATATATCCTTTTAATATTGGTCAAATGCAGCCTAACACCTAGTTTAAGATATACCTAGTTTAGTTAATAATATGTACTATAGTATGTTTCCTTTTGTATATTATTATTGTATTTCTATCCTGAATGCCGCAGTTTATTAGACGCTGCTTAACTCCTTTTCGTCGTTTACTTCATAGCTGAAGGTTATGTCCCTGAAAGCGTTTCGTGGTGTTTTGGTCGAGCTGTTTAAAGTTTGTTCGGTTTTCGCCTTCCTTCAGGGCAGAGGAAACTGGAGACCAGTCTTTTCGGTCACTTGCTCACACCATCGACGTGGGGATCTACTCATATTTGTAAAAGGCCAATGATCTCGAATACGTAACTAATTGATGTTTGCTATTTCAGAATCCAATATGGTCCTCCATGAGGCAAGAGCTGACACCTATGTTCACGTCCGCGCGGCTCCGTAAGGTCACTGAGCTCATGAACATGAATGCGACGGAGCTCGTCAAAAGAATCCAACGCAATTATATCGAGAAGAAAGAAGATGTCAATCTAAAAGTAAGTACATTAAGAAACTGCCACAGTCCAATAACTAACTAACTGTTCGTCTTTAGACATTAAACTATGTTAGTCTTACACTTACTCCACCTTTTTTAATAATAGAAACTTGAAAAGTGTACACAAAGGCTTGTAACCTGATAATATTAATTATGAAATAGCTCTTTAAATACAGACATTTATTAATTTGTGGTTTACTTTGCGGTTAATATTCGTTGAACGAGATCAGCGACTTTAAAAATAAAAGTATTGAAGCACTAAGTAAACGAAATTCGCATCTAGATACGTTTTTTTATCTATTAATTAAGGAGCTTTGATTTCTAGATACTTACTATAATAAAATTCTAGGTTCGCATTGAAAATATTTTCCTTTATAGCGTGATGCAGGATCGTCATTTGATTTGTATGGGCGCTCGGCGCCGTGCCAACCTGGGGCCATCTGTTTTCATAATTTCCTTTGTCCTGGCATCAACGGCTGGACACATTATAGGCAATTTTGGTACAGGGATAGCTGGACATCCAAAGATTGTTATAGGATACTTTTGATCCGTCTACGGCAAAGATAAAAAGTTGTCTTCCCTCTTTTTCCTTCTATTTTAGAAGGATTTAGCTCACTGCCGGTGGAGGGGGAGGCTCCTCTATTTTGCTGATCGTCTCGGTTATTAGCGCATTCCTTCCAATCGTTTTCGAATGCACTTGCCCTAGACTACATGATTACATTACATATTGAAATTTCCAGGAAGTCTTCTCAATGTACGCGTCTGACACAGTCGCGTTCACAGTGTTCGGCCTACGTGTCAGCCGGCTCAGCGACGAGGACTCGCCTCTGTGGTTCATCACTAGCCACATGGTGAAATGGACCTTCCGGAGAGGACTAGAGTTCAGCACCATCTTCTTTCTGCCGTTTATCGCGAAACTGTTGAGGTAAGACCCGTACATGTATCAATTTTTAGATTAGCAAGCAAAGCGTACGATGTATATCCGAATTCAGAATTTCGCATGTTCCGATGTGTGTCGTCGCCTACAGGTCGAATTACTTGACCGATCGTGAAATGTTGTGAGCAGGTTTCGATAATTATATAGTTTTTATTCTTCGATATAGTCTCTAAATGCTTTTCAAACGTCTGTGTGTTGCGGAGAGGCGGGTTGAAAAAGTAAAAAAAGGAATACGAGTATATAACCTATTTAAAAAAATGGTCTCGTGATCTGTTGGCATTTTATCAATTTTGACTTAGACTTTACGTGAAAGATGAAATTTGCAATAGATTTGAAACTATGCTTCGCGTACATAACATATCCGTGAATTCTGCTCTTACCGCTTTACTTCGGATGCACTTTAGTGCGGTCTATTTATGGCATTTCATTATTAATGGCGCTTAATGCAACTGAAATATTTATCTAAATATACGGGTTGATATGGCGAGATAAGAGTCCTGCGGGCCTGTTATGGTTGCTTTTATCACACGACAAATAAGTGACAAAGCATTCGTCACGCTTTGACAAGATGTGAGTGAATGACAGATGCTTCGTTACTTAGTTATCACGTGATAAACGCAACCAGCATAGGCCCCCAGGGAATATGAACACAACATTGTTAATTATATTTATAATAATTCGTTTGCACCGTGACTGCCAGGTTTTGTTCAGTACAATAGGTGATTTATTATATTATTTGTGGCCTATTTGCGTAAATATAATATCTATTAATTTATGCATTATCATTATCAAAAAAAAAACTGAAATATTTATTTTATGAGTTTCATACGCGAAATTATTTTTTACCATTTTCGTAATTATAATTAAAACCCATAACCATAATTGGAAAGCCTTAATGACTGTGTATATTGTAAACAGTGAGTAAACATGATTTATAATCCTTAATGAACACTCGATCCTCTTTTAATATCGTTTGCTTTCAGATTGAAATTCTTCTCGGAAGGCGCCACGGAGTACATTAGGAAATTGTTTTGGAGTGTTGTAGAGGAGCGAAAAAAGGCTGGTGTATCCAGCGATAGGGATCTTGTTAATCACTTACTAAAATTAAAGGAAAACGTGAAACTCCCCGCTGAGTCGGGATCCAGTAAGTTAATATGAACCTTTTTTAGCTTCACTCGTATTTAATGAAGGTTTCGTACCTGAAAATAACGGTGCCGCTGTAATATTAACATATCTGAATCTTGTATCTGCTGCACAATGGTGCTATAGACGCCGTGAAAGATGAATTGGAACACGTCCTTTGTGTCAGATAGGTATAGAATTTGAGTACTACCTTTTGAATTAGAAATTTGTTGGTACTTAAAATGTGTTCCGCGGTCTTTCATTGCAAAGATAGGGATGACATTTCACCTGGAATTTTTATTTCTAAAGAAAATAATACCGTACCTTGTTCCTTCTAGTTTAACAATAATTGTCATTGTGTCTTTCACAATTACACATTTATTTTAAGTTTTTAATCCGCTTGATGTACATATAATATGTACCTATTTTTACTATCACATTGTGGTGATTGATGCAGGTACCTAAATGAGTTCAATTTACAAACGGAACCTCAATACTGAATTCATAAAACTCTTTAAAGCTAGATACAGATATAGTGTATAATGTTCCATCGTATTTAGACGGGCAGCTCATTTTTATATTTCCGTCTCAACTTTTTCACCGAAGTTGATAGAGAAAAAACGATGAAAAAACGTTATGCACTATATTTGTAACAGTTTAATGTGTCTCTTCAAGACCTAAAAGAATCGTCAAATTATGTATTTCGGAATCAGCGTACTATATGTTCGACTCTCTCTTCTCAAATAAAACAAAAGCTAAGTTTAAATCAAGCCTGTCTATTTAACTTTTGATAAACCTATCTGAGTAAAGCCAAGATCTAACTGATTGGATAAGAAACTTGTTCATGCTCGACGCTCCAAAATTTGTACGGAGGACGGAAATAGTCTAGAACATGACCGAATACTTAATATAGCTAGGCTTGGCTAGGCTGATTAAATTTAAAGAAACTCTGAAATTTCTAAAAGTTATTTTATATATTTAATAGTTAAAATTAAATAAATTAAAAGTACTACTGTCATAAAACTTATTTAAATTATTTATTTCAGCAGATAGATAATAAAGTTAGTATACATAAAGTGATTGTAGGAAAACGCTCGGCGACCTATATTTTTTATTGGTATAATATTTCAAACTACAAGAATTATTTTGTTTGATTTCCTTAAGTTTCTATGACTATAAGATAACAATTTAAAAACATACGTCTCTTTTAAGGAACTCTTTTTTGAAGTCGATTGCCAAAATAGCATAGGCACGAGTATGTAACTCTCTGGTTTTTATTCAGTAGATGTTAAATCACGTCATTCATTGCTCCGAAAAGGGGAAGAACCCTGGAGCCAATTAACCTACAAACAGGCGTGGATAACATTGCCCCGCAAAATGAGGCAAGGGCAACAAACCGATTGCCAACAAACACGTTTTACCATTTATACCTAACACGGGCACAGAATAACACATTGACAGAAGGGTCGTTCTCAAAATATTTGCACCGCCACCTGTCAACAGGTTTGTCTTAGAAGAAGTTTTTTACATTGCATTATTTGAAATATTCAATTATCAACACATATCTAAAGACACTTTTTACATAGAGGCCAAATGCTTTTAATCAAAACTAAAGTATATTAATAGACAAAAAAACGATTTAAAACTAGGTTTTGTCGGTCACTTGCCGTGTCCCAACGCGAGGTACTCATGTTTCGTTGTAATAAAAACATATACATTACCGACTTAGCTTAAGTTCAGTACTCCATTTTATTTTCATATATGATGAAGATTGAATACTACCATATCGAATAATAATACTATGCTTATGTTGCGAATTATTTGCAATTTAAGTTTGTCCACGCCATTTTTTGTCGTTCACTTGTCATGAGACAAACATTACAATTGTGTGACTACTATTTCGTTTCCCCTGCCTCACCCCGCATAAATCGAGACCTTCAGTTGCCACCTAACACTGTTCCGAGTGGCACGTCGTCAGTGTGCTGCACTAAAAAAATATGATACATACACTTACGCAAGCGGGAGTTTGTAATGGGTATGTAGTCTATATTCTGCCTTCCATATTTTGGTTGACGTGTGTACTATTGCATTCATTTTAATTTATAACGCGTAAAGTATGGTCTACTTTTATGTGTATAAATATGCAGTTCATCAACGAAATACTTTATTTGTTTTGATGACATAACTGTCATTTTGTCCATCACCTGTATGTCGTTCACTTGTCTATATAAAAACAGGTGAATGACACATACGGCAGGCGAACGACAATTATTTAAACACTTATACAAAATTATTTATAAACCAGGTTTTATAGGTCACTCGCCGTGTCTCAACTCATGTTTCGTTGTTATAAAAACATATATGTTACCGCGGTAGCTTAGTTTGAGTATTCCATTTTACTTTCAAGCTGTCTTAGGAATCCTTAGCAGGCGGCGCCCGCACCAGATTTCGAAAGCATCAATCCTCTGCCTGTCAGCGGCTTTGAGCGTCCAGGTCTCTGCCCCATAAAGAAATATGGAGAAGACAAGTGCACAGACGAGGTGCATGTTGTCCGGTTAGGGATGTTTCTATCTTTCCATATTTTGCCGCGTTGGGTCATCACTATATCGGGCCATTCCGATTCGCCTGCGAATCTCTGGTTTGCATGTGCCTCTATTTGTGACAATGAAGCCAAGGTACTGGAACTGATCAACAGTATCGAACTCTTGAAGCAGGTTAGTACATTGTCGACTAGTATTGGTCGACTATCATCAGCTCGGTCTTATTTTTATTAATATCGAGACCCATTCTGAGGCTGGTTGTTTTGAGTCATTCCAAAAGTTGGGCCACTTCTGCTTCGGGTGATGCAAAATAGGCGATGGCTCCATATTTGTTAAACAGTATTGGGGATATTATGCATCTCTGTCGTACGTCTTTCCGGAACTTAAAGTTCTTGTATGTGACATCTCCTACCGACACCATTCTGTATCCAGACTAGTAAAGGCTTTATAAAGTGTTACCAGATGTGCTGGCAGCTTCAGACAATACCTCCCATAGCTTATCCCACCTAAAGCAGCCGAAGGCTTTCTGGTTATCAGATGTGAAGGAATTCCTCGAAGATGACGAAAACAGCAGTAGGTAACTCAGCGGGTAAGAAAGAATATCTCAAAAGAGGCAGCATTAGGATGCAGAAACGTTAATTAAATGATTGGCTGTTGAACCTTCATAAGAAATTTATAAAATCACGTGGGTATGCTTGAGTTTTGCAACTTTTTGCCGGTTATGACCTTTCTGGATTTCAAAGGCTTCAAAAAACCTCCTAAGAAATATCCTATGAGATGAGAATTAAATGCTTGTTCTCTTTATGCAAATTACTAACATAAGGAACAAATAAAAATAAAAACAATTAAAAAAGCACTAGTTGACTGTTCAACGTAGGTTTTATTTAAAATGTCACTTACCTGCAACCGTCGTCGTTAACCTGCTAACAAATTCAGTTAAGTTGGAACATATTTGTCGCAAACCTGCACCCATTGTCGATAACTTGGTAACAAAATGTCGTTTACCTGACACCGATGTCTTTCACCTGTCGACCTAAAATTTCAAACACCTATATCTTCTAAGATATTCAATTTAACTACTTCCCTCGACGTGATATCAATTGTCTGAATATATTTCTAGCGATCCTATGAAAAATAAAAGAAGAAATCGCAACTTTAAAAAAAAAAGCAAAATTAACGCAGCGGTGCAAATATTTTGAGAACGACCCAGAAGGTTTTCTCTTTTGATCTTTGCAAATACCGTATTAGGAATGCATTGCTGGATGTCTTAGAATTTTTTCTCTATGATCAAACATGAGTCTTAACATATTATCAATGTTACTACTTAGAATAGAATAGGGCAATTGAAATTTATTGGTATATATTTGAAAATTACAGTTTGAATTTTTCATTAATAAGTTTGTTTCAAAAACTACTCGATAATGACAAAAATAAAATTAAAAATTTAAAAAACCCCCGACATGACCACCAATAAAAAGAATGAAATAAAATCTACGAAATGTGCCTATACAATGAACAGTAGAAAAAGAATCCAAGCTTCGTTGCGATCGGGGGACCGCTAAGTACCTAAATGAAATGAAATATATTTTTCAACGCAAAATTGCATGTATGCATTTGGGCTTCCCACTTTACGATTTTCAGTACATTGCATTTCATTTACTTAGCGGTCCCCCGACGCAACAAAGCTTGGATTCTTTTTCTACTGTTCATTGTATAGGCACATTTCGTAGATTTAATTTCATTCTTTTTATTGGTGGTCATGTCGGGGGTTTTTTAAATTTTTAATTTTATTTTTTTTTCATATTTTTTAGGCAGGGATGTATCCTTTCTCCAGCTTTGTTTAACTTATATTCTGAATTTATATTTCAAGAAGCATTAGCAGAAACAGAAATAGGAATCAAAATTAATGGGACAATATTAAACAATTTAAGATACGCTGATGATACAGCAATATTAGCAAATAACATGAATGAATTAAACACTTTATTAAAACATCTTAATTCGAAATTCGAACAATATGGCCTGAAAATTAACATATCCAAAACTAAATACATGATAATTAGCAAAAAGCACGAAGACGATGAACACCTTAGTATTAATAATATACCTGTAGAGAGAGTAGAGAAGTATAAGTACCTCGGATACTGGCTCAACGAGAAATGGGACCCAGAAATGGAGATTCGTGTAAGAATAGAGATGGCTCGGAGTGCTTTTATTAGAATGAAGAAACTATACCTAAATAAAGACATAAATTTAAAGCTAAGATGGAGACTAGTACAATGTTATGTGTTGCCAATTCCGTTGTATGGAGTAGAAGCATGGACCTTAAATAAAGCCTCAACCGACAAAATTAACGCATTCGAAATGTGGATATATAGAAGAATGTTAAAAATTTCATGGGTGGATAAAATATCAAACGAATCGGTCATAAATAAAATGAGGAAGAAAATGGAAGTAATGCTCACAATCAAAAAGAGAAAAACGGCATATTTTGGTCATATTTACAGAAACGCAAAATATGCCTTAACAAGAAACATAATTGAGGGAAAAATAGACGGAAGAAGAGGTAGAGGAAGACCTAGAACAACTTGGTGTGATAATATCAGGGACTGGACCGGTATTAAGGACGTCACCACTCTCAGCAGAGTGGCCAAAAATAGAGAAGACTTTCGTATGATGATCGCTGACATCCGTTAGGATATGGCACCTCAAGAAGAAGAAGATTTTTTAAACAAACAGAAGTTTCGTCCCGGAATTTTCTTCTTTTAACACTATTTTTGTTTTACACCGTTTAAGGTCCAGGGTTTCCAATCTTTCGTCGAGCTTGATCCTTGACTATATGTAGATAACAACAGGATTCAAGCCAGTGGTAATGAATGCCGTCTTCTCTAAGGGTTGTTTCACACGTACCACAACCACACGACAACCACAACCACACGACAACCACAACCACACCACAACCACACCACGTGGTCGGGCGCATGTTTTGTATGTTTAATAAATAGTACAATCACACGTAACCACAACCACACCACGTGGTCGGGCGCATATTTTGTATGTTTAATAAATATGTAGTCCAATTCACACGTAACCACAACCACACCATATTTTAACGCTGCGACGTGGTGTGGTTGTGGTACGTGTGAATCGGTCCTAAGATTGAAGTTAGGATATATTTTGATTTCAATAGCCTTAAGCAACATTCTGGGAAAAAATCGTTAAAGTCAGACTAGTTAATGCTTATAATGGCGAAATGGCGAAGTTATTAGCCAAGACAATCAAAATATATACTTTAAATGCACTGCATGAGTCGCAAGGACCTGCTACTTATGGCCTAAAACAGAACCAGGTTTCTATTCTACAGTATCCAAATAGTAGTTACGGGTGGCTTACTTGTTAGCTCCATAAAAATTGCAGTTGGTGCTAGGTAACTTGACTTAGTTTTGAGAGACCTAATCATCGATGCCCCACACCATGGGATAAACATCCTTACTTTTGTTACGTGTAGGAAAGGTATACAAAAAATGTTTTTAAAAATGTATTCAACCACAATGTCCCTGAGCTAAGCTGTGGACAGACTGACACAAACTACAAAATCCTAAAAAGCTGTTATTCACTTAGGCAAGAGTACTTTTGCTAAAGCTTACGTGTCATTTAGTCGCGTTAAAATCTTGCAGGCTTGCATCTTGTTGCTATTTGTGACCTCAATCAAAAGAACCTGTTCAATAGTCCTAATAACAATTCAGCTTTAGCAGAATTCCGAAAATATGACAGAAATTATAATGAGCTTTTTTGGTCAAAAAAGTTTTTTTGAGACTCGGTTTTATTATTGACTGTACTTTCTTACAAAAATGTTAATTGCTCATCAAGAACAATCAGACGAGCCCAAAAACCATGGATTTATCTTGTTTTGTTTAGGAGTTCCTACGGCCATCTTCAGCTCCCAGGTACCAAATTATTGTACTGTCAAAATTTTATTAATCTGTTGATTACGCTAATAAAACTTTACATTTAACCAACATTAGACATTTTTGGCTTAGATCCTGTCACAACTAGCTGGTCATCATGAGACCTTAATTTATTGAGTGATATAGAAAATGCTAATAATACTTAACATTTAACCAAAACTTTGGAATCCTTGGCTTCAATATTGGCTGAAATCCATTAACAACTAGCTGGTCATCATGAGACCTTCATTTATTGAGTGATATAGAAAATGCTAATAAAACTTATCCTTTATCCAAAATTTTGAATTCTTGGCTTCCATATTGGCTGAGATCCATTAACAAATAGCTGGTCATCATGAGACCTTCATTTATCGAGTGATATAGAAAATGCTAATACAACTTAACATTTAACCAAAATTTGGAATCCTTACCTTCAATATTGGCTGAGTTCCATTAGCAACTACCTGGTCATCATGAGACCCTGAATTAGTGAGTCATATAGAAAATGCTAATAAAACTTAACATTTAGCCAATATTTCGAATTATTGACTTTATTATTGGCTCAGATCTCGTCACTTGTTCCAATTAAAGCTGAATATCTTGGAAACTACTGGTCCTATTTCCACCAAACATAGCTAAGAACCATCTCGACGGAAAAGTCTTTCGATTAAAAAAAACCGCACTTAAATTGGTCCATCCGCTTGGGCGCTACGATGCCACAGACAGACACACAGATACACAGATACACAGATACACAGATACACAGATACACAGATACACATGTTAAACTTATAACACCCCTCTTTTTTCGTCGGGGGTTAAAAATTCACGGAGAAAAGTGGGTTTGGTCTACTTATTTTCGACTGCACGCTATGAAAGCATGAAATTGAAATGGTACTTTCTAGAAGTCAGGAAAAAATATTATTCAAAAGTTGGTTGAAATTATCACTATATTTGTAAAAAAAAACAAAGGAATAAGGCCTTTGAGCGAGCGAAATTTCTGTTCCAGGTTGGCCAAACATTTGTTAAATCACCATAGCACACTAAGCGATTGGTTTGTATTTCAGAATTGGGAGACGACTTGATGCTGGCGCAGGCCGCTGTATTCATCCTGGGATCCATCGAGACGTCTTCGACGGCGCTCAGCTACTCGCTCCATGAGCTTGCCCACCACCCTGAAGAGCAGGTACATTTGTTATACTAGTGACTCTGTAGACCTGGCGGATAGCATAACTGTGATACGCGACTCTTTGTCGCGCGACAAATGCCGCCTGTTTCAATACCATACGAGCAACGGGCGACGGTAAGACACGCGACAAAGTCCGACTACTGGTAGTGAGGGCTAATCAGCACTGATACAGTTCAAGTCATCTTAAAAAAAAACTAAATCGCGCGACAATTTAAGTCGCGGCAGCATCAAGTCACTTTCAATGGGGATTGACTCCAATTTTGAAAAATTACGAATAGCTGAAATTATCAGAAACCTACTCGTACTACAATTCATGAGAATCGGTTGAGAAAATGCGAGAGTCGGAAATCCGGACAAACGGACATACGAAATAATTTTAGGCCAACCTGAAATGTAAAAAAGCTTTGCTCGCTCGTTCAATTATAGGTACACAAAATGTATCGTATAGAAACAAGCCACGAACCATTTCCTATTAGTCAACTTTAGACTCTTTAGAGAGCAACGTGGCAAATTTTACAAATGTTTTCTGCATAGATATAGTATTAGGTTATGGTACGGAAACATCTTCTTTAATTTAAGAGCTGGGCCCTTGTCGGTGTAGCAATCGCCAGCCGTTTCTTTGTTGGGCTTTCTCCTTCACTTCTTGGTAAGACATGACTTTAAACTTTTCTTTTATATGCTCATAGTAATTTCGTCTTGACCGTTTCCTTCTTAGATATTTTGAGGAAAAATTCATGTCATATTTCATGTTATAATTCCACTTCTATTTTCTATTAGTGTTACTCATGTACGGCAACATCATCGGGCTTATAATGGTGGCGTTTATCACGTAAGTGACAAAGCATCTGTCACTCACACTCGCATTTTGTCAAAATATGACGGATATTTTTTCACTTATTTATCGATATAAAAGCAACCATCATAAGCCCGCAGAAAGCGAGTACGACTAGCACAATGCGCAGCGCTTGACCGTTATTACAACACTTCAGTCTGTAAAACTTCATAATAGGTAGGACTATAATGCCCGTTTCACTCCTAAGTAGCAGCTACAACAGCGAGAAGCAGGCTCTTGAACAAAACTAATTTAACTTACAATCCCTGGTCATTAAATACGAATGCTCGAATTTATTTTTCTCTCGTAATATTGTTACTAATTGTGGCTTCGTGAGCTGTTGACCTCGCGATTTTTTAATTGGCTTCAATATGTATTTTTTACGTTTTCATTCCCCTACCTCCGCCATTTTTAAATATTTCGAATAACTGATTGAACAAAATTTCACGAGAATGAGGCCTGACATACGAAATACATTTTAGCGAAGCTGAAGCAGAAATGCTGCACTTGTTCAGTCAGTGTGTATGTAGCGATCATAATTATATTATAAAAGACATATGGCCGTGACCTGATCTGACAGATCCTAAATAATTATACAATTTAAAAATTGCCTGATAATCACTTTTCTATGGAGAGAGAACATTATTTCATGATCATTTTAACAGCACGACACAATCAGCGTGGCGTCACTGTCGTCTGCAATATTTTTCCAATACGGTTTTTAACTAATTTTGGTAGGTACAGGACAGCTGAGCTGAGGGCCTATGATGGTTGCGTTTATCACATGATAAATAAGTGACAAAGCATCTGTCACTAACACGCTCGCATTTCGTCAAAACGTGACGAATGCTTTGTCACTTATTTATCGCGTCATAGGCGCGCTGGACATCTAAACATGGTTATTATAGGATATAATTTTTGTCATGCGCTGTATTTTTTTCTTTCCTGCCCATAGAAAACTGATTTTCAATGCAATTTTAGAATTTTATCATAGTGTAGTTTATAAATCTGCTTTTATTGATCTAATATGCTCGTTTAAAATGCCTCTTTCAATGTGAGTTATCTGTGTTCCACAGGAAAAGCTTTTCGAAGAGATCGACAAGACGATCAAAGAAAAAGGAAAGGACATTTTGGACTACGATAGTTTATTAGAGCTGAAGTATCTCACATCCTGCATTAGCGGTAAGGGACCTCTCTGTTTCGTGTCGTTTATTCCAATGTCCCTTAAGAGCGCTTGTGTACCTTCGATTCTGATACGAATTCGGAAATAGGTACAAGCGTTTGGAAATGTTTTCAGTTATTGCTTTATCAAATACAAACAGGGCTTGTAACTGGTTAATACTTTTTGCTGTTTTCTTTGTGGTCCGTTCAAATCTATAAAATAAAAGTACAAAAAAATCGACGTTAATAACGAGTAACCTCAATGTAACCGGTTAATTAGTATGCAAAAAGTATTGGTTATAAGCCCTGGTTACAAAGGTGGTTGGTATCATAAACTGACCAGCGATTGACCTCAGTAAGACTATATTTATTAAGAATAATAGTAGATTGTATTGAGTGTAAGAGACTAAAACAAGACATAATGACACGAGGTGTTTTAGCCACCCGAGCTAACCGAGAGTTGCTAATAGTTCGAGTATCATTAATATCATTATGGTTGTTTAGTCTCGCGTTAAACACTCTACTAGGAAAATCAACGTCGTACAATTAGGTAGTACTCGTACAGTCGTTATTGTAAAATCCGAAAAAATAAAAGGGCAATTTGTACAATTCTTTTAAATGTGTATGGTTTTCCCTGTAAATGAAGCTGGGTTGGCGTGGTTTGCATTTGAGAAGTATTTTCGATAGATATCATATTTATTTTGGATTGACTCCTCTATATAGCCTTCAGCTTCGAATCTTCTTCACTGGAAGATGATGATGCCATATTTTGTCCGTAAGTGACACAATCGGTCTAATTGGTGATTACAATTCAAGCTTAAATACGAGTAATGAACATCTACTCATTCAAAAATCAAATACAAAAACCGGCCAAGAGCATGTCGGGCCACGCTCAGTGTAGGGTTCCGTAGTTGCTCACCCTTCACAATAGACGGTTTTAAGCCCGAGGTTTAAGTTACGACTAAGGTTTCAAGCTCTATAAAAAGGTCGTAAACGCCAATGTAACTGTAATTACTTCAATTTTTATATAAAAAAAATGGCTACTGCCCATTGGGTCAATTCTGCCAGTGTCAAAGTTGACGAACGTTGTGCGGTGAGTTGAGCTTTTTGTAAAGTGATAGCGTTTTACAAAAAACCACGCGGTCTACCGGGCCTTGACCCAAGAAGGGCTATGTACGCTTCAAGTTGAATTCTTCATTAACCATTCACTCATACGTTAGTTCACTGCACAATAGGCTATCAATACTACACATTGAACAACCAAAATGAATAAATAACGAATAACTAAACTTAAAGGCATGCGGCCATCTTAAGTCACAAACCGGACTCCCTGTAATTACTTATTACCTTCTGGAAGTCAACTTACGTCCTTTTAAAGAAAAATATGAAGTTTTGCGATAATTCGATAACGGCTCAACCGATTTTTTTAAATATAGTTTTCATTGAAAGTACTTATAAGGCCTCATTTTCATGAATTTTTCCATAATTTTTTGACCCGTGGTTGCAAAGTTAGAGGGGGGGGGGGGGGGGGGGGAAGCTATTTTTTTTATTTTCGGAGCGAATGTTTATAGAACTGCTGACTTTATCAAAATATTATGTTACAAGACCCCTATTATTTTTAAAAGATCTATTCAACGACACCCCACACACTAGTGTTGGAACGAAAAAAAAATTCACCCCCACTTTAGGTGTTTTTAGGTGTTCGAGAGCTACCCGAAAAAAACATTTTCACCTCACTAGCTCGGAAAGCCCAGTTTGTTTGTTTGATATCTATTGAGAAAATCGCTTTTTATCCACATGTGGAGAAAGAGTTTTGACGTTTCAACGCAGCTAAAGTAAAAATTTGACATGAGCTTATTTTCTGAAAAATCCCGTTTAAAATACCTACATGAAAGCTTATTAGACCTTAGTTTTAATAAATGTCAAATTGGTTGATTATTGCAGATATTTTTAAAGATATAGTACAAACCCTTATTCTTTTTTCCTCGCTGTAGTGAGGTGAAAAGTTTTGTGTTATACACGGGCGAAAAGTTATTTTACGTCTCGTGTATTGAAACACTCGCTACGCTCAGGATTCTATTTTGAACCACTCGCTTCGCTTGTGGTCAATCATAGGATCCTTTCGCTAGCTCGTGTTTCAAAAAAACACTCGCGGGTAAAATACAACTTTCCCCCCTTGTATAACAAATAACTATTTTCTTTAGTTTTTATTTTACTGTTTTGTCGGCGTGATACATAGGCATAGGTACTCATACAAAATTTCAGCTTTCTGGTACTAATGATCACGGAGCTAAGCCGCGGTCGGACAGACGGACAGACGGACATGGCGAAACTATAAGGGTTCCTAATGACTACGGAACCCTAAGTAAATTATGTAACGGATTAAATTCTTTATTAAAGTTGAATATAAATTGCCAACAGATATTGAATTGAAATCAATTATAAACAATAATGTGTAAAAAAGTGAGCCTCTCGGCAAAAACACTAATAATATACTGCCAGCATTTCCTCACTGCCTCGAAATGCTAATGAGTTGTGCGGCGAAGCGGCCAGCTATTCAGCGGTTTCACTTTTATGATGAGACATTTGAAAAAATTAAGAATGTTCTATAATTTCCCTGTCACCATGGACAGTCAAAGTAGAAGCCTGCATGTGTTTTCGGAGGCGCTCTGGAGACAACTTGTAGATAGTGTGTTACATACAATTCTGACCACCATGCCATCGTATACGTTTTATGTATATTTTTTTTTTACTAAAGTGGCACTGTCTAGACTTTTAATAGACATCACTGTCTTGTGATAGACATAGTAAATACAGTCATTTGGTAGTTCTATTTGGAAAGTTTTCCGGGAGCTTAGAACATTGGTGATTTTATACATTTTGAATGCAACTTTGCAACTTCGTTTGTCTGCCGCTCGCACCGCCATGGCGCTAAATTCAGCATGGACAAATGGCGCTTAAAGCAGTTTTAAGACAAATTTGATATTTGGAAAGAGCACATACAAATCTATAAAATCACAAATTTTCATATCTCCAGAAAATATTCCAGGTCACCTCTATATTTTAAACCAAATAACTTGTAGGTACATACGCCGCGCAAGGAACGGATATCAGAGTACATCATCCGTAGTTCCAAAATTAACTCATGATGTATTTACAGAGACAATGAGAAAAAACACACCAGTAGCTTATCTTGAGAGGAAATGCAAGAACCGTTACCAATTAACCGACAACATTGTGGTCGAGAAGGGCACACCCGTGTTCGTGAACGTCATGGCCCTCCACCTTAACGAGAAGTACTATCCTGAGCCGGACAAGTGGCGTCCGGAGAGGTTCGAAAATCCGACCGATAATGACAACAAACATTTCACTTTCCTGCCGTTTGGAGAAGGACCCCACTTCTGCATAGGTACGTAGCCGTGTGACTTGTTTTATCCTGTACCTTACCATGAGATAACATGACCGTACTCGCTGGCGACAGCGTAAAGGCTTTGTATGGAGAATAGTACAGCGCCCCTAACGCTTACTTTGTAGAACTACAATTCTCCATACAAATCGTTTACGCTGTCGCTAGCGAGAACGGTCACTGTAACTTATGGTAAAGGTACTGCTAGCAAACGACTATCGAAACGAATCGAGCTCGCGGCGAAGTTAAGGGTTGGGCTTTGCTCTTATTTTTTTGTACCTTGGCGGTAATTGGCATCATGGAACATGAAAAGCTTTTCATCACGTTTTTATTAGCTTCACTTGTAACTAAGCTGGTTAGTTTGTAACGAGCAATGTAACTACATCTTATAAATCACTACTTCTAATTGTCGCATCTAAATTAAACTTTGTATGTCATGTAGTTTACGTGGCGATACAATAATTTGGTATCTCGGAACTGATCTGATAATATAAATAAAATAATTAAGAATGCCAACTTCATACAAGTTTCCTTTTGTTTTTGGTAAGTATATGGCTCCTATCAACTATTTTATTGTATTACTAGGTGTCCACAACTTCCTTCTCATTTTTCTCTTTAAGTACCATAGTCAGTCGGGTAAAAAGTATTTTATTACCATTTTTGGATCACTATAGCTATCCCTGTACCATGATTGGTTAAAACCCGTCGCTGTATCGGCGTGATGAGGGGCCGTAGAAAATAATACCAACAGATGCCGCTGTATATAGCTGGCGCTGTTAAAATTTTCCTGAATACTTACCCCTCTCCAAAGAATTTTCAATCCAAATTTATATATTTATAATAGAATAGATATAGGTACCTAACGAGAGTTCAAGTCAAAATACGAATTATGTGAGTGGCAAGTAGCCTACGCACCAGTCCACTGGTGAGCTTCCCCTCCCCCTTTGTTCGGGCAAATAAGCGCGTGTTCGTAACCAGTCGTAGTGGAGGTGAAACACCCGCATTGGTTGGTTGTATCAGCATGTCTTAAGACTTGCATCAGTTTAAACTTTACTTTTTTAATTCGAATTTCACGAAGACCAATAATAGTTAATTCTGTGGCCTTGACAAAGCCATTAGCACTACATTACTGGTATAAGAACTTCGTTAACCGACTACACTCCTAAGCAAATGCCACAGGTAATGCACACCCCCTAATACACCTACGGACAGTGGCGTGCACAGTTTTACGACAGGGTAGACACAAAATTTTGAGAACCTAATAACTTACAGAAATACTGCGGGACAGTTTTTATTCTTCGTCTTCTCAAATATCAAGCAAATCGACCATCTCTAAATAATTTCCTCTATTAACTGACGACCGCAAACAATAAACACCACCACCATTATCACAATTAAAAGAATACACTAATATTCGCTTATTTACTAGTCACCACTATCACACGTAATAATCAAAACAAACAATAATGGCGTCCAAGTATGCAAAACCTATAGGTAACAAAAATACGACAAACTTAAATAGAACTGTTTTTGCGCTAATTAAAGTTCCAAAAAAGCGCCTTTTTAAATTCGTTACATAGTCAACATCGGAAGTTCGAATCTACAAAATAAATAATAGCTAAGGAGAGAGCGAGACGGGCTACTCGTTCGGAATTGTTCGCTTAATATCGGGCGTCGCGTTATTCGCGCCTCGCTCGCACCGAATGTTCGAGTCGCGGGTCGGAAACCCTACTTCCGTAACGAAGTAAAAGACATAAGACAATGTCTTACTTCTGTATTTGTGTGCGTGAGTTTTGTTATTGTGTGCAATATTTTTATAAGAACGCACACACACGCGGTCCGTGTTACCACGAGGCACACAAATGTAAATTTAGACAGAAAATCGCCTGTCTTTACCGCATACGGCGCGTAGTGGCGCTAGTGCCGCGGAATCGTTCAAGTCAATCTACACGGAATCGACCAATACGTACGTAATTTTGGCGCACCGACTCGATAGATGGCGCGGATCGCAAATTGATTATTTTTGTACATTTTGTTTTATATCTATATCTATATCTATATACTATTATAAAATCCTAAATTTGTATTGAAAATTAATTTTCTATGGAGGGAGGTCATGATTTCAGGAAAAATCTCGATAGCGTGATGCAGGATCGTCATTTGTTTCGTATGGGCGTGCGGTGCCTAGCCAGCCTGGCGCCATCTGTTTTCAAAAAAACCTTTGTCCTCGCATCACGCTGAAACGGCTGGATAAAAAGTTACCAATTTTGGTACAGGAATAGCTGAACATCCAAAGATGGTTATAGGATACTTTTTCTTATGATTATTATTTATCTCTGAAAACATGAATTCCATGAAATATTTTCCTTACAATGTGTAACCTCATAATGACAGCGTTTGTGATTTTGAATTTAGAACGACTCTTACGTGAACAAAAACTAAAAAGTATGAATTGGACATAATACCTCCGCGCGGCCACTCCACAATAAGGTTAAGGTTGTTTGAGGCGTTGAGTTACGGAAACCGTGTTAGATAGATAGAAAAGATGGCGCCAATTGTCGACCAACACAGACGAAAATATGAGTGCAATGTTCGTTGTAAATTGGTTCATGCTAAAAAAAAACATACATTTCTTTAAAAACACAATTTGCTACATAAGGAACTAATTAATGCTCTTTTATTGAATATGCAATTATATTCTTCGGAAGTTTGTAAGTATTGACCATAAAAAAGCCCGGAGACGCAATAAAAAATGTTAATGAATAAAACAGATTTTTTAATGCCATTTTATCAAGTGTAATTGAAATAAAAGTATTTCGAATCAATTTAAGTAAATTAAATACATTTTTAAATATGTTTTACCAACCAACATTTAGAACATTAGGCGAATTTTTTTGTATTGTTTGTGTTTGGCCTAACTTACTAATAAGGTAGCGAAATGAATAATAAACGATAAATATACGATATATTCAGCCACAATTTTGCATCTATGGAGTTTTTTTATATATAAAATTTATTCAAAGTAATAAAATATATTATCATTATTTTTTTGTTTTTAACGGTGTGTTGAGATTTTGTTCTCAATGACCCAATTTTCCGCTAGATGGCGTTGTTTCCTTGACAAAATCTCCATACTAGCGGCTGCATCGCGCTGTTGAGATTTTTCCTGAGTTAATAACACCAGCTCCATACATGTAAAGTTTTGGAGCCATTGATGGGTCTCCTCGACACCGAGGCCAAGGATTCACGCACGTCGTTGCGTGCCTGTGACCACGATTCGGCACAAGCTAGGGTGTAGCTGTGATGGGTTAACCTGGACTTCGAGAATTACTACCGAAGTTGTTGAATATTGATCGCATACCTAATATTATAAGCAGCAGTGTATCAGTTATTGAGAGTTGCTTGCTGCTCGACAATGTATGCATTTTGTATGAAAAACAACCATGATTCGAGACAAGACAAAATTATTAAATTTACAATGTAGAAAGGATTTCACCTAGCCGGGATTTGAACCCAGAACCTACTGAAATAATAACCGTGTCATCTCATGCATTTGCCTTTGCTTCCTTATTCATTATACCACGGATAACAAAACAGTGAGGCCATCACGTATCCGTTCAGTGGTGCTGTCGCCATTATTGACGTACGCTTGATTGAGTTAAGTTGGCACCTGAATCTTATGGCGTTACTTAGGAAATTATTATGACAGGTCATATTATTATATTAGTACCATTGTAGACGAAAATAATATATTGTCATCTTAATAGATGTCATTAATATATGTTCAGGTAGGACTATGAGCTAATTATTTTTCAAGGTGCTTTGAATAGTTATCTACAATAAACAATAAATATTAAAAACTATCTTTTAAACTTACCTAAGTCTTGACTCAATTTTAATTAAACCAAGATGATCTTCACAAGCGTAGCACCGAAGGTGCGGAGCGTTCTAGGGAAGTCGCCCAGGCCCACCCACTAATTTAAATAGTAACTTAATGCGAGGCCGTAGGCCAAGCTCTACGTAGCACCGAAGGTGCAGAGCGTCCCAGGGATGCCGCTCACACAGTTAAGCTTATATTAAGTGTGTGGGCGGCCTCGCATTAAGTTTTTAAATCTACAATAGGCAATAAATATTAAAAACGATCTTTTAAACTTACCCAAGTCTTGACGCAATCTTAATTAAACCAAGATGATGTTCACAAGCGAAGCACCGAAGGTGCAGAGCGTTCTAGGGAAGTCACCCACCCACTAATATAAGTAGTAACTTAAAGCGAGGCCGTAGGCCGAGCTCTACGTAGCACCGAAGGTGCAGAGCGTCCCAGGGAAGCCGCTCACACACTTCAACTTATATTAAGTAGGTGGGCGGCCTCGCATTAAGTTATTTAAATCTACAATAGACAATAAAAATTAAAAAAAAAAAATTTAAACAAGTCTTGCCTCAATTTTAATTAAACCAAGATCATGTTCACAAGCGTAGCACCGCAGATGCGGAGCGTCCTAGGGAAGGCGCCCACCCACTAATATAAGTAGTAACTTAATGCGAGGCCGTAGGCCGAGCTTCACATAGCACCGAAGGTGCAGAGCGTCCCAGGAAAGCCGCTCATACATTTAAACTTATATTAAGTGGGTGGGCGGTCTCGCATTAAGTTATTTAAATCTACAATACACAATAAATATTCAAAAAAAATTTTTAAACAAGTCTTGCCTCAATTTTAATTAAACCAAGATCATGTTCACAAGCGTAGCACCGCAGGTGCGGAGCGTCCTAGGGAAGGCGCCCACCCACTCATATAAGTAGTAACTTAATGCGAGGCCGTAGGCCGAGCTTCACATAGCAACGAATGTGCAGAGCGTCCCAGGAAAGCCGCTCATACATTTTAACTTATATTAAGTGGGTGGGCGGTCTCGCATTAAGTTATTTGATTATATTTTAAGTGAGTGGGCATCTTCCCTGGGACGCTCCGCACCTTCGGTGCTAAGTTACTTTATAAACCCTTAGTAATTTAATGCGAGGCCGTAGGCCGAGTTCCACGAGCGTCTCAGGGAAGCCGCCAACCCACTTAACATATACTTAAGTAACTTAATAGGCGGCTTCCTTGGGACGCTCCGCACCTTCGGTGCTACGCGGAGCTCGGCCTTCGGCCTCGCATTAAGTTACTTCGACTTATATTAAGTGGGTGGGCGGCTTCCTTGGGCCGCTCCGCACCTACGGTGCTACGCGGAGCTCGGCCTTCAGCCTCGCATTAAGTTACTTCAACTTATATTAAGTGGGTGGGCGTCTTCCTTGAGACGCTCCGCACCTTCGGTGCAACGCAGAGCTCGGCCTTCGGCCTCGCATTAAGCTACTTCAACTTATATTAAGTGGATGGGCGGCTTCCTTGGGACGCTCCGCACCTACGGTGCTACGTGGAGCACGGCCTTCGGCCTCGCATTAAGTTATTTTAACTTATATTAAGTGGGTGGGCGGCTACTTTGCGACGCTCCGCACCTACGGTGCTACGCAGAGCTCGGCCTTGGGCCTCGCATTAGGTTACTTTAACTTATATTAAGTGGGTGGGCGGCTTCTTTGCGACGCTCCGCACGTTCAGTGCTACGCGGAGCTCGGCCTGCGGCATCGCATTAAGTTACTACAACTTATATTAAGTGGGTGGGCGGATTTCTTGGGACGCTCCGCACCTACGGTGCTACGCGGAGCTCGGCCTTCGGCTTCGCATTAAGTTACTCCAACTTATATTAAGTGAGCGAGCGGCTTCTTTGCGACGCTCCGCACCTTCGGTGCTATGCGGAGCTCGGCCTGTGGCCTCGCATTAAGTGACTTCAACTTACATTAAGTGGGTGGGCGGCTTCTTTGCGACGCTCCGCACCTTCGGTGCTACGAGGAGCTCGGCCTGCGGCCTCGCATTAAGTTACTTCAACTTATATTAAGTGGGTGGGCGGCTTTCTTGGGACGCTAAGCACCTACGGTGCTACGCGGAGCTCGGCCTTCAGCCTCGCATTAAGTTACTTTGATTTATATTAAGTGGGTGGGCGGCTTCCTTGAGACGCTCCGCACCTACGGTGCTACGCGGAGCTCGGCCTTTGGCTTCGCATTAAGTTACTCCAACTTATATTAAGTGGGCGAGCGGCTTCTTTGCGACGCTCCGCACCTTCGGTGCTATGCGGAGCTCGGCCTGCGGCCTCGCATTAAGTAACTTCAACTTATATTAAGTGGGTGGGCGGCTTTCTTGGGACGCTCCGCACCTACGGTGCTACGCGGAGCTCGGCCTTCGGCCTCGCATTAAGTGACTTCAACTTACATTAAGTGAGTAGGCGGCTTCTTTGCGACGCTCCGCACCTTCGGTGCTACGCGGAGCTCGGCCTATGGCCGCGCATTAAGTTACTTCAACTTATATTTAGTGGGTGGGCGGCTTTCTTGAGACGCTCCGCACCTTCGGTGGTACGCGTAGCTCGGCCTTCGGCCTCGCATAAAGTTACTTTGACTTATATCAAGTGGGTGGGCGGCTTCCTTGGGCCGCTCCGCACCTACGGTGCTACGCGGAGCTTGGCCTTCGGCCTCGCATTAAGTTACTTCAACTTATATTAAGTGGGTGGGCGGCTTCTTTGCGACGCTCCGCACCTTCGGTGCTACGAGGAGCTCGGCCTGCGGCCTCGCATTAAGTTACTTCTACTTATATTAAGTGGGTGGGCGGCTTTCTTGAGACGCTTTGCACCTACGGTGCTACGCGGAGGTCGGCCTTCGGCCTCGCATTAAGTTACTTCGACTTATATTAAGTGGGTGGGCGGCTTCCTTAGGACGCTACGCACCTTGGGTGCTACGCGGAGCTCGGCCTTTGGCCTCGCAATAAGTGTAGTGAACGTATGATATTGTGTTTACGCGTGCGAAGCCGCGGGCAAAAGCTAGTAATTTTATAAAAAGGTAATGTTTGTAACAATAAATAATATATTTCGTTTCTGTAATCAACTAGGGTAGGCAGTGTCTTTTTGTCTTTATAAGGTGCACGCCACTGCCTACGGACGAATGTTTCAGATCACAAAAACATAAAATTCAACTAGCTTGTTCACATCGGTCATTTAATTTTGTCGAAACAAAGCGCAAACAACGAATAATTTAAAATGTATTTTAGTCTCTGAATAAAACATGTATTGTAAGATGGCGTTAGTAATTTTCATCTGATCATAAACACTTTTTATAAACTAAAACCATTTCAGTGAAGGTTAAAGTCACCAAATGATGCTTAACGCACAGCACAAGCAATAAAAAAAATAACCGTAGGTACCTTTATTATTAGAAGAATTCTCTCAGTATCTCCATTTATCCCATCATCAGATCCTGTACCCGTACCATGAGTTAACATGACCGTACTCGCTAGCGACAGCGTAAACGATTTGTATATTACAGCGCGCCTAACAGTTACTTTGTAGAACTACAATCCTCCATACAAATTGTTTACGCAGTCGCTAGCGAGTAGGTACGGTCACTGTAAACTCATGGTAAGGGTAGGTACTGATGTGACAACGGAACTAAACAATACAATTATTTATTTATTTAAACTTTATTGCACAAAATACATAAGTAAAAGTACAAATGGCGGACTTAATGCCATGAGGCATTCTCTACCAGTCAACCACAAGGTCAAACAGAGACATTATTGGTTGGTGGAATTATCCAAATGAAAGGGTTGGTTTTTCAAACTAATTCTACAGTACAACTTATTCAATGGATTAGTGGTATAGTTAGGGCCCGGCCTACAACTCAGACCCCTGAGTCCGGTGGTATGGTGAGTCCGCCATGAAAGTTCGAGGAACATAGGGTTGACCCGTATTTTCTGTCCGTGAGTGTACGTGCAGTGGGACCGCCTAGTTCCTAATGTGATTACAAACTATATTGAGCAATCGCGTGCTTGCGTACATCAAGTTTGAAGTAAGATGTTCCTAATTGTAAACTTACGAAGAGGGACTGCTTGAATGCATCGTAAATATCTACTCTAGGTATAGTTCATTCATAGGTATAGTTAGGTATAGTTCAAAATGATCTATAGCCTTGGTATGTGAAGTTAACTATACATATATGAATATAGTTAATTACATATAACAAGGCCTGATTCCACATGCACACGTTATTAGGCGGTAATAGTGGAACAAAAGATAAGGTAATAACGACACGTGCGAATTTGAAAAGCTGAGATTATAAAGCAACTCATTGTGCCGTTTCATGTCTGTAGCTTCACTTTTTTTTCAAAAGACTACCTATCTTCAATGTACTGATATTTAATTTATAAGTAGGTAATTGTTTTGATTCTCGAAATGCTTTATTACTAGTTATGTCATTGCAAATGAAGACAATCTTTTCCCGGCCAACTCATGTCGTAGTTTATCAAATAAATAGCCCCATAACTACGCGAAGATAGGCACCCGAGATTCAGTACGCCCTGATGGGTTACAATTGAGGTCACAGATAGCTTATTATAGCACATCGATTGGCTCCAATTAAGATTCGCCTGAGATAGCTTGATTGAACAGAAGGTGTAGCCTGTCAAATTGTGGTTTAACCCGGGGATTAACGACCCCTGAAAGTATGGTGTCCTCTAAGTGTACCACTTAATGTAACCATATAAGTACCAGGAGTAAATAATATACCAGGAGTTTATAGTCCATTGTCATCATGCCTATTAAGGCACACTTTTTCCATGGTTTGTTAGTTACTAACGGCTATTTACAATCATCAAAGTTGAGGAGCGTCAAACGGATTACATCGCCAAAGTAGACATATATAATAGTGGCGGTATATCGTATGTATGTCATTATTAATTAATTATTATAGCGCTACAGTATAAAACATACTCGGCCAGTACAACAGCCGTGCAAAGGGCCCCTCGGGCACGCAAGCAAAGAAAGGTAAAAAAAATAAAAAATACAGTATAATACACATAATCAAATCATACTACCAACAGCCCAACCCTTGACCTCATTTACATCTCATTCGTTTATCGTTGTCCAATACCCATAGCCAAGCCTATTATAGCTTTACGGAGACTATTTGTCGATCTGTGTGAGATTGTTCTAGTTTTTATTTATTTCAGGGAAACGCTACGGCCTGATGCAAGTCCGCGCCGCACTCGCTCAAATTCTACACAAGTACAGAGTAGAACCGGTGAATGACATATATGAGCTGCCGCCGGACCCGTGCGCCGTGTTCCTGGCTCCGGCAAACGGGGGCTCTGTCCGCTTCATCTCCAGAGCATAACATATACCTACACAGGAACCGGTCAATGACATATATGAGCTGCCGCCGGACCCGTGCGCCGTGTTCCTGGCCCCGGCAAACGGGGGCTCTGTCCGCTTCATCTCCAGAGCATAACATATACCTACACAGGAACCAGTCAATGACATATATGAGCTGCCACCGGACCCGTGCGCCGTGTTCCTGGCTCCGGCAAACGGGGGCTCTGTCCGCTTCATCTCCAGAGCATAACATATACCTACACAGGAACCGGTCAATGACATATATGAGCTGCCGCCGGACCCGTGCGCCGTGTTCCTGGCTCCGGCAAACGGGGGCTCTGTCCGCTTCATCTCCAGAGCATAACATATACCTACACAGGAACCGGTCAATGACATATATGAGCTGCCGCCGGACCCGTGCGCCGTGTTCCTGGCTCCGGCAAACGGGGGCTCTGTCCGCTTCATCTCCAGAGCATAACATATACCTACACAGGAACCGGTCAATGACATATATGAGCTGCCGCCGGACCCGTGCGCCGTGTTCCTGGCTCCGGCAAACGGGGGCTAGTCTGTCCGCTTCATCTCCAGAGCATAACATATACCTACACAGAAACCGGTCAATGACATATATGAGCTGCCGCCGGACCCGTGCGCCGTGTTCCTGGCTCCGGCAAACGGGGGCTCTGTCCGCTTCATCTCCAGAGCATAACATATACCTACACAGGAACCGGTCAATGACATATATGAGCTGCCGCCGGACCCGTGCGCCGTGTTCCTGGCTCCGGCAAACGGGGGCTCTGTCCGCTTCATCTCCAGAGCATAACATATACCTACACAGGAACCGGTCAATGACATATATGAGCTGCCGCCGGACCCGTGCGCCGTGTTCCTGGCCCCGGCAAACGGGGGCTCTGTCCGCTTCATCTCCAGAGCATAACATATACCTACACAGGAACCGGTCAATGACATATATGAGCTGCCGCCGGACCCGTGCGCCGTGTTCCTGGCTCCGGCAAACGGGGGCTCTGTCCGCTTCATCTCCAGAGCATAACATATACCTACACAGGAACCGGTCAATGACATATATGAGCTGCCGCCGGACCCGTGCGCCGTGTTCCTGGCTCCGGCAAACGGGGGCTCTGTCCGCTTCATCTCCAGAGCATAACATATACCTACACAGGAACCGGTCAATGACATATATGAGCTGCCGCCGGACCCGTGCGCCGTGTTCCTGGCTCCGGCAAACGGGGGCTCTGTCCGCTTCATCTCCAGAGCATAACATATACCTACACAGGAACCGGTCAATGACATATATGAGCTGCCGCCGGACCCGTGCGCCGTGTTCCTGGCTCCGGCAAACGGGGGCTAGTCTGTCCGCTTCATCTCCAGAGCATAACATATACCTACACAGAAACCGGTCAATGACATATATGAGCTGCCGCCGGACCCGTGCGCCGTGTTCCTGGCTCCGGCAAACGGGGGCTCTGTCCGCTTCATCTCCAGAGCATAACATATACCTACACAGGAACCGGTCAATGACATATATGAGCTGCCGCCGGACCCGTGCGCCGTGTTCCTGGCTCCGGCAAACGGGGGCTCTGTCCGCTTCATCTCCAGAGCATAACATATACCTACACAGGAACCGGTCAATGACATATATGAGCTGCCGCCGGACCCGTGCGCCGTGTTCCTGGCCCCAGCTAGTATAGTAGGTATTAAATCATCGGTGCCCCAGCCAACGGTAGCTATGTCCGTTTCATCTCCAGAACATAACCTTTACCAACACAGGAACCGCTCAATGACATGTATGAGCTCCCGCCGGACCCGTGCGCCGTGTTCCTGGCTCCGGCAAACGGGGGCTCTGTCCGCTTCATCTCCAGAGCATAACATATACCTACACAGGAACCGGTCAATGACATATATGAGCTGCCGCCGGACCCGTGCGCCGTGTTCCTGGCCCCAGCTAGTATAGTAGGTATTAAATCATCGGTGCCCCAGCCAACGGTAGCTATGTCCGTTTCATCTCCAGAACATAACCTTTACCAACACAGGAACCGCTCAATGACATGTATGAGCTCCCGCCGGACCCGTGCGCCGTGTTCCTGGCCCCAGCCAACGGGGGCTCTGTCCGTTTCATCTCCAGAACATAACCTATACCAACACAGGAACCGCTCAATGACATGTATGAGCTCCCGCCGGACCCGTGCGCCGTGTTCCTGGCCCCAGCCAACGGGGGCTCTGTCCGTTTCATCTCCAGATTACAACCTTTACCAACACAGGAACCGGTCAATGACATATATATGAGCTGCGCCAGACCCGTGCGCCGTGTATACCTCCGCCAACGGAAGCTCTGTCCGCTTCATCTCCAGAACATAAACACAAAAGATAATGCCTCAAAAAAGATAGGACGATTCGAACATGACCTACTATAAGAAGTGAACGCTCTTCAAGCACACGTTTTTCTATGATATTGGAGGCAAACGAGGAGACGGATCGCCTGGTGGAATGCGATTACCGCCCACGGTCACCTGCTACACCGGAGGAGTTAGTGGATTCCTGGCCATTCAGATAGGAGTACGCAAAAGCAAACTAAATTATACTTTATGGGCAGAATGATAAAAAAAAAACAAATGGTATGGTTTTGTGTACATTTGCGTATCATTACTGATTGTGCATAAAGCTTCACAAAGTCATTGGTAAGGACGATCCCTCATCGCGAGCATTAGCCCGTAATATATGCTCGCGGTGAAAGAGCACCCTAATTGTTCTTAGTCTGAGGATACAGTCGATTTGCAGCACGTACGAGCTACCGGTAGACCCGGGTGCTATGTTGTTCCGTACCGGGTTAAGGCTTAAGCTTACCCAAAGACATCTATGTTTTAATTGTTCGTAATATTGAGTATATTATTAATATTGAGTGTGAGCACGGGCTCACCAACAAACTGTATGTTTGAGAACTTAATTTTAAGTGCATGCAATGAAAAAATAAATAAATGAATACGTGAATTTAATGCCGATATCTTATTTCATACTTACGGCTTACGGGTTTGATGCCTACGAGTATACACATGCACAATCGTTTCGTTTCACTTGAAACATGATTAACATTGAGTATTTTAAAGGCATACAACAGTCCATAATAATAATTTCACATTTAGAACACGCCAGCAGCCAGCACTGAGGGTCGACTACACCAAAGCTAATAATCAAATTTTCACAAAAATAAGAGTTGCCACTTTAAAAATAATTACACATAAGTAATAAATGCTTCACAAATTTATTTTAACTGGGTAAAAGTCAAGAGGACGCTTACATATATCGATATCATTGGCAGTGAAACTGTTAACTCTTACCTATCAGCTTACTCTGAGAGTACGATGACTATCCCCCGAGACGCACCCCTATGAATAGAAAGCTCGGGTATGCAATGTCAACGTTCAACGTACACTCGCTTAATGGCACAATGTGAATCATAGATTATGGATGCGTGAGTGTTATTTTCTAAGACTTACTTATCAGCTGCTCTGAGAGTTCGATGACTATCCCCCGAGACGCACCCCTATGAATAGAAAGCTCAGGTATGTAATGTCAACGTTCAAACGTACACTCACTTAAGAGGCCTTTCCTTTTAAATTTTATTTTTTCATAATGTTTTGATGAATGTGAATTTTAACTTTTTAAAGTGAATACTACTTTTGCCTGACTTCTAGAAAATATCATAGCTATGTTATTTTCTAGTCTCATGCTTTAATTGCGTGCATTCGGAAATAAGTAAAAAAAAAAAACAGTTTCTAGCGTTAATTTTGTAAATTTCGAGTAGTTTTTTTAAACAAAAATTATCAATGAAAAATCTAAAATGTAGATTTCAAATATATACCAATAAATCTCAATAGCCCTGTTCTAAGTAGTAACATCGATAATATGAACATGATGATGAAACATGTTGGCTGCGTGAGTGTTATCGTATAAGACTGTTAATACTTACCTACTTATCAGCTACTCTGAGAGATCGATAACTATCCCGTGCCCCAAGCCTATGAATAGAAAGCTTTTGTATGCAATGTCAACGTTCTACGTACACTCACTTAATGGCACAATGTGATCAAAGAGTATACATTACATAGAGTAGAGACTAAAAGAGTTGTTTTGTTAAATGGGTATTAAAAAATTCAAAATGGGTTTTTGGATATAATTAAACCTAAAAATATTCATAATATGTCTATATTAATCAGCATGTACGACTATATATAGTAGTATTATACATAGGTACACAATACACATGTCGCTATCAAAATGTCTCGTTTGTCAGCAAAACAGAGGAGGCCATTAGTATTGCGGTACTAATACGGGATAACCCAGCCTGATACGTTATTTTCAATGCGATACTAAATATCCCCTCTATTACAGAAAATAACCAAGCAGACTCAATCAGATCTATACTAAGTATTTCAATATTCTTAAATTGTATCTAATAATTTTGGTACAAAGAGAGCTGGACATCCAAAGATGGTTTATGGATACATTGTACCCGACTACACTTAAGGACAAAAATACGCGGATTAAGTAGCGGGCACCTTCTACTACAATATAAGTTAAACTAAAACACACATCACTTCACTAAATATTATAAAACAAAGTCGCTTCCTGCTGACGTCTGTCTGTCTGTCTGTCCCTATTTATGCTTAGATCTTTAAATCTACGCAACGGATTTCGATGAGTTTTTTTTACGCGTACATTACAAACGCTAGCTGAACCCGGCGAGATAGATCAAAATAATGTACTACAGTATTGTACACCCTAAAAAGGTCTACAAAAAAGACCACGATGGTATATGTATATCTCTTAGGGACCACAATAACCATTGTTTATCCTTTACTTTTTACGAGAAATAATGGTTTATTTACGAATGGATGAATCCTTATCCAATTAGGTACTTTAAATATATTGTGCATTTAATATAGATCAATATGGCCCTTTTAGATCAATGTTTTCGAAGATATTACACATTTAAAATGCATGGACATAGCCGGGGGGCCGGCAGCGTGTGCCTATAAATAGCAGTGCACCCGTGCGATGTTGGGGCGGGTCGCTAGTGTTTTATAAAGTATAACACTCTATGTGTTCCATACTCTTTGCTGTGAAAATACACTTCGATCCCGATACGATACGAGTACGTAATCCCGAACTAATACAGGCACGAAAGTGGAGATTATGCAAAGTTCGGATTGCTGGATGTCGATACATTCAGTAAAAGTGTTAATGCCATCCGGTATTGTTATAGGCGTATCCTCCTTCTACTCCTCTGTAGTCGGGTAAAGATTATTGTTTAGTATTGCAGAATTAGTTGAAATCGGTCCAGCCCTTACTAGGCATAACGCATCCGCAGAGATACATACAAAGAATAAATCCATAAAATATTTAACTTTTGGCCCAGATATAGTTATACATATTACTATAACAAGTTCAGATGATATAGGTACAGATTTACGTTACATTACTTGTTACCGACGGAAGTGCGGCATGGATGACTAAAATCAGAGATCTTATTTCATAACATAATGATGGCAGCAGAGTTTTTTAATATACAATGTTCCTAGTATACTTATAGTTAGTAGTATAGTCCAGTTCCGAACTACGTAGTACAAAATAACAATATTTGTGGGAAAAATAATATACAGTTCCTACGATAAAATCATAGCAAACTATCACTCTTTAACCACGTTGTTATATTAAATTATATAGTTAAAATGTTTGTTTCAATTGTAAAGGGCTTGTGCACAAATCATGTGAGGTTCGATAGGGGGAAGTGGGGTCACGAAAAAATCACGATATATATCACGTTGAGGGAGGGAGGGGTATAAGGAGACCTCACGTGTGTTTTTCTACAGTGAACGAACTATGAAAAAAAATTCTCGGTTTCGTTAAAAATAAATCTTCACTTGTTAAATACTTCAAAATAGCGAGTCTATTTTAAGAAATTCTGGTGAATAATACACGTAAGTTTGCGTGGGGGAGGGGGGGGGGGGGGATAGCTAAGAACCTCACCAAATATCACCAGGGGGGAGGGGGGGGTCAAAAAGTAGCCGAAAAACCCTGGCGTGATTTGTGCACAAGCCCCAACCTGCCGGTTTGCCTATACATGTTACTGTATACGTGCCGACATATCATGAAATGGCGGCGTTTCACGATATGCCTAGGAATTTCGTGATCTGCCGGATTTTACGATCGGCCGCCGACATATAAATAAATCGTTTCTATCCGCGTCTAGTAAATATTCGTGCAGCCGTGTAATCGATAAATTTAAATAGAGCGTTGTTTATTGACCGATCGAGCGAAGCGTCTCTGTGTCTACTTTGCCAAAATTACTTTCGTATGTCCGGGTCTATGTTTCGATGTTTTGTATAACAGGCCACATTTTCAACCTAGATTCTCTAGAATTTTTGTGAGTAGGCTCGATAAGCATATGGATATTTAGTTAAAGATTTTTCGAAATATTCAAAATGGCGGAGATATGGGTTAAATAAAAATAAATAAATAAAATAAAATCTGAAATTTGATATAGTCAATTAAAAGGTTATTTTTCCGTTTGTAAAGGGTGTAGCCAGTATCTAGGTACCTACATAATTACTAATACTACGCCTTGGCTGGGAATTCTCTAAGCATGGTGCAAAATATTTTTTTATAAATTGCTCCAGTATTCACCGGAAAAAACAACTATTTAGATATTGCATTAATATTTTCAATTAATTTAATTACTCGTACCTACATTTTTAAAAAGATTTGGGACTATAATATTTACTTATTTGCACACATTTTATTTTTTGTGGAGAAACCAATGCCACCTTGTATACAAGTACACCTTTAATTAATAAAACACAAACTCCGTTAGAAGTAATCCACGTTGCGATAATGGGTGGGTAGAAATCGAACGAGTAGCTCGGCCCGGCCGTGTTAATGCTAACACTGGATTACCGGAGACCCGGAGAGCTGGTGCACTGAAGTGCCGGTTTCAAGGTTAGTACCTACAGTCGACGAACAGAAATCCAATGCAAGTAAGAAAACCGGGTGATCAATCCAAATGGGTCAGTAGGGAGAAGTCAGAAACTATAAGAGATAGGGAAATCTGTTCTTAGGAAACATGGCGTCATTTTTTTATTTAATAAGCACTACATTATTATTTTTTTTATAAATCTCATACATAATTTTATACATAAATCGGGCAAAACCGCTGTAAATAATGTTACAGAATTTTAACCAGGTTATGTTTATGTATAAGATTTATACAAAAAATGAATGCAATTTCTATTACCCAAAATCTAAAGTTGATACCATACCATGGTTCTAAAGAAAAGATTTCCCTATCTCTTATAGTTTTCGTTTTCTCCCTACTGACCCATTTGGATTTATCATCCTGTATATTGTGTGACAAAGATTTTTTTATTGATAGAATTGCCTCTTTCTATAGGATACTGATTTTCAATACGTAATGAAAATTTTATAAAATGTATTTATTTTAGCATTCGCGTTTGTAACTGCTAGGGTAAAATAAAAACAATAGAAATATTACTTATAAGGTAAGTATTTAAATGAATTCGATGGACGACACTAATCTTTATTTATAAATTCTATGTTACTCCTAAGTTAGGTTTTTAAGCACGGTGCATTGCATACTTTACCCCCAGTAGTATTTTTATAGTAGTACCTTCGCAGTGCAAATTCAGTTCGCAGTACAATTCTCTAAAATAGTAGAGTATTTTATCACTTTTTTTCCTAGGGTATTTTTTCACTAGAATACTCCGAAGTTTCATTTGTCCGAATACAGCATCTTTTTGAATTATCGTATTTTTTTTGATATCATATAACCCTAACCTAATCTAATTATAGAAAGTATCCGACATATATGATGTATTCGCGCTATTTCGAAAATTCAGAATATTGATG
Source organism: Apotomis turbidana (assembly GCA_905147355.2). NCBI lineage: Eukaryota > Metazoa > Arthropoda > Insecta > Lepidoptera > Tortricidae > Apotomis > Apotomis turbidana. The sequence continues at coordinate 49,698,693 of LR990280.1, read as the reverse complement.
ATTTCGGATAAATGAAAAGTCGGATTTTTTTTGTGATCCCTTTTATTTAGTGTATGCAAGCGAGCAGATATTAATTACGCCGGCATACCTCTGCAGATTACCTGTGGAGCTAAATTCGATGTTTCTAATGACTCATGTCCCAAATACAAAGTATACTCGAATTTAAGGCTCCTTATCCGTTCAAAAATGCATTATTATCAATGTTACTTAGGACGGGGCTATTGCGTTTATTGGTTAATATTAAGGTTTGAATATTTTATGAATAATTTTTGTTTTGCTACTACTAATTGACAAAATACACTCAGAAAACTGTTTTATTTTTCGACTGCACGCAATGAAAACGTGATAGAATATATTAATATCTAGAAGTAAGAGAAAATATTATTCACTTCAAAAAATGCTTAACATTATCAATGTATTGTTTATATGAAAAAAATACATTTTAAAATGTTTATGGCCCACATTGGTGCGGGTTGTATGGGAGCGCGGAATTAATTATTTTTTATGAAAGGCGGACATTTAAAAAGTTATAAATGTGATATTATCAATTCAAAAAGTAAAATAAATAAAAAAATGGTTGCCTGTAAAGTCGGTTTTACGGGCGAAGGAAGATTTTACGTGACAACGTCTTTTTCTCGGTAGAATATTTATTTGTATCATATCCATTCACAATTATCTTATTCCTACTTATTATCTTTTTTATTATTTTTCACTCATTTATTCAATATTTTCTCACCGTTTAAACCTTCCCTTGACTTCCACGAATATTTCAATACTAAAATTAGCCAAATCGGTTCAGCCGTTCTCGAGTTTTAGCGGGGCTTACCGGCCCTCCTAACAGACGTGAGCGGGCGTTACACTTTTTCATGAGTGACTCCGAGCCGCAACCTAATTTAAGACGTTGTCACGTCAAAAAGCATCAAATGTACCATCAAATACAAATAATTATTAACTAATAAGATAATATTTTCGATAATAATAAGAGAAGAAAAAGACAATAATGCACGCATTTTATATCCAAATCAAGCCCTTTGTTAATTAACTACCCTCTTGACCAAAAATTAGTAATTGTTCAGCATCATGTGTTTTGTATTAGTTATTTATAAATAAATAATGCACCAAAATTAAAATCCTTTCAGTATAGGGTTGTAAAAGTATTCTACTGTTAGATTTAAGTCAAATAAATTACTTTAGTTGATGTGTAATTTTCGGACTTTATTCCGACCTTGCATCAATGTGCGGCCTCTTAACACCGTTGGTCAACAATTCATCTTTATTTTTATTATTTCATCTTCACACCCTGTATAGATTTGGTTAGCGTATAAAACAGCTAGCTACGCGGTAAAATACCAACGGGAACCCGAGAACAACGTTGCAGTGTACAATATTAGCAAATAAGTAGCCAAAATGATGTGGCGGTAGGAATTTCCCTGGATGTCTGCCCCCAATAAAGGAGGGATTCCGGCAGCAGAGCCGCGGGCTGTATGAATTAATAAGATCAAGAAACTAATATGTACGGAGTTTGCTAACCTCTTTCGGTCATGACGGCTTTTAAACTTCTTGACAATGAAAATAATGTTAATATGTGTTACTAGAAGATGCAACTTGTACTATGACCAATTTTGGTACAGGAATAGTACACATCCAAAGTTGGTTTTGGTTATAATCTACATTTAAACCTTTTTAGGGTTATCGAGTTGAAATTTAAATCATATACTTAAGTCTACGCGGTCCCTTGAAGCTGTGAATAAATCAAACTCCTACGTTAACGTGAAAAAAAGATACGGCCGTTTATGTCGCAAAAAACGTACATTTCGACACTCTCAAGGGAATAAAAATGATAGGGTACTTCCCGATGACCTAGAACTATGAAATTTGGGAAGTATTATCGTCACATACTACAAATACCTTTAAAAATCAGAAACTATACATTTGTAATAAAAACATAAAAAATGTAGTTGTGTATATTTGGAGAACTCGGTTGCGTTAAGTTTGCACCTCGTTTGTATGCGGCGCCATACATTTCAGAAGCAAACGTAACTCAACCAGGCCTATTGAGATGGGATAAGTGAAAGTTTGTACGGACCCTCGGTGCGCGAGTCAGAGTCGCACTTGGCCGGTTTATTATTTATGATGACTAATAATTGACGTTAACGAAGCTTCGAGCATCATCTTCTTTTTATTGTAAAGAAGCTATGCAGGACTGATAGGTATGTAAGTACCTATTGGATTAGATGATTGGTTTCTCGATCATCAGCTGAAAGGGAATGGCCATTAGAATGAAGCTTTTAGCAGTCAAACTACTTAACTGTAATTAATCCTACTAACTAATATTATAAAAGCGTGTGTGTGTGTGTGTGTGTGTGTGTGTGTGTGTGTGTGTGTGTGTGTGTGTGTGTGTGTGTGTGTGTGCGTGCGTGCGTGCGTGCGTGCGTGCGTGCGTGCGTGCGTGCGTGCGTGCGTGCGTGCGTGCGTGCGTGCGTGCGTGCGTGCGTGCGTGCGTGCGTGCGTGCGTGCGTGCGTGCGTGCGTGCGTGCGTGCGTGCGTGCGTGCGTGCGTGCGTGCGTGCGTGCGTGCGTGCGTGCGTGCGTGCGTGCGTGCGTGCGTGCGTGCGTGCGTGCGTGCGTGCGTGCGTGCGTGCGTGCGTGCGTCCGTGCGTGCGTGCGTGCGTGCGTGCGTGCGTGTGTGTGTGTGTGTGCGTGTGTGTGTGTGTGTGTGTGTGTGTGTGTGTGTGCAAAACAAAATCGTAAAACGTAATCTTAACTCTGCCACATCACAAGTCACAGCCATATTAATAATCCATAATAATATTACAGAGAGAAGATGGAGATCTCTCGATTTCATCGCCATCCGCCACTTTTGACGTGTCCCTACTTGACAAGTGGTGATATCCCTACAACATCGCAACTTCGTCCATTCGGTCGCGCTTAATTTGCGTTTCCTTTGTATGTGCCGGCATAAATAACAGGCATACTTTAAATTGACCGCGTAGTGCGTGAAATTAGTCACTTACGTTTCATTTAAAACAGAAATTCATATGCATGAATAGCATTTTTGACAATCATTATCGCCTTCGTATTTCCAAAATTGAGATGAGATATGTCACTTGAAGCTCATTGCATTTTAATGACAGTTCAAAGACAACATCACTGTTATCTAATAGTTTTGCGATCTCCCAGACGGCATTCTCGAATTAGGTCCCTGTTGTCTGAAAATTTTGAAGATTTCACACATAACAATGTATCTTTAAAATCGCTTTAATAACACTATAATATTTCTATAGTGTGAACCGACTATATTTAGGATGAGTTTGCATTTATGCTACACCCAGGCCAAACGTATGGAAACAAGCTTTTATTACAATACAAAGCTGTGATTTCCTTACGGAATAAATTACACAATAATAATTATAACGAATTTTTTAAAAGCCAATAATCCAAGTTCTGCTTATGAAAATTGCCAGTTCAACACTTTAGAAAGGCAATGAAAAAAGACGACAAATAGCTTTTTCCTGGAGTTTGGTAAGTAGGTACATTTTTACAATATTATGTTTTGATAGTGGCCTTTTAATGTTTTAATCTTTTGGGGACGCCTAATGGTTACTTACATTTACACAATGAATAATTATTGGAAACTCTAAATATTAAAAGAAAATTCTTGTTTCTATACTTTTGGCCTGGGGTGTACCTATGTGTGTTCATATTGAGACTGTAAATGAAAGAATACACAAAAGTTTAATTAGAGAACACACGAAAAAGAACAAACGAATATGAAATGGCTTTAGGCGGAAAATACACCAAGTCCTTATGCACGGGATCGTTTCTGCCTTTCTATTACTTGGATTCACAATATACGAATGTGCCCTTTAATATTCTTGAGAAACATAGACGTATGTTATGTAAACGCTAATTTTACCCACCAATTGTTAATCTGCAGTTTAATAAGTTTTCGTTACGTTTTCGTTTTTTGATTCACGCTTTTACTGCCGACTGTACTTTCTTACACAGACGTTAATTGCTCATCAAGACGAATTAAATAAGCTAAAACACGACGTCCTACGGCCACCTTCCGTCTCCATCATCAGATCAGCTCCAAGATACTAAATTATTGTATTATGATATCAAGTGTAATTCGATCCTTTTGCTGCGAGGCTCTGAGGTAGTATTTGAGCAGTGCAGCAGCCAAAGTTGATTACTCTTTAGCACCACCCAGGGGACACGTGAAGGGTATCTAAGGTAAGGTAATTCCCGGAGGCCCCGCCGAAGACCTGATCAACCTCAACGACGATGCCATCAAATGGTTAATGAGTCTCATCTCAAACTTAATATATAAGCTGTATTCGACGATTAAATACACCCTGCCATACGATTAAATAAAAAATGTATTATCACGTATACTACATAGGTACAAAGTTTCACTAAGACAATTGGAATTAAGTTAAAATTTACTTTCGAGATTTGTATACATGGACAATTCAACTTTTACAAAATAGTACTTTACATTTATGGTGAATTCGCGACTGTCGCAGATCGCAGGTGTGTGTGGGCGAAACCGAAGGTGAGAGTCACAAATATGTGACCTGGGGATTTACGAATTACCGCCCGTGGTTTGTCTAAAGTGTTACGGCTTGCCTTGGCCAGGAAGTGCGGTTTTCTCCCCGCGTGGCCTAGGGTCCCATCATTTCCAATGAAACTTACAAAAGCGTGTTAAAAAGAGAATAAGTCGATCTGGCTCATAACATAATAAAATAGCCCATATATGTATGTATTCCTGTTATTTTCCTCTAGCCTTACTCGTCCTTAAAATTAGTTTTATCGTTTTCCAGATAAAGTCTAAAACCTAAAAAGAAATACAACTAAAAAACGAATCTAAGAACAATGCCCCCGCAGCCTGGTCCGAAAAATACAGACGGCATTTTCTAGCTGTTTCGCAATGCTAATGCGTCGAGGCAGCTGCCAGCTTTTGTGGAACCTGTGACACTCTATAATAGGTGTAAAAAAATTACAAACATATGCCGCTTTTGCTGCGAGATAACAGTGAAAAAAATGCGACTTTGATTCGAGCAGCCCGTCTAGCACAACTATGCGACATAGAGCTACCCGTCACTTTCTCATGTTACTACACAGAAAGAGACGGGCAATTATCTCGCTTGAGAAATAGTCGCATATGACAGTTATGCTAGAAGTGCAGGTGTCAAAAAAACTTATTGTTTTTTCTGTCTTGAGGTGACACTGACTGTAATTTCTCAGCCACGGGTTAACTATAAAATTTGAATCATTCGAACTACACTATTCAATCTCTCTTTCATATCTTGGTATGTAAAAAATGAGCAACAAAAACATGCGCTTTCGAAATTCGATTTTCAAATCCAACCTCAAAAACTTAATACGTTCCGTTCCGTTACGCGTAATAACATAAAATCTTAAAGACACAAAATTATTTTACTGCATTTTTTTACGCATTAATGTCTATTAGCGTCAACTAAATGATGAAATAAAAACGATACTGTACGAGTAAGCCATATATTATATAAGAAATAGAGCAACTGGACGAGAAAATCCATGATTAAATAGTATAATTTGGTAGTTGACCCATCTGGCCCTGTAGTGGGTTCAAATCACGCTCAATACATAGGTATTTTGTAAAAAAAAATCGCCTAAACATAAACATTCAGTATTACGTATTTCTTACAAAGCATGTCCGAATTGTTAACCTTGATTCCGATATCTTCCCAGGCCAGTTTTCGGTGTCAAAAGAGAGTTGAGCAAGCACCCGATCTTACCTTGACAGTACGCGGGTCAAATCGAAGCCGATTGCAAAGTATTTCATGGTTGATAATCGAAATTAAAATATCGATTCCTTTACCTCAACAATTGATAATATTTCATATTTCTAACAGGTTAATTAATATAGAGATCGAGAGTGCTTTGTGTCGTACATCATAATAAAATATACCTATGTTATTTTTTCGGTATGTCTACAACATCATATCTACAACAACTATGCCTGCATAGAATTGTAGTGTTCGACCTATCTGCGAAAAAAAATAAGCTGTCAATAACGTCAACCTCTTCTTTTTTTATTAGACACCAGACTAAGGTAAACTTACTATTGTGTCATAATTTTGGAGTAGTAATTTTGAATGTAGTATAATACATTTTAGAATGAGTAAATTTCAATAAATATAAAAACAGTGATTAACCCTTTCTAAGCGGATCACAGTAAAGTAATAAAATTGTAATACTTAAAATATGATAAAATTTCAATGTCATATTTTAAGATGATGGTTTCGTTTATCACGTGATAAATAAGTGATTTAAAAGCATCTGTCACTCACACTCTTATTTTGTGAAAACGTGACGGATGCTTGTCACTTATTTATTGCGTGATAAAAGCAACCATCATAGGCCCCCCCGAAGACTACTTTTAAATTCCTTGTAGGTACACCAAGGTAATGTTGTATACCTTAGGAATGTGCCGAATGTGTTACGACGAGGTTTGAAAAAATTATCCAAATAACGTATAGGTGCTATCGGGAAAAATAGAAAAACATAACGCTTCAAAACTTAATTTTTCCAATGTTGAATTGGTTGTTGTAAACAAACCCAAATTTGCTAAGTTTGAACCCAAATTTGGTAAGTATGTTTCGAAAACGTATTCAGTATTATTTCTTAACTGTGGGTAATAATGTAGCCTCACGAGGCCCTTTTAATTCTTATGCCACATAATAGCTTTCAGAAAACGACAAGTCCAAATAGTTGCTGACGTCATGTTACCTTTATATTCCTCTCTAGGCTTATAATCGTGTTTTGATATAGGTTACACGGCCATATCAATCTAGTAGTTTGCTCCCCAATCAAATCATTGTCGTCACGAGTTAGTGAGTTTGTTGTGGTCATATAAGAGGCTGAGTAGAGTTGAGGCATAGGAATTTATCCATGTTGCCTCACCCTCACAAAATGCACCGAGGGCCGTATTTCAGTTCACAGTAGTTCAGTCGTTCAGTCTGCCGGCGGGAACGCACAGGGACGGCCGTACCCACGCCCGCCCCTAGCGCGATCATATCGGCACACCGAGCCGTATCAAATATTTAGACAGCTTTAATACCGCTAATACAATTTCATCGCCCGACTTTCCCTTCCATTCAAAATGAACTTGTAATTGCAAGGCGAGTGCAAAGGAGCGCGGTAAGTTTGAAATAACTATGGTAATACGCGGGCATTTTGACATATTTATGCCATGGTTCGTTAAAAAAAATATTATTTGGTGTCCTTTCTGTTCGCTGAACAATCATAACGCATTACTTTTTTCACGTTTTATTTCCAACTCGCGCTCACTGAAACAGAAATTCTTTCCAGGTTTTATTTAAAATCGTTATGTAGAACCGTCCTGTCGTGATGAGATTTGTTTTATAAAAAGTTATGAAAAGTTTACGATTTCTGAAAATACTTAAGAGGGAAAATTAGAGACATTTGGGGAAAATAATTCGTCAGTAAGTTAGTAAACCGATCCTTTTGTGTAGATTACATAGGTATATGCATATTTTTAAAACTGGGAAATAATTAAATAAAACGTGGTTATAGTGAGAGAAGTAGTTAAATATGATATTACTATGAACTCATATAATATTGCAAAACATGCGGTACCTACTTAATACGGGTGTATCGGTTGACCGAAGTAATTTTTCGATTAAGTTAATACCTTTTTCATCTAGAGTAGACCACCGAATGCTGCAATGAGCGCGACTAGACATATAGTTGAGAACGTCATTAGGCGGTAACAATGGAACAAATAATGAGGTAATAACGGCACGTGCCAATTTGAAAAGCTGAGATCATAAAACACTTAGTCAGCTAATAACCAGTATGGTTTTCGATTTTCTCATTATGTAGTCTCAAGTGGAATCGGGCCGTGATATATCCCACGTGGCAAAAATGTTGCATAACAGCTTATACAGTTCTTATACGACTTATTCCAGCTGTGTAAGGGCTGTATTAACTCGTGTGCTAGTTGGGATGATACTAAACTCTTGCCCGATTTTTAAGAAATTCTGTTCGGGTGGAGGGAGGGTTACAGCAACGCTGGGGTTGGCAATGTGACCTTGAAGTTAATATTAAAAAAAAACCCGTAGACCTAATCAAATCTCTTACACTCAGTTGGCTGCGTTTTCGCGAATTAACTTCGGACGGGTAAACTAGATTTGAGCGTAAGCGGCTTTTAATCAACATCCTCGGCCGCCGAGGAATTAATATGCATCTTGATACCGGATTTTCTCACCGTATTTCGGAAAGGGCTGACCCGTCGTTTCACAAACGAAAGATCCCATGTGGACCGAGCATTTGTATGTGACACGGCCTTTATTAAAAAACTTTTGCGACAACGACCCCTGGATGAGGTTGATTGATTAAAAGCAGACCGTTCAGCCTTTTAGGGACTTCGTGTCATTACTTTTAATTGTCTGTCGGTATTCATTAACACTACTCCGAGCCAGAAACAAAATTGCTGAGCGGAGATGTGTAAAATGGACCAATCAAATTCCTCTAATTTAAATGAACTTCTTTTGGGCTGCAGATTGGTTAATTTCCTCCGCCCAGCTTCTGTGGACGGGACTTATTGTTGTTTTGTTACAAACATAATTCCGTTTTAGTACAAAGTACTAGGCGTTTAACTTAATGTTCTTAGTTTAGGCAATGTTCTGCATTAAAATAATCGTGAAAAAGTACTATTTCGGGAGTTGGTTCCTTTATGGGAGACTTTAAGCATAATTTTACCGCCTCCTTAAGAATATATTTACACTTAAGGCGTTCCCAATGCTCTCTAACTTATTCAATATTATATTTAAGTTCCACGTCACCGCTTACGCACTTCCATAAGTTTCAATTTCAGCTCACTTACTCGACTGTGTCTATTTGAGTTATGAATTTGTGCCTCTGGCGAATAGCTTTAACATCCAGTTAGCGTTCCAGGAGTTGGGTCAACTCCCAATCGAGATTCCTCGTCTGAATTAATAATTCCGACTTAAAAGTCTGATACCTATTTAAACTGTTTAAGTTGGAAAGTTTCATTAAATCAGGGTATTCACTGTTAAACTGGGATCTAGAAATGATGATAATCGGACGTTTCGGCTTTAAAAACGATTGGTGCAGAAATCTGAAAGTATTATCTGCTAATTACGCGTTCGGTTTTGATGGAATTTCCCGCTGAATGAACTTACTGCTAAGTGATTGATTCGTGTTTTTCATCGAACGATGAACGAAATATAGGCACTACTAAGAACTTTTTGGCAAATATAGTTACGAATCGATCATTGAAACTAAAATGTTTACTGGATATTTGGCTATTATTACGGGTTTGTTAATTAAATAATGAAGGATTATCGCGGATCCTTAATAATTTGTAATAAGGTAGTTCCGGTGTATTCATTGAAACTGATTTTAATTATCTGATAATCAGTAATCGGAATAGGCAGTGCAGTTTTGGACGAATGGCGAATGACCTATTAATGATATTGATAATACTTATACACCTTTAGGGAAATGCGTTTACGGATCCCGCCTAATCGGGGGACTAGGGCAGTTATGACTAGGCATCGGATTTCTGATAGCACGGTAAGACCATAGAGAGATATGGAGCCGATATTAACATTAACATACAATTCATATAATAACAATAAATATATGATTATGATTATGATTCATACTCATACTAATGAGTGTATTTAGTTCGCAATTTTAATTTTATAGTCAAGGACAAAAACAGAAGAATATACAAAGGACTCATTTGTGTAGGTATTGTTTTTTGACGTCATCATTAAATACTTAAATATTTGCGGCATTTTCCATGTTTTCTAGAGTAAATTGGGTTCTATATTGAGGGATACGATTATGAATAGAAAGTGCATGATATTGACTATTAATATAGTTAAATTGAGGAGTTTGTAATATTGTACAAATGTTATTTTATTTATTTAGTGATTCAATTTTTCCCAAGTAGCAAACAAGCTGTAAAAAAGCTTATACAGCCTTTATTCAGCTTAAATTAGCAGTATAAGGGTTATAGTTATTAGCGTTTCTGCAGCTTCTTTTGCTTCTTGGTTTGGAAATGTTAACTACAATAACCACAAAGGCAGTTTGAAATCAAATATATGAAGGAATATGAGAATTAATTATATTTTCATGTTAATATTGGCTCCATAGCTCTCTAGTTTTACCGTGAATATCAGAAGTCAGATGCCTAGTTATGACGGACTAACCGATACTTTGGACTATCGTAAAAAATCACGAATCAATTAACAAATGCCGGCTTCGCCTTTAATTGGAGCGTCGCGGGATCTTTTGAGCATTCAACCGCGTGCACATGCAATTACAGCTACAATAATGAAACTTTTCCAAGGGGAGAGCAAATTGTAATCATTGTTCCAAGTATCTTCCCCGTTTTTTATAATAAGGTGCGGACTCCCTTATACAAGCTGAAGCGGTGGCAGCCTCGTTTACTGGCATAGATATTTGGACTGGAGTAGGTTTACCATATTTCAAGATTTATCCTGAGAATAACAAGAATTTCAGGCTCTTAGGATTCCGATGGTTTTAGAAATTTCAAGAAACCTCAGTATTTTAATATTTTTCTAGTTATTTTTATCATTCAATCTTTATTTCAGAAGAAACCACTATCGTACAAAACCCTATTTAATAAAATAATGTAAAACATAGGTAAGTAGAGATATTTTTAAGTGCAAAGTAGGTAATAAAAACGAAGAAGAACTTCTAAATATCGATTAAGTTGTATATCTACTATGGTTACATGAACAAACCTTAGGGTCCCAGCGCAAAACCGCTTAATAATTTAATTTATTTTCCTACAAAACTTACTAGCGTAATTTATAGGTTAATTTAATTTATTTTCCTACAACACTTACCAGAGAAATTTATAGATATAGGTACGCTATTACGCTAATAAACTTACAAATAACGAGAAAGTCTCGGAATTTTTCGATACGATTCGGGCCTGTACTCTGGAGTTTTAAATTGTATATTGGCAACCCTAACTGGAAGCCTGCCTGCTCTTGAAACGTCCGTGCTCCTAGCAAACGGCAGCAATTAAATTACTCTTGTACTCTCGCCTCTACATCAGAATATAATTAAAAGAGTCATAATCCCCAGGAACACTTAAACAAATGACTAGTCACAAACTTTAATCTCTAGCTATTTCTAAGCAGGATATTTTGGCTATTATAGCGGTGTTTCAATAAAATAGTCACTGAATAGCGACATAGTATTTGGTTTTTTGTTTGTCCGCTTGCGTGTACAATGTATGTGTACATAATACGAGTCTCGTGCGCGCACACACGCCTGAAACAGTTGACAGGGTGTCGCCTTTGACGAATACGTCAATGAAGGGATCATCATCATCATCATCGTCAGACGTCATCATCAGTATATATTGATTCGTCAGACAGATTCGTCACACTAAAACGTTTAGTCGGTTTTTTTTGGTTCCATGCATTTTATTCTATTACTGTTAAGCAAATAAATGTTGCTGCTTTTTCTTTCGACTGGACAGAGTTGTTGACATTTTAACCACAGGGTTAAACAGAAACACGTATGGTACGATACAAACACTAAATAGATGCCACTTCCAATGTACTCATAAGTGCCTAATAGAAGTTGTAGGGTATTCTAGAAAGGGATTCTGCTATCTCCGGCCTACTTTTGAGGCCCTCTCCGGGACTATTGCGATCGGATTTTATTAGTTCTTGTCACGCACACCTCTTCCTCTTTCCCGTTAAGTTACTGGCCTGTTTATAACTCCTTGTCTTTTCGGATAAAACATTGTTTTCTATTTTCGCTCTTTAGCCAGGCCTTTTCAGTGACAAATATGTTATCTCCTTGTGTATTCAGTATTGCGTTTTATGATATCTATACTAGGATATCTAGGTCTACTCTATACGTATTACGATTTACAATTTAGTCTTAACGGGATCATAATTCCATGAAAATCTTAAACATAGGTATATATCTCTCTAGATAGAATTCCTTACAAGGTGACAGGTCCCCACCTTATTACTTAGCCATCGTTCTCTGTCTGTTAGCCTATTACATCTATTACATCCGTAAAATTCTCAAATCTGTTTTTCGAAATGTTTCAAAGTTGGGGAGATCTAGGGGTAAAATACGAAAAGAAAAACATATTTCAGATATTTCCAAACAAACACGCGAGTTTTTCAAATCACAGAGCAACTAAGTAGTGGTAGTACAATAGAATTAAATCTGTGCACAAATGAGGAGTGTCTTTTCAAAAAGGCTTATTTGTATGACTTTCGTAGAGAAATAAGCTCTTTTGTAAATATACCTCAAATAGTGCCTTGAGTTTAGAACTATAAAGCCGACATCTGCCTTCATGTACGAATAATGTTCTGTACGTATTGTTCGCAGCTTGAGTACGCTGACATTAAGTACATTTACACGTAGGGGTTCATAAACTAATGAGTTCGCACGCACGTATAGTGTACAGAGTACAGACCTACCTATGTCCCTAGACTACCCAGATGTTGTGACTTTACATTTAGCTAAATAATACGTTTTATTGTGAAATTTGATACTTAGATTAAATAAAAATACAAAATTTGACGCGATCCTCTATATTGAAAGTGGGGAACGAACCCACGACTTCTACTTATCCGGAGTAGTGCTCTGACCCCGGAGTGTCCGCGATGTTATTTCTACACATCGAGTGAAATTAAGCATTATAATCTATCATAGCCCCCTCTGTACTACATTTTTTCGTATAGTTTAATAATATATCAACTCAACGTGTTCATCTGCCTTTTTCCCGACACGTTTTAATACGACACGCTTCGGGCAGTAATCAAAAGTCTTCTAAAGAAAATGGCGTCCGTAAAAATAACAGGACGCTACGTGACATAACAGACATCCCTTTCTAGCGACCTTGGTCAAACCCGATAAAAGATCCGGAAGAGGGTAATTTCTTTTGCTTTTTTTGGGAAATCTGTCTTGGCACGAGTGGACTTCTTGATTTTGGATGTTACGTTGATGTTTCACGACATTCCATATATACTTACTCGAAACTTAAATTCGAGGCATTTTTTAAACAAATGTAACTAAGAGCTTTAAATAGCAATTATAGCTGTAAGTTACAAACTAAGAGCACACGCAATTAACTCATTTCTTCCCAACTAAGAAACCACACAGTAATTAAAAAATACAGAAGCTTATATCCCACAATATTCCATAAAATTACTCATTCACCATTTCATACCACATTAAATTTTTCTTGAAATTTTATCCATCGAAGCGTTGATTGACACTGGCATTAAAAATACATTATCAAACAATATCCCTTACTACGCGCCATTCGTATTTTGCGTAGTAAACCCTCTGCGACGGCGTATACTCTTGAGCTCAAGCAGGCGTGGTCCAAAACATGAGAGACCCGCGAAGAATTGTTGTTTTTACTATCAAATATCAACGCAGTCAGTCAAACCAGTGGGGTAACTAATATTCTTATTTTTTTTTTAGTTTATTCAAACATTCTTTCAAAGATCCATCCCCGAAACATATTGTTTCTTAGTTTTAAATTATTTAATTTGTCATAAGTTTTAATAAATCATGGATACTTTTTTATGTCATAGCAACCGCCAAGGCTATGACGCGGACAACCAGAAACCCTCTTGGGTTTTTGGGGCCACTAGGCAGCAACACGACCACTGCAACAGCCCCTACCGTTGGCACCGTCGCTGTCGCCAAGCCGAATGCCAGCAACAAGCGACCTACACCAATCATAATCTATCCGACTGGTGAGTGGATCCATACAATCCAATATTTGCTAAATGAGTGTCTCTGGTCGCTTTTGAAGCCCAGTCAAATGCGAGCAACAAGTGACCTAAACCAATCGTAATCTATCCGACTAGTGATTGGATCCAAAGAATATCAATCTCTGCCCGTCAGGATCTTCTTCAGTTAACTTTGAGGGATGTCAGACTAGATGAACACTATAGTTTAACGATTTTCCAGTAAAACGAAGTATTGACGCTGATATCATACACCGCACGACTTACTAGATGTAGGTGCCAACGTATTAGGCACGTACTCAATATAGTTTAAACCATTAATATTTAGCGTGGCGTGACGTCACATGTATTTCTAAAACTATATGTGTTACTAACACTGTATGAACCCTAGAAGTCAAAGATCATTATTATTTGTTTCTTGTCTCATACAGTCTCGGGCTCATGCGTCCCGGTCTTCTAGAAGGCTTGCGTGGGGATATGGATCCAACACGTAGAGGCCTACTTGTTGAATCAATGGGATTGCAATAGAAAAAATATTATATTATAATTTCACATCCATATTTTTTTCAAGCGAAAAAAATAAAGTTCACGTTTAGGGTTAAGCAGGAGTTATAGTATTTTATTTATTTCCTAAATGGTGGTTAGCAGTAGTAAATGTTTCAATGCTAATATTTTTAAACTGTAGAGATGTTTACTCCCGCCCACCTCCCGTAACATGGGCGCCCAAACCGCCACTCCAAATGGGTTGCCTTGTCATTCGTTTGCTGCTTACCTAACTAGGGCAATGCGAGTACGTAACAAGGCACAAAAACCGCCCCTTACCCGTCTCTGCGTCCGTAATCTGACTGCTCGCGGTCACAGTCGAAACCCAGCCCAAAACTTTACTTCAGAACCATTCCCAGATGGAAATGACGACAGTGATCGATTCACAAAGTAGTGGCGCGAGCAATCCTATCAACACATCAACTATTCGTACCACAGGAGCGATAGTCTTTGTACTTATGTTTATAATTAGCAAATTAAAATCATGCGGGCTTTACGGGGGTTTTTGAGAAATATCCGAAAATTCTATTAATGTTGAACTTTAAAACGTTCAAAATTAAACAACCAAAACGCTTCCACACTCGAATTATACGAAAGTTATTTCACTGAATGTTAAACTAAGCAATTAATCTTATTTCCCTAAAATACTTACGACATCTGTCTGTTTGGTGGCAAATGGTGTTACTGTCTGCGCGGGTTTAAAGTTTATTATTTTAGGTTTCACTCAGACGCTAAGCTGGCTATTGTACTAAATATAGATTGGCATATTCGGAGCAACCGTCTGGAGAAATGCAGTAGATGAAAGCATTCTAAATACAAATCCCACTGTACAGTGCTAACGAACTCTGAATAACACTCCTTAACCCCGTTGGAGCCCCATAAAGAACACGCAACATCTTTGCGCTAAACTTTAAATGTGAGAACCGCGATGGCGGATTAAGTTAACCTGTAATTAATTACGATTTTGTTTTCAGTCACCCCGGAATCGATTGTAGTGCCGATCGTATCATGCATATTCGGATTCCCGTTGCTGGCACTGACAGTTATATGCTGCCTTCGACGACGAGCGAAGCTAGCTAGGTAAGTAAGGGCAAAAGCACAATTGCTGGTTACATTATCATGACGTGGTGCCACGTAAGATATGACAGAACATTTCGCGTCACGATGAAATACGTGGAATTGTAGTTCGGCTCTGAAATTAGTGGATACAAAATTGGTAAATTTTACGTGTAAAGTATGTAAAACGTTTGGGTTATAACCGACATAAATGTTATTTATGGATAAAACTACCTAGGTTACCTTTTCCTAAACACACCTAACAGACGAAAGAAAATCTAAAACTGTGGCAGTACGAATCGCTGGAGTAAAAGTTATGAATTATATAGCAGTCCGCGCACAATACTTTTCAAAGTTACTAGCAGGTTAAGAAAAAAAATTGGGCAAGTGCGAGTCCGACTCGTGCATGAAGGGTTCCGTACCATAATCTATAACAAGTTTGTTGTATGAGAGCCCCCTTAAATATTTATTTTATTTTATTTTTAGTATGTGTTGTTATAGCGGCAATAGAAATACATCATCTGTGAAAATTTCAACTGTCTAGCTATCACCGTTCTTGAGATACAGCCTGGTGACAGACGGACGGACGGACAGCGAAGTCTCAGTAATAGGGTCCCATTTTTACCCTTTGCCCTTTGGGTACGGAACCCTAAAAAGTGAAATGAAATGAAAAGACGGGGAGGGTTTCTAATAGCATAATTTGTTGACAACGTAATTAGTCAATTTTAACCTGTTAATGATTGCCAGGCATTATATCTGAATAATACGGAGAACAAAAAAAATATGTTTTTGCCTAAAAAAAAGAAAAAACCCTACTAAAACATTTTCTTTTTAATATTGGCCCGTAAACAGCGGCAGAATTGAATTTACTGGGCCCGTTTTTACCTCGGTTTTTTTCTGTTTTAAAACTCTAGTGAAAACAAATTTAACGAGCACCAGTTATCGATTCAGCTGACGTGAAAAAAAATTGGTCGCAGTACCCTTCCCATGAGTTAACGTGACCGAATTTGTATGGAGAATAGTGTTTTTTTTTTTTATTTTTTTTTTTTAAATGTCTTTATAAATGGAGAATAGTACAGCGCCCCTAGCGGTTACTTTGTAGAACTAACAATCCCCAGACAAATCCTTTACGCAGTACTAGAGTACGGTCACTGCAAGGGTACTGAAAGCGAGTGAAAATAGAGAAGCGGTTGATATATCTGTAGTTACAGTTACACATGAACGCTATTTCGAAGCGCTAGGGCAAATATTTGTGTGATGAACTCGAATATTTGTGCTTGGGTCATGTTTTTAGGGTTCCGTACCCAAAGGGTAAAAACGGGACCCTATTACTGGGACTTCGCTGTCCGTCCGACTGTCCGTCCGTCCGTCCGTCCGTCCATCTGTCACCAGGCTGTATCTCAAGAACGGTGATAGCTAGACAGTTGAAATTTTCACAGATGATGTATTTCTATTGCCGCTATAACAACAAATACTAAAAATAAAATAAAATAAATATTTAAGGCGGGCTCCCATACACCAAACTTGTTATAGATTATGGTACGGACCCGCACGGACTCGCACTTGCCCAATTTTTCTATGTATTTAAGTATAATAAGTAAGCAATGTATGACCCATACAAATAAATAAATGATATGATATGATATATATTTATCTATATAAGTATGTAGGTATATCGTCGTCTAGTAGTTACCCATCATAACATAAGCCTTCTTGAGCTTAATTTAGGACTAGATAGATCGATTTGTGTGAGTTTGCCGATATTTATATTTATAAACAACTACCTAAGTATATGAAAAATTATAAAAAAATCTGCATAACTATGATTTGAGTGAGTTTGACTGGTATATATTTATTTACAAATTAATTGTCATTGTATTTTTAATAAATTGTTACTGAATTTGGCTTAACTTTTCTATTGTTGCGTGCCATGCGAATATCACAATTATTTGCCCGTGCTTTGTCTGTTTGGCTTTACGCTCTGGGGTATAGAATTCATTAGCAGCTCGTCTAGCACAACTACGCTTCGCAACTTAGCGCGCGACATAACATAGCCCGTCACTCTCTCACAGTACAGGGAAGAAAGAGATAGGTGATATTTCTCGGGCGAGAAAGGTAAGGTATTAGTGCAGGTATATGTACATGTGCTTGTATGCGAATTGGTAATTAAGTTCTACGTTTTACGCGTATATGCTCTTGCTCTATATGGAATACGTATCAAAGTAAATTGTGAACACTACAGGTACCACTTCGGAAACATCGTTTAATACATGATGTTCCCGAACTGCATGATGACGTTATCGCAATTATCCTCGTCACGACATCGTGTCGTGAATATTTATAACATTGATTTGCAAGCGACGTCAAAAAATACACAAATGTGTTACATATTTACGTAGTATCGCCTTATGTACTTCATCCGTAAGCGTAAAAATTGTGAGACTCATCTAAATTCTCATTAAATAAAATTGAATTTCAATGAAGCAGAATTGAATTTATTCGCAAACGACCCAGCATTGTCATTTTCCTCAAACAATAAGTTGAGGAGTAGTTTTAAAAAGGTCTTATTTCTCTACGGTAGCCAAATAAAAATAAGTCCTTTTCAAAAGACAGTTGTTGTGAAGCCGCGCAATTTGAAATATCATAATCCCTGCCTTTCTTGTCTTTCCTTCTTTAGTTATAATCTGTACATCCAGGGGCTAACGTTTCCGTTTGCGTAGACATTTTTAATGGCATTTGTCTGAGTGATCACCACTATGTATATGTGTCTCCTTTAGCGAAGTATATTTTATTTACCTTTTAATTGACGAATTGTCCGTGTAACTTCGCCCACGTAGTTATAGCCGTGAAATGGCTAGATGTCAATCACAATATTCACAATGAACCCTACATAGGTTCAACGGGTAGTTCATTATTAATGTTGTTATATTTAGTTTGATACCTCGCGTAATAATAACATAAGCAAGAAGTCGGGAATAGAAAGCATTCTGTGTATTATTTGCTCGGATAGCTCCTTCAATAAGATGTGCACATGCATTATTATTTGTAAAATAACATGTTGTAGACCAGCGAGTTACAGAATAGTTACCGGCGATAGGAAGCGAGCTAATTTACGTCGCTTTGCTATTTCAATATATCACTAAAGCAGAAATATAGTGGCGAGACCTCAGATACACGTCAGTGTTAAACGTCGAATGGAGACCCTGGAGGGTACCTACATTGACACCGGCCCTTTACTATTTACCGGTAACAAGGGGTTTGCCAGATAAATCAAACCGAACCTGACGGAGTCTTTTCTTTCTATCAGAGAGCGAGCACGACGCCGCAATTGCGACCTAGATCGCGGGGAACTATCCGTGGTTCGTCTATCACCAATGAAGGCACGAGCAAGAGCCGTGAGCCTGGCGAGAGCCTCCCGCCCGTTGCCAACTCTCGAGCTAGACACCGTGTTGGAGGAGCGCTCGGACCCCGAGCAAACCACATTGTCGCAAGTAAGTCTGTAAATATACTGTGACCTAAGCTGCGGCGAGCTGTCCGTAGTTCGTCTACCACTAGTAAAGGCGCGTGGGCTGTGAGCCTGGCGAGGGCCTCCCGCCCGTTGCTAACTCTCGACCTGGACACCGTGTTGGAGGAGCGCTCGGACCCCGAGCAAACCACATTGTCGCAAGTAAGTCTGTAAATATACTGTGACCTAAGCTGGGGCGAGCTGTCCGTCGTTCGTCTACCACTAGTAAAGGCGCGTGGGCTGTGAGCCTGGCGAGGGCCTCCCGCCCGTTGCTAACTCTCGACCTGGACACCGAAACGCTTGAGCTGGACACTTTGCTGGAGATCGCTCGGACCACGAGCAAACCACATTTCCGCCAGTAAGTCTGTAGAGATACTGTGACCTAAGTTGCGGCGAGTCGCCATAATCCGTCTATCACCATTAAAGGCGTGTGGGTGGAGAGCCTTGCGAGGGCCACCCGCCCTCTGCCAACTCTCGACCTGGACACCGCGCTGGAGGAGCGCTCGGACCCTGAGCAAACCCACATTTTCGCAAGTAAATCTGTAGAGATATTGTGACCTACGTTGCGCCGAGCTATCCGTAGTGCATCTATCACCAGTGAAAGCGCGTGGGCCGTGAGCCTGGCGATGGCCTCCCGCCCTCTGCCAACGCTCGAGCTGGACACCGTGCTGGAGGAGCGCCCGGATCCCGAGCAGACCACATTTTTGCAAATAAGTCTGTAGAGATACTGTGACCTAACTTGGAGCGAGCTGTCCGTAATCCGTCTATCACCAGTGAAAGCGCGTGGGCCGTGAGCCTGGCGATGGCCTCCCGCCCTCTGCCAACGCTCGAGCTGGACACCGTGCTGGAGGAGCGCTCTGAGCCCGAGCCAACCACATTTTTGCAAGTCTGTAGAGATACTAGCTGTGACCTAAACTGCGGCGAGCTATCCTTAGTCCGGGTACATTGAGTGACCCATTTATGACATATGTATATGACACACCTTTAAAATCATCGGCGGTGACCCCGCCTGACTAATACTACCGACTATTACCTATTTATAGTGCAGTACCTACTCTAAGTCAAGTCTTCATATTGAATTACACCCCAAGTAAAATAAACGCATTGAGTAAATAATTGTTTGTTATAATTTAAGAATTTATATTAACTATTGAGTAGCAAACATTGTAGTAGAACTGAGAAACAAGAAATTGTTACATACATTTATTTTAGTATGTTTCATGTTTAAATAAAACAATTTAAACGGATTATATCGCGTATATTAATTATTTGAGCCTCCCTGACGTATAAATGCCCTTCTGGTACATGTGTAACTGTCTTTACACATTAGGCCCATCTGGCATGTATGAACACCTTTATTTTAAATTAATATTTACAAAATGGGTAGTTTTCACAAATGTAACTTTGACAGAGAAAAATTGTGTTTTTCTCAGTCAACCTTTGACAACGGTATCTGTAAAGGTACTGAAACGTCAGGGAGGCTCAAATAATTAATATACGCGATATAATCCGTTTAAATTGTTTTATTTAAATGTGTGACAGTCGCGGAAACCGAAGAAAATATTATGTTTCATGTTCTTGTATCCAAAAATTATAGGGCAAAGAACTTGGCACCCAAATAGATCTCAATTCATTTGTCGGCGAAGTTGCACGCGATATTGAACTTGGCTTTCATTTAACATTTATGTTTTTGATGGGTAGATTTTAATTGCACTCGTCGTTTTAGTGATTCCGTCCAACAAGCCTATAAACCCAATGCCAATCGGGATCATTCGAAATTTCGCCAAGATAAATCTAATACGAATGAATGTCGAACTATCTAAACAACAAATAGCGTGCTCTAAAGGTCAGTAAACTGACCCTCACCTAAGTCGACTAAATAGTTAGTAGCCCGCTATATAGAGAAGAATAATCGACTCATCAATCCAATGCGCCCTTGCGGCCTATTTGGTGAATAAACGATGCGAATGGGAGGAGGTGTTTGAGATAACGGGACTTCTTACGGATCACGAATTCTTGTTTAACACTCGTGGGACATTTTTGTCGTTTATCCTGGAAGTTGAGCTTATTTTATTGCGTTTGTTTTGGAGTGATAAATTAATGCTGCTAGAATAAATCAATTTAGTAGGTAAATAATAATGGACGCGTTTGTTCCGGGCCAAACAGCAACATTAAATTATATTTAAATTTTCCTATACCTGCGTGGTCGTTACTCTAGGACTTTACTAGCCCAACGGCCATCCATTCTCCGATCTATATGGCCTGTCCATTGCCCATTGTTCACCTTGTTTTTTCTGAGAATATCGTCATATCTGATTCTATCACGCAAGGAAACTCCGAGCAAGGCGCTTTCCATTGCACGTTGCGTGACTCTTAGCCGCCTTATTAGTCCCATTGATTGGGAACGACCGTGTCGCAGCTGTCTGCGTGGGACGGCCCCCGACTAGATGGACGGATGACCTCCTGAGGGTAGCGTGGAGTCAATGGATGCGATCTGCACGGGACCGCATTTTGTGGCAAGCTATGGGCGAGGCCTATGTTCAGCAGTGGACGTCTGTGGCTGATAGATCGATTTTTAATTGTGTTTCACTACCTACTTTCCATATCAATACCCACATTTTAAAGTTTGTTTTATTCTTTAGGTGGAAATGACACCAGATCGCGAAGTTGGCGCGATTCTTTTCGGCGCAGTCGGCGCGATGGGCACAGCAGCGGCGACGGCGGCGGCGGCGTGTCGGGACAGCTAGCGCCGCGGGTCGGCGCAGCTCGGCGCCCGGTCCCCGCTCTGGGCCGCGCTGACCTCGCAGCTGGACGTCGACGAAGCCGACCCCGACCCCGACGACCCCGAGCTGGAGGTGGACGAGCCCAGCTAGCAAGACGAGCGCTCGGTGGCAGACATCGGCGAGCACATGAAACTCTTTCTAGACATTCCTCTTAGATTCTAGTGAACTGCATATCCTGTGCCAGTGCGTCAGTTTCTGTGAACATGAGCTTTTTGTATCAGCTAATATCAAAGAGTGTGAAGGTTATAGTGAGACATTGTTTAAGATACGTGCCGTGGGAAAAAAACATCAGGTCACTCCATATTTATTCTGTTGACGCTGACTAGCGATGATGACGATAGCGCAATGACGCCTGTCGCCGCAGGCCACTCTGAGCTGCACTGACCTCGTAACGCCGAAGCCGATTCCGACCCCGATGACTCCGGCCTACTACTGACCGAATCCAGCTAGCAAAGCATATTCTCGGTGGTAGACATCGAACATCTATGCATTCCCCCTAGATTTAAGTAACCTGCATATCCTGTCCAGTGCGAATATCTGTAAACTAGGGCCTTTCCTACCAGCTACTACAAAATAGTATGACTATAATAGACTGACACAATCTTAGAAAGATCGTTGATATGCGGTAGCTGGATCAGCTGCTTACATTTTGTCATGGTGAGCCTGCGTAGAATTGAGTATCACGTATGGGTTAAACTCGTGTGGATGTCGGTCTTATATGGTTCACAGTCTAGACACCAGTCATTTTGTAGGACCGCAGTGTTGTTGCTGTGGACGCCCGTGCTGTCTGAGGTGCCGGTGCTTACTACGCGAAGTGTTGTAAGTCCAAATCGTCTCTTGACTACCCAAACTCACTAAGTAACAAATACCTACTTAAAACAAAGCTTATGTCTTGGTGTCAATCTACTTACTAGATACGAGATTAAGAAGAACAGTGACAAATTTCTGTCAGTGGATATTGATTGTCACTAGGCGATATATTTATTGCTATAATGTAATATCATAATGTTGTCTAATCATGCCTCTTTCTACATAAAATTGTATTTTTCTCAGACAGTGTCTTTCTGTTAATTCTCAATTGTCTGATGCTATTACCTAGTGCTAGTCTAATAAGCTTTAATCCGGTCTGACAATTGCACTCTTGCCATACTAGTTTTACGTTACTGAGTAATATTTATCACGGTAAAACGTTTAAGTAGTTTTCGTTGTTAGGTAATACAAGTATAAGATATTTTCGACCACAATCCAGTAGTTTAATCAATGGATTTTAATGAATGCACACATAACTATGATATTTACATATTCATCGTAATGTTAAACCAAATATCACTGTTTAATAATTTGATACATTAGTTATTTTAGATATCTAAATATTAAAATCAGCAGTTGTAGAAATGAATGTATAGAAAGTAGGAGTAATTAATGTAAGTTTATGTATTGTAGTTAAATCCCAAGACCAACTATAAGCTTATGAAACATTAAAACCTACTTTCCAATGTTTGAAAATATTTTTAAATAACCTTAAGACGAAATACCACTGCTCAGATTTCCATTGTGCCTGTTTGCGTTAAGTTTGCACCCGCTAGTGATGGCGACTCATAGAAATGGGATACAAACTAAATGAAACCGCGTTAAGCAATTCGAAGTACGTTCTCGACTGTTTCCTCATAAATTTTGGGAACTGGATTGGGAGGAATTATACAGCGTATATATTTGATAGAACCGCAAATTGTAGCCAGACGTAGATTTTAGTGCTATATTCTGATATTTATAACAGTTATTAATTTAGCGTTAACTTCCATAACATAATTAATTTTTGAAAATTTTCTGACCAGCAATGTATGGCGTACACTTATTTGAGTTATTACTAGTGACAGCTATGACATCACGATGTTAAGTGTCAACAAACACCAACAAACAAATACATCGCGTGCTGAATTATTTTGAAATGGAAAAAGAGTTAATTTTTTTTTTATAATGTGCGGATCAATATATTAATAAGTGCTTATATTAAGACCCCGTAAAGCGGTTATATCAAATATACACGCTGTAGAAGCTCCGCTTATTAATTTAACTAGGCGTCAGTTAAACCGACTCGGTTTGCAGTGAAATTTTGGCCAAAAACAGACAACCCGTACACAAAATATTAAAATAATAAGCGCAAGAACCGAAACGGGCAGACGCATAACATGACCTTCCAAATCAGTTGCTAAAATTTCGCTACGGTTAAGTTGGTTTACAGTCTGACCAAAAAAGCAATACTGTAGTGTCGTCCCTTTCTAATCAATTTAAGAAAACGGGGAAGACGACGACGGGCGCACAGTCGAGAACGAAACCTCTATTTGTATATAAAATGTTGCAGTGGTGTTTCCTCTTAATTGAATGTTTATGTGGCTCGTACCACCACACAAAGTAAAAGGTACTTAGTTTTAGATTCGTTTTCATAATTTTAAATTTATAATGTACGCACTTAAATGGAAATGTCAATATGAATTAAATTGTTTAGAAATTATTTACTTACTTATTTGACGGTTTATCTATATTATCATCACACTAACATTATATAGGTGAAAGTTTGTGTGTTTGTGTGTATGTTTGTTACTTCTTCACGTTCAAATGGCTGGACCAATTTTGATATATTTTGGTACTATGAAGGTAACTGACATTGACATCCTGGATTAACACATAGGCTACTTTTATCCCGACTAATGATGTGTTCCGTGGGAAGGGCGGGTAACATTGCGCGGCGCAGCTAAAATTCTAAAATTGTATCGAAAATCGGTGTTCTATGGAGAGGGGTCAATATTTCAGGAAAAATCGTAACAGCTCAATGCTTCTGCGCGGCGTCAGCTATATAGCGCCACCTGTTGGCACACTTTTCTATGGCTTCTCATCATGCCGAAACAGCTAGACGGAATGTAACCAATTTTGGTACAGGGATAACTGAAAATCCAAAGGTTATAGGATATTTATTACCCGTCTACAATACAGAACAATACGCGGACGAAGGTGCAGGCACCTCCTAGTGTAAAATAAAAACTACGATCCACTTGGAAGAGTGGACGAAATATTATTTGCATTTGCACTTATGAATTCTGTCGCTTGGAACAGGTAACCTCCCTAAACCTCTGTCTTTATTGAAGTCATCATCATCAAGTAACTAAAACATTACAGAAGGTTCTCTCTTGATTTTTTGTGTAGTATGCGAAACAGTTGAAAGTCAGGCTATTTAAGAGTGCTTATTATATGAACGCGCCCCGATTCGGGCCGAGAAAAAAAGACAAAAGGCGGAACCAAGCATATTGATGCGCACATCACAATACTCGACGCGGACTTGTGTTCCAACCTTATATTGTCAAAATACAACTGATTCTGTATTGTTTCTGAATAATATGGTACGAAACGTCTATCTATCTTATCAGAACAGGAAAAGAGTGCAACTCTCTTCCTGCGCATATTTTCCCTGGAAAAATTTACTTGGATATCTTCGAGCCTGAAAAGGCAATTTCTAGGCGAGCTAAAATAAACTGCGTTGATCATGGTGGGAAGTGAGTCTTACCACAACTAAGAACAATGTTATCGAATGACACCTACACCTCTAGCACAACCTGTGATACGACTCTTTCTAGAGCGATATATTTATCTACATCTTTCTGTGTAGTATTGTGAGAAAGGGACAGGTGACGCTGTGCCACGAAGTATAGATGTGCTATAGCAATTGAATTTTTCATTGATGATTTTTGTTTCAAAAACTACTCGAAATTTACAAAATTCTCGCAGAAAACTGGTTGTATCAACTTATTTTCGACTGTAAGCAATGTATGAAATAGCTATGTTACTAACTAGAACTCAGGGAAAAATATTATTCACTTCAAAATGTTGGTTGAAATTTTAAACATATTTGTCATTATATGAAAAAACGTTTTTAAAAAGGAATAAGGCCCCTTACTTAAGCCGTTCATGGTGCCAAGCTTGCTAATGAAATATATATCCTCAAAATACACTCCAAAAATATAACCCCGTTTCGTTTCCCGTATCGGTGCCAATTATATTTCAACCATAACAAAACCAAACGCAGGGTATTAATAAAGTTCTGTTAAATGGTAACATATTACAAAGAACGCGTGTCAAGGTCATCCAAAACGCCATGCAACATCGATCGCCGGCCATAGATAATCAAGGTAATTATAATAAAATGTAATTAAAAATTGAAAGCGGTTACGCCACACCCCTAGTGCACACTGGTGCCTGAGCTATTTAACACAGGTCGCGTTGCAGAGTGACCATGAGTTAACAGAGAAAGAGAATTCAACGACACCTTTAATGTTAAAAATATCGAGTTCAGGTTACGGAGCGAGACAAAGAGATAGACAAACCTTAGATTATATAATATCCCTATTTTTTGCTGGACTGGTGCGCTGTGACACAGCTGACAAGTATCTCTCTCTTCCTTGTATTTTCACTCGTTTCTAACAGCTAAGAAACCATCTATATTTCGTCAACAATCATCAAGTGCTTAGTGTACCCAGTGTTATGATGGACGGAATAATACTTAACTGAAGAAGTCTTGAATAGGATAGGAGAGAAAAGGGCATTACTAACACTAATAGAAATATGATAGGGCATCTGCTAAGACTGATGAAGATGACTTTTTCCTCAAATATATCAAAGAAGGAAAAATCGAGGGAAAGCGAGCTAGAGGAAGTTCAAGACGAAATTACTTTGATAAATAAAAGAAAAGTCATGTTTTACCAAGAAGTGAAGGAGAAAGCCCACGAAAGAAACGGGCTGGCGATTGCTACACCATTGAAGAAGAAGTGTTATTTAGTTGACATTTGAATAACTATATAAAAATAAATAAAAAAGTGCAAACACCTATAAAGAAATGTCAAACAAAGATTGGAAAGGTATACATATTTGCTACCGAATGGACCTTAGACAACAATAAACGCACGGGCATTAATAACAGTCCGTTAAATGCTAACGTATAACATGGAACGCGTGTCAAGGTCACTCGAAACATGCGGTGCAGCTTCGCCGGCCATTGATCAATGAGGTACCTAATTATAATAAAATGTAATATATAGCGGTTACACCACTATTATGGATCGTCTCGTCCGTAACCGGACCGCCGATTGGCTTCCCACGCATTTTAAGGCTGGGTACACATTTTTGTTTTACAACCGGGTCTAATAAGGCCAATACATAAATATATATATTTGTATAGAATCTTCTTATCGATTCATATTTTTTTATGTGGTAATACCACATTTTTTTTATTTTTATAAATAATGACACAAAGGTAAATTGGACCCACAGACGGACCGCATTGAGTGAATGGTGAATCATACCAGTAAAGGTACCCCGCGGGAACCCCGCTTCGATTGTAGTAGATCGCATTCAATTTTTCTTTCTTAATTTACCTTTGTGTCATTATTTATAAAAACGTAAATATATAACTTACAATCTAACATGCATATTATTACCACAATCATAAAAATTATATTAACATATTAGGTAGGTGTCGGGTCAGCCGTCGCGATTAAGAAACGCTTTCGGCAAAAATTCGTCCTGCATGAAGGTCGACAGCTTGACAGTTTGTACCCTCACCATAAATGAAACAAAGTTTACATTGTGACGAGATTCCAACTGTTCGAACCTCATGATGAAGTAAATTAACTCTAAATAGGTCGTTAAGATACGCTTGGACCCACAGACGGACCGCATTGAGTGAATGGTGAATCATACCAGTAAATTGAAGTATGTATCAATTAGTGCACTATTTTATGAAAAATTAAAACACATATTTTTTATAAAGTTGTGATATTCATATTTGTTTGTAGAGAAGATAGTTCCGATTATGTGCGGCTGTGATGACCGGCTTTACCCTTTTTATGAAATTTCGGCAAAGATCTGGCTGTATCTAAATTCTAACTGATAACGCGTCAAATCTCAGCGTTGAGCCCAGGAATTGTTTCTCGTTTATTGGCATAAGCCTGAGATTTTACAAAATCGTAAAGGAAAAATCACACATCATTAAGTCGCATGCTCTTGGACTCTTGATGTACTGATGACAGTTAATCGGAACAATCATGGGTGACGGCTGTAAAATTTACAAGTTATAATGCAGGCATGCAGGAAGAAATACAAAAAAAAATTATCGTGCACTCTTATCGAGATACCTTATTCAAATAACATGAGTAAGCAATATGTCTAGAACTAGCTATTGCCCACGGCTTCGCCCGCGCAGAAGGATTTAAAGCGGCATAATCTGAGTAGATTAACATTATACATCAATAATCGTATTATTCTTAAAACTTAAAGCTGGTAACCCTAAAATGGAGGTGGCGAGTATATTTTAGATTCAGTTTGAAGATACCTACTCACTATTCAAAATATTTGTCTATACAAACTCACAACTACCGTACATAGATTATTTTTTATAAATTTTAGCCTTTGTTCTATTCTGATATCTTAGCTATATTATACTGAAATGTTGTATGAAAACCTGTTGCGTAGTTTTTGTGTTTAAGCAAGTGAATCGTACATTTCTAGTGACTTTGACGTTTGTAAGTTTCATTAAAATCCATTCAGTAGTTTTTACGTGAAAGAGTAACAAACTTCCATCCATACTTACAAACTTTCGCGTTTATAATATTAGTAGGGATTATACCCTATTCACTTGGAAATTAACGCCGCTAAAATGGCAAAAAGTTTCATATTTCCGATATTGAACCGTGATAAATTCGAGATGTTGCATAATGCTTATTGACCTTATTGTCTTGCTTGATACACACGCTCGCCCGTAATAGGTACCGTACGGCTAACCTGTGGACCGTGTAATCCGATCGCATTAGATGCACAGTAAATTCAAATAAAAATGTATACACGATAACACAAGTGTAGACCAAGCTTTAAACACAACGTGCATTTGTTTTCTAACAAGAAAACGTTACTTGGGTTGCTACAAATTAGAGGAATTCTACACTTGTGTAATTACGCGACTGTAACAGAAAAAGGATTTTGTTTTCTATACCTCATCCAGGTATCCATTCATAGTGTATTATATAGTGTATCCATTTTCTAGTGTTATATGTGCCTATCTACGAGTATGACCATTTTTTCAGCAGGCAACAGGCTTCATGGATGTTGACATGAAATGTCGTTAAATTAGATTATTTAGTTTAAACAAAATCAGAGATTATAGAAAGAAATATGAATATGGGTGAGTTTATCGCACGAAGTATATGGAGATGGCATTCAGCGCAGTTTGTTCTAGCACCGCTGTAGCCGACTTCTACACGCACACAATTATATTCGTATAAAAATAAGGTTTTACAACAAACACAAGTGAGTTGACATTGGCTGAGCTAATGTGTGCGTATTACGTAGTCATACACTACTACGATCAATGTATCGAGAATTTTAGTCCTTATATGCATATCAGACAATGTCTTTATTTTTATTATAACTTAAATAGAAATAAAATAAAAGGCAAATGAGACTTTATGATTCAGTACGACAAAGCCTCGAATTGACAAGAAATTGATTTCTACTTCCGTCAATTCAGTAGTGTCACTCTTGATATTAACGCTGGCTAAATATCGCAAGGTTTTATGTTACAATTTTAAAACATTTAAAATTTAACCCTATCCTTGTAGCACGGGGTCTAATTTTAACGACCCAGAAAATGTAATGTAAGCTCTGCCAGCGGTATGCATCTAATGATTCTAAAGGTTAAGGGCGTGATCAAATCAAAATAGTCGATATCGATAAAATAATGATATGTATAGGCTTATAATATTATGTATAATGCATGTTGAAAATATTTATTTTGTATGGTCGTAAACGTCGAAATTAAATTATCAGACCTTTTAATTTCTGGCGACGAAATCAAATGGAAGCGTCCATCTCAATCTTCCTATCGTTCAGAATGTTTACTTTACATGTAGTGATGTATGAATAATAAAAACATCACCTTACAACATTTGGAACAGGTAGTAGGTAAATTATAAACGGAGTAGATTTATTTATTTCATCATATAAAATGTAAACAAAATAATTAAGGGACAATCGTACACAACTCGACCTGGCCTTATACTAACCAATAGTAGACGACGATATAAACAATATATATATAGATAACATCCATGACCCAGGAACAAATATTCGAGTTCATCACACAAATATTTGCCCTTGCCGGGATTCGAACCCAGGACCGCCGGCTCAGTAGGCAGGTGCATTAAAACTGCGCCAACCTCGTCGTCAACTGACTAGCACGTATTACATTGTGGATTAGCGAAACAATAATACTGTTTTAATCTAATGATTTTGTCACCCACTGCTATTGATTTCGGTGTAATAAAATTACTTGTCTGAATTTAAAAAAAACTGGCCAGGTGCGATTCTGACTCGCGCACCGAGGGTTCCGTACAAAATTTCACTTATCCCATCTTAATTGGCCTGGTTGAGTTAAGTTTGTATCTGAAATGTATGGCGCCGCATACAAACGAGGTGCAAATACTTATAAAAATAATGTAATAATTAATGTAATTGAATCTGCAAATTCTGAGTTTTAGTAATTATTTTTGACATAAGTAACAAATTGAAATATGTAACAATAAAGTATTTGAATATTGTTTTATTTTGTTTGCATGCCTATTTGTTAGAACATAAGCAACACTGTATATACCTGTATCACCTAATTTATTACTATGTTCTTGCAATAAACGAATTTGAATTTGAATCAAACTTAACGCAACCAGGTTCTCCAAATATGATTTACCTATTTATTTATTTAATTAATCTTTATTGCACAAAAGAAAACGTATCGTACAAAAGGTGGACTTGATGTTTGAAAAGGACTATATTTTTTAAGATTTTTATTAGTATTTGTAGTAAGTATGTGGCGATTTCAGATTTTTATAAGTATTTGTAGTACTTGCCAAATTTCATAGTTCTAGGTCATCGGGAAGTACTCTATCACTTTGATTCCCTTGAGTGACGAAATGTGCGTTTTTGGCGACATAAACGGCTGTATCTTTTTTTCACGTTAACGTAGAAGCTTGATTTTTTTTTCACAGCTTTAAGGGACCCTAGACCTGAGTATATATACATATAGTATTAATTTCAACTCGATACCTCCACGCGTTCTCGAGATAAAGGGTCTTGACAGACAGACAGACAGACGGACGGACGGAAAACAAAGTGATCCCATAAGATTTCCGTTTTTTCCGATAGAGGTATGGAACCCTAAAAAACAAGGTGATAAAGTGTAAATTATATAATTAAAATGGACAAATTA
Organism: Apotomis turbidana; assembly: GCA_905147355.2. NCBI lineage: Eukaryota > Metazoa > Arthropoda > Insecta > Lepidoptera > Tortricidae > Apotomis > Apotomis turbidana. Next base: position 49,667,695 of record LR990280.1, on the reverse strand, counting down.
GTATGAAACACGAGCGGCTCACATTAAAACCTCCATACATTATATCGACAATTTATGGTTTAGACTTGTTCCCCCGCACTAAATTGTCAGACGGACGTATACATTGCGTGCTCCTAAAGATGTTGCGTGAATAGTTGCCATGTCAAGCTAGTAATGTATAATTGTCATAATGCACTGCAGTATTTTACGAAATATTACAAAATACCGAATTTTATTACTTTCCAGTGCAATTAAACGGTATCAGGTATCTTTTTGAGTATGCAGATCTCGCCTGTGACGATTATAATGGCACAATTCGGCATATTTCTAATTTTTTAGCACATAATTACTCAAGCACGTTCGTTAACTAAGTGACTGTTGACATCACGTTGACATATCTTTGGGTATTTGGGCCTTAGCTCGGTTACGCGTGCCCCGCCCAATACCCAGTCTATAGTATTCTTATGGTCTGTGGTTTATCGATATTGGTACGGTTCACAGTTATACATTGCATCGTCTACAGCCATGTCTTTCGTGGCTGTAGACGGGTTCTTGAAAAGAAATCGCGTCTCGGCAAAAGAAGCGTACTTAGGTAGTCTTCAGGCAAGGTGGAGCGATGATAGTCACGGGGTGGCAGGCGGCAGCTGGAAGAAGTGGCTAAGGATGCACCAACTAGAAAGTATACACTTTTTGGTTACTTTATTTATGAGCTATTTATTATACAAAAAATACATACGTACTTTGAGATTGAAATCTCGTTTACTAAATTACTTATGAAGACAGGTAAGAACGAACAGACTTTATATATATTTATTAGACATCCCTTGAGATTGTCGCACATAATATGAGTTGCCCCGTCGAATTTGAGGCAGATTCTTAAGTTTACTAAGGACTGCTCTAGAGGATTGCTAATGTTTGCTTAAATCTACCCTCATTCCCGTCTTGAAATACGTATTTCGTATGTCACTCTCTGGCCCACACTGTACCTCGATAAAAAATACATTCATCAGTTCAATTACATGATTTTCTCAAATTATCACACGAAAATCGAGTAACAGTATTATTTAATTACCATGCGTTCGTAATATTTATATGCGATACGTCCCGTTTTTGTTGTGCTAATGAATCAATCAGTTGTTTCACTAAACATAGGTTTCCATTGAAAATATTCATGGAATCCTTGGTGCTCGGTCCAATACATATATACATCTTTAAAATATCAGTCAAGCGTACCAGTAGTTAATTATAAATAAACTTCCAATCCAAGTACCTCACGAAGCGGCATCTCTGGACTGGAATAATAAATCGCGAACAAAAAACATGCCCAACGAAGACGCCTACGTTTCCCGATCACGAATTCTGTCAACAATTATTAAAACTGAACGAGGCACGATGGATGAACGTGGAATGAAATTACAAAACCATTCGTTGATGTGGAATTGAAAAACGTGCCGTTATATTGACATTTGTAAAGTACCTATATAATATTGATTGCGGTAAGTACCTATTTTTTTTTTACATTTTTCCATCAGGATTTACAGTCTCATGCGTAACTACCGACACATACTTGAAATACTATTATATTATTTATTTATAATCAAACCATTGCTTCTCACCGCCACTAACTAACTTGATAAATAGGGTTTTTAGTGAAAATTTCCACCTGCATTTCACCATATTAAAAGCTCACAATGCGACCCGAAATCACGGACTGTTTACAGAAAATCCCGGCCTATCGGTGGATTGCCGGGTATAAGAGCAAGGCGGTGATACCCTTATCTTGTCAGTCGGCGGACCCCACTAATATGTTATCGTAGGTCCTATGTCGAGTTACATTATAACGAGTGGTTTTCGGAAGCCGATAACTAGAAATGTAGAGTGAACGACATTTTCGATACATCACAGTAATTTTGATGATCTTGACATATGCGACAGGAAGAATCGAGGACATTTTAGAATAAATGTGCAGGAGACGTTTGAAGCGATTGACTTACAAGTTTCGTTTACATTGCCAAACTAACAGCAAACCTAACCATATTAACAGCTAACAAACGGACCCCAAATCACGGCCTCTCTTTGCACGGCGACCCGGCCATTTGGTAGATTGCCACGTATTAGAGCAAGCCGGTGATACCCGTATATTGTCAGTCGGCGGACCCCACTAATATGTAATCGTTGGTCCTATCTCGCATTACATTATAACGAGTGGTTTAGCTAGAAATGTAATGTGATAAAATTTTCGATACCTAACAGTAATTTTAATGATCCTGACATATGCGACAGGAAAGATCGAGGACATTGTAGAATAAACTAGCTGTGCCCCGCGGTGTTACCCGCTCATCCCACGGGAACACTAAATTTATTCGGGATGAAAAGTATCCTATGTCCTTTCCCGGGTCTCAAACTATCTCCACACCAAATTTCGTCTAAGTCGGTTCAGCGGTTTAAGCGTGAAGAGACAACAGACAGACACATTTGCGTATTTATAATATTAGTAGGTATGGTTGTGCAGGAGACGTTTGAAGCGGTTGACTTACAAGTTTCGTTTACATTGCCAAACTAACAGCCAACCTAACCATATTAACAGCTAACAAACGGACCCCAAATCACGGCCTGTCTTTGCAGGACGACCCGGCCATTTGGTAGATTGCCACGTATTAGAGCAAAGCGGTGATACTTTTATCTTGTCGTTCGGTGGACCGACTAATATGTAATCGTTGGTCCTATCTCGCGTTACATTATAACGAGTGGTTTTCGGAAGCCGATAGCTAGAAATGTAAAGTGAACGACATTTTCGATACCTGGCAGTAATTGTAATGACCCTGACATTTTCTACAGGAACAATCGAGACATTTTAAAATAATTGTGCAAGGACAAGTTTGAAGCGGTTGACTTACAAGTTTCGTTTACATTCCCAAATATATTCATAAAAAAAAAAAAACAGATTAACAGCTAACAAACGGACCCCAAATCACGGCCTCTCTTTGCAGGACAACCCGGCCATTAGGTGGATTGCCGTGTATTAGAGCAAGGCGGTGATACCCTTATCTTGTCATTCGGCGGACCCCACTAATGTGTAATCGTTTGTCCTATCTCGCTTCATACGGTACGATTCTATAGGAAGCCGATGAGGAATAGAGTAGAAATAAGTTGGAAATCTTTTACTAACCGACGTCAAAAATGGGGTATTTTTCCAGTGACTCGTGAAGCGGCTCTCAGAAATACTTTTATTCACTACAATGAAAAATTTATAAAAGTAATTATTCCTAAAAAAAATTGTACAAGGCAAGTTAGATTAGGGCGGTGATAGAATAAAGAAAAAGTAAAGGGTCACATAAATGTTCCTGCAAAAAACTATATATAAATTAAAACATACGGGTGCTGACGGATACAAATTTTAATATTATAAAACCCCTCTTTTTCGTCTTGGCTTAAAAATATCCAGCAAAAACAGATAATACGACGAGAGAATTGTTACGACTCCTTGAGCTGTTTAATTAACTTTTGTCCGCATTTTATTTTAACCCCGACGATGAATATAAATTTCAATTAGGTTTGTATTTTACGCTCTATACCTATATAATTATCTTAGCTCACCATTGTTAGGTGTTTCTTTGATATTCACAGCATTTCGGAGATGTTGATAAGTGAAATATATATCTGTAGCTACTGGCACCTCGCCGTGTACTGTCAAGAGACTAGAAAAAAATATATTCAATTCAATTCCTTTATTTGCTAAAATCCGACTGAAGTCATGCAAATACAGTTGCAACGACACATATAGACATAAGTACCTACATCAGTTTTGAAAAATAAAATTATTTGAGAAAAACAAGTCATTATTAAAATACAAATAAAAGCAAAAACAGTACAAATATAAAAGTAAAAAAGAGGCATTAAAATACAAATAACAAAATTTCGCTACTTAAAAATGAAACCAAAAAATATATCTATAATAATCACAGATGTCAAGTATGCGCCTTATAAAAGAACAACATTAAAATAAAACAAGTCAGTCAAAAATTTTGGCATAGTATTCATCTAGGCTGTAGAAGGGCCTAGTCAGAAGATATTTTTTTAATTTCTTTGCAAATAAATGAGCGTTGACAGCGCTTTTAATAGTCTCCAAGTGGTTAAAAATCTTTAAGAGGTGCACAGTTAATACTATTATTAAAATGCGTATAATGTGACGTCGGTAGCGCCAACTGTTGATCATCACGCCTTAACGGATATTGTAGGCCTACATATGCAGCTTCAAATGTATCCCTGTTATTATACACATAAACACAGGCATAGTATATATAAAGTGATATTACTGTAAGAATTTCATGCTCAATAAAAACATGTCTGTGTGTTTCTGGAAAATATCCGATAATCAATCTAAGAAACTTTTTTGCATTAATAAAATATGATTTATTTGTACATTATTTCCCCATACTTCTATGCCATACCTTACAATACTCTCAAAATAGGAAAAATAAACGGTTTTTAGTGTATGTGCATCAGTAAGTTTTGACATGATTTTTAAAGAATAACAGGCACTAGCAAGTTTTTTGCATACATAAGGTGACTCGGGGCTATTGTAGCTATGGGGTTATTGTATCTTATTACCATTATAATCGTCTGTGACCATTATAATGGTCTGTGTATATATAGGATACGCAGACGGTCTAATGGTCTGTGTATCCTATATACATATACACAGACCATTATAATGGTCACAGACCATATTTCTTACGGACAAATTTACTAAATCTAGATTTCTTATTGACACAGGCGCAAACATATCTGTTATTCCTAAACCTAGAGGTCTCCGCTCCCAACCAACCTCTTTTAATCATTATGCGGCGCAAACGCCAAAAGTATCTGGTGGGGAAGTGCAAACGGAGACGAAAGCGGGGAGCAACTCAGCGGGACCCTTGCCGAACTGGAGCTGCAGATCTTAAACTCGGGAGATACGCCGACCTTCGACACGGTACGAGGCGGAAAGAGATTCAGCAGTCACGTCGATGTCACAGCCTGCTCAATCGATATGCTGGACTATATAGAAGGATGGCGCGTGGAAGAAGGACTCACGAGCTCGGACCACAACGGCATTATATTCAAAATAAAAATGGAAAAATCACAAGGATTAGACGTAGTTAGAACCACACGGATATACAACACGAAAAAAGCAAACTGGGAGCAGTTTCGTGAGAAACTGCCTCAGATTATGCTAGACACAAAACTCACTTTACAAGATTTAGCACACGTACACAACACAGAACAAATAGACGAGATGGTAAACACTTACACAACCACCATAACTACAACATGTCAACACACCATACCAAACAAAAAGAGTACAGCGAAATTAAAAATGCCGTGGTGGTCCGATGAACTAGCTCAAATGAAAAAGAATGTTGCTACCAAAAGAAGGAGGATTCGAAATGCAGCACCAGTTCGGAGGGAAATGGTTGTCGAGCTCTACCTAGAAGAGAAGGCTAGGTATGAAAGCGCAGTGCGAAACGCACAGACTGAGAGTTGGAAGGAGTTTTGTTGCAAACAAGATCGTGAAGGCGTCTGGGAGGGAATTTATAGGGTAATGGGAAGGACCACCAAAAGAGAAGAAGATCAACTCCTGCAAGACGGAGAAAGAGCCTTGGACGCCAAAAAATCCGTAGAGCTACTGGCAAAAACCTTTTATCCGGAGGACAAAGAAGACGAGGACAATGCACAACATCGCCACACCAGAAGTCTGGCAGAAAAGGTAAACGAAGAGAGTCATGCTGAGCACCATGACCCACCGTTTACACAATACGAGTTGGACATGGCGATGAAATCATTCAATCCGAAAAAGGCCCCGGGAGCCGATGGCTTCACGGCAGATATTTGTGCTCAAGCCGTAAAATGCGACCCAGCCTTCTTCTTGGCACTGCTAAATAAATGTTTGGAGCACTACCATTTTCCAAAAACATGGAAAGAAGCAACAGTGATAGTGCTCAAAAAGCCTGGAAAAGAATCGTATGCGGTACCAAAATCGTACAGGCCGATTGGGCTCCTGCCTGTATTGGGTAAGGTATACGAAAAGATGCTGGTTGCCCGCCTCAGACACCATCTGCTACCAAGGACTAGCACCCAACAGTATGGCTTTATGCCACAAAGAAGTACTGAAGACTCCCTCTACACACTAACGAAACACATCCGTGGAAAGCTGGAGGCGAAAAAAGCCACCTTGATAATATCTTTAGATATAGAGGGAGCCTTCGACAATGCTTGGTGGCCAGCGATACGATTGAGGCTGGCGGAGGAAGAATGTCCTGTAAATCTGAGGCGGGTAATTGACAGCTATCTCACAAATAGATCCGTGCAGGTGAGATACGCTGGTGAGCAATGCGGTAGGAGCACCAGTAAAGGTTGTGTCCAGGGATCCATAGGGGGGCCTATCCTCTGGAATCTTCTTCTGGACCCTTTACTTAGACAGCTGGAGCAGAAACAGGTTTACTGTCAGGCGTTTGCTGACGATGTGGTCTTGGTATTCGATGGTGAGACCGCATTACAACTAGAAATGCAAGCAAATGTTGCGCTCGAACATGTTCGGGCGTGGGGTGTCGAAAATAAGTTAAAATTCGCTCCACACAAAACTTGCGCCATGGTGGTAACCAGAAAACTAAAATTCGACACGCCACGCCTGAAGATGGGCGGAGTGGACATAAAAATGTCAAAAGAAATAAAATTGCTTGGTCTCACTATAGACGACAAGCTGACATTCAATAAACATGTCACAAACGCCTGTAAAAAAGCGATAAACATGTTTAAAAAATTGGCGAGAACAGCACGTGTCAACTGGGGATTACATCCCGAAGTTATACGCTTAATATACGTCGCAGTAGTCGAACCAACGATACTTTACGCCGCAAGTGTGTGGGCGCCTGCCGTAAACAAGCTGGGGATTATTAAACAGCTTGGAGCCGTCCAAAGGGGCTTCGCACAAAAGCTATGCAAAGCCTACCGCACGGTCTCGCTAAACTCGGCGATCCTACTGGCTGGGATTATCCCTCTTGACCTCCGAGTTCGTGAGGCGGCTTCACTATACGAATCCAAGAAGGGAGAATTCCTTCCACTGCTGGGTGATAGAGAAATTGAGCGAATGAGTCCGGCTGTTGATGTGCCGCACCCCGCAGAGCAGGAGAGCCTAGAGTTCGAGTTCCTGATAGACGAGAACCAATACCAAAGCCACGCAAACTTAGACGTGCGCATATTCACGGATGGCAGCAAGATTGAGGGCAAGGTCGGAGCGGCGCTATCCTTGTGGAATAGCACCACCGAAACCAAGGCACTCAAACTTGCGATGCCATCTTACTGTACCGTCTATCAGGCCGAACTACTGGCTCTAAACAGAGCTACACGAGAAGTGGCCAACCACACTGGCGCAACCTTCGGTATCTTCAGTGATTCCATGGCTGCCCTCCAGACACTAACAAACCCCGGTTCCCGCCACCCTCTGGCAGTGGAAGCTAGAAAGACAATCAAATACTGCAGAACCCAAAACAAGTGTATAAACTTGTTTTGGATAAAGGCTCACGTGGGACTGGCGGGGAACGAGCGCGCGGACGAGCTGGCCAAAGATGCTGCTTTACGATCAAAAAAGAAACCGGTTTACGATAAATGTCCGGTTTCATTCGCGAAGCGTAACATCCGCCTGGAAACGCTTGGCGAATGGAACCGCAGATATCAAACAGGTCAAACAGCCTCCGTTACTAAAATGTTCTTCCCCGACGTACAGAGCACGTACAGAACAATTAGAAACATGACTCACGACAGCATCAACACACAGATCATGACAGGGCACGGCGGGTTCTCTGCATACCTGCATCGTTTCAAGTGTAAGGAGAGCCCCTCGTGCACCTGCGATCCTGAAACACACGAGTCCGTTCAGCACGTTATATTTGACTGCCCGGTTTTCGCCAGAGAACTATTTAACATCGAACAGGAAGTGGGTGAAGCTATCACAGTAGAAAACGTTGCCAAAATAATGCTTAGCGAACATCAAAAAGCTTTTATGAAGTACTGTAAAAAAATTGTTAGCAAAGTAATCAACAGAAATAAATAGATAGCTAAAGTATGATACAAATATATAATGTAAGTATATATCACCGTATCATATGTATGAAATAAGAAGTAGTAAAATGAAATAAAAAAGGTAGGTTAGTAAGACAATATTAGAATAAGATCTTGTCGCAACTGTTTTAAAACATAGCACTCCCTTACTAAAATTGTTGTTTGGTTAAGTACACGAATAACCACCGGTTATAATGTTTACATAATTGCTCTTTTCATTGTTTCCATGCTAGTTTTAAACACATCTGTTAGTTTGATAAGAATTGTAGTTAGTATAACCCTTTCTTTTAATAAGTATAATTATAAACCCTTTCTTCGTAATAATGAGTATAAATTGTAAATTTGAAAATAAAAGAATTGAAAAAAGTAAAAAATGGCTCTGATCACGTCAGAGGATGAATTAAGAAAATGGGCATACGGTGTTTTTAGTCGGTAAGAGTCCGGCACTGTCTGGGTTCTCCCTTCCCAGTCGTCCAATGCAGGATTTTCACCGCGTGCCCAAAAAAAAAAAAAAAAAAAAAAAAAAAAAAAAAAAAAAAAAAAAAAAAAAAAAAAAAAAAAAAAAAAAAAAAAAAAAAAAAAAAAAACATTATGCGGCGAATAACACATCAATACCTACTTTTGGTGAGAAGACGTTGGAATTGGATTTTAAGTTCATTATCGTAGCGGTCAGTAAGCCAATAATCGGCGCTGATTTTCTCAAACACCATCAACTGCTGGTCGACCTTTCTGGGCGATGCCTCATTGATAAGAAAACTAACATGGCTGTTAGAACGTCAATTCGCAAAACGTCAAAACACCAAAACATAACGTCGAGCACCATATCGAAAACTGCGGTCCTCCTGTGCACGCGCGATCTCGCCCGCTGCCGCCTCATCGATACCTTGCGGTCAAAAACGAGTTCGACCACATGATGGAGCAACAGCTGTGTAGACCTAGCAAGAGTCCATGGGCGAGTCCGCTTCACGTCGTACCGAAAAAGAACGGCGATATTCGAGTCTGTGGGGATTATCGACGGCTGACCGGAGTCACGAAACCCGATCGCTATCCAGTGCCTCGTCTAAGAGATTTCACCTATCAACTTCGTGGCATGAATATATTCAGCACCGTCGAACTAAACCGGGCATAACAACAAATACCAATGCATGAAAATCACATCGAAAAAACAGCTATAATAAACTCCATTTGGGTTATTTGAGTTTCCTAGGATGAGAGAGGGGCTCAAAAATGCCGGTCAGACATTTCAAAGATTTATTCATCAGGTTCTTGCTGGCCTGGATTATGCTTTTTCGTTCATCGACGACATCATCATTGCATCTACAGATGAAGTCACGCACGAGAAACACCTTCGGACAGTCCTTCAACGACTGAACGAATACGGTGTGACAATCAATCCTTCGAAATGTGTCCTAGGGCAAGAATGTGTAAAGTTCCTCGGTTACACCGTAACACCTGAAGGTATTAAACCACCTGAAGACAAAATACAAATCATCAACAGTTTCCCAAAACCCAAAACCATAGAACAGTTACGAAGGTTTCTCGGAATGGTTAACTTCTATCACGGCAGTATTCCCAACGCAGCTCAAATTCAAGCGCCATTAAATGCGTTTTTACACAATTGCAAGAAACGCGATAAAACGGCCATAGAATGGAATAGTGAAGCAGAGAATGCATTTGAGATGTGTAAAAAGAGTATGAACGAAGCTGTGATGCTAGCCCATCCATCTCACAGTGCGCCTATAGCTCTTTTTTGCGACGCTAGTGAGCAGAGCGCGGGAAGCGTACTTCAGCAATTTGTCAACAATAAATGGCAGCCGTTGGGATATTTTTCAATGAGGTTTTCAGCAACTCAACAAAAATACAGTACGTTTGATAGAGAACTTTTGTCTATTTACATGTCTGTGAAGCATTTTAGGAAATTGTTTGAGGGTCGTGAATTAATTATATACACAGATCATAAGCCGCTGACATACGCTCTTATGAAAACGTCATCACTGTCATCAGAGACAGAAACTCCTCGTCGTACTAGACAGCTCTTGTTTATAAGCGAGTTTACTAACGATATTCGTCACGTTAGTGGTCACGACAGAGGACGACAGACGCATTGTCTCGCATCGAAACAATCAGCACGCCCTCGTTGTTCGACTACGTAGTACGAGAGAAGCACACATATTAAAAATTAAAAGTAATATGGCCGTAATTTGTATTATCGTAGTGTATATTTTATCGTTAAGTTTTTCAAGCACTGTTATATTATATTTGTATTTCAAACTACTTGACACATTCGTTGCATAGTTTCCATAATCAATTGTTTATTGTTTTTCCTAAAATGTCTGTATACTATAATCCGAACGCTGCATACATCCGAACAGGGTATACATTTTAGGCCTTCGGATTATCGAGACCCTACTGTAATCAGATGCGTCTCAACGATCATTTGCCGATTGTGCAAAAACTAAATAAACCTTATTTCCATTTTGAACGTAAGTATACAAGATTATTTTTAATTCTTCTGAAATTGTTCACGTTTAGCTATTAGAAAACTATTCAAAACACCTGGGTTTTTCGTTATTTCGTCTTGATTCCGAGATAATGGAATATAAGGAAACCGCTGAAAATCGCGGCGTCGCGTGCTGTCCTCTAAAATAACGCCTTAATCAAATCTTGCAAGTCACGCCACCGTCATTTGATGACATGGCAACAACAAAAAAAAAGCAAAAAAGGAGTCATTTCTCATTAGAGAATTTCCAGGTTGTAATTTTCTTTTTGTTTGGTTACTTCGTACGTTTAAGGTTACACCATGAAGGTATTAATACTAAAAAGGAACCGGTTCTCAGTTCCTCATGGTGTTTTAATGTATGTTCCCCGATTACTTGAAAACGGCTGCACCTCTAGTTATGGTGGTCATAATGTGCGGCTCCTGAATGCTTAGGAGGCTTAGGTATGATATGTGGATAGATAAAGTAGTGTATGGTGTAAGTAACTGTACATAATTAGGCATGAAACACTCGTGTTTATTACCCTTAATTATGTACAGTTACATAAACTACTATTTTAGTTTGAATAAGTGTACTTTCTTAGTCCCTTTGTCATAAAAGATAACTTCGTTATTCGACGTCGGTTATTTGGTCTCGTTTTTTTTTACTAGTTTATTTATTTCTAATAGAATGCAAAGGACGTATTGCACTCACTAGGTTGGGCGAATCGGAATGCATCGGATGCAACGGCGCGCCTACTCGTGGACCTTGCCACATCGCCCACATTAATTTATAAAACGTTGAAATAGTACATTACTACAGATGCTGTGAAAATGGGGATAGCCTGCCGAGTAGTTATAGACGACCGAGCAACGCGAGAGCGGCCATCAATACGAGGTCGCAATCCTTTTTCACGCCGAGGTGTGTATGTAGGTATTGTATACTTTTCTCGAATATGCAATGATATAAAAATAAAACATCGAACCATGAATGTATATTGAACCGTGGGTATATTGCTCGTAGAACCGGCTGTTGCGGCAGAAGGTTCTTGAGTGGCGACCGAGTACCGGAAAACGAGTTGGAAGACCCTCAACAAAGTGGACACACGATCTGGTCTGAGGAAGCAGAAGGAGGGATATGTGAGGACAGCGCACTACCGATCGATATAGAGATCCTCGGGGGAGGCCCTCTGTCCAGCAGAGGATGAATGATCCTAGCAATATCAAATGTTTGTCAATGTTTCAAGTTACCACATTGCCGTGTTCGTTTATAATTAATTTATCTCTAATAGAAATTCGCAGAGGATAGGGCATTGCACTCACTAGGTTGGGCGAGTCTGATGCATAGGATGTGACGATGCGCCTACTTGCAAACCTTGGCACCTTGCCCAAATTCGCTGAACTTAACATAGCGTCGAAAATTAACTTTACCGAAGCATTATAAGTTTCATTCTGTAAAAGGTCAAACGCAGTTTAAAGTAACGTGTTGTGCGGACCGCACGCGACCAGATTATACGCGTAGCTATATACCTATAGTGTTGCGAGTGATTTTATGTATAAGTCGGTCAACCGGCCTTCGTGTTTTGCTCAATCTGTTTGTGATACTAGGATATCATAAATGTTCCAAGCAGCATCCAAATAACCGAGGTAAGTTAATGAAAAAGCTTTTTTACTTATAAATCCTGAAAGCGTAAAAAATACGCGAACCGCGAAATCATATTATCGCAACGAACGTTGGGCGACTACTCGTACACTCGAAATTTTAACATTTTAACTTTTCAATTTTAAAATATTTGCACCGTGCTTTAATTACTGGCTGATGGTTTTAATTTGCTGGTACTTTTAGTGCGCTCTTGGAAATTCAAAGCAAAATAAATAGAAAGATTTACATTCGAATGTGCTGAAAATAGCTGGTTTAATATTTTCCCCGTGTATGTAAATTTATACTTCACTTCATAATTTTGCGTTTCTGTGGAATCCTGTTTTTTTTTACAAAAAGGAGGGTTATGATTTCATCTCTATAGATCCATCTTTAAGTTAATTTTATTGATAATGCTGTCTACCTATACAGGACACGTAAAAGCGATCGAGAAGTTCTATACTTTTGTTGTTATTCTTACCTGTAGACCTAGTTCGTAACACGCATACGAGTGTATTATTCTCATAATGAATGCTAAGCATGATCAACATTGCTGCTGCAATAATCGCGAATGAAAATCCCTGCTAATTTTTCTAGATAATGATCCTCCAATAACTTCATGCATTCGTATTATAATAAAAAGGGACTTCAGGTTAATCAGAGGTCCCTTGGGAACCATTCACGTAACATCACGTCCAAAACGTCAGGATAATAAAATACCTAAGCACTTTTTTGAAAGAAAAAAAATAATACAATTTTTGAAAAACAGATATCTGCTGTCTTTAGTCAATTTGCAACGGAATTAAATATTAATTTCCCAAAACTGTAAAAAAAAACTAAAGATCTCAAGTTAAAATAAGAATGTGTAAACAGTTAAATTGCCTTACATATTCATTAATCAGACATCGTATTGCATTCGCCGTATTGCTTGAGAATTTTTTGCCATCCGGCAATTTGTGTCCAATGCAACAACATTTCTTGACTCTGCCGTGAATCGTTTCAGCTTCCGCTTTTGCTTAGAAGCATGACTACGAATTTAGTTATATAATTTAGATTAATTACAATGATGTTTTATAAGAAGATATACACTGACATGATCGCTACAATGTTTACTTTCCAGATCACGGTCAATGACATAAGCTTATCTAGCTGAGGCGGCGTCATGATGATGTGATGTCAGAATGACGTTATTTAAAAAAAATATATGCTAATAATAATTTAAAATATATGGTAATAAATAATAATTTCAGCTTAACTAGTACTTACTTGTGATATGAGATTCCGTTTTCGTTTTTTACTTTTTTTAGTAATTTGTGCAGTTGCGCATTGCGTAGGTAAGACGGCATTTTGGAACCAAAATCACACCGTGAGAACTCCTTTCCGGAGACCAACAAAAGTGTTGCCATGGCAAAAGCACCATTTTGATTTTGACTCACATTTAGTGCTTCACATTTAAAGCGCTAGTAACTTATTTACTCATAAATCATAAAATACCATTGATTAATTATTATAAACTGAGGAGTGAGGAGTGTCTTTTCAAAAGGGCTTTTTTGTACGAGTTTCATAGAGTAATAAACCCACTCCTCAACTGAGTTCTGCAACGAGATAGCAAATTTTCACATGTCGACCTGTCAGTTGCTGTATCGTTCCGTGACAGCGCATATTCAACGAATAGGGTCCATTTCGAAATAGACATAGTGAACATGAAGATCAAAATTATTCGCACACTACAATGTAACGACGTAACGACTATCAGAATAGGTTGAATTCAAGTATTCATCTCGAAGAGAGAAGAAAATACCATAATATACTTCGAATCCAACATCGCAGTATTCAATGTCTATATTTCATAATAGCTTTAGTACGAATTATTGGAAAACAATTGCCTACTCGTATAAGCAAGTAAGATACGCAACGCAAGCGATAATATTTTCATAATTTATTTAAAATGTCAAAAAAAATATTTACCGTCATTTGCTTTTGTAAGGGCCAAAACACAATTACAAGACGTCGTGTCGTGGAAATGCATAAATCCAAAATGAACTTTATCTTCATGTGATGCAAAATTAAAATCCATACTTATATACTTATACTTATATATATATTATATATTTATATATTTTTTATATATTATAAATGCGAAAGTGTGTCTGTCTGTCTGTCTGTCTGTCTGTTACCTCTTCACGCTTAAACCGCTGATACGATTTTGATGAGATTTGGCATGGAGATACCTAGTTTAAGATCCGAGGAAGGACATAGGATAGTTTTCATCCTGGAAATTATCCCTAAAAAGATTGAAAAGTGAGTAAGTAATTTCATGATGACATTGATGACCCTGTCGGAAATGTAATGATTAGACCAAAAGCACAATTGCTCTTACATTTGCTTAGGCGCTTTAAATAATCCCTTTTATTAATTAAGGTGATTACCTAGGTGGATATCTATCGTGTTGTACGAGGTTACTTCCATACTTCCAAGTTCCACGCGGACGTAGTCGCGGGCAAAAGCTAGTTAATTTTATAATCTTACGATATCGCACCGCGGTACGATGTCGCGTCGTGCCACGATTTGAAGTCGTCTCTCGTAATTATGTTTTGGCCCTAAGACAGCAGCAGTCTTAGGGTAGAGCGAGTGGAGCTGCTCATTATACTGAAAGGAAACATTCCTTTATTTTTAAAAAGAAACAAAACTGCATTCAAAGATTTTCCAAAATTTGCTTGCCTCAACCGGGAATCGAACCAACTAAAAATTGAAAAAAATAATCTCTCGATATTTTATTTCACGAATCAGTAGGATACTTGTAATAAGTATTAAATTTTCATGGAATCTCGTACAACAAATGAGTGTATGGCTAAGTTTACTGGATAAATTTTATCCTGAACAATAATCCAACCGATTCGTGAAATAAAATATCGAGGGTTTAATTTTTTAATTTGTAATTGGTTCGATTCCCGGTTGAGGCAAGCAAATTTTGGAAAATCTTTGAATGCAGTTTTGTTTCTTTTTAAAAATAAAGGAATGTTTCCTTTCAATAAAATGAGCTAACTAAAGGATTTAAGGTAGTTCCCCTCCAGGGCCCATAGAAAAATTCCACCCTGTTTATAAAAAACAAATCTAGTGGTTATGAAACCTATTCCCACAAATTGTTCCTGAATCGATAATATTTATTTAGTCAGCATACACAGTGATAACTGATAACAACTCGGATACTTAACTTCATATATATGATATTTATTTATATTATGATATATATGTAATTATACCTATATGTATTATATTTTGGAATTACACATATTTTATTATATTAAGACATTAGTCCTTAGTGTATCTGTGCATACTAACTTGTTCGTTTGTCTATCTTCTTGGATATCCCATTATTTTCTCATTTGCTCAAAAGGTTAACTGGAAGAGATCCCTTATAGGGATAAGTTCGCCTTTGTACATGTTTTTTTTTTAATTTATTTTTTGAAGTTTTGTGAATTGTTTTTGTGTACAATAAAGTGATTACATACATACATATTAACATTAAGATTTGTTAGCCACTTAATAGCTTCGTCACCCTGGGAGAGTTCTTCAAGAGGGCCGCCGGCATAGCGCGTCATGGGACAGTCGTGGACCATGTGGATAATATAGAGTAGACGACATACAAAAGCTCAGTGTATCTCCGAGGTCTTGGCCATACGGGCGCCCCATTGAGTCATTCATTATGTGGCGCCCTCGACCTGGTTAACGAAAAGCCCTTTAGGAACCAGCGCCCCGGGGGCCGTTCGAGTTGACCCAAAGGGACCACTGTGTATCACAAATATCTTTTGTATGGTTGACATTGTGGTGTGGTTTAGTGGTGTTGTGAAATAGGCTCGTTTAAACGAGTTACAGGTCACAGAATCAGAAGTGTGTCAATTCGAAATAAGCCTCCACTGTGTCTGTCCGTCTGTCACAGTGCTGTAGCCACCGTAATAGGTAGACGCTTTAAATTGTCGCATAATGTGTATTAGTATGGCCGCTACAACAACAAATATACATCTAAAAATAATTGGGTGTTTTACGTTTTTTTCTTACGATTATTCAGATAATAGATACTTAAAATTTTCATAAAGTATGACCACTATTATGACCACTATCCTCTATACTATAACTACAAATACTAAAAATAAATAATTAAATCTTTAGTATTTTTTTCATGGTACGAAACAGATAGTGCGCGAGTCCGATTCGCACTAGCATATCTTGCCTCGACTTTGCTTGTCTCGCGATTCAACGTCACCCGTCTTGCTCGAAGCATCACCCTAGTTCCACACTACTCTCGAAGTTGGCCGAGGCTGGGCGAATATGATAGCGTGCTTACTTCGTACGTACTTCGCTGCGGAATTCCATACTTCGGCCAACTCCGCCTCGGGCAACTTCGCGAGTAGTCTAGCTAGGGTCACAGTTATGCTAGACGTGCTGCTGTTTACAATCGTCTGCAGATATCGATACACAAAGCAAGAGCCAAATTAAGCTACATAAATATTGCTATTGTTACACTTTTATGCCACTCGCGGCGAACGATGAATCATATGACACCTGTCATCTCAGTACATTTTTCCGATTATAACTTATAAAATGTACTGTGATGACAGGTGGCATGAGACTCTTCGTTCGCCGCGAGGGGTATAATTAATTGAAATTTCGCCTTGTGACAAACAAAACTCCCGAAAATTTCTGTTACTGCTCTTCATAACCTCGTAAGTGTATTGACACTGAAACACGAGCTTTGTTTTTAGTAGGTATTTATTATTAATCCGTTAATGGCAGCTCGAAGCTTGTGCCAGTATCAGTTTTTTTTGGTTTATAACCAATGCATGACTTTCGTGTTAAATATAAATAAGACATATCAAAAAATAAAAAATAAAACATGAGATGACATCAACATGAACAAAGATGGCCGATCAAAAAAACCGGCCAAGAGCATGTCGGGCCACGCTCAGTGTAGGGTTCCGTAGTTGCCCATCCTTCACAATAAACGGCGTAGAACAATGATTTTAAGCCCGAGGTTTAAATTACGAGAAAGATTTCAAGCTCTATAAAAAAGTCGTAAACGCCAAAGTAACTGTAATAACTTATTACCTTCTGGAAGTTATCGACTATACGTGCCAGATTGAGTGGAATGTTTTAATGCAGCACATGGCACTTAATTAATATGTGTAACGTTCGAAGTATAAGGATACCGCGCGGCACTTTCGTCATTTTAAAGAAAATTCAATTTTAGCGATAACTAAAAAACGGCTCGACTGATTTTATTCAATACAGTTTTCATTGAAAGTACTTATAAGGCCTCATTATCATGAATTTACCCACAATTTTTTGACCGGTGGTTGAAAAGTTAGAGGGGGGGGACGCTATTGTTTGGATTTCCCGAGCGGATAATTTCAAAACTATTGACTTTATCAAAAAATTATGTTTGGAGGCCCCTTTTATTTTTAAAAGATCTATTGAACGACACCGGAAACACACGTACGTGGAATGAAAAAAAAATCACCCCACTTTGGTGAGGTACCCCAAAAAAAATATATTTTTTTAGTTTTTATTTTACCGTTTTGTCGGCGTAATACATACACATACTCATACCAAATTTCAGCTTTCTAGTACTAATGATCACGGAGCTAAGCCGCGGACGGACGGACAGACGGACATGGCGAAATTATAAGGGTTCCTAGTTGACTACGGACCCCTAATAAGTAGGTATTTGTTACTTAGTGAGTTTTGGTTGTCAACTGACGATTTGAACATTGTCACAAAGTGTAATTTTATAACTACCCCTGTAGTGTTGAACCAGCGGACTCTATTATCAATTAAATAACTTTTGTGTAGGACATTGTGATCCTGATCATATAGGTATGTTATTTAGCTTAACTGTACTGCAGATTTACGTTTCCTTTACTGTTGTGTAGTCGCGAATGAAAAAGTTCGTCACGTTTCCACCTTATGTAATGGTATTAAGGTCCAAAAGTGATGAATCTTTTCATTCCACGACTGTACCAGCGGTACAGTAATAATTCATGTATTTTTGTTTTTATTCCATTCACCCTGAACTGTATTATCCTTTGACATCCAAGCGTAAAACAACTCGCACGTAAAATTTATTTACTCATCGTACCTAACGTTCCAAATGAAAACCGACTAAAATAAAATAGCCGCGTTTTATCTCGAATTTAATAATTGAGTAATCGGATTAATGAATTGATGAAAGAATTCAAAATGTATTTCCGTCACTTTGTCATTGATAAAAAAAGTTTAAAGTGTGTTGGAGTTCTTGTAAAATAATACATATTTATTATAAAGCATCTAGCTGCACGCCGCGGTGTACCCATACCCGCTCATCCTACGGGAGCACTAATATTTTCGGGGATAAAAAGTAGCCTATGTGATAATCCAGGGTGTCAGCTACCTCCATACCACATTTTATTAACATTGGGTCAGTTGTTTAAATGTGAGTAAAGTAACACACACACTCACAAACTTTCGCTATTTATGTGAGAAGGGCGCACACAGAGAGAGCATCCACTAGATTCAAGAACTATCATGAATAATTTGGGATCCATACTTACCAGGTATTGGACTGGAGGTAAAGAGTGACGGACTAGCCAAACTGATCTATAAATATTAAATAAATATTAAGGGACAATCATACACAAATCGACCTAGTCCCAAACTAAGCAAAGCTTGTACTATGGGTACTAGACGATGATATACATAATATATAAATACATATATAGATAACATCCATGACCCAAGAACAAATATTTTGCACAAATATTTGCCCCGGTCGGGATTCGAACCCGGGACCGCCGACTCAGTAGGCAGGTGTCTACCAACCGAGCCAAACGCGTCGTCAAATCTATGGCTCAATATGAACGGACATCTACCAGGAAACAATGTTTCATAGCTAAAATACCATTAGTTAACGTGACCGCACTCACTATCGACTGCGTAAACGATTTGTATACTTAGCTAGCGGTTATTTTGTAGAACTACAATTCTCCGTACAAATCGTTGACGCAGTCGCTAGCGAGTACGTTCACTCCAAACTCAGGGTAAGGGTCAACGAAGACGCGCCATAAACTATATGAGCCTTCTTAAATAGCAACACATAAAGCGAACAAAATAAATATGTAACTTAACTTAGTAGTAATTTTAAATACTGCTCAATGAGTTTGACGCCGCTCTTTTTACGTGAGATTAGGTATACATAACTTTTAACGAAAGCGAAGACTGTAACAATGTGTTCGTGTTCACCGAACATAATTAACTTAGTTCGAGTTAGAAGTTTTAACTACCTTTGATTTATTTAATACGAGTACGTCAGCCTTTTTTAATTGGGCACATTTAGTTTCCCAACAGTGTCTATAATATCTCAAGTATTTTAAAAGTTAAAATTACCGTTAAAATTCGACATCCCTAAGTACCGCTGAAAAAGTTCCATACAAATGGCTAACATACTGTGACTTTAAGGTCAAGTACCTTTATCAATGTGTATGGAAATAAAGTAATTTGCCAATTTAGCCGTAAAAAGTCAAAAATGGAAATCAATTTATTTGCCAATTTAGCCGTACATGGTACTTGTACAACTATTGTTTCGTTTAATTATGAGGATAATTTTTACTCGATCATAGTACCAACAAAAGGAAGGGATATTTAGAGAAGGTTGTTGGCATATTTTAGTTACTTAGGCAGGTATATAGGAGTAAGTACTGTTTGATGCGGTTTAAAAAGCAACAATTTTGAATACAAGTTAAAGCAGAATAATACTTGTAGAAAGACTCAACACGTAAATTAAGTTTAGGAAGGTCCTTAAAATTATGCGATTTTAAAATACTATATAGTCTCTAAAATTAAAATAATAATTAAATGATTATAAGGTAAATTAGGACATACAACGCACTCCAGACTCGCTGTAGAAGCAAATGTCAATTTAAACGGTGGCCGCGCATATCATTACTAATGTATGCTAAGTTGCCAAGACTACCTTCTAGTCAGTAGGGAGTGTTGCAATTACATAAACCTGTGGGTAATTCAACCAATTAAGAGAAGATAAGAGAGATGATGGAGATCTTTCCATTTCAACGCCCTCCGTCACTTTTGACGTATCCCTACAAGACTTGACAAGTGGCGATATCCCTAGAACATCGCAACTTCGTCAATCCGGTCGCGCTTAATTTCCGTTTCCTTTGTAGGTGACGGCATAACAGGCGCATACTTTAACTTGACCGTGTAGTGCGTGTAATTAGTTACGTTTCGTTCAAAAAATAAATTCATATGCATGAATAGCATTTTTGACAATCATTATCGCCTTTGTATTTCCAAAATTGAGATGAGATGTCACCTTGAAGCTCATCGCATTTTAATGATAGTTCAGAGGCGATATCACTGTTATCTGATAGAGTTTTTATACTCGCAGACTTTAATCTGTCAATTATAATTTCACAGACAAAATCACAATAACGCACTTTTAAATCCTGTAACAAAATTCTATACTCTATGGTACCCGCTACAGAACTTAAATATTCATAAGACATCTCTCTACATAACTCTAATAATTTCAAAAAGAGAACATAAGATTATTTGATGCACTGATTGGTTGAATAAACTTGTCAAAAAAATTCACCAATCACGAGGCACCCACCATGGCCATCGCGATCAAGTTTTTTTTTAATAGGTCAGTTTTAGTTGAACGAAAAAGGTTACATCAAAAATAAAAAATCATATTGGAGAATGACGATTAAAGTAAAAAAATATTTTCTGAGTTTTGCTCGTATAAAAAGTATTGTATCCAATAGTTACACAATTAGGTCTTAAAGTCTCGTACCTTACATAGGCCACTCGGCAAGCCTCGTGACCTAAACACGGTACTCGTCTTTAAGAACCTCCATTGTGCAACGATTACATAAAATACTATTTGACGTTTTTGCGATCTCTCAAACGGCATTCTCGAATTAGGTCCCTGCATAAATAATGTCCATTAAACCATAGGGATATAACCATGCAAGCATAAACATCTCATTATGCTGTAAGTGTCCAGAAGGGCTAGTGTATCTTGCCGCAATTTCGCTTGTCGCACGAGTCAGCATCTCCTCTCTTGCTCACACGGTATTGAAAGGAATGTGACAGCTAGTATTTGTCGCGCGACATAGAATCACTTGTCAGTTATGCTAGACGTACAGGTGACTTCCCTAATCATAGTTTTACTGAATATCACTACTCCTTTCGTTTTCTTCTAGAGCAATATTTAACTACAGTCGCCATCAGATATATCGCAGCATATAAGGCGTTCATAAATATCTGAACACGACTCTTATTGACTGGGCGTTGCAGTACATGTTCAGATATTTATGAACGCCTTATATGCTGCGATATATCTGATTGCGACTGTACAAGGAAACTCGAAAGCCTTGTAATTATCGATATTTACGAGCCGGATTCGGGTTCTATAGATGCCGTCGATGTTGACAAGTCGTCGCCGTTAAGAGGGAATGCCACTGTTCATTTGTCCATACAAATTGAGGTTTTGTCTCCTTATAACTCCTCCTTCAAAACTGAACCAATCTTTACAAAATATTTGAACGGGAAGGAAATGTTGTCGGACTGTTTCGATTTTTGCGCTTCTTATTTAAATTTGTGTACTAGGCATCTATTTGGCGAAAATTCCACCGCAAACGGCTGTAGTACCGTGGACAGGGGTTACTTTGATCCACGGGGCTACATTGATCATCGGTTTTTAAGAATACGTCTAGTTTTAAAAGCATACCTAATGTATTTCTGTCGATGTTGCCTACTATAACCAAGAAATTTTATAAGCACGTTCAAAAAAATAGTGACAAATTTATCCCGCGGAGCAAATTAACCCCTAACCACGGTACACAAATTCTATAATCATTTGAGCAAAAATAGAAACAGTTCTACACAGAACATTTCCTTCCCATTTAGTCCCAAAATTTTTGTAAATTGATTGATTGATTATTTTATGGAGGAGGAAACAGACCAGAACGAAACCTGGATTTGTACTCGTATAAGCCGGTTACATTGAATATGGACCTCATTTGTATCCGAAGCCATAGTTACCAGGTGAAAACTTAACATAAACTGATTGTCTGGAAATAGGTGTAAGTATCCTCACGTCATGGATAACATCATCATCATAGATGCCACTACTCCCACACTTTCACGGACGTGTGGCCGAGATTCGCCGGATACATCTCTCAAATGGCTATAGGTACTGGTGTCCCAAGACTATGGGACATCAAGGGAAAGTACCTTAAATATCGTAGATAGGAAATTTTGCTGAAAGAAGACTTTGTTATTTTTAAAAGTTAGTAATTCTGCATTTAATGATTTTCTAAGAATTACTTGCTTCGTCTGGGAGTCGAACCGACTTAAAATGTGAAAAAGAACACCTATTTATTTTTATGATGCCAATCGAAAGAATGGACAAAAAATAATAATTCTTCCTAAGTTACATAGTATCTTAAAAGAAAGGAACAACGTAAAATGTATGAGTCAAATTTCTAGAAAATTATTTATTGCCGACGATGAATAAATTGCAAGTAATTCTTAGAAAATCTTTAAATGCAGAATAACTAACTTTTAAAAATAAGATAAAGTCTTCTTTCACCAAAATATCCTCGACGATATTTAAGGTACTTTGCCTTGATGTCCCATAGTCTCGGGACACCAGTATATCACACTAATAAATATTATTAAGGAAAACGTTTGTAAGTATGTTTGTGTGTATGTTTTTACTTCTTCACGCTCAAACGGATGGACCACGGAGTATATGGAGATGGCATTCAGCGCAGTTTGTTCTAGCACCGCTGTAGCCGACTTTTACACGCACACAATTATATTCGTATAAAAATAAGGTTTTACAACAAACAGAAGTGAGTTGACATTGGCTGAGCTAATGTGTGCGTATTACGTAGTCATACACTACTACGATCAATGTATCGAGAATTTTAGTCCTTATATGCATATCAGACAATGTCTTTATTTTTATTATAACTTAAAAAGAAATAAAATAAAAGGCAAATGAGACTTTATGATTCAGTACGACAAAGCCTCGAATTGACAAGAAATTGATTTCTACTTCCGTCAATTCAGTAGTGTCACTTGATATTAACGCTGGCTAAATATCGCAAGGTTTTATGTTACAATTTTAAAACATTTAAAATTTAACCCTATCCTTGTAGCAATTTTAACGACCCAGAAAATGTAATGTAAGCTCTGCCAGCGGTATGCATCTAATGATTCTAAAGGTTAAGGGCGTGATCAAATCAAAATAGTCGATATCGATAAAATAATAATATGTATAGGCTTATAATATGTATAATGCATGTTGAAAATATTTATTTTGTATGGTCGTAAACGTCGTAAATTAAATTATCAGACCTTTTAATTTCTGGCGACGAAATCAAATGGAAGCGTCCATCTCAATCTTCCTATCGTTCAGA
This sequence comes from Apotomis turbidana, assembly GCA_905147355.2. Taxonomy (NCBI): domain Eukaryota; kingdom Metazoa; phylum Arthropoda; class Insecta; order Lepidoptera; family Tortricidae; genus Apotomis; species Apotomis turbidana. Next base: position 49,644,018 of record LR990280.1, on the reverse strand, counting down.
ATGTTTACTTTACATGTAGTGATATATGAATAATAAAAACATCACCTTACAACATTTGGAACAGGTAGTAGGTAAATTATAAACGGAGTAGATTTATTTATTTCATCATATAAAATGTAAACAAAATAATTAAGGGACAATCGTACACAACTCGACCTGGCCTTATACTAACCAATAGTAGACGACGATATAAACAATATATATATAGATAACATCCATGACCCAGGAACAAATATTCGAGTTCATCACACAAATATTTGCCCTTGCCGAGATTCGAACCCAGGACCGCCGGCTCAGTAGGCAGGTGCATTAAAACTGCGCCAACCTCGTCGTCAACTGACTAGCACGTATCACATTGTGGATTAGCGAAACAATAATACTGTTTTAATCTAATGATTTTGTCACCCACTGCTATTGATTTCGCTGTAATAAAAACACTTGTCTGAATTAAAAAAAACTGGCCAGGTGCGATTCTGACTCGCGCACCGAGGGTTCCGTACAAAATTTCACTTATCCCATCTTAATTGGCCTGGTTGAGTTAAGTTTGTATCTGAACTGTATGGCGCCGCATACAAACGAGGTGCAAATACTTATAAAAATAATGTAATAATTAATGTAATTGAATCTGCAAATTCTGAGTTTTAGTAATTATTTTTGACATAAGTAACAAATTGAAATATGTAACAATAAAGTATTTGAATATTGTTTTATTTTGTTTGCATGCCTATTTGTTAGAACATAAGCAACACTGTATATACCTGTATCACCTAATTTATTACTATGTTCTTGCAATAAACGAATTTGAATTTGAATCAAACTTAACGCAACCAGGTTCTCCAAATATGATTTACTTATTTATTCATTTAATTAATCTTTATTGCACAAAAGAAAACGTATCGTACAAAAGGTGGACTTGATGTTTGAAAAGGACTATATTTTTTAAGATTTTTATTAGTATTTGTAGTAAGTATGTGGCGATTTTAGATTTTTATAAGTATTTGTAGTACTTGCCAAATTTCATAGTTCTAGGTCATCGGGAAGTACTCTATCACTTTGATTCCCTTGAGTGACGAAATGTGCGTTTTTGGCGACATAAACGGCTGTATCTTTTTTTCACGTTAACGTAGAAGCTTGATTTTTTTTTCACAGCTTTAAGGGACCCTAGACCTGAGTATATATACATATAGTATTAATTTCAACTCGATACCTCCACGCGTTCTCGAGATAAAGGGTCTTGACAGACAGACAGACAGACGGACGGACGGAAAACAAAGTGATCCCATAAGATTTCCGTTTTTTCCGATAGAGGTATGGAACCCTAAAAAACAAGGTGATAAAGTGTAAATTATATAATTAAAATGGACAAATTAGTATGAAACACGAGCGGCTCACATTAAAACCTCCATACATTATATCGACAATTTATGGTTTAGACTTGTTCCCCCGCACTAAATTGTCAGACGGACGTATACATTGCGTGCTCCTAAAGATGTTGCGTGAATAGTTGCCATGTCAAGCTAGTAATGTATAATTGTCATAATGCACTGCAGTATTTTACGAAATATTACAAAATATCGAATTTTATTACTTTCCAGTGAAATTAAACGGTATCAGGTATCTTTTTGAGTATGCAGATCTCGCCTGTGACGATTATAATGGCACAATTCGGCATATTTCTAATTTTTTAGCACATAATTACTCAAGCACGTTCGTAGTTCGTACGGTAACTAAGTGACTGTTGACATCACGTTGACATATCTTTGGGTATTTGGGCCTTAGCTCGGTTACGCGTGCCCCGCCCAATACCCAGTCTATAATATTCTTATGGTCTGTGGGATGGACCAATTATGATACATTTTGATATGAAGGTAGCTGACACCCTAGATTAACACATAGGCTAGTTTTATCCCGAAAACATGTTAGTGTTCCCGGGGGATGAGCCGGTAATAACGCGCGGCACAGCTAATAGGTACCTAAGTAATATGACAATGACGACCCAATAAGGCCTCTGTACTGACTTTGATTAGAATCATTTGCATATAAAAGGTCCGAAATGACAGTGCAGTGTTGGGCGTCGAAATACTGAAATCCCGCATCATTATGAAATCCCGCGCGGATCGGGATTATGTGTGCGGGATCCGAGGGATATGCTGGATTAACAAGATTGGATTAATAAACAGAAAATATGTATATTAGATTTCTTGGTGACTCTGAGGAATGCCGGAGATAGTCAAAAGCGTCGGTTAAAAATTTATTTTGAAACACCCAACAACAAGGGCCCTTTTAATTCTTTAAGTATCGTTAAAATTATTGAACATTTTGAATTTATTGTACCAATATTTTTTTTAACTACTATTTTGCTACAGCTACCTAGCTCACCTGAGCCTCAAGTGTAGGTTTCAACGCAACAAAACGTTCGTTAACGTTTACGTATCCTGTATACATAAAACTGTCACAAACGCATTGGATGTTTCTTTACGTTAAAAGCAAACGTCCACTAGAGCCTTTGAACACTACAAATCGAACAACTATTTCCTTGTCCGAAACACCAATATCTAGCCGACCGTAACATTTCCCAAATAAAAGTTCGTTATAGTACAACTGTTTTGTTTTAACAAAAACTTGTTTAAGACTCAGCGCCATCAAAGTTCGCAAACAACAGTGAAATCTATTTTATTGGTCAGCACGATGTCACAACAAGCTCTGCAATTTCTGTCTCGATTCCATTTCTCTTTGATTTTTGGGTACAACCGAGCATTCGGTGCGTTTGACAAGGCCGCGCCACACCGCACAGTGGGACTATTCGTTTTTTTTTTATAAAACAAAAAGTTTTTGGATTTGTAAGCGATTCAGCGAGGAAATGCGGTCAGCATCATCGGCACTATACCGCAGTAGGCATTTTAAAATTTAGTTTAGTTTTAGTTTAACTTTATTGTATTCTAGTTTAGTTTTATTTTTAGGTTCAGTTTTATTATAAGTATTTGTACCTGATGTCATGGCACATAGTTATATAATTATGTTATTTCGTACTCTAAAGTAAGAAAATCAAGTACTATTGGTTAGAAGTCGCCATCGCTAAGGGTTTCCTTCTATGTATGTACAATATCGCATGCTGCCTATTTTTCGGTTCTTCTACTTCGGACTACTTTATTTTTTCTGCGTCAAATATGCCTTATAACGTAAAAACTTAATCCAGCATTCGTTTTTTACAGTATTTTCTGAAAAAGGGCGATTATTTAATATTTTTTATCAAAAATATGTCCACTTAGGTCGATTCGCCCCACTGTGCGCCGGTGCAACTACGTTTATCATTCATCGCTCTGGGGCTCGACTTTATGGTCGAGTGTTTCATAGTTGACATTGAACTGGTATCGATTCGGAGTCGTAATATAAACCAGCATGGACCGTATCAGCCTCGGGCATTATCATAAACGTGTTGGGAAACAGATGGCGAAATTGCACATATTAACATAATCTTAAAATGTTAATATCGATTGTGTTTGTGTAACATGTATAGGTACATAATTAAACTATTTATACGTACTGTATGCCCACAAACATTTTTAGGGTTCCGTACATCAGTCGGAAAAAACGGAACCCTTATAGTATCACTTTGTTGTCCGTCCGTCTGTCTGTCTGTCAAGACCCTTTATCTCGAGAACGCGTGGAGGTATCGACTTGAAATTAACACCATATACTAAGGTCAGGTCTACGGTCCCTTGAAGCTGTGAAAAAATCAAACTTCTACGTTAACGAGAAAAAACGATACGGCCGCTTATGTCGCATAAAAACGTACATTTCGACACTCTCAAGGGAATTAAAATGATAGGGTACTTCCCGATGACCTAGAATTATGAAATTTGGCAAGTAATATCGTCACATACCTACTACAAATACTTATAAAAATCTGAAAACTATACATTTGTAATAAAATCATTAAAATATAGATAGTCCTTTTCAAACATTATATTTGGAGAACTCCGTTGCGTTAAGTTTGCACCTCGTTTGTATGCGGCGCCATACATTTCAGGCAAACTTAACTCAACCAGGCCAATTTAGATAAGATAAGTGAAAGTTTGTACGGAACCCTCGTTGTGCGAGTCAGACTCGCACTTAGCCGATTTAGACATAGGGTAGACCGAGGCGATTCGGATCAATTTTTAGTTAATGTGAAATAAAACCAGTTTGTTACAGTGTATCATGTATATTAATATTATTCTGGATACAGTAGTTATCGAACTACAAAATCCAGTTATCAAACTAAAAATAAACCTTGTCTTTTAATTTTGAAAAATAAAATAGAAAAACACTGAAATAATCCGATTCGCCCCATTTTTAGAGGCGAAACGGATCACAGAAAACTCGTCCATAAAATATTTGTTTTGAATCAAAAACACGTGTATTAGTCACGTTTGGAAAAATCAATGACATATTATTATAGATTAGTACTAATAACACGACATAAGAGGTAATTTTGAGTAACATTTCTACTTTTCTCCCATAGAACAATTTAACAATTTTTTTTCATTATAAATGTAAAATAAAATTCGGTATTCAAAGCTAACAAGAGTATCAAAAATCTATTTACGAGGTGTAAAAAACTTCTAATTAATACGTTTCTACAACAAAAACTGAATTAAAACTTAAATTGCTATCTGCAATAAACTTAACATTAAACATTAAAAATATCCGATTCGCCCCTTTAGAAGAGACAAAATCATTTCAAACAAAACTTTGGAAAAATAATAAAGAAACTATAGCACCTCCACGATCTGCACAGTTTTAATGGCACCGTTCTTCAGTTACTTCACACGTTTTCCTCTAAAATTATTTTCATTTATCACTTTCTCTAATGTAGCAAAATATGCATTAACTTTTCATAATTCATAATTCTTTTTCTTTAGTCATCCCGTTCATTCTCGCTCTAGAAAGACCCTCAGGTTTGCGAATATTCAACTGCGGATTTCTTTTCAGAAATCGATGAAACCAGTCCTCTCCTGCCATTTTAGAGACTCTAGTAAATTAATGTGGTATAGATCACTGCAGTAATCTCCCAGCAAATAGGTTTACTGCATCTTCTTTAAATACTGTCTGCCCACCTTGTTGTTTTATAACACCACGGGACATGGTAACTCTTCGCTGTAAAGATGTGAACGGTAAATTATAAATTTCGACCGCCCGACGTAATGTCAGCTCTTTTCTTAACACTTTGTTAGCTGCTTCTGGCATATTGTCTGTACTCCATTCTCTTTGGTGTGTCTTTCTTTTCTACGTACGCACCATCAAAAACACACAAACAGTTAAAATTATTGGTATAAACTAGAAAAGAGCGATTCAAATAAGTGATCCACATCGCCCCCGAACAAGTGATCCGAATAGCCCCAAACCATAGGTTTACGATATTTATACCTAACCCGAATATTCTTTAAAATATAGTTTAAATCACATTAATTACGAAAACAGGACACATTAATGTCAATATTGAGTAATAAATATTAAACTTTAGTCACCTTACTTTGTTTTTATTGTCAATTTTTTAACCACGTTTTTTACATGACCAGTAAAATCACAGCACATCAACACTAGTGACTTGACGCGAGGCATCGCTGAGACTGACACAAGCGTCCGAAAAAATGGCCGCCTGTGTCATAGTGTGCGGGAAGGTCAAACCCAACGCTGGACGGTGGTTGGCTGCCCGTAGCTAGCGGCGATCTTTTGAATTTGACAAAAAGCTTATTTTGATCCAATTCGCCCTGTGATCCGAATCGCCTCGGTCTACCCTACTTACACCTCCAATTAAAAGATTACCTCCAAAGATTTTCAGCCTCGTATACCGATCCGGTCTCGCTACACTCGGCCGTCTACACCAACTCGGCCAACAATACCTATTTCCCGGCCTCTGTAGCAAAGTACTATTTAATTGAATAGTCCACGCTACATAGTAAAAGCTTTATAGAATATCAGAATAATGACTCGTCGCTAACACTTTGCTGTGCCGTTTCCATTAATTTGGAGCGCGCTGGCGCTGACAACTTACTGGTGCCAGGTTTATGCCGGTGGTATAAGCTGATCGCATTGGATATAGTTGTTGCCAATCTGTTTTAGGGCCGATTTTTTGTACATTTCCAACCACATAACTATTTACTGCAAACTTCTACAAGAAGGAAAAACAGACAGACACAGACACCAAAGAAAAAATAACGGGCTTATAGCTAAAGAGATAAATTATCTATATATATATTACGCGAGGCCGATTTTTGTACATCCCATCAGATCTACAGTTATGGTCCGATTTTTATAAATGATATGTCATTAGATTCGTCTCATGCTGGAGAGGTGCATAAAACTCTTGGAATTTTAATTTTTTCCTGAAAAGGTACTGAAAAATGGATTTGAAAAAACTACTGTGCGCTAACCACGTGATCCCTATTTTGACATAAGATGACCAAATAATAATAAGCATGATTTGCTCACAAACCTGAGTAAGTTGTTCAGCATGATGAAATATTATTTTTGAGTCGACAACATAATATCCGCAACACTTAAAACATGTACGAATATGCAAAAATAATTTTACAGTTTGTTGACAATGAATGACAGTAACCATATTCTGACAACTTTTAATGTCTTTTTTATTGGGGGCTATTATGTCAATGCTCTAAATTGCCAGGTTGTTTTTCTTTTTAAAATGTTCATATGGAAACTTTTTTCGCATACCTGTTAAAAATGTGGAGAAAAAAGCCGGTTAAGTGCGAGTTGGACTGGTACTCGAAAGACTAGAAAAACTGACCGTCATTCAAGAATAGATTATTTTTATAGGCGAGTTTTACAATAAATCAAAGCAGAAAAAATGTAGTAAAACTAATTTAAACGTCATTCAAATAAGTAAATTTATTATAGATTATTATAAATATGATTATATAAGTCCATCAAAAAAATAATTCCAAGGAAAATGGCATGAGTCATGGTAAATTAAATGGTATTTTACAAGAAAAAACTAAGTCCTTCCGCTTGCATGTCGACGGGATGGTAAATGTGGTCGAGTTGAGAATATGGACGAGTTGGCACTGAAGACGACTTGGTAATACGGACGAGTTGGTGATATGGGAGATTTGGCAATAAAGACGAGCTGATAATAAGAACAAGTTGGTATTGTGTAGACGAGTTGGGTGTATCGTCGAGTTGGGAATATGGACGAGTTGGAAATGTGGATGAGTTGGCAATGTGGATGAGTTGGTAAAATTGACAAGTTGGGAACATGGACAAGTGGGCAATTTGGAAGAGTTCGCATTATGGACGAGTTGGCAATGAAGACGAGTTGGTAATACGGACAAGTTGACAATGAAGACGACTTTGTAATACGGACGAGTTGGTGATATGGAAGATTTGGCAATAAAGACGAGCTGATAATAAGGACAAGTTGGTATTTGTAGACGAGTTGGGTGCATCGTCGAGTTGGGTTGGGAATATGGACGAGTTGGAAATGTGGATGAGTTGGCAATGTGGATGAGTTGGTAAAGTTGACAAGTTGGGAACATGGACAAGTGGGCAATTTGGACGAGTTCGCATTATGGATGAGTTGGCAATGAAGACGAGTTGGTAATACGGACAAGTTGGCAATGAAGACGACTTTGTAATACGGACGAGTTGGTGATATGGAAGATTTGGCAAGAAATACGAGCTGATAATAAGGACAAGTTGGTATAGTAGACGAGTTGGGTGTATCGTCGAGTTGGGTTGGGAATATGGACGAGTTGGAAATGTGGATGAGTTGGCAATGTGGATGAGTTGGTAAAATTGACAAGTTGGGAACATGTACAAGGGGACAATGTGGACGAGTTCGCATTATGGACGAGTTGGCAATGAAGACGAGTTGGTAATACGGACAAGTAGGTAATATGGACGAGTTTTCAATGTGGACGAGTTGGGAATATGGACGAGTTGGGAATGTGGATGAGTTGGCAAAATGAACAAGTTGGGAATATGGACGAGTTGGCAATAAAGACGGGCTGGTAATAAGGACGAGTTTGTATAGACGAGTTGGGTGTATCGTCGAGTTGGGAATATGGACGAGTTGGAAATGTGGACGACTCGGAATTGTGGACGAGTTGGGTCTATGGACAAGTTGGAAATGTGGACGAGTTAGCAATATGGACGAGTTGGCATTGTTGATGAGTTGGAAATGAAGACGAGTTGGCAATGTAGATGAGTTGGGTGTATGGACGGGTTGGTAATATAAACGACTTGGCATTGTGGATGAGGTGAGAATATGGACGAGTTGGAAATGTGGACAAGTTGGCATTGTGGACGAGCAAGTAATATGAACGCGTTGGCATTGTGGATGAGTGGGAATATAAATGAGTTAGCAATGAAGACGAGTTGGTAATACGGACGAGTTGATAATATGGACGAGATTGGCAATAAAGACGAGTTGGTATTGTAGACGAGTTGGGTGTATGGACGAGTAGGAAATGTGGACGAGTTAGCAATATGGATGAGTTGGCATTGTGGATGAGTTGGCAATAAAGACGAGTTGGTAATATGGACGAGTTGGCATTGTAGATGAGTTGGGTTTATGGACGAGTGGGCAATGTGGATGATTTGGCATTGTGTACGAGTTGGGAATGTGGATGAGTTGGAAATATGGACGAGTTGGAAATATGGTCGAGTTGGCATTGTGGACAAATTGGGAATATGGACGAGTTGCCAATGGAGACGAATTGGTAATATAGACGAGTTGGCAATGCAGATGAGTTGGGTGTATGAACGAGTTGGCAATGTGGACGTGTTGGGTGTGTGGACAAGTTGGCATTGGGACCCAGATGGGAATATAGACGAGCTGACATTGTGGACCAGTTGGCAATGTGGAATAATTAACATGTTACCCTAACATGCGAAACTTATTTATTTATTTATTATTTATTTAAACTTTATTGCACAATACAAAAAAAAAGTAAGTACAAATGGCGGACTTAATGCCTTTAGGCATTCTCTACCAGTCAACCACTGGGTTAAACAGAAATATGTAGTCGGTGCAGGATCAGAGTTACAGAGAAACTTGGTGGTAGAAATAACCTACATATAATGCAAATTTCAAAAAATCGACGCGCTCAATAATAAATCATATTTGAATTAATGACGTCTGGCTGATCATTCTTATACTCATTCAAAATAAAATTTGACAAATTATGCTGTCAACAAAACAAATTGATTTTATAAGGCTTCCGTTTTTACCGACTTTAGTAAGGAACCCTAAAATTAGGTTTATATCATAGACTTGAGAGTATAGATAGCATCTCCCTCACTCTTCTGTCAGACACTATTTCAATAAGAGGAAAGACGAAAGTTTGACTTTGGAATTCGCGGGTATAAGGCCTTCAGCTCTAAATTTATTGAAAAAAATATGTCTTAATATTCCTTTTTCAACGTTTTTAGCTGTTTTATATATTGGATTTTTTTTATGGTGGAGTACCTATTGTTGGTCAGTTATTTATTTAGATTAGTAAATAGGGTTTGATTAAGTATACCTAGCGTAAGAATTTCAAACACAATGTGTAATTGTTATTGAATAAATTGATTGATGATGATGACATGGCAGCACCCATATTAAGAAAATTTGCACGATATATTGAATTTCATAAAAAAAACAAGCATTGATAATAGTGGTTTTTCGTGTATCTATAAACGTTTTATACTCTCTATTTCATACAATTGAGTTTATGTAACATTTTTTATTATCACTATTTTTAATAGTGAGTGCCCAAATCTGTCGTTTCGATTCATGTGCTATTTCTGGAAATTGATAGAAATCGATCAAATCGATAAATTTATGCCCTGAAGAAAGAACAACAAATTAAATTCTACCAATCTTATGTTCGGTCCTATGAAAATATGTCAATTATTTTTTTAAGATATGGGATTATTTTTATGAATTAAATTTTTCCATAAATCGAATAATATGCATTTTATTTGTGAAACAGATCAGCAGATCACATGTCATTAATGCACAAGTTATTTTTACAAGAGTTGAAAAAGTTGGCACGATGAAGCTGGCAGTTGGCTATCAGGCCTAGCTCTAGCCTGGTATGTTTTACCGTTTTTAAAAAATAATTTTGTGAAATTGCGATGTGGTCGCTTAGCGACAATGCCCTTTAAATATATATATATATATAAAAAAAAAGAACATAGTTTTATCGTGTTTTTTTCCAGTATTTATTCTTCGTTCGCCAAAAACTTCTTATCGATAAATTAGTTATTTTCGGTAACACTTCCGGATTTCCATATTCTAGCGGCGGTTCGACGCCGCAACGGGCCTCTAGTAATAATTATTTCATCTTGATAAATTACATTCGTGGGCAGCTCCGGGAAAACTCGGGATATTTTTTATTCTTTTTTATTACTAGAATACCTACTACCTACAGAAAAATATGTGACTCGATTCTAGGAATGAGGGTGATTATTTATACCAATATAAACAAAAACCGGCCTAGACCATGTCGGGCCACGCTCAGTGTATAAACTGCTGTTTTAAGCCCGAGGTTTAAGAAAGATTTTAAGCTCTATAAAAAGGTCATAAACGCCCTAGAAACTGTAATCACTTATTACCTTCTGGAAGTCAACAGGCGATAACTCAAAAACGGCTCGACCGATTTTGTTCAATATAGTTTTCATTGAAAGTACTTATAAGGCCTCATTAACATGAATTTTCCCGATTTTTTTTTGACCCGTGGTTGAAAAGTTAGAGGAGGGGACACTATTTTTTTTTGTTTTTGGAGCGAATATTTACAAAACTGCTGACTATCAAAAAATAATGCTAGAAGACAGCTTTCTAGTACTAATGATCACGGAGCTAAGCCGCGGTTGGACGGACGGACAGACGGACAGACGGACATGGCGAAACTTTAAGGGTTCCTAGTTGACTACGGAACCCTAAAAATTTAAAACATTCATTCGTTCCGCAATGTCTAATTTCGCATAACTTTAAGCCATTACGGACACCGAGTAATAAACCAGTAACATCCAGGTTAATTTAAAAGTCACAACAAAATTCCCATTTAACTGGTACGACGCATACCTAGTACCTAAAGTTGAAAGCCTTCTTTGGTGATAGGTTGATGTGAGGTAATCTGAGAGCTTAGTGGAGGCCTCATCAACCCCCGATGAATAACGGGGGATTCTTATTAAATTATCGTGTGTAAGTATACGTTCATAAATATCTGAACATGTACTGTAAGGCCCAGACAATAAGAGTCGTGTTCAGATAATTATGAACGCCTTATATGCTGCGATATATCTGATGGCGACTGTACTATTAAACAGCTAGCTTTCATATGGCAAAGTAAAATAAACTAATACCACTAAAGTAAAATCCTGCAATATGGCGTGGCCGAAAAGCAATTAGTTTTGTGCTCTCTATGCTCTATATCCGGTCTCACAAATGAAAGCAAAGCATCTACTGCATAATTAAGTTTTTAGTACTACAGTTTAGTACAGCAAGGAAATGCTAGTCATCTTCGGAAATAAGCCGGGGGGCACAGTTTTAGTGGTTTTAGCTATATTTTAAGTATTTTAGAATTCTGTAATTACTTTTTAACTGTCATATCCGGAATTGGTAATTGTTTATTTGAATTGGTGTTGAAAGTGCCTCATTGCGACCTTTGCGGTTGAAAAGTATTTTGAAAAAATAAAATTTAAAATACCCCCGACATGACAACCAATAAAAAGAAAGAAATAAAATCTACGAAATGTGCCTATACAATGAACAGTAGAAAAAGAATCCAAGCTTCGTTATTGCGTTCGGGGGACCGCTAAGTACCTAAATGAAATGAAATATATTTTTCAACGCAAAATTGCATGTATTTATGCATTTGGGCTTCCCACTTTACGATTTTCAGTAAGTACATTGCATTTCATTTAATACTTAGCGGTCCCCCGACGCAACGAAGCTTGGATTCTTTTTCTACTGTTCATTGTATATGCACATTTCGTAGATTTTATTTCTTTCTTTTTATTGGTTGTCATGTCGGGGGTTTTTTAAATTTTATTTTTATTTCATATTTTTTAAACAAGCAGAAGTTTCGTCCCGGAATTTTCTTCTTTTGACACTATTTTTGTTTTACACCGTCTAAGGTCCAGGGTTTTCAATCTTTCGTCGAGCTTGATCCTTGACTATATGTAGGTACAACAGGATCCCAAGCCAGTGGTAATGAATGCCGTCTTCTCTAAGACTGAAGTTAGGATATATTTTGATTTCAATAGCTTGAAGCAACATTCTGGGAAAGAATCGTTAAAAATCAGACTAGTTAATGCTTATAATGGCAAAATGGCGATGTTATTAGCCAAGACAATCAAAATATATACTTTAAATGCACTGCATGAGTCGCAAGAACCTGCTACTTATTGCCTAAAACAGAACCAGGTTTTTATTCTACATGATCCAAATAGTAGGTACGGGTGGCTTACTTAGCTCCATAAAAATTGCAGTTGGTGCTAGGTAACTTGACTTAGTTTTGAGAGACCTAATCATCGATATCCCACACCATGGGATAAACATCCCCACTTTTGTTACGTGTAGGGAAGGTACACAAAAAATGTTTTTAAAAATGTATTCAACCACTATGTCTCTGAGCTAAGCTGTGGACAGACTGACACAAACTACAAAATCCTAAAAAGCTGTTATTCACTTAGGCAAGAGTACTTTTGCTAAAGCTTTCGTGTCATTAAGTCACGTTAAAATTTTGCAGGGTGTTGCTATTTGTGACCTCAATCAAAGGAACCTGTTCAATAGTCCTAATAATAATTCAAATAGTGACCCAGTAGGTACTGTGACAGAAATTATAATGAGTTTTTTTTTGTCAAAAAAGTTTTTATGAGACTCGGTTTTATTATTGACTGTACTTTCTTACACAAATGTTAATTGCTCATCAAGAACAATCAGACGAGCCCAAACACCATGAGTTTATCTTGTGCTGTTTAGGAGTTCCTACGGCCATCTTCAGCTCCAAGGTACCAAATTAATGTACTGTCAAAAATTTATTAATCTGTTGATTACGCTAATTATTAAAAACTTAACATTTAACCAACATTAGAAATTCTTGGCTTAGATCCTTTCACAACTAGCTGGTCATCATGAGACCTTCATTTATTGAGTAATATAGAAAATGCTAATAATACTTAACATTTAACCAAAATTTGGAATCCTTGGCTTCAATATTAGCTGCATGAAATCCATTAACGACTAGCTGGTCTTCATGAGACCTTCATTTATTGAGTGATATAGAAAATACTAATACAACATTTAACCAAAATTTGGAATCTTTAGCTTCAATATTAGCTGAGATCCATTAACAACTACCTGGTCATCATGAGACCCTCAATTAGTGAGTCATATAGAAAATGCTAATACTCGTAAAACATAACATTTAGCCAATATTTCGAATTATTGACTTCATTATTAGCTGAGATCTCGTCACTTGTTCTAATTAAAGCTGAATAGCTTGGAAACTACTGGTCCTATTTCCACCAAACATAGCTAAGAACCATCTCGACGGAAAAGTCTTTCGATTAAAAAAAACCGCACTTAATTTGGTCCATCCGCTTGGGCGCTACGATGCCACAGACAGACACACAGATACACAGATACACATGTTAAACTTATAACACCCCTCTTTTTTCGTCGGGGGTTAAAAAAGAACACTCAACTTTGCATACTGAATCAAATGCGCTGCATTCCAATGGAATTACCTAACTCGTGCAACTACGCGATAACAAAAAAGTACCTACTTGCGGAGTTTTTTTGTTTTTACTTATTTTCACAAATAAACAATTTTTCTCTCAAACTGTCTCCAGCCAGTGAAATCGGTACCTTTCAAACCTTATCTAAAAATCTACTATTTAAGCCACAATTTAAGAATACCACACAATACTTTAATAAATACATATTTCACGCAACAGTTTAAAAAAAATCTCTGGCTTTGTTCTTTAGAGCCTTGTTTTTCCTGTTTGTGAGCTATGTTTGGCAACTCCATTGTAATACGGTAAATAGAGACTAAAGTACTATGTGTGACCTTACAAACGGTCCGGTAGTTTTGAATTTTTGATATGTTGTCTAGGATGGTTAGTCAGTGCTTAAAATGCAAAATGCACAATTCCCCCCCCCCCCCCCCCCCTCCGCGCCCGCCGCCATTTTGAAAAAACCGGCACTCTCTTCATATTTTTGCTCATATCTTCCTTTAGGAGCATTTTAGCTAGAAGAAAGCTTCGACAATGTTATAGAGAGTTAAATTGACTACATTCTCCATTTTATATTTTTTTTCTAGGACAGATAGTTAGGGAGATATCCAAATTTAAAAAAACGTAAAAAATCACAATTTCCTACAGAAAAACAAACTTCTGGATTATATCTTCGTTTAGGAGCATTTTAGCTAAAACAAAGCTTGGGCAATGTTGTAGAGAATTAAATTTACTATAATTTGCCCTTCAAATTTTGTTTCAAGGACGGTTAGTTACGGAGATATGCACATTTAAAAAACAGTAAAAGTCGAATTTTCCGAAAATTTCTCAAAATTCTTGGTTTAGAACGCTGTCATTCAGTTATGGACTAGTCTAGGACAAATTAAAACATCTAGGAAATATAATTGCTTATAAAACTCATGTCCATTTTTACACACATTTTCGGAAAACGTGACTTTATTTTTTACATATCTCCGTAATTATCTGTCCTAGAAACAAAATTTGAAATGTAAATTATAGTCAATTTAATTCTCTACAACATTGCTCAAGCTCCGTTCTAGCTAAAATGCTCCTAAACGAAGATATAATCCAGAAGCTTGTTTTTGAGTTGGAAATTGCAATTTCTTAAGTTTTTTTAAATGTGCACATCTCCGTAACTATCTGTCCTAGAAACAAAATATAAATTGGAAAATGTAGTAAATTTAACTCTCTATAACATTGTCAAAGCTTTCTTCTAGCTAAAATGCTCCTAAAGGAAGATATGAGCAAAAATATGAAGAGAGTGCCGGTTTTTTTCAATGTGGCGGCGGGCGCGGAGGGGGGGGAATTGTGCATTTTGCATTTTAAGCACTGACTAACCATTCTGGACAACATATCAAAAATTCAAAACTACCGGACCGTTTGTAAGGTCAAAATCCTTTATTCACTGAATTATTGTGCTTTACTCGTAAAACAATTGTTTCTATAGGAAAGGAGTTACAGAAAGGCATTATTTGAACTTTGTTTACTGTTACTGTGTAGTACGTCGTGATCCGGCACCACGTCAGTGGACGGCAACTTTTTTCTTCGATAAACTGCCACTCCATCTACAGTCGAGCATTTCTCATAGTTTTTAGGGTTCCGTACCCAAAGGGTAAAAACGGGACCCTATTACTGAGACTTCGCCGTCCGTCCGTCCGTCCGTCCATCCGTCCGTCCGTCCGTCTGTCACCAGGCTGTATCTCAATAACGGTGATAGCTAGACAGTTGAAATCTTCACAGATGATGTATTTCTATTGCCGCTATAACAACAAATACTAAAAATAAAATAAAATAAATATTTAAGGGGGGCTCCCATAGAACAAACTTGTTATAGATTATATATATGTATAGGTACGGAACCCTTCATGCGCGAGTCGGGCTCGCACTAGCCCAATTTTTTCTATAAAGGCAAATGATTTGTGCAGTTCTATAGCTGCCTAAAACTTTTTGTATGAGTTTTTTCTGTGCCGCAACATGCAATTTTAAAAGTGGTCCTGTATCCGTAAATGTGATTGGATATATTGCATGTCTTTTGTACATGGGCGATATGATGAACGTCAGGGAGGCTCAAATGATTAGTAATATATACCTACGCGATATAATCCGTTTAAATCGTTTTATCTAAATGAATATTCTCTGAACGTTAAACGTCAGGGAGCCTCAAATAATTAATGTACGCGATGTAATCCGTTTAAATCGTTTTATTTAAATTTGTAACAGTCGGAAAATGAGGAATATATTGTAGTATATTCATCTCAATGAGAACGAAACTGTCATAACGGTAAAGGTCGTGTAGCGCATATCGCTAAAGTAGAAATATTGTAGCGAGTTATCCGACAGATATCAAAGTGAAAAGTGAATTGAGTCCTAAGACGGTGATTATTTTATATCAGACTCGCTTCATTAGTATTGCATAAGTACTTCGAACAGTTAAACCGTACTTACATTTATTTTTATGTTAGAAAAGTTGTACGGAATCCGTATCATTTCCGATTCTGAAACAACTCCGTACAAGTACATTGGCCAATGTCTATATTATGGCAACATACCCGTGTGGTCCAGTTGCGAACCCACCGGGCCACTTGTGCTATGAACCTGTTATGCGCATCAAGCTGGTTATGAGCCGATTATAATTCTTTTGCAGCATTATTAAACTGTTCGACGCAATATTTACATAGTTGCATGTAAAAATACTGCGATTTATCTATGTATGTATGTATCCATACGTACTTTCGCCGATAAAGAAACAGTTTAATTAAATATTAAAGACATACGGTTACCCTCCCGCCACGGATGTCAACCTTTGACAACGGTAACTGAAAAGTTACCGAAACGTCCCGGAGGCTCAAATAATTAATGTAGGTACGCGATATAATCCATTTAAATCGTTTTATTTCAAAATTTATATTCATGTTTATTTTTTACATTAGTTTAACCTTTTAAATATATCCTCCTAACCGTACTTATAAACAGCGGACTGCTGGCGGTTGGACTGCCTGTGGAATCACCCATAAGTATCACTACCGACGCAAATCTACTAACTTTTATCTAAACACTTCCCTGTAAACATAGTTAATCATAAAACCTGAATAGTAATCATCACGAAATAATCAAAATCACCAAGGTCACCACGTAATCGCGGTCATGAAGGTCAAACCTATTCATAACATTGTAGGTCAACGTGCGGACAATTTGACCGCTGTGATTTTATCGCTATTACGTGATTGACACCTCATTCAAGAACTCCCTCGCAGTACGCTTACCATGAGTTTACAGTGACCCATAGTATAAGAAAATAAGGTACCTATAGCACTCCGGAATGACAGGCGAGACTCGCGCTATGATTGGTTGGACGGTTATGTCAATCCGTTTCAGTGTTGCCAGTGGTGTATCATAATACTCCCCGATTCCCATAGTGTTTCGAATCATTTATTATGACAAAGTAAAATTCAGTTAAAAACTGTAATGCAATAATGAATTATTATTTTTTAAGACTGCCGGCTAAAGTTTGTTTTCCTTAAGTATAATTATATTTTGTTACCCTAAAAAAGGCAACTAATCAGTGACGTAGAAAGGCTCACTATCCAGAGTATCCACACCGTGACCGTACTCGCTAGCGAAAGCGTGATAGAATTCTATGGAAAATTGTAGTTCTACAAATTAACCGCTAGGGGCACAGTATTATACAAATTGTTTACGCTGTCGCTAGCGAGTACGGTCACGTTAACTCGTGGTAAGGGTACTGTAATACGGTATTGTGTGCTAGCTTGGTGGCAGTGTCCTCCAATTACGCTATTTCAAGTATTTAATATAAATGCATTTAATGTCACACGCAACGAATAATGACACAAATTACAATTACGTTTTTAACACGCTTTTACTAACTGGTAACTTAAGTTCGTAACAAACTGTGTAATTAAGTCTTGGAATTATATTTAAACCTACTTTTAATTGTTGTATCGAAATTAAACTTTGCATGTAAATGTAGTTCATTTGGTAATGTTTTGTTTTGGTAATACAATATCTTGTATTGGTATCTTGGAACTGATCTAGTTATGGAGACAGAAAGTAGGAGTAGGAACTCCTAAACCTAATAGCGGGCCTATGATGGTTCAGGTTGCTTTTATTTCGCGATAAATAAGTGACAAAGCATCCACCACATTTTGACAAAATTAGATTGGTCTTGATGAGCAATTAAAGTTTGTGTGAGATAGTACAGTGCGCTTATTTTTGATACAACATTCAGCGAGAAAAACCGGGAGTTTTGGCAAAAAATTATGCTATTAATTCCATTACCATTTACGATCCAGATAAAGTAACAGGCTATACGGGGACTATGGGGTTACAGCACCAAAAAGTCAGCCGAATTAAAAAAAAAACGTAAATGCTTTTTTTGCTAGTTACCTATTTTTTTGCACTTGACTAGTTCTTGGAGGTGTTAATTTACACGTCACAGCGAAAGAGCAGTCTTTCAACCCTTGGGTGGGTATTCTAAATGGCGCGATTTTATGCGCCTATTTTATAGCAACTTGTTCAATACTCGTTCGAGACAGTTATATTACGTGGCAAAGCGATTATTTGACAAAACACATCTTACTTTTTAGGGTTCCGTAGACAATATCCGTCTATCCGTTTGTCCGTCTCTCCTTCCGTCCGCGCCTTAGCTCTGTGATCATTAGTACTAGAAAGCTGAAATTTGGTATGAAAATTGTGTATGTATCACGTCGACAAAACGGTAAAATCAAAAACTAAAAAAAAAACGTTTTTTCGGTTACCTCTCGTACACCTAAAGTTGGGGTAATTTTTTTTCCGTTCCAACACTAGTTTGTTGGGTGTAGTTGAACAGGTCTTTTAAAAATAATAGGGATTTCCAAATATTATTTTTTGATAACGTCAGCAGTTTTGTAAATATTTGCTCCGGAAATCCAAAAAATACCGTAACCAATAATCGATAACTTCCAGAAGGAATAAGTAATTACTTTGGCCCGACATCATGCTTTTGGCCGGTTTTTTAGACTAACTCTCATGTTAAAATGTTGTGTTCACACCAAATGATGTATCTGTAAAATTTAAACCTACCTGAACTGGTGCGAACCCGCGGTGTCTTCTCATGTATATTTATTAGCCATACGCAGAATACATTAATAAGGCGTCCAATCAGAGGCTCGCTGAATATAGGGGCTCACCGCGTAACGTACGGTTACATTATAATTTCACGTATTGGAATAAATGAAAGAATATAGAATTGGTGCAGGTGGCAATAGGGGTGTAGAGCGATGTTCAATTATACAACATACTGTAGTTATATGAATATAATTACCTAGCTCAATATGTCATGAAACAAAGAAAAAAAACTTTTTTTTTTGTCTAAAAGAATTTGAAATTGCTTTCAGAATGCTCATAATTTAACAAGACAATAATAGTATGAGAAAGTACTCCAAAATCAAACTCGGAATGGGATCTCCGTTAGGCGCGAGTAAGGTCTTACCTGAAATATGCGGCAGTTTCCTGCAGCTGATCTGGCTCCACATGTATAGGCTTGCCTTTCCTGTGGATTTAGTCAGGGAAGCCGAGAGGGTAATGCAAGTCTTGGGCAAACTTGTGTTTCCTTAACTCCGTCCCAGGCGGTCTAGGTCTGTGGAGAGGTCACTCCACCCGCGTTAGCTCTGCTACGCGGATATCAACACGGGAAGTGACAGTTACCAATGATAAGTCTGCACACATGGGCGTAGGTGCGGGCGCTAGGGGTCACTTTCGACAGTGGGAGGGTCCATCGCAGACCCACTGGACGGTTACCGCCCGCTTCAAGCTGGGCAGCCCCCGGTCAGTAAGGTACCGTTCCGTCCCGTTACCGATCTGCTCTTCTAGGGTGTGGAGGGCACTAGCTCATGGCTAGATGATTGGTATCGATAATCTTGACACCCGCTGCTAGAAGATCACAAAGAAACCAAGCACTGCCCCACAATTCCATGCGCATTGCAACGTGGAATGTCCGTACCATGAGGACAGGCCTCCCGGACAGCTGTGGAGGTTCACAAGTTCACCGTGACCAGCAGCTGCGAAAAACCGCTATAATTAATGCTGAACTATGCAGGTTAAACATCGCGGTCTGTGCGCTACAGGAGACCAGACTACCCGACGAAGGCTCACTCCGTGAGTCTTCATTCACGTTCTTCTGGATTTAGCAGATGTCCGCGAACATGGGGTAGGCTTTGCGATCCGTAATGATCTACTACCCACCATTGAGGGTATGCGAGGAATTTCGGAGCGCATAATGGTTTTGCGACTCAATAGCAGTAGCGGTCCTATTACTTTTGTCTCCGCTTATGCTCCGACGTTGCTATCTACGGACGAGTCAAAAGATCGCTTCTACAACCAACTAGCGGACACAATAAGGAAAGTCAGTGGTGCTGATCGCCTATTCATCCTAGGAGACTTCAATGCTCGTGTTGGTCGGGATCATTCTTCGTGGCCGAATTGTATTGGTTATCATGGCATTGGCAGTATAAATGATAACGGCCAACGGTTATTGGAGCTTTGCTCTGCGTACCAGCTATGCGTAACCAACACATATTTTAAGGGCAAAACATCCCATAAAGTTTCTTGGAAGCACCCGCGATCTGGCCACTGGCATCAGCTGGATGTAATTCTCTCCAGAGCAAAAGATCTTCGTGAAGTTCTACACACACGCACTTTTCACAGCGCAGACTGTGACACTGATCATTCCCTCGTGGCTGCACGCATCGCCATTGCACGTAAAAGGATTCATACTTCAAAAGTATCAGGTAGGAAGAAGATAAATCTTCCTAATCTTAGGAATGACGTGCTGCTCCGTAAGTTTGAGTCACAGGCTAACGCTTTCACTGCTGCGTGGAACGCTAGTACTCCCACAGGTATTGATTGGGTCAACGCCAAGAATTTGTTGACGACTGGCGCTGGCGAGGTTTTCGGGTATCTTGAGACCAAATCTCAGGACTGGTTCGCAGAAAATGCTGAGTTTTTGCAGCCTTTACTCGACTCCAAACGTAGCTCTGCTCTAAGGCATCGCATGGATCCCTGTCCGGAGACTGTCAGAGCTCTCCGTACTGATAAGGCAGCTCTTCAACGTAGCATACGGTACTTCGCAAATTTGTACTGGTCTGGCCTAGGTTTTGCAATTCAGACGTGTGCTGATAGGGGAGATATTAGCGGTGTTTACGAAGGCATCAAACGGGCTATTGGACCGGTTATTAAGAAAACGGCACCTCTCAAGGATGCTAACGGAGCCATTATTACAGACAGCCAAAAACCACTCGATCGCTGGGTAGAGCACTACACAGGTCTCTACTCGCAGCCTGTTAACCTCCAGCCAGAAGCAGTGCAAAGAATGTCAAAACTACCTGTGTGTTCTGAGTTAGATGTTCTACCAACTATAGATGAATTTATGAAAGCCGTTAACCAGCTGAAGTGTGGTAAGAGTCCCGGCAGCGACGGCACCCAGGCCGAAATAATTAAGCTCCACTGTGTAAGACCTATCATGTACAATCTACTGTGTAAGTGCTGGGAAGCAGGGGCTGTGCCTCAGGACATGCGTGACGCTAATATTGTAACATTGTATAAAGGGAAAGGTGACCGCGGTGATTGTAATTGTTATCGCGGCATCTCCCTTTTAAGCATAGTTGGCAAACTCTTTGGCCGAGTCATTTTATCTCGACTCCAAAAGCTTGCGGAGCGCGTTTATCCTGAGGCGCAGTGTGGTTTTCGGACACAGCGTTCCACAGTGGACATGATTTTTACACTTCGTCAGTTACAGGAGAAGTGCAGAGAGCAGAATACACCCCTGTTTGTAGCCTTTGTTGACCTTAACAAGGCCTTCGACACAGTCAGCAGGGAAGGTTTGTACATTGCGTTGGAGAGTATTGGGTGTCCGCCGAAACTCTTAAGTCTCGTAAAATCATTCCACGAGGGAATGAAGGGCGCCGTGGTTTTCAATGGTAGCATGTCCGAGTCATTTGACGTCTGCCGAGGTGTGCGCCAGGGGTGTGTTCTGGCCCCTACCCTGTTCGGTATATACTTTTCGCTTTTATTACGAACTGCTTTCGGCGATAACCAACAGGGTATCCACCTGCACACGAGGACCGGTGGGAAGATGCTCAATGTCTCGCTTCTTAGGTCGAAAAGAAACCGCGAGGACCTTCTCGTCGACAGTCTTCTCTTTGCTGATGACGCAGCCTTTGTAGCAAATACCACATCCGAGCTCCAGTCAATGGTGGACAAGTTCTCTCGGGCCTGTTCCATGTATGCCATGACTGTGAATGTCAAAAAGTTGTTTTTGCACAAGGCTCTACTACAGTTCCGGTAATCTCGCTAGATGGCTCGCTGTTGGAGGTTGTAGACAGTTTTTGCTACCTAGGGTCGACCGTGTCAAACAATCTCTCGTTAAACGCAGAAATAGATACCCGTATTGGCAAAGCGGCGACCATGTTCGGAAAGCTAAGTACAAGAGTATGGTATAACAGACATCTTACCACAAAAACAAAGATGGTAGTCTATCAGGCTTCCATACTGAGTATACTCTTGTACGGTGCGGAGACCTGGACAACGTATGCAAAACAAGAGCGTCGTTTAAACACCTTCTACATGCGTTGCCTACGCAAGATCTTAAATATATCATGGCAGGACAGGAAAACAAATGAGAGGGTTTTGGAAATTGCACAATTACCAAGCCTGACTGCACTACTTAAACAGAGGCGCTTGCGCTGGCTGGGTCATGTGCACAGAATGGAACCCTCTCGTTTACCGCGACGTGTTCTGCTAGGCGCAATAGCGAATGCAAAACGTAATGTCGGAAGGCCCTTGCTTCGCTTTAAAGACTGCGCGAAGCGTGACATGATTGCCTTTAAGATAGACCACCAAACCTGGGAAGAACTCGCGGTAAGGCGCACAGACTGGCGCAAGTGTGTGGCGGACGGCCGCAAGTGGTGCGACGATGCATGGTTTAGCGCATTGACTGACAAGAGGCAGAAACGACATCTAGGCGACCATACTAACACAACAACGGTCAGTGTCTCTTGTCAAGTTTGCGGTCGGGTATGCCGATCGCGTATCGGTCTTTTCAGCCACCAAAGACGGTGCTTCGCAGACTGAAGACCACAAATCGTCTGTAATAGACTGAAGGGCCTATGATGATGAATAGTATGAAAACCATGAACTTAAACCCACTGTTTCACAGTAAAAATGGGACATAACTTATTGTCTCCACACAAATATTGGTACCCAACCCACAAATGACGTCACATATAGGTGGCCATTTGTATGGAGCGTTTTAGCGCTCCGAAGGAATGTTGAAATTTGACGGTCATTTCTAACTTTTAGAGCAGTCTAAGTGTAGTTAGTTCCATATAGACATTTGATCCTAATATTATAATTTACATCCTAAAAAAGATAATTGTCTACACGCCTATTGAGATACATTTTTTTTACGACCTATATAAATTCCAAACCATTTCGGGGAATATGGTTCCTACATCACAATAAAAAAAAAACAATTGAACATTAGTAAGTTAGTTTCATTTCATGGTCAATAGATGGCGTTAGTTAGTATAACATGTGTACGTAGTTTTGATGTCATGAAAGCTAAATATCTTGGAACTGGCCCCATTTCCATCAAACTTAGCTAGGAACCATGGCGACGGACAAGTCTTTCGATTAAAAAAAATCGCAATCAAATCACCGTAGCTCCCAAACGGTGCATCCGTTTGGGAGCTACGGTGCCACATATACACACACAGATACACAGATCGGAGGTTAAAAATTGAAAACCTACTAAGTGTGAAATGTAAATGTGATATCGGCCAGTTTACAAAAGTACCTACACCTCTATTATTTACCTAACTTAAAAGAGTGTTCTGACTCTTAAATCAAGTTATAAAGCCGTCGTTCTACGTTAGATCGCAATGAAACGCCGCACAGTGGGCTGAAAAACGTTTTTCATAGAAATAAAAATCTCATTCATAATTTGCCTAAGATATTATGATTATGAGCGAC
The DNA here is from genome assembly GCA_905147355.2 of Apotomis turbidana. NCBI lineage: Eukaryota > Metazoa > Arthropoda > Insecta > Lepidoptera > Tortricidae > Apotomis > Apotomis turbidana. The sequence continues at coordinate 49,620,240 of LR990280.1, read as the reverse complement.
ATCTACATACATGGAAGACATCGACATCTACATATCCTACTAGACTATGTCCTATTTATTTTCTTCTTTATCGTAGTCGGATAAAAAGTATTCCATAACAATTTTGTGTCCAGCTATCTTTGTAAAAAAACGGGTTAAAATCCGTTCAGCCGTTTCGGCGTGTTGGGAGGACAAAGAAAACTTTACCAGCAGATAGCGCTGTACAGCTGGTACAGTCAACCAAAAATGTGGTCTACCACTTTTCGACTATTTTACATGTAATGGAGTCTGAAAGAGTTAACCACTTTCTTTGCTGACTGTACCACGCTGCATCTCCAAAGAATACTTCAGAATTTTATTATACTCGTAGTATACTTAGATCTGGGTATCTAGACAAGATACACTAGATATATGATGTAATCATAGGGTTTATATTGATGTGATTATTAAAAAACCGGCCAAGTGCGAGTCGGACTCGCGCACCGAGGGTTCCGTACAAACACTTTCCATCCCTAAGTGGTTAAGTTAAGTTTGGACCTGGTACGTATAGCGCCCCATATAAATTAGGTGCAAAGTTAGGTATAAAAAAAAACTACTTACTAGATCTCGTTCAAAACAATTTTCGTTGGTAGTTTTTATAGTAATGTACATCATATGTTTTTTTTAGATTTTTCATTTTCTTATTTTAGAAGTTAGAGGGGGGGGACCAACTTTTTTCCACTTTGGAAGCGTCTGTCACGCAAACTATTCGGTTTAGAAAAAATTTTTTTTTTGAAACCTCGACATCATTTTTGAAGACCTATGGGGTATCTATCCCCACACGTATGGGTTTGATGAAAAAAAAAATTTTGAGTTTCAGTTCTAAGTATGGGGAGCCCCCAATATTTATTATTATTTTTTTTATTTTTGCATCAAAATCTTAATGCGGTTCACAGAATACATCTACCTACCAAGTCTCAACAGTAGGTATAGCTCTTATAGTTTCGGAAAAAAATGGCTGTGACATACGGACGGACAGACGGACAGACAGACGGACGGACAGACATGACGAATCTATAAGGGTTCCGTTTTTTGCCATTTGGCTACGGAACCCTAAAAATGGGTGCACCAAATAAATTGAGCTCGTCAGTTAGTTTAAAAATTATTGATACGATAATTGATTGAGAGTATATATCGGTTTTTTTTTTGTATTTTACTAGAAATACAGACTCAATTCCAGAATTGTAACCGGCCTTCGAGGATATTAATATGTCTTAACTTGCACTTTCAGAGAAATACCAGTTTTAACTACATACACTTCCGGACTACATATTAAGAATATATTTATAATAATAGTATATTACTGCAGACGCCGGGAAATAAGGGCTTGCCGGCTGAGCAGGTATAGACGGCCGACCGTAAGGGAGGCCGTCTAGTGATACGAAGCCGGCAAGCCCTTTTCACGGCTAAGGCATGTATAGTGATTTTCTCAACCATATGCAATGAAATAAAAAAATACACCACTCAAAAAAGCATAATTCAGCTGTTCAGCCAGTTCATGAACACAGACGCCATGTTAAAAAAAAGTATTTTTAATTTTCCCTCCAATCCCTCTGTATACTTTTTTCTGTAATAAGTCGTCCACGTGTGTAGTGCTCGAATATTAGGGCCATTATACACAACCTGATAATGAGAATCTTAATTTCTATAATAAATAAAATAACGGCAGAGGATTTTTAATATTGTCTATGGTCTCTGGTGACTTAAGTATGGACAGTATTTTAAATTTATTCATCAACACATTGGAATCATACAGGTTTGTATTCTTAATATCAGTTCGTGTGTACTAGGCATTAACGCGGATATTGTTGGTCCGACGGCTGAATGGGTAGTCACTAGAAAAAAATATATATATCAGCTGTTCATAAACACAGACACCATGTTAACATTAAAATTAAAATCAAATTACTTCCCGGCCTAGGCCTTAAATTTTGTATGAAATTCCTTTACAGTTCTCTCGAATTGTTCCGCCCGAAACTTGACACTTCGAATAGCCTGTTTTAACGCACGTTATGACGATATTTCATTGCATGTTTGAGAAAATATATGAACACAACCAAAATTATCGCGGGCTCATTCATTTATTTACTATCTCGATTTTTATTTCCAAGAAAGCGGATTCCCAGCCCGCAGTGCGCCGCCCGCAGCGACTTCAAACAACCCTCTTTACATAGGTAAATCAGGCGACGACGCGCGGCCATTATCATATATCACGCCACGTAGGCGCAGGGGGGTTACTCTCATACACTAAATTCGAACTCCGGATCGTGCCGCCCTGCTCATTCAAATGATGCTTTTCACGAGATCGAGAGGGACGGTACGGTACGAACTTCGAATTCCGAACAGCGGAGTAGCCCTTCAGGTACGAGGGGCAAATGATATTGCGTCGGCCCATGTCACTGCTCCTTTGTTTTTGTGCCTTCGTACGTGCCTCGGACGGAGGTTATATACACCGTCGACAAATGACGTGACGCTTAGGCTCAGAAAAACGCAGTGATTAACGATTGGTGTAGTTCAATTCATGTACTATGGCCGATTCCACTTGAGAACGTCTTTTGTTTTGGCGATTACAAAGGATAACGATAAAGATAAGTAAGTAAGAGTAATAAAGAAGAGTAAGAACAATTGTTTGGTAATAACGACACGTGAAAAATTGTAAAGCAATTAGTAAACATCCTATTAGAGTGACGGCACCCATCATGTACATGTTAAGCACAGTAGTACCCAGTAACAGCAATAGACATAGCAAAGGAGTTAAGCCCACCATTTTTGATCTTTACAAGTTATGACCATCAGTTATATCTAAACATGGTGTTGTTAGTTTATAAATATCTTATGTCTGACGTCTGTTTCTAAAAAAAATTGTTTAATTGGTTCTTGTCCATTACTGGAGCCGTCGTTTTCAGTCATGTAGCCGAAATTAGGAACATTAAGTTTTTTATATTTTTTCTCGATAGTATACGTTATGACTGCATAGGCCATAGGGCCTACGGATAGTTTATTTTTAAGAGGCCATATTCCTTTTAAAATGCTGATTGGTTTAGATATTTTTTCTACTCCAGTACTTTTTTCTGTCATTTATATAGTTACTAACTCTAATATAAAGACATAAATTATGAAAATCTGTAAAAGTCTATACCCTATTGCCCAAAAAAACACTGCTAAACGATGTTATAATGTCGCCAAAAAAGCATCACTTAGTACCACGGATTACAAGATAAATATAGTCTGGCCATCGAAACGTGATACTGAAAATTACCTCCAAATTTAAAAACTCAAGCACAATATATTTCATCGCCAATGAGCAATGACTGATACCAATGCAATGGTGCAGATATATTAGTTATTGGCGATGAAAAATATAATGTCAAAAGTACCAAAATTGCTTAGTCCTACTTTGTACACCGATATTAGAGCTAGAATTTTAAAATTTCGCGGTCATTTTCAGTATCACGTTTCGATGGCCAGACTCTAGCTGCATTCACACAATCTGCAATTTAAAAAAAAAAACATATTGTACCTACTGCCAACTTAAAAAAAAAAGTTTTATCTTCAGTGCGTGGATGTTTAGTATAGTGAACGTATATCTTTATGTATAAGTATAAGAAGTATATCGAATAATTTATTGCAAGAAAAACTTAACTTGTAAAAAATAAATAGTAATGAAAATAATAATGTGTAGCAAAAAGTAATAAAACACATCTCTGCAATGCAGTTGCAGTTTAGTTAGTGTTGGGAACTGGGAATGGCTGCTCCGTCGTCAAACCCCAACAGTTTCGCTGCAAGTTTGAATTTGTGACGTGTGCCTCGTATGCACATACTGGTGGCTCGAATTATAGCAGTGCATATCCTTGTTCTAAGCCAACCCAGTATCGTACTCAGCGATTTTTTCCAACGGTCCGAGAGGGCTTCGCCTAAGTGTTTGACGAAGGAGGTCATCTGTGGTGCGAATATGCCATCGACAGAGGTCACGAGGAGGGTGAAAGTAGCATGTTTCACTTCGCAGGCAGCCGAGTATTTTCTTTGTTTTTCAGTCTCAGCAGATTTTAGGACAGAAATGACATGACGTGCAATGTAAGAGTGAGCGTCGGTGTTCTACGACACGGATGTCGAATAACGCCTCTCTCTGTGCATTCCATACGCCACGGCAGGATAAGTCACCGCGTAATCCAAGGTCGGCTTCTGTGATTATAGGTTCTATTGTGATGTTGCCCCATGCTTGGTGACATAGTTCAGCAAATAGGTCTCGTATTTCGTTGTGCCGTCTTGAAATTGTCCCACCAGTCTTGCAACAGAGAGCATAGTCGATATTAAAATGGCTGTTGCCGCATCCGTCACAAGAGGGTTGGCATTGAGTTCGGGGTTCTGTGATAGCGTATAAGTTAGTAGCGTCCTTTATGTATAAGTTCTTTTTTTTTTGACAGATGTTTAGTATAGTGAACGTATACCTTTATGTATAAGTTCATATTTTTTTGACAGATGGACGTCAATAAAAAAAGTTTAACAGAGACTATTTTTTTTTTGTTGATTCCAAGCGGTAATTATTTTCTTTGTTGTTTATTTACATTTTATTTATGAAATGTCGAGTCGTAGAAAAAGTATTGTATGCAACGTTGTATAAGTAGGACAAAAAACGCTTATGGCATCTTTCTTACGATTTGAGCGTAGCGAACCCTTGCCACTTGCGTTTTTTGCCCCCTCTTATACAACGGTTGCATAAAATACTATTTCTCTATGATCAAACATGTTTCCTAATCTTAACACACTATTGATGTTACTACCTAGAACAGAGCAATTGGGATTTATTGGTATACCTATATTTGAAAACTACAGTTTGAAGTTTTCATTAATTAATAAAAAAAAATTAAACTACTTTTTATAGTTAGGTACTCGAAATTGACTATACTCGACTTCACGCAATGAAAGCATGAAATAGCTATGTCACTACCTAGAACTCGGGGAAAAGTATTATTCATTCCAAAAAGTTGGTTGAAATTATCAATATACACGATGATTCTTAATCGGTGATCAGGAGTAGAAAAATATAAATATCTAGCTAAAATTAAACTTAATAGGCGAGGTCTCACGCAATTACCTCACTGTTTAATTTATTAAAAGTTAAATAGTTATTTGTTATGCAAGGCTGCAAAGTTGTTATTTGGCGCGAGTGTTGAAATTGAAAACTGAGCGAGCGAAGGAATCTAAGATTGAACCATGAGCGAAGCGAATGGTTCAAAGATAGATTCCTGAGCGTAGCGAGGCTTTCAAGACACGAGAAGCTAAATAATTTTGCAGCCATGCGGAACACACAATTTTTCACCTCACTACAGCGAGGAAAATGCAAGATTCAAGAAAAATAATTAAAACATAAAAATAATCATATTTAATGTTGCCTTCTATTTAACACATCAAATTTAAAACAACACACTCAAATCCAAACCAAATAAATACGAGAGAAGCACACATATTAAAAATTAAAAGTAATATGGCCGTAATTTGTATTATCGTCGTGTATATTTTATCGTTGACTTTTTCTTAAGCACTGTTATATTATATTTGTATTTGAAACTACTTGACACATTCGTTGTGAATGTGGGAGAATGGCATTCTGGGAAGGATTAGTTGGCCACTCGGAAGTATTTTCCATAACACTTGCTTTGGAAGTTATTGGACGATGGGATCCGAACAAAATTATTTCGGCTTTATCTTCTTTAAAAAACGCCAATAGTTTCGGTAAATTGCTTATCGTCTCCAAATATTTATAACATTGAATAAATACTTTAAATTGGGCTTAACTTTCTTATTTTCGATATTTGTATAATGTAAGACAACAGTATGTATTCTCCACAGAACAAATTTACGTTGTTTACGTAAATTGTGAAAACTTCCAACTTTTTAAATATTTTTTTTTCTCGGGTGCGTTCAGAAATTACACTCTTATGTTCCAACTTTTATAACAAATAAATATTAAAAATTGTGTTGTATTCAATATATTTACTAGTCAAAATACGTAAATGAAACTGAAATACTTACTTTTGATATTATATAAACATATTCAACATAAAATAAAGTGTAGAAAAATAAAAGCTAAAAAATCTGTAACCACAAACCAGGTTTCTGGGCGTGATATTGTAGGTGTCCTTTTTTTTTAAAGAAGTATTCAAACGTACATATGAATTTAGCCGGCCTGACCAGATTGCCCTTTATTAGCGTGCGTTGATTGGTTATTCGAAGATTTATCGACTGATGAAATCATGAAATCAGTCACGCGTTGAAGGAGTCTTAAACATAAAAAAGTTACATGCACCACAGAGAATCAAAATCGTGGTGTTCGAAATTCAAATGACTTTTGCACGTTAGCGGACTTAGCGGATAAAATAGACTTTTGCACGCAGATTTCGCCCTATAAACGGAGGTTTTCCGAGCGAGTGAGGTGAAAACATAATTAAAACTAATAACATACATAAATTATTGAATTACGATACCTATGTCAAGTGTCATCGCTTTGGCGGGAAATTTTTCAAAATTTTCTAGGACTTGACAATAACAAGTTATTACTCATAAATTGTCATTGCTATTATATGATTAAAGAGGTTGTAAGCTCACAGGTACAGATTAGTAGGGTGACAAGGAATTTTAAACAAAATTGGTTACAAAATAAAAATTATCATAGACAAATAAAAGTTTGTTTACATGTATTACGGCTTCAACGTGACCGCCTTCAATTACTGAGTTAGAAAAGTTGGTACCTGATCACCGATTAAAAATCATCGTGTATAATTATCATAATATGAAAAAAAAGGAATGAGGCCTCTTATTATTAAAATCTTTAATGGTCATGTTCAAGTCACACAATATCGAGGACTTTTAATTTAAATAACTTCTTGAAAAAAAAAAACTTTTCATTTGCTAAAAGTGGCAAGTTAGTCTTTTTTATAGTAAAAGGGTGGCATATTTCATTCAATATACACAGATATAATGAAGATATATTCTATATATATTGATACAAAGCAAAATACACAGATTTTTGGGTCGATTGCAATTTTTTTTTACATTAATTAAGGGATTTGGTTAAAACAAAACTTAATTGATACCTTTGTGTGACGAAAGTTACCCTACATTTTGTATGACTAACTTTCTTCACACAAAGGAAGCGATCGTGATTGTTTGTTAACTAAGCTTTTAACTATGTATTTTTTTTTGCAATCGACCCTTTTGCCGCTATTCTACCTAAGGCCATGCATACATGTTTGTAAATTAGGTACGTTTAATTATAAAGAAGGAAAAAGAGGTCGACTTAACCCTTTTCTTCAACACGGACAAAATTGCTAACACATTCAAGTAAGTGTATAATGTCCGATGTCGGACAAGTTTCCCCCGGTGGCGAACGTATTTTGTTTATCCCTCGGGAACCATGCATTTTCCCGGCGCAAGTATCCCACGTCAATGTTCGGCCTATGCAATAAATTACATTGATTTGTTAGTCCGTTACCTTGTGCAATAAGGAGGAACCAATACACACTATGCTTTTATCTGGCTATCTAATATCTGTATCACTAGATACAGATACTTCAGTATCTTCTGAATGTGTATCTACAACGGTGGACAAAAACAATCATATTCAAACATTTTCATTTTAAGATCAACAGGACCCAAGAAGAGGATTCAAATGAAAGAAGCTAAAATTTTAATAACAAATATTGGTTAATAAATAATAATAAATAATAATTGTAATATATTGATACGATATATGTTGATAGATGTTGTGATATATTGATAAATAAAAAAAACGCGTATTTTTTAAAGGCACAATCTAGCCACAAATCACTATTTGGATAGAAAAATAAACGTGTTTGTTAAAAGTGCAATGGCTGGTAACTTACTTAGTTACTGGTAGTTACGGTCCTATTACCCACATTACAAATTTTTCTGCTGTTCATTGTAAACTCTTAACAACCTCTCTCGAAGTTTCTTTTTTTATCGGACTACTTCATACAAATCGATCTAGTCACACAGTAAGCTCTAGTAGGCTTGTACTATGGACATTAGACGACGATAAACATACTTAAATACATACGACATCCATGACGCAGGCACAAATATTCGAGTTCAGCGCACACATATTTGCCCTTGCCGGGATTCGACCCCAGGACCGCCGGTAGGCAGCTACGTTACCACCGCGTCGTCAAATATATTTTCATCTAATTGAAATGTTTGCCTTGGACGTGGATCATTCTTACTACTTATCGTAGCTCCTGATAATGAATCGCGTACCGATTCGAAACATGTCGAGCGATATTCGACATCTACGACGTGTGAGTAAACTCGTCTCGTATGTGTTTATAATACGTGGATTATCCCCAGCGAGACCCAGTGCCACGTAGAAAAGGTAAATTCTAAAGGACGATAAAATATTAGCAATTACATAAACCTAGTCCTAGTCAGGTATTTACTCGGTGAAGTGCAGGCCTCGGTAGCGTGTGTCAGCTAACAGCGACGTGTTAATTGCTCCTTACATGCTCCTCCGTTTACATTTACAACGAGGTGCGGCGTACACGTTGAGTCAGTTAATGTAAAGATAATAAATACCTACATCTACAGTGTAAGTCAATTAGATTATTAAACTTTGTCCAAGTAATCTTCCTTTTTTTAGCGCAATTGAGTATAAAGTATTCTACATAATCACTATCCACTGATCATTACCTACCTATAGCTTTATTTCAAAACTCAAACTAGTTACACATTGAATGTCTGACACTGAGTGTTATTCTTGGAATAAAAATTTAAATCCAGCCTATTTCAGTTTAACTACTCGTCTTAAACGGTTCATCAGTACCGTTTGCGCAGTGCATTGTACATTATCGATTTATTGGCAAACGCAATTTTGCGCGTAAACGTGATTTCATCCATGCGCAACGGTGTAGCCAATGTTGCCATTCTAGAAATTTTAAGGCTAGATTTACAATAATAACTTATCCCCAAGCCTCAGCCCGTCTATATAGCACAGCTGCGATTCGCAACTCTTTGTCGTGCGACATAGCTTCAGTCACTCTCTCACAGTACAGCAAAGAAAGAGATAGGTAATATTTCTCGCTCGAGAAGGAGTCGCGTTAGCATAAGTATATAAACAGCTGTGATTTAGGACATTCATGAATTCGCCGCCCTACTATTACCTACATTCCCTTCTCGTTACAAACGGTACTGTTGCAGTCGTGAAAACAGCAAATGGCCAAATTAACTTCAAAGTTGGTCACACTGCGTGCACCGACCGACGGCCCAGCTGATACCTACCATTGTATAATAAAACAAGGTACCTATGGCACATCGGAATGGCAGGCGAGACTTAAGGCGGTTTTCCACCGGCAGGGCGAGATAAGACGCGACGCGGATTGAATTGAAATTTTTATGGCAAATTATCAATCCTCTCCTAGCGCATCTTTGGTGGAATAAGTAAGGATTAACGAGGATGTGCAAGACTTGAATATTTGTTTGTGTAAAAAATAATCGTAATGCTTCCAATATAGAGTACTAGCGGCCGCCCGCGACTTCGTCCGCGTAGATTTTTGATGATGACAAAGATATTAAAATAGGTAGGTAAGGAATTTTATTCTTAGTTAATTCACCCCCTTTGGTTTTTTGTTGTTCGTTACTTTTTAATATTCTACATACTACATTCGCGATTGCAATGAATGCCAATTTTTTGTAGAAAAGGGGCCAGTTCCATTTCAATTCACGCCGGGCCGCGTCTCGTCTCGCCCTGCCGGTGGAAAACCGCCTAGCGCTATGATTGGTTGGACGGTTCTGTCAATCCGTTCCTGTCTATCCAGTGGTGTATCATAAATACTCCCCGATTCCCTTGTTACCTGCATGAATCTCATAAAATCGTTAATGTTTTAAATCAAATATTGCGATAAAATAAAATTTGGTTAAAGAACTGTAATGCTTAAATGATTTTTTTTTTTGTAAGACTGGCTGCAAACATGTTTTTCCTTATAATTATTTTGTTACCATACAGGCTGACTTGCCGGAGAGCCATACCGTTAAACTACCCAACTATAGTCCAGTCCACACAACCATGGTCCAATTTAATCCGAAAATTACTCGTTAATATTATGACAATTATTACGAATAAACGCTAAGGTACGAGTACAACATAATTAAATAAACTTAAAAAAAAACGTATAAAATCACTGATAGAATATGGATTTTGATAAAAATAAACGAGTTTTGTTTTGGACCATAGTCGGATGATTGGACTATAGTTGGGTAGTTGTACCTTGCATACATCCACTAGCATCTTACCGGGAGCTATGCGCGACCTTCACCGAGTGACCACGTGTTCCGTATCGGAAAAGTAAATGCAGGGTCCAAGTCCCATCGGCGTTTAGTTAAATACCGTTGCCTCGCGGTCGAGTCCAATAGGGAATGTTTTTATTTCTCACTAGGGTTTATTTATCAGAAGGCGGGCGACTTTTTCCGTTCGGAAAAGAAAGTAAATACTCCTCTGTGTAAAATTGCGTAATGATATTGCAGACGCGATAGTTTTTATATTAATTAATTTTCGCCCTCTTGAAGGAAATCCTGGTTCATGCCTTGTTTCATGTAGGTATAGGAAGGAAGTAGCATATATTGGTTTGATTACTTTGATTTTTATTTTTTTTTTCAATCTCTCAACATAATAATAGGGATAATGACTGATGTTGAATTGTATATGTATAACATAGTTATATGAATAAAAGTAGCTCGAAAATAAACAAAAATTAAACGGACTTTCTCCTATATCAGTCTTCAAATGTACGCTTCTATGTTTTTATAAAACAAAAACACAAATTTGACACTGTTTTCTGGATGCTCACAAAATACCACAAAATCCATAAATGAATGAAAACCATGTACGCAAGCTTTTTCACGGCCTTGATGGCAAATTAATTGCTTTTGCATACATATATACATATTGGTATCCTTAATAGACTATGAAGATGAACCATGACGTCACAGTTTCGAGGCCATTTGGAATATTGATCTTTAAAGGCAGTAATAATCTGTGCAGTTAGTCCCATTTGATACCTACCAATAAAAAATGGGATTGACATCTTCAAAAAAAATGACATCATGCCTATTATACAATATACAATTCACAGAAATATGGACAAAATCCTGTCATGTCTCTAAGACTACTCAAACTTCAAGGACACGGTTCAAGGTCAAGTGTGTGCGTGTGGTGCACATTTTAAATTCCGTGCATGCAGCGGCCGCTCGTGCACTTAATTATAACATGAATAATGTAATTTATATGAAAAGAGACTGACTGAGACTGAGAGTTATTTACGACGCTTCCTTAAACTTCTAGAAACTGAATTTGCTTTTGATTTGATTTTAGATACGTGATAATGTTATGGGCATAAAGAATAATAAGTTTATTCTATTGTAATTTTTAGAGTGAGGATCTGATTCGATTACATACATAATTGACGTTGTGAATAACTCATTGCTCAATGATCTAGAAGAATATAATTTAAGATCATTTTTGCAACCTCATATTCAGATTCAAATATTTTGCAAGTCAAATCCCACCTACTTCCATGATAATGGAAGAATAAAGTATGTTCAACATAAACCGACCGATATAATACATTACTGCCAACAACATGCATCGCCAAAGGCGCCTTTCTGATAACACAAATTGAAAATACTATAATTATCCTGAAGGTGCCTGTGCCTGAAGCGGCTTTTAGGAAAATGATTGTGGCGCCATCTACATTTTAAGGTGAAGTCATACCGGATTGAGTGTGATAATAGCCAATTGACGCCCTCCTCCCCCATGCTGATATTTAGTGATTGTCCCTCCCATTAAAAATCTTAATTAGGTACTTATATAATATCGTGACCATGTGATAATTATTACGTTATCCTAGACCGAAAATGGGATTTTCTGCCCGCCCCACTTTCTGGGGCAAAACTCACTGGATAAGGCAAGAAGTAAAACTTTAGACAAACCACCGGTTTCAATTCTTAAATTTATGGCCCTCACCTTAGACTTCACCGCCCTGGGTATGTAATGTAGTTGTATGTAGGTACTTACTGGTACAACATTTTAATCTCGAAGAAAATTATGCTTGAAAGTTATTCGAACTCGTTCCACTGTAAATTCTTGGGGAGAAGATTTTTTCATTTTGAAATCAGGAATGTTTCGTGTAAAGGATTTTCTAAAGAATGCAGCCTCGGAAAGTTAAGAGTTACTGGAGTTTTTTTTTAGGGTTCCAAACACAACATGAAACCTTTACGCATTGTCCATTTGTAAGTCTGTCCCCGTCTTAACTCAGATACTAACGAACACGACTTCAGCGGCAAGTGGCAGTGGCGAGTGTCGGCCATGAGTGGGAGCGGAAGGTCCGAGCGCGGTGTCCCACTTACTCGTATGGTTCTCCCCGCTAAAGTCCTGGTATGGCCATGTTACAAAGCTGTGATTTGGGATGGGCTACTCCGAGCGACGCTACCGCTTATTAGGTGATTAGCTTACCTCTAGTGAGAATTCAGCCTAAAGTATAGTCAAAGAGACTATACAATCAATATGGAATGAGTGAGATCTAAAGATTAACATAATACATTAATACTGTAATCTCTATAAGTAGCTGCATTAATGTAAACTTACAATGAAATGAAAAATTAAGTAGGTACTAACAATGATCAATCAAATAAGGATAAACCCACACTTACTCCACATTAGCCATAGGTTGCGGCTCCCTTCACTGCGGCCCATATTCATAAGTAAAATAAAACTAATTTCTTTTTCATTTTGAACCTATTAACATATATTATTAACCCATGTCACTTTAACTTAATTTTCCGCTATACTTCCCTGCTAAGCCGAAAGGCGCTATGTCTGAGATACGCCTTCTTGGCTTTTTTTATACCATTCGATAGCTATGACAATTTCGCATCTAATGGTTTAAGCCAAAGAGTGCTGTCTGACTATTAAATAAACCACTAAAAAGTTTTTTCATATCTAAATTTTTTATTAAATCATTATGAGATTTCGCGGAATACCGTTACTTCGAAACCAAAAAGCCTTGACATAGGCTAGAATCGCTTAAAAATACTTGAAAACTAGTTCATTCAATTTCTAAGGCAATAAGTAATTCAGGGGGGGTATTCGACCAATTTTAGAGATATAATGGAGATCTCTCCTTTTCATCGCCATCCGTCACTTTTGACGTGTGCCTACTTGACAAGTGGCGATATCCCTAGAACATCGCAACTTCGTCAATTCGGGCGCGCAAAATTTTCGCTTCCTTTGTATGTGACGAGTTGACGACATATAAATAACAGGCGCATACTTTAAATTGACCGCGTAGTACGTGAAATTAGTCCGTTACGTTTCGTTCAAAACAGAAATTTATATACATGAATAACATTTTTGTCAATCATTATCGCTTTCGTATTTCCTGGGGGGGTATTCGACCAATTTTAGAGATATAATGGAGATCTCTCCTTTTCATCGCCATCTGTCACTTTTGACGTGTGCCTACTTGACAAGTGGCGATATCCCTAGAACATCGCAACTTCGTCAATTCGGAAGCGCAAAATTTTCGTTTCCTTTGTATGTGACGGCATAAATAACAGGCGCATACTTTAAATTGACCGCATAGTACGTGAAATTGGTCCGTTACGTTTCGTTCAAAAGAGAAATTTATATACATGAATAACATTTTTGACAATCATTATCGCCTTCGTATTTCCAAAACTGAGATGAGATATGTCACTATTAAGCTCATCGCATTTAAATGACAGTTCAATGGCGATATAACTGTTATCTAATGTATATTTGACGTTTGGAGATATCTCAAACGGCATTCTCGAATTGGGCCCCTGAATTGAGATGAGATATGTCAATTTTAAAGCTCATCGCATTTTAATGACAGTTCAATGGCGATATAACTGTTATCTAATAGAGATTTGACGTTTGGCGATCACTCAAATGTCAATCTCGAATTAGGTCCCAGTTTTCCAAGCTTGTTAAGAAAAGTCAATTTTATCAAAACTTACTCAGATTGCGATACCGCTTTTCGGCTTAGCACGGCAGTATACGTAGTTATAGCCATCGTCTGCTAAAAGGTTGGCAACCGCTACTCCACATTGTTCACATAGCTTGAGGCGTTATTTTAGTAGCCTCGCCGTATTTTTTGGCGTTTTTAGAGTTCTGTAGTCTCTGCCTCTGTCTGTCTCATTAGTATCTTCCTATGTGGCCGTCCGGATATCCAATTTCAACTCCGAAACAATGTTTCACATCTGTGACGTTTCGCCAAATATTCATTCGTCCGTAAGTAGGTATTGTTTTTTCTGAAGACCCGTAATATTTTCAGGATTTTATAAACATCGTTTTTAAGGAACTCATTTGGTTAGGTTAGGTTTGTTTTATTCCTAAATAATTGAAAAAATGGCTTTCGGACAAATGAAAAGGCGATACGTTACAGATATAAAAATTAGCAAATTCGGGCACGTTCCCACGGCCCCAACTCTCATGAGGGCCCCCAATCTCATGTGAGGGGTCCCAACCTAACAACTCCCGAATAAACATACCTAGATGAGATAAAATTGGGAAAAAAAAATAGGAGCGACTTAATGAACAAGACCTTAAAAAGTTAAGTGAAATTTTATTAGTGACATCTGTAGGTACCTTTGGGAGCCGCCACTCAATAAGCCCAGACTTGAGTACGAAATGGCAACCTTGTTATCACGAATACATGATGTACTAAATCACTAAATCACTAAATATTATTTCATATAGTCCTCCTTGACGTGTCCGGTCAATATTATTTACGTAAAATGTGAATGACTGAAACCAAGTCGAATCCAGACCACTTTATATGACATGTTTAAACATAAACATGGTCAGGAATAGTCGGTTTAGTGGTTTAAACCATTGGGATTCCTCACAACGCCACCGTAGAAGTGATTATAATCCACTTTGGCTACATTAATTCGATCACAGCTCTGAGAGGTAATCCTCTCACAACGAAGCAGCTCTAGCTCTGGGGAAACTTTAAAATGGGGTAGTTACTGGAATACCAACACAGCAAAATATGTTCAACTAATTGACCTACTCTGTGTCACGAGTTTCCGTATTGAACTAGTGCATGTCCCTCGTTTGGAATGAAATTACGTTTATTGAGCAGAATTTAGCTAGTAACGTGCGTGAGCTGTCAGAATGGGATTCGCTTTTTAGGGTTCCGTACCTCAATCGGAAAAAACGGAACCCTTTTAGGATCACTTTGTTGTCCGTCCGTCGGTCTGTCTGTCAAGACCCTTTATCTCGTGAACTAGTGGAGGTATCGAGTTGAAATTAACATCATATGCTTAGGTCCACGGTTCCTTGAAGCTGTGAAAAAATCAAACTTCTACGTTAACGTGAAAAAAAGATACGGCCATTTATGCCGCAAAAAACGTACATTTCGACATTCTCAAGGGAATCAAACTGATAGACTACAAATACCTAAAAAAATCTGAAAACTATACATTTGTTATAAAATCATAAAATATATAGTCCTTTTCAAACATCATATTTGGAGAACTCGGTTGCAGTCTGTATGCGGCGCGATACATTTCAGGTACAAACTTAACCAGGCCAATTAAGATGGGATAAGTGAAAGATAGTGCGGAACCCTCGGTGCGCGAGTCAGACTCGCACTTGGCCGGTTTTTTTAATACCTGTCTTGCTCTTACGCGATCCAGATAAGAACTTCTTTCTCAGTTTTCATCCAAACCCAAATCGCAATCAGTGTGAGTTCGCGAGCTGTATCTAGAGAATTTTCTAGCGTGTATGTCTTCGTTTCCAACGGACTTCAAGAAGAGAAGGTTGTGATATCACCGCGTATGTTTTTACGCATTGTTTCCTCAGGATTCCATCATGTACAGTTTTGTTTCCACATCTAGTTTCATCCTAGATAGCGATAGAGAGCCTTAATTCTCAGGATAATATGAATAGTTAGGACTTTCAATCCGGAGGTCGCGGGTTCGAACCCGGCCCGTACCAATGAGTTTTTCGGAACTTATGTACGGAATGTCATTTGATATTTACCACTCGCTTTTCGGTGAAGGAAAACATCGTGAGGAAACCACCTAAGCCCAATAAGGCCTAAGTTTCCCCTCTGGGTTGGAAGGTCAGATGGCAGTCGCTTGCGTAAAAACTAGTGCCTACGCCACATCATGGGATTTAGGTAGCCGACCCCGATTGAGAATTCATTCTCAAAAATGGGACAAAGGCTAGGAGGATGATGAATATGAATAGTTAGGTCTAGCTATTATATTTTACATTTTATTGATAAGTACATAAATACGACGATCTGGCCACTCATTCAACTATCAAAATCTCTAGGGTATTTCCCGGTATCCTAGAATGCTAAAATTTGGCATGGTGCCCAGGATTGGCATAAAAAGAACAGAGAAATTAAAATCGAATCTAAGGGTTAGTAAAGTCTGGGCTTAGGGGATTGCTTTTTCCTGGGATTTTAGATAACTTCTTTACAGCGTAAGCATTATGATTTAAGCTTGTGAACTTGTGAATCACGGCCGCAAAATTTACTCGAAATGTTGGCGATGGAATATTTTATTGATAAGATCTTTGTCGATAAAACTCCTCAATTTTGGTAGGCACACGGACAGAAACACGTTCATTCTCCCCGTTGATGTTGAAGTTTGTATTTTCTATACTATAAAATTAATAAATAAATAATAATAAATATTAAAGGACAATCATACACAAATCGACCTAGTCCCAAACTAAGCAAAGCTTGTACTATGGGTACTAGACGACGATATACATAATATATAAATACATATATAGATAACATCCATGACCCAAGAACAAATATTTTGCACAAATATTTGCCCCGGCCGGGATTCGAACCCGGGACCGCCGACTCAGTAGTAGGCAGGTGTCTACCAACCGAGCCAAACGCGTTTGTTTAAATTATATATTTATCCCTTTATCACATGCCTAGACGGCTGGATCGTTTTCACCAATTTTTGACTGTTTACGGTTAGCTTCGCATTCCCAGATGATTATAACTTACTCTTTACCCGACTAAGGAGGAGCATAACACAGGGTTATGACTTTTTCATCCACGCCGACGAAATTTGCGAGCACCTTCTAGATTACTAATAATTTATGATTTGTACGCATCCAGAAAATACATATACAGTCATGTATCCATCTATTTTTAAATGCTACCAACAGTAGTGCAGACAAATAAATCCTTTTAACGCGTACCCGACTTTCCTGAATTCGGGATAGTAATGGATTCCAAAATAAACAAGCAATCCAAACAGATGCGTGGAACGTTACCTAACTGTGAGAACCGTTTCGTGACTTTGTAACTACCACAATAGGAACTCCCAGACCTTGGTGTTAACAAAATACGAAGTTGCATTGAGATTTAAGAAAATATTATAGAATAGACTGGAAAACACTGCATATCGGGTTTAACAACAAATAATCGGTTGCACGATAAAAGATAAATATGGCCGAAACATCTAGCGGGCCTGTGATGGTTGCTTTTACCACGCGATAAATAAGTGACAAAGCATCCGTCACGTTTTGACAGCGAGTGTGAGTGACAGATGCTATGTCATTTATTTATCACGTGACAAACGCAACCATCATAGGCCCCTGACCGTCATGAATTTAAAGCAAACTACGAGTCCTCGATGTTTTTTCTTCACCAAAGATAGACGGATAAAACGTATCCGGAAGAAATTAGGACCAACATAGCGCCCATAGAAAACAAAAGATGATCCTTCATCGCGCTATTAAGATTTCCCTGAAATCATGCCGGCTCTAGTATTCTAGAATTGTATAATAGTATGAACAAAAGCCATTATCTACCATTCAATCTTCGGGCGAACCAGATAAGTTATAGGTAACTGTTATGCAGTTTCGCGGATATAGGTATTCATTTGTTTATTGTACTATTGTTTTCAGAAGCAAAAAATCAACAATGTATGCGCTTAAGAATGTGGTTCGACTAGTAACTTACTTAAATGAACCTTACAAAGACTATGACGGGACATGCCTCAATGATTAGGGCCGGGGAGCGTTTTATAAGTGATTTGTATTCTCACTACATAGGGACGTAAACCAACAGAACCGAGATGACCTTCAAATGCCAGAGATTACAAGACGTCTGGTACCTATAGAAGCTAATGTAGCTATCGTGCCATCGATTCAGTTGAGTAATTCGATGATGTCGGTATTGTAGTAAATGCTAAATACCTCAGCCGTCTGTAGTGTAAGCTTGCTTGTAGCGCAAGAAACGCTGTTTACGAGTAAACATTAAGGGCTTTCGGTACGTTTTGTAGTGTAGTAAACTTACACTTTAGGTGCGACACAAGAGATAAACGATTTAATAATAACTGCACCTCTAAAATGTTAACGAAAAAACGCTATACCCAAGTAGCATAAGACCTTATACAGACCTCACACAGCTTAAATATAGGCCGTATAAGAGCTGAATTACTAAAATTTTATAACCATTATTATGGTATATGTACCTACACAATTATTCTTTATCGTCGTCTAGTACCCATAGTACAAGCGTTGCTTAGTTTGGGACTAGGTCGATTTGTGTAAGATGGTTCCTTAATATTTATTTATTTATAGCATCATCAAAATTTTTGTGTCATTTGAAATTTACGTTAATTGAGGTAAAATTTACTTACATTTATTCGTTTTTTTTTTGTTTCAGAGTTAGAAAGGGAAATGAAATTTAAAATAGACCATAACCAAAATGCGGCGGGCACTATTTTTCTACTCCATTGTCGTAATAAACGCAATGGATACCTCCAGAATGTTCGATTTCTGGACGGATATGTTCCGACCACTGCCGCGCAACCCGAAGGAGGGGTTCCTACCGGACTACACCCCCCGCCACCAGGAAGAGTTCGATTTTATAATTATCGGAGCCGGCTCGGCGGGCTGTGTTATCGCAAACAGACTGACCGAAGTCAAACGCTGGAAAGTTTTGTTAATAGAGGCCGGAGGTAACGAAAATTTCTTCTCGGACATTCCTATATTCGCGTCGTTCCTCTCTTTGACTCCCATGAACTGGGGATACAACTCCGAACCACAAAGAAAAGCCTGCAAAGATCTCCGAGGCAAAGTATGTTTCTTGCCACGTGGAAAAGTGCTCGGCGGCAGCAGCGTATTAAACTTCCTCATCTATCAACGGGGACACCCCGACGATTACAACGACTGGGCACGAATGGGCAACGCCGGCTGGAGCTATTCCGAAGTACTGCCCTATTTTAAAAAGTCAGAAAATATTAGAATTCCCGAACTAATGAATTCAACTTACCATGGTAGGGGTGGGTATTTGGATATCGACTACGCGCCGTTTCGTTCTCCCCTCGAGAGTATTTTTAGAAGAGCAGGGGAAGAGCTCGGTTATGAATGGAACGATCCAAACGGAGACAACGTCATAGGGTTTTCTAAGCCTCAGGCTACAATGAGGAAAGGGCGACGGTGTAGCACTTCGAAAGCCTTTCTAGAGCCTGTACGGTTCCGGGCCAACTTGAAGGTGACCAAACATTCCACCGTGACGAAACTGCTCATCGATCCCAACACTAAAACCGCCTATGGCGTAGAATTCCTAAAACGTAACGTCAGGTGAGTTATATAAATGATATATTATTATTAGTTCTATCAAGTAATAGTTAACTGAAAATAACTCTTAAGCTTTATGCAACCGCATATAGGTACACGAAACCTTAAATTTTTTACATAAATATTTGTCTCAAGTACTAAATTTTGTAAGTATCTTGTTATTGGAGTGGAGCGAGCGAAGCTCCCATGGATCGACTCGAATGGACTTTGTGACAATGCGCAGATCTCAGCGAGTTCTCAACCGATTTTAATTCTTTTTTGTTTTTAATGCACAAATTAATTTTCGCTAGGTCGTGACGAAGAGAAAATTTCGAAAAAAAAAAAAACCGCTCCAATATATGGTGCAAGCTTAGCCGGTGGCTGACTCTGCAACGACCTAGTTATTTCTGGAAACGACTAGATTTTTCGTAATGCGATGTTTGTATCGATACAAATTTAGAACAAAATAATCTAGATTAGGTATACGTTACCAGATAACTAACATATTCCCAATTTTAATCCTAATACAATTCAGGAAAACCGTTTGCAGCATTCAGCAAATAGGTACGTAATACAACCATCTGCTTCTTGCGATTTAAACGGCAAAAAGGCTCGAGGCCTATTATTTTTATTGCGTTAGGGTACATCGTAAAATTAGCCTTTCTAATTTGATGCTTTTTTAATTTTCTTAGGTACCAAGTGAGAGCGCGGCGCGAGGTGATATTAGCTGCGGGCACCATTGGCTCCGCGCAACTTCTAATGGTGTCTGGAATAGGACCCCGTCGACATCTCCAGGAGACTGGCATAGAGACGATAATAGACCTCCCGGTGGGATACAATTTACAAGACCACGTCACTTTCTCGGGAAACGCGTTCATCGTGAACGACTCGCGGCTCTGCGTGAACGATGTAAGCCATTTAGACAACAATAAACCATTAGTGAGCTTTCATCTAAATCTTTGTTGGAAGCAATTTCGTCCACTTAATGTAATGAGTAAACAGCAGGTTCCCATTCTATGCATTTCAAATTGTACAAAAACATGAAATGAAAACTAACAATTTCATGTTCTATGTAATCAAAATTTTATCTCATATATCACAATGTGAGTGTGGCTGAGAAGCGTTTCGATTACCGATCCCGTGTGTTGAATTTTTTTGACAAATATAATTTTATTAATCCTTGCTAACTTGGCTACCGATATTACAAATGTTTGCAGCCTGAGTAACTTAACTTCATTATTGTCCTAGCTCACAGCAGCGTCGCCATTTTCGGCGGCGGCGTACCTAGCTGGCACAGGGCCTCTCACGCTCCCGGGCGGAGCGGCTGGGATGGCTTTCACCAAGACCAGGTTTTCGGAGGACCATGCTGAGAATCGCCCTGATATCGAGATAGTCATGGGCGCCGGGTCTCTTGCTGGCGACATGTTAGGGGTCTTACGAGGGCTGCTTGGTAAGTACACGTCTATGAACTCTAATGAGTTCCTATGAGACGATCGAGATGTCTAAAGATCGACTGAAGTCTTAAGCGACGAGATGAGAATAAGGCAAGGATAGCTTTCACCCGCATCTCATTTAAGGAGACGATGATGGGGGATTCGCCCCGACATAGACATGGGTTTCCTACTGGGGACATGTTAGGGATCTCACGGGAGTTTTTAGTATGTAAGACTGTACCTCCCGTTGTCTCAACTTTCAGCCTCGGCAAGAAAGGCCGCTTAGTCTAGTCCCTATCAAATAAGTATTATATACATTTAAGAATCGACGACAATCTCGAATCGGTAAGAAAAAAATTGCCTTACAATTATAATACCATAAAGAGAGCCACCGTGATATTGAGATAGTCACGGGACCCAGGTCCAGGAATACAATCTCTAGTCAGGGAAAGAAACGGGAATAGCCTTCGCCCGCATCGGAAACATAATTATTTGAAAAAGAAACGATTGATTCCCGAAATTTTGGCACAGTAATGTCAGAAAATTCTAGGGCCCGCATATAAGTGGTGAGAAACATCTGTAGACCTGCAGGGCTAGCATATCTTGCCGCGACTTCGCCTGTCGTGGTGCTCAGTACCACCAGTCTTGCTCGAACGGTATTAAAAGGGAAGTGACAGGTAGTATAGGTATGTCGCGCGACAAAGGGTCGCGTGTCACAGTAATGCTTGACGTGCTGGTATTGTGGCATCATTACCGATATCGCATTCTAGCGACGCATTTTGTGCAACAAGAGAGCAAAGTTCATTTTTGTTGAGAGTGCTGATTTTGAGTCTCGAGCAAGCGAAGGATTCTATGCATGCTCGGGACTCAACAGCACGAGATGCAAAAAACTTTGCTCTCGTGTAGCACACACAACTTTTCACCTCATGTACTACTACTTTTTCTTCCAACCATTCAGGTGTAGGTATGTTTATATAGTCTTTGTTGCTGATTTCAATGATATTATTAAATTAGAAAATAGATACCTGCTGCTTGAAATGGAATAAAAATATACCTACCTAATTAAATTGAAATAATACGTTCCAGCAGTGTACCAGTCCCTCACAAATGGTTGTCATTATTTGATCAAATTGGAAGATAGACCAGATAAAAATACGTGTTTATTTATTATTACGAGATTTCGTTTATAGTTTAATTAATATTTTTACTCGTAGAACACCAAACAAAATAAATACAAAAGAAAATAACAATTTGAACTCGAATTTTTTAAAGTACGTTTCGAAACTGCGTTTATGATATATTGGTGAAGTCATTATCATTAATTGTAGGTACAGGTATTTACAGTATGAAGTTGAAATTTTTTATCTTATTTGAACAATAATCGATTTGATTTATATAAAAAACACAATTATTTAAACATTCGGTCGTTAAAAACAAAATGTTGTACCTAATAATTAAAACTTCTTCGGGTATTTATTTTTATTTTATGGTAGGTATACCGCTTATCGAAACGTGTTTTATTCGACGTCGGATTCGAAAATCGAATTTCAAATTGATATGTTTGTATCACTCTCTTTTTTGCATAGATATGAAAGAGACAGACTGCATCGAAATTCGAATGATTCAAATTGTATAATTAACTTATGACTGAGAAATGACAAATCGTAGTCAAAAATTGAAAAAAAAAAAAAACTATATACTTTCTACTCACGCTCGAAACAAAATCGCATTTTGTCTACTGTTATCTAGCAGCGAAAACGCCATGTTTGAGCTGGTGAGGTGAAAATAACTATTTCAGACGGGTACCAAATTACACGTATTATGTAATTAATAACCACCTACTCGATTCAGTCACTGATCATCCATCTTATACACTCGTACTTACCTACCTAATTAATGCGATAGGTTAATGATTTGAAATACTATACCTGCAACAAAAAGATATCGCTCATAACTTTACCAATTAATATCCATCACGGTTTTCGCGTAATCTCCCGTAGTTTCCCGAGCCACAAATGCCTTCTAGCGCCATCTACTACACGGCAGCGAAAGTTCTAAGCCAGCTGGGTACCTACACCTACACAGGGTTTCCCTACTTACTAAATTAGTAGGTAGCGCTACTTCAGTTAAGTGGTCATATTTGACATTTAGCACGATTTTCTGATTTTATATACATCTACTTTTTAAAAATCCAATTCTAGTATACTGGTATTTTATTAGAGCCTAACAAGTGACGGTCCTGCCCAGGGATAGTGGCGCTACAAACAGCTTTCATATGGCGATAATGTGCATACGGTGTGCATACGTCATATAATTAGATTATTAAACGTCAACAGCGATTTGTCATTATGTCATTACATTATACCAAATTATACTTTATTTTTTTTATCTTCTAATTACGAAGCATTGATAATTTTGATGAACATGCCAGCTCCAGCAATGTCATTATAAAAAGTTCAAAACATTGTTTACCGGAATGCTGCTCAATCCATCGTTCTTCTTGCGAAATACATACTGAATCATATTGAAAAATCTTGACTTTCATAAGTGTGGATGGTTTTGGCTTTATTATTCCCAAAATACTTGAAAGTTTCGGAATATTAGTCTCGTTCCCTCTTGAATAATACTGTTGAGATTTATCCTGGAATCCCTCACCATATTATAAAACTGATTCTTAACACAATACTTTTATAATGGTATAGGCGTATAGGTGACTATAACCTATCTCGTGCAAAAGTCATTGCGCACTTATCACCCCTAAAAAGCATTACAACCTATTTTTTGGTACACTGGTATTCATATTCACCGATGTAAAATACCCTTCCCTGACTAAATAATGCTTTTTCCGATGTTTTTCGAATAAACTTATGGGCGCCTTCTGCTATAAAAGTATAATGAACCCATTTCTACACAACGAGGACAGTAATACGGGTTGTAAATATTTCTCCGGTCTGTATTTAACAACCACTTTAACCGGTTACCCGGCTTATTTCGGAGACTACTTAAGGGGGGAACTAATAAATTTATTTATATTATTTTATTTATTTTTTATTTAATAACTGCTCAAGAAATCTAGTAAAGATACCAAGTTCTAGTTTATATAGCAGCCGCTACTTAAGTGAAATTATGAAGTCAACAATAAACTAACTAGTTCAGATTTAAGCAGTGAGCCAGTGAGTATACCTACACTTCCATTGGAGTAGAATTATGCAGCCGCAGTGTTATGGCAACTCATTCGCTTTTGCTCCTATTTAAACTTTAAAAAATATAATATAAGAAATATAAGTTTAAAGCTAGCAAAGACTGCGATTTCAAATACGCGAAGCAATAATTGAACAACTGCGAAGTCATTGCTAGAGCGCAGGGTTTTGTTAGTGGCTTTTCTAGAACAAACCAAAATCAATGGCGTTAATATAGTGACATTGAAAGTATCAAGAATATACAATTACTAGCGACCCGCCCCGGCTTCGCACGGATGCAATACTGATAAATTATGCATGTATTATCCATATAAATATAAAGCTTCCTCTTGAATCACTATCTACACCCCAGGCCAAAAGTATGGAAACAAGCCTATATTACTATACAAACCTGTGATTTCCTTACGGAATAAATTACAAAATCACAACATAAAATGATTATAAACATTTTAAAAGTCAATAGGTAACGCAAATTCTGCTTATGAAAATTGCCAATGCAACATTTTGTAGAAAGGCAATAAAAAAACGACCCGGAAACTTTGTCCCGGAATGCAGGTACCTATCTATATATTTTTACAATATGCAGATGTTTTAATAGTGGATATTCTATTTTTTATCTTTTGGGGGTGGCCTAACGGTTACTAACATTTACACAAGGAATAATTATTGGAAACTTTAAATATTTAAAGATTAAACTTTGTTTCCATACTTTTGGCCTGGGGTGTATATTTAAAAAAACCGCATCAAATCCCTTTCGTAGTTTTAAAGATCTAAGCATACACAGACAACAGAAAGCGACTTTGTTTCATACTATGTAGTGATGCTGATGATGATACACTCAATACAAAATAAAAAAGTAGGTCGCGATATTTACCGCACGTTGACCACTTCCAAACGGTAAACGTGTAGGTATGTTGTCGTGGGCTCGAGGTTTCGTTCTTCGTAGACAATGGAACACTTTTATAGTCCAACATACATAAGTACATAATATCGGTCATTTTACAATCGGCGAACTGTAGGCAAGTAAGGTCAGTCGGGGCAAAAAAGT
The DNA here is from genome assembly GCA_905147355.2 of Apotomis turbidana. Lineage (NCBI taxonomy): Eukaryota > Metazoa > Arthropoda > Insecta > Lepidoptera > Tortricidae > Apotomis > Apotomis turbidana. The sequence goes on along the minus strand of LR990280.1, from coordinate 49,594,902 downwards.
ACAGATGTAGGATGATGATGTATCAAGGATGTGGCTTTCGATAGTGTTAGGGGGAGACAGCTAGATCAGTGACACCGACAAAAGTGTGACTTTAAAATTTTATACTAAACTAGTTGCGTAATCATGTTAAAATTTTCTCAGTACAGTGGTGTCTGACCTCTCAGACCTTTGGCCTTTTATTCCAAAGTGCGTAGGTACGATGTTGATTAACAATAGAAATAAATTTATTTATTATTTATTTTATACAATTATTTTAAGTCTTCGGCGAATTTAGACATGGCAGCCCTATTAAGGGGCCACCACAGAAGTTCGGAATGTTCGTTCGGTATCCGTATGGAATGACGTACAGCAAGCGAGACATCGCCATATGACAGACAGAGAGACACTTTCTGACGGCATTCCATAGGTAAACCGAACGAAAATTCCGAACGTCTGTGGCAGCCCTAACAGTGAGCAAACCGGTCGGTCGCGCATGTGACCTAAGTAAGTAGTAAGTTTCACTGAACATGAACGATTGTTTTAACGGTTAATTTAACATTCAGTTTTAGTTTTCTTACAGCATAATTAGGTATTGCTTAATTAACTATTAGCTTCTCGTACGTGGATTTCACTGTGATTATGTACCTATACAACTTTTTTTATTGTATTATATGACGGTTTGATTCTAGAAGATAATTATTAATAACATTTATAATTATTTGTATGGAATCTACGTGGGATAACCGTCTTAAATAAAGCTTCAATTTTATCAAGAAAATGATACAGATCTGGGGGCACGGCAGTGCCCTCGCCAAGTTGAGCAAACGCGCTTGCCGGCACGCCGTAACATCCTTTTCTCGTAGCCATTCAGACCATTTTTATATGAATATGACTGGGATTTTCTTATTGGAAAAAATATTTATCATCCTACTCCCAGCAACCTCATGTTTTACTACTTATTAAAACAACGGAAAAACTGCTGTAGAAGCCTCAGCGGTCTTTTGTTATGCTGACACGACCGCTTAGGGCCGCCACAGACGTTTGGAAATTACGGAATAACGTCAGCAAGCGAGACATCGCCAAATTACAGACGACTGAGACAAATACACTTTCTGACATCATTCGGTACCGAAACCGAACAAAAATTCCGAACGGCTGTGGCAGCCCTAAGCGTGGGATTAAATTTCTATATTTCACCGGTCCATTAAAAACAAAACCTTTTTACAGGAGTGACTGACGACTGGTACTGGAAGACCTACGGTACCCTACCACTGGAGACCCGGCAGCGGTCTTTCGCCATGAACCCCGTGCTGATTCGACCCCTGAGCGTAGGTCGCTTGACGCTGCGTAGCGCGCGCGTTACCGATCCTCCTCGGATAGACCCCAACTACTTCAACCATCCAGCTGACATGAATGCGCTAAGAGAAGGCTTAAGACTGGTAAATTTACTAATACACGGTTTATTGTAAATATGTCAGCAAAAAATATATATATGTACCTATCTTTATATTTTATTTCGTGGGAAAATGCGTAACTTTACAAAGGACATGAGAAATCGGCCATTTTAGTGCTAGTAGTGTGTATGCAAAATTCGTCTTATTAATAGGGTTACAATTGGAATATTAGATCTGCTTGCTATTATAAATTAGTTAGGTGCAGTTGACACACATTGCGTGCGTTAGCTCATAAATACAATAACGAACGCAGCCAGCACCTTTACCTACTTACCTACCTACTTAATTCGTAGCATCCGCCACTTATGTCTATGATTATATAAGTAGTGGAACAGGCGTTCAACAGCAATTAACTGATTGAGATGCAAACTTGCCTGTTTTTTCAGACTGAAAGTATAGTAAAAACCAAGGCGTTCCAAAGATACAACACTAGATTACACAACACGCCGTTCCCCAGCTGTGGGCACCTGCTGTTCGATTCTGACGACTACTGGGAGTGTGCCATTATGCAGACCTCCATCACGTTGGATCATCAGGTAAACAATGGATAAGTTATACTCGTACGACTTATATCCCAGGTGGGCACTGGGCAACTGCATAAACCATTCCCTAATTTCACAAACTGATGTCATTTGACAGATCACAAGTAAAACTTCATTAATTTCTCACGTTCTCAACATTTTCAGACTTTACTTTGACCAGGTAATTAACATGTAATTGTCTTCGCTTACCTTTGTCATGATCTTGAAAAAGGGACATGTATTTTGTAGTCCCCGTCGAGATAGCAACTGACTCTCCAATTATTTTTACCCCGGCTCCACATTATCTCGAAGTTGCCCGAAGTATGTGTTTCCGCATGCAGCGAAGTGCCCCTCCGCACTATCATATTTGCCAAACTTTGCGAGTAGTGTAGATCTACGGTTACAAATGCGTATATACTTTCAGCTAGCCTTTGATCGCACAAAGCTTTTCATTCACTGACACGAGGCCTCTATCTTTCATTCCGTCAGTAACTTTCACATACTTACAAACACTTGAGAATCAGACTGATTGAATGCACCAACTGTCTTAATCTGAACCTACCTCTTCACTATCAGGTCGGGACATGCAAGATGGCGCCACCTGGTGACCCCACCGGCGTTGTATCCCCGAGGCTGCTAGTCCACGGGATGAATGGTCTGCGCATCGCCGACGCGTCGATCATGCCCCGAATACCAGCCGCCCACACGCACGCGCCCGTCGTCATGATCGCCGAGAAGGCCGCTGATATGATCAAGGAGGATTGGGCGCAGTTTTCATAGAATCTGATGTTGGTACAATACAAACGAACGATTTTTAACCTGAATTGTTGTCTTTCAAACGGGCATATGGTGTACTCGTTTATCACGCGATAGATGCCTAATGGCCCACGCTAACTCACGCGGGTGCACACCAAGCCTCGGCGAGCCTGCGGGACGCAATTATGTTAGAATGAGCACGATGTAGTTCCCTCTCACTCTAACATATAACTGCATCCTGTAGACTTGCCGAGGCTTGGCAAGCTTGTGGTTGCGACATAAGAAACATCCATCGCACACATCTCGAGTCCATTAACGCTGATTATACTATTTTTCATTAGGCGTGCAACCGCTCCCTGCAACCTTTGCGAGTAAGCGGAGGCCCTAAAGCATCCATCACCCTCGCACACATACATACATAATTGTACGTACCTACCTACTACTTGTCAAAAAGCTGGTGCATTATTTCTCAATCGCGTGAAAAACACAACCATCAAAACATTCTCGGGTGTAATGTAACGCTTATGAGACCAAAATCGTAACATCAATACTTCGTATTACCTACTTGATTTATATTTTCTTATTTTTTAATTAATTCAGCGTGGGTGATACCTACATGCCACTAAGATGAAAAATAAAGGGATATTACATAAAAATAATAAATTGTGAGGTAATTTCTGATTTATGCCTTTTGGACTGTTTAGGAAGAGAAGGGTAGGTAGACATAGACATAGACATCATTTATTGGTAATTGAGTAGGTTAATTACAAGTCACTTATTCGCTATAAATATATTAGATTATTATTATATACATATATTTATTATGAAACATTATTTAATTTTGTGTATTTTACATTCCAATATTTATGTTAATTTAATATCTGTGAATTCTTTAAATGTGTAAAAACACTGCTCAATGAGCCACATCTTCAATTTATATTTAAAGCTGGATAAGCTGCAGGCTTCAATTATTGGTTTGGGTAACCTATTGTATACTATGGGACCCATCACGTGGATTGTTTTTCCAGTTTTGGCCAATTTGTGTGGAATTATCGCGAGCTTGTCCCCATTTCGAGAGCTCCGGGTGGAGCCTTCCCCTCGTCTACGACATAGCGCGAGATTCTCTCGTACGTATACAGCAACCTGTAGTATGAGTAGTGCAGGGAGTGTGAGGATCCTATTGGCTACAACACCTACTTAGAGTACAGTAGATGTAATTTAACATCCGATTTAAACTTAATGCCAAATGGCATTCTCTACCTGTCGACCATAGGGCCAAAATAGAGATACTTCCTGAGCAGTGTAGAAATTAAATCGTTCGGGTATCATAGAAAAACATTTCGTACATAACTTATAGGTTATGGTCATCGTCAATGTTAAAGGCCTATCATATCATTTGTTAGTATGATATGCCACACTGCCAAAATACAATAGTATTTTGGATTCGTCGTTTCCAATTACCAGCTGAAGTATTACAAGGTCTATTACTGTTAATGATATATGTATGTATCTAAAGGTACATTGAGTCACGATGCCAAATATTAGTCATTAGTTAAGTTTTACAATAAATAATATTGTTACGATAACACTGTTTAATTTCACGCCCCATTTATATTTTTTAATTATGATTTTGAAGAGCATTATGTTAACCTTTTGACCGCCACAGTCGGCTGTGGCCGTCAACAAAAAATCGTGCCCCTGACGCCACGTCGGCCACAGCCGTCCAAATTTCAATGATCAAAAACTTTGTAATTCTAACCGCTACAAGTATTTTTCAATCCCTGTTGATTTTGGGGCACATCTTTTTTTTTTTACTCTGGCGTCAGTGGCACGGTAAATTGCTAGACCGCTTGGCGGTCAATAGGTTAAACAATCGATGACGATCTTCATATAGGTATTTTAAAATGAATTGTTTTCACTAAACCACTAGCATCGAGAAAATCATCGTTAATGTAGCCATATTGGAAGCGAGCGCGCTGCCATAATGCATGATATTTTTTTTCAGTCCTCGTAATTCAAAAAAACCAGAATAATAAATAATGACACAAAGATAAATTAATAAAGAAAAGTTACCTTGCTTAGATTGTAGTAGATCGCATTAAATTTTTCTTTCTTAATTTACCTTTGTGTCATTATTTGTAAAAATATAAAATGTGGTATTTCCACATGAAAAAAAAAAAGAATCGATAAAAAAAATCTTTTTCTATAAAAATAACCAGAATAATGTAAACTAAATACGGTACTAAAATAAAATTTCAATTTGGAACAATAATTTATTGCGTCTTAATTTAATAGAATTTTTTATTACTGTATTCACATCTCTAGTATAATAATATTTACAATCACATACTTATGCATATACAGTAACTATATAATTAATACTTTTACAATTTTCAATACAACAATTACTAACGAATAGGGCATAACATAAAAAAAAGTTTCATGAATTCACTTTTCGTCATCAGCCTAGTCGCGTGCCTCGTACCACGAAACATGTCGCGTCATTAAAACCGTCACTAAATGCAGACGTAAATGTCATTCGTTTTTCTCGTAATACAATTTGGTGCAGGTTATGGTGACATATTTTATTGCGTCTCGTGGTACAGGGACCCAGAATGGTATAGCCAGTCATAAAGCAGATTTTTAGTATTATCAATTTATTTTACTGACATTTTGAGAATATATACATGCATGCATGTAAGGTAGGTCATCGTATGTCAAAGTAAACTCACACGTAAAGTATGGAAACGTATAACATGATATTTATCGAAGTTCATCTCACAATACCCAAAAAAGATTCCAGTAGTATAAAAATATCTCGCTCAAGAAAACATGGACAAAGCATCTATATAAGTCAGAAGATGGTGCTAGAGTATTAAGCAGATGTCTAAACGCCTACCGGGAGGTATGGGACATAGATATCGCTAAGGTGGCAGTCTACAACACTGCGACATACGGGTCGATTGCAAAAAAAAATTACATAGTTAAAAGCTTAGTTAACAATAAATCACGATCGCTTCCTTGTGTGACGAAAGTTAGTCATACAAAATGTATGAGTAACTTTCGTCACACAAAGGAATCAATTAAGTTTTGTTTTAATTAAAGCCCTTAACCATGTCCAATTTTTTTGCAATTGACCCATACAGGCATCGCTGGTCCTCTTGAATAATGGTGCAAGGTGATGATATTAAGGGTTCGTAAAAATTGGCTCGATTAAAAACTATAATCCGAGGCATACATTTGTAAACATAACCTTACTTCGTACGAATGACTTACTGCTATTGTAGAGAATAATTTTTCGCTTGAACTAGAGTCCAATAGCCTCCCGAAGTTAAACATAATGAAAATGAAACATCACTCAAATCAACAAACGAGGAAATACATATGTGTACAATTGATACATATTTCATCACATTTGCTCGTAAAAGATGAAATTACATGCAGGTGTACTGAAGGACACAGGCCTATATTGTTCCCGCGGGAGTTATGTATTGGGGAGTTATGGTTTTAGTTTTAGTTTTGTAATTTAATTTTTATGTAAGTTATATAATAATTTCTGCAATACTATTATTGTGAATATTTGTTTGTTTAATGATAGATTGTATATATTTGTTTTCTGTTTAGGCTGATGGCCGTGTTGCCAATGCTTATAGTAAAATAAAAAGGCAGAAATATATTGGTTGAAAACGGTTTAACGTTTATTTTTGTCTTATGTATTTCCTCGCAAATGTGATGAGATGAAAAACATTGGTGTATGACGGGTAGTAAGGATATTTATTACAAACTAGAGCCATTAAATACCCTCCGCCTTCGGCGTAGGGCTTATAACCCTTGGACCCTTGTTAGTAATCCCCTTCTTACCATCCTTATGACACAATATACTATTTAATCCCCGACCAAAAATAGGGGTGTTATCAGATAATTTTAACATGTGTACCTATTTGCGTTTCTATGTGTCTATGTGTGGCATCATAGCTCGCAAAAGGGTGGTCCGATTTGAATGATTGAAATATCTATCGAGGTGTTCCTTAGCTATGTTTAGTGAAAATATTTGCCGTTTCTAAGTGACGGGATGTTAGGCAATATTGAAAGTAAGAATTCCTAACCTTGTGGTTATGTTCAGGTTTAGAAGCATTTTTATGCCATTAATCAAATTAGGGCATCATGGTAACCTGGAACTTGGGACTTGGGAGTTTTTATTTTAGGTTATAATTAAATAAGTGAACTACATATTTGAATATCATTATGAAATTGATAACAATATGAAATTTTCTGCTTCAGGACACTACCAAACTATGTTACTATAATTAATTAACTATAACAATATTATGTATTACCTATGTATTTATAACATTTATGATCCCTGTATATAATCGGCAATTTTCTAACCGTCGATATGGGATCATAGGCTGGTCAAGAAAATAGGTATTAGCCTTGGTAAGTCTCATGATTTTCGAGATAAACGGATTATAATTCGTTTAATTCGTTTTTAATTATTGGGACCTCGTTTCACTCAATGACCGTGTAGGCCACAGATGAAGAGATTTTTTCACCCTGTTTGTTGACTAAGACACCCAACATGGCCATGGATCTTTAACTAAAGCTATAAGCCTATTTTCTGGACCAGCTTAAGGTGGTTGTCCATTAAATACAAAACACACTGTATAATGTTATGATGCCCATTCGTCCGTTTTCTGTTTATGATACAATTTATTTCTATAATAACTACATGGTATACCGGATTATTTTTTAATCGTGAATCCAATTAACGACTAAAAAGGGATCCAGTATAATAAAATTTCATTTCAGAATCAGGAAATGTTTGGTTATATCTGAATAAATTAGAATACTGATGATTTCATAAGGTGCGGGGTACAGAAGAAAGTCATCAAATAATATCTATACAGGTTGGCCCATTTAGATCGGTCTGTATGGGAAAGTCTGAAACAATAAGACATGCGAAGATCTGTTCTTAAGAACCATGTCATCAATTTTAATAACAAGAAAAACTGCATTCATACATTTTAAAAAAGCTGCTCGGGTATCGAACCCGGACGTTTTGAAAAATAAAACTAACATTCTTTTCTACTAGATATTTCTTGTTATTAAAATCGATGACATGGTTCCTAAGATCAGATCTTCGTTTGTCTTATAGTTTCAGACTTTCCCATACAGACCGATCTAAATGGGCCACTCTGTATATAAAATTATATTATTGTCCTGATACCCTTTAACTGTATACTTTATTTAGTTATTAGTTGTTATGGAGACTGTTAGTAGTACAAACACTTTGTGATATAAGACTTAGTTATAATAGGGTTTTTTGGTACCCTTCGGGTACGGTTGATATGATGTTGTTATAATACTGAGAGATAAAGTTTATGAATACCATACATTCCCTGAATTCTTAAAAAAATATTTTAACAGATTTTATAATTTCTACTTACTTTACAGTACAGTAACGTATGCTGATTTCAATTCAGAATTATTTTTCTATATCAACTGACAAGAATATTTTATTAATTTACAATTACCAAGTCTCTATGTAATATTAAAATATAAATAAGTTTCAAAATAAATATATAACAGTTAATCTTAAAATACTAACTGACCAGATTACATGAGCATTAGTCTTATATCGACCTTACATTTAGGGAAAAAGGTATATAATACCTCGAAATTACCTTAGAGGTCATTTCAATAATTCTAAACAGAACTGTACAGCATTAAAATATCTCACTTATAATCGATCGTTCCTGAAAACAGAACGCAATTATTCATTAAATAATTTTGACAATATCTAGACCGCTATGTTCATTACCGGTACTTGATTGTACTACCGGTAACCGATACCGCGTCAAGGTTAATTCTTATTTACAGATTGGAGTAATTTTAAACACGGTCAAACTCAATTCGGTTTCTACATCTAACATTTATCAAAACATTAGGAAATATAGTTAATTAGATTAGATACTGCGAAGACAATAGTTACCGGTAATTTTAATATCTATTGTGTATGGTAGCTTATAGTGCCTGTCAGTACCAATTAGGTCCATTTAGGAAAATTTATTTAATGTCTTAAGTTATCGATAACACAGTATTAATACTGTTACCTGTTAGCGTGGGGCTCGTCTTAGATACAAAAAGCACAAATTAATCCACTTATTGAAACAAAAACTTTATTACGAAATTTCATAGTCACAACCAAAACTGTACTTTAAAACGTTACAAGCATTAATCACTTGTTAATCCTTCACTCCGATGTATCACTTTACTTGCACTGTATCCATATATCATAGTTAGAACTAAACTGACTCCTTGCGCGAATGCTCCAGTAAGGTCCAGCCTGAGTGTCGGGAACATTCTCGGCCATTGATGTCTCTCTAATGGTGCAATCTCTATCATATATACTCCTGCGTACTTGAGAAGCCCATAAACGGTCCTGATTGTATTTTAAGAAGTGGAGTGTGATCTAAAAAGTGGACTGTATCTTAGATTGTATTTTAAAATGAAATTTGAATATCTTTAAAAGCAGACAAGAGGCAGTAAAAAAATTTACTAAAAGTTGAACTACTTTTTAGTTTCCTAGATACTAAAAATCATAAGATATTTACATTTTTAACTTACGAATAATGTGTGGACAGAGTGAGCACTTACAAACATGTATTATCCAAAAATCTGCCACGTTAGCGGTTTGTTTTGTATTTTACAAATTCCCATATGAGTTTTACTAAACTATATACATATATAGAAGTTTCAATCTGCAGTATTTTCATCAGAAATCGGGTTTTCGAAAGTGTGCGGATTGAGTGAGCATACGAAATAATTTGTAAAACTTTAAATACGTAACCAGGTGATCTACAAATTATTACCTACCTTAAGCATAATTTTTACTAAAAATTAGGATATAAATATTATATGTTAAATAAACACATTCACAGATTTCGTTGGTTGTTTGTGAGAACTGAGTGAGCATACGTTAGTGAATGTATTCTTTTTATTTATCGTTTTACAAATACATCAATTAGTTTTACAATTGTTTTAGAACATTTACTAAATGATCAGCACATTTTTTTTTCATTTTTGAAGGGTGCTCACTCAATCCACACGTACACCTCCATGTGGGGTCGGACTTGCGCTTTGTACAGCAGTAGCCTTTGCCCAGGAGTGAAGTACCGCTTCGCTCTGTGCAGTACACCAAGCTTGTTAGATGCCAGGCATGTCATCTGATAGAGGCGCCTAAAACGACGACCACTTGGGTGAAATTTAATCTTTTGATATGTGATAGAGCAACTCCTGGTAACGGCCTGAAATGACTATTCAGCCTGCTGAGCTGAAAACGATTTTAAATCACTGAAATTGACGTCTGTAGTTTTGGTCTAATCCACCGGCGTAACAATACCAATTATCAGTTGATATGAATACTTAGTTATACATTAAATGGTGTAATTTTAAATCATATGTAGGTTCCACATAACGAGAGGTTGGTAAGTCATCAAGGAAGAGTATATTCGTACTCGTATTCACAAACTACTGCGTTGAAAACTCTTAAATAGTACCTAAATACGGGTAAGTCGGAAAATAAGTAATATCACAGGTATATTGACACATGAATAAATTATGAAAGAAAAATGAAATGTGATTCACTGCAATGCAAGCAGGACTCGAACTTGCCACCCTATGTTTCCGGCGTAGGCACACGTATTGGTATAATTTGGTACTAGTTGGCACTATAACTACTTCATACATATAAGCTCCTAGATTCCGATACCGGTAAAGAACTTACCGGTAGATAATTACTCCTGGTATTGCTCCTGGGTCGCTTCTTCGTATCGTACGGTTCGTCTTGTAGGGAGTTATACAGAGAGCGCCCTGACCTCCATGGCCGGTAGCGCTAGATGGTACGCGTTGTCGGAGGGGTCGCCGTGACTCGGCGAGGGCTGTTCGAAGCCCTAGGGAAGGCCCTAGGGATGCCGTTGGCTCGGGACTGGAATTCTGAAAATAATTTGTAGTTATAATATGAACCTACGTACAGTAGCGGCCAAAATCTATTATATTTGTGTGTTTTGTATGAAAAATTACACTTTAATCGTTGCTGAAGGTTTTGGAACAAAATAGTAACGCATCACTTAATTTTTAGAATATATCTATTTTCAACGTAAATAGTAAATATTATAATTTCTTACACAAATCGACCTAGTCCCAAACTAAGCAAAGCTTGTACTATGAGTACTAGACGAAGATATATATATAATATATTTATAAATAAATATATAGATAACAACCTAGGACCGCCGGCTCAGTAGGCAGCTGCACTACGTTACTTGTATTCAATTCGTTGACTTTTACACATAAGCTGGCATTATGACAAAACGGGCCATCATCGTCAATATCATCATTATCATCACAGGAGTCTATGAAATATGCCTCAAGCAGCGTCCAATACAGTGCGGCACTAACTCGATACCCAGACATAATGGACCATAAACTTTATAAAATAGGTTTTTTTTTACTTTCAGAGTTTCTCATTTCTCATATATATTTAAACTTTTATTTTTCCCATACGTCCTATTGTTAAACGACATCTGACAGGTCCGCTACTTTTTAAATACAAAACAGTCATAATAAAGTAGCCGTAAATAGTAAAACTGCAGACTTTTAGCAAACAGATTTCGTGCCTCAGCAACAGTGTAGTGTGCATCATTTTGAGAGAAGAGCGAGTGTCAGAATCCGATTCGTGTTTTATACCTGTCTCGCTCTTACGCGATCCAGATAAGGACTTCTCAGTTTTCACCCATACCCGAATCGCAGTCTGAGACCTCACTGACTGTATTTCACTTTAACCTACCCGTAAAAAGCAGGGAAACTGCTATCATTGTTGAACTGGAAGTTAACCGGCGTCTTCGGCGACGCGCAGCTGTAGCTCAAATCATCACCGTCATGAAGCCTATTGAGATTGGGCTCCGAAGCGCTTCGGGTGATCTTCGGCATCGCCCGGAGCATCGCTTCGAGCGAAGCGAGGATCTGGCGGAAGAGGGGGCGTGCTTCGCGGTGGAATTTGATGCAGTCGTTGAATAGGCGCTTTAGTGCTGACGGGGCGTCTTGGCGCAGGAGGCGGGGATCGGGGGAGAGGAGACCGCGGCCGACCATCCATAGGATCTGGAAATGTCAGAACTGAGACTAAACACTTCATTTAATAAATTGAAACAGCGCTCTATTCGACATTATGCACTGGTGATACAGTACTTTTATCTCACGAGCGCGGGTGAGCCATGTTTGTGTGAGTAATGTACATGCACATTGGCTCTGTGTGGGTGAGCCGGAACTGTTCGCTCCCGAGCTCACCCACACAGAGCCAATGTGCATGTACATCTACTCACACAAACATGGCTCACCCGCGCTCGTGAGATAAAAGTACTGTAACATAATATGAAGTGTATGTTTAGCAATATAAGTGATATGATGACATGATATGCTGATATGATACGATGTGATATGATATAAAGATATTTATGCCGTGACATATGAACGGATGTTTGTGTGCTTTTTAGACTGATTTTAGTTGATATCATTGTTCGTTTTCAAAGGAGCTACTGATGATGCAGTGCAACAGATATTATGTCCAGTAGTGACTAATTTTATAGACATAAAAAAAACTAAACTGACAAAAGTACTAACGCATTTGCTTTAAACTTAAATTATTTCCAGTGATAAATTCTCTCTCTAGCACAACTAAAAATACATGAATGCCTAATGTTACATTGAAGTTAATTAATTCCATGCTGATTGCGGTTTTATGGTATGGAAAATCTTTGAAATAAAAATAAATATTCTTTATATGCTTTAAAATATCGTACAATTAGATGTCGGTTATACTATCCGATACATAAACATATTTTGCTAAATATTATCATCTCAGAATTAGGTAACATTCGCGCGCCTAGGTAAAATAGTCTGATTGGACAAAACCAGTAATAAGTACAGGGAAATAAAGCATTTCGCCTTAGCCCTTATAACAAATAACACATGAATTATCTTTCGCATTAGGTTACAAGTATTGTATGGTTGCACTTGCCCTAGAGAAAAAGAGTATGTCAGATTTAACCTGGGAGCAAAGTAGCTTAAGTCTCAGAACAGAGTTCCGTCTTTTTCTGGTTAACATTTGACGGATGTACCCAGCAATGGCAAACAAAAACGCAGGTCATGCCGAGGTAGATTTCGATTCATCATCCGTCCTAAGTGGGCAAACCGGTGGGAATCTTGTAGGTACATATAGATTAAATTCTGAATCGATATTATATTAGTTGTTGGTGAAAAATTAAGTAATAAAATTAGTTTAAACTTTAAACTTAACACTGTTTGAAATGTTCTTGATTACAATCTGGCTTTTCCTTGTTATCGAGTAGCAATATTGTTGTTTATATACAGTGTATTTTTTGTAGTTTGTAAGTTAAATAAAATGCGATACTACTCAATAGTAATATGTACAATGGTGGAGGGCACTATGTTTTTCTGCCAACAAACTGCTGTGCAGTTTGGCAGATATTTAGAAAGTTTATTGTATAGAAGTAATTCTTTTGGCTGAGCGAATCCACTTAGCTTTGTACCCGATGAACAATACCCATTATCTGTATTGTTAGCTGTGGCCACAACTGCCACTTCAAAATGTAAGGCGTTATAAGTGCAAATTACTTTTACACTAAATTAGTCTTAAAGTCAAACGAAATAAGGTTTACTCTTAAACAAAGATAACACAGATGTTGGTCACTTCATTGTCTTATAAGCATCGAAACGAGCTTCACTGCTCTTTCACTTACGAAGTGACCAACATCTGTGTTCTCTTTGTTTAAGAGTAAACCTTATTTCGTTTGACTTTAAGACTAATTTAGTGTAAAAGTAATTTGCACTTATAACGCCTTACATTTTGAAGTGGCAGTTGTGGCCGCAGCTAACAATACAGATAATGGTATTGTTCATCGTGTACAAAGCTAATGGGATTCGCTTACCAGATGTGATTCGAACTATACTATTGTGTTACATAAAAAAAATAATAATAATAAGAAATAAAAAAACTTATAACCCCATTTCACGAGAGCCACACAGTTGTTACTTAACGTCACGTTTTTGTGAATAAAAATTAGCCATACTTTTTTCGCGGATAATATTATAATGTATAATTAGTACAGTACACTAAGTGTTCAAACACGTATGAGAATGGATAACATTATTCTGCTTGAACTATATAAAATGCATCGCACCGGCTCCGCCATGCGGATCACATCCGGAGCCATCCACAGATCGACCCGGTTAACAGAACGCTAGTTACCTGGTCCTTGTTGTTCTTGTTGCTGTACGGCAGCGACTGCGACAGCAGCTCGTAGAGCACGATCCCGAAGGCGTACACGTCGGACCGGAAGGTGTATGGCGCCGGCTCCTCCATGCGGATCACATCCGGAGCCATCCACAGATCGACCCGGTTTACAGAACGCTAGTTACCTGGTCCTTGTTGTTCTTGTTGCTGTACGGCAGCGACTGCGACAGCAGCTCGTAGAGCACGATCCCGAAGGCGTACACGTCGGACCGGAAGGTGTATGGCGCCGGCTCCTCCATGCGAATCACTTCCGGAGCCATCCACAGGATCGACCCGGTTAACAGAACGCTAGTTACCTGGTCCTTGTTGTTCTTGTTGCTGTACGGCAGCGACTGCGACAGCAGCTCGTAGAGCACGATCCCGAAGGCGTACACGTCGGACCGGAAGGTGTATGGCGCCGGCTCCTCCATGCGGATCACTTCCGGAGCCATCCACAGGATCGACCCGGTTAACAGAACGCTAGTTACCTGGTCCTTGTTGTTCTTGTTGCTGTACGGCAGCGACTGCGACAGCAGCTCGTAGAGCACGATCCCGAAGGCGTACACGTCGGACCGGAAGGTGTATGGCGCCGGCTCCTCCATGCGAATCACTTCCGGAGCCATCCACAGGATCGACCCGGTTAACAGAACGCTAGTTACCTGGTCCTTGTTGTTCTTGTTGCTGTACGGCAGCGACTGCGACAGCAGCTCGTAGAGCACGATCCCGAAGGCGTACACGTCGGACCGGAAGGTGTATGGCGCCGGCTCCTCCATGCGAATCACTTCCGGAGCCATCCACAGGATCGACCCGGTTAACAGAACGCTAGTTACCTGGTCCTTGTTGTTCTTGTTGCTGTACGGCAGCGACTGCGACAGCAGCTCGTAGAGCACGATCCCGAAGGCGTACACGTCGGACCGGAAGGTGTATGGCGCCGGCTCCTCCATGCGAATCACTTCCGGAGCCATCCACAGGATCGACCCGGTTAACAGAACGCTAGTTACCTGGTCCTTGTTGTTCTTGTTGCTGTACGGCAGCGACTGCGACAGCAGCTCGTAGAGCACGATCCCGAAGGCGTACACGTCGGACCGGAAGGTGTATGGCGCCGGCTCCTCCATGCGGATCACTTCCGGAGCCATCCACAGGATCGACCCGGTTAACAGAACGCTAGTTACCTGGTCCTTGTTGTTCTTGTTGCTGTACGGCAGCGACTGCGACAGCAGCTCGTAGAGCACGATCCCGAAGGCGTACACGTCGGACCGGAAGGTGTATGGCGCCGGCTCCTCCATGCGAATCACTTCCGGAGCCATCCACAGGATCGACCCGGTTAACAGAACGCTAGTTACCTGGTCCTTGTTGTTCTTGTTGCTGTACGGCAGCGACTGCGACAGCAGCTCGTAGAGCACGATCCCGAAGGCGTACACGTCGGACCGGAAGGTGTATGGCGCCGGCTCCTCCATGCGGATCACTTCCGGAGCCATCCACAGGATCGACCCGGTTAACAGAACGCTAGTTACCTGGTCCTTGTTGTTCTTGTTGCTGTACGGCAGCGACTGCGACAGCAGCTCGTAGAGCACGATCCCGAAGGCGTACACGTCGGACCGGAAGGTGTATGGCGCCGGCTCCTCCATGCGGATCACTTCCGGAGCCATCCACAGGATCGACCCGGTCGGCTGCTGCCACCGGATGCCGCCTGCTGACTGCGTGTCTGCAAAAAAAAAGAATGATGAAGCACGTGAAAGTTATAATGACGGGCTTTTGCGTCACCTACTCTATACCGGGTGTTTCCTGTAACAGGAGCAATAAATTAAAACATAGATTCTTCGCTTGAAACTGGACAACATTTGTTAAGCAGCTTCTGAAAATAACGTGTATTAAATGATATTTTGTAGAATAATGTTTAGACAAAGAAGCAATGTATTGCGAAATGTCCGATATTAGTAGAGTGACAGCTATGTCAATGCTCAGGGCATGTCAATGTTGGACGACGTACATTGAAAATACTATTTAATTTGTTTGAAATAATAAAATTCTAAAAACTACCTTTTTTTAAAGTGGCTGAACAAATGTTGTTCAATTTGAAGAGTAGAATCTATATTTTAATTTATTGCTCCTATTACAGGCAACACCTGGTATATATCGTTAATTTTCATTAATTTCACTTCCCAAAGATTGTCTGGAAGAGATCGCTCTTAACTCTACACTCTTAACGATAAGACCTCCTGTTGTCTACCGTTTCTGTAATTGTATAGTGCATTTTTCTGTAAACTGTTTTTGATGTGCAACAAATCATTATCGTATCGTTATTAAATTGGTCAATCAACTATTTTCTGCCACTCATTGCCATGGTGATGTCCCCTGGGACACTTTTTAAAACTACGATTTTCCGTGGTCATATTTAGAAGTTTAATCACTAACGCACTTTTCTCAGAAGTTTAATCACTATTGTCCCCTGGGTCACGTGACAGAATAACAACAAGAAAAAGTTGCTCCACCCAAACGCGTTTTGTTGCATATTTGGACAAATTCTAAGTTATCTTTCTGGTTCCAATCTCGCTGTAGCTCAGTCTACAGAATGTATTATTTTCTTACGCTTTGCTCTTCGTGTATCGTGCATCTGTATTAGCATGTGATATTTGAATAGCGGATGGAACTCACCAGACCACCGAACTTTAGCCGTGGCCAGCCCAAAGTCTCCGATCTTGACGGACCAGTCGTCCCGCAAGAAAATGTTGTTGGACTTCAGATCCCTGAAACAACCATATGAAAATTATATTAATCGGCCGAAATTATTCAGAAAGAATAACTGGTATGTGATGAATTGTAGCCCAGCGGGGTTTTACAACCCACGCTATATTGCGAGTGTTTAGTGGTACTAATTCATTTTACTGGCAACGACAAATTTTTGGTAACTGACGTTGAAAGTCGGTGAATGTCACTGATGTAAAAAAACGAGGTAACAGGACTAAATATTCCACAAAATTAAGCACTTCTTGCATAATAAAGCCAAAACTATCCATAGTGATGAAAGTCAACTTTTTCTCGATAGGATTCAGTATTTATGTCGCAAGAACGAACGATTGAGCAGCATTCTGGTAAACAACGTTTTGAATTTGGTTAATGACAAATCCTTGACTAATAGCTATTGACGTTTAATAATGCACATATATCACGTATGTATATTATTGCCATATAAAGCTGTTTGAAGTGCCCGGGCCGACGCTTGTCAAGCTATAGTTCGGACACTAAAAAGAGGTCAAACAAAGATGGTACTGACTTTACTATGTGTTCAGAGAGACATATCGTCGGGGATAATGCTATACCGCGTAAGTAACAAGTGTAGATACGAATCAATATTCAAACAAATGCTAAGTATTTTATTGAAATGAGAACTTTATCGACATCTGTTATTTACGCGATATTGCACTATCCCCGACTATATCCCAAATAACGTCTCCAAGATGTGACGATGTTGCTCGAAACACTCGACGTGTCATCATAATATACTCACCTATGTATTATGTTCTTCGCGTGAAGATAGTCCATGCCCTGCGCCGCCTGTCGCGCCACATCAATCAGGTAAAGCATCGGCAGCGGCGTCTCGAGGACATGCAAGTGCTGGTAGAGCGAAGAACCTTCGCACCACTGCGTCACGATGGCAAGAGACGGCGTGGATACGCAACCCATGAAGAGGAGGATGTTGCAGTGCCGCGTCTTCCGAAGGACCGCGACCTGGGATGAAACTAAACTTTATTAATATCTGAGGAGTTTTTTTTTTTATATTTCTACTATTATTGTTCTCTGGTAACAAACGTCTCTACGCAAGGTGTAGACGTGCTCTTGTCCCCTTAATAGGATTCTGTTTTTATTTAATCAACATTTACCGTAATTTCAATGCAAAGGAAAAATAGGAGCGCATAATTCCGGAGGAATAGTAGCGACCACCGCACGTAGCTCAACGATACGACTCTAGTGCTTACCACCCTAGCGCAGAATACTTAATATGTAGTACTACATACAGAATGGACCCGCACACCCCCGCACCGAATCGGGTTACCTCACCCTGCAAGGGCACCAAGCACAGACAACCCCCACTAGACGGAGCATGTAAGGCGACCGGCGCGCACCAACGGTATGGTACGGCAGAACATTAAAGTATCAACACGGCAGCCACCGTTTAGTTGCGTCCTTGTTTATGATCCATGCGTACGTCAACGAAAAAAGAAATTAAATAAATAACATGGTAAATTGAAGTGTTAAGTGGTGTAGAGAGACCTCATAAACATGAACGCAACTAAACGGTGGCCGCCGTGTTGATACTTTAATGTTCTGCCGTACCATATCGTTGGTGCGCGCGGGTCGCCTACGGGTCGCCTTACATGCTCCGTCTAGTAGGGGTGGTCTGTGGCACCGAGTTGGAATCGTGTTGGCTGCGTAAATAATTTCCTACCTTTCAACTAAAGTACCAACTAGTTGTTGCAATGCGTCTGAGGTAGCCCTGTGCGTCTTACACACACACACACATTGACACTAACATTCAAGAATCAGTTTTCGTAGACAGCGTCTGCCCTGTGACCCTAGTACGCACTGACCTCATTCTTGAAGGCCTGGAGTTGCGCAGCAGTCGGAGTCTTCACATTGAGCGTCTTCACGGCGACCGGACCGTGCCAATGCGCCTTATACACAGTTCCAAAGCTGCCCGATCCTGCGGACGGTATACGATAGTATAGAAGGGTGATATAAAAAAAAAACTTAACAACGCGATGCAGGGTTTGTACGCATACAAAGCCATCTGTCTGTTCCTGAAAGTCTCATCGTCATTATACTGAAACGTTCGGACGGATTTTAAACAATTTTGGTATATGGATGGTAAAGAAAACTGTTTTACGCGTACGAAGTTGCAAGTGGGCACCTTCTAGTACAGTCCGTGATCTCTCGGAATAGAATTCGGGTGTGGGTTAAATCGGAGAGGTTCTTATCACGATCGCATATGAGCGAGCGAGGCAGGTCTAAATCCCGATTCACATTTTGTCAGCTCACGTAATGTATAATGGGTGGATCAACTTTTTTCTTCTTGTCATTCTGTCCGGTGGCCCAGGGGACAATAGTGATTAACCTTCTTAGAAAAGTGTTGATAATTTATATTACTGGTATTGTCAGAAGAGAATCTACATAAGAATGGGCTTATAATTATAATTGTTGTAATTACATTTATTTTTTGGTAAATCGCCGAAATCCTAATTTTTTATCGTAGTTTTAAAGAGTGGCCCAGGGGCAGGGGCATCACCATGGTACAGAGTAGCCGGCAAACCCCTTGAGCATAACCCCGTACTGCGCAGTAGCCGATTTACGCCATTTTTGTTCTAAAAGTTTGCCGGCAACTATAACGAAAACAGAAAAAAAGTGTACCGACTAGGATACTTTAAGAAATGGTATAGTTCTGGACCAAAAACGCAGACTACGTTACCTATCCGTGCGCCGATGAGAATCTCGTCGGCGGGTATGACCCAATCGTCGTAGCTCTCGCGCGGGGACAGCGCGTTCTTCCAAGACTCGTCGGCGGAACGGGCGCGCGCCCGCCGCGGCCGCAAGGTACCCGTAGGCGATGCCTGAAAAGATACTATTTGTTAACAATGTACGTGAGTGAAAAGGAACGTAAAGGCGCGTCCACATTACGCGCGGCAAATGCGCGAACCGTTCACTGACGGTTTTTGAAGCCGCATCAAAGGATTTGCAGTCGCTGCCGCACGCACAATGGGACGGTTGTTTTTATCCAAAATTGGCTAGCGAGGCAATATTTCAATTATTATTTTTTGAGCATTTGTCCCACCAACCTTTACTACAGAGGCCGGAATATTAGAGATTGCCGGGTGAGTAAGTAAACGGATAATGAGGCTGGGTTTTCATACCGAGGTAAGTTATTAATATATAAAAAAAACATTATCTTGTGTCACAAGTTAATATTGATACATAATTAAGTTCACTTTGCATGCTTCTGTTGCATCTTCAGGCGCCTGTAATAGACATGTTGACTAATTTTTTTTGAGGATGTCAATCGATTCTATTTTTTATTCTGATCAAATGTCTATATGGGACTGACTACACTTAAATTGCTCTAAAAGTCAGAAATGACCGTCAAAGTTCAACATTTCTACGTAGCGCTAAAAACGCTCCATACAAAACGCGTCAGGCTAGTGACGTCACAGGCCGGTATAGGTACCAATAATTGTATGGAAAAATTAAGAAATTTGGCATTTTCACCGTGAAAAAGTGCGTTTAAGTTCATAGTTGTCATACAATTATTGTTTCGTAAAATTATGAGGATTCTGAAAACATTTTCAAAATTTATTTTGGATTAAAAAAAAAAAAATCATAAAATTTGCGTACCTTTGAAGTCACATATTTTCAAAAAAGATATGTTTCTGGATTTTTTTTCTTTGTTTCGTGATATATTTAGCTAATTTTATTCATATAACTACAGTACGCTGTAGAATTCAACATCAGTCAAATAGCCTATTATGTATTTACAGTAGCGGCAAAAAATCTATCAAATTCTATCATATTAATATTTAGATTAATGGGATCCAAGGATAGGATCCAAATGAAAATTTCCAAAATCTATATAGATAACAAATATAATTTTTTTTTTTTACTATAGTTACACATATTCTTATAATTTGGAACTTACAAATAGTGCTGTATGTGAAATGATGAAAAATCGCGTATTTTCTAAAAAAGCCCACAATGTCGACGACATACATTTAAACAACTATTTGGATAGAAAAAATAGACTTAAAAGTCTGGCATCTTTCATACAAAATACACAGATACCTATGATAGATTTTTGCCGCTGCTGTATGAGCTTCTATAATATCTATATTCTATAAGATATCGCGACAAAAATGGGCAACAAACGTTCCACAAATAACCCAGCTACTTTTGTACTGTAACAATATCTATAGAATGCTCTCTCTTACTACGAACATTTCCGGCATAATGTGACATTTTTTTTTTTGCCACATTACTGGCGAATGCTAGTGCCTGCACCTTAAGAGAAAAACTTGTACCTGCGTGCTACGGCTCTGTTCGCGTTCTCTCTCGTCTCGCTTTGACGATCCCGCCGAAGTGAGATAGTTACCCGTAGACGCTTGAGGCGAGCCGCTTGCGCCCTGTTAAAGCAATAGATAAAGAATCTGCAATGTTTTCATCATAATATAATAATGATAAGAAATCATTTATTGGTCAAAAACTATACACAGCGATTAGTTGAAGTCCCTGACTTCTGAGCTAGGTTAACACCTGTGTTACAGAAGTCAAACAAATATAGCCGATTACGAGGGAAATAAATCGTATTTACGTAAAGAACTGGACGAGTTAGTTCGCTATAGATGTGCCTACAATTCTGAGGTGTTCCTTCGATTCTAAGAATCTAATTAATTAAATTAAAAATTAATTTTGGACTAACTCACAAACACAAAACGTCCATGACCCAGGAACAAATATTCGAAATTTCGGAACATAAATTTGAACACAGATATTTGCCCTTGTTGGCATTCGAACCCATGACCGCCGGCTCAGTAGGCAGCTGCGCATGTCGTCAGGTCACGTCAAAATGGTGATAGTAGTTTATTCCGCGATTGTATGTTATTGTATTTATAATCGGTCGATTTTCTTGGCATCGCATTTAACCAATAAGCGCGTACCGTATCAAATACGATACACGCCTAGATTATAATTTATGATGATACTCCGGGGTTTCCGGTGCACGAATGGTTTGATGCCTACTCTCGGTTTTTTTTTTCACAACTGGCTCAGATCATTTTTAGTGTTCCGTACCCAAAGGATAAAAACGGGACCCTATTACTGAGACTTCGCTGTCCGTCCGTCCGTCTGTCACCAGGCTGTATCGCAAGAACGGTGATAGCTAGACAGTTGAAATTTTCACAGATGATGTATTTCTATTGCCGCTATTACAACAAATACTAAAAATAAAATAAAATAAATATTTAAGGGGGGCTCCCATACAACAAACTTGTTATAGATTATGGTACCCTTCATGCGCGAGTCGGACTCGCACTTGCCCAATTTTTTTTCCTTGACATTATTTTGTTACCATAGAGAGGCAACTAATCAGTGACGTAGAAAGGCCCACTTGCCGGCCATACCTTATTATCTTATACCATGATATAGATGGGTCATTGTCAGATTTAGGTTCGAGTCTTTCCGGTGGACATTTGCGAAATTTTGGATTCCAGGGCCTAATTTTCTGATAAAATGCCTGTGATAATGAAGAACGTTGCCTCTTCTATAATCCGATGTAATAGCAACATAACCTAGATTCATACAAGCTCTCAACTTTTGACCACCGGAGGGACGAATTTTGTTTTTTGAACTGACAATGACCCCGATGATGATCGGCCAGCGTCAACGACGGCGCTCGCTCCCGGGGTGGAGGTTTGTTTTGGCTAGTGCATACCTGATTGTACTTTCTATGGTGCTCGGCCAACGTTAGTGGACGCACCATGTTAATGCACACGTTGGGCGCGGAGTTGGAGCGGTCTTGCGGGTTCAGCGAACGCGGGTGCTGCTGCCTGCAACAACATTCAACTTTACAATTGAACAATGCGATGAGGGTTGGATAATAGTTGTTGGTTATTTCTAATGATCAAAACAATAACACAAATTCAGTGCATAATTAATTACGTTCAGTCGGTCTGGTAATTTATTTGTTTAATCATTAAAACTGCCATCGGCTGATATATATTACTAGAAGGTGCAATAGTTCGTTGAATAGGGACTAATTCCCCCCTCCGCGCCCGCCGCCATATCGAAAAAACCCGCACTTTCTTCAGATTGTTGGTTATATCTTCGTCTAGGAGCATTTTAGTTAGAAAACAAGCTTAGACAATGTTGAAGAGAATTAAATTAAATATAATTTACATTTTAAATTTTGTTTCAAAGATAGATAGTTATGGAGATATGCACATGAAAAAAAAGTAAAAAATCGCAATTTCCAGCAATGTGATTAATATTTGACATTTTAAAACAATCGCTTATTCTAAATCCACAATCAATCTTAGAGCGATTGCATGAGAGAGATGGTTTAGAGAATAATTTTCCCCGAATAAAGAAAAATAAAATACGCCCTAGAAGTTGCGGCGCCAAGCCAATTAGGCATAGAAATGGCCGCCATATCCGAATTCAGTGGCAGGGAAATCTATAATGATTAATGACTTACTTGTGCTGGTCACCCCGACTGACCATATGGTGATAGCCGAAGTGTGGTGGGAAGTGCAGTATGCCCGCCTGCGTCTCTGGGTTCTGTGCGAGTAGCGCCGCGTAGTATGTATCCGTCATCCTCACCTGCCGGACAAACCCCATTATAAAACACCATGTACCTACTTAGTTAAACATGAGAGTAGGACCAAATTACTGCACTCAGGGAAACAGATGTATTCATAAATATAGCGTTTTAGGGTACTGTACAATACAATACAAATAAACAAGTACGATAAACAGATGCCAGATAAACAGATGGATGTTATCTATATATATTATGTATATCGTCTTATACTTCGCAATCAATTTCTTGTACATTCATTGCTTAGTTTGAGACTAGGTCGATTTGTGTAAGAGACCTGCCCAGTGGCTAGCAATGTACAGCAAAGCCTCGCGGTGTAAAGCATTATGGCTCTGACTCTGTTCGCTCCATACTTTCCTGCAGTAATGAATGATGCAGTGACTATGGCTAACTACAGGAGAAAAGAGCTCAGTATAGTCCTGACCTGTTGGCAAAGACTATAAACTTGCACACCGCTGGTGGAAATTGAAGTTGCACTGTTAGCAGAAGCAGCCATTGAAGAGCTGGCTACCGCTTTCTTACCTCCAGGTCCGTCCGTGACTGTCGTGGTGATAACAACTGGTGAAATGTACTCAGTATAGAGTGACCTGATGGCAAAGACTAGGAACTTTATTCGCACACTGCTGGTGGAACTTGAAGTTGCAGAGAGCAGAAGAAGCCATTAAAGAGCTGCCGCCTACTTACTTCCTGGTTCGTCTGTGACTGCCGTGGTGATAACAACTGGTGAAATGTGCTCAATATAGACTGACCTGATGGCCAAGACTAGGAACTTTATTTGCACACCACTAATGGAACTTGAAGTTGCACTGAGAGCAGAAGAAGCCATTGAAGACCTGCCGCCTTCTTACTTCCAGGTCCGTCCGTGACTGTCGTGGTGATAACAACTGGTGAAATGTACTCAGTATAGACTGACCTGATGGCAAAGACTAGGAACTTTATTCGCACACTGCTGGTGGAACTTGAAGTTGCACTGAGAGCAGTAGAAGCCATTGAAGACCTGCCGCCTTCTTACTTCCAGGTCCGTCCGTGACTGTCGTGGTGATAACAACTGGTGAAATGTACTCAGTATAGACTGACCTGATGGCAAAGACTAGGAACTTTATTCGCACACCGCTGGTGGAACTTGAAGTTGCACTGCGAGCAGTAGAAGCCATTGAAGAGCAGCCGCCGGCAGCACTCGCAGAAGGCAAGCGTGAAGAACGTCTTGCGCGTGAACTGATGGGAGATGTGCGACATTATGGGTAGCTTGTCCAACGTACGCACCGTGACCTGGGGGAGAGTGTGGGTGTTAATAGAATTGAGAATTTAACTAGTACCATCGACTGGGGTGATTGACAACTATGTGAAGCCTATAATTAATAGTTACATTTTGTTTTTTCGTTCTGAGACATGACACCCCATAGTCATAAAACTCGCCAGATTAGGGCATACTGTGATGACTTTGACGACGCTGTTGGCGCAGTTTGCAGACACCTGCCTACTGGCCGCCGGTCCTGGGTTCGAATCCCGGCCGGGGCAAATATTTGTGTGATGAACTCGAATATTTGTTCTTGGGTCATGGATGTTATCTATATATGTATGTATATATTATGTATATCGTTGTCTAGTACCCATAGTACAAGCTTTGCTTAGTTTGGGACTAGGTTGATTTGTGTATGATTGTCCCATAATATTTATTTATTATTTATTTATTATATAAGAGACAGAGAAGACACTTGCTATGTAAAAATTTGCATGCCCAACAGGTGCTATGTGTTACACCAGGTGTTTATTAAGCACATGAGCGATAAATTAAAATTGCGCTAAAACATCATCTACACCAGGAATTGAACCCGGTACCTTTGGATTGTGGTTTATATTTATGTTGTATTAAATTTACAGAATGTTTCCAATGTGCCTTATACCTATGAAAGGGATTTATCACATTTATCACATTTGGGTTCAATAAAAAATAAACCTTCAAGAATTAATTTAGATGGGGCTCTATTCGATACAGTATTGGACTATAGAGAAAATAAATGGTATCATTAAAACCACTAAACACACACAGATCAAAAATACACAGAACCAAATAAACAACCGCTAACTTTTGGACACTGTACAGTCAACCAATTTGATTCATAGGCCATTTCGTACCTTGTCACAGTGAACGTCAATATGAAAGCCGCTTGAAATCTCATATCATTGTCATTGTGCCAAGGTTCTATAGTGGCCTAGAAATCAAATTGGTTGACTGTACCATTTTTAATAGGACAAAACATAAAAGAAGATGTGTTTGACTACAGATTTTTATAACATGACAAGCCCGTATCTTCGTAGAAACGTCATACTGACCAACTGTTTTTGAACTTTCATAAACAGTAGCTGATTTGAGCTTTCATCAAATACCGTATTTAAATGGCTATCATTGCAGATGTGGCTATAGGGAAGACTCGGAGCAGGTTAACAGCAAGTTAAGGAGAGACCTACACATTACAGAAATTAAAAAATGGCCAATGCAGTACATGAGTACATATCAAGTTTAGTAACATTTAGAAATATAGTGGTAGTAAAAAATGCAATTAATAAAACTCAACAATGATTTCAAGAAAACATCACAAGTATACAAACAAATTTGAATATTGTCATAAATAAAATTAGTAATAAATGCTGCTAATAAAAAAAAGGGTTATAAAAGGAACAATCATTTGTTTATTTACCACAGACTGTATACACTACTAACCTCTTCTGCCTCTATCATGGTGATGTCGACATCCCATGGAATCACATGATTGTTGCCTGTCCTCACTACTTCGCAAACTTCGCATGTCAGGTTCCGAAGCTTCAGAGCCTTCGACAGAGCGTCCCTTAACGTCACACCGGCTTTAACCTGCACGCTAGTCCGCTGCTGATTAGGCAGGTGCGCTCGTAGAAAAACCTTCGGCTGCCGTGTGAGCGTGTCGAACTTTTTCGACTCGTCATTTTCTAAAGAACACTCGTCTCTCCGATCTGGTGACTCTGCCCGCAATAGCTCCCTTAATGTGCGTTCCCTAAGCTCCAAATTGTGTAATTTTGACGTCAACTCTTGGTATTCCGACAGATATAAAGACGGCGGGTGCTGTATACCAGCAAATTTCGCGTTTAGTGCATCAATGTTTTCACGGGTCACGTTTATAATACTTTGGATATTTCTTATTTCATAAGTCGGGTCCGCTATGTCATCGCTGTCTGTAGATGTCGACATGTTGTCGCTATTAAGAGAAAGCGCAGGTATGTTTCCATTAACTTTTCTTGAGCAACTGTCTCTACCCCGAGTTACTGCCATTTCCGACTTTCCGAGTCCCGTCACTCCAGTCCTGTCCGATTCCAATATTCACAATAATCTATGGTGCTGTCCAATACTATCTATTTTTTTTACAGATAACAAAACTTTAGCTGTCAGATTATAAGTCAAACCCAGTAATTTTATTTGACTTTACTTTTTGCTGAAAATTCATACGCAAATTTAATCGATTTCATTAAAGGAAGTAATTTGAATTTATATTATATGTTTGATTCACATAACAAAGTATCTAAATCATGATGTAAAAGTATTATCTTATGTTTGAAATCGTCCTGTCAAATATGTTAGTATATTTTGAAAATAATAGTTTTAAATATAATGCGTATCTGCCTTTGACGTAATGTATCTGCAAATATGTAGCTACCCAGTTTACGATGTAGAAACTAGATACTTATATTACTAGAACGTAAGTAAAAAAGAGACAAGACGATACAAATAATCGATATCATTATTATCAATCTATACAATACCGAATACGACTGTCAAATAGTAGGTATAGCCAAGAAGATTCTTGGGTATAGCTAGAGCAAGGCTAGAGCTAGTGATCAAAGACAATATAACACTACGCTTACTTACGCTAGTGATGTGATAGTGATCATAGATAAGAGTGTATTACTGGTAAATAGTGATAGTCTGTGCCAATTTAAAATGGAGGTGTCGAATGCAGAATTTGTTTATAAAATTCTCAGATAAAATTTTATAAGTATTACTTAATACTTCTACTACCGCTGTAATCAAAAAGAAAGCTTAGGTAAGTCAATGGACATGGACACTATTATTGGTCTACATTATATAAATATAGCTTGTTATGCTGAAAACTGTTAAGTAATGTAGAAGCGAAAATGTAGGATATTGGTAATTTTGGCCTATTTATCGTCGCTAGCTGCTTCCAAAACCATCCGAAAAATGCATTGCATACCCCAAGAAGCTAATATACTGCTGTTGCCTGTTGTTAGATTGAAATACCGCCCAGGCCGTGTTTTTAATTTGTTTCCTGTATATACAAATTATACTCTATTTTCTTGTTAAAGTACCTTATCATTTCAAATACTGGTGCATTATTTTGCGAACTGATCCTGGCTATGCGTATTCGAAGGGCGGTGCTCTACATTATAAATATGTGTATGGTTGTAAACATTTTACTGTACACAAAAACAGGTGATAAGTTCATTCAAAACAAATATTACTTGTAGAAATGCGAACTTATCCTTAATATGGATCTCTTCCAGGTAACTTTTGAACAAATTATATTATGATAAATTAACTAACAATATATTTTTAATTCTTCCATGCGTCCCTGTCCCGAGCAATTTGCCCAGCAGTGGGACAATATAGGCTCTTAATAAATAAATAAATAAATATTTTTAATGGTTAAATTAAACAATGTTATTTAAATGTTTTATTTTATTTAATAAAGCATCAGACACTAATTAAATCCATAAATATTATCTAAACTTAAAAGCTTTATATCAGGGATGATAAACATGTGCATTTTAAGTGTTAACATAGTTGGCGCTACGGTATTGCCAATGCCTACAAAGCAGGGCCTGGGTAAAATCCCGGCAAGGGCAAGTTTTAATGTTATTCCTTAATTTTATTTAAATAAGTGACATTTCGTGGGGGATGGTGCAATACCGCGTAAATAACAGCTCTCATTTCAATAAAATACTTAGCATTTGTTTGAATATTGATTTGTATCTACACTTCTTACTTACGCGGTATTGCACTATCTCCGACAACTTGTGTAAACAAAGCACAGCTACCTATTTATATAAATATGTATATAACTCATTATGAGAGGTATTATTTCACTCAAGCAATGCGAAAAATCTTCTGTATTTGTCCCAAATTTTTCAAAAGCATGCATTGGACTTTTTCTATGTTACCATGTACCAAAAATAAGAATCCTATTTTTTTACCATACAGTTCCTCTAACACAACTCTTTATTTATGAAATATTAACTGTCTCTTTTCATCTCTCAGCATGAAAAAGACAGGATGTGCTATGTCACATCATAATCAAAGTGGTTATAGTAGCCAGGCAGATTCAATAGGGCTTTGTTGCAAGCAATAATGTTGCCAATAGGAGCACAAGAATGTCGCCAAGGGTAGGGCAGCTGCTAAGCTACTTTATACTTTCGCCACTCTCCATTTATATCAACTTGCCCCCTTGACACTGCATGAAGATTGAAGAGACATTCAAGTCAACATGTTTATCCAAGGCGCTTGTTCCTGGCAAAGCAAAGGATCTGAATCATCCAATAACTCTATGTTAACGAGCGCACAGTAACACTTGAAACTATCAATTATAACCATAACCACACGTCATGCAACAATATACTTAGTTGGTTTTAATTAAGATAGCGTTATATACTTTGTTGATTGCCCCGACTGACTTTAATAAATCACTCTCAAGCATTCTGTAAATTAATATGAAGATGTTCAAATCTCAAGTTTATTGAATCAAACCATTGATATATGTATAGATCAATGCTCAAAGAAAAAACACAAGCTAAGATCGGGAAACGGAGCCAATAACCATAACCAAGCTCAAAGAAAAATTTAATTCGTATCCTGGTGGAAGACACTGAGAATCGAACCCAGCACCCCGGGATTACCGGTCCAGCGCGTTTACCTTTCCGCCACCCTATCGCCCAGATAACCTTTTGAATATCTTTGCATTGTTTATTTGAAAGGCTTTAACACCTTAGGGACCTCTATGTGAATACTGAATCAGTTAATATTCCTTTCCAGCATAATGACCGACAACCAATCCCGCCACGTTGCCTACGAGCAAGTAAAGCTGATGCTTGACTTCATGGGCCAGCATGTGGACTTCGCTGCTGGCCAGCTACGCTCGCTCGAGGCTCGCCACATATCCAAGCGGCTGTGGAACGAGCTCACGCAGATTTTGAACAACTGTCGGGGCACGAGAAAGACTACGGACGGATGGAGCAAGGTGAGTATAGGCTGGGTTGTGATGGGAATTGGATGGAGAGATGGAAAAGAGGCTCCGTGAAGCGAGCCAGTGTCAAAACTGTAATACCTTAGTATGGCTTTCGTGAGAGCAGTCTAACCAGAATCTAAGTAAGATTCTGACCTAAAGCTTAATTGTCATGATTCAAATTTGAACTGGCTCGCTTTGAGTAATGGACAATCACAAGAGGTTGGGTGTTGAATTAGTCTTCTGTTCAGCATGCCTGCCTGTTATAAATTAGAAGGATTGAGCGCATACGTTTTCAAAAGGGGAAAATCTTCCGGTATAGGGCGATATGTAAAGCGATATTTAACTTCAATACATAGGTCGAAACGGAATCAGTTTCTTTATTGTCATATGGACTTAAATATATTCGTATTCGTTGGTATTCGTGTTAACCTAAAGCTGGCGTGTTCTAATAAAGAGGAAGCCCTGGTAATATTGAGATAGAAGCACATAGATGGCAGAACATGATTTAAGCTGGGTAATTTTACGGTGATAAAATAAAGTACTTTCCAGTAGCGTACATATGCGTGTCTACGTTTCTGAAGTGTACGTTTTGGGCAATCGTGCTATTCAGACGACCGGCCATTCTACACCTAAGTCTCCGAATTTTCAGTTTCCATCACAATTTCATGTCTATACTAACCCTGCTGTATCTAGTGCAAAGGTTTTCATAATGTAGGATGTGGTGAGGGTAACAAGCAGAATTTTCGTTCCATTAGTCGTTATACCGCCTAATGGATATCGACTGAGTTATCAACCAATGGAACTGAGCCATAAGCTTAATAGTAATTAATTGAGAGCAGTGAGTCACGAAACGGTCGCGAAAATCGAAAACCATCTTACGATAGACGTGTTCACTTATATCACCAACACTTTCAGTACTGGAGCGACTTCAAAAACAAGTTGAAAAACAAAGTACGCATAATAAACAAGCGGAAACGTCTTGGGTCCACCAATGAGAAGAGCATCAGGCCTCTCACCAAGTTGGAAAAGAGGGCCATCGTTATCCTGGGGCCATGCTTCGAAAAGAAAGTGTCCAAGCTTGCCATGGAAGACTTCCAAGATGAGGCTGTTGTAAGTATCATCTTTCTTAAATAAAGCTGAGGCATAAAATTGTTCTTTTTTAAATCACTACACTTTATTTGAAAACCTATTCAAAGACATGGGTTTTCTGAGCACTGTTCGACACGTGTTTCGTCTCTGTACGAGTCAGTAGTAGCCTCGTGGGGAGGCGAAACCCTTGTCGAGTTTTGGTGGTGGTGTATATTGATTTGCGTATTTAATTTTTCTTTTTGCGGTGTGGGGTGGAACTATAATAAAAATATTATAAATTGATTAAATTTAAGGGATGAAAGAATTAAATGTTGTCCATTATGTAAAAATATAAGTATCATTTTAGACGCAGAAATTACCACAGGTAACCGCTGAAGTCAAAATCGAAGCAGTAGATGATTCTTCGGAAAGCATCCAGATCAATCACATTGAGCTACCGCCACATGGGAAACATACAGCCATATCACCCCGTAGCGGACACATTGAGATATCACAAGGTGAGTCTACATTTGTTCAACTAATGATGCGCTCTTGGAGATATTAAGTATTAGCAAGGTATATCAATAGTGGGGTTTTATCGGATATGAAACAGGAAAGCCGGTGACTTCCCATTAACGTTTCCACTCTAGTGCACAAAAATTATTTTAGTGATGGTCGTCTTGATATTTCAGAGCATCACAGCGACGAAGACACGACCTCAGACTTTGACGAGGATTCCGACAACAACGCTGCGGAACCCCCCATGAGCTGTAGGTGTCCCCAAACTATCCCAGTGGACGGCAGTAGCTGACCGCGACTAGACGGCCTAAGCCGACAAAACTGCCACCAATTGGCTAAATAAAATAAGACTATGCTTCAGTGTGCTAAATTGCTTTTTCTGTCACAAACATTGTATGCAGCTTGAGCGATATACATATAAATTATAAACTCGTATCATATAAGCTCTCATCTTCTAGGACATCTTATAAATTATCCTATGTAATGTTAACTTCCCTTTCAGCCCTCTACCCTAAATGGCTGATCGAAGTCGAGCAAAAGCGAGCCGAAGCCGAACTCGCTAGGGCGAAAGCCGATGAAACCCGAGCGAGCGTCGCGGCGCAAGCGACGCAGGCTGCCATGATTCAAGCTGAGGCTCTTCGTACATTGTCCGAAGCTGCTACCATCCAAGCTGATGCTGTCGCCAGGATAGCCCGTATCCTGGATAGGATACCGCAGCAGGGGATTATGAATATTTTGGGAGCACCGTAGAGAGTCAATGACCAACCGAAATGCGAACACTTTTGTTTTTTCTCGTTAGATCCAGAAGCATAATCGGGCTTAAGAAAACTAGGCCCAATTTGCGCTTGAATTTTATCTGGTCACGCCAAGAGAGTTTGGATGCAAGTCCTCTAGCTCTACGGTAGCCACGCCACTAGTTAGAACTAAAACGTCGGTTAAGGGAAATTTCACAGCAACTAGAACCAAGATACTTCTATCAGGCCAGGATTTTATCGTTAATGAACATACCTAGGATAACTCGGGGCACCTATACGAAAGTGACGTAGCAAAATATTTTATCGACAAAAAAATACTAATTAGAGATTAGAGATTGCCGCAGAGGGCGGCAAGAAGAGCGATTAAAAGTGCAGTGGGTCGCGAGTCGCGTAACAGCACGGATAGCTATCCCTGATGAAGAGCTCCAAATGAGTTCGAAACATGTCGGGCCGTTCCTGACAATTTTTACGTGAGTTTATACCGTTTTTATAATTAGTAAAGATGTCTCACGATAGTTTTAATAACATTATTGACAAAAAAATATATCGATGCTACTGTCAACATCTAAATGTCATCGACATAAATAAATATTACTTTATTTCTCCACATTTTCAAATGAAAAAATAAACATATTAAAACGTGTATTTACATGTTTATTTTAAAATAATTTTCATAATATACGTAAATTGACATTTTGATTGAAATGACATCCTCATACTTTTATTACCTTAATTTAAGAGGCTCGATATCAGATCAGATATGACATCGAACCTCTTTATAGTAATCCAGAATGTTCATTGAGCACATATATTAATTGAATTATATCGACATATTTTTTATCGATATCCTATCCCGAGAACGTGCCCTGAGTTATCCTAAGTATGTTGATGAATTATTCTGGAAAAAGTACGAAAGTGGGGATGGAAGTATGAAAAACAATGATGTCGCTATGACTGCCCATTATTTATTTAGGGCTCAAAACGATTGTCAATTTAGAGGAATTTGACATATTGGAATTGCCTTAGTTTGGTGATGTGGTGAGTGGAAAATTAGACATGGATACATGGAGAACCAACCAACTGATAGGAAATTATTTTATTATTTATTCTTCGTTAGACCTCGTGACCGTGGTTTATTTTGTGAACCATCCATATTAGGTACTATTGCGATATTCTTCAAGTATTTCTTATTGGTAGATTAGGTTGGTATTTGTTTCGGTATTAGTTACTAGGTAAAAGTGCAATTTTAAATGAGTTTTATTAATTTTACCAAGCAAATAAACTGATTTGTTGAGTCGATGTATTCGATGTGTCTGTTATGTACCGTCAATATTCGTTACTTCGCCTGTGATTTTTTTCTTCACCTGCCATATAAATAAATAAATATCAGACAACCTCACACAAATCGATCTTGTCCCAAATTGAGCTCATGAAGGCTTGTGTTATGGGTACCAGACGACGATATACATACTCATATGAAAAAATGAAAATGTTTATTGGTTTACATAAATTTACATATTAAATATATACTTATTCGAGTTCATCACACAAATATTTGCCCTGGTCAGGATTCGAACCCGGAACCGCCGGCTCAGTAGGCAAGTGCTTACAAACTGAGCCTACCGCGTCGTCAAAATATTTCTACGGCAGCCTATGCATAACACCAAACTGACACTAAACCAAGTGTTAAACTAAATTACTGTAGTCTGGTGTTATGCTCACTAACTGACACTTATAAATGTGCCGTTTTCGAGAACTTTTCCCGGATTGTATGAGACCGTTTTTCCCCATACAAATCGGAAAACGTTCTTCAGAACGGCACATCTACTGACACTAAACTAATTTACTTCAGTGCCTATTGACCGCCAAGCGGTCTAGCAATTTACCGTGCCACTGACGCCAGAGTGAAAAAAAAAGATGTGCCCCAAAATCAACAGGGATTGAAAAATACTTGTAGCGGTTAGAATTACAAAGTTTTTGATCATTGAAATTTGGACGGCTGTGGCCGACGTGGCGTCAGGGGCACGATTTTTTGTTGACGGCCACAGCCGACTGTGGCGGTCAAAAGGTTAAACTAAATTAATTAACACTAAGTTTGGTGTTATGAAAACTGACACAAACGGTAAAATAATTTAACACTAAACTAAATTAATTTGGTTTGGTGTTATGCATGCTTCCGTAGAAACATATGGTAGGCGAAGGAAAGATGCACAAGCGAAGTTACGAACATTGACGGTACAAAGTTTTTTACGTGAACGGTAGTATAATAATAGAATATTATTTTGGTCGGTTAGCGTATGTAGCTAGTAAATCAAGAAAATTAGTTCATACCTTAGGTACTACCTGCTTTTTGTATCGAGTACCTATACCTACTTGTACAGCCATTGACATAAACCAGTACTAAATCCGTGAGCTACATGATGCTGACCGTACCGAACAATGACTACAGTACAGTACAGTGTTCGTAGTATAAGAAAACTGGCATATTAACAGGGTGCGTCCCATGAGATATAACTACATAATATATAATTTCATATTAATAACGTTCACAAGATATAATGAACTTTTGCTATAACATCAAAATCAATATTTTTATTAGGAATAACGGTCAATTAGCATAATACTCATGTTGTAGAATATTTTTTTATATAACACTCAAATACTCTAAATTCAGTTGATATAACATACATAACCTATATCGATCATAGTATATACTTTCTTTCAGTATAATGATTAGAAAACATAATAGCGTATGATATACTAAATAGGTTACAACTGCTACCCCTATGCCCCTAAAATGGAACATGGGTCAAAAACCGAAAACTGTAGGTTAGGTTAGGTTTGTTTTATGACCATGGATAGCGGAGCGAGCAAAGCGAGCGGAGCGTCAAAATGCTTGCGAGGTACCTACATTAAAATTTAACAGCGAACTATTGCATACGACATACGTATGTTCACAATTGATAATGGCTGATGAAATTCTGGCAAGTAAGAGTATAACCGTTTGGAAGAACTGTGATAAAATAGAATATGGGTCAAAAACCGAAAACTGTAGGTTAGGTTAGGTTTGTTTTATGACCATGGATAGCGGAGCGTCAAAATGCTTCCTTGCATGGAGGTATATTAAAATTTAACAGCGAACTATTGCATAAGTATGTACACAATGATAATGGCAGATGAAATTCTGGCGAATACGAGTATACCGTTTGGAAGAACTGCGACAAAATGGAATATGGGTCAAAAACCGAAAACTGTAGGTTAGGTTAGGTTTGTTTTATGACCATGGATAGCGGAGTGAGCGAAGCGAGCGGAGCGTTAAAATGCTTGCTTGCATGGAGGTACATAATTATATTAAAATTTTACAGCGAACTATAGCATAAGTATGTACACAATTGATGTGCAGACGGTGTCGTCACGCTCTTTACGGTATAAGTTGTATACATGATTATCTTTATGAGAATTATTAATAACGAATGTAGAAGAAGCCTGGTAATTCACGAGGTGACGATATTGACCTAATGATGGACTGTTAATGAATTAGTGAATGTATGTAATATACTTAGTTCACTGACCTGAGTCCTTGGTAGTGTTACTGTTTCTGTACCCGAGGCCCGCCGACGAAGCATCCTTATGCTTTAAGTACTGAAGCTGAGCTGATGCATGAGGGTTCTGAGCTGAGGTATTACTCTTCTACACTGATGGTCTGAGGCTGAGTCATAACGCTTCTTACTGATGATGCGAGATGTCTGAGGCTGAGTCATAACGCTTCTTACTGATGATCTGAGATGTCTGAGGCTGAGTCATAACGCTTCTTACTGATGATCTGAGATGTCTTAGCTGAGTCATAACTGAGAAATAACGCTTCTGTGCTGACTGTCCGAGCTGAGGTCTGAACAGTCCCGCCTACCATTGACAGTGGCTAACCCCTTTCCTATTTTATCAACCAAATACTAACTGATCTGTGTAAGTGATCTAAGAAACTCTTTTTATGACTGAATTGCTGGTATTACTACAACTGATTAATTAATCCCGACTAGCGTCCGTCAACCCTGTCCTCGTCCCTAGTTCTCGCTCCCCGCCATCTTTCCGTTGTCATAGTAACGGCACTTACGTAGATGCTAGCGCCATCTGCGAGAAGCGCTGGCCTTTACATTTACGTTCGCGAGAGTTCGCGACAGACGGTTATTCTATACGAGCATTATGCATTTTGGTGTTAGATGTATTGAGTAATATACATTATAAATCTGAGATATTATGAACGTTATACGTTATGATCGTTATTTACAATGATATTATACTAAAATAACGTTATACTTAACAAAAATAGATATTTTGATGTTATATCCAACGTTCGTTATACACCTTGAACGGTATACAAAACAAGCTTATACAATATGAGCTTATATAATATGAATATTATAGCATAAGTTCTTATATCTTATATTACTTACCCATATTAACGAGCTTTTATCTTACCTGTACCTATGAATTTTGAAATTATCGTTTTATCAATGTGACATCGGAAATTATACGAATTTAAAAATATATGTACGAAATTGTTATTTTCTTCATTAATAAGTCTGGCATCATAACTCCTAAACGGATGGCGTTTCATTTAAATTCCTTGTTTAACCCAATCACGGCCAAGCGCCGTCAACCGTACACTATACGCCAGGCCACCATACAACCATTTTTTTGCTAAAACAAGTGACTCAACGTATTGGTCGTGACCCCGGCGCGAACGCTAAATAACACCGCCGCTTCTGAAGCCAGGTAGCTATTATACGAATACTATTAAGTCATAGTAAGATTCCTTTTTTTCTTAATTTGGTTTTTGTCATGACTCACATGCGAGTCACTGGCCCTGCGCGACTGTTTGAGCATGACCCATAGGCTGAGTCACTGGCCCTGAATGGGTTAAAGGCGACAACTGAACAGCAGGGCTAGCATATCTTGCCGCCACACCGCTTGTCGCGCGACTCAGAATCTCCTGTCTTGCTCGCACGGAGGACAAGGAGTCGCGTGTCAAAGTTATGCTAGACGTACAGAGCATCCATCACACAGAATTTGGTATAAATGGAATAGAATAAACTTTCCCTTGTTGGGTCTAAACCTTCTATACAATATCAGGGTACCTTCAACAATTTCATAGGACCACCATAAGTTTTTATAATTTTCAATCGGAATGATGAAGTTTCGAAATTTTAGGGTGTTCTGCATTCTTAATGCAAGAATAAATAAAAATTAAAATCAAACTGACGTAACAAAAAAGTAAGGCAAACCTGCTTGGATTTTACTACGAATGGTGGCCCTTATACTTGTTTGCAACATGATAAAAGATTCTAATTACACCATCTTTTTAGAAAGTTACCTATGAACTAAAAACCTGGTTTGGGTTTGGGAGTTTGATATGTGTATTTAAGTAATAGCCTGAGCTTCCTCTTAAATGAACAAACGCCAAGTATAAATGAACTAACTGCGCTAGCTCAGCGTACCAAAATGAGTCTTGGCCTCCGACACAAGAGCTCGCCACTTTACCCGATCCCGCGCAATCTCTCGCCAGTTTGTGGTGCCGCGCTCACGCAGATCCTTCTCTACCAGATCTATCCAGCGGTACTTAGTATAAATCAGGAGTATATCTTAACAAAAGGGCTTATTTCTCTATAAAACTGTTCAAAAATAAGCCCTTTTGAAAATACACTCCTCAAATGAACAAACAAACACCTGTATCGTAAAAAGTTATAATTTTTGACTCTTAGGTAGTCAACATTTACAGTCACTAAGTCATATATCAAAGGAATGCAATACTTCCTAAACTTAAGCTATATTACATTTTTATAATACCTATGATGCAAATAACACCACTTAAAACGTTCCCATTATATTCAACATTAGGTTATACATTGTATTTTTGTTTTAGTGTTAAAACAAACATGACAACGCAGAAACATGCAGTCCGCTGCTTAACACTTTCGTTTCCAGCAGCATTCCACTTAGCCCGCTATGTCGCCCGAATTGAGTGACTGGCATAGTAGTATTAGTAGTGCATATTCTGTAGACACACGTGGTGTGTCACCAGCTTAGGAGTAAGAATTTTTTGAACACATGTTTTGTCACTGGATATACGTGTTAACTTCAGCATAATGTATTCTTCAACAGCCCAAAAAACATAAATAGTTCTTCTATCTGCCAAAGCCAATCAAAGAAGGTCAAAGTCATCCCGCTGAAACAATGGAAACAGTCATATTTATAATAGTTTTTAGTCAAATATATAGATACAGTGGGTTGGGTACTACAGATAGGGCTTTTTCTAAAGCATCATTAATAAAATGTATAACTATTCTAAATTTTTAACCTTACCATTTCATTGTATTCCATAACATGTTTCTTGATAGCTGAACCATCAACCCAAGTGACGAAGTCTTCAAGTGACCGATTGACAAGGAAAGCAGGGTCCTTCACCACTTCTGGCCCGACCCGAACATGCCCTTGTTCAATGAATTTGGTGGCCTCCTTCAGGTTTTCTGACATTTTGTCTGGGGAATGAAGATGTAAGCTTGATTTTGTTGAATCTCTTTTCTTTATAAAGTACTACAATTTTACATAGCATCGCGTATGTGGCATATCTATCATCTCGGTACATTTAAATTGAGATTAGTTAATAAACATACCCCAGTATTTGGTGCATGAATGATTTGATGCGGCCTAGTGTTAGAATATAAATATGTTTGAAGGTCATTATAATTTTATGGTAAAAGGGAGATACCTGTAAACGCAATTCTTATCTTACTGTTTTCGTCTTTTCTGATTCTCCTATCCTATATGTTGGCACGCCCTACTTACTGTCATCCTCTTCCCGCTCTTTTTATTAATAACTGTACAAACGTCTTGTGTTGTCTATGCTGTCCTTAACATAAATGTTATTTGTTTTAGGTCTCCTACATGACATATCCCATCACAAAAATCAAAATTTTCTACCGATCAATCTCCTCTCGTGTGATATGTCCAAACGTCGTCATTGGCGAAATACCTCTTGCTGAGAGCAAGAAGTGAAAGCCACAAGAAAAAAAAAAAAAAAAAAAGATACCTGTGTAAATATATGATTTTCTAAGGATTAACAAGCGTTCGACATCCTGCTTGTCTCCGGCAGGGCGTCCCTACACCACATCAAATATGAATTTCTTATTTAAATTACCAGTAATTGCAGTGGTAAAAATTACCACCTTGCATTCTCTGTTTCACTGTAATTACGTACTTCGAACCATAACAACAGGCAGTCGTCTCCTGCAGAAAGAACTAGCTGACACATTGATAGCCAATGCAAGGTCCCAGCGTGTTGGAATGAGCCCCATCTGGTACAGCTTTTCCAGAAGCTGGGCGCTGGCCTGGGTTCTGAACTCTGCTGTTGCGTCCAAGTCTTTGATCTTGTTGGCTAGCTCCCGAATTTCTCGTGATAGCTTGTTGTATCTGAGGAGCAAATAAAGCTTGAAAGTCACAAGGTCCCATTTGCAATTTCACCTTTGCAAAAGGTACCTTCGGTGACTTTTGTGAATGTTTCTTTCCCAAAACGGCCTTTCTCCAAATCACGCTCTAGTCCCCTTGGCTAGGCGGGAAAGGGATATAGTGAATGCGGTATTATGCAAAGAAGACGTTTTGCGACAAGGAGGCAATTTTGTTGGGGTCGTTTGTGAGTGCGGCTTTATGCGCTTAAAGGCTCCAACCCAAATATAAGTTCATTCGTAATTCCTAACCTAATTCTAGGTCAAAATTCTGCAAAATTTGATCGTGCTGTTTAAAACCTACATATACATATGGATTACTACCCATTTATTTAACGAATAGCTTCGAAAGGCAAACTTACTTGGTGTAATCCTCTCGTTTCTGTACATAGTATTTTTTCATTACTTTCACTTCATTTAAGTTATTATCCACCTTCCATGATATAAAGTCAACCTTTTTGAGCAGTTTCTGCTCGTGGAACTTTAGTTTTCGCACCATTTTAGAGATTTGATAGGTTTTATTATACCATGAAAACAAACGCACGTTTTCGGTTTTCGGCCCGAGCGGAACGTCAAAACTTAGAGCAGAGACAAGTAGTATGATATTTTTAATGGCAGCAATAGCCTATAGTTTCAATGAGAGTATTTTGGCCATTACATCATGACATGCTAGCTGATGAAGTTTTTATATTATAATAATTAGTAATATTACCTTTTTCTAAATCTCATGTTTATTGCGGTTACTCTATTTTGTCGGTCGCTTTTTCCTCACCCTCTTTAGCATATCATCTTGGGCCAATATTCAATTTTCCAAAGATGTGTTCGTAAAAAAAAATATCTTCTTTCTCTGTTGTTCATACGTGTATTTGCTCGTGGAAGTTGAGATAAAACGAATAAAAGTATGGCGGAAAGGCAAGGCAGCAATCAGCATGCTGTTTGGCGTTCGCTGTTTGTCATGTCAAGAAATGTCAATAATTCTTGTTGTTTATCCACCCAAATGAAGTTATTTTTATATTTTTAAATTTATCACTATACCCGTAAAAACATACCCCTTCTAAACGTATCACAATGCATAAAAAAGAAAAATGCTTTTTACAATCGCGGCATAAACATCAAAAGCGCAATCCAGCCGATGAATTTCAAGAAGAATTGAATACTTTATTCAATAAAAAGTTTCGATTTCGATTCGACTCTAACTGGAAGCTACCCGCTACAGACTTGTGGTTCTCCACGCCGCCTTGGAAAGTGAAGGAGCTTGAGGATTTGAAACGCCGTTTAAACTTTCATAAAAGTCAGTTAAATGACTTTGATATTGAGGAGTGGAGTAGTCATACTCGGCGTCGGAATCCGTCCGGCGAAGTTTGCTGGAAGATAAGGTGTCTAGTGAACCCTGAGTTTCTGACACAAGCATGGACGAAGTTTTACGAATGTGCTTCTTCATACAGCATAATTCCTCTGCAGGCGATCATAGAGCGCGAAATGGTGTCTTTGCACCTCTGCGAGGCGCCGGGAGCATTCATAACATCGCTAAATCACTATTTGAAGCTGAACTATGAAGGCATTGAGGTAAGAGCAGTCTCGGTAACTAGCCAGTATTTACTATAGCAGTGGGGTGTGGACAATGACTTATCTAGGATAATTTTTCAGGGGGGGGCTTAGCCCATCAGATGCCATTGCCAATAGGATGAAGCCTTGAATTTCTATTGGTGCCAGGTGGGCATAGCCTGGCCCACCTGGTCGCCCCCTATATCCCTTAAATGCATGAATTAAAAAAAAGCAATATTATAAAATACTATTTTATTTCAAATAAATGTTTCTTGTTTTCAACCAGTAATTCATTTTTGTTTATGTAAGCTGCATCTTACACCATGCATTTAAGGGATATACAGCTAAGGGTGTGGTTAAATTAAAATTTTCTGCTGGGTTGCTTGTTTTAAGAGATATTATTAATTTAATCCTAATGCTTTAAAATGAAAAATTTATCAGTTCCCCCAGTTTAATAGATTATGATTGAGTTTTATGCTACTGGTGTTTAAAGTTTATCTGCCTTTTATTATGGATTTAAAGGATTTATTGTAACATTAATCTTATAAGCTTAGTGATAAAATGAAGTGTATGTTATTGTTACTAAGGGACCTTCAGTATATCTTGTCTTAACACTTTGTAATAAAGCAAATGCATAAGGAAAAAAAATCTGTTAAACAGAGAATCAAATGCTAAAAAAAAACGTTTTACTTTACTTCCAAACTTCCAAATGCATCTATTTCACCTTTTTTATTAAAATACTTTTAACAGGTTAAAGATGGGCACCAGAGATCTTGAGGCTGCATAGAGTGGGATTTATGTTTATTAACCAATAAAATCAGCTCTGCTGAGCGAGTAAATGAAGTTATTCCATTGGTTCTCAACAAACACATCCCTCGGTATGCATCCTCACACATCTAAACCTAAAGCTGGTATAAAGATTTATAAATAAAATGTTCTCACTTTTAGTCTAATTTCCAGTGGAAGTGGCTCGCCAACACCCTGAATCCATACTACGAGGGCAACTCTCCAAGCAACATGATCAGTGATGATCGCTTCATGTTCCACACACTGCCCAACTGGGACTTTGGTGTGGATCACACGGGTAACCTCATGGACTGGGAGAACAGCCAGGCCATAGTGAGGAATGCCCAAAAATTGGGGAAGGTATGTACTTTATTTTCTAGCATAGTTTTAAGTCCCTCTTGACATCAAAGGGCCTTCTCCCATATCTCCCTATGGTGAGCAACTTGTCTTGTGCTCCTTAATAATTTTGGTATAAAAGCAGTATCTAGTATGACAATGCATCCCTTTGCTGGTATACACACATTGTAAAAAAGAGGCTAGCTGGCATTTCACTCACATATTTACACTTATAGTTACAACAAACAATTATTATATAGTAAATATGGTATCTTTTATGGATGTAAAAGGCCAATGATGATGCCACATATAAATTGCAGCAACATGTAGATTTTTTTGCGATGTGATGTTGAATACCAGAGAATGAAAATTCAATGTTATTCATACTACCCTTTTTACTACATTCTGGAAATTAAAGTATTTACTTACATTTGAGGCTTTGATCTTCAGGTGATGTTGGTGACGGCCGACGGTTCCATAGACTGCGTGCAGAAGCCTGACGCCCAGGAAGAGGTGACGTCTCCATTGCACTACTGTGAAATCGTCACAGCATTGCAAACACTCAACACAGGTATTTCATATAACTGAACTTGAAGTCAATCACACAAAATTTTTGATTCCATAATTCTATGCTACGAGAGCGCCCTCTGCGTTGTATGATTTTTTCATTCTTAAGCGCTTTAGTCATACCCTAGGATGTGTGTTTACATACTTCTTTTTAATGAAATCGCAACGTTTTGCTTAAAAAACAAAAAAGGTAAACTTTCAAGACTTTTTTTAACAAAATTCTTTTTTTCCCAGGTGGCACATTCATCTTCAAACTATTTACAACCTTTGAGCATTCCACTGTAGGACTCCTCTACCTCATCAACCATCTTTTCAACGAAGTGAACATTTACAAGCCTGTCACTTCTAGACAAGGCAACTCTGAAGTATATGCCGTCTGCCTGCATTACAAGGGTCGCGACTACATTAATCAATACCTACCCAAACTCAAATCAGCCTATGGAACAAACTTGTATGAGAACAAATCCATTTTCCCATTGGAGGAAATACCCGAAAACTTCCTGAAACAGGTGGAAGAGTGTGCTCACTACTTCTGCTCCCTGCAGTGCCAAGTTATCAACAATAATCTGCAAGCATACCTCATGCAGAATGGTGCCATGTTCTCTACGGATGTCAAGAGAATAAGGACTGTAGTGGCCGCTGAGTACATCCGAATATATGATTTGAGACCGTTGGAACATGAATATGAAGTGCTGAAGGGCCTCTTACATGAAGAGAACAAAGTGAACACAAACCCTAGATACCACCGAGGGTCATATACCGAACGGGAGCTCTACAACCGAATGACTTTAAAAGAGAAATGTAAAAGTCTCAACGCTTTCATTAGGGCAGACATATTACAACTGCCTATTTTCATCAAAGAATCAATCATATGGAAAGTGTTCTCTGACAACGATTTAGAGATAAAGACTGATTTTAAACATGGGCAGCCGCTCCAGAAGATCCAAAGCTCTAAATTCATATTTGTGCCAATATATAAGCTATACTTACAAATATTAGCTGAAGAACAGTTCATGAAAATTATCCGTGACAACCCTAGAGAAAACTCACAGTTAGATATAATTGGTGCTAAAGAATTATCACTGCCCGATATAAATTCCGAAGAGAGTTACAATGCCTATGAGAAGCAATGCTTCACAGAGTTACTGGATATATTAAGGAATTTAACACTTGGGGAGTCATTAGTGTTAACTAATTTTCCAACATTAACTCATTTCAATGTGAGTGTTCTCTACTTTTTAAGCAAAAAGTGCTTTGAAAAGATAGGGTTTTCACCAGATGGGATCGTTCTGAGCAATTTGTTGCGTAGACAGGTGGAAACGTTAGAAGCAGTAGAGGATGACTGTGGTAAGGCCAAGTCCAGAGATGTGTGGAACTTTCTTCCCGTTCAAGTGACCAATGTTGGGGAGTTCTACAATACTATAGTGATGTACAATAACACGTTTTATAGAAACAAGTGCGTGGAGTATCTGGACGTGGTAGAACAAGTGTTGTGTAATATGTAACAGTTAATACAGTCATTTATTTATTTGGTTGTTTT
This sequence comes from Apotomis turbidana, assembly GCA_905147355.2. Lineage (NCBI taxonomy): Eukaryota > Metazoa > Arthropoda > Insecta > Lepidoptera > Tortricidae > Apotomis > Apotomis turbidana. Next base: position 49,550,600 of record LR990280.1, on the reverse strand, counting down.
ATTATTACCCATTTTATTATATTGTGCAATGCAAACTTAAAAGTGTGTCGAGGCTTCACATAGATCTGGTTGCATATGAAGAACAGAGTACACACGGAAGCTCGGCCAAAGGAAATATGATTCGAAAAGCAGATACCAAAATACAGCGTCCGTTCTGTAGATTTATCGCTATAAACACTCCTTTTATTATTTAACCGAGTAGAAAGTACCAACTCTATACTTTCCCTACGGAACTAAAAATCTAAGATTGTTTTGCAATGTCTGTACCAATACCTACCAAAAATGGTTATACCGATAGTTCATTCTGTTACCATTTTCCTGGGAAACTACCGGATCAATTTCTATGCGGTCTTTGCTTTTAGTTTATAGCGTACGTGATATTGTTTATCTTATGCTGTTGAAATCAAATACAGATGTAGTCCTAAATTTGCTTGGGCTGTAAAAAATAGCAATTTACTGCATTGATTATCGGAACCGTTATTGGTTCAGGATTTACTTTAGCTGTACCTTTATAAAGCTAAAATAAAAAAATGTTTCGAATCGCCTACAAGTGACTATAATCTACTACTTCTACTACACGGTAGTACTCTAAATTGGGATGTACCAAAAAAATAAATCAATTATCACCAATTTTTAGGGTTCCGTACCACAATCGGAAAAAACGGAGCCCTTAAAGGATCACGTTGTTGTCCGTTCGTCTGTCTGTCAAGACAACAACTACAAATACTACGAATACCTATAAAAATCTGAAAACTACATTTGTAATAAAATCATAAAAATTAATATACGAGGGGCGTCTGAAAAGTTCTAAGCCTAAGGTATTTCGAGGTTATATATGCGTTTATGATACTGGCCACTAGAAAGGCCATTTAAAAACAAATTATTAAAAAATAACATGTCACGTTTTTATTATTCTGTTTCGAGATATTCAACGGAAAAGTACATCATGTGTGAATTACCAACGAATATTACGAAAATTGAGCACCGTGCTGTAATTAAATTCCTTACAAAAAGTGACAAATCACCGCAGTGTATTTTTGAGGAAATGGCTATTATTTACGGTGATTCTGGGCCTTCTTATGCCACAGTCAAAAAGTGGAGTCGCTTATTTAAACTCGGACGGGAATCGATCGAAGACGACCCCCGCTCAGGGCGGCCAATATCGGTAGTGACCGAAGAAAACGTAGCAAAAGTCAAAAAGCTGGTATTAGAAGATAGAAGAATTAAGGTTTGGCAAATAGCTGAGGTCTTAGGTATTAGTAAAGAAAGAGTCGGAGAAATTTTACATGAACATTTGTACATGAGTAAAGTCAGTGCTCGTTGGGTACCGAAAATGCTAACGGCCTTCGATAAAGTACGTCGTGTGGAAACTTCTCGGGCGTTTTTAGAATTGTGCGAAGATGATTTAGATGAAGTTTGTTCCCGAATAGTAACTGTTGATGAAACATGGATCAGACAGTATGATCCGGAGTGTAAGTCTGAGTCGATGCAGTGGATTGAAAAGGGTGAAAGGCCGCCGAAGAAATTTAAAGTGCAAAAGTCGGCCGCTAAGTTAATGGCTACGGTATTTTGGGATTGTGATGGCATTCTTTTAATCGATTATTTAGAAAAAGGCTCTACGATAAACGGAACTTATTATGCAAATCTAATAAGACAGCTGCGACAAGCCATAGTTGAGAAAAGGCGGGGTAAACTAAGGAAAGGCATTTTGTTTTTGCAAGACAACGCACCCGTTCACACCGCTAATGTTGCGAGGCGTGCTCTGAAGGAAGTTTGTTTTGACGAAATTGACCACCCACCCTACAGCCCAGATCTAGCCCCAAGCGATTATTTTCTATTCAATAATTTGAAGAAAGAGTTGAGGGGAAAGCGATTTAGAAGTGACGAAGAGATGAAGGCGGCTGTACAGGAGCATTTTGAAGGGCAAAATGAAGATTATTTTTTTAATGGCCTAAAAGCACTGTATAAAAAATGTAAAAAATGCATTGATTTAGGAGGAGACTATATTGAAAAATAAACACGAGTTCATTTGTGTAAATTGTTTTTTTCTATCTTAGGCTTAGAACTTTTCAGACGCCCCTCGTATAGTGCTTTTCAAACATCATATTTGGAGAACTCGGTTGCGTTAAGTTTGCACCTCGTTTGTATGCGGCGCCATAAATTTCAGGTGCAAACTTAACTCAAGCAGGCCAATTAAGATGGGATAAGTGAGTTTGTACTGAACCCTCGGTGCTATTCACACACATACTTGTTTACATTAATAATCTTAATATCTCGCTGCCTAAGGCGAATCAGGCCAACTGTATTTGTTTTTTTATTTACCGCGACGCGGTTAAATATTCTTTGTATGAAATTGTATGAGATATAGTCCGTAAGCCCGCTCCAAGATTGCCTACGTAATATGACATCACGATAAAATGCATGGCACACGGTCGAAAAATTTTGCTGAGCGAGAATCAAACGATTATCGCACAGAAAATTGGCCGGAAGTTTGAGAAAATCCTTCACTTCCGGTCACTTGCTTCCGGTCAAAATTTTAGGGGTGTACTTACGTCATGTGACATCGTTACGTGACAGATGGCATCATGTAGCCCTTTAATCGTAGAGAGTGTAAACATAAGTCTGCCAGTTCTAAAATGGCCGGAAGTGCTTGGCAGACGGGGTCAAAGATGGTCATCGGATACGTTTTCCTATGCTTTGTGGTATCTTGACGAAATTGATTATAAATGTTTTGTAATAGTGTCTCTAAAAATAAATAAGTCTGCCAAGACATATCTGGCCGGCAGTCCTAAAAAAGTGATTTTTAGGGTTACGTAGTCAAACAAGGAACCCTTATAGATTTACCATGTCCGTCGGTTCGTCTCTCCGTCCGCGGCTTAGCTCTGTGACCATTAGTCATAGAAAGCTAAAATTTGGTATGAGTATGTGTATGTATTACGACGAAAAAACGGTAAAATAAACGGTATTTTTTTTTTCTGGTACGTTCCTCTCGTATGTATGTCGTACACCTAAAGTGGGGGTGAATTTATTTTTCTTTCCAACACTAGTTTGCGGGGTGGCGTTGAATAGGTATTTTGAAGTTAATAGGGGTCTCCAAATATTATTTTTTTATAAAATCAGCAGTTTTCTAAATATTCGCTCCGAAAATCCAAAAAATAGCGCCTCTACCACCTCTAACTTTTTAAAATTTAGTCAAAAAAAATGAAAAATTCATGAAAATATAACCTATAGGTAATTTCAATGAAAACTATATTTAATAAAATCGGTTGAGTCGTTTTTGAGTTATCGCAAAATTTGATAATTTTCTTTAAAATGACGTAAGTGCGGCGCGGTGTCCTTATACTTTGAACATTACACATATTAGTTAAGTGCCATACCGCATTAAAACATTCCGCTCAATCTGGCGCGTATAATCGATAACTTCCAGAATGTAATTAGTAATTATAGTTACTTTAGCGTTTACGACCTTTTTATAGAACTTGAAATCTTTCTCGTAATTTAAACCGGTCGGGATTAGGAGCTCGGAATTTAAGCCCGTCTATTGTGAAGGATGGGTCCCTATATTAATGGCAGTATTTGCAAAGTAGTGCACGACCAAGTTCTAGGGGAACCAATTCCAATGAAAGCAGGAGTCAAACAGGGTTGCCTCCTGTCGCCGCTGCTCTTCATAGTCCTGCTCGACGACATCATGCGGAAAGTAACAGAAACACCTAGGGGCATAACATGGACTAAAAGCTCACACCTGGAGGACCTCTACTACGCAGACGACATAGTGTTGGTTTCGTCTTCACTGCCTGATCTTCAAATGAAGCTGGACTCGTTACGAGAGGAAGCTCAAGTTCAGGGATTACGAATAAACGCTAGGAAGACCGTCGAAATGCGAGTTCAGTCGTGCGAAAACCGACCCATAAGACTCAATGGGACACCGCTGGAATCTGTCGCAAAGTTCACATATTTCGGCAGCACCGTGATCAACAGCGGTGGTTCCGATGACGACGTCGACGCAAGGATTAGGAAAGCTAAAGGCGCCTTTGCCGAACAGAGAGAGCACAGGTCTGGGATTCGAACGTGCTCACCCGGCGGATCAAGATTTCCCTCTTCGATTCCATAGTGAAGTCTGTTTTGCTCTTCGGCTGCGAGACTTAGAAAGAGACATAGGGTCTGACGAGGAAGTTACAAGTGTTCGTCAAAAAATTCCTTAGATCCATCCTGCGCATATTCTGGCCGAATACTATCAGCAACGAAGATCTTTGGAATCGATGCCACCAAATCCCGATCAAGCGATAAATCGCTTAACGGAAGTGGAAGTGGATAGGGCACATCCTCCGAGGACCAGAGGACAACACCAGCAAGGTTGCGTTCACGTGGAGGCCGCGCGGGAGCAGACGACAGGGCCGACCGGCACACACGTGGCAGCGCACCGTCGACGCCGAGCTGCGGGCTGAGTTGGAGTGACGCGGAGCGCAAGGCACAGGACAGGAGCGGATGGCGACGTCTCACGAAGGCCCTCTGTACCACTGGGGTAACATAGGACAGCAACAACATTGTGAAGGATGGGCAAGTACGGATCCTACACTGAGCGTGGCCCGAAAACCTATTCAACGCCACCCCACACACTAGTGTTGGAAAGAAAAATAAATTCACCCCCACTTTAGGTGTACGAGATACATAGAAGAGGTACCTACCCGAATTTTTTTTTACCTTTTATTTTACCGTTTTGTCGTCGTGATACATAACACATACTCATAGCAAATTTTAGCTTTCTAGTACTAATGGTCACAGAGCTAAGCCGCGGACGGAGAGACGAACCGACGGACATGGCAAATCTATAAGGGTTCCTAGTTTGACTACGGAACCCTAAAAAATCACTTTTGAAGGACTTCCGGCCAGATATGTCTTGGCAGACTTATTTATTTTTAGAGACACTATTACTTTAAATCATTTGAAGCGGTGGTAGCCTAGTGGTTAGGGCATGCGACTTTCAATCCGGAGGTCGCGGGTTCGAACCCGGCCCGTACCAATGAGTTTTTCGGAACTTATGTACGGAATGTCCTTTGATATTTACCAGTCGCTTTTCGGTGAAGGGAAACATCGTGAGGAAACCGCCTAAGCCCAATAAGGCCTAGTTTCCCCTCTGGGTTGGAAGGTCAGATGGCAGTCGCTTGCGTAAAAACTAGTGCCTACGCCATATCTTGGGATTTAAGGTAGCCGACCCCGATTGAGAATTCATTCTCTACAAAAGGGACAAAGGCTAGGAGGATGATTGTTATTACTTTAAAACATTTATAATCAATTTCGTCAAGATACCACAAAACGTAGGAAAACGTATCCGATGACCATCTTTGACCCCGTCCGCCAAGCACTTCCGGCCATTTTAGAATTGGCAGACTTATGTTTACACTCTCTACGATTAAAGGGCTGCATGATGCCATCTGTCCTGTCCCGTAATGATGTCACAAGACGTAAGTACACCCCTAAAATTTTGACCGGAAATGAAGGATTTTCTCAAACTTCCGGCCAATTTTCTGTGCGATAATCGTTTGATTCTCGCTCAGCACAACTTTTTGTCCGTGTGCCATGCATTTTATCGTGATGTCATATTACGTAGGCAATCTTGGAGCGGGCTTACGGACTAATAGAACACACTACGCGGCAGCGATATCCAATTCTATACAAAAGTAATTTGGTCGCGTCGCGTCAGGTAGTTGCGCTCAGTGCGTAAGCACCTTTAGTTTTTGTTTTAAAACAGTGTAACAAAAAAAAGGTTATAACCCGCTCCCATAGATATAGTATCCCACTCCAGATCTTCCGATCCGATCCGATTTATCGGAAGCAATCGGATAATGTGTAGTACAATTGTCCAATTTATCGGAAGAAATCGGATAATGTGTAGTGCAATTGTTAGAAAATTTCTTCGATAGATCGGATCGGATCGGAAGGTCTGGAACGGGTTTAAGCAAATCTCAAAATTGTTTATGCTTCCGCTTACTCATTCCGGCTAACACTAAATATGATTATGAGTGTCTATTTATATGGAACTAATTAACGTAGGTTAGTTAATCCGTGGTGCAGAGGCACCTTGCTGCGGAAACCATACTTCGGCCAACTTTGCCTCGGCTTTATTCGACTTCGCGAGTAGTGTCATCCTTGGGTTAAAAGTGGTACCGATTTACACAGCGTACTACTACTGCACTACTGGCAACTCTAACGAAACTGTCAGATCAGTCAGATCCAAACTAGATTCAAACAAAAGTTGTTAGCCAAGCGTATTTTCTGAAATAACTCATGATAATAAATATATATTCTTTTAAAATCTGTGTAATGAAAGAGTGGCCTTAATTGATACAATCATAGAAGCAAAACCGATTCGGGAAAAATGGACATTTTGAAGGGAAACCAGAGTAAAATGGACATCAATGAAGGTGAGATTCGTTAGAACATAACCTGTCAACGTTTGGCGGTATTTGCTATTGCGCGATATTACTCAATTTCTTCCCTCAAAACACCCGAAATCCATTGTATTACATCCTTAAGCTATTTAATTACTTTTCAGTTATATGGTCGGGTATGCTTTTATCATGATTTTTCGAGTAACATTGTCTTGGTTGAGGTTATTTGTCATAGTTCCTCACGTTGTTTTTACCACTATGCGTTCTTTTCAGAACATTTTAACATGTTATCCTCATTTTTATGCTAGAAATAAATTGTTACATGCCCTATATATTGGTCCTTATAGCATTGTTTAGATTAGGTGTCGGCTATGCGCGGGATCGTACGGCATATTGTCAGTTGTTATTTTTCTATTTTCATACATCATACCGGAATTGTTGTGATTGTTTGCTTGTTTTCATAGTCTATATAAACCAATTTAAGGGTGCCTGTCCACAGAAGCGGAGTGGAATGAAGATATGTGTAATAGACCAATCACATTGCCTAGATGCACTTACTTTGTGTTTACAAAGACACAGCCTGATTTTTCGCTACGCTTCTGTAAGCAGGGAGCCTAAAACACGCCGCTTTCAATGTGTTTTGCTGAAATTCCTTAATCCTTTAAGAAAATTTGACATAATTTATAAGTATTACTTTGAGTAAACATATATTGTAATCATTAAATAACATAACCGGCAGTGACTTTGCTTGTTATGTGAGGTAGATGTACTCTTGCACTTTAGTAAATGCAAAGCGATTGACAACATATGGGTACAACTACAAGTTGTGCATTGTGCATTTGCATAATTTGTTTAATTTATGAAATATGGCATTTTGTTATAATTAGCACAGTATTTAAACTGCTGAATTGCTAATACCAAGAGGTGCAAGGATTGTCAACTGGTGGGAACCCTCTTTGCAAAAAACACTTGTTGACTTTTGAAGCATATGCTACTTATCTATTGATTAATATCAATTCATTAAGCTATTTTGGGTACATTAAACAAGGGTGATTCTACAGGCCTTTTAACCACAGTCAGTCAGTTATTAAAATTATTGCAGATGAGCTACACAATGTTGCAAACTTTCATGCAATGGTATACTGTAACAATACTTTTTATCATAACTGACGGTGGTTGAAACACCTGTGGAATCACCCTTAATTTATTCACATTATCAACACAGATGGATTATATTTAATATGTGGACAAATCTTTGTCTTAAAGGTCTCATTAGTGAGAGAGAACATTGAATGATACACAATTTTATTCCGCTATGTAACCCTGCAGGGCACTGCCACCATTAATAAATATGTTTATAAATTTTAACAGAACTTCTAACTAAGAACATATCACCGTGCCAAGCTAGAAGGCGACCCTTTGCTACGGAGCTCCATACACAAAGGTCGCCTTTTAGCTTAGCACGGCAGCATAAATATACCTGCCTTATTTACTATTTAAATAACATCTTACTGACATTCTCTGTTTCTATAGCTCCCTTAGGATTTTATGGCTCAACAAAATATTCATAAATTCTAATAATATCTTTTTTCTCATAATATTCATAAATTTGTGTCTGTGAAGTCAACTGCTTAACTAGTGGTGTTGCAGTATTTTTTTGGTATCTAATCTCATAATTTTTTTTTTGTTTTGGTATCACTAACTGTAATAAAAAAATAAAATATAGCCTTCTATTTATGGAGTTATTATACTGTTATTTAGTTTGTTCATCTGATTTCTTAGCTTAAGTAATTATTTAAAAAAGTTATTACAAAATATAAATACCATTATAAAAAAAAACCTAACCTAGGGTGCCGCCGACAGTGGGGCAGGGCCCAGGCTACCGGTGGTTAGGGCTGCAGAGAGAGGAACGTGACGTTGCGTGCTGTGTCCAGGAGTACCGCCTTCTGAATCTGAGCCTTGGTCCAGCCATCTACTGAGTCTCTTATGGTGTTTATCTAGACTCTTCGCTATGAGATTGTTTGCCGAAACGACTATCGGGACAATGATCGTCGAATCAACATCTACAAGGCCTCATGAGCCAAGTCACAGTACTTGCTGAAGTTTGTCCTCGACCTAAAAATTTTCGTCATGTCGACGAGCACTGCTTGGCGCTTAGATTGATCTACCAACATGATAGCATGTTTATTGGCTACAATATTCCTGTTCTGATGATAGTCATCGGTGCTAAGCACCTTTGGTTTGCGCCAGTTCTCTTTTGCCAAGGAGAGAGTGGTGAGACCTTCGTCAAATGCCACTATATCGCGATGAATCCCACGACACTCGTTGTTATTATTATATTGAGCCCGTAATAGAGAAGCGGCCGAGAAGACATCCAAGTCGTTTCGCTACCGCCGGCGAGGTAGTCAGGTGCAATTATCATCAAAACTTAACAATCATAAGCTAAAGTATCATAACTATCCAAACACTAGCGTATGACACGTAAGTTTAAACATAAATTAACAATTATTGAGTAATTAAATGCCAATTCTAGATATATCCACTGATTTCTGTACCGTGCCATATCCAGTTAGGACCTGCTTACCTGGACAATCTTATCTGCCCACCAACCAGTGGCTGACTTTTTTCCTTCTACCTACTGGACCTTTCTAAGATGTGGCATGGAAAGTCCACCTTTCTGTCCTGGAGTCCGGTGACATGCTGTACGTGGTTAAGAGCATCTTTAATTTTAGTTTTGCATCTGATCTGATAATGATTTTATTTATTATCATGACTAATAACGTGGCACCTGTGTCTAATACTAATTAATTTTGTAATGTAACCCATAGTGACCACAACTGAGGACCTATGGACGCCCTACAAGGAGCTGGTGGCGGTGGTAGACAGCTACCTCAGCAGCGATAGCGGTGGCGCGCCGTACGCGGTCCACACGTTCGAGTCGGTGCTGCGTCGCCACAAGCAGACGTTTCTCGCGCTGCTCAAGAACCCGGTAAAGATATATCGCCTGGTAACGACCAAAACTCACAAAAAATTCTGTCACTGGTCTTCAAAACCTCGTACCTACCCTTAACCAACTCGATATGTTTCGAATCGGTACGCGATTCACCATAAGCAGGGCTCGCGTATCTTGCCGCGACTTCAATTGTCACGCGCGTCACCTGTCTTGCTCGCACGGTATTGAAAGGAATGTGACAGGTAGTATTTGTCTGGCGACAGAGTCGCTTTGTCACAGTTATGCTAGATGTGCAGCCCGTCTAGCACAACTATGCTTCGCGACTTGTCGCGCGATATAGCGCTACCCATGACGCTCTCACACTACTGCATAGAAAGAGACGGGTAATTATCTCGCGCGAGAAATAGTCGCGTATGACAGTTATGCTAGAGCTGGAGTCGCGGCGCAAATTCGATTTGATAAACATTTTATGACGTGAGTTTGGTATGTATTTTAATATCATCTGCTCATAGGTATATAAAACGAGGCCGAGCGTAGTCGAGCTGAAACATAGACGTTTTTTACTACTATGCGTTGTACGATTCCAGAAATTGTTTTTATGTTTTATGTTTCAGCCTAAAAACCCAACAAGTAGGGAGGAAATCAAACGTGGCGTCACAGAGGGCGTAACACTGCCTAGCATTGGAAGGACGGTGCTCTCCAAGGAGCTTGTTGATGAGGCCATCATTATATCAGGTTAGCACTAGAGAATATATTATCATCTAACTACTAATATTCTTTTCTCAAACATCCAAGGAAATGTCGTTCTTATGATCGTGGTAATAGACCGCGAAATACGTCTTTGTATAGCAATTGTTGAAGATTCGTTCTAATTTGAAATTAGAACGATATAAAGGAATTTCATACAACATTATTGGCCGTAGCCAACAAAGAGATTGTCTTTTGTTTCAGTGGGGTTTATTTCTTTTATTGATAATCTATGGCATACTGCCAATAAAAAAAAACTTAGTTTGTGCATGTATATTTACGTTTTATTTCTTATATTTAACTAGATTATTAAATTAGATTAAATCAGATATTCAATAAAATAAACAAGGAATCACGTTTATTGTTAAAAAATATTACAATATCTTATTAATAAGGTGTAATTTTTTAATAAATATAATCATCTTAACATTTGGTGGCAAAAACATAGACCCGAACAGCTTAAAAAAATGAATTTGTTTTTTTTTATTAAATTTGAAATAAATTTGTTTTTATATGAATATATAAGTTGAACATTTGTATTATTTCCTTGGATTTATTTGAGAAAAGCAGTATACAAGCCTCGGCGCGAACAGGGATTATCGGCCTCGTATCTCTAGATGGCCTCGTTATCACTCGGCCATCTATTACTACTCGGCCAATAATCCCCTATTTCGCGGCCTCTGCAGTAATGTACTATTGGCTGGTAGTGCGGCTGCCTACTGACCCGGTCGTCCCGGGAATATATTAGTGTATTAGTGTGGTGCTGTTGTATATCTTTAAGTTTATATTTATCTGTATAAGTATGTACATCGACGTCAAGTGCCCATAACAGAAGCCACTTGAGTGGGCCTAGATTGATTTGTGTGAGTGTGTCTGTTATTTATTATTCTATTTCTTAAGTCATGGTGTCATCTATCAGGTATTAGTGTAGTGGGGCTACTCTACACGTTATCTAAATGTGAATATGATGATAAATAGACTTATAGAATCCCGGACAGTGAAACGGAGGATGGCTTTAGAGTGAACTATTAAAATCAGCTACTATTTATGAAATATGGAAAACAATTTCTTAGTACGAAGTTACGTCATAAAAATCAGTAGTAAGCCCAAGTCTTCTTTTTAAGTTTTGTCCAATAAACAATAGCGTTAGTTTATTTTGTTCTATTTATATTTGAATGTGTTTTTAGTGGTTTACAATGATACAATTTATTTTCACTATACAGGGTGTAATCGTTAAGTGTAGCCAGATATCAGAAAACTTCTAATTGGTATCGAATGTGAGTTATCCAATGAGTAAAAATACATAATAACTTTTTTTAATAAAAGCAGAAATATCCGAAATATACATCTCCCATACATTTAGTACGACGACTTACAGCCTCCACGAACGTCGGCGTCGTAAGAGAAAAAACTGCTTGAGATTCATTATTTGCACGAATAAATTTGTGGGAGGGTTTGTAGTGAATATTTGGGATATTTCTGCTTTTATTTAAAAAAAGTTATTAATGTAATTTTACTCCTTGGGTAACTCACTTTCGATATCAATTTGAAGTTTTCTGATATTTTCTATATTTACGGAATTATCGCCTGGCTACACTTAACGATTACACCCTGTATAGTCAAACACCTTATTTGTGCATCACAGATTTAAAAAATGATGGAACAGTGTCTACCACATTTGCTGATCCACTTTAGTGGTTCAAATAGCTCTCCCTAACATCAATGTAAATAAAAATCAATTATAAATAAAAAAGCGACCCGCTTCGGCTTCGCACGGGTGCAATGCTGATAAATTATGCATGTATTATACATATAAATATAAAAATCCGTTGCGTAGTTTTAAAGATTTAAGAATACATCGGGACAGACAGTAGGAAGCGACTTTGTTTTAAACTATGTAGTGACTATGTAGCTCAGTTCTCAGACTTTATTTAAATTTCCAGACATGTTCAACGTGAACGAGTACTTAGCCTTGGAGTTGCTCCACACGGCGCAGAGGCAGGGCCCGCGGCATCCCGGTCTAGCGAGAGGGCTGCTCGCGTGCGCTCTATACTACGATGGTCGACGGGCGCTTCTACAGGCTCTAAAGGAACTGGTCACGGCACGGGATGGCGTGTGTTGGTGAGCTGAATATAATAAATAGACTGTTTAAAGGACACTGATGATCAAAATACGCGGACACTACTTTTATGGTGACAGGTCGATTAGTCACCTTTTTGACACGTTTTACGATATATAAATAAGGAGCCAAAATTTTACACAATCCACTGAAGTGATAGTGGGATTCGATCCCACGACCTCTGCTTGACCGGAGCAGTACGGGATGGCGTATGTTGGTGAGCTGAATATAATAAATAGACTGTTTAAAGGACACTGATGATCAAAATACGCGGACACTACTTTTATGGTGACAGGTCGATTAGTCACCTTTTTGACACGCTTATACGATATATAAATAAGGAGCCAAAATTTTACACAATCCACTGAAGTGATAGTGGGATTCGATCCCACGACCTCTGCTTGACGGGAGCAGTACTCTCACTACTGAGCTATAGGACCGCTGCGTGAAATAATATCATCTCATTCCGCTTTTTCAAGCGCGCTCTGCATTTTTCTGTTTAAAATGGTAATCGCATTAGCCGATCTCCTGAACGCAAGCAATCACATACAAATACCCTGTCCCACCGCTTTACAGCATGTGTTAGAACAGCCAGAGAGATGGCGCTATTTTGAATATTGAAAAGAATCAATCACAGAAATATATCAAGATAGAAGGAAAGAGTGGACGTACCTCGCGTGGCGAAATGTTGACACGGTGTCAACTTTGCTCGCCGCGAACATTAGTCAGCACCCGACCGCGGTCTGTGTGCGACGTCAGGTCTTAAAAACAAAATGGCTTGTTGCGCAATAATTAATTGTTCAAACACTTCCAATAAAATTGGAGCTGTTAATCGAGATATTTCCTTTCATTGGTATGTACAATTTGTCCTTAAATATCTGTTATTAATTACAAAACTATTTATTTTATTATTTTCATCAAAACAGAGGCGGGCGGTTGTATCCAACGCTAGCTTTCCATAGCGGCTTTAATTTGACGAGCCAACCTTGGCGTGCATTCAAAGCCAGCGATGTAAAAATAAGCTATTCAAACTCGAGTCACGTTCAAGGTCGATTTCTCATTTTTTCTGTCAAAAGTAAGAATAGTGCTGCCATGTGCTGCTGTACACTGCGATTTTCTTATTCGATTAAAATCGATTTTGAGAACAGAGGAAATGATAATTACGTTCTTATTTATTATGCAGCTATATAATGTAAGTACATAGTGCAAAGCAAATATTATTGTGACTGTTTTTGTTTGTGACGGCGGCTGGGCCGCGGCGCTGTGCGGTGTGGGTGGCGATTCATAGAATCGGTGCCGTGTTCGAATCGATCTGTGAATCGATGTTTCTGAATCGTTTTCGCGCGGCTTATGTTTCCCATCACTAAATTACGCTTGTGACGTCAAAGTACCTACGCAAAATGTTACACGCTCGGTCTCCCTACAAATCGCTGAACTCTTTCCTTCTATCTTGATATATTTCTGTGAAATCAATGTTGATCGGGATAAATCTTAACAGCGCTAATACCGCTATGTAGCAGCGTGACGGCAGTCGTACAGTGCCATCTGTTGTCCTCACATCACGCCGAAACGGCTGTACATATTTGACCAATTTCACTACAGGGATAGCTGGACATTCTAAGATGGTTTACGCGAACCTTCTAGTATTAAATACACCTTTCCAGGTCTATAAACGCCCGCGAGGACATAGTCAAATATGTCACTCGCTACGTCGAGCAACTGGTGCAGGATGGTCTGCTGGCCGGTGCGTTGGACGCCCTGCGACGTTACACTCTGGCTGGAGAGTTGGAGCTATTGCAGAATAATAGAGCGTTGCCGCCGCGTGACCATTTGGCGCGGTTGACACGCTCCATCGAGGGCACCAGGTACATAACAACACAACGCATTCACATTGCGGTTTATGTAGGAAATGCCAGCATCTTCGGTACCATGCTGAGGGGGATAGTGAAATACGTATTAGGGTGGGTCATTTTATTTTATTTTATTATTTATTTCTAACTGGCACAGTTGAAAAAAGGTGCCATTCATTGATACATATTTTTAATTAATTTTTAATAACAGTTTTATTGCCTCTGGATTACTCCGGAAATAAATTCCTATTGTATGGAGCACTAAAAAAAAGTGGCTTTGTACATATTTTTTTGTTATTTTTCGTTTTGTGATGCCCTACTGATTATACTCAGAACAAATAATATAACCAGACTTTATAACGTCCATTTAATAAGGGTATTTCTATACTAACTAAAAAATGCAATCTTGGTATTTAACTTATACTATTATGAGTTACATTTTTTTGCTATGCCTAGTAAAAAGTATCAATTGTTTTTTTTTTCATACAAAAGTGACCCATCCTAATACGTATCCTGCTACGTCGAGAATTCCGTGCAGGATGATCTGCTGGCCGGCGCGCTGGATGCACTCTGTCGTTACGCTGTGGGTGGAGAGTTGGAACTACCACAGAACAATAAAGCACTGCTCCCGCGTGATCACTTAGTGGTACTAAGTGCAAATATAGGTTTCATTCGGACAGGAAGAGTTGATCCAGTTACTACTAGTCCAAGACCTTGAACTTATGGCATCCCACGATATCCCCTTTAACGCTGACGCTGTACTTATCTACTGATTGGAAAGGGTTTCACTGATGTATATTTGTCCTTGTTCATATTCATATTAGAGCAGTATGCCACTGACCGTCGCTCGCGAATAGGCTGATTCAATGGTCAATTCAGACAGTGATTTTCTGGAAACTTTCCTCATCTTGTTGTTGAAATGTTTTCGAGAACGTTCTCTCCCCATACGAATCGGGAAACGCCTCTCTAATTCAGACTGACGTTGTGTTTTGTTATAGAAAGCTGCTCGCTGGTGTAGTATTCGCCGCGTCTGCGCAGCGGGGGCTGGAACGGGAAACACTGCTGCGACTTATAGCCGAGGTAAGTTAATTCATGCCAGCTCTTGTACAGTGTGTGGTTCAAGTTTTATACCTGCCTCGCTCGCTCTTACGCGATCTATCGAACCTCTCAGTTATCACCAAACCCCAATCATTAAAAAGTAAAAAGTAAAATAATTCGTGCACCGAAAACCCCGAGGTATGTTTATGACCTTCCTAATATGTGTTCTCAGCAAACAACGGCCCCATCACAAGGGCCGACGGGCGCCCTCGACGATGTCTCGATGGCGTTACAGATGGCGCTGCTATTCGCATTGGACCTCTCTGTGCTTCACAGGTAATCTATACTAGTATAAACTTCTAGGTTTGTATTGAAAATATTTCATCTATGGAGAGGGGTCATGATTTCAGGAAAAATCTTGTTAGCGTGCGGGATCGTCATTTGTTTTGTATGAGTGCGCGGCGTCGTGCCAACATCTATTTTCATAATATCTTTTGTCCGCGCATTACACCGAAACGGCTGGACAAATTTGAACCCATTTTGGTACAGGACATCCAAAGATGGTTATAGAATACTTTTTATTCGACGATAAAGAAAGAAGTACGCTGACAAAGTTGTGGGCACCTCCCAGTATACTATATAGACATAAATCTGAGTAGCGGCGCAACTTCAGCCTCTATTTCTGAAAATGAAATTAAAATCAAGTGTTATTTTTTTCCTGTACTTTGTAATCGTTTGTACGGATTTTGTCTCATGGAATTATTATGAAGAAGTTATTTTACTTCAAAAATAACAAACTACGGTAGACAGCTTTAAAATCCTTCATCCAAAGTTCATTTTGGTCGATGCAATCAGCACTAAATGGATACTTACCGACAGACGCGAGGATGGAGAGGACCTAGCGAAGAAGCTTCCATTAATCCAGGACCCGGAACTGATCAATATTCTCATTGACGAGCTGCTTCCTAACAACCGGATGCAGTCCAAGGAACCAAAGTCCAAAGCAGGTCAGTGTGACAAAATTCAGGTCACGTGTTACAAAAAAAATATGTGAACAGTAAAAATTAGCTTAGTAATTGCAATTTTTATTATCTAGGACCACTGCACCCCTACCAAGTCGGAAAAATTATTACCTCTGTTAGGTTACCGTACGATACATATATTATTACATTCTTATACCTACACAATAAAGAGAGAGACAGTAATAGCATATCTCCTTTTTACAAACGAGTATACTTAATCGACATTGTCTGATCTTTTTCACAGTGTGCTCGGTAAATGTCAGTGTTTAATAAAATAAAATGGTAACAATTTCGTTACCAAGGAAATCTATATTCAGGCGAATTTCGACCTAAAATGAGCTTATGGTGGGTCATGATCATGATTCAGTTTCACCTTTTTTATTTTTTTTAAGCTTCATAAAAATATGTATCTTTGTTCTAGAAATGAGGGGGGTTATTCCTACCTAGAAACAAAACATCGAGATTTTTTTAAATGTTAACCGCCATAACGAGTGTACGAGCAGTATGTCAGGATGTGTCATGTTGCAGGAATGGGAGCGCGCGCGCTGTGCCAACTATCCCTCGGCTTGGCTTTAGCGGCGCTAAGACGCGCGCCGCAGTCGCTGTCGCGCGCTCGCGAGCAATCACATAGGGATGAGGAACTGGTGGACGCAGCCGTCGATAACAAGGTACAGTCTCATATCCATCATCATTATATTATAGGGAGCGCGCGCGCTGTGCCAACTATCCCTCGGCTTGGCTTTAGCGGCGCTAAGACGCGCGCCGCAGTCGCTGTCGCGCGCTCGCGAGCAATCACATAGGGATGAGGAACTGGTGGACGCAGCCGTCGATAACAAGGTACAGTCTCATATCCATCATCATTATATTATAGGGAGCGCGCGCGCTGTGCCAACTATCCCTCGGCTTGGCTTTAGCGGCGCTAAGACGCGCGCCGCAGTCGCTGTCGCGCGCTCGCGAGCAATCACATAGGGATGAGGAACTGGTGGACGCAGCCGTCGATAACAAGGTACAGTCTCATATCCATCATCATTATATTATAGGGAGCGCGCGCGCTGTGCCAACTATCCCTCGGCTTGGCTTTAGCGGCGCTAAGACGCGCGCCGCAGTCGCTGTCGCGCGCTCGCGAGCAATCACATAGGGATGAGGAACTGGTGGACGCAGCCGTCGATAACAAGGTACAGTCTCATATCCATCATCATTATATTATAGGGAGCGCGCGCGCTGTGCCAACTATCCCTCGGCTTGGCTTTAGCGGCGCTAAGACGCGCGCCGCAGTCGCTGTCGCGCGCTCGCGAGCAATCACATAGGGATGAGGAACTGGTGGACGCAGCCGTCGATAACAAGGTACAGTCTCATATCCATCATCATTATATTATAGGGAGCGCGCGCGCTGTGCCAACTATCCCTCGGCTTGGCTTTAGCGGCGCTAAGACGCGCGCCGCAGTCGCTGTCGCGCGCTCGCGAGCAATCACATAGGGATGAGGAACTGGTGGACGCAGCCGTCGATAACAAGGTACAGTCTCATATCCATCATCATTATATTATAGGGAGCGCGCGCGCTGTGCCAACTATCCCTCGGCTTGGCTTTAGCGGCGCTAAGACGCGCGCCGCAGTCGCTGTCGTGCGCTCGCGAGCAGTCACATAGGGATGAGGAACTGGTGGACGCAGCCGTCGATAACAAGGTACAGTCTCATATCCATCATCATTATATTATAGGGAGCGCGCGCGCTGTGCCAACTATCCCTCGGCTTGGCTTTAGCGGCGCTAAGACGCGCGCCGCAGTCGCTGTCGCGCGCTCGCGAGCAATCACATAGGGATGAGGAACTGGTGGACGCAGCCGTCGATAACAAGGTACAGTCTCATATCCATCATCATTATATTATAGGGAGCCCGCGCGCTGTGCCAACTGTTGATAGTATTTTTGCTTGGCGCAGTCCTTTTAGCAATCCTGCCACGCCGAGGACGTAAAGAAGGACATTTTTCAAGTTTTTTTCTTAACTTTTAAATGGTTGCTGACAACACTGTTCTGTTACAGGTGTTCGAATACTTGGACGAGGCGATACTGTCGACGGACCTGGTGATGCAAGAGGAATACTACCAGAGGCGGATACACGCGCTGATCACAGATTTCATCGTGCTGATGCATCCGAAGTTGGTTGAGATGCGCGTCAAGTAAGTCTATTTCATACATATTTACTTTCTCCGTTTGATTTCATTAAAAAATGCTTGTCATTTGTCTTCACTCCTCCGCTGCCTGATTCTTAGTTTGAATTTGATTCCTTCTTTTTTTACCACTGGGCTCATTCACTTGCACCTATTGTTATTATATTATTACCTGTTTTCAGGGCGGATGAGGCGGCCCGCGCTATCCAAGTATACGTCGCCGAGGGTCTGACGCCGCCCCCGGGAGCCGGACAGAGCCGAACGCGACTGGATGCATTGCTCCGATGTGTTGAGCGCCTCTACTCGCGGGATCCACTGCAGCTTCGGCATGAGTACTGGCTGGCGATAGACCAGCACCCACCCAACAGGCGAGTACAAAGTGAACATTAAGCCTTATTCCTAATAAAATTTCTTTTTTTCATATTATGACAAATATATTGGTAATTACAACCAACTTTTCGAAGTGAATAATACTTTTACCTGTCTTCTAGCAAGTAACATAGCTATTTCATGCTTGAAAATAAGTAAAAAAAAAAAACAGTTTTCAGCGTGAATTTTGTCACATTCGAGTAGTTTTTGAAACTAAATTATCAATGAAAAATTATAACTGTAGGTTCCTTATATATACCAACAAATCGCAATGGCCCTGTTTCAAGTAATGACATTGATAATATGTTAAGAAACATGTTTGAACCTTAGACCGAAGGGGAAAATGGATCACTGAAATCTTTTTGATTGGGTGATCAAACGGGGAGTTCTTTAATTTTATATACGCTCTATGTAGTCATCCAATAACAGAAACTAAAAAAACAGGTCCGGCGGCCGAGCCACAATCCTATACAAGTTCGTCCGTCTCTCTGGCGAACTAGTCTGCCCCGCCCTCCTACCCGGCTACCTACGCGCTTTGGCCTCCCTCACCGTGGCCAAGCACACTTGGGCGCTGTTAGCGCGGCGCGACGCGCTCTCCGCACACCACTTGCTCTCCGCGCTGCAGCGGTACCATTGGTGAGTTGCTGTAACATGGGCTCGCTCTCATACCTGTTATCAAATCAAGTGACACTGTGGAGACATCCTACCGCGCAGCAACAAAATTAAGAGACATTGTAGAGGCAAATCCTACCGACTGCGCCTTATAAAGTGCCTTCGGCTTGTGTGCTGCAACGTCAGAATACTCCTTATACTGAAAAATGAAACGACAGAATGTTTAAAAGTTTATCGAAGCGGTAGGTTGGAACGCGGAAATAATAAAAATTAAAACAATCACTTATTAATAATGATTTTTATCAATACGTACACAATAAAAAACCATTCATGCCTCAATTTCCATAAGAAACACATAGCTAATATCATTTGTATCTATGAGTTCTAAGTGGTGCCGCTACAGAGTATGCTCCCCAGCGGCGCAACAAACAATGTCCATTATTTCATTCCCTGGTACAGGTACAGCCAAAAACATCATGCGTACATGGTGTACGTTCAACGTACATCATTTCACCATATAATTAATTGATTTTCATTATGGTGGCGCAGCCATATAGCAGCACAATTCGACATACATTTTTAGATGAAATTTAGTTTTTTTTTCATACATTTACTGTACCGCTGTTATAGGATAATGTGTAAAATTTTACAAGAAACCCAAAGTATCCCTGTACGTGATTGAATTTGACACATTAAGCATGATGTTTTGTCTGTTTCCCAGTAATCTGCGCACAGACTTGGCGCCATTTTCGGAACACATGCATTCGGCATCACTCGGCGCGTCCGCCGTGATCTCGCCCGCCGCACGTCCTGGCAAAATGCTCGTGAGGCAAGAAGAGGTAACTCTCCTTTACAAATATTTTATAGTAACTGAGCACAGCTCTACGCTGGTGATGCTGATATTATGTTTTTCTACTCCAGTACTTTTTTCTGTCATTTATATAGTTACTAACTCTAATATAAAGACATAAATTATGAAAGTCTGTAAAAGTCTATACTCTACTGCTCAAAAACACACTGCTAACCGATGTTATAATGTCGCCAAAAAACCATCACTTAGTACCTCAGATTACATGATGAACAGCTGCATTCACACAATTTGCAAATTAAAAAAAAAAACTTTTGTACTAAGGCATTGGCTGCCAACTTAAAAAAAAAGTTTAATCTTCAGTGCATGGATGTTTAGTATAGTCAACGTATACCTTTATGTATAAGTTTAATTTTTTTGACAGATGTTTAGTATGGTGATCGTATACCTTGATGTATAAGTTAATATTTTTTTGACAGATGGATGTCAATAAAAAAAAAGTTTATCAGAGACAATTTTTCTTTTTAATTTTGTTGATTCCGAGCGGGAACATGTAATTATTTTCTTTGTTGTTTATTTGCATTTTATTTATGAAATGTCGAGTCGTAGAAAAAGTATTGTATGCAACGTTGTATAAGTAGGTCAAAAAACGCTCGTGGCATCTTTCTTACGATGTTCGCTGCGCTCACATCGTAACCCATGCCACTCGCGTTTTTTGCCCCCTCTTATACAACGGTTGCATAAAATACTATTTTATCGTAGGTGGAGGCGATGATAGCGGCCCTCAAGCTGATCGCAGCCGTGGCCCGTGAAGACCCTGCTGCCAGTGCGACCATATGCGAGACTTTGCAATGGGACGCTGTCAACACAATGTTCGGTACAGTTATAGTTTCTTTAAAATACTGCGATATCTTGCCATAACATATGAGAAAATAGTTCCAAAAGGAAATAATACATCTAGAGCCTTGGCATCGAGTTAAAGAAGGACCAACCAAGTTGTTATCCAATTCGAGATCGTATATAATATTAAAGCCTGACCAGAAATATATGAGGATGCGCCATATTGCGGAATTTCACTGGAACTAATTTCTTACACTGGCAATGATCTTATGATGGATTGTCAACAGTGTCAATGTCATTCGTGGTGATTTCTTTAGAAGACAAATATTTAAAATTATCCAAAGAAAATTCCGAAAACCATTCACAATTTTGAACGTAAGATTATAAATAAAGTGTACATGAGTTTACGACACGAAAAACAGTCAGGAAAAGAGTGCATTCCATTAAATGATATTACGAGGTTAACATTGTGGAACTGACAGGTATTTAAAACTAATGTCACTATATTGGGTTGTGATTGGTTGCAAAATTGTTACCATGTAAATCGTTTAAATTGCGCCCTCTTGACAATCCTCATATATTTCTGGTCAGGCTTTACCTTACTAAAACTTGCGGTAGTTGTTAGTATAGCGGCGACTCAGCGTCACCTGTCTCGCTCGCATGGTATCGCGTCGTCGTCAAGTCAGGAGCCACAGTTATGCTAGATATGCAGATATCGAATCTGAGACTATGTTGCTCACTGATGTCACTGATCTCGTAGCATCTAGTTATAGCCATATTGTAGATTTTTAGTGGTTAGTTCTAATTTATTTTACTGGCATTTTTGGTAAGTGACGTTGGAAGTCAGTGAAGTAAACAGAGAGGGAACACGACTAAATTCCGCAAATTAATGTAATTTTTGCATACTAAAGCCAAAATTATCTTCAGTGATGTCGTTTTTTTTAGGGTTCCGTAGTCAACTAGGAACCCTTATAGTTTCGCCATGTCCGTCTGTCCGTCTGTCCGTCCGCGGCTTAACTCCGTGATCATTAGTACTAGAAAGCTGAAATTTGGTATGAGTATGTGTATGTATCACGCCGGCAAAACGGTAAAATAAAAAGTAAAAAAAAATTTTTTTTTTGGGGTACCTCGAACACCTAAGTGGGGGTGAATTTTATTTTTTCGTTCCAATACTAGTGTGTGGGGTATCGTTGAATAGGTCTTTTAAAAATAATAGGGGTCTTTAAACATTATTTTTTGATAAAGTCAGCACCCAAGTAGCACAACTGGGTCTAAATAGCTCGTATATCATATCTAATTAGATGCTTAAGTGAAATTTACCACCATGACTAAGTGCTATATAGGTGGCAAGAACCCTTATGCCACCAGTATAGAACCAAAAGGAGAAAAATTGCAGCCTATTTTTGGTGCTAAATAGAATCCATAAGAGATCTCACAAATACCTTAAGTGGTAATTAGAACTATGGGTGAAAGTTATGCGCAGTGAACGAATGAAAACATTTCAGTTCGGTCAATGAGTGATAAATGAGTCGCCAAAATTATCTTTGAGTGGCGAGGCAACTGTCAAATTGTGTTTTATTAAAAGTAATACGTGATCCGCCATATTCATTTTGGATTTATATGTCTGTTTGATTGTGATTAAAACTTTACGTTATACAAACATTGAAATAAGCACGAAATTCTTGCGAATTTTTTTTTACTGTGAAACTATAGTATGTTTTCTTTGTAAATTTCGACGCGCCCTTCATTTGATCAGGAATATTAAAAAAGAGAGTGCTAAATTAAATAAGGAATAGATACTGATAATAAATAAAACTGTTAAAAACCTGACCTAATGATTGTAGGTTACGTACAATGTTAAAGTAACATCGTCACAACTATCAAAAGTCTGTGATTATGCGTGAGTGTGATAAAATTCTGGTTAAAATAATCAATTTTCATAGGCTTCCATTTGTAAACATGGCGAAACAAAAAAGATCCTACAGTGTTTATTTTCACTTATTTGTTCCTTATTTGGAACTATCAAGTCTAATAATCACTTATTTGTATCTTGCGAGTGGCAAAGCAGTGAATGATATTACCAATAGTAATTATTTGCTCTTTTGTAGACTATTAAACAAGCAAGACTATTAAATATATTTTGACAAGGCGCAAATAGGAACTATAATAGAACTTTTAGTTCGTTAGTGGTTTGAAATAAGTGAAAATAACTGCTTTTGGTTCCAAGAACCTCCTACTGAGACCTATTTATGCGTTGGAGTGGCAATAAGGTACTTCTTAGGCCTTAAAGTTGCAATAATTTTTGGTTCCAAAAGAGCCGTAAAATTATCCCTTTAGCCACTATTGGTGATATAATTCGCTATTGTACTAGTCATTTGGAACTTTTAGTTCCAAATAAGGGTATGTTCCCACTTATATGTAAAAGTTGCTTATAAGTGATTTTAAGGCCTTATATAGCACTATTGCTTCTTATTGAGTGACAATTTGAACCTTCATGCAACTTTAAGTAGCAAAATCGACTTTATCCCACCATAAGTAATAAAGTAGAAACAAAAAACGCTCCTATGCAACTACAAGTGATAGGATGAACTCATATACAGTTTTGAGTTGTGTTTAAAGCTATAAGTTGTATCAAACACTGTTAAACCACTCATTTAGAACTTAAAGCTATAAGATAAGCTGCAAAATTCACTAATGTGCTGCTTGGGCAGTTTCGTAAATATTCGCTTCGAAAATAAAAAAATAGTGCCCCCCCCCTCTAACTTTTCAACCACGGGTCAAAAAATTATGAAAAAATTCATGAACATGAGGCCTTATAAGAACTTTCAATGAAAACTATATTGAACAAAATCTGTTAAGCCATTTTTGAATTATCGCAAAATTTCATAATTTTCTTAAAAGGACGTAAGTTGACTTCCAGAAGGTAATAAGTAATTACAGTTACTTTGGCGTTTACGACCTTTTTATAGAGCTTGAAATCTTTCTCGTAACTTAAGTCTATTGTGAAGGATGAGCAACTACGGAACCCTACACTGAGCCTGGCCCGACATGCTCTTGGCCGGTTTTTTTCAATAGGATTCAATATTTATTTCGCAAGAAGAACGAAGCATTTCAGTAAACAATGTTTTGAATTTGGTTGATGACAAATCCTTGACATATCGCAACTGACATTTAATAATGCAAATATATGACGTTTGTACATTATTGCAATATGAAAGCTGTTTGTAGTGCCACTATCTTGTTACGGCCTTATCACACTTGCGATTTGCGAGCGACTTTTGTATGAAGGCGATCACGCAGCGAGCTCGCCGCGTCGCTTATTTGTATAGAAAACTCGCTCGCAAATCGCAAGTGTGATAAGGCTCTTAGGCTATAGCTTTTGTACTAACTAAATAATGATGTCATACTCTCAATGTAAATTATAATTTGTTTGAGATTATTTGATATTTGTTTGTTATGACAATTTAGCTAACTTCTCTTTCACAGGTCTAATGTGTTGCCAAATCCCGATCCAGCTCAAAGCAGAGCTGTGCAACACATTGGCAGCACTGGGGGCGACCGCGGGGCCGTCGGGGCGTGTGTGGGGCGCCCTGGAGGCTGCACAGCTCGTCGGGGCCGACCGCCAGCAGAGGGGGCTGCAGGCTGACCTGAACGAGGTAAACGGGATAGCTGGTCTCTAACCGAGAAAGATATTCATGATGCAAATGGGTGGATCAAGTTTTTCTTGCTGTTATTCGGTCCGTGATTATCCAGGGGATAATAGTGATTAAATTTGCAAGAAAAGTGTTGGTAATTGATATTACTGGTATTGTCAGGAGATAGTAGTCTACATAAGAATGGGCTTATAACTGCTTAAATTACAAAGCTTTTGCTAAATGTAACCACGGAACATCGTAATTTTAAAAAGTGACCCAGGGTCATCACCATGGAAACGAGTGGCAGAAAATAGTTGATTGACCCAAATAGGTTTTATTATTTGAAACAAGTTTTATAAATTTGAACACGGAAAATTTTATTCAAGATGCACATAATGTTAGACAGCGTCTTACCGGATAAATCAAAGGCAAAATACTTTCTTTCTAATGCAAAAAGTCTTTATAAGTATTTAACTTTTTGTTTTTATTTTCTCTGACGATGCATGATAAAAAGTTGTATATAACTCGTGTGTAAGATGATTTCCCAACTCGTCTCAAATCATCTTTCTTACACATTTGTATCATAATCATAAGTAACTATTTCGTATTTTAGCAGATAGAGATATTGAGAGAATGTGTAGTGCAACTATAGTCAAATTTAACGATGCGGTTGGCGCAGTTTGTAGAGTACCTGCCTACTGGGCTGGCGGGGCTGGTCCTGGGTTCGAATCCCGGCAAGGGCAAATATTTGTGTGATGAACTCGAATATTTGTTCCTCGGTCGTGGATGTTATCTATATATGTACGTGTTTCTATATTATTAGTGATCGGAAATTCAGATGGATATTTACCTAAAGTAGACAAAATCCTATTGCTATCTCACTCATACCTTAAACAAAGCCGCCCATACCTACAACTAAACAAAGCCGCCGCCAAAGTTTAGGTATAAAAGCATCCGATTATCCGATGCCGGAAAGGAATTTCATACAAAATTGAAGGCCTAACCCGGGAAGTAATTTTTTTTAAACATGGCGTCTTTATGTACAGGCTAAACAGCTTAATTGTATTTTTTTAGTGGGTTTTTTTATTTCATTGTTTCATATGTTTGAGCAAACCACTATACATGCCTTAGCCGTGAAAAAGGCTTGCCGGCTTCGTATCACTATCCGTCCGTCCGTCTATACCTACTCGCCTGGCAAGTCTTTCTAGCGCGGCGTCTGCAGTAACGTACTGTTATTATTCCAGATCGAGACCCGAATGGAAGATTACCCACTAACCATCGCCTTCCTGAAGCTGCTGATATCGTTGTGCCTCGCGGGCCCGCTGCCCCGCTCGCTAGGCGCCGGTACCCGCGCGCCCGGGCTCGACCCGTACGTCGAATACGTCGTGAACAAGGTGGCGCTGGCCGCGCCGCACCGCCCGTACAAGAAGCCTGGACAGCGGCACCAGGTAACCACGGGTTTGGTGGACATTAGCAAGTAGAGTTAGGAAAAGCGGACTGGCAACAGGAAGCTGCTGATATCGTTGTGCCTCGCGGGCCCGCTGCCCCGCTCGCTAGGCGCCGGTACCCGCGCGCCCGGGCTCGACCCGTACGTCGAATACGTCGTGAACAAGGTGGCGCTGGCCGCGCCGCACCGCCCGTACAAGAAGCCTGGACAGCGGCACCAGGTAACCACGGGTTTGGTGGACATTAGCAAGTAGAGTTAGGAAAAGCGGACTGGCAACAGGAAGCTGCTGATATCGTTGTG
Organism: Apotomis turbidana; assembly: GCA_905147355.2. Lineage (NCBI taxonomy): Eukaryota > Metazoa > Arthropoda > Insecta > Lepidoptera > Tortricidae > Apotomis > Apotomis turbidana. The sequence continues at coordinate 49,524,308 of LR990280.1, read as the reverse complement.
CCTCGCGGGCCCGCTGCCCCGCTCGCTAGGCGCCGGTACCCGCGCGCCCGGGCTCGACCCGTACGTCGAATACGTCGTGAACAAGGTGGCGCTGGCCGCGCCGCACCGCCCGTACAAGAAGCCTGGACAGCGGCACCAGGTAACCACGGGTTTGGTGGACATTAGCAAGTAGAGTTAGGAAAAGCGGACTGGCAACAGGAAGCTGCTGATATCGTTGTGCCTCGCGGGCCCGCTGCCCCGCTCGCTAGGCGCCGGTACCCGCGCGCCCGGGCTCGACCCGTACGTCGAATACGTCGTGAACAAGGTGGCGCTGGCCGCGCCGCACCGCCCGTACAAGAAGCCTGGACAGCGGCACCAGGTAACCACGGGTTTGGTGGACATTAGCAAGTAGAGTTAGGAAAAGCGGACTGGCAACAGGAAGCTGCTGATATCGTTGTGCCTCGCGGGCCCGCTGCCCCGCTCGCTAGGCGCCGGTACCCGCGCGCCCGGGCTCGACCCGTACGTCGAATACGTCGTGAACAAGGTGGCGCTGGCCGCGCCGCACCGCCCGTACAAGAAGCCTGGACAGCGGCACCAGGTAACCACGGGTTTGGTGGACATTAGCAAGTAGAGTTAGGAAAAGCGGACTGGCAACAGGAAGCTGCTGATATCGTTGTGCCTCGCGGGCCCGCTGCCCCGCTCGCTAGGCGCCGGTACCCGCGCGCCCGGGCTCGACCCGTACGTCGAATACGTCGTGAACAAGGTGGCGCTGGCCGCGCCGCACCGCCCGTACAAGAAGCCTGGACAGCGGCACCAGGTAACCACGGGTTTGGTGGACATTAGCAAGTAGAGTTAGGAAAAGCGGACTGGCAACAGGAAGCTGCTGATATCGTTGTGCCTCGCGGGCCCGCTGCCCCGCTCGCTAGGCGCCGGTACCCGCGCGCCCGGGCTCGACCCGTACGTCGAATACGTCGTGAACAAGGTGGCGCTGGCCGCGCCGCACCGCCCGTACAAGAAGCCTGGACAGCGGCACCAGGTAACCACGGGTTTGGTGGACATTAGCAAGTAGAGTTAGGAAAAGCGGACTGGCAACAGGAAGCTGCTGATATCGTTGTGCCTCGCGGGCCCGCTGCCCCGCTCGCTAGGCGCCGGTACCCGCGCGCCCGGGCTCGACCCGTACGTCGAATACGTCGTGAACAAGGTGGCGCTGGCCGCGCCGCACCGCCCGTACAAGAAGCCTGGACAGCGGCATCAGGTAACCACGGGTTTGGTGGACATGTAATCCCGTAGAGTTAGGAAAAGCTGACTGGCAATAGGCGTGCGGTCAATTTTTTTTTGAGGATGTAAGTTGATTCTATTTTTTAATGGGATCTAATGTCTTTACGGGACTTCCTACAATTAGACTGCTCATAAAGTCAGAAATGACCGTCAAAGTTCAACATTCGTACGGAGCGCTAAAGACGCTCCATACAAATGGCCATCTACATTTTGACGCTATTTGTGGGTTGGCTACCAATATTTGTATTCTGGGTAATTTATTAACTGCCTTAACCTTTTGAGCGCCAAAGACGGCAAATCACGTCGACGAAAAGCTGTGCCCCAGACGCCACGGCGTGATTTGCCGCTATCCAATGTCTTACTATCTACTGGCAGCTTGGCGTTAGGAACACAGCTTTCCGTTAAAGAACTGAGCGGTCGAAAGGTTAAATGATGCGAGCTGATGACGGTTATTTTTATATGTGAAGCGTTATTTTTTTTGATCTTTCCTCAGTTTGGGTATGCCGAATTAATAGTCATATAGATATTCATCGCCACATAATAACTAAACAGAAACCACCCTATCGTTGAGAACAGTAACTTGCTGTACACTTCTAGCTCTGCATAATAAGCCTATTTTCTTTGTATAACATTTAAGTGAAAATTCTAACCTGGTTACGCATTTCTATTTTCTTTGAGCTTTGATCTTTGTATCAATCGCTTAATTCCAACCTGTTCAACGCGTATTTCCAGATCCTAGCTCTCTGCTTCCGCCTGTTCACCATCTGGCTAGAACAGTACGAGCCGTCCCCGGCCGACTGGCCCCCGCCGGAGCGCGAGCCCGCCGCGGCGCCCCCGCCCGGCTTCAGGATACTCACACAACTGCACACACAGACTGATCTGCTGAAGCTTACCCTGGCCACGTTGGAGGACGCGGCGCAGTTGGTTGATGAACAGGTTAGTTCCAGGAGCGAGAGCACAGAATGAGCTGCGGTGTATAGACACTCTTTATCCAATTTATAGACTTTATAGGCAGCCTGTAACACATTCAGACCGATTTTTGAAGCTGGCCTCGGCTACGTTGAAGGACGTCGCGCAACTATCGAACGAATAGTTTAGTACCAGGAAATGAGCACATATGGCATCATTTAGTTACCCATTAAAAAAAAATAGTTTTCCACCTTTTTGTCCTAGTTTCCATGCCCACCAGGAGATGATTTCATAAACAATGCGGCCCATTGTTAGTGACCTGTCGTATGATATAACTGGCAACACACAATCCTTCGTTTTAAGAAACTACGGTGTGTGAGGCAAGAAGATATTACGCAACTTCCCGAAAATTAATAAAGTGTTAAAGAGAGAAGATAAAGAGTTTCCTTCGTTCCAGCAATACCTGGAAGAGTGCATCATGCACGTCCTGACGATACTGGAACGAGCGTTGACGTTGGAGCGAGCTCTCATACGCAGCGCCACCGACGCCGGACGTTCCGTCCTCGTGCTGGGACTTTCTAAACTCATCCTGGGTAAGTAATTGTATTTACAATTACAGATACATGATTTGAAAATCTCACCCTCACCTTCGGGATCTGCCCGTCTAGCACAAATACGCTTCGCGACTCTTGTCGTGCGACATAGCATCGGCCGTCATAGCATCACACAGTCGAAGAAAGCCGCGTGTTACATTTGTGCTAGAGGTGCTGGGACATTCACGAATTTTCCGCCCTAGGTATGTGATGTTCTATTGCTTTGCTGGAGAACTGCTGTAACAGCCGTAACGTTTATTACTTCTTCCCATGTGCTGCCCGCGTCCGAGCAGTTGGTAACAGTCGATATCACCATCATAGTTGCACGGCGCTGCTTACGTTTCCCGCGCGAACTACTTTTGACAACCCTATTTCGCCACATATTTTCTACCTGAATCGCACCATCAAAATTAAAGTTGATATTTCTACAGAACCGGAACCCGGCTGCGAAGACCGCCTCACTCGATGCTGCCGCGTTCTGCAGTATGCCGCCACTCTGCCAGAATGTGCTGCGCGTGCGGCGGCCTTGCTATCGCGCGCGCTACTCGATCCGGCCGCCGCACGTCATTTGCACTCGCACGCGCACCGCACTGCCAGAGAATTCAGGTAGTAAAAATAAATAAATGTCTGATAAACTCACACAAATCGATCTATTCCTAACGTAGCTTAGGAGGCTTGTGCTATGGGCCCAAGGCGACGATACACCTGCATCCATGACCCAGCAACTAATATTGGAGTTCATCGTTTAAAATATTTAACCGGGATTTGAACCTAAGAGCGCTCAGTAGGCAGCTGTACTACTAATGCGCCAACCGCGCCGTTCAGAACCGCGTAGTTTGTAAACATCTTTGGGTCGTTCTTCTTTGTTATCTACATTAAATCGAAGGTTTTCCGTTTTTTGGGCTTTTGAACTATCGATAATTGAGGTTTCAGAGTAGAATAAAAAAAAATGCATTTGTTTTATTATTAGGACTATTACATAATTAAAACTTATTTTACAGCCCATTCAGTTTTTTTATTGTGTTTTTTTTTTATAGCGTGACAGAGTGGTCCTTTTAAGGGGAGACCGCGTTTTAGCTTACCACTCTGTCACGCCATTTTACGAAATAATAAACAAACGTTTGAAAAAAAAATGCTGGTTAGAGAAACTGACAGATTACATAATATTGATAGATAGAAAAATATGGATGATTTTTCGAACATTATGAAACCGAATATGATTACTCTGAGATGCCATAATAAGACGAAGGACGGACTATTGTAGGTAAAAAAGAAGAACGACCCCTTTATCTATCCAAATATTATAAACTCTCCATGATGCGTTCAAGAACCGTACATTATGACATCATAAAAATAGACTGTTTTGTTAGAACCAATTTCTTATCTGTAAAAATGTTATTATTGCTAAATAATATCATTGATTTCGATAATTTTACTTCATTCAAATTTCGAACATCTCTGAAAAACAAAGAAATTTGATTCGACCTCTATTCTAATATCAGTCGAGATGACGTTTAGTTCGAAACGAATTGTCATTTTACAATCAAATTTGACACATGTCGCACGTAAATAAGATATCTAACGATATGATAGTTGGGGCCGACTCAAGTTTGTCTCTGAATAAAAAAAAAACTATGACAGATCAGATGCCAGAAAACTGCATTACCGCCATTACCGGGTAATATTTGTCATAATGTGCGACTCCTGAATGCATCATGGAGGCTTGTGATATGTGGCTAGATAAAGTAGTGTATGTAACTGTACATAATTAGGCATTAAAAACTTCTCCAACGCATTTAATACTGTTGACCATGACATTCTTCTTGCCCTCTTGGAATATCTGAATGTGTCGTCTTCTGCCCGTAGTTGGTTCTCTGCATATCTTCGGGGTCGTCAACAGGCAGTCCGGGTTGACCGGTCATTGTCTGACTGGTGCGAGTGACCTCAAGGAGGAATTCTGTCTCCTATCCTGTTTTCCACTTTTATCAATTTCATTACCCCCGACTTACGTTCTTCGTACCATCTCTATGCAGACGACTTACAACTCTAAGACCAATGTAACGTGACTGACCTTAAGACTACTGTTGATAAGCTCAACTTGGACCTTTTGCATATCCAACGTTGGTCTGAAAAGTTTGGGCTGTTTGTTAACCCTTCGAAGTGTCAGGCCATTGTCATCGGTAGCTCCCGCCAGCTTGCTAAGATTAACCTAGACTCTCTCACGCCTGTACGCTTCAACGGCACCACTATCCCCTACAGCCCCAGCGTCAAAGATTTAGGGATTGTCTTGGACAGTACTTTGAGTTGGAAGGCGCAGGTTGCCGAAGTTAGCAGGAAAGTTATGGGTTCTTTACATGCTCTTAATAATAATAATAATAATAAAGCCCGTTTATTTCCAATCTGCAATTGTTACATGCTTTTTTTTTTAATATATATATTACAAATATAAAAGAAATAAATGTGTGTATGTATAAAAAAAATTGTTTTCTTTTTTCTTTTACTCGCTATCATTACTTTCTTCAGTATCATTGATCGGAACCCCTTCTCGGGTAAAGGCCTCCTCCAGCTTCTTCCAGCCCTCTCTATCCATAGCTTTCTCTCTCCATTTACTTCCTGCTATCCCTTGTATATCATCTATCCACCTCTTTCGAGGGCGCCCTCTTTTCCTTTTTCCTTTCGGTCCCTTCCATGTAGTTGACTCTAGTGTCCATCTTTTGTCTGTGCATCTTGCTACATGTCCTGCCCACTGCCACTTTTGTTTTAGGGCATATTGTAAGGCGTCTATAACTTTCGTTTTTCGTCTTATTTTTTCACTTTTTACTTTTTGTATTCTTCTTAATTTTAGTACACTTCTCTCCATTGCTTTCTGGCACACTACTAGTTTAGACTCGTTTTTATTTTACATGCTCTTAACAAACTCAAAAACTTTTTACCCATTAAAACTATGATCTTATTAGTTCAGGCGTTAATTTTACCCATAATTGAGTATGGTGATGTGTGTTATCTAGACAACCGAAAAGCTTATGAATAAATTGGAGAGACTTCTTAACAACTGCATTCGGTTCATCTTCTGTCTTCGTAAATATGACCATGTGTCTTCTTACCGCTCTCAGCTTGGCTGGTTTCCTATTCGCGAACGACGTGTAATTCGAATGCTGTGCACTCTGTTTTCTATTCTCAAAAACCCAATATCTCCCGAATATCTCAAAAACTTCTTTGACTATTATGGTGTAACCCGTGACCGTCAATTTCGCTCCACTGGCAATCTATCTCTGTCCATCCCTCGTCACCGTACTGGTTTTATGTCCAAATCGTTCACCGTCCAAGTGTCCCGCCTCTGGAACCGCCTTCCCCTCAAGATCAAACAAGCACCGAACAAATTCGCTTTCAAAAAAGGTTTGCGTGACCTCTACGCTAGCAGAGTTGTGAATTCTTAGCTAAGTATCTGTTTAGGATATTTCATCTGAATTTAATAATGTATATGTGTATATATTATATGAATATATGTATTTATCTAAGTATTTATTTATCAAAACTTGTTTGAGTTAGTTCCGCCCACAATTTATCTGCTTTGCCCAAAGGTTGACTGGTAGAGAATGCCTCATGGCATTAAGTCCGCCTTTTGTACGATAAGTTTTCTTTTGTGCAATAAAGATTAAATAAATAAATAAAACACTCGTGTGATTTTATTATGAAACTTGCCTTCGCCTCGTTTCCTAAACCCACACTCGTGCTTAATACCCCTCATTATGTAGTCACATAAACTACTATATTGTACATAAAAACAAATGAATACGTAATAACAATAGATATCTACACGTGTGTGGAATCTGTAATTCACCTATCCGGTATCTTTTCACTGTAGCTAATGAAAGAACAAGTTAAATGGGAACCTATCCGACAAATCGCTATGGCGAAACATTGTGTAACAGCATGTAGTCTATCTGTAACAAATATATAAAAAAACAACAAATTTACGGAAATATATGTTCTTAGTTCAGTAAAGTTTTGCATGTTATCGGGCGGCAAACAATATTCCTTTTTATGTCCAGACATTGGTTCGTGGAATGCCTCGAGGCGGAAGAGTGGGGCGAGTCGGCTGCCGTACGGCGCGCGAAAGAGCTGGTGGTCGCTTTGATCCAACACTTGCTGCCTAGCCCCGCGCCGAACCTGGCCCACATGTTGCTAGGCTACAAGAACAGTGAAGACGTAAGTACCTAACCAAGCGAAGGAACATTTATGTGAAACTGCCACAGTGTAGCAAAAGTATTGCTGGTCCTTTGACGGTAGGCACCTGACCTTCCACTCATGTTTGTACACTTCAAATTACTGACGATACGATGTGCAGTGATGTACCGATCAATGGACCCTACAACAGAGACCAAAATAAATTTAAATAGGTCAATCAATTTAAGATATTTCGGCTGGCATTTGTTTATTTTTGAATAGAAATGCCGAGGGCATGCGGGCAGGGGGTATGCGGTTCTTCAAGAGGGGAGTAAATAGTTTCTTAACGGGTCGGCAACGCGTGTGTGATGATCCTCGCATTGTAAGCGTCCATAGGCGGCGGTAACTGCTTAACATCAGGCGGGCCGCACGCCTGTTTGCCACCGTCGTAGTATAAAAACATATAGAAATAATCAGGGTCCCAGAAAAGCCATAAAAGAAGCTTCAGTGAACACATGTATAAATTTGCGTTTATTCTTTGTCCAGATATCACAGAGCGCGCTGCACGAGCCGGGGGTAGCCGGCAGCCCTCGAACCTGTCTCCACTCCGTCCTTGACTGGTTGGACGCGCACATCGCTGGACAGAACAGCCACGAGAGGTAATTTTTGAGGTTATCTTTTATGGCAGTTCGTTGTGGTGTTACCGTGACTTTGATTGGAGCGAAGTCATATGTTTTTTCGTTTGTTTTTTGTTTAGTTAATGTCTGTGGGGCGGGGCAAACTACAGTTGATTGGTTGAAGTAAGATGGCGGTAGTAGTATCTGTCTGTCCTTTTAGATATTTCGGTATCGTAGGTGCGCTTGCCTCGTCTACTACTCGGCCGTCTACACCAATCTCGTACAGCAATCGCGACCTCTGCAGTAATGTACTATTATTTTTATAATGCTATTATTTTATTTAAACCATGAATACAAAGATCAAAGCTTAAAGAAAAATTGAAAAAGGAGCTACCTGGTGGAAGGGACCGGGAATCGAACCCGGTACCTCTGGATTACCGGTCCAGCGCGTTAGCCACTTCGCTATCCTCGCTCCATGTAGACCTGACGAATTTTTCCTTATGCTTTGTGTGTCGATCTTTGCATTGTTTATTTGAAAGGTTTTTTACACCTTAGCCACCTATTAATTTATGTTTATTGTTTATTTTTAGTAATAATTCTATCAATACTTTGCTCTGCGCACTGTAACTCGACCGTGTTTGTAGCTAGGCCTACTCGATTCACACTAATATTATAAACGCGAAAGTTTGCGAGTGTGTTTATGTGTATGTTTGTTACTTTACGCTCAAACAGCTGGACCAATTTTGATAAATTTTGGTATAAAGATAGCTGACACCCTGTATTAACACAAAAGCTACTTTTTATCCCGAAAAATGGAGTGCTCCCGTGAGATGAGCAGGTAACGCCGCGCGGCGCAGCGAGTAAAGAATATCTCGACTTTCACTTCGACTTTGATTATACTGAAGGAATTTTTTTTCACCAACAGGCAAGCAGACAACCTGATCGAGAGTTGTTACCGGCTGGTGTACTGGCTGTGCGCGCGCGGCAACACCTCCACTCCCGCGCTGCGGTTACTGCGCGCCCGGGACCACTTCCTGTCGCGACACGTGAAGGCCACTGTTAATCTACAGGTACAATAAGTTATTGTAAAAAATAAAATAATAAATATCAGATAAACTCACACAAATCGATCTAGTCCCAAATTAAGCTCAAGAAGGCTTGCTATGCTAAATGTATGGAACGGCTGTCGTTTGTTTGCGATTTTGTGGTTGGCCCCGTAGTGAAAGTAGTTTAGTGTAATCCACCCCGTCACCCCAAGAACTGCTCATGAATGCTGAATCATCCCGTATTTTTCAATCCCTGTTGTTTATCAAGCACACCCTTATTTTTAACCCCCGACCAAAAAAGAGTATCTGTGTGTCTGTCTGTGGCATCCTAGCTTACAAATAGATTGACCAATTTGAATGCGGTTTTTTTAATCGATAGACTTGTTCGTCGAGATGGTTAAAATACGGGTATTTTTCAACCCCTGTTGTTTTTCAAGCGCATCCTTATTTTTAACCCCCGACCAAAAAACAGGGGTGTTATAATATAAGCTTCACATGTGTATCTGTGTCTCTGTCTGTGGCATCCTAGCTTACAAACAGATGTACCAATTTGAATGCGGTATTTTTTAATCGAATGACTTGTTCGTTTAGATGGTTCTTAGCTACGTTTAATAAAAATAGGACCAGTATTGTCAAAGATGTTCAGCTTTAATTGAAACAAGTGACAGGATCTCAGCCAATATTGAAGCTAAAAATTCAAAATCTTGTAGTTATGTTCAGTTTTCGAGTAGCATTTTCTATATCATTGGATTAGGATCACATGATGACCAGCTACTTGTGTCGGAGGCGTTTTAAAAGATAAAAGATAAAGATAAAGATAATTTATTTGTAAACATGAGTATTACACACAGTTGTTTTAAAATTAAGATATAATGTCCTCCATGTTTTGCCTTTAGGCGTACAAATTACAATTCACAATTCACAGTTGTTGATAACTTAACTAGACAGCGAAATAAATTAAGTGGAAATAATATACATTCATGATGATGTCATACTAATATTAAATTAAATTGCATCATCATTCATATTCAAAATAAGTTTCTTACATTATTAATTACAATCATTTAAAAATCATTAATGCTATAATATCCCTTATTTACTAATAATTTCATAAGTTCTCGCTTAAAACCTGCAATTGTACTGTCTCGTATCTCTTTAGGTATCTTATTATAAATTTTAGGAGCAATGCCGAAAATACTTTTCCTCAGTAGAGCAGATCTTAAATTTAAGTTATTCTGCAGTGGAGTCAGCGTTACAATATGGTTGTTATCCCACAGACCGCAAACCTCGCCACCCTGTCTTCGCGTTCGTGGGTAATACGCGCTTGCGCGAGCGAGGTGGGCGCCGCATGCGCCGCGCGGCAACATGCCGCTATAACTGCGTTACTACGCGCTCTCGCCGTGTGTTCGCGCGCCCAGGTAACGACTCTACCCGAATCATCCTCCTAGCCTTTGTCCCATTTTTTTGAGAATGAATTCTCAATCGGGGTCGGCTACCTAAATCCCAAGATGTGGCACTAGTTTTTACGCAAGCGACTGCCATCTGACCTTCCCAACCCAGAGGGGAAACTAGGCCTTATTGGGCTTAGGTGGTTTCCTCACGATGTTTTCCTTCACCGAAAAGCGAGTGGTAAATATCAAATGACATTCCATACATAAGTTCCGAGAAACTCATTGGTACGGGCCGAACCCGCGACCTCCGGATTGAAAGTCGCATGCCCTAACCACTAGGCTACCACCGCTTGATAACGACTCTACCCGAATCAGTAGACATATTTACGAACTAGTCTGTACATACAAAACGATTTGCATGCTCACCGTTACCATTCGTCTGTAATGTCTAGTCACAGGGTGTTTTTCAACTCATACCATATTGCGGATTTTGTGTGGAATTAGTACAAACATAATACTTTACTGGCAACAAAAGGTTTTTGGTAACGGACGTTGAAAGTCAGTGAATGTTAATAGTGATGTAAACAAAGAGGAAACAGACTAAATGTTCCGCAAATTTTAAGTAATTTTTGCATAATGAACCCAAAACTATCCACAGTGATGATGAATATCATGTTTTATCCACCAAGTAATTCAGTATTTATTTCGCAAGAAGTACGAACGAACGAGATTCCGGTAAACAACGTTTTGAATTTGATGACAAATCCTTGACAAATCGCTACTGATGTTTTATAATATACTAGCTGTGCCCCGCGGTGTTACCTGCTCATCCCATGGGAACACTAAATTTATTCGGATGAAAAGTATCATATGTCCTTTCCCGGGTCTCAAACTATCTCCATACCAAATTTCATCTAAGTCGGTTCAGCGGTTTAAGCATGAAGAGGTAACAGACAGACAGACAGACAGACACACTTTCGCATTTATAATATTACTATGGATAACGTAGGTATGCACATTATTGCTATATGAAAGCTGTTTGTAGCACCACTATGACCGACACTGGTTAGGCTAATAATATAAAACAAATGAGATTTACATATAATTATTTGATACTTTACAGGAGAATGCCCGCTGTGTGGGAACACTATGTATTCATTACAGCTTTTTTGTATTTGTTGTGTTGACACAAAGGCGCAACTCTGTTCGAATCTTAGTTTGCGAAATCCAGCAACGTATATACCAATTAACTTTCCACCTGTGCAGTGTCTTAACACGGAGGTGTGCAACTTAAACTGCATAATTATTTCCTATACCGTACACAGGTAAAAGTATCCTATAACTATAACCATCTTCGGATGTCCAGCTATTCCTGTACCACAATTGGTTAAAATTTGTCCATTCGTTTGGGCGTGATGAGACGGCATAGAAATTATGACCAGATGGCGCCAGACTACCACGGTGCCGTGCGTCCATACACAAAAAAGACGATCCTGCATCGTGATTTTCCCTGAAATTTCGACGCCATGGAGCCATGGAAAACTGATCTTCAACACATTTTTAGGAATGGGAAGGCGAAGGCCGTCTACTGCGGCGTTGCCTCAGCGCTCTGCCGATATCAGCCGAGCAGCCCATCGAGCCGCAATGGGAGCTGTTCAATCCGACCCTTCTGGCCCAGGCCATCGCCAGCTGTGATCTGCCCGCAGGTAGATACCAGAACAGACCGGCCCACGGCTTCAGCGGTCTTCTCTTCGCGGCCATATGTGGGATCTTTCGCTCCCACCTGTGGCCGCCGCTAGCCGCCGTAATCGTGGCATGCCAATAACAGCAGCTCTTCCATAATAAAAGTACTTGTTGATGAATTTCCATTATTGAAAACAAAGATTAATTTTTGCTACTTGACTTTCGACATTGTTTTATTTCATCTAAAACAGACGATCCAACACTACGTCTTGTACGTTTCGAATGACTAGCCTTTTTATCAACCAACTTAAAAAAGAAGGAAGTTCTATTTTTTTTACTGACTGCTGCCATTTAAGAACTGATTTCGAGAGTATTTTCCAAGTTGGAAAATCCACTAGAAATCGAGAGAACACCTCAAATATTATAAGCAAAAATCTTTGATAATTTTGGTGTTTCTAATAGTAGCTCATCCAGTTGTTCACAGAAATGCAATTTCTTCTCGTCGAAGTCGGTTATTTGTTGTGCAAAAAGCGATTATGACGTTCCAGGTCCTTCCTCAAAGCGGATATCGGTGTCGCGCGTGCATGCGCTACTTATGCGGGACCTGTCCGCGCTGCCGGTCACCCAGCCGCAGCGGGCCCTCGTCTCCGCGGAGATACAGAAGGTACATATAGTTTACTTCATGTACCAGGCTATTCATAAGAATCTCTAAGGATCTACCATAGATTTCCATGATTTACTGGATAAAAGTAATAAATACATATTAGTCCCAAACTAAGCAATACTTGTACTATGGTTTCTAGATGACGATATACATAATACGTAGGTAAATACATGTATAGATAACATCAATGACGCAGGCACAAATATTCAAGTTCACCACACAAATATTTGTCCTTGCTGGTATTCGAACCCAAGTGGGCCGGTGCAAAGTAAAAGAGTATTTAAGATGGATGACTGTCTTTGAACATTTGAAACTACAAACTCGATGCATATTTGAATGGAGAAAGTCTCGATAGTGACCGTCTATTGATACAGTTTTTCCTTTCTTCGACAGTGTCACTTACCTCCATACTCTCTGATCTACCCAGGATGTTAAAGCCACAATGTAAATATCAGTGGCGTGGCGTGAAACCAAATCTCAGGGTAGGCCGGGACCGATTTAGCTCGCTTATATCCAAATATAATGAGCCACAGCTTTAAGAGGGACAAGCCGGTGGGATTCGTGGTCTATGGACGCCTCGCCATTGGTAAATACGACTATTGGCCGGGTGCAGAGGTCGCGTAGGGAAAGCGAAAATGATCGCAGCGCTTGATGTGGCCAAAAGTGGTAACTTTGGCCTCTCTGTTTCTGTCAAACGTCATACTTTTCAGTTATAATCCTTACGTTTTCTACTAGGTATAAAATAATAAACTGAAATAAAATGGGTCACGATAGGTGTTGTGTGGTAAACTGCAATTAGAGGACGAAACAGCAATTGCAAATGTTATGCTTTCCTACACCGAGTTGGAAACAAGATCAGAAAATAAAGTAAGTGTATTAAACTGAACATTTTTATCAATTTACTGCAATAATAATATTATAATAGAATGATTACAATGTTTCAAAAATATGAAATGTAGAATTACTTATAATTTGTAAATGTTACTGTTGTTATTTGTTTATTATTATTAATGTGCCAAAACGAACAGCTTCCCTTTACTCTCGGTTTGAGGCTGAAACCTTATGTTCTGACCGATGCTTTGGAAGCCAGTTTTGAAAATAGTAGTAATTTTTCAATTATCTGGAAACAAACATAATAAAACATTATTTTTTTCCTTTAATTTGTAAGGAAACAACAAAGAAGTCAATTGACATAATAATACTAAACACGTATATAATAATTACTTTCTTCAATAAAGCTAGGAACCAAATGTGTTTCACATTAAAAACAAACAGATTTTGCACTTGTTAGGTGCTCTACAATCAATATTTTCAATTATTTACGTTTATTTTGTTGCGTCCATTACTTAACACTTTTGACAGCTCCGCCAAAGTTGCGAACGCTAGGCGGCGCTCACGTCGTGCACCCGGCCAATTGACGAGGCACCATGGTCAGCGTCAAAAGAAGCTAACAACTTTACTACTTGCTTATGTCAATTACACAAAAAATTGTCAGCTACTTTGACGGTGACTGTACAGAGGCGCCATCATGGCCGCCTTAACAGGCATCGGAAGAATCTAATGACATGTACCATCTCTAGGTCCTCGACTATGTAACAGAAGTGAATAAACAACGAAACCTCGCCGCGACGCTGACACACTACTACGACTCCTGGCGGCAGCTCACAGAGATCATATTCTGCGTGGTCCCACAAGATCTCCTCAACATCGAAACCAAGAAGAACCTTCTCATCAGCATACTCCAAGACATACTGAACAAAATCCCACCATCCGCCTCCCATGGCGCTGTCGTGCCGCAACTCGGCGTGTTAGCGTCTGGGACAGTATTACTCCTACTAGTCAACCTACGCCACTGCTACATACTGCAACGACGAGAATCAAACTTAAAAACGGCGGACTTCGAGACAACCTTCTTCGGTTCCAGCCAAATGGTCCAAACCAAATCCCTTCCACTCAAATTCATACTGCACAAAATCTTGAGCTGGATCTTCGTATCGGGCGACCAAACGCAGAAACTGAGAGTGAATCTGTACGGCGCGTTACTAAACTTTTTGAATATAGTCAATTTGAAGAGTCCGACTGATGAGGAAGAAAATCAAGACCTCACTTACGTGAGTCGCTTGGACTCGTCAAGAGTTCGTCCGAATAGAGAAGAGTCATCATTGAAAAGTATGGTCATTGACGACATTGGATATTACGGAGTGAATCTTTACAGTATTATTGGAGCGGATTGTGTCCGAGCGGGTCACGACGCGTGCCGTATGGTGGCGCTTGCGTGCATAGACTCCTTAGTGGATATAGACCCGAGAACCGATTGGATCGATACGCTGAGCAACCAAGGGTTCCTGAGGAGTCTTATTGATAGTCTAGTGTCGGACGATGAAGGCTTACGAGAGGTTAGTGTATATTTTAGATCAGTTTGGTTAGCTTATCTCAAAATATCTCTTGATACAATTAAAATGTAGTTGGTTTCCTATTAACATCACAGCTTAACACGTTCCCTGTTCCAGTTTGACATGTGAACCTTGTCTCTGTAATAGAGGCTTGCCTTGACCCCACGTATGGGACACGGACAGTGACCGTGTTGAACAGTTACTGCTCAAAAAATAAGGATACGTAATTTTTAAGTTATTTCAAACTCATTAAAACAGTATGAGAAAAAGTTCAATTTGGTATAACAACTTAGTTTTAACTCATTATTGGGATGTTCCCTATCACCGTTATATTAAATGATTTGTAAAGCATTTAATTCTTGAGGTTAACATACATTTATTTTGCCACCCAGGCCGTGGAACCGAACCCCAAGTCCCTGCGAGTAATCTACCTGTACGAGACCAAGATGGCGCTTCTCATCAAGATAGCGGGCACGACTGCCGGCGCGGAGGGTCTGCTCGCGCACGGTGTACTACAAGCGCTGGCTGAACTACGCGTGTTGCGCGCGCACCCTGATATTCACGCGCATACTGACACGCAGGAGTTTGTGCCGCACCAGGGCGACAGGTACATTCGACAATATAAAACCGGATCGTTCAAGGAACACATTTCCCAACTTTTCATTCCATAACTTTACATTAGGGTTTTTTCGTTCAGTGTACAAAGTAGCTGTCAATTTTAGTATGTAATTTGATATAAGCAGTAGAATTGTCTTCTAATATTGATGTTGATCGTGCAAGTACATCCCTACAGTAAAATAAAACAATCATTATTTTATTATTTTCTACTACTGTACTTTTTTTAGTACAACTCTAATATAAAGATTGGCATTACTAAAGACTTGTAAAACTCTATAGTCTATTTCCCTAAAAAAATCTGCTTAACGATGTTATAATTTCGCCAAAAACACATTCCTTAGTGCCACAAATTACTTAAATTCTGTTAACGAATGTCGTTTGCGTTTTTTGACCCCTCTTATACAACTGTTGCATAAAGAAGACTAAATAATTTAACTGGCTGGTTTATAAACAGTATTCGTTGTTTCCAGATACCGACAGATTCTGATACCAGCTCTGGCGCTCTGCGATGCCCTCCTCACGACTCTGGGCTGCGAAAACGAGAGCTGCGTACAGTTGATTATGCACCTACTGTTCAGCAACGTGGAATGCATCGATATGGTGCTACGGTGAGTAGTAACCAAAGTTAACCCCTCGTATGCGATGTCAAAAATTTGCTTATCAACTTGAACCTAACTGATATTCTTATTCTTATTCTTATTGAAATCTGAGGAATGTGAATGGTGCATTTTACTACGCTCCGCTTCGCTTTGGTGGACAGGCAGCCTATAGTTATTTACGATACAAGTGTGTAAGGTAGGTGATTTCAGACGAGTGTGATTTTTATTCACGAGCGAGGTACGAGCGAGTGATTTAACAAACACGGGTCGGAAATAATCTTACACACGAGTTTCGTACAAAACTTTACTATGCATGTACGTGAAAATAGAAAATACTTTAATACTTGCAAAGACTGTTTACATTGGAAAAAAAGGGTTTTGATTTGATTTATCCAACAAGAAGCCGTCGTTCACATTTTTTACTTCTTCAATAACATTTTACGGGTTTAAATTCATGATTCGGTCCTTTATCTCGCCATTATTTCAGCAGATTTGCACAAAACAACTTCAAAATAAACTAGACATCAATAAATAATGGCGGAGTTATTTGTAAACCGCGCTTAATTTAAAATGTGATATGCAATAAATATTTGAATTTGAATTTGACATATCTACTACTGCACATTTGCAAAATTATTTTTTTAATATTCGTCTTATATCAAAATGGCGCAAGCGCGTGTACATTCAACCAAATTTATTTAATGAATAACGATTTAAAGTTCGTTTATTAATCAAATTTTATATCTAATTTAATTAATGACGTGTTAAATGAATTAATTTATGAAATATTGGTTTTATTGTACTTTTATACGTGATAATAATCGCTATTTGACTTATTTATCAAACTTCTTGTAAATAATAAAACCTCATTGTGTCAGGCTGTCAGATACGGCTAAAAATTAGAAAAAAATTGAAAAGTAAAAAGCACTAGTGTGGAAAGTAGTACTTTCCGCACAGTTTGGATGCCTAGAATACGCTCTTTTCGAGCACATGCATTGTAAAATTAAATATATCACCGCTATCGAGACACTGTGGTATTATGGTTTTTTCCAGAAGGTTGGAGTATGTAATGTATGAAGTGTTGTTCCTTATTCTTTTTACTTTTGTTTACAGTGCCGCACACCCAACCTCCAGCCCCGGCCTCCTCTACGAAGTTGAAGCGATCACATCAGTACTCGCCCGCTGCTCGGGCTGCGCGGCCTTCGCGGCGGGAGACGAACGCGCGGCAGAACGCGTCGCGCGCGCTCGTCTTTTACTCGCCGCGCTTCTTCCTCGGTTCCAGCGCGCACCGAGCGCGCCCGACGCAGATTTTACGCTGTACTACAAGGTACTGTCTATTTTTTTTGAGACATGACTTGAACTCACAGACCACCCCCACTAGACGGAGCATGTAAGGCGACCCGTAGGCGACCCGCGCGCACCAACGATATGGTACGGCAGAACATTAAAGTATCAACACGGCGGCCACCGTTTAGTTGCGTCCATGTTTATGAGGTCTCTCTACACCACTTATCACTACAATTTACCATGTTATTTATTTAATTTCTTTTTTCGTTGACGTAAACAAGGACGCAACTAAACGGTGGCCGCCGTGTTGATACTTTAATGTTCTGCCGTACCATATCGTTGATGCGCGCGGGTCGCCTTACATGCTCCGTCTAGTGGGGGTTGTCTGTGCCCCCGATCCTCCGTGGAAGCAAGCATTGTTGGTCAGTCGTTGGCGGCGGGCGACGAGTGCGCAGTAAACTCGCACGTTTACTTCGCACGCACTACTCGCTACATTGTTACGTCAACTTCGTAAAACACAGCCCAAGCCCTCCTACCATTACACTTAACAAAGTTTGATATTTTGCATCCAAATCAATATGGATTCCGTGAAGGTTACAATACAGAATTGGCTTGTTTTGAGTTCGTTAAATATGTAAGCGAATCCATTAATGATAAAAAACCGGTCATGTCAATATTTCTTGACATGACTAAAGCATTTGATTATGTTAACCATTCAAGGCTCCTTGAAAAATTAGACTCATACGGAGTAAGAGGTCAGGCAAATGATTGGCTCAAGTCGTATTTAGCTAACAGACAACAGTGTACAGAAATTACGAAAATTGAAGAGGTTAACAATAGAATAAATAAGGTAACCTATAGGTCATCCCTTCGAACTGTTGTATCAGGAGTACCACAAGGTAGTAATTTAGGCCCTCTATTATTTTTGATTTTTATAAATGATCTCCCAAATGCTACAAAGCCCAAAACCATATTGTTTGCGGATGATACAACAATAATTGTAAGGGAAAATAAACATGAATTGTACCAATGTGATATAAATGAGGCCTTAACTGATATGAATGATTGGATAAAGGAGAATAATCTTTTAATAAATTTAAGTAAAACCCAGTTTATGCAATTCCACTCTACCATGGCTAAACCTGCTCAACTTAATATTATGATGGACAGCATTACTTTAGAGGAGACGAGTAATATCAAATTTTTAGGTTTGAATATTGATTCTTATTTAAATTGGAAAAATCACATTGATTCAATATGTTCTAGGTTAGATCGCTTTGTTTTTGCACTAAGGCGATTAAGACAAAGTGTTTCTAAGGAAGCCGCGCTTATGGCTTATCATGGTCATGTATCTTCCATTCTTAGATACGGCCTTATTCTTTGGGGCAATTCTGTTGACGTGGAGCGGGCATTTATAATACAAAAAAAATGTATTCGCGCAATAGAAAATGAAGATGTTGGAAGTAGCTGTAGACCGTTATTTAAGAAGCTAAACATCTTACCTTTAATTGGAATGTACATCTTTAAAGTATGTAATTTTGTAAAGAGGTATCCGAAATACTTTAAAAATCGTCAAGAAGTGTACTCAGGTAACCCTCGAAAAGTGCACAAAGACCTGTTACACCAACCACGTTGTAGAACTACCATCTATAAAAGAAATGCCTACAACATGTGCATCTTAATTTTTAATACTCTGCCAAACGAAATAAAAGAACTTCAAGGAAGAGAATTTGAACGAACCTTGAAAAAATGGCTCATTAGCCACTGTTTTTATAATATTACGGAATTTATAAACTATAAGCAATATTGTGCTGACGTGTAATATTAATTATTGGTTATTGTTATTTTTATATTGGATGTGACATGAATTAGGTAATTTTATAATTAGTATAATTAGCACATAATAAAAATAAAAATAATTGTTAATTAAATTCGATTGCATGACATATTGGCACTGTTATGCATGTTTTATTTGCCACATTTGCACGCCGTCTTTTCGGCAGAATTATGATGGACTTCTCAAAATTTATGTAACACCCTAATGTATTGACCATGATTCTAGCAAATAAATGATATCTTATCTTATCTTATCTTATCTTATCTTATCTTATAACACAGATGGGGACTTATACTGCTAGGCAAAAGTAAACTTAAACGTTCTTGTTAAGGTGGGTACGCATTTGAGCGGCTCGGCCTGAGGCACGCTCACCCCGAGCGGCGAGCTGCTCGCGAGCAAAACCTTAGCACATTCTATGCTCGGGTGAGGCAACGCGCTCGCGGTGAGCCGACTTTGCGCGTCGCACAAAATGGCGTCGGACGCAATAACAGCTGCTGCTGCGTTTATAGTAATTCATAGAATTATTACTAAAAAGAAGAATAAAATGTCCTCTGTTGTGGATGAAACAGTTATATAAAAATCGTGATTCGTGTGGTATACATTTACTTAAACAAATTACATTTGAAAATCAAGCTCAAGACAGAATCAACTTTCATCGCATGTCAAGCGCGGATTTTAAACCTTCATCCCTGCTGGTATGGGCGAAAAAGTAACAAACATCGTAGAATACTATTAAACAAGCTATAACATTTGCACTCCTAAGACACCTACTTTGATCCATTACCGTGCTGAGCTATCACCAACACTTCCGGATCGTATTTTGACATCAAATATTCATAACAGAAAAAGTTACCACTATTTCGGCACTTTCCTCTAATCATTTACCTATTTTGTTTTTCGTATAGTTGTATTAACAGAATACACTTTTCATTATCCCACACCATTATTAAAAGAAGACGTATTAATTGTAAATTATAAGTAAATACCAGCAAACCTAGGCGCCGTACGCAATGACAATTGACAAGTCAAAACTTGTTCGCGCGCGCCGCTCGCGGGCACGCTCGGATACACGTCCACATTACACGAGGCACGCACACTGAGGCGCCTTTGAGCACGGTCAAAAGACCGCCGCCGGCCGGCTCGCCGCGAGCTGCTCGCTCGCTGCCCGCGCGCGGCGCGTGAGGCGCGTACGCATTTGAGCAAATGGACGAGCCGTGCGTGCCTCAACCCGAGGCTGCCTCAAATGCGTACCCACCTTTAGGGTGTCGCCGTCGACGGATATGTCTGGGAGGACATCATATCATCATCATATTATTACCACCCACCCAACGCGCCCCAAACGCGTATGGTACTGATCTCACACTGTACTGTTAGGTACGATTCATATCCTCCTCCGGTTGGCGTTTGCCGCACTTCTATCGTCCACCGAGCGCTCATGGTATCGTCACTATGCCACTATCACGGAATTTCTGTAAAGCAGTAGCGCGGTTATACAATAAAAACTGTTTATTAATCTTATTAAAACTTTCGTGAGACATATTAAATTATTGTGTTAGTTAAGCGGTTAATAAAATAGTAGTAATAATAATGTCCACATTTTCAGATCGTATGTAACATCCTGACGTTCACCCGCAACACTATTGAATCATGGTGCGTGGACCAGGAGCCGCCGGGCGTCGCGCTGCCCCCATACACGGCGGTGTTATCCCTACTCCAAGACTCCGTACGACGCGTGCACCAACACCACAAGGCCTTGGCGACGGCACGACACCAACTCAGGACGCACTCTGCAGGTATACCTTTTACAATCTTAATGCACTTTCCTAAATTAGTCACTGACGAAAGGGGTGCAGCAATACAAAGGAGTGAGATGGAAGTATCTCCATACTTATATCCCCCCTCCCCCCTCCCTCTCGTCAGTGAGTAATTTAGGAAAATGCCGCGGCTATTATCAACACCAGTAACGATAGGACTGAATGGGGTGGCAAGACGTACAAAATGCTAAGAACCTAAGACGGAAGAGGACTATGCTATCACGAATGTTTTACCCCGCACCGCATACACTTACCGATACCGGTGTTCTAATGAAAATTATAATATTGTTGATATTTTTATATACTCGCAGACTTTAATCTGTCAATTAAAATTTCACAGACAAAATCACAATAACGCACTTTTTAATCCTGTAACAAAATTCTATACTGGTACCCGCTACATAAGACATCTCTCTACACAACTCTAATAATTTCAAAACGAGAACATAAGCTTATTTGATGCTCACTGATTGGCTGAAATGACTTGTCAAAAAAAATCACCAATCACGAGGCACCCGCCATGGCCATCGCGATCATGTTTTTTTTTAATAGGTCAGTTTTAGTTGAACGAGAAAGGTTACATCAAAAATAAAAAAAAATATTGGAGAATGACGATTAAAGTAACAAATGTTTTTCCGAGTTTTGCTCGTATAAAAAGTATCGTATGCAATAGTTACACAATTAGGTCTTAAAGTCTCGTACCTTACATAGGCCACTCGGCAAGCCTCGTGACCTAAACGCGGTACTCGACTTTAAGAACCTCTATTGTGCAACGATTGCATAAAATACTATACGAATAATTTCTACGCATACAATGGAGACGTTATGATATGAGCATACATATATTACTGTAATGTAACCTCCAAATTTGTCCACAGACATGAAGGCGATAATGCCCGCATCAGCCACAGTGGCCGCCGGGGCGGACGCCGCGGCCCGAGCGCGTTGCCACCGCGAACAACTGCAGCGGTGCTCGCACGCCGCCTGCCTGGCGCTGCACCTGTTGTGGCGCATGGCGCAGTGCACCAAGCACAAGGAGGAAGGTATGCAAACCGCTTCTGCCGTTCCTGCCCGTCTAGCACAACTATGGTTCGCGACTCATGTCGATCGACATATCATCACCAGTCACTCTCTCATGATACTGTACAGAAAGGGATAAGTAGCATATCTCGCGCGAAAAAGAGTCGCGTCTCAAAGTTGTGCTAGAGGTGCTGCATGTGAGCAAATATCTACCTATCTATCAGCCACGTACGTCCACTGCGGAACATAGGCCCTCGCCATAAAGTGCGATCCTGTGCAGACTGCATCCATTGCTTCCCCGCTACCCTCACGAGTTCATCCGTCCATCTAGTCCAGGCCCGACCCACGCTGCGCTTTCCTAATGGTGGTCGCCACTCTAGGGCTTTGCTGCCCCAACTTTCTTGTAGTTTCTATTTTATTCTTATATCTTAAAATACACTTTTAATATGTTTTCTTCGAGAACTAGATATAGTTAAGTTCATATCATTGTAACAGTTAAGTACTTATGCTTTCTGAAAAAATTACTTATTGTTGAGTTTCTTTCGGCGTTTCTTCTCAACAGTGGTCTCTTGTGAAATGCCGGTAGACCTCAGACATTTAAAAGTGCCCTTGTGGCCTTCTTGCAGAATAAAGTTCATTATTTCATTATTATTATTATTTCCAACGGCCGTCCATTCTCCGGGCTACATGGCCTGCCCATTGCCACTTCAACCGTGCAATCCTGTGAGCTATATCGGTCACCCTTTCTTCTTCTACGGATACCCTCATTTCTGATACAGTGAGCAAATAATAACATTCAAAATATATTGTTTTTTGTGTAACATATTTTGTTAATTAATTTACCCTAAACTTTTATTCTTTACGGTAGGTGGAGCTTCGATAAGGCATGCAAGGTGTCAAGTTGTTTGAAAATTTAAAGGCATTCGCATCGGCTCAGTGGTCCCATAGGTAGGACACCCGTGTTGGGTTCGAACCCCACCTGAACCATAAAAATTGCCGCGGATGCATCCCAGGATGAACATAAATTTTTTTGTCAAAGCTGGCAGAAACCAAAACTTTGGTCGTTAACTTGTAAATAGTCTGGTTAGGTTATTATTTTGATGATTCGTAAAATTATTTCATAGGTCCTTTCGAAGTTCCAGAACCACAGTTCTACTTACTAAACTAAAAATGTAATTGATTGTTTTAAGTATTATTTTCGAACAAAATACTTACTTTTGAGTTTCTTTCGGCGTTTCATCTCAACAGCAGTCTCCTCATGGGAAATGCCGGTAGATTCACAATCTGACTTGTAAAAGTGCCCTTGTGGCGGCCTACCTACTGAATAAATTATTTCATTTCATACTATGTTTCTTTCTGCAGCGCCCGCTCTAAACGGAACGTGGCAGGCGACGCCGGGGCTTGTGACCACAGAACTCCGCAAGGAGCTGGCTTCCACCTTCAGCGAGCGGTTCACCGACAGTCTGCTCGACACCGCAGAGGTGAGTGCCAGATTTCAGTGGCCGATTAAAAGGCCTTATTCCTTTGAAATCATTTTTTTGACGTGATAACGTCTTATAAATCGATGAACGCCGGCTGCACGCACGAACAAGCATGACTCATTGTCACGTTCCGCCTGAACGGAGCGTACAAGCGAGAGTGCGGAACAAGCGATAGAGAGGCACGATCGGCCTAAGCGTTCGGCTTGTGACGCATCTATCTCTCTTCCATTCCATCGGCCGGCATACTTTATCAAGTAAAATTATCGTCCGTAGACCGACTTTACAAACAAACAATTTTTTTTGCAAATATGGTGACTCGGGGCTATTGTAGCTATGGGGTTATTGTATCTTATTACCATTATAATGGTCTGTGTATATATAGGATACACAAGACAATACAATGGTCTGTGTATCCTATATATACACAGACCATTATAATGGTCACAGACCATTATAATGGTAATAAGATACAATAACCCCATAGCTACAATAGCCCCGAGTCACCTTATATTGATAATTTCAACCAACTTTTTGAAGTGAATAATACTTTCCCCCGAGTTCTAGGTAGTAACGTAGCTATTTCATGCTTTTATTGCGTGCATTGGAAAATAAGTTGAAAAAACAAATTTTCCGCGTGAATTTGGTCAATTTAGAGTAGTTTTTGTAACAAAAATTATCAATGAAAAATTCAAACTGTAGGTTTCAAATATATACCAATACATCCCAATAGCCCTGTTCTAGGTAGTAACATCAATAATATGTTAAGAAACATGTTTGACCATGGAGAAAAATGTCTAAACAATCAGCAATTTAAAAGGAATAAGGCCTCTTAATCCTTAACACATTTTTTTTATATGTATATGATGATTATTTAGGACAAATACAGGGTGCCTCAGGAGGAACCCAAATCATTTTGCCAGCGTATTCCTGAACTCGTGAGGAGTAAAAGATGCTATATGAACCCAGGCCCAAATACGACTATAAAATGTTTCTATGCTTTCATACATCATAAATAAATTATTTTTGTTTCACCAGTAAAACAAAGCTTTAGGACGAGCTGGCAACGCGACGTCCGTCATCTCTTTTCATTCGTAGAGACAGATCAAAGTTTTAATCATAGAGATATTATCTCTTTCTCAGACACTAGGCGATTTTATATGAAGTGTTATGATTTCCGCAGTTTATGTCAGTCAGATAATGTGTCGGTCTTGCTAGGTCATTCTATCATAAAGGTGCATTAATACTGGATTTTTTAAAACAAAAATTTACTTTATAAATTTTATTTTATGGACGTGGTCAGGAACACGCTAGCAAAATTATTTGGGTTCCTCCCGAGTGGATAATACTTTACCATGAGTTCTAGAATGTAACGTAACAGTTTGCTGCGTAAATTTTGCCAATTTCGAGTAGTTTTTGTAACAACTGTTGGTTTCAAATATATACCCATAAATCGCAATAGCCCTGTTCTAAGTAGCAACATTGATAATAATATCATGAAACATGTTTGATCGTAGAGAAAAATGTCTAAAACAATCAGCATTTTTGAACGGATATGGAGCTCTAAGGCTATCTGGATTGGAGCGGAGCGAAGCTGATGGACCAATCGCATTCCTCACATTTAAATGAATTTCTTTTGGTCTTACAAAGACGCAGCCTGATTATTTCATTTTCTTCGCTCCGCTTCTCTGGGCGCCTTAGCTATACATACCCCCCTAGGCAATGTAAGATACTTAGTTTTGTGTACACTGCAAAGACATTGCCTAATAACGATGTGCCTTTATTTTCTGCATGGATAATATTGATACTAAACAAAGAGCGTTGGATATGTCTCACATTGACTCCCATTTCTGAACTTCTTAGTACCCTAATCACATTGGACAGTGTAGGCCATATGTTTCGCAGGAAAATCTCATTTGATTGGTTCAATATATTTTTGTTGCATCTTCTCTTTATACTATAAATAAGAAATTAAAAATATGATATTAATTTATGTTTCCAATTTCAGACGCAGTCGACGCAGCGGTTTTTCCTGGACGTGATCGTCAAAGACATTAAAACGATGATGCAATTTTAATTAGTACGATTCGATCAATTGTTTATCAAAATAAACTCGAGCTTAAAGATTGATTTCGATTGCATTTCATGGTGTAAATCAGCTGTCGGCAACCTTTTAGCAGGCCAGCACCTCTGCCACAAGCGACTATTTCTCGCGCGAGATAATTGCCTGTCTCTTTCTGCGCAGTAATGTGAGAGGGTGACAGGTAGCACTATGTCGCGCGACAAGAGTCGCGAAGAATAGTTGTGCTAGACGAGCAGGGTTCACATCGCTGGCTTAATATTACAAGGTTCTATGTTTGACTTTAGACGAGCTCAAATTTGCCATAATGACATTAAATCTAATTTTAATTAGAGTCAAACCACGCAAACTCTTGCAAGTAAATGAACTGTCAAACCATACAAACTGACTCACCTTGTATGCTTTGACAGTTCATTTGCTTGAAAGGGTTAGTCTGACTATACCCTGAAAATGTAACATAGAACCATGTCATATTGGGCCAGCGACATGTCGCTGTATTGCCGGTTTCTACGTCACCCTAGTTCTCTACACGCGGAGTTGCCGAACTTGGGCGGATATGATAGTGCGGCATTTCGATGCAGAGACTCATACTTCGGCCAACTTCGCCTCGGTCATCTACAATAGTGTCGAGCCGGGATTACAGAATAGTTAAAAAAAATAAAACTAGACTTCTATGACAATGATAATTGATAAGATAACCCTTAAATGCATACACTGATAGTAATTTTATTTCTGAAATGAAATCCACGTCAATTTGAGATTTCGTGACAATCTTGACAGTCTTTAGTGACAATATTCAGATCATGACTTGTGTCAATTCAGTAACGTGTAAATATACATCATCATGCATTTAAGGGTTAAAATTCCGTTTTAGAAACGTAGAATACTGTAAAATTAAGGTACCGCGGTCCGTAGTATTGTTAAGGTTTTTTTATTAATTACTATTTTATACCAATATAGTCAACCGCTAGGAAGAGTCGGTAACCGCTGAAGTAGATATTTAAGAGCTTAATCTACTGAGTTCGACAAAATATGTGCGAAAATGTGATCTGAATACGACTCAATTAACAACATGTTCAAATAGTGTTTAATTTGTTGCGACAACTTTTTACAGCACGAGTGTCATGATGTCTTTGTCAATCTTTTTATTGTCATTGTAAAATTGTAATATATAGATGAAGACTAAAAAGTTTGCTGCCTTAACTCATTTAATTTAAATTTGTATAAATTTTTCCATTATACGATGACAAATGAACCATCAAATAATTATATCTTAAGGTAGGTACTGTATTGAGGTTCATTATACTGCCGTGCTACGGTAAAAGGACGTATCTTACTATGACGTCCGTATAAAGATACGACCTTTTACCGTAACACGGCAGCATTGTCGTTAATTTTTGTCGCACAACGGAACTTTTTCCGAACGCTTCTTTCCCGGGCTAACTAAAAAGTTCCGTTGTGCGACAAAAGTTAACGACACAATAATGATAATGAACCTCGAAACAGTACCATAAGGTATAATATTCGATTTGGTTAATTTGTCGTCGACGACACGTCGTACAATGGAAGAATTGATACAAATCTTAATTAAATGAGTTAACCCTTAAATGCATGGTGTAAGATGCAGCTTACATAAACAAAAATGAATTACTGGTTGATAACAAGAAACATTTATTTGAAATAAAATAATATTTTATAGTATTGTCTTTTTTTAATTCATGCATTTAAAGGTTAAGGCGGCAAACTTTTTGGTCTTCACCCATATATTGATTTGGTGTTACTTTCGACCTAGTTTCAAATCATTCACGCACCGAATACCCCGGGTTATGATTATCACACAACCCAAACGATTGTCGTTATTTGATTATACGCACTTGAAAATATGAAAAAAGAGCAGCGAAGTCTAAGAATCAGCACAGATATGATATGACGTTACCTTGTGGAAAAATTGACAGACGCAACCTACAAAAATAACAGTGGTACCATTTCCAGATTAAATCCGTCTTAGTATAAGTAATAGTCCCATTGTTTGATTTACTGCGCTGTGACCGATTACTTGTCGCCTACGCTCTTTTAGAATGAGGTACTTTTCAAATGGATTTTTTAATATTAAATTGTGATATTTTAGAAAATTTAAAAATGTGGTTTGTTATTTTTTTCCTCTATTTGATGATATCGCAAAAAGGCCTGGTTAAAAAAAATGACAATTGAGTTATACCTGATAATTAATGACATAATAGTATACAAAACTTGAGGCCGTGTGCAAGCAGTGGTCCAGGCTTAGCATGAGCTCATAGTCATTAGTAACAACATGCTTAGAGTAGTTCTCCTATTACCCGCTGGATGGCGTCGATCGATAGACAGGACAGTGGTAGAACGCGCTAACGATGTGTTCCCTAGAAAGCATAAGGGCGATAGCTATCACAGGTTAGTTGCGGAATCTCGGTGGCTCGTCCGAGGACGAGCCACAGTGTACAGCAGTGCAAAGGGCCCTTCGGGCCCGCAAGCTATAAAAATAACAAAAAAAAAATGGTTAGTTACGGATTTAAATATGTATAAATCACGGTTGTTACATTTTCATGTACAATTTTATGAAGGACTTATTCTCGGCTAATACGAGGATTAAGTGCCTTGAGACTCTTGAAGTAGAGACAAATTATGTACGGCGATGTGTATACGCCATATCGTATAATGTCATAACGTCGGGGATAGTGCAATACCGCGTAAGTAACAATAACAAGTGTAGATACGAATCAATATTCAAACAAATGCAAAGTATTTTATTGAAATGAGAGCTTTATTGCACTATCCCCGACGATATCGTCTATTGCACCATGGTCAATACATAGGTAAGCTATTACGAAGTAAATCGATACTATTATGACACTGGTATTGAAAACCAGTTTTCTATAGAGGGGGTCATTATTTTAGGGAACATTTTAACAGCGCGATGCAGGTTTTGTATAGGCGCGCATAGCCAACTGTTGGTAATATTTTCTTTGTCCTCTCCATCACGCCGAAAAAGATGTACTGCTATAACCAGTTTTGGTACGCTTTTTACCCGACTACAGTAATTAGAATAAATTACTCGGTCACCTTCTATATAGTACATTATATAATTTTATACAGAGCTAAGATTTAATTCCAATTTCGCGTACTGCGGCGCCATCGCTCAAACGTTTCACGACGTGAGAGCAATGAAGGTAAACTGAGATGCCAAATTCGATTTTCGTATCTTGGAGTACAGGTAGAGTCCCTAAAGGCGGTCAAACAATTTGATTCATTCATGTAAGGTTAGACTCACTCAAACAATTGCGTATTGCGAGCGAATTTTGTATGTAGACGATCGCGCAGCGAGTTTGCCGCGACGCTTATTTGTACAGAAAACTCGCTCGAAAATCGCAAGTGTGATAAGGCTCTTACTATGCTTGTTTGGAAGAGGTCAGTCAAACATTAACGGGTTTGGAGCTTGTTTGATGAAATTTCATATATTTGTTGTGTATGACGCGCCATTTGATCGTCTTCCGTCGCGTTTGCAACTCTGCATAGTGTTGCGCAAG
Organism: Apotomis turbidana; assembly: GCA_905147355.2. NCBI lineage: Eukaryota > Metazoa > Arthropoda > Insecta > Lepidoptera > Tortricidae > Apotomis > Apotomis turbidana. The sequence continues at coordinate 49,495,295 of LR990280.1, read as the reverse complement.
ATTATTTAGCGGGAGCTTGTGTGTGACGAAGATGTCGGACGAAGATATTGAAATTTAAAGCACGGCGTTGTCAGAACGTCAATTTAATTCGTTAGCATTATCATTATTTGGCGGTGTACCGTTTCACAACCGTTCAAACCGTCATCAAATATGTAAGGTTTCAATCAAACTGTTTGACCGTCTCGTGGCCCCTTAAGACAATAGTTATTTTCTTTATCTCATTTGGTCATCGCGATTATTTTTGCTATAAGTTACAGTTTAGGTTTAAAGAGATGGGTCGACTAGGCATCCTTTGCAGACTAATCGTCTAGGCAGTGAGTAGGCAAAAATGCCGAATATTTATAGACTGTCGACAGACTAGTTTTAATAAGGGCTTTAATATAAATAATTACTTTTCCATAAGTTATAAATAAGCTCCTAAAAATATAGAGAATAAAACTATAACCAGAAGTCCCTAAAGTTACGGAAGTCAAAGGGTCCGCAACTTGTAAAGCTGAACCCTGATAATGAACTTTAACTTTGATACGGGACAAACTGAACTAGTGACATAAAACTTTGTGTTCACACAACACACAAACGTGGCGCCAACCTTTTTTACATGATTCTTTTTTGCTTATTGCCGTTATGATATTAAATATACGTCCTGGCGAAAACTGTTAATTTTGCCGTATTAGGTACGTCGTAATTGATCTTTAACTGTAGATATGATCAGTTTTGAAATGTACCATAATTGTATTTATTTCTTGAAAGGAGAGTAGAGATGAAATAATAATTAATACCTTGAATTTGTGGAGTTAGTTAAAAATGTCGTGGATAGGATAAGTATATAAAGAGTTCGGGAGAAAAACAAGGAATATTTCGTTTCGTATGGGGAAAGAATGTTCTCTAGAACATTTCCCATACAAATCAGGAAACGTTCTCGAGAAAGGGACATCTCTAAAGGAGTGTATTAGCGTATTTTCTGAATAAAGAACTTTAAGGAATCATCGTATGTTTTTCTACGTGTGGAAAAAAATATACGCTTGACGACGCGTTTGGCTCGGTTTGTAGACACCTGAGCCGGCGGTCCCGGGTTCGAATCCCGGCCGGGGCAAATATTTGTGTGATGAACTCGAATATTTGTGCTTGGGTCATTGTTGTTGTATTTATTTAAGTATATATTTATCTATATGAGTACGTATATCGTAGTCTAGTACGTACCCACAACACAAGCCTTCTCGAGCTTACTTTGGGACTAGATCGATTTGTGTGAGGTTGTCTGATATCAAAAAAAATATATATATTCCTTGTTTTTCTCCTGAACTCTTTATATACTTATCCGCGCCATTTTTAACTAAATCCACAAATTCAAGGTTTTGATTATTATTTCACCGTTTGTTAATTATGTTTTATAGAATAAGTAAAGTTGTACTTTGGAGAACTACTTTCGTTGCCAATTTTTAATGTAATACCTAGTTGTTAAGTAATTTCTTACAAATGTAAATATACCGAAATTCCAACAGAAACATAGCCAGCTGTACTAACATGTTTCGTATAAAATGTCATGCAATCATAATTTCAGTTCATATTACGTGCCTAAGCCTCCGCGATTTTGTCAATTTTATTATGAGATGCGTAAGCGTGAAAGCTTAGCGAAATCAATATCATTGTGAGACAAAGTTCTAATATTGCAACTGGAAATATATTTACCACTTTATATACGAGTTATGATATGACAGTTCTCAACTATGAGGGTATAATTTGTAAAGATATCCTTATTTCATTTTAAAACCGTGTACGAACAAAAACGTGGTGAACACGAAATTGTATGAATCGTCCTGTACCCCCTATCATGAGTTTTCAGTGACAGACTGACAGTACTCGCTACCGAATGCTTAAACGATTTGTATTGAAAATTGTAGTTCTATAGAGTAACCGCTAGTGGCGTTTTACTATTTTCCATTAAAATCGTTTACGTTGTCGCTAGCGAGTACGGTCACTTTAACTCCTGGTAAGAGTACTGTTGTGATTGATGTTATTTAACGCACGCACATGCGAATTAAGTGTTTGATGCTTGTTTTTATTCGTTCGTCTGTACACGGCTTAAGAAAATTAATAAAATGTTCAGCAGCGCTGTTTACAGATGAAATAAAATGTTGAAATGGTCACGTCACCCGAGGCCGGTGCCTGCCTTGTCTGGCCAAAGCAAGACTTAAAACTTTAGATTGACCACGGCGGTAATTTGTAAAAAAAAAGCATTTATTTCAGACAAATTAATCCATATATTGTTAGTATTACAAAAATAACTTAAATAACTATGTTAGTGCCTAAACTAATGTGTTGCTGGTTGAGAGGTCCAGTGCCTGATTAGGACACTGTCCCATCTCTCCGCTACGACAGTCAGTAGACTGTGGCGGCTGTCGGGCACTGCGGAGCGTCGCGGCGCAGCGCTTGCGCAGCGCTTGCGCAGCGTCGCGTGGAAACCGTCCACATGCGCGTCTGCGAACATGCCCGACGCACTGCAGTACCTCGGCAGCCGCAACAGCACCCGGAACGATCTGTGACATTCACGCATTCACCGCCCAAGGTTTGTAATGTTCTGTTAATATTAAGTTTTGATTCTAGGTTTCACTCAGTGTCTAGGTAAGCAGTTTGTAATATTGAATAAAGTTTGATTATTTACTAGTTGTTTTCATTATCATCAAATTCGTTCGTTGTGTAAGTTCAGTATTACAATAGGTTTTCAATCATGCAAAATCTGTCGTAAGCCGTCTCTGAAGTTAATCTACATCCCTCTACTGCGCCTGTTAAAACGTTGACAAGGGGGATTCACTCCGCGCCGCGGGTCAAGAAATATACCTACAAATTTTGGGTCACGATCGTGACCCATCGCCCCGCCTTCATTCAGCTAGGGTCGGCACGTTCGAAGCAGAGCCAACGCATCGATTCATATATCTTTATGATTATTTATTATTTTTAGCAGACTTTAAAAAGAGGGAGATTCAGTTGTTCATCTGTATTTAATCTCCTTGTACGTATGATCACAAATTTTCTCCGTAAAATGTAAACCTATTTTTTTTATTTATTAATGAGAATATACAACTATGGTTTTCCCATTGTCATTAAGTCAGGATCTGAAGATGGGACACTTGCCTATCAGATCTCAGAATTACTTCAACGCTGACATATGTGTTTTCCTCAATGAACATTTATAGCCAGTAGGTAGGTATGGCAGTGCCAACTGGATCTCAGGACTGGTTCAATGTAGACAAGTGTGGTTTTTGTTTTCTCTTTGTGGTTTCTGTACTTACTTTAATGAACATTTACAGCCAGTATCATAAAATTTAACTGATGGAAATATCCACTGGATCTCAAGATTGGCTCAACGCAGACATAGCGGTTTTCACATTTCGATACACCTCTATAAATATTTAGACCCAGTATCATAAAATTTACCTGGTGATATATGGATACGTCAAACCAATCCCAAGATCCAGTAGACACTCTTAGAGCCCATCATCATAAAGATCGAACCAGGTCCGACTTATTTTGGATGTATTTATTAAAAGTTGCATGTAACAACAAATACCGAGAATTAGGTTCCCTTTTGTTCGTGTAGGGAACCCAACCCGCCCGACAGAACCTACAACCAACATGCAACACCGTCACACGTCATTCAAAATTACCAATTAGATACTATAGTAGGCTAATTCCTATGCAAATGCGGTAAATAACAAAAGAGTGCGGTTTCTGTAGTGTCTTTATTCTGTGACGTTGGCAACTGACAACTAAACCCGCACGGCCCGGCACCGCATCGAGCCGTTCATTCTTTGTATGACATTTCAAACTGCAACAACCCACCTACCTATCAAATCCGTAACGGCATCAACTCGTCTAGACCTAGACACGCTAACGGCGTGTGGACAATATGGCGTCACCACGCTTGCGGAGATGTCACGACTGCACGGCCAGCGGCAGCGGTGAGCGTCGAGCGGCAGAAACAAAATCATACTTTTGTATGAAGCATGCTACGGTGCCGCTCTCTGACTGGGTCGCGCTTATAACTAGTCGCCCGTATGTTCTGTCATAAGGACACTTTGTAAAAATTAACTTTTTATTTTATTGTTCAGTTAAAAAAAACACTAGGCGAATATCCGCAGCGGTGCAGTGCAATATACACTCTTATCTATGAGTGCAATTACCGCGATACGATTTTCTTTCTGCGTCCACTCCATCCTAAAGGTAAGCGAAACTTTAAAATCGAACACGCGATTTTTTTGGCTATGCGTACTTACTTATTCGAATTTAAAAATGTTCTCGAGAGGGAGATTTTTTGAGGCCCCTATTGAGATCATCCATTGAATCAACGACTAGAAAAACACGTAGGTGCTTTGCTTAACTGAATGAAAATGAGTTTTCATCGTTCGTTAAACTCCGAATAAACAGCCTGCACTGCTAGAATGATTAGTCAGCTGGTTAACAAGTCGCCGCCATCCATCGTTCCGACAAGTCGGCACAGATATGTACGGCTGTATCACACTGGTACATGCTGCGTTTTCCAGTTTGCAGACGCCACTTGAGAAACTTTCAGCCCCAACTATGCACGTCAACAGCTTGTGTGGGGTGCTACGTAACAGCACTGCGCACATGTTTGCGGACGATCTATGTACTTTAAGACCCGGCACGTCCCGCCTGGTACAGCAAGATATAGATGAAGTCGTTAAATGGTCTCATGATAACGGCATTATATTAAATTCTGATAAGACAAAACTGTTGATTATACAGTCACCATATATTTGTAATACACAGACGCATCCACCCTTGTTCACTCACACCTTCTCTTGTTTACACAATAACCGAAATATTGTTAATGTCTGCCCATTGAAAAAGTAAATTCTGTCACTTACCTTGGTGTTAAAGTGGACTCAAGCTTCTCTTGGAATGAACACGTTAGTTTTTTATGCAGTAAATTAAGAATTCTTCTTACTAAGTTCTATCATTTGAGTTATAAAACTCCGCAAAATATTCTTAAACAGCTACCTATATTTCGCCTTGGTGGACTCAGTGCTGAGCTATGCTCTCGATTCCTATGGTCTAACTTATAAAACATATATAGATAAAATAGAGCCATTGCAAACAGGGGGTCCCAAGCCGAAGAAGTTACTTTTAGTACTGAGAGTGAACAATAGATGGCTCTACCGTTAACATTTGTAAATTAATAAAATATGAATCAGCCAAATTAAGCAGACTTTTTGTGATTAAAATAAACTATAGCATATTTTATAAACAAAACCTAAAATATAAACTGATTTATCATCTTATTTCGAAGAAAACAATAATCATAAATAATCAACCGAGAACAAGAAAGTGTTAGCTATGTTTCAGCATCCAAGCATTCGTAGTTGTTTGCAGTGGTAACGCTAGATGGCGTTTTATGTGTATCCCATTGTTGCGCTCACACACAGCCTACGACGGGGTGGCCATACCAATAAAAAAATGTCAGTTTCCCGGCTTTTTGAAACTCCAAATCGTACCTTGAGCGCCCCTTTTACAATCGTCGTCTCTTTTAAGACTTTTACAATGGAGACTCGTCGAGCTTATTATGATTGGAGGACTAGTTTATTTTAAACTATGCACGCTTAAGAAGATGAAAAATAAAGAATATATAGATGAATAAACCAATATTAATAATTTGTACCCAATCCCATAGGTAGCATTGCATAGATCTTATTATTTTTTTTGGATTTCGTCCGATTGTGTTCAAACCCGTCCCTTAATGGATTAGGTATGCACTTTGCGAAATTTCCGAAAACGTAAATCCGTTCTGGCAACACTATGAATCTGTCAACTGGGCATTCCATTCCTTCCAGACCGTTACTTCTGACAGTGCTGCAAACTCTCCTGATTTGTCAGATTATAAATATATGATTTTTAAGAATCTTTAGTATTACTTTTTGGAATCGAACAAATCTCCTAATTTTAAAAAAGTTGTGTAAATACACCATATTTAATATAAGTGTGCGGTCATTTGGCAACGTTGACATCCGATAATTGTCAACCGATTTGTGAGTGGAACGAAACGCGACTGATTCTGACGAATCTGAATATTCTGAATGGCTACTCCGATGTTCGATATTCGGCCAGCGTATAGTGCTGTCCCGTTTACTCATATACTTCGACAGAAGATCGAGAGGGACGGCACTATACGACAGTCGAATTTTGAACATCGGAGTAGCCCTACTGATATTTATGACTGGCTGGATTTTTGGACCTTCTTGTTGAATTGAATTGAATTGAATTTCTTTGTTTCGTTGTTGTCGTTCTTGTTTATTACACGTGATGTGGGAGTTTGCAGCACTGACTTGAGATTCGATTTGTTCTGTTATTGTTTGAGTTGAATGTGATTTTATTTTGCAACCTTGCTTTAAGTTGTTTAAACTGACCTACGCCACCTAACACGGACTTGAAGCAAATTCTTATAGATACGACATCAAAACCGCTCATAGACATTGTTTGGATCTGAATACCTTCGTCTTCTTATCTTGGGAAAACTGACAAACGAAATGTCTAATTGCGGTAAGTTTTTATTTTCTATATATTGGCCCACTCAGGTATATGACTTAATGTCCTATGTCCCCTGGATGGGACTCAGGTATATAGGTCCACTTAAGCATATAGGTAGGCGAGTCCACTTAGGTATATATGTAAGTGTTATCTTTAAGACAAACTTAACATTTGAAATAAAGTACATATCGACAAACAAATCACATTTTTATTCTTTAAAGAAACAAAGTGAATAATTAATAAGACCCTAGTCCAAAATTATTGTAATTTGTAAGATAGTAGAACATCATTCAAATCAAACAAATTACAAAGTCACTGAGATAATATCAGTCAATGAGATAAGCACTTACTTAAAATTAAACTATTTGCTTGACCTTCAAATGCTATGTTTTCTGTAATGTTAGAACTTCATACTGCCTTATCAATTTGTAAAGAATGAAGTTAATTCTATTGGTGTTTGTATGTTAAATATTTTATCTAAGTACATTGATATTTCTCAGGACCTGCGCTACAAAAAAGTTGTGTTCATTGGTTACCCATTTATTTATTTATTTTTTTTCCCAAGTTAAGTGAATTGTGAATTCTTTTAGAGAAAAAAGTGATCCTATTTAGCCTTTAACCATTATTGTGTTGATTTAGACCTGTTCATATAGAAAAACAAACTACTAATAATTATTATTATTGTATTTTATTTATGTTAAGATACTTAATTTTCTGTTTTAGGAAGCATGACCATAGAACATTTAAACCATGATGAACTGCGTATAACAGATATCTGTGGATCAATCATTTTGAAAATAAAGTGCAAAATGAAGTTGGAAAAAAGACCCGCATTACAAAGAAGTGGACGCTATGGCTGGAAGCTATAGGACCAATTGTCAACTTCATCTTCTGCGGTGTCAGTTGATGGTCCATCAACCACGAGTGGAGTACCTTCATATCCTCACACTTCTGCGGCCAAGTCCATAACGTCGTCACAAGATGCAGCTCTGAAAGCCTGTTCGGTTCTGTATTCTGGGCTGGCGAGGCAAAGTGTGCGCAGAGAAATTTGATTAGTTTATAATTGAATTATGTACATGTGTTTTGCTCAATAATTAAGTTGAATTGGTACTTTTTGCAGATAAAAATCAATTTTTGTTGATTTATATAACACATTGTAATTTTCTTTGAAACGGTCGCTTATTGTTTTTTGTACATATTAGTTAAACAAATGCATACCTATATTTTTTTATAATTTTAACATTTAACATGACTTTCTAATGGAAAACTTATTAGTAGTCATAAAAACGATTTTTGTTAAATGAGAAAGAAAAAGTTTTTACATATAAATTTATATTAGGTACTTATCATATTTGTCTTATCATTAACCTATTTTCGTAAAGGTAAGTACGCAAGTTAGTGTTCATGCTGTTACTTATACTGTTACTTTTATAAAATTTTGTCAGTTTGTGAAAACTAGCCAAGTCAAATCTTGATATTGAATTACACCCCAAGCATTGAGTATGTCGCATGTCCTTGTATCTAAAAAATTTAGTGCAAAGAACTTGGCGCCCATATAGATCTCAATTCTTTTGTCGGCGAAGCTTGTCTCTTAGCAAAATTACTCTGCTGGGTTTTTAGGGTTCCGTACCTCAATCGAAAAAAACGGAACCCTTATAGGATCACTTTGTTGTCCGTCCGTCCGTCCGTCTATCTGTCAAGACTCTTTATTTCGAGAACGCGTTGAGGTATCCAGTCGAAATTAACATAATATACTCAGGTTTGCGGTTCCTTGAACCTGTGAAAAAATTTAACTTCTACGTTAGCGTGAAAAAAGAGATACGGCCGTTTATATCGCAAAAAATGTACATTTCGACACTCTCAAGGGAATCACAATGATAGGGTACTTCCCGATGACCTAGAACTATAAAATTTGGCAAGTAATATCGTCACATACTACAAATACTTATCAAATCTGAAAATTATACATTTGTAAAAAAAATATTAAAAATATAGTCCCTTTAATACATCAAATTTGAAGAAGTCGGTTGCGTTATGTTTGCACGTCATTAGTATGCGGCGTCATATATCTCAGGTGCAAACTTAACTCAACAGGCTAATTAAGATGAGATAAGTGAAAGTGTGTACGGAACCCTCGGTACGCGAGTCAGACTCGCACTTGGTCGGTTTTATTTCTTTTATTGATGAAATTTGGGGTTCTAGTTGTTCTAAAGGATCTAAATACATAAGCTAAATTTCATGTTTTTATCTTAAATAGATTTGGAGTTATTGGGGGGTGCGTGTGCTAGCTCTCTCTCTCACTGAGCGTAAACGTGAGCGAGATGGAAGTACATGGTCGGAAGCGCGGAAATCATGTTTTTTGAGTTGTGTCATAAACGTGTGCATTTTATATTGAAAATACTTTTACAGTTTTTGAGAACTTATAATAAAATTGTGCATCTATTAAGCTAAAAACATTGTTAAGGGTTTTGAAGATCCAACCGATAATATCTAAAAATAACGGCCAAGAGCATGTCGGGCCACGCTCAGTGTAGGGTTCCGTAGTTGCCCATCCTTCACAATAGCCGAAAATTACGAGAAAGATTTCAAGTTCTATAAAAAGGTCGTCAACGCCAGTAACAGTAATTACTTATTTATTACCTTCTGGAAGTTATCGATTATACGCACCAGATTGAGCGAAATGTTTTAATACAGTATGGCACTTAACTAATATGTGTAACGTTCGAAGTATAAGGACACCGCGTGGCACTTACGTCATTTTAAAGAAAATTATGAATTTTTGCGATAACTCAAAAACAGCTCGACCGATTTTATTCAATATAGTTTTCATTGAAAGTACTTATAAACCCTCATTTTCATGAATTTTTCCATATTTTTTTGACCGTGGTTGAAAAGTTAGAGGGGGGGGGGACACAATTTTTATAATTTTCGGAGCAAATTTTACAAAACTGCTGATTTTATCAAAAAATAATGTTTGGAGACCCCTATTATTTTTCAAAGACCTATTCAACGACACCCCACACATTAGTGTTGAAACGAAAAAAAAATCACCCCCACTATAGGTATCGCTCTTTAGCGATAAGACGGCCTGTTGTCTACCGTTATTAAAATTATTGTTCTGTATTGAACTTGTAAATTTTTTTTGGTGTGCAATAAAGCATTTTGTATTTTTTTTTGTGTTCGGGTACGTACCTGAAAAGTTTATTTTTTGGTTTTTATTTTACCGTTATTTCGGCGTAATACATACTCATACCAAATTTCAGCTTTTTAGTACTAATGATCACGGAGCTAAGCCGCGGACGGACAGACAGACGGACATGGCGAAACTATAAGGGTAGTTGACTACGGAACCCTAAAAAGGGTTATGTTTGAGAGATAAAACTATCGAGAAAATTATTACTAATCGTGTTTTCACGCTGACAAGATTGAAGAAAAACTGTTTAAGTTTCTTATATTCAAGGGACAGATTTTTAATCACTATGGATGTTGAGATATAGGATCATTCACCTGACGAATTTTGCATGGGTGGGCTCTTAAGTAGTGTAAATATGACATGTGGTGATTATTATGAAATAAAGCAGACAATGATCCTGTACCTATATTGTTCTTATTTAATATTAAATCAATGCAGGTTCATTCTTATTCTCTAACTTTATCCTTACCGGTCCCAAACATCATTTGAATGTTTAAGAAAAGTGACTGCATTATAAAGTTTTTACAAGATTATGAAAGGAAGAAGGTTTAAACATACACTCAGAAAAAAGGCTTAAGACCTTAACAGTTATGGCCCGGTAAGGATAAATTAGAAAAAGTTACATTTGTTGATGAGAATGACTCTCCGAACGAATACAGTTACCCTTCAACCACCCTTATACTGTGCTTCAACCTCCCAGATTACTGCACAGAAAAATACACTCAATTATCTCGCGCGAGAAATTGTAGTTTGTGACTGTTGAGCTTTGTGCTTACGAAAAAAGGTATAGATATTATAGTATATATAGGTACGGCCCGTCTGAAAGAGATGCCGATACGATTCAAGGTCAGTGCGCATAAGACATTGAGATGCTACTCGTACGATGCCTGCAAAAACGTTTTCTGCATTGACTTGCGTCCGCGCGTGACAGAAAAAGACGCCATCTATCGATCATGTGACGTTATAGTTAGGCTATAGAACAAGACAGCACGCACATCATGTTCCCATTTCTTATTTAGATGGCGTGACCGAGACGCATAAATCGCAGTCTCACTACTGCCATCTGTTGGATAATCGACGGAAAGAAAATAGCCAGTTGAATAGCCAGAGTTAGGGTCGTTCCATTTCCTTGTACCGCTTCGTCAATCTGTACTAGTATAGTATTATATAATCTGTGATTGCAAATAAGGTTCCTTAAATTACTCGTAAATAATAAAACAAAACAAAGTTGTGATGGTAATTATTATAAACTATTTAAAATTCTCAAGATACTTCCTGTTCGCATTAAGCATAAATACCTACTTTTAACAAATAACCATAGTAATCTGGAGCATAGTTTAGTACTGGTCAACCATAAACATAGTACCATGTCGGTGATATCAGGTAAATACGAGGTACCAAGAGTAACTAAGTATTTTGGAGACAGGACATTAAATAAAAGATTGCCATATTTATTTAACAGCCTACCTGATGACATCCGCTCGGAACTAGGCAAAAATAAATTTAAAAAACTCCTTAAAAACATTTCTTAGAAACCCTTCCATAAAGTAAGTAGACGTAATAGTAGATAATATTTTAGTATTAATGTAAGACAAACATTTTGTAGAGACTCTCCTGCAGACAAACTGTGCAAACAGTTTTGCAGAACTCTGTTCTAAACATATTTGTAAACAAAAGTCAAATAAAGATTTTTATTATTATTATCTCCTTTATTTATTTTAATTCTTAGGCTAGGTTTTTACAATAAATATCTGTATATAAAAAGTAAAATACTATAAAGAAATTACAAAATATATAAACGCCGGCAGCGGGGCAGGGCCCAGGCTACCGGTGGTTAGGGCTGCAGAGAGAGGAACCTCCTGACGATGCGCGCCGTGTCCAGGAGTACTGCCTTCTGTATCTGGCCCTTGATCCAGCCACCTAGCGAGAGTCTCTTAAGATGTTTGTCGAGACTCTTCGCTATAAGACCGTTCGCCGAAACGACTATCGGGACAATGATCGTCGAGTCAACATCCCACATGGCGGTCACCTCGTGAGCCAAGTCAAGGTACTTGCTGAGTTTGTCCTTCTCAGCGTTCACGAGGTTCTCGTCATGGGGGATGGTGATGTCGACGAGCACTGCCTGGCGCTTGGATCGATCTACCAACACGATATCAGGCTTATTGGCTACAATAGTCCTGTCCGTGATGATAGATCGATCCCAATAGAGCGTGGCATGACCATTCTCAAGAACTGGCAACGGTGCGTACTTATAGTACGGCACCTCAGACCCCACAAGACCATATCGAAGAGCAAGTTGCTGGTGAATAATCCTGGCTACTTGGTTATGTCTGTGCAAGTACTCGCCGTTACCAAGATGAGAACAACGGGAGATTATATGCCTGAGTGACTCACCGGGACGGCGGCATGCCCGACAAATGTCGACCGTACCGTCCTTCAGGATATATCTCCGGTAATTGTTCGTCATCATTACTTCGTCCGCAATTGCACAGACAAAACCTTCGGTTTCCCCGAAGAGATCCCCGAAGCGCAGCCAGTTCACCGACGCGAGCAGATCTACATCGGGCCCCGTAAGGGCCTTGTAGAACCGCCCGTGTAGCTCCTTGCTCTTCCATACGGCCCTGCGGTCATCGGTGCTAAGCACCTTTGGTCTGCGCCAGTTCTCGTTTGCTAAGGTGAGAGAGGTGATGCCTTTGTCAACTGCTACTACATCGCGATGAATCCCACACTCGTTGTTTAGGAAATACTCCCTAAGACTGCATACCTCGCGGTTATGGAGGTCCTTGGCGTTTAAAAAGCCACGGCCTCCACACTTAGGTACGCGGGATGTACAGTCTCATAACTGATGAGCGTGGATGCCTCATGCGGTGTGTAGTGAGCAGCTGACGGACCCTCGTATCCAGGGCGTCCAGCTCAGTCTGAGTATTATTATTATACGTAATAACAATACAAGTATTTACACTTACAACAATCGTCGGCAGTACGTATGAGTTTTTTAAATAACATTAACATTTTGGGACACTAGACAAACATTAATTTTAAGTAAGTTACTGAAATAATTACTGATTGTTGAGTTTCTTTCGGCGTTTCTTCTCAACAGTGGTCTCCTCTTGTAAAATGCCGGTAGACTCAGACATGTAAAAGTGCCCTTGTGGCCTACTTGCAGAATCAAGTACATTATTTCATTATTATTATATACTTAATAAGTAAACGGGCTGCTGCGGCTGTTCTATCTAGCTGTGGGCAAGGAATCATTTGTCTGGTGTCACCGGGAGTAGAGTTTCCTAATTTTTACATCTCGGCGGCTCGGAATTTCTCGTTTACGGCTGAGAGTCGGTGTTGCCAGCTATGAATTCACATATGGCCAAAATTGTGCAGTCAGACAACCGCTCGCACTATTGTTGTATAGTTGAAAAAAGTAAGATGGCTTAGAAGAAATCTGTATTTTTCGATATGTTTGGTGCGCTTGTCTCGCTGGCGTAGGTATATACATGCCCCGACTGACCTTATCATGCGTTTTTTTGTTAGGCCACAAACAGTCGGAATTTCAGTCCGTTTTCCTAACGGAATGACGGCAGCAAGCGAGACATCGCCATATGATAGACAGAGACAGACTCTTTCTGACATCATTCTGTTCGGAAACCGGTCCGGAACTGTGTAGCTGGGTTAAGTTTGTTTTTGTCGTCAACGGTATACTTACTGTGTTGACGTTAGATTAATTAATAAGGGATAAAGATATTAACTTAGCGGATAATTAAAAGCATCATACCTCACGTCGATACTTGTAGGTAAGGTAGGTACCTATATTTACTAACACGCGACGCAGAGTGAATTCCCTTCGCATCAGGCTGCGTGTTTGTGAAGCCGAAAATAAGTGCATTTCAATCTGAAGAATTTTATTGGTCCATTTTACACAGGTTCGCTCGACGAAAAAGTGTTAAATTTTGCCTGAAAGGCGCTGTTGGCAACATTGCCACAGCCGGGTTATTCCGCCTTCGAGGCTTTTATTATTAGGTACCTACTAATAACAAAAAGGTAAAGCCAAGCTTATACGTTTCCAAGGCAATGTGTCGTAATATGTTTCTCGGCGATGTGTTTTTGTTTTTTGTGTAAATCTTTAGTCGGGCTGCGGGTGTACAGAGTACAAATTGAAATTAGTATTTATTTGTCTAATAAATATTTTAGACACGCTTTTATTGCCGACTGTACTTTTTTATAGAGACTTATAAAATATCAAGCTTATCAAAACTAATCAAACGAACCCTAACATGATAGGTTAATCTTGTATTTTTTAGGATTTCCTAATACCTTTCTGTCTCCATCATTAGATAAGCTCCAAAATACCAAATTATTGGATTGTCACGTGAACTACATACAATACAACAATTCTTTATTGCACTCCAACAAGAAAATGTTACAATTGAAACGTTAATCGTCATCGTCTTATAGCTAGAGCCAGACAAAATTTGGGTAGAGGAATGAGCAAATAATAAACAATAAAAGAGTAGGTGGTGAGATAAAAGATTCAGCAACATAAATAACATACAGGTCATACACATACTTAAATAAATTATATTAGGTAGGTATCATCCTTAACGACGACACGCTTGTCTAAGTTCCGTTGTTTCTACCTCTAAAACTCGCCAAGCCGAAATATTTGCGTCATAACCACATATTTCAAATTTTAAATATATACCTAAACATGGTAATATCGTCTGCAAGTACTAATAAAACAAGTTGCTCAGATTTATTTATATCAAAACGACGAGAGCGCCCAAGAGTGTAACAAATAGGTACTAAAATTATTCAGATTATTCAGCGATGGATCTAAGAGCACTCAGACTGCTAATTGTTAGAGGCTCTTAGTAGGTATGTACGGCTCAAACATCGAGTTTCAGACGAAACTTGCTCCAACAAGCTTAATCCAGTTCCGTACACAAAAGACTAAGCTAAGACCCAGCATTATCTTCAGGTCTTCAAAGTAAAAACTAACGTAGAAAGTTGAAAACAGCTTTCCTCAAACTTTGGCAACCTTGTCCGAGTTTGTCGCGAAATAGTAAGCAAGTTTTAGCTCACTGATAAGGATCGTGGGTCTTTCTAAATAGATTACGCATAAAACGAATGCTACCTAGCAGCGAAATATTTGAAACAAACTGCCTTATTTTCAGGTTTGTAGAACGGGTTTTTGGGTGTTGTTGCTGTTAATGATTCGCTGTTTTTCCGCCGCTAGCGGTACTTTCTTCATCGCTTGCAAAGTTAAGCAAATTCGAGACGCGGACGCGATAGTAAATTTGTATTAAAAGATGTTTTATGTAAGCTCTCAAGTAACAAGTTTATTTTTTCGTGGGGTGTTATGTTTGCGATGAACGGCACCAGAGCAAAGGACAGACAAAGGGCGTAGATTAAAAAGTTATTTAATGTTTTTTGTTTTCCATCTCGAGTTTTTCATTTAGAAATTACTAGATCTCGCGCCGCGACTACGACCGCGTTCAGTCCCAACTTTTACTCAAACTTTCATTGTGGGTATTAATTTTTGAATAATCCCTTTTGTGAAATTCTGCCTTTTTAAGAAAACAGATGTCACTTGAAATGTTGCAATAAAATGTCATCAATGTTGCAATGAAATGTCATCATAACGGGCGTTATAATATAACAGGCTTCGCAGTATATCACGTTTCGGGCGGAACAACTCGAGAGAACTGTAAAGGAATTTCTTACAAAGTTGATAAGCAAGGATTTTTTTTAACATGGCGTCTGTGAACAGCCTAAACAGCTGAATTATATTTTTTTGAGTGGTGTATTTTTTTTATTTTATTGCATTTATTTTCGAGAAAAGCGCTATACATGCTTTAGCCGTGATAGTGCTTTCCAATATACCTATATAAGTAAAAAAACTAACCAAAATATAATTATTATTTATTTTCATGAATTTTTAAGTGAAAATATTATTAAATCTAAAATGTTTTAGGGGGCATACAATTTTGGTCAAAAACCTACTAAAGTTATCGAAAAAAATATGTTCGCATGGCAAATTTACATTTCGCACTTGTTGATATCGAGTTACTTAAAATGGTTAATATATAAATAACTAAATCTACTTCGCTGTAGCATTTCACTGACACGTGTCATACAAACGTCAGCGTTATGATAACAACTCAGAACATACGATCTTTTTGCGACGGAATAGTCGTATATCTGAAGTAATTATGACAGCCGTCTGACTAAATGTGCTTACTTATGACGCTTTAGTCCCACCACTGTACGATTATTTAGCTTTAACAACGGCGCCAAATCGATATTTATAAACGTTTGTATGACTTAAATGGCATACCATAACGTTTTATCGAAAACGTTTGTACAAAACTTATATGACCTATTTTTGTAAGATACATTCATTCTAACATTTCTAACATTACCTGACTTTTAATTGAAATTGACAGTTTTCCTATCGACGATTCCATTTTGTGATTTGTGTAGGGAAGTACATTTAGCATGACCCACGTTTCTCTTCTATCGCAATTCCTTAGTCTTTGTGTCGTCCCTTCTGTCAAGAAATGGTTACATAACAAGGCAATCAAGGCAAATTTGACGACGCGTTTGGCTCGGTTGGTAGACACCTGCCTACTGAGTCGGCGGTCCCGGGTTCGAATCCCGGCCGGGGCAAATATTTGTGCAAAATATTTGTTCTTGGGTCATGGATGTTATCTATATATGTATTTATATATTATGTATATCGTCGTCTAGTACCCATAGTACAAGCTTTGCTTAGTTTGGGACTAGGTCGATTTGTGTATGATTGTCCCTTAATATTTATTATTATTATTATTATTAATCTGCTGGTGTGAGCATCACAGCAGCAAGTCTACAAACTACATACTTATTTATTTAAATAAAACAATTACATATTTATTCCTAACATTTTAGTTAAAACCAAAATAAAAATCGGGCTTATGATGGTTGTTTTTATCGCGCGATAAATAAGTGACAAATCATCCGTCACGCTCTGACAGTGAGTGAGTGTGAGTGACAAATGCTGTATCACTTATTTATCACATGATAAACGCAACCATCATATTATTATGCCTATAATATAGCCTTTATTTTCTCATAAATAAGTATTTTTACAAATATTTGATACATATAATTTTAACTGTGAGGCACCCATTTTTGGGCAAAGGCCTCCTCCAGCTCTTTCCAGACTTTCCTGTCCTTTGCTTTTCGGGTCCAATCAGATCCGGCTATTGGGGCAATGTCATCGGCCCACCGCCGCCTCGGCCGTCCTCGCGGTCGCGTCGCTTCTCGTGGATGCCAGTAAAGGATTCTCTCACTCCACCTATTGTCCGTTGTCCTTGCTATATGACCGGCCCATCTCCATATCATAGGCCTGCTGTTTTAAAATTCTACTAAAACTGAACATAAAAATAAAATTGGGAATGCCTAGCTTCAATACTGGCTGAGAGCCAGTCATTTCTTCCACTAGAAGCTTATTATCTTGGAGACGAGAACTTCGATTTTCATACAGCAAAGCTAACAACCATCTCGATGAACCCAGGCTTTCGAATAAAAACCGCACTCAAATCGGTTCACCCGTATGGGCGCTACAATGCCACAGACAGACACACAGATACACATGTTAAATTTATAATAGCCCTCTTTCTTCATCGGAGGTTAAATATATTTAAAGCGTCATTAATTACTAGACTCTTTAATTAATTAATTACTTAGCATATTAATTACTTTACAACCGAGTTCAAGAAGGAAGACGTTATCTACTCGGTGTAATTTTTTCTCATGATTATTATCTCACTCCGCAATTATGTCCGATGTAAATATATTTTGTTTCTTGTAGGAACCGTCTTCAGATTGGTGACATACATTTTTAGTGAAGATGTGATGACCTGATGACAAAATCCCTTATAAATCGAAGGAATTCCTCAAGCACATCTATAGCGATTATAGCGATTAGAGAGGACTTGGGATAGCGAACACGTTCGGGATCTGTACTCTTACCATGAGTTTACTGCGACAGAACTCGCTAGCGGCTGCGTAAACAATTTGTATGAAGAATTGTAGTTCTACGAAGTGACCGCTAGGAGCGCTGTACTATTTTCAATACAAATCGTTTACGCTGTCGCTAGCGAGTACGGGCACGTTAACTCGTGGTAAGGGTGTTGTATCCTTCAGCGGAACTTCAATTGTCGCGTCGTCGGTGATACTGAGCCTTTGAGGCTTTATACATTTTTAAATGTTTTTATTACTTTGTCACAATATGCCAAATGTATTTATAATTTCAACCCATAAGTGTATAATACTTTTCCTGTGTTCTAGATAGTAATCATAGCTATTTCATGCTTTCATTGCGAGCAGTCGAAAATAAGTTGAAATAACCAGGGGGGGTATTCGACCAATTTTAGAGATATAATGGAGATCTCTCCTTTTCATCGCCATCCGTCACTTTTGACGTGTGCCTACTTGACAAGTGGCGATATCCCTGGAACATCGCAACTTCGTCAATTAGGACGCGCAAAATGTTCGTTTCCTTTGTATGTGACGGCATAAATAACAGGCGCATACTTTAAATTGATCGCGTAGTACGTGAAATTAGTCCGTTACGTTTCGTTCAAAACAGAAATTCATATTCATGAATAACATTTTTGACAATCATTATCGCCTTTGTATTTCCAAAATTGAGATGAGATATGTCACTTTTAAGCTCATCGCATTTAAATGACAGTTCAATGGCGATATAACTGTTATCTAATAGAGATTTGACGTTTGGCGATCACTCAAATGTCAATCTCGAATTAGGTCCCAGTTTTCTGCGTGATTTTTGACAATTTTGAGTAGTTATTGAAACAAAAATTATGAATTAAAAATGTTGGTTTTAAATATATACCAATAAATCGCAAAAGCCCTGTTATAATAGTAACACTGATAATTATGTTTATAGACGTGTATAACAGACTTCAAAATAAACAGACAAGCCAAAAATACCCCATGTACGGATTACATTTTGAATCACCTTTTGAAGGCGGTGCCACTCGATCGAGCATCCCTTCACGAAGCTAAAATGACCAACTTCTTTAACAGAAGTGAAAAATATCGGTTCTTTCTAGTAGTTGATCCGAAAACAAATAACATAAAGGAGTATATCTATCTCAGACTAATTAAATAACATTGTTTTATAACGATCAAAGCTAGACAATTAAAATTTGGTCACTTACTCCTCTTGCCATGAACAACTGCTGATTTTTAGGGTTTTTGATGTGAACGATTACGAAACGTAGACGGGTCTACTCATAACTGGTTTTACCCCTTTTGGTTTAGTTTTGTTGATGGTTTATTCCGCGTTTAGAACACTGTTAAAGTCTCCAATATAATTTTATATCCTTTAGCAAAGTATATTCTATATGTATCACTATCACGTATGTCTATATATTGAAGATCCACTTGCATACATTTTGCTACTGTCCTTATAATAACTAGAAGTTAGCTATTTATTTAGTTTCTTTTCTTTTTAGCAAGGTGGGTGTCGGGCTGAGGGATATTATAGATCTGAATGGCCGTCATTCGGACTCTTCTCTCCAGTAACTCCAATTTACCTTCAAGTTCTGCTATGTATCTCTGATCTTTCCTCCGATTAACTGCAACTTCACGGAGCCTGCTAACCACACACTCTAACTTGTCAGACATAAATTGTATGTTTGCTTGGAGTTCTGTTGTACTCTCCTTAAGCTCTTTGAGCCTGGCGTCCATTGCAGCTGTGAGCTGAACAAATAGTCCTGTCATTTCGTTTCGAAAATCAATAATTTTATCATGATCACGCTTCCTCTTTGGCCGCACAGAAACCCTTATTTCCGACGTATCGGAATCATATGCACATATTTGTTTATTTGTTGCACTTGTACCAGCTTGTTCCGAATAGATGTCCGCGGGGGCGGATGTGGGGGCTTCGATTGGCGGGGGGGTGGCCCGTCTTAGAGGCATCGCAAGATACTGTAATGGCCGTCTGGTACCAGGAGCGCAGAACACGATAGAAGATGTCGGTAGGGATCAGCTTAAAGTGGTAGCCAGCGCGCGCTTTAGTTAATGAATGAGTTGCTTCTTCCTTTACATTTCCACGGGAAGCGTATGCCACCTTTATTGACTTATGCACTCCTTTTAACTGTAGTAAATTTATTCGTTTTAAAATTAGAATATTATTTTTTAAGTATAATACTTTTATAACATTTGAAAACACGTCCAAACTCGACAGTGGTCCGGCGAGAGTACCTCAAAAAACTCCATAGGTGAATTTAACGCCTTTGCGGGAACATTTTTAGGATTCCACAGTCAACAAAAACTATTCTCGGTATTATAAGAGTAATAATTTATATATTTATTCACATCACTCCCTTTGGGTTAGGTTTGGATAGCTCATTAAAAAAAATTTGTTTATAAGCATTTAATACTCTTAGTAAATAAGTTACTAAAGAGGTATTTCCTCTTAATTACTTAAAAGAAAATACGTAGCAAATTTTTCCATACATAATATATCCGGGTTTCATTCTCGTCTGTTTTTTTCCTCCGAAACTCAATCGATCGTTACTTAATGGGAACCGAATGGAACCGAAATTTTCTGCGTCGGACCGTTTTGATTTTTGCTGTTTTTGGCCAAAATTCCGCCGCAAACGAACGCCTAGCCTAGTACACAAATCCTATTCTATACTATAGGAATACCTATCCAGTTTCAAAAAAATGTTGTTGTTCTTGTTGTTGCGATTGGTTAATGTTTGGAGAAAACAGTCCAAAAACGAAACCTCGATCTGTCTAGCCTTACGTTACGTATGGACCTCATTTGTATCCGACTCCATAGTTACCCGGTGCAAACTTAACATAAACTGATAGTATGCGAAAATGAGAAGCTGTATGTTTTCTTTATTTACTATTGCGGAGATAAAAGGAAAGCTATCTGAATGACTTCATTCGTTCTCGAGTTATAGGCGACCTAACTCCTACTCAAAATCCTTTCTTTATAATAGAGTCTACGGAACCCTTTAATATGGTCCGACATGCTTTTGGACGGTCTTTTTCATAGAAGCCTTAGGAGAAACAATGTATTATTCGAAAAGAAAGTTATGCTAACTGGCGAATTTTTCTATAGAATCTATAGAAACAGTAACAACGGTCTGCCATGTTTTCAAGGGAGTTATACGGGTATAATATGGGTATACATAATAAAAGTTTCCATTTCCATTGTTATTATTCATGGCTTCCTTTACATACTTACTATAAGGTGCCTGCGAAACTTCGTCCGCGTGGAAGAAAAATTCAGAATCATAACCCTTTTTTTGCTTCTCCGTAGTCGGGTAGAAAATACCTATCCTATCTACATTCAATGTCAATGTCCTGTCAATATCAACCATCTGGGGACGCGCAGCTGAGTGTCCGTATACCAAAAATTTTTGGTCTTGAGGGTGATGAAAGGACAAAAAATATTTTTGTACTATTTTATAATATCATACATAGATTACCGATAGATAAAGGTTTTTGTACGATTTAGCTGCATTTGTATATAAATTCTTTGAATTCACGGCACTATTAAAGTCTACCCATTTCTAGTTAAATATTAAACACAGGTGTACAGTGCGTCAGCAGTCAGAATGTGACTCGCTTTTTATGCCTGTCTCGCTCGATCTCATGCTCTCCAGATAAGAACCACTCAGCTTTCACCCAAACCTGAATCCCAATAGAAGAGCTCACGGACTGTACATACATGTATGGTATAGCTTTTATTTAGAATGACTTACAAGTTACAAGTTACCTAACCTTTTTTTTTTTTTTTTTTTAACCCAGAGAAATGCATTGAATTGCATACCACTACGTAACATGAGACCCTCGGGGGTAGAGTCAAATATTACGCATTGGTGATGTGGGGCTCTCTAGTCCGCGAGGGGGGATCGCGAACATGCTACCACGACACCACCGGCACTTCGCCCTAAGGCGAACCCTCACCGAAAGACACACTGTAGCATAGCAGTGTGCCTTACCCTCACACACTTCCCCAAGCCCCCAGGAAGCGGGGACCGCCACCGACACACGGTGCTTCGGTCCCACCCTCCTTGCTGAGGGAGAACAAACGCCCCTACCCCTCAGCCGGCCATGGGAGGACAAACACCCCTACCCCACGACACACTCCCCACGCCAAGGGAGGACAAACGCCCCTACCCCTCGACCCGCCACGGGGGGACACAAGCCCCTACCCCGTGGGTCCCTCAACGCTGAAAGTTACCTAACCTAACCTAACCTAACCTATCCCGCGCATAACGTTCAAAGACAAAAAATCTTTGCTCTTTCGTATATTCGAAGCGGAAATACAAGCGATTCTGAGTACATTAGCTTTATTTCAAAAGCATGGAAATCGGTATATATTCCTTTCTTTTAAGAATCCATTTCATGTGGCGCTTATACCGCCATAAACAATTAAACTGTGGCAAAAAAAAAAAAAACGTTATACTTACATACATATTGTTGTAAGTTTAAACTTCTTAAAATGGAATATATAATTAGATTTATTCGACACGATGTTCACCTATCATGTCTGTCGATATTGTTGGTCCATCTTGATTAGCCTCTTATTCTCCGTGTCTCCGTGGTTAAAATCTGTACTTTTGTTATTGAAGCTGTTGTGGTGGTGTTGCTGCTCGACGCACACTTTGGTGTTATCATCAGTTACCACTCGGTTAAGTAGGAAATAACCAGGGCGTTCAGCTGCGAGACAAAAACCCACACTAATAGAGGAACCAAATCCGACTTTGAGATGACATCAATTCGAGATCTTGCCCACTTTACCGCTTTGCTCTATATTGAGAAAATGTTGAGAATATACGACCATACCATATTGTTGTAAGTAAAAAAAATCTCAAAACAGAACAAGTATTAGTAGTAATTCCGCACGATGTTCACCTTTTAATTATTTTTATTTGGTACATCTAGGTATTCCTCTCCTTAATCAGTCCCTCATTCTCTTTGGTTAGGTGCAAAAATCTGGGGCCTAATTCGAGAATGCCGTTTGAGAGATCGCAAAACTCTGTCAACAGGGATATCGCCTTTGAACTGTCATTAAAATGCGATGAGCTTCAAGTGACATATCTCATCTCCATTTTAGAAATACGAAGGCGATAATGATTGTCAAAAATGCTATTTATTTATGTATATGAATTTCTGTTTTGAACGAAACGTAACTGACTAATTTCACGCACTACGCGGTCAAGTTAAGGAATGCGCCTGTTATTTATGCCGTCACATACAAAGGAAACGTAAATTAAGCGCGACCGGATTGACGAAGTTGCGATGTTCTAGGGATATCGCCAGTTGTCAAGTAGGGACAGTCAAAAGTGACGGATGGCGATGAAATGGAGAGATCTCCATCATCTCTCTAAAATTGGTCGAATGTTTTTTTATTAATTATATTATCTGTTATGGTGGTGTCGCTACATCGACGCACATTACCCATTGAATCGAGTACGAGAACTCACAACAGGCGTTATCGTTACCACTCGGCTGAGTAGTGAACAACCAAGGCGCTCAGCCAAGACGGAAGCTCACACTACTATCCATTACATCCATTCCCGATAACATTAGACTCTAGAAAGTCACAAAATCAGGAATTCTAAACTCCTGTGAAGTTCTAATATTAATATTAATAATGTTATTTTTACGGACCTAAACTTCTTGCAACGCTTGTTTACCTCTTCCTTTTTAAATGTTTGGAAGTTAGGAGGTGTTAGCGTGCTGCTGCGTCGACCTAGGCACTGCAGTGCTTCTAGAATGTATGCTGAGATACGAGCTGATAATTTTAATGCTGTTAGAAGAAAACGAGCTGCCTCCATAATGTCGTTAGCTAAATTTGAATACTAACATAGTTATAAGTAAAATACTAACAAAATGTGGATCTCGTTGTCTGAATAAATAAAGTTTATTATTATAATGCCCCGCATTCTAGACAGTTCCAACAGATTGCCCACTAGCAAAGCATTGGGCAAGCCTACATGTTATTATGCCTGTATGTCGCACCCGCTCACGGGACAATAGTGTCCCGGACCTTTGGGAGGCGTGCACGGAGCCGAAGCCAACGTGTAGAGGCCCTTTCGACAATTTATTGGAATGTAAGGTGTACATCGAGCGGATGCTGTCCCTATCCGTGTCATGGGACGCACACAGAGACAGCGCCCGCTAGTTGCAAGAACTATTGATGGATATATGGAATCTAAATACGAATTGGGCTATGGGGATGAAATGGAGGACTGGCTAATTGGGCTATGGATTGAGACAATCGGGCGTCTACCAGGAAAAAAGTCTCATGTGTATTGGCACTGGTAGATGATGACTCGCCTCCCGCTAGGGCCCCCACAAAACAGCGATACAGAATAGCCTTATTTATTATTAGTGTAAACTCATGATGTCCCACTGCTGGGCAAAGGCCTCCCCACTATTCTTCCAATGTTACCGGGTATGGGCTATTTCTGGCCATTCTTTTATAAAGGAGTCTAGCTCATCACCGATGAGATCTGCGACGTCTCCGTTTCAGGCTGTTGGGCTTCCACTCTGTCAACTCTGTGGTGATCTTGGCCCACGGCTCATTAGGCATTCGACAGCCTACATGTAAATTATTTTTTCTACTCCAGTACTTTTTTCTGTCATTTATACACGATGATTTTTAATCGGTGATCAGGAGTAGAAAAATATTAATATTTAGCTAAAATTTAACTTAATACGCGAGGTCCCGTGCAATTACCTCACTGTTAAATTAATTAAAAGTTAAAAAATAATTAAAACTAATAACCATAGATACATGGTCATCCTACATAAATTATTGAAGTACGATACCTACGTTAAGTGTCATCGCTTTGGCGGGAAATTTTACGAAATTTTCTACGACTTTGTTTATGTAATGACAATGACAATGACAAGTTATTACTCATAAATTGTCATTCCCATTAAATTATTAAAGAGGTTGTAAGCACACCGATACAGATTAGTTCGGTGACAAGGAATTTAGGTTTCAAAATCAAAATTATCATAGAAAAATAAAAGTTTGTTTTCATGTAATTATAACTTCAACGTGACCGCCATAAATTACTGAGTTAGAAAAGTTGGTACCTGATCACCGATTAAAAATCATCGTGTATAGGTACTAACTCTAATATAAAGACATAAATTATGAAAGTCAGTAAAAGTCTATAGTATAGACTCTATATTCTACTGCCCAAAAAAACACTGCTAAACGATGTTATAATGTCGCCAAAAAAGCATCACTTAGCACCACAGATTACAAGATAAATAGCTGCATTCACACAATTTGCAATTTAAAAAAAAAACTTATTGTACTAAGGCATTGCTGCCAACTTAAAAAAAAGTTTTGTCTTCAGTGGATGGATGTTTAGTATAGTGAAACGTATACCTTTATGTATAAGTTTATTTTTTGACAGATGCTTAGTATAGTGAACGTATATAGTGAAGTAAGTTCAAATTTTTTTGACAGATGGACGTCAATAAAAAAAAGTTTATCAGTCAATTTTGTTTTTAATTTTGTTAATTACGATTGGTAACCTGTCATTATTTTCTTTGTTGTTTATTTGCATTTTATTTATGAAATGTCAAGTCGTAGAAAAAGTATTGTTAAGTAAGTAAGTTAAGTTTACTACCATACTATATGGATCTTTGTTATCTGGAATAAATAATAATAATAATAAACAGAAACTTCAATTATTTATTGTAAATTACAATTTGATTGAAAATGACGCGGCGACGAGATGCTACTCCTTTAAAAAGAGACCGAATGCCATTTTCGTAATGTACGAGAAGGAGATTTGTATTTTGCATGGCTTGCGCATTGGAGGATCGTGATAAACCTAGAAGCGTTGTGGAGCATTTGATCGCCGCAATGCAGTCTACGTGCTGCTAACGGGTAACAAGGGCTCTGGCAAATTATACACTGGACAACAGAGATTTAGATACAGTTACCTGAGAATATTAAGACTATATTACATAAGAGACCATATTCCTTTAAAAAAAACATATGACAAACGGATTGATAATTTCAACCAACTTTTTGAAGTGATAATACTTTTCCCTGAGTTAAGATATTAGGTAACATAGCTATTGCATGCTTTCATTGCGTGCAGTCGAAAATAAGTTTTATGCTTGAATTTTGTCAATTACGAGTAGTTTTAGGGATCCGTAGTCAACTAGGAACCCTTATAGTTTCGCCATATCCTTTAAACTTATTACCCCTTTCCTCATGAACGCGTAGAGGTATTAAATTGAAATTCATACTTATCAAATACTCAGGTCTATACCAAGTGGATTTTCACAGAGAGAAGACGTAGAATAACTTCTTACAATTAAGCACAAATATTAATTGTGTATCATGAATGTCATATATTAAATGGTTGAAAATATATTTTTTAATTAGTGTTTTTTTCTCGAGCTCACTCGTACCTTCTCGTAAAAATACGGTTACATCACTAGTCTGTCAGAAACGTCAAATGCTACCTAAATGCAACGAGGCCTCGATGTTTACTTATATTATTTATTATTTACTTACTTAATGAAAACTAAGGTATATTGAATAAAATCGGTCGAGCCGTTTTTGAGTTATCGCAAAATGTCATAATTTTCTTTAAAATGACGTAGGTACGTGCCGCGTTGTGTTGGTATACTTCGAACGTTACACATTAGTAGTTAAGTGCCATACTGCATTAAAACATTCCGCTCAATCTGGCGCGTATAATCGATTAATTCCAGAAGGTAATAAGTAATTACAGGCGTTTACGACTTGAGCTTGAAATCTTTCTCGTAATTTAAACCTCCGGCTTAAAACCGTTGTTTTAAGCCAGTCTATTGTGAAGGATGGGCAACTACGGAACCCTACACTGACCGTGGCCCGAAATGCTTTTGGCCGGTTTTTTTAAATAAAAATTATCAATGAAAAAAGCTGTAGGATTCAAATATATACCAATAAATCGCAATAGCCCTGTTCTAAGTAGTAACATTGATAATATGTTAACCCTTAAAGTAGCAAAATATAAAAGAAACCCAGGTCCAAACCTCGGTGCCGTTAAAAATAGTCAAAAAATCTGTTTAACTAGAAAATGTAAAAAGATGGTCTAAAACTATG
This sequence comes from Apotomis turbidana, assembly GCA_905147355.2. NCBI lineage: Eukaryota > Metazoa > Arthropoda > Insecta > Lepidoptera > Tortricidae > Apotomis > Apotomis turbidana. The sequence continues at coordinate 49,468,398 of LR990280.1, read as the reverse complement.
TATCTCTGGCTATACATCGTGAAAGTCGTCAAGTATTTACATATTATTGATGTTACTACCTAGACCTAAAACAGGGCTATTGGGATTTATCGTATGAGTCATTTTCAAAATACATGTACATAGTTAACGGCTTTAATTAAAACAAAACTTAATTGATTCCTTTGTGTTACGATAGTATATTATATATGAGTATATTGTAATTTGTATGAGTAACTTTTACCCATATATTTTGTATGAGTAGCTTTCGTAATGCAAAAGAAGTGATCGTATTTTTGATTTTATTAAGCCTTTAACTATGTATATGATTTTATGAAAATTACTCATATATTTGAAACCTACAGTTTGAATTTTTCATTGATAATTTTTATTTAAAAAACTAGGTACTCGAAATTGACAACATTCACGCGGAAAATATATTTTTTTCAACTTATTGTCGACTGCACGCAATAAAAGCATGAAATAGCGATGTTACCTAGAACTCGGGGAAAAGTATTATTCACATCTTAAAGTTGGTTGAAATTATCAATATACCTATTCGTCATAATACGAAAAAAATTTTTTTTAAAGGAGTAACGCCTCTTGACGTACAATATTATTATTTCATAGGCACACTTTTAATATGTTTTCTTCGATTACTTCGTACACGCCTAAATTCTTAAGATAGGCACAAATTAGGTTAGGTTCATATTACTGTAATAGTTAAGTATCCTTTCAGAAAAAAATACTGACTATTGAGTTTCTTTCGGCGTACCTTCTCAACAGTGGTCTCCTCTTGTGAAATGTGACTCAGATAAGTATGCCCTTGTGGCCTACTTGCAGAATAAAGTTCATTTTACGGTTACTTCGAACTCGAATAGAACACATCGCTAAAATAGTATTGTATCGAGACATCACAGAATATAAGAAGAATAATATAGAAGGTTTTCTCATGATCATGACCTTTACAAAAGCCGCCTCGTAATTTCATTGCTTGTTTCTGTAAACAGGAGCGGGCGCAAAGGCTATGAACGCACGACGAAGAAGTCGTTAATAGCGTGGCTATTGGAGCATTGTGTTGTAAACCTGTCTTGGATATGTTGGATTCAGGCCCTAATAGTTTGCACCCAGTTGCTTGGCTTGCGCCTTGGTGAATCGCTATAATCAGATAAGCGTTGTGATTGTGGAGCATTTATGACCGCCGACGCAATGTAATCCAGTCTACGTGTTGCAAACGCCTAACAAGGGCTTTAACTCAATAAATACACTTGGCATTTAGGTTTAGTATCTGTGGTCTGGTTACTTATTTATACCGCAAAACGAATATATACAAGGATACACTGTAAAAAAAAAAGATTTGTTGACAGTAGCCCAAATGATAGCTAGTTACATAACTCGGAGGACTGACAAACTGAGGGCTACCAAAATATGTTATGTTTTATGTAAAATTAGCATAATTTTGGTTACTACTAAGCACAATTTGGCTATTTCTCAAGTAGTTTATCTAGTTGCAGTTTTCACTGTACAATAATGTAACTCGCAACCGATCGTGTTCCATTATACGCAAACGACCAATGAAATACAGTCTTCAAGCAGCGTTTGTGAAGATTAAAAAAGAGACCCTTCTGTGTATTCCGCGGATCGCATCGTTAAAGTAAAGAAATCTATATAAACTATCGTACGCGTATATTAGTAGCCAGATCTTAACTCTAACTGCGCAGTTAGAGTTAACGTTTTCTTAGTCGTTTTTTAGGGTTCCGTAGTCAACTAGGAACCCTTATAGTTTCGCCATGTGCGTCTGTCCGTCTGTCCGTCCGCGGCTTAGCTCCGTGATCATTAGTATTACAAAGCTGAAATTTGGTATGCGTATGAGTAAAAAAATTTTTCTTTTCTGTTACCTCTCGAACACCTAAAGTGGGGGTGATTTTTTTTTTCGTTTCAACACCATTGTTTGAGGTATCGTTGAATAGGTCTTTTCAAAAAAAATAAGGGTCTTCAAACATTATTTTTTGATAGTCAGCAGTTTTGTAAATTGAGTTATCGCAAAATTTCATAATTTTCTTAAAAGGACGTAAGTTGACTTCCAAAAGGTAATAAGTAATTACAGTTACTTTGGCGTTTACAAACTTTTTATAGAGCTCGAAATCTTTCTCGTAACTTCAGTCTATTGTGAAGGATGAGCAACTACGGAACCCTACACTGAGCGTGGTCCGACATGCTCTTGGCCGGTTTTTTCCTTTATTTTTAAGTATAAAGTGTTTGAATGTTTATTTTAACTGTAACTATAAAGTGTAAGAATTAATGTATAATTCTTTATTTTTTTATTTGTCTACGTTATGGTTTCCGTTTAAACCCTAGGGGTTAAGGGGGCTAGGGGTTTAGCTCAGTTTCACAAAGTTAAAATAACATACCTACTCGTTGAGCAGAAGTGAAAAGTTTGTTTTATTCATGTAAGCGTTTCGGTATAAACTCCTAAATTTGTCTGATAGTAAATTAATCGTGATAGAAAGTTTTCAAACAACACAGCTGAATTATGGCCCTTATCTTAATCTCGGCGTGAACTTGCTAATATATATTATAGTAGGACTTGAAATTGTTTGTTTTTTTTTTTTTTTTTGACTTCGTGCAAAAAACACGGGGGTTGTAAAATGTAAGTTTGAAGAGCCTACCGTGGGATTAGATTGATTTATGTGAGGTTGTCCACCATTTTTTTATTTAATTATTCCTGATCTAGATACAGTTTGTATCGGTCTCTTGCGTCCATATTCGCAGCGCGGTTCCAACAGTCAGCCATTATTACTTTTAAAAGTACTACAAATCAGCTTATTTGTTGGTACCGACGGCTGCGCCTGACGTAAAAAATAACTGGCCATTAAAAACAACGGGCCGGCCGCGTTATCGGATCGCCTGGTTGGAATGATTTGCACATTCGGAAGGAAATTGAGTTATTAAGAGCGGTTTTACGTATTTTTTATACATTATCACAATATAACGGGTTCATCGGGCGTATTATTTGTTATATTCAATTACCTCGACGTTTTGGAGTTGGCGTTTGTTTTCCACGCCACTATGCCACGCGGACTATCGGCATTCATAATTAGTTTGCATGCTAGGGTTGCCGCTCGCTAGACTGACTACACTCAGGGCGGTTTCTAGCGTCCTAACCGCGCTGTTCTAGCGTCCATTCCTTTTTCACGATAATTACCGCAACGGAACAGCCGTTTAATTATGATCTAACAGGAGTGGCTTCGGGATACATAAAAAACGACTTCCAACAATCATCTGACCATCATAACATTTGAATGTTACATAGTACAAGCTTTGCATAGTTTGAGACTAGGTCGATTTGTGTATGTCCCATAATATTTATTTATTTATATAATATAAATTTCAGACCGCCGCTGCCTACACTTGAAGCATTTTGGCGTTGCGGCCGTATAGCATACAATTTTGGAGTAACGCTTAGTCCTCCGGTGTACCGTTTGCAATATTAGTTTAATTTCAGTATTCGAATATTAAGAATACTACGCCAATTTCTGATTTTCACATAAAAACTTTTTCGATGTAATTTCTCATTCAAATGAAACTATATATTTTTTGATTTCACAGCAATTATAACGCTCCGAAATGTTATGGTGATGCTTTTGCTTACTGACTCTGTTGGCGCCCTAAGGTAGAACTGGACGCCCTGGATTGGAGGGTCTGTCTCCCCTCACCTACTCTCTGCAGTTATGAGGCTTTACACCTCGGTATGGAGGCTGTGCCTATATTTAAACGCCAAGCATCTCCATAGCTGTGATGTGCGTAATTGCTACGAGTATTTCCTTAACAACGAGTGTGGGATTAATCGCGATGTAGGGGCGAAGAGTTCAAAAAGTCCCGACGAGTCACTCTGTTGAGTTGCGTTTATCACGTGATAAATAAGTGGCAAAGGATGTCACTCACACTCGCATTTTGTCAAAACGTGACGTGTGCTTTGTCACTTATTTATCGCGTGATAAAAACCACCATCACAGGCGCGCCTTTCACAAGATTTCACGATAATTGGTTGAAAATGCAAGAACACATTTTGGCCAAGTTGAAACGATTTGTCCGTTTTACTCGCTCAGTCAAAAGTATATAATAAAAATATGTAGAGTGTACTCGTACATAAGGCAGTCTATTTAAAGCCACCGATCTGTTTTATTTGTCAAGCCCAGTGAAGTGGCACCATCACAATGGCTCTCGTTAAATTGAAACCGCACTGGGTTCCGTGGCACCGGGACCCTCGCAAACGGGCTATGGAACATTTTACACCTATAAAATTAATATGTTTTGCCCGCGACTTCGACATACAAACTTACACCTCTCTTTTTCGGGATAAAAACAATCATACATTATTTTAGAATCAGTCAGGACCTCTGTTATCTAGACGAGATATTGCGTTACTTATCCTAAATTAAGCGATATTTCCGTATATAAAAACTATTGGGTAATTTATAATATAGGTAGATATTGCTCGCGCTCCTCACATTGGTAGGTACCTATACTTTAGTGTTGCCACTTCCCATTTCAAATTAGACGTCTATAAAACGCCTTAACCATCGAAGTTCCCAACGTGACTCAAAAACCGCGGTTTTTATATACGCCTTTATGAAGTTTAGAAGTAGTTAGTAGCTTCACCAACCCTAAAGTTGAGTGACTTAATATGTGGTTCAATTGTTTGAGCACTGCAGAGTTATTCCTTTTATAAACTTTTTTAACTTAGAGAAGTAGTTATGAAAACTCCCTCGTATAATTTTTTAGCCCATGACGCTTTTTCGTTGAACTTTGTTGTTTCGGTCTATGGCTTCTCAAAGGCGTGGACAGTCAGCATCAAAATACACTGTCAATTTTACTACTGGGTGCTACTGGCTTCTGCCTTTTTGCATAGAAGGTACTAAAATTGTCAGCAACTTTTGATTTTGACTAGACTACTTATAAATAAATTTTATTTTTACGAATACAAAAATTTATCATTCAGACTATGTCACTTTGTTTAATAATGGCCATGGTATAAAAAAAAAACAAGGTATGGCACTCCGGAATGACAGGTGATCTTTCGACGTCATCACGCTATGATTGGTTGGTTGGTTCTGTCAATCGTTTCTGTGGTGCCAGAGGTGTATCATAATACTCTCCGATTTCGTTGTTACCTGTATGAATCTCATCATTAAATCGTGAGTGTTTTAAAACAATTATTAGGACAAAACATAATTTTTAATGACTATACCTAGCAATAATTTATTCATTATAAAAAAAAAACAAAAAAAAAAAAAACATTTATTTCGAGTAACATAGACTCAACAGTAAGGATAAAATGTCAGTATAAGATTATTAAGCGAATTACAATTTTGATCAGAATTAAAACTTAAAAATACCAGCATTACAAAATACCTAATAAATATTACCACTTATAATATACCATGATAATGGTTTATTTTGCCCTTTGTCAGACGATCTACTATTTTCATCCAATTTGAATCGTTTGTGATAACCGGAACCCTCATGGATTTACAACTTTGTAGAGGCTGCAATCCATCCTGGGAAATAGAATACGCCCCAACTGTTTGCGAACGAGAATCAAATATACAATACTGAAAGCCGTGATTCGCCGACAACAGTTGGCACATATTCTTTGCTTTATAAGTATAGCTTATTTTTAAGCATTGACACACTTTTGGGACGGTTGAAAGCAAGGCAATTATCAGGATATCACGATAAAAATTACATGAAAAAAGTTAATAAGATTTCTATAGGTGTTTTCGTCTTTCCGTTTCGTTTTGATGGTGTTTCTCACTCATATTAGGTACTGTTTTTTTATCATGATCTGATAGATAATACGGCACGACCACTAACTTACAACGATGTACTTGCATATTAAGCATTTTTTTAGAAGGCGCGAAGCATTTTAGCCAATAAGTACCAATCCTGAGCGCAAGCGTTTGCGCGGATACAATGTTTACTTCGTCAGTTCATTAAAATTTCATTGTCCTTACAATTTTTTTCCCTGACGAAAATGTATGGTATTTTCATGATTTTCGAAAAGGTCTTGTAGAGGTTAAGTCCTTAGGTTTGGTTTATTACAATCCCAAAAAGTTTGCGGTTTCAAAGAAGTATATTTTCTGTAACATTTTTACTATATCGATAAAAGGTTAATAAAGCTAGGATAAACTCAAACACAATTCCATTTTAACTACGAAACCTCCTTAATAAAATGATTAAACAAATAAACTACATACTCATAAAAAAATAGTGTATTTTGTATGCACGCTTGTAAATTATTTTAATCCTCTGTAATAGACAAACTAGGGTGATCCAAGTTCTTTAGATCCTTCGCTACTTAGTCTCAAACCCTTCTCCGCCATTTATTCAATAAAACAGCGTTACAGAGACAGAGCTCATCCATCCGAGGGTTGTTTTGTTAAAAAAGAAACAAGCTGTAATTTGGGAGGGTTGGTCCGGTCTCATCTCCTATGATAAATAGAGGAAAGGCCAGGATAAATCAGCTGTCCGTAGTGCGGTCCGAAATGTACCGAATGGCAACTAAATTAAAACGTTACACGTACTACAGAGACTTGAATATATCTGAAAGACAACACGACAATTATTTGTCAAACATATTTTCAATTAAAATCTTAGAATCCTCTTCCATGTTTGGTGTAGGTACGTATCAGCACAGAATAAAGACACTACAGAAGCCGCACTCTTTTAATTGTTTTAAAGGAATTAGCGTACTTGTGTCTGATTGGTAATTTTGAATGACGTGCAACGTCATTGGGTGTAGCATGTTATGGGGCGTATCAAACTTCTAGGGTTGCCTACAAAACAGAAACTAGGTCTCGGTAATTGTACCTGTTTTATATGTTACTTTTATTAAATATTCAATACGTCCTAAATAAGACGAACCAGACCCAATCTTTATCATGATTGACCCTGAAAGTGCCCACTGGATTTCAGGATTCGTTCAAGATACATACGAGTATGTGCAGTTTCCGCATTCCGGCTCACTTTGATGAGCAGTTACAGCCGGTATCATAAAATTGACCTGATGATGGATCCTGGAAATACCTACTGGATTTCAGGATTGATTCAACGAAGACATGTGGGGTTTGAAAATCCAGGGTCCATCATAAAGTCAATTTTATGAGTGTTAATAATGAGTATAGTATTTAGGTGAGACCAACCCGAGATCTAATAAGTAAGTGTCTCATCACCAGATCCCGACTTAATGACAACGGGAAAACAGTAGTGTGTACTCTTGTAAGTAAAAAAAATTGGTTTACAAATTGGTGAACATACGTACAAAAAGATTCAATACAGACAAACACAGACTTTTTCATTTTGAAGTTGGCTAAAAATAATAAATAAGTACCTTATCATAAAAATATTATATTAATAATAATTATGAAATTCTAGATTTGTATTGAAAATCTGTTTTCTATGGAGAGGAGTCATGATTTCAGGAAAAATCTTAATAGCGTGATGCGGGATCATCATTAGATTTGTATGGGCGCGCGGCGCCATTCCAGCGGTCGCCATCTGTTTTCATAATTTCCTTTGTCCTCTCATCACACCGAAACGCCTGAACGGATTTTAGCCAATTTTGGGACAGCAATAGCTGGATATCCAAAGATAGGATACTTTTAAGCCGACTACGTTTTCACGAACGGATAATGAAGTCCTGTATAGGACGCGTTTAGCTCTTTCCACATAGAAAACAGTCTCGGATTTTTTTTCGCTATTCAGCCACAACGAACTAATTTATCTTTTAAAAATGTGTATTGAAAACATTTATGAACCATATTTTTAGATGTATTCGCCACGGGTTTTCCTGGCTTTCCCTTGAGCTGGGTTGTTGCTAAGTAATACATCGCCTACATTCGTTAAGGAAATATAAGATAGGATAACGAATCCACAGAAGCCTTACCATTCCGCCGAGGATTAGTGCTTATTAATATTGTGTTATTTCTTCCCTTAATACATGATATAGCGAGGCGTTTACTGTTACTACGGCTTCAAATACGGCGTCCTTACAAACCTATTTGTTTTGGGATAGGTACATCATTAACATTTTGTCATAGGTTAGCTACAGTTGCAGGCTCATGACTAAGTGCCTGGGCAATGCGTCATCTTAGTGGCGATAGTTGGTATTGTCCTAATGGCCCAAGCAACCCCTTGCTCACAATCCAATCTAATACCATCGTGGTGTATGGGTGCTCAGTCAGGGGTACCGTAGGCGCTCATCACCTTTCCGGTGAGCGTTGTAAGGTATACGGGTACGCGTCCCCGGCTTCCCGAGCTGCTATTGTCTCTACCCCTGTTTTCCTGAGCAATAGCATCCTAAACCTTTATCCTGTCCCAAGTCAAAGTCCTTCTCGTTCACATCCCACATTCCTTTAATTTGGCGAGATGAGCGTCTTTAGCATTGGTTTGCCACTCATCTAGGAGACGGATAACTCCGAAATTTAACCCGGTATCGGTAACTCCGTTAGGCGCGAGTAGGATACAATCCGAACAGCGGCAGTTATCTGCAACCTACCTGGTGACTCTGCACGTATTGGCATGCCTTTCCTGCAGGTCAAGCTGGGGTGGTCGAGGGGGTGATGCAGGTCCTGGGCAACCCTGTGTCACCAAATAGCGTCCCAGGCGACGCAGCGTCTGTGGAGAGGACACTTCACCCACACCATTTTGCGGTGTGGAGAACAACACGGGAAGCAACAGTTACCGGTTATAAGCCTGCGCATATGGGCGTAAGCGCAGGCGCCAGGGGTTACTTCCGACAGTGGGAGGATCCATCGTAGGTCCACTGACCAGTTACCGCCCGCTTTAAACTGGGCAGCCCCCAGTCAGTAAGGTACTGGTCCGCCCCGGCACCGCCTGTTCCTCTAGGGTGTTGGGAGCACAGGGTTTTGCCCGGAAAGCGATGCTGAGCTGTTTTACACCCGCGACCAAAAAGCAAACTATTAAAAAATCTAAAGCTTACGATTCCATGCGCTTTGGTTCTTGGAATGTCCGAACATTGAGGACAGGTCTCTTGGATAACTTAGAGACTACAGAATACGCGAACGAACTGCGTAAAACAGCTATCGTTGACCTGGAATTGTCACGTCTGAATGTGTCCATCGCTGCGCTGCAGGAAACTAGGCTCCCCGATGAAGGCTCTTTGCGCGAACAAAATTACACCTTTTTTTTTGGAAAGGTAAGGGTTCAGACGAGCATCGTGAACACGGCGTGGGCTTTGCAGTTTGTAACACTCTTTTGAGTGCCATTGAAACACCTCGAGGCATTTCGGAGCGTATTATGATCTTACGTCTAAGTACAAAAAGCGGTTTTATCACTCTCATTTCCGCCTATGCTCCAACGCTTACCTCGACAGCAGAGTCAAAGGACGACTTTTACGATAAGCTGTGCACTGCTGTCAATAATGTACCATGTGGGGATCGGCTGCTTATTCTGGGAGACTTTAACGCTCGTGTAGGACAGGACAACACCTCATGGCCCGATTGTTTAGGTAATCACGGTATAGGGAAACAAAATGAAAATGGTCAACGCCTGCTAGAATTTTGTTCTAAGTACCTGCTGTGCGTTACCAATACATACTTCAAAGGCAAATCGATGCGTAAGGTTTCGTGGAAACATCCCCGATCGGGTCACTGGCACCAATTAGACCTTATCTTGACCAGAAGAATGTGCTTAAAAGAAGTCATCCACACAAGATCCTTCCACAGTGCACAATGCGACACCGACCACTCCCTAGTAGCGTGTAAGGTCAATCTGTCCGCTAAAAGAATTCACTCCTCTAAAACTCCCGGGAAGAAGAAATTGGATCTCACTAAAACCAAAGATCCTAAGTTAGTGGATTTTTTTAGCTCCTTGGTGCGACAGAAAGCAACAACTTGGGACGTGGATGCGCCTATTGAATCGGAATGGAACTCCATTAAAGACCTTCTCACCAACTCAGCTAGTGAGATATTTGGGCTCGCCAAAAATAAGGCATCGGATTGGTTCTCTGATAATTTGCAACAGCTAAAGCCATTAATCGACTCTAAACGACAGTACGCTTTGAACTTCCGTCTCAATCCTAGTGAAGCCACTCGCGCTGAGTTCTGCAGTGCCAAGGCGTTGCTTCAGCGTACATGTCGTGAGCTTGCAAACTCTTACTGGATAGAGTTGTGCAGAAGCATCCAAGACTGTGCTGCGAAAGGTAATTTTCGTGGTGTTTATGCTGGGATTAAGACGGCTCTTGGCCCTGTCCAAAACAAGACGGCCCCTCTGAAAGAGATTGATGGCATGATTATCACTGATAGTAGTCGTCAGCTTGGTCGGTGGGTGGAGCATTACACCGAACTCTATTCTCGACCAGCCGAAATCAATCTGGTAGCCATGGACTTAATTCCGAACCTTTCCATCATGGCTGAACTTGACACCTTGCCCTCAGTTAGAGACCTTCATGCCGCCGTGCTTAAGCTTAAGTGTGGCAAGAGTCCCGGGGAAGATGGTATTCTAACCGAAATCCTTAAACTTAAGTGCACATTACCTTTGCTCCATAATCTTTTAGGGAAATGCTGGGAGCAGGAGATCTTGCCTCAGGATATGCGCGATGCAAATATCACGACCTTATACAAAGGGAAAGGGGACCGTGGTGATTGTAACTGCTACCGTGGCATATCCCTTTTAAGCATCGTCGGCAAACTATTTGCCAGAGTCATACTGACAAAACTGCAAAGTCTTGCCGAACGCGTGTATCCAGAGGCGCAGTGTGGCTTTCGATCCCAGCGTTCCACTATTGACATGATTTTCACTCTCCGGCAACTTCAGGAAAAATGTCGTGAGCAAAACACACCCTTGGTGATCGCGTTTGTGGACCTTAACAAGGCCTTCGACACGGTCAGCAGGGAGGGTCTTTACGTGGCACTTGAGAAGATAGGATGTCCTCCAAAGCTACTGAAGCTTATAAAATCTTTTCACGATGGCATGAGGGGCTCCGTCGTCTTTAACGGTCAGACGTCCGACGCATTCGAGATGCGGAGAGGTGTTCGCCAAGGCTGCGTTTTAGCACCCACGCTATTCGGCATATTCTTCTCTCTGTTGCTGAAAGTCGCTTTTGGTGATACGCAACAGGGAGTTCACCTACATACAAGAGCAGACGGTAAATTGTTTAATATCAACCTCCTAAAGTCCCGTCGCAATCGTGTGGATCTCTTTATGGACAGCCTGCTCTTTGCCGACGACGCAGCCTTTGTTGCGAGATCTCCCCATGAACTTCAAGTTCTCCTGGACAAATTCGCCTACGCTTGTGACTTGTTCTCCATGTCTATAAATACTAAGAAGACCGTAGTTTTAGCGCAGGGCTACTCGATCCAGCCGTCCATCTCGCTGGAGAGCGAGCCCTTAGAAGTCGTTGATAGGTTCTGTTATCTGGGGTCGTCTGTGTCGAGCAACCTATCCCTTGATGGGGAGGTCAATATTCGCATCGGCAAGGCGGCTACAACGTTCGGCAGGCTGCGTACAAGGGTGTGGGATAATAACCATCTTACCATTAAGACCAAAATGATCGTATTATTATTATTATTATTTTCGCTTGGGCCTTTTGTGTGCCGCATCGACCAAAATTGATCTATTGTGGCAGCCCTGTCTTAAAGCTCACTGCTGAGGCCCGTTGAGTCCAGGAATTCCCAGATTCTTTGGGCCGTGAGTTGTTGTATCTCCTCTGGGGGCACAAAGTGTTGCCCTAAGTGGATACTTCTTTTGTGCATAAGTGGTCCACAGGAGCAGAGGATATGCATAGCTGTCTCCTCTGACTCTTGGCAGAACCTGCACGTTGCGTCCTGTTCCATACCCATTAGGGACAGGTGTTTTTTCAGCTTGCAGTGACCGGTCAGAGTTCTAGTCACCGCACAGACTTTTGACCTTTTGAGCTGTAGTAACTCTTTAGATAACCTCTGAACAAAGCCTTTTATAAGGGTTTTCGAGTGATTTTGTCCTTTCACAGCCACCCACATCTCGATCGCCTTAGATTTGTGTAAATCGTTGAGCAGAGAATAAGCCTGGCGTTTTGTGATTCCACAGAACGGTTCTGGGCCGACAAGGGGCTTGTCCGCGCCATCTCTTGCGAGTTTATCTGCTCTTTCATTTCCGTCAATATCGGAGTGACCTGGTACCCATCTAAGAGTGACTTTGTTGGTTTCGCCTAGGGCATTTAAATTGTTTTTGCATAGTTGGACTAGTTTAGATTTAACCTCTAGTGATTCCAGTGCCAACAGGGCAGCTTGGCTGTCCGAGTTGATGTATATGTGGCAGTGTCTTATGTTCTTGTCAAGGTTTATCTCTGCACATTTGTTTATGGCAAAGATCTCCGCTTGGAAGATTGAGGCCTCTGTGCCCATGCTGACGCTTGCATTGAGCTTTGGTCTCTGTCCATAGACCCCACATCCTACATCTTTTCCTTTTTTGGAACCATCCGTATACCAGATGTGGCAACCCTCTTTGAGAGACATTTGGTCGTTTAGCCATTCGTCTCTTGAGGGTAGTTCCACTGAGTAGTATTGCGTAAAGATACATTCAGTGAGCATGTCGTCAGAGGGCATGCACAGTAGTTTGTTTTCGAACACTGAAGCCTTTAGTTTGTTCAGTGCTTGTGAGCGCCATTTCGTCTTGGACAGTGTGCAGAGCCTGTAGATGCACTGCTCGGCCTCTTTCTGCACCTGTAGGTGCAGAGGTGTTAGGTCGAGCAGTGCGTCCAGGGCCGCACCCGGCGTCGAAGACAGGGCTCCTGTTGCAATAATGCAGGCAGTGCGTTGTAGGCTGCTTAGTTTTAGGATCGCTGTCTTTTGGTTGGCCTTATTGCACCAGACAGCGGAGGCATAGGTTATTATAGGCCTCACGACTGCTGTGTATAGCCACATAGCAATGTTGGGTCTTACGCCCCATCTTGCTCCTGCCATTCGACAGCATGTCCACAGTGCCATTTTCGCTTTTTGGATTATATTGTTCAAATGCGTGTTCCAAGTTAGCCTTTGGTCAAAGGTGACCCCTAGATACTTGGCTTCATTTGTAAATGGTATAGTTTGTCCGTTTAGCTTTAAAGTGCTGAGCTTGTCGAGTTTCCTTTTATTTGTGAAGGGCACTATAATGGTTTTGTTTGCATTGATAGACAATTCGTTTTCTCTGCACCATGTACAGATAGTGTTGAGAGCTCCTTGCATGATGTTCGAGATTGTGTTAAGGCAGGGTCCTTTGATTATGACTACGATATCGTCGGCATATCCTTGTACGTCATAATCCCTGGCCGCCATTCGAACAAGGAGTTGGTCCACCGCTAGAGTCCACAGAAGTGGTGATAAGACCCCTCCCTGTGGACATCCTCTTTTGGTGTGAAATTCATGCGTGGTGGCATTTAGGGTTAGTATTACTGTTCTGTTCGAGAGCATACTCCGAACCCATCTTTTTGTGGTGCCGTCTACACCTTTTGATTCCATACCTTTAATGATGGTATCTGTAGGTGTGTTGTCGAAGGCCCCTTCTACATCTAAGAACGCGCATAGAGCTGTTTGCTTATCCTCTAGGGTTTTCTGCACCTTGTCGACCAGATCTAGCAGGGCAGTTTCTGTGGATTTCCCCTTTTGGTAGGCATGCTGGCAGGGACTGAGTGGCCTTGTTACCAGATGTTTAGCTCGTACGTGTTGGTCAATTACCCTTTCCATAGTCTTTAGTAGGAAGGAGGTTAGACTGATGGGTCTGAAGGATTTAGGTTGTGAATAGTCCTTTTTCCCTGCTTTTGGTATGAAGCGTACCTTGACCTTAGTCCATTGCTCTGGTATCACGCTCAGGGCGAAGCTCGCCCTAAATATTTTTACCAGAAGCGGGAGGAGTATATCGCGGCCTTCCTGTAGTAAGGCAGGGAATATTCCATCATCTCCCGCAGATTTAAATGGTTTGAATTTTTCCAAGGCCCATTTAATTTGGTTTGGTCTGAAAATATTTGCAGCCAAGTTCCAGTCAGTATTGTGTGCCCTGTGAGATTGGTAGCTCTTGTGGGCGCATCGTCGTGTATCGCTGGTGGAGTACGATCCGGGGAAGTGTGTGTCCCTGAGGAGTTCTAGCGTCTCCTCTTCTGTGGTCGTAAAGGTATTATCTGGTTTCTTCAAGAGTCCGAGATAATTTGTTGGTGTCTTGGCTAGTATTTTGTGAATTCTCGCTCCTTTATGGGTTTGGGCAATCTCTTCACAGAATCTTTTCCAAGACGCTCTCTTGGCTTTTCTGATCTCTTTATTATATTCTGTTAGCGCTCTTTTGTACCTTTCCCATTCGCTAGGTTTGGTAGAGTGATTGAATATGCGTCGCGTGGAGACACGGAGCCTTTCCAGCTTTTTGTTCCACCACGTCGTCTTGTTTTTGTTGTTCGGTTCCCTCAGTGGACAGCTCCTTTCGTAGGCCCTGTTGATGCCTTCTGTCATGAGCTCTACGGCTGAGTTGAGAGAATCTGGTGTTTTTATGTGTTTTGGGGTTTCCTTTAGGTACTCTTTTAGCAGGGCACTGTATGTGTCCCAGGCGGTCTCTTTTGGATTCCTGCGCTTTTCCCGTTCGGCGATTTCTAATCCTTTCACACTAAAAAGAATATGTTTATGGTCCGACATCGAGTTTTCACAACTTACGTGCCAGTCGGCGAGGCAGTTGGCTACCTTTTCAGTTGCAAATGTTATATCGAGTACTTCCTGCCTGGCCCTAGTGACGAAGGTCGGCGTGTTGCCGTTATTCAACAGATGCAGACAGTTAGTAAAGATAAAGTTAGAGAGTAACTCACCTCTATTATTGATTCCTGTGCTCCCCCAAATGGTGTGGTGAGCGTTGGCATCACAACCCACTATCAGTTCCGACTTTTGTTCTTTGGCGTATTCCAGAACTTTAGTCAGTTCTTCAGTGGGATCTAGTTTCTCTCCGGGCAGATATGCAGAGCAGATTAACACCTTCTGATTGCCCCGCCCCTTGAGATCGACGTATGCGACGGCTAAATCGTCGCTACATAATTCTGAAACAGGAAGAAAGTTAATATTTTTGTTAAACACGATGCAGGCCCTTGGTTTGGTTCCATTTTCGTGAGCTAAAATTTTACCTGCATTACTCAGTCCCGCAATCTTGGAGTCGCGGTTTAGCCATGGTTCTTGTATGAGGGCGATGTCCCGGCCATTGTCGCTAAAGATTTTTTCCACGACCGCTGAGGCCGCGATGGCGTGGTGCAGGTTGGCCTGTAGGAACTTCGCTCCCCTGGGTGTTGCGTCTTGGTTATTACGGCCGTTGGGCACTGCCGCGCCCTCGCCGTCCTCCCCTATTGTGGGTCGTGCCCCTTCCCCTGGGGTGGTTCGCACCCCTATGCGTTCCCCTGCCTGGGGGAAACCGCCCTGAAGTGCCCGTGTTGAGAGGGTGTTGGGAGGGGAACTGCCGTTTTGGTCCAGGGACCTTTCGCGCAGGTGTCGTGCTCTGGGACGGCTGGGTAATGATGAGGGTGGGAGGCCCTGATGGTCCTGGAAGGACCTGTGGGTCTGCGGGGGGTGGGTTTGAGGCTGGCGGTGGTGGGGTTGGGGTTGCCTCAGTTACCGACTGTTGGGCCCTAGCCGGGCCCTTTAGTCGGAACTGGACTTCCCGGAAGCCAAGGCTAACCTTTAGCTCCCTTTTCTTGAGGGTATCCACAGATTGGTCGTCTAGGGACACGGTTAGCATAACCCCGCCCTTTTCGACCTTTGTGTGGATGACCTTCCAGAACTCCGTGTGCAGCCCCTTGTTTTGCGCACGGAGGAGAGATAGCGACCGCCCGACCTTCGTCGCATCTATCTCTGGGATGTACACCATCCCTATGTTTGGCCTGGGGAGCTCATTTTCGGGTATTATACCGAGGTTGGCTGTTGGCCATGGTTTTAGGGATGGTGTGGTTTGCTCGAGCCAGCTCTTGGACTGCTGGTCGCTACATGTGACGAGCAGCCAGCCGGGCTTGTAAGAGTAGCCCTTGAAAGTAGGTCCCTCTCCAGGTTCCATGGTCGCAATTCTCTGCAAGATGGTGTTGCAGAGGGACTCCAGTTGTGCGTCCGTCATGGGACTGGAGTCCTTGATGCCGACCCGGATCTGGCTAAGGACCTCGCTATAAGCCTGTGTAGGCGGAGGTTTAGTTGGGGGGGTCTCACTCACCCTTGGGGCTTTAGATGCATTCCCCTGTGGCGATTCCTCCTCCGAGCGTGGCCGTTTTACCGGCTTTTGCTCAGGTTTGGATTGTGAGGCCCCAAACTTATACCCCATGGCCTTTAGTTCCGCAAAGCTCTTTGCGGAAAGTTGCGTCGCATCAGCGTGCGGCACACCTATTCCTATAAGAGCCCTATAGCGGCCTTTGGCGGAGCCTCCCAATTTCTTGGCAGGTCGCTGGTGGGTGGTGGGGGGATCACCGGTTGGCGGGTTTGGTCCGCAGACGGCCCTTTCCACCATGCTGGTGCTCCCTCCCACCTCCATAGGTTGCTCCAACGTCTGGGCAGATTGCTCCGCGCCTACCGTTAGGGGCAGTAGTTCCTGGCATAGGTCTTCCAGGGTACCTTCAATGTTGGTTTTTTTATTACAATCCGTTTTTGAACCCACGAGAAGCTAGGGAAACATTAGGTCCACTCCTGCATTGCCCCGCTTACAGGAGTAAGGCAAAGACTACCCCTCGATTTTGCCCGGTTTCGAGGGTACACCGTTAACGACTGAGCTCCCCCTCAGCCATGCATCTCTCGGCACGGTACGATTAACACCTTAGATTGGGGGGGTTGGGCCTCTCATACTTGGCTACCTTAGGTCCGGGGTAGATGGTAAATAGAGCGACGCCCGATTCGACCTTTGGTATTTCCGGGGTGTACGACCCGAAATGAGGCGGGTTCGCCCCAGTTCCGTTCGGCGGCAGATCCTGAGGCGACGAGGACGTGTATGAGACACCACTTGGAGGGGTGTGCCAATAGCCTAGCGTCGCATACCTAAGCGTACTCACCCCTCCCTACACCCCTCGTGATCGTATACCAGACTTGTGTCTTAAGTACACTCTTGTACGGGGCTGAAACCTGGACGTCGTACGCTAACCATGAACGAAGACTCAACGTTTTTCACATGCGCTGTCTTCGAAGTATCCTCAACATCACATGGAAGGATAAGGTTACAAACGAGAGAGTGTTGGAGATTGCACAGCTTCCAAGCATCACCGCGTTACTCAAACAGAGACGCTTGCGGTGGCTTGGGCATGTGCAACGCATGAGCAGCACTCGTTTGCCCAGGCAGACCATGTTGAGCCAAGTCGCATTCGAAAAGCGCAACGTAGGACGACCCATGCTACGATTTAAAGACTGCGTAAAGCGTGACATGGTCGCATTCGGCATCGACTGTAAGTCGTGGGAGAAACTAGCGTCGAACCGCGATGATTGGAGAAGTTTTGTCGCGAAAGGTCGAGAAACCCACGATAACATGTGGTTTCAAGACTTGGCCAGAAAGCGTGCAAAAAGGCACAATCGCGACACTGTCTCCTCCGCGGCGGGGTCTTCATGGACATGTAGAAAGTGTGGACGTGTGTGTTGCTCCCGGATAGGACTAAATAGTCACGAGAGGCGTTGTCTCTCGCAAACTGACGCTGCTTAAATCATCTGTCAAGATGTATAAGGCCTTTTAGTAGTAGTAGTATGGGTGCTGCCAACTTCGGACGCTCATAATTTTGCCGATGGCGAAGGTCATCTCTTTACCACGGCAGCAAGAGAGGCTCAAACGGCAGGTGGAGTAGGTTCTTGTCTCCGAAGCTATGGCGCGGCTGGGATCATCTTCTTGCGTCCGCGAGCAAGAGACGCTGCCACAGCGGTTTTCCTTGTCTTCTGGGGATCCTCAGGTCTCCTCTGAAAAGTGCCCGAAAGTTGTATCTATTCGGAGAACTAATTAGTAAGATCTTTACTAACGACCCACACGGTATAGAGTGGACTCTTGTGTGGAGAACGGCGCGGTGCTAGACTAGGCTGGTAACCTCTAATCCCCCGCAGCCGGCTACAGTCACACACGGCCCAGACAATTGCTAGCCGATTACCTAAACATTGTAGTGGGTATTTACTGTTTACAATCTATAATGACATTGTTATCTCGAAAATTTATATCAAATCACAGTAAATATTGAATAGTGTAAGATATCTATGTGTGCATTAAAGATATTTTGGATACAGAAAGTCATATACTTATTTAGGTTATAATGTTTGTACGTAATTATCCCAGCAAAAGGATCTTATCTTATTAGGAAGGGGTCCTTGCGGATACACTTCGACCCAATGGGATCTTTTGTGTAGTTACCCCTATCGCGCCTACTCAAAGGATTGTTCCACCACCTTTATATATCGGATGATGGAACCAGTTGGTAGTGCCTGGAATTCCTTCGGTTCTGGGTAACCAATACCGAATTCCTTCATTCGAAGTCTGGCGAGGGCATGACATCCACACAGCAATAGGATACACGTGAATATTGTGATCAGATCATCAAGTTTCACCCTAGATTATTACAGACACCACCGAACCCAGTTATTAACCAGGAAATATAATCTTACCGTAACTTATTTAGAAAACAGGGTCTAAAATATCTGATTTATTTGTAATATTACCATAAAATATAGACCTAAAATTGTCGCAGAAACCAACAAATTTAACATACACATGCTATTAATAATTTTTCAATAACCCCGGTGACGACCTCTTTATCATTATGTCGCGAGAAACTGAAAAATAGCGGCTGGACGATAAATCAAACGAAATGTTCCCGCGCTGGGTTGCTGGCGCGCGGGAGCTAGCACAGGATTTTCGAGTTCAATTTTATTTTTTCTAAAACATGCAATGAAATCCCACCATAAAGTGCGTTATAAGTTTAAACAGGCTTCGAAGTATCACTTTTCAGGCGGAACAACTTGACAGCACTGTAAAGGAATTGCAAACAAAATTGAAGATTTACGCCGGGAAATATATATATTTTTTAAACATGAGGTCTGTATTAATTAACAGGCTAAACAGCTAATATTTTTGTGTGTGGTCTATTTTTCTATTTCATTGCATATGTTTGAGAAAAGCAGTATACAATATGCCTTAGCCGTGAAAAAAGCATGCCATGCCGGCTTCGTATCACTATCCGTGTCTATACCTACTCATCCGGAAAGCCCTTCTTTCCCGGCGTCTGCAGTAATGTACTATAACTGCCGATGGGCTTATGATCTGTAATTAATGAACATTTCTGGCCGCAACAGTAATCTTTGTCAATGTCACTTTGTTTATTTTCACCGTTACTCTATCGTAATTTGTGACCGAGAAGGGCACCGAATCCTCTGAGCGAGGCATCTGGGGCATGATGTGTGGCGAGTGGCGAGATAGTTTTGTTCTGATCGAAATGCTTGAGGATCTTTCGGCGAGCGCATCTTTTTTGGCATTATTGAGGTATTCAAATAATTATTCAATAACGCGTGAGTCATGGACCAGTTTGAGTAAAAACATGACATGCAAAAAGAAGTAGTATTGTACGCTGTGAGGAGTAACCAGTCACTAGTCGCCTATGTACGCTCTTTTAGAACCAATTTTCAAATCTTGATTTTCCAAAAAATGTGTTTGTCAACTTACTTGTTTGATTTGAAATCGCGTGACAGCGATAACGTGAAAAAAATATTACCTACTCCCGGTATAGTTTCAAGCGACATTATAATACAGCGCCGCCGGGATTTGGCAAAGCCTCTAATATAACCGCGCTGCCAGTATTTATACGATAGTTTTGCCCTCTGCGATGACAGTATGTGAACGTTTGTGTAGTTGTTTGGAAGTTTTGTAAGTTTGTTACTCAATGGCGCGTAAACCGTGGAATAGATTTAGACGAAAGTTAACATACACGACAATTATGCGACATTATAAGACAGCGCGGCCGGGAATCGGGAAACCTATAGTTTGTTTTATTTAAGCACACATTTGACACATGATAGGACCCATATAACGTATATCTGCACGACCTATTGAATTTCATGAAAAAACAAGCAATAACATAGTGGTTTTTCAAGTATCTATAAACGTTTTTGACTTTCTAATTGATACCATTGAGTTCATGTTATAGCTTTTCTTATCACGGTGTTGAAGTATTCAACGGTAAATAAATCATTACATAAAAAGTTACGTACTACGTGCTTTTTTAAAAGCTGTGTTGTGATCATATCTTGCGTTTCGATTCATGTGCTATTTCTGTAAATTGGTAGAAATCGATTAAATCGATAAGTTGATAACCTGAAGAAAGAACAAAACAAATTACTATTTTACATAGAAAGCTCCAGTGAGTCCGACGGCTCGTAGCTCAATAAAAGATTGATTTACACAAACTAAACAAAAATATATGCAGGTTCGAAAAAAAAGTTCGTCCAGAATATCGATTCATAATCGTTAGATTTGGCAAGCAATATGTTTTGCTACATCACTACAAACATCAACAGAGAAACTGTCAAACGTGTGTTTAAAAAAACAGACTGTACCGTACTATAATAATATTGTAATTTGTAAAAGTAGCTTTGTCTGTGTGTGTGAAAGTAGCTTTGTCTGTCTTTCTGTTACCTCTTTAAAAAGCTCAAACGCACAGAACCGATTTAGATCTTATGTGGGCAGAAACCAGTTACAAGTTTAATTAATTTTAATAATGAGTGTGGCAGTGGCGCTTCTACCAGTTAAAAGCGGCAGAAATAAATGTCCCATTACACAACAAAATAAAGCCTTTGAATCGTATTCAAAACTGAACACACCGTTTGAAAATTGCCGTTTAATATCACATTTCATTGCAACGACAGATACAAATTGGCGGCAATGGGGCGCCATTTAAAAGTGAATTACGCGACACGAAATGGCACCGGAAAAAAGCGCGGGAATGCCGCCATTTGTTATTTGAGAAACAGCGCGTTACGTTGGTACGCCTGCTCTTTAGCTT
The DNA here is from genome assembly GCA_905147355.2 of Apotomis turbidana. NCBI lineage: Eukaryota > Metazoa > Arthropoda > Insecta > Lepidoptera > Tortricidae > Apotomis > Apotomis turbidana. The sequence continues at coordinate 49,447,427 of LR990280.1, read as the reverse complement.
AACCAAGCACGTATACTACTATGGAGGTTGCAACGGCAAAATCAGAATACTGAACAATGGGTAATGGGAGAAAATTGTAATAGTGCTCGAATATTTTTCTTGTAATGTGAGTAATTAAACTTAACACAGGAAAAATACCAGACTTTATTGTTTATCGCCAAAAAGAAATATGTTTTTTGCGTGCTGTTCTCATTAGGGTGTGCTGCTGGTACTGTTTTTCTATACAAACCCAGCACCGGAACCGGGAATTCCCGGTTCTTGCCATAAAAAATCACAACCGGGAGCATCCCCTACTTTTTATCATATAGGGGACAATAAGGCATAAAGGCACAATTTACTAAAAAAAAAACATATTCAAAGAATCAATCGCCTTCCTAAGTAGCCCATAAGGCAAGGCAACATTAATATACAAACAAAAGAACTTAGGGTTGTTAGAAGCGCATAAGAGTCAAAAACAGCTTTACAGTCAATAGAGGTGCTTTTGGCGTGACACTTACACACTACCCGTTTTGGTTGTTTTACTGGGATAAAGACCGCCTTCTTTTAAACTGCTAAATACTACAGGTCATTGGGCATTTTGTTCGGACATATGACCCACGGCGTACACAAACGAAATAGGGCTAGGTATGTAGGTAAATGTATCTGCTACTCAGTGGTATGAGTCGCAACCTTGTAAACCATGGGAGAATTGAGAAAAAAAATAAAAAAAAATCTTGTCATTATAGCATTTTTGCATTATTTCAAAAATACTTTGAATAGCTGCTGTTATGTTGCGTTGCTGTTGTTATACATATATCTATACTATTATAATATCTATATCTATATTCTATATTCTATATCTATTCTATATCTATATTCTATATTTCTATTCTATATTCTATATCTATATCTATATTCTATATTCTATATCTATATCTATTCTTCTATATCTATATTCTATATACTATTATAAAATCCTAAATTTGTATTGAAAATTAATTTTCTATGGAGGGAGGTCATGATTTCAGGAAAAATCTCGATAGCGTGATGCAGGATCGTCATTTGTTTCGTATGGGCGTGCGGTGCCTAGCCAGCCTGGCGCCATCTGTTTTCAAAAAAACCTTTGTCCTCGCATCACGCTGAAACGGCTGGATAAAAAGTTACCAATTTTGGTACAGGAATAGCTGAACATCCAAAGATGGTTATAGGATACTTTTTCTTATGATTATTATTTATCTCTGAAAACATGAATTCCATGAAATATTTTCCTTACAATGTGTAACCTCATAATGACAGCGTTTGTGATTTTGAATTTAGAACGACTCTTACGTGAACAAAAACTAAAAAGTATGAATTGGACATAATACCTCCGCGCGGCCACTCCACAATAAGGTTAAGGTTGTTTGAGGCGTTGAGTTACGGAAACCGTGTTAGATAGATAGAAAAGATGGCGCCAATTGTCGACCAACACAGACGAAAATATGAGTGCAATGTTCGTTGTAAATTGGTTCATGCTAAAAAAAACATACATTTCTTTAAAAACACAATTTGCTACATAAGGAACTAATTAATGCTCTTTTATTGAATATGCAATTATATTCTTCGGAAGTTTGTAAGTATTGACCATAAAAAAGCCCGGAGACGCAATAAAAAATGTTAATGAATAAAACAGATTTTTTAATGCCATTTTATCAAGTGTAATTGAAATAAAAGTATTTCGAATCAATTTAAGTAAATTAAATACATTTTTAAATATGTTTTACCAACCAACATTTAGAACATTAGGCGAAATTTTTTGTATTGTTTGTGTTTGGCCTAACTTACTAATAAGGTAGCGAAATGAATAATAAACGATAAATATACGATATATTCAGCCACAATTTTGCATCTATGCAGTTTTTTTATATATAAAATTTATTCAAAGTAATAAAATATATTATCATTATTTTTTTGTTTTTAACGGTGTGTTGAGATTTTGTTCTCAATGACCCAATTTTCCGCTAGATGGCGTTGTTTCCTTGACAAAATCTCCATACTAGCGGCTGCATCGCGCTGTTGAGATTTTTCCTGAGTTAATAACACCAGCTCCATACATGTAAAGTTTTGGAGCCATTGATGGGTCTCCTTGACACCGAGGCCAAGGATTCACGCACGTCGTTGCGTGCCTGTGACCACGATTCGGCACAAGCTAGGGTGTAGCTGTGATGGGTTAACCTGGACTTCGAGAATTACTACCGAAGTTGTTGAATATTGATCGCATACCTAATATTATAAGCAGCAGTGTATCAGTTATTGAGAGTTGCTTGCTGCTCGACAATGTATGCATTTTGTATGAAAAACAACCATGATTCGAGACAAGACAAAATTATTAAATTTACAATGTAGAAAGGATTTCACCTAGCCGGGATTTGAACCCAGAACCTACTGAAATAATAACCGTGTCATCTCATGCATTTGCCTTTGCTTCCTTATTCATTATACCACGGATAACAAAACAGTGAGGCCATCACGTATCCGTTCAGTGGTGCTGTCGCCATTATTGACGTACGCTTGATTGAGTTAAGTTGGCACCTGAATCTTATGGCGTTACTTAGGAAATTATTATGACAGGTCATATTATTATATTAGTACCATTGTAGACGAAAATAATATATTGTCATCTTAATAGATGTCATTAATATATGTTCAGGTAGCACTATGAGCTAATTATTTTTCAAGGTGCTTTGAATAGTTATCTACAATAAACAATAAATATTAAAAACTATCTTTTAAACTTACCTAAGTCTTGACTCAATTTTAATTAAACCAAGATGATCTTCACAAGCGTAGCACCGAAGGTGCGGAGCGTTCTAGGGAAGTCGCCCAGGCCCACCCACTAATTTAAATAGTAACTTAATGCGAGGCCGTAGGCCGAGCTCTACGTAGCACCGAAGGTGCAGAGCGTCCCAGGGATGCCGCTCACACAGTTAAGCTTATATTAAGTGTGTGGGCGGCCTCGCATTAAGTGTTTAAATCTACAATAGGCAATAAATATTAAAAACGATCTTTTAAACTTACCCAAGTCTTGACGCAATCTTAATTAAACCAAGATGATGTTCACAAGCGAAGCACCGAAGGTGCAGAGCGTTCTAGGGAAGTCACCCACCCACTAATATAAGTAGTAACTTAAAGCGAGGCCGTAGGCCGAGCTCTACGTAGCACCGAAGGTGCAGAGCGTCCCAGGGAAGCCGCTCACACACTTCAACTTATATTAAGTAGGTGGGCGGCCTCGCATTAAGTTATTTAAATCTACAATAGACAATAAAAATTAAAAAAAAAATTTAAACATAAGTCTTGCCTCAATTTTAATTAAACCAAGATCATGTTCACAAGCGTAGCACCGCAGATGCGGAGCGTCCTAGGGAAGGCGCCCACCCACTAATATAAGTAGTAACTTAATGCGAGGCCGTAGGCCGAGCTTCACATAGCACCGAAGGTGCAGAGCGTCCCAGGAAAGCCGCTCATACATTTAAACTTATATTAAGTGGGTGAGCGGTCTCGCATTAAGTTATTTAAATCTACAATACACAATAAATATTCAAAATAAATTTTTAAACAAGTCTTGCCTCAATTTTAATTAAACCAAGATCATGTTCACAAGCGTAGCACCGCAGGTGCGGAGCGTCCTAGGGAAGGCGCCCACCCACTAATATAAGTAGTAACTTAATGCGAGGCCGTAGGCCGAGCTTCACATAGCAACGAATGTGCAGAGCGTCCCAGGAAAGCCGCTCATACATTTTAACTTATATTAAGTGGGTGGGCGGTCTCGCATTAAGTTATTTGATTATATTTTAAGTGAGTGGGCATCTTCCCTGGGACGCTCCGCACCTTCGGTGCTAAGTTACTTTATAAACCCTTAGTAATTTAATGCGAGGCCGTAGGCCGAGTTCCACGAGCGTCTCAGGGAAGCCGCCAACCCACTTAACATATACTTAAGTAACTTAATAGGCGGCTTCCTTGGGACGCTCCGCACCTTCGGTGCTACGCGGAGCTCGGCCTTCGGCCTCGCATTAAGTTACTTCGACTTATATTAAGTGGGTGGGCGGCTTCCTTGGGCCGCTCCGCACCTACGGTGCTACGCGGAGCTCGGCCTTCAGCCTCGCATTAAGTTACTTCAACTTATATTAAGTGGGTGGGCGTCTTCCTTGAGACGCTCCGCACCTTCGGTGCAACGCAGAGCTCGGCCTTCGGCCTCGCATTAAGCTACTTCAACTTATATTAAGTGGATGGGCGGCTTCCTTGGGACGCTCCGCACCTACGGTGCTACGTGGAGCACGGCCTTCGGCCTCGCATTAAGTTATTTTAACTTATATTAAGTGGGTGGGCGGCTACTTTGCGACGCTCCGCACCTACGGTCCCGAAATTTTGAACTAGCAGGGAAACTTACTTAAAAAATAAAAAATGGTAGAATTAACTTCATGACACAGATATTCAAATTGATTATTTCCTCGCATATTTTAAAAGCACTATACAGGCCTTGTTGGAAATGTCAAACGTCCTTAAAAATCATACTCATCCACGAACTAACTTTTCCCGGTCTCTCCAGCAATGTACTCTATTACTGAACATTTCCATATGCCCGGTCCATAGCTTTCCTGAGTCACTGGCGCGAATCTGTTCGCTCTTTAAAAGCTGAATACGCGGCCGTAATACCAGTTATCATTAAAGCGGATGAAAAAAAAGAAATAAATGTTTTAAGACGACGCGTTGGTGAGCAACATTTTAACAGTATGTATGTGTATAGTACAGTCTATTTGTTCCTACTAAGAAATAAGTCCATATATGTAAGTTTAGTACACCACCGAACAAAATGCCTCATGAAACGATTCATATGAAGTACTTTAATATAATATCCTTGAACTTTGGCAATCATTTTTGTCTCTTATGCATCGGTTACACGCTCATTTCGGAGTCAGTTCGGTCCATTATTCGGGACTGTCAGTTTACTGTCATTAATTAATTTTTACTGTGAAGGTTACATGATCATTCTCTCGCCATTCTGACCAGACTGATGGACAGAACTGACGCCAGACTGAGCGTGGAAGTGTAACCAATGTTTTAGTCAGTGAGTTCCATTCAGTCCATGATCATTGAGAATGAGATTCGGGTTTTAGAAAGAAACTTCGTGTTACGAAGACACGCGAATGAGTTATCGCTTTCTGCTTTCTAAATGACTGATAAAACTCTATTACGTTAAAAAGTTAAGTAAACTAGTAACTTAATCGTGAAAAGTAGAAAGATGGGTAAAACTTATTATTCTTAAAAAACATTCGTCGGGTGCTGAAAAATTGGACACTATCGTCTAGTGCAGCTAGCGGCTGCATTAAAAGCTTTGCCGTGAATCCGCCACTGTATTATTACGTCGCTTGGATCTGTCGGGAGCTACCAGACATGGTTCACTTTAGTAAATACATATTCTTTGTGCCTTTGTGACAATAGCGGTCCTTGGCGCGTCCTTAATTGAAATTCAAACTATCAGATTTCAACACTGTATTTCGTCTGTATAATGGGATGAGTTCTGAGGGATTGCTTGACATAATGCCCACGGCTACTTTCTACCATCGCACTGCTCGCCATCCTCACACACTGGAGTGTATCCTAAGTGGTCGAGAACTTTGCGGTTCCAGAGGAAATTCCTACCGCGAACGCTCCGCATGTGGAATAAGCTCCCTGCCGAGGTTTTCCCCGGGGGCTACAGTATACGGTTCTTCAAGAGGGGAGTAAATAGGTTCTTAAAGGGTCGGCTTAACATTAGGCGGGCTGCATATTTGTATGCCACCGTCGTAGTCTAAAAAAAAGTAATTAATTTTTTTTGGCAGCCGCCTATATGACCACGCGCCGATTAACCTAAACAAATGCGGTGCAGGGCACCAAGGTGCACGCTGGTGGCTAGGTTGCTAACGCAGTTCAAGGTGCGTAGTAATCCTGACTGATTTAACTTCTTGGTAAATAGTAATCAAGGTATATTTGAGTTATCGTCGAGCCCAATTCTTGTCGCCCCGTCCCGTAATATTAAGCATTTTTCTCCTTCAAATTAACTTTTTCAATTTGTGTAAGATTTGTTTTTCGCTCCAACGCTTTCTTTGTAAGACGTATTAAAAATAACTCGATATTGGCACGTGCTATCGGGGTTCTGTACTGTAATTGTAAATAATAATACCTATCAGTACATTAAAGAGGAAGGGATATAAAATAATATAGTGGCGATCTGGATCAATTCTTTTCTTCGGTACGATATTTCCCAAAGTTGTCTGCGTCCAAAATTTCAATTTAGGACTCGTAGGCCTGAAAATGCTCTGACGATTTCAATCATTTCGAAGTCCGATGAATTTCTGGCTGGCCGTAGGCATATTATATGCAATATGCATATAGCGCAACTTAATACGTTCACTGCGGTACGGGGGCCTCCGAGCCCCGTACGACGGCGTCGTTCAGTGCGGGGGACAAGAAACAGTGTTTACTCGCTGGTGCGGAGCCTGTAACTTTGGTATTTTTTTGTGTACAATAGACACAGATATATAATTATGATGATTTTTTAAAGTCTAATCAGGTGATATATAAAAGATAAACGACCACAGAACAAAAATTGTCTTCCAGTGCGATACGGGGTACTGAGAACCCCGTATAGATATTAGCTGACCCGTACGGGCTAAGGAGCTCAGTGTCACTAGTGCAGTCATTATTGCAAGTCTTGTTATCGGTACGGTATCGATAAATTGGATCGCATACGGAGAAGTAAAAGAGGTGTCTCGCAAGAAACTAAAAAACCTCAGTGCGTATTTACATATAATAAAAACAAAACAGGCATAGACTACAGTGACCATGACCAATGTCTGCTCATTATTCTACATTGAAGCGAGGTCTCAAATTCCGTTCCGTAAGGTTTTTACGGAGCTTATATTTGGAACAGCGATGATTAGATTGAACACAATATAAAAAAAATACAAAAATGACATAAAACACTTTAGTTGAGTATATAATTGATGCGTTCTCTGGAGAAACGAGGCAAAATACTGATCAGGATCCGGAGCCAAAGAAAGAAGAACCACATATTTCAAATTGGTGAAAAGAAAAAGAAGTGTGTAAGCTGTTATAAGAAGTTGAGAGAAACGATGATCGAGAAGTTGATAATAAGGTAAAAAAAGTGAAAACTATGTGTCGTAAGTGCAAAAAAACCACAGTGTTTAAATTGTTATAATTTAGAACATTAAATACATCTCAAATGTAAGTGAAATATTTTGTATGTTAGTCAAGTTACTTAAGACTGTTCCACTTGTTTATTTTTTATATACAGTTTAAATCACGTTTAAAACATAATTAGGATATCTGTTTTTTAGGATTAAATTTATCGTTTGTTTTTATTCCCATGACTATCAACTTATCGACACACGCAAAGTCTGTGCGGTCCGGGCTCCGCTAAACCCCGTACTCTGTCAATTCTAGTGCGATACGGGGGTAATAGAACCCAGTACTTTCTTTTCCTTCTAATTTAATAACCTTTAATCGTGTCTACGTGCGGAAGCAGGGTCACATAGGTCATATTATACTCTTTGAACTGTTGAAAACAAATTTGTAAAAAAATATGATTTCAGGATTTTAGAGCTGTTTTAAATAAATAAAAATAAAACATTTATTTCAGACAAAGTCCATATTAAAAGTCCATAAGATAAAAATAAGTTAAGTTAAAATAAATTACATTACATTGATGACAATTAAACATTATAATTTTATAGCAAACATAATATTAATAATAAATCTCATAATTAACATTTTTATTTGATTGGGTCGTTACTATATGTCCGAGGTTTTAACTGACGGGGGCGTACGGGGCACTTGTATACCCATAACGCATTACGGCGAAAACCACTACGGGGTCAATCAGGCCCCGTAACGCACTGAAATTCAGGACAGAGTTTTAGGTTGCCGCAGTGAACGTGTTAAAAAAAACTCCTTGAAATAAAAAACACATAAAGTATAATTTAATACAGCGGTTAAGAAGTTCGTAACGTCACTCTAGCACCACACTAATATTATAAAGGAGAAAGTTTGTGACTGTGTATATGTGTATATTTGTTTTTTTTCACGATTCACTGTCACCCTGGATTAACACATAGGCTACTTTTTATCCCGAAAAATTTAGTGTTCCCGTGGGATGAGCCGGCAATTAGTGGGTCAGAGCTCCGTTCTTTTATGAGATAGCAGAACCCTAAACAACGCGTGACTGGATATTTGTAATAACCATTATTAGTTTGTACGAACAATATTTATGCCGTTTTCAAAGACACTGGGAATTTATTATCTATTAAAAGACAGGGGACAATATTTTTTTCTTATTCCTTTTAAAATACTCCATTTAATTTGCCCTTGTTCACGGACGGCGTCATCTGGAAAATAATGAAGTAGGTATCTAAATATACCTATGTTTTATAATACGCTAAACGGAGATAAGAGCGTTGGTGGCGAGAGTGATGATAGGCCGAAGAAACTTAGGGTCGATGGAAAATCAGATCTATTCTATAAAAAAAACGCGGTCGTAAAAGTGCAAAAATGAAATATTTGCACGTTAATGGTATTTAGCGAAATTGCTTTATTTATTCTTTGATACATGTTATGAGGAACAGAGCAAGAACCGAAAAATATATATATTGTAACGTTTTTTACGCGTTACCACCGGGTTACTCACCGTTGGCATGAAACTCTCTTTTTTTTTTTAAATACCTCAGGGCGCCTTTTTACTACTGTTGGTGATAAATGATAGATGTTCTTTACGAGAGGAAAGTCTTTAATATAAATATATGTTGTTTTACACTTTTCCCGTATGGCACTGATCACATTTAGATAATGGAGATGACACTGACCTTTTAGTCTTACACTCTTACACAATAATCAGATGATCGCGCTGGTGCCTTCAGGAAGCAGAGCCCAGGGTCCAGTTCGACATCAGATGCATCTCCATCTATACGGCGTAGTCATTGCCAGGTCCCAAATATTCCCGTAGAATAGTGTATGCAGCTTAAGACTTGGAAATAGAACCCCTAGAAATAATGAACCCGGTTAAACAAAGTACTTCACACAAGCCAACACGTGTCATGGTAGGTACATTTTGAATTCGCGTCAAAAGAATTTACTTACATTTGGTCCTCCATTTAAGTTTTATTTGGTAGCTCGCCTGGCTACATTATTATAGTATTTTATGCAACCGTTGTATAAGAGGGGCCAAAAAACGTGAGTGGCATGGGTTACGATGTGAGCGCAGCGAACATCGTAAGAAAGATGCCACGAGCGTTTTTTGACCTACTTATACAACGTTGCATACAATACTTTTTCTACGACTCGACATTTCATAAATAAAATTCAAATAAACAACAAAGAAAATAATTACATGTTCCCGCTCGGAATCAACAAAATTAAAAAGAAAAATTGTCTCTGATAAACTTTTTTTTTATTGACATCCATCTGTCAAAAAAATATTAACTTATACATAAAGGTATACGATCACCATACTAAACATCTGTCAAAAAAATTAAACTTATACATAAAGGTATACGTTCACTATACTAAACATCCATGCACTGAAGATAAAACTTTTTTTTTAAGTTGGCAGCAATGCCTTAGTACAAAAGTTTTTTTTATAATTTCCAAATTGTGTGAATTGTTCATCATGTAATCTGAGGTACTAAGTGATGGTTTTTTGGCGACATTATAACATCGGTTAGCAGTGTGTTCTTGAGCAGTAGAGTATAGACTTTTACAGACTTTCATAATTTATGTCTTTATATTAGAGTTAGTAACTATATAAATGACAGAAAAAAGTACTGGAGTAGAAAAAAGTATTAATGATCCAGGGACGAAGTTTCGCCATTTATATTAAGTAGTACTCAAAAAAAATATAATGGCAGCGTCCTGAACGTCTCGCGTTTGGATCGAAAAGAAAGAGCCGTTGCGCGCGCGCCGCTCCCTAATAATGTGGTTGTTTTTGGAACTAATTATCTAGTATCGCGAACTAACATGACTGTTTAAGGAAACGTTTAATTGTGAGCTTGGTGATTCCGACAAAATCCTATAGATGGCGTTAGTAGTCTCTAATATTACTTGTTTTTGATATTAATGAATTTTATTGTTTCTTTAATTGATGTTTATTCATTTAACGTATTATGGTTTGAATATATTGACGATATTTATACGTTACAATATATATAAAACATTCGTCCTCCTAAAAAGTAGGTTATTTCAGCTTCGCGATGTGGGGATAAAGTGGTTGTTTGGAACAATAAAATAATTTGATTATTAATATGAAAATGCTAAGAAAACTTATTAGCGGTCAGCTAAATAATAAATGCCATATTAAAAAAAAACCAAAACATATTTTTAATTGCTTAAATTAGTTATTATTGTCTTTTCTACACCTAAATATATTTGTATTCGTTCACTTCGTTAGCTCTTCCAAACAATAACTTCGTGTCACAATGGCTTATTTGAGTCCCTTGTCTAACTATCAAAATAATTGTATAGGTTGTTGTTGCCCAAACAGCTAGACCGATTTCAACTACACCTGATACATTATTAGTAGGCTAGGCATTTACGAATCGTTTTATTACTTTTACTTTTCACCTGACAAGGAGCAAAAAGAGAAGAAAAATGACTACTACGTTTAACCAAGGTTTAGTGGTCTGAGCCTACATAAATAGGTACAGTCAACCAATTTGATTTCTAGGCCACTATAGAACCTAGTCACAATGACAACGATATGAGATCTCAAGCGGCTTTGATATTGGCGTTCACTGTGACAAGGTACGAAATGGCCTACGAATCAAATTGGTTGACTGTACGTCACCTAAATGCCTAAACTTAAGAGGCCTTATTCCTTTTAAATTTTTTTTTTCATTTTATGACAAATATATTGAAAATTTCAACCAACTTTTTAAAGTGAATAATACTATTCCCCGAGTTCTAGGTAGTAACATAGCTATTTCATGTTTTCATTGCGTGCAGTCGAAAATAAGTTCAAAAAACTAATTTTCCGCGTGAATTTTGTCAATTTCGAGTAGTTTTTGAAACAAAAATTATCAATGAAAAAGTCAAACTGTAGGTTTCAAATATACACCAATAGATCCCAATAGCCCTGTTCTAGGTAGTAACATCAATAATATGTTAAGAAACATGTTTGATCATAGAGAAAAATGTCTAAAACAATCAGCATTTTAAAAGGAATAAGGCCTCTTAAAGTACTAGTTTGTTTCTATTATGCTGCAGCCGGCGGTAAGGAGCTCGTTTCGGGCCATTTACGGGTGGCTGGGTCGTGATAGCCTTGTGTCGAACAACTTGATCGGTGGTTCTCAAACCCTTGAATAGCAAAATTTTAATTGTGAAAGAAACTTGAGAAACTGACATTATTAAACCGTCATTTAACCGTGCGCGGTTTTCGTTCACCGTAATTTACCGCACCGTCCAATCGTCCATGGTAGCGTAGCGATGCTCTGCTCACAACGATGACCATTCTACAATCTCGACATGTGGCAAATTTAAACTAGTTTCTTTCACAATTTAAGTTATGAATCACAGCAAGAAGCTGGGGCCTAATTTGAGAATGCCGTTTGAGAGATCGCAAAACGTCAAAACTCTATTAGATAACAGTGATATCGCCTTTGAACTGTCATTAAAATGCGATGAGCTTTAAGTGACATACCTCATCTCTATTTTGGAAATACGAAGGCGATAATGATTGTCAAAAATGCTATTTATGCATATGAATTTCTGTTTTGAACGAAACGTAACTGACTAATTTCACGCACTACGCGGTCAAGTTAAAGTATGCGCCGGTTACATACAAAGGAAACGCAAATTAAGCGCGACCGGTTTGACGAAGTTTCGATGTTATAGGGATATCGCCATTTGTCAAGTAGGGACGCGTCAAAAGTGACGGATGGCGATAAAATGGAGAGATCTCAATCGTCTCTCTAAAATTGGTCGAATTACCCCTGGTTAAAATTACTGGACATTGGGTACTTTTTTCCCCACTGGCGGACACAAACGAAACCAATTAAAGTTTTTAGATAATGTTACTAAATAATGGCTTTACCACTGTGTATTTTTTATTCCCATAACTAATGGGAAAGCTGAGAAAATGCGATTTTTATACCGCAGCAACAAGGTTTTCATTATATTTTCTTCGGTTTCCGCGACTGTCACACATTTAAATAAAACAATTTAAAAGGTTTTCATTGTTTACAAACATCGCAAGCTTGCTGCTGCTGTAGCTACTGAAGTCGCTTTCTGGCGGTTTTTGGAGGTCTTCTTGCTGGAGATCGGCATCGATACTTCCGCGTTGTCTTCCAGGGCATGGTCGGATCATCAGAATCTAACGCGACGACCAACTTCTACAGAACGCAACTGTAAGGTTTCGTTCTGCATAAGGGCCACATGTAATATGTTGAGTCGGTGTTCGACAATGGTTGGAAAATGGGTTAGTTCCATAGGGGGAATGATTGACAATTCGGTTGTTTCTTTGGCTAATAAGAAGTTGAAAAGCTGAACGCCGTTTGGGTTAGATGCTACGCACTTGCACGCGGTGTGTTTAGAATTGAAGTCGGTTGCTGCGAAGACGACTCCATTGGGATCTGATTGAGCAAGTAGGTTTAAGTCTGTCGGTAAGTTTGTTAGAGGGAGACAGATAGACTGACGCAATCGTTATCGGGTCGTGACCTTCTAACGAAATACGACAGACCATCTAAGCGGATTTGCTCGAGGGGCATATAACTAGGGGCTCTTTGAGGCTTTGGACCTCTGCTAACGTCCAGGAGGCGGGGTTAACACTGCGGATCGGGCTTCGGATTACCTTTCCCTTCACCTTTGGGGGTACGGGAACGGGATTTCCGTACGTCCGAGTCCGTCTTGGCCTTAGGGGCCAAGAGGGTGACTGGGGCGGGCGCGGTCACCTTTACTGGGGGCTCCGGCGTCTTAAACGGCGCCAGGGTTGCCTTTGGGGTAGGGGGCGCTGGGGGCTTGGAGGCCTTAGGGGCCTTCTGCTCTGCCGGCGGGGGAGAGGGCCTCAGTGGCAACCGGGGCCGGAGGGGCCGTGGGAGACGATGAGTCCTGTGACTCTTCCAGCACACTCAGCGACCCGAACGCATCAGCCACCGAGAAGTCAGCGAACCTCTTGCTCAGCCCTTTTTCATGCTTGAAAAAGCGTGAAACTAAGCCAGCAACAGATTCGATGGCTTCCTTGGGATCCTCGGAGCAGGCCGCTTCGCGGAGAAAGGTTACGAGATCCATGGGGAAAACGATGGAAACAAAATCCAAACAGTCAAAGTCGTAGTCTGGGTTGACGTCTTGAGCGCTCCTCGCCGTGTCCTTGTGACACTACACTATGCAACCTACTCACGAAGGGCAGAAATGAGGACGTACACCTCAGGAGAGATGCTCGGGAATACTCTTCAACGTGTTCACCCCACGCGGCCCGCCTCAGAGTGTGATAGTTCATATAAAATTCTCGAAAGCGATTTCTGCGCTGCGGGCCTGCCCGTAGCAGCCCGCCCAAAATGTGCGCGTACTCTAACTTGACAAGACTATAAACCACAACCTCTTGAGTCTGCCACTTCAACTGCTATCTATGCCAAGCTAGTCATCAAATAACACTAAATATATCTACATACAGTACTAAACATTTTACATACAGCACAATATTAAAGTAATACGATCACCGTACCTGAATTATTAATGTAATTATATTTCGGCATTCCCATACGCCACAGTAATGCCCCTTTGCACAGCAAAACTAGAAGTTGCAAGCTTTCAATTGAGGTATGTTTCAGCTTTGTCCGCCGTGGGGAATTTTTCCATAGTAAAGTACCCAATGTCCTTTAATGGAGTATTGAATTGTTACTAAGATAAGAATAAATACCTACAAAAATATTAAATAAGTGTTTAATTTACCAACTTTTTATGGTAGTTTTTGGGGCGGCAGGCATTGTATTGAGGTAGCTTTGTATAACAACATCCTCACTGCAACATACTGTACGCTCAACCACGCAGATTTTTTTTCATAGCCATCGACCTTGCTTTCCGCTTCGTATAGCCCGTGGCCAATGTAAAGACCATCTTAATGAGCCATAAAATAAAACCGGTGGATAAAATTCTAATAAGTTCTAGGACACACCACCTTTCACTCAGCATAGCCTCGAGGATATTATGTATTATTATGTATTATAGCGGTTTGAACTTCTGAAAAACTAACCCACGAGGCAGTAATTTGGAAATTTTAAGAACCAGCAAGTTTAGAGTGCGCTTGCTTCATCGCAAAGTCGCAAACTCACTGCTTTACATCAGGTGAGGTTGTATTCATGAGTCTAGAAAAAAACATAAATAAATTCTTACATAAAGAGCTTCGTTCTTGCGTTTCGCGGAGCACACTTTGAGAGCAACCGAACTAGATAAGCAAGGGTTTTATCACTACATTTCGCCGCCAAAGTGATAGTTTACAGGGTCATTGTCGTCACAACACGGCATCTGAACTCCATTTAAAATGTGTACCTACCCATACCTACCTTACCTAGTGTCCACTATAGAAAATATGGTCACACTAAAAAAAATCAGGTCCGTCTACTTTTTTATCCCTGACCACAGATTATATAATCCCGAAGAAGGAAGAGTGGCTAAATATTTCATCAGAGCTTAAGTTGTTTGTTTCATATGTTATACTTGATCGAGAGAATGTGTTCTTTGGTAAACCATTCAAACATTCAGCGGTCCCGGGTTCGAATGCCGGCTAGGGCAAATATTTGTGTGATGAACTCGAATGTTTGTGCTTGGGTCATGGTTGTATTTATCGTCGCCTAGTACCCATAACACAAGCCATCTAGAGCTTAATTTGGGACTAGATCGATTTGTGTGAGGTTGTCTGATATTTATTTATTTATTTTATTTATTTAAGGTTCCTAAATTTGTGCTTGTTCTTACTGTACTCTTCAACTGTAGACATCATATATTGGGTAGAACGTACATGTATTGGATATTTAATATTAAAGTTACCGCATATTCTTTTGCTTGTCATCAGGGCCATTAAATAACCAACTTGGCAAGAAAACCTTGTTTCTATGCGTTTCGCACAAACTAATACTCCAATGAGCGAGGTGTATTATCCGTGTTTGGTTTTTGCAGACCAGTGTCTGTAGGAGACGTAGGGGTCGTGGTTTAAGTCTGTTTTTATTAGGCAAGAAATATGTGCTAAGCTGCTTAGTTAAGAATGTCAAAAGAAAAGTTTCCACCAATAAGGATCATTTATTGCACACTGATCATTGAATGCGATTAACTCCCGTTCTGTTATAATAATGGGCTTAAGGTGTAATTAGTACGCATTAATTGTGGAAGGAAAAAAAAGGGCGAAGGAAGATTTTACGTGACAACGTCTTTTTCTCGGTAGAATATTTATTTGTATTATATCCATTCACAATTTCCCTAACAACATTTTAAGTGTTACTTTCTGAACGCACCCATCACATGTGTCATTAATGTCATTATAGTGTCATTATTTTACACGTTTTAAATCTAAATATGCGATAATCAGACTATTATGCATGTATGTTGTCGATTCCAAACCCTTATTTAGTCTAGATCTACATGTAATTATTCTAAAAATACCGAACCGACGGAACAAACATCAGGGTCAATTTCAACAAGACGCATTTTTTGTATCATTTTGGTGTGATTCTTTATTTTTGATTATTTTTGAGTTTTTTAAATGTGAAGAGATACTTTAGACTATATTATTAAACATATGTAAAAGGGACCCTGAAATCTGAAATAGTTTTCGAGATATTCGAGATCGAATATGAAACACACAACGGAATGATAAATGTACACCAGGATGATAAAATAAGTGCACCGCAATGAAATTTCATACACCGGAATGAAAGAAAAGTGGCATATTATGAAAGCAATTTTATGTTTTATATTCGTTATATATATTATATTGCCATTACATAATAATATAAACATATATCTTAGTCTGGTATTAAAAACAAAATAAAAAATATTATTATTTGAACAATATCTATGAAAAGTGAAGCTACTTTTGATGTCATTTCGGTGTTTTCCTCATTTTGGTGGGGTTTAAAGTCATTTTACTACACCGGAAACACCGGAATGAGAATGGTGGAATGAGAAACACGACATATTTTTATTTCTTAAAAAAAAGTAAGCACTATATTCTAAAACTAATTCAACTCTTGAAATCACGAGTATACTTTACCTCATATATATAAATTCCAAACCACGCAGTTAAAAAATAAGGAAGCTATAACAAACTCCGGAATGACATTTTTTTTGTCCCCGGTCCACCGCGATTAAATATTCACGTTTATACAAGCCAACGTATTGCCACTATACACAACCGGCCTCGTCGAGCGCCGCAGCTTGACTAATTCTTTGAAGTGTGTGGGGGACGGCGGGCATACTTGATCAAATTTGGGAAATAAATCGGTTCGAAACATTGTCGGCGGTAATGAGAAGTTTTCTCGGGACAAACGTATATGCATTTATTCAAGGGTATACAAAGGAGATATAAAACGGGTATTGTGCTTTTTTCGTTACCTATTTATATGGTAATAAAATAATGGTAACAGATTTTCGTTGTCATGCATAGTATTTGACTTACCCGGCATTTTACAAACAAAACTGGCTTGGGGACAACCCACCTTGATGAGAAATTCGGTCTAAATATATATTTTTAAATTATTATATATACTAATATTTTAATTTTAGCTGTTGTCCGAGGTAGACAATGGCGGGCTGTTTCCGAAAAAAATGGTACTTTATTATTCAACCTTTCTGCACCTGCGTTTTCAGTCTTGCCATCAAAAAATACTGCTTGGGAAATTGACCCATCATATGTTTGACAGGTAAGTACGAACAGTTTGTATTTGTATGGGAATATAAAATTATCTTTTTTATTATTTTGTACTCATTTATTCAATATTTTCTCACCGTTTAAACCTTCCCTTGACTTCCACGAATATTTCAATACTAAAATTAGCCAAATCGGTTCTACCGTTCTCGCGTTTTAGCGGGACAACCGGCCCTCCTAACAGACGTTACACTTTTTCATGAGTGACTCCGAGCGCAACCTAATTTAAGACGTTGTCACGTCAAAATATATCTTACGATGTGCAATGAAAAACGTATGATATATTTTATCTTTCGAACTACCGAATGTCAAGAAAAGCAAAGGAGAAAAGCCTCCATACTAAATGTCCTCGTACATTTGGTTATAATAGCACTTTGATTGATTACACCGTCAACGTTGTCGCTATTAGGAGAAATCTGTGATGTCATATCTATTTAACGAACAACTAATACCCGAAGTTCGAAAATAGCTCATCATTCTACTTAGTACCCGCGGCTTTGTAAATGTCGTTGAATAACTCCGATCAGCGAGCCTGAGTGGACACGCGGCTGCTTACTATATGTATATAAACATATACAGCGTGTATATTTGATATAACCGCAAACTTTACGGGGTTTTATTAATATATTGATCAGTAAATTATTAAAATTACGTATTTTTTTTTTCATGTGAAATAACTCAGCACGCAATGTATTTGTTTGTTGACACTTAACATAGTGATGTCACAACTGTCACTTAGTAATAACTAATACTATCGCTGCTCAGAAAATTTTAAAAAATTAATTAAGCTATGGCAGTTAACGCTAAATTCATAATCTGATATTTTTTTTGAAATAGCTAAAGTCTAGGAGCTAGCAAAACACCTTTAATATTTATTAAATCACTATATACAATTTGTTCAGTTCACCCTACAAAACTTGTTCAAAAGCGGCCACAATAGTTTTGGGCAAGTTTTTAGAGACAACTAAAGAACAAGAAATTGTGTATAATGATTTAATAGATACTATAGGTGTTTTTCCAGTTCCTCAAATATTGAAATTACTGGAAATTGATCTGGTTTAGAAGATACAATAAAAATTTGTAAGTGGCGCTAGTTTCAAATTACCCGTCGCCTTAATATTTTTATAAATATCAGATTATAGCACTAAAATCTCCGTCTGGCTTCAATTTGGGGTTATATCAAGTACCACATGCTGTAAATATAGATGTAGTGGGAGCAAGGAAAATAATCGGTTGGGAAATGCGACCTCTATCCGAGAATCCGCCCAAAATCCGGACAAACGGACATCCGAACATTTGAACACCCGTATATACGAAAGAGTTTTAGGCTAAGCTGAAACGGAGACGCTTCGCTCGCTCAGTCCATTATTGTATCATCATTCCTCTACAAGTCTACAGCTAATTATAATCAATATTGGTTCCTGTTATTTTTGAATGTTACCATAACATAGCAGATAAAATTGAGAAAAATACCGAGCAAAGCTGATACTGCAGAGTTACGTACTACTGTTATTACATTGTACATAAGTACCTATAACCTCATTGGTATTCCAAACTTTTTATACTGTCCTATTCGGGCATATTGTGTCAGACACTACAAACGTATATTAATATTATTACTAGTATTTTTTTTATGAATTATTAAAATAAAATAAATAATTAAATATTAAGGGACAATCTTTTTCAATTTTTTTTTATCAATAAAAAAAAAAATTAAGCCCAAATATTCGAGTTCATCACACAAATATTTGCCCCGGTCGGGATTCGAACCCAGCGTCGTCAATTTTAGGAAATGAAAATTTATTTAAATGAAAACAAGTGTCATTTTTAGGGTTCCGTAGTCAACTAGGAACCCTTATAGTTTCGCCATGTCCGTCTGTCCGTCTGTCCGTCCGTCCGTCCGTCCGTCCTCGGCTTAGCTCCGTGATCATTAGTACTAGAAAGCTGAAATTTGGTATGAGTACATATGTGTATGTATAACGCCGACAGAACGGTAAAATAAAATTTTTAAAATTTTGTTTTTCGGGTACCTCTCGAACACCTAAAGTGGGGGTGATTTTTTTTTTCTTTTCAACACTGGTGTGTGGGGTGTCGTTGGGTGGGTCTTATAAAAATAATAGGGGTCTTCTAACATTATTTTTTAATAAAGTCAGCAGTATTGTAAATATTCGCTCCAAAAACAAAAAGATTGTGTCCCCCCCCCCCACTAACTTTTCAACCACCGGTCAAAAAAAATCGGAAAAATTCATGTTAATGAGGCCTTACAAGTACCTACTTTCAATGAAAACTATATTGAACAAAATTGGTCGAGCCGTTTTTGAGTTAACGCCAAAATTCATATTTTTTCTTTAAAAGGTCGTAAGTTGACTTCCAAAGTGATTACAGTTTCTAAGGCGTTTACAACCTTTTTATAGAGCTTAATATCTTTCTTAACGTAAACCTCGGGCTTACAACAGCAGTTTATTGTGAAGGATGAGCAACTACGGAACCCTACACTGAGCGTGGCCCGACATGCTCTTGGCCGGTTTTTTCATATTCTTGGATATATATAATGGATGTGTATAAACACAGCTATAAAATAAAAATAAAGTCGACGTATATACATATCGGGTATATTCGTTTGCCTATCAACTGGCGTGTCAAAAATGAGAAAACCAGAAAACTTTCCACTTCAGCACGCCAATACACTGAAAAAAATACCCAGTGGAGCCTACTGAAATTACAGTAGGCGTAACCGTTATTACAGTTAGGTTTACTGAAATGTCAGTAGGCCTCACTGTTATTGCAGTAAGTCTTACTGTAATGTCAGTAGGCTCCACTGGATATTTTTTTCAGTGTAACGAAGGTAAACAATACACTCGTGTTTACCTTGCATTGTTTGCTGCAGCGAAGCATAAAAAACACACATCAGCAATTCTACTGTGCCCAGTGAAATTGCATTGTGTTATTTTATAAAATCACGATCGGACAACATTGATAACTTGTATGCACAAGTGTTTACACTACCACAAGCTGTTGTAATTTTATGTTCTTATTTGATCAAAATCGAGGCTGGAAAGTAAGCAATAGATGGACGAGTAAGTTCGAGGGCCGGCCCGTGGAGGATGATACTCGTTATAAGAACTATGTGTCTCTATGTCTGGAAAGGTGCCTTTTCACTGAATTATTGACGTGACAACGTCTTAAATTAGGTTGCGGCTCGGAGTCACTCATGAAAAAGTGTAACGCCCGCTCACGGTTGATGACCCGCTCACGGTTGATGAGTGAGAGAGACAAAATATATTTCTATAGTTAAAATTTGTGCAATTCTTATTTTCATTCAATTCCTTGTTCCTATAGTGCAATTTAATAATATTCATATCAATAAATATTCTACCGAGAATAAGACGTTGTCACGTAAAATCTTCCTTCGCCCGTAAAACCGACTTTACAGGCAACCATTTTTTTTTTCGCAGAAATTCTATTTCTCTGAAGTCATACGTTTTTCATAATTCTTTAAAAATATCATCCCATTGATTAGTTTGGATTTGTTTAAAGCAATATTCGAAGAAAAATAATACGGCGAAAAGGCAGAGAACCGTCTGGAGAAGATCGCTATTTAGCGATTAGCTATTGTTTACCTGTGCTTATTTGTTGTATCGCTCATGTTTTGTTTCAGTTTTAGTTTGAGGTGGGCAATAAACAAGATTGTATGTATTGTATTGTGAAAATAAACATACCTATTTACTTAGGTGAAGACGCAGTGGAAGCCAAGCGATCAAAAAATTATTTAATGCGTGTTCAATGTTCATAGTTCGATTGATTGTATATTTTTATTTTATTTTGCTGTTATTCAGCCAAGACACCGGAATAACTTAGTAACCTAGAAAAAAGCCAGGTTATTTATGCGGACATAAATTCTACTTAAGTATAAAATCTTTGAACGAAATCTTATATAAAAACCCTTTGAACCTCTCATTCTTAAATATAAGTCCTAGAAAATTTAAATTCAAAATGAGCGGATTTGTGATAGCGATCCTTTCGATCGGAAGCAGAGACAATGGCCCAATCAGGACACAGCGTCAGGCTGAGTCCTAACTTGATTACTTTGCTGTGTAACAATACTATAATACTATTATAGTAATACTAGCCCGATACGTGAAAGGTTTTGAAAGTTATAAATTGAAACTGAAATTACTTTTCTTAATTTTAAACACATTTTAAGTTGCCAAAAGTCATTTTATAATCTTTTAAGGGATTTATAATTTATCCACACGTTTCGTATTGCGCTGACATAATCTCTTGATAAAACTGTTAGAAAATAATACGGAATGTTAAAACAGTAAAATGCGATGCTCTAGTGCAGAAGAAATGCATTTGTATAATCATTTCTAAGATTTACAGAGGTTGCTTACAAAAACTTTTTTATACCTAACGCACACTTAAGATCCGTTAGAAAATGTTCATACCCAAAAGTACTCAATAAACTTAAAAAGTTTTAGTTTGAGGGGCAATATACTCTTCCCGTATTGGACTATACGTCAAAATAATAGTTATGATTTTTGAGCAGTTGTAGGTTCTCTCTCGAGTTTATCTGCGTGATAGAATCGGAAATAAATAAGTATATCTGCAAAATAAGTAAACTAACTGACATAATCACAGGATTACACGGTTGAAGTGGCGGGCGGGCAATGTAGCCTGGAAAACGGATGGCCGTTGGGGCAGCAAATCGAGTGGAGACCACGTATAGGAAAGAGTAGCGTGGGACAGCCCCAATATATTTTTTACGTGTGTAAGGAACTTATGTAAAAGGCCGGCCTAAATGAAATGCGTAACAACAAAGCGTGCGAGCATTATAAAAGTGTATTGGGTCGTTAATGTGTTGTAAAGCTATCAGTTGCCGGCTCGCCGCACCGACGCACGACTCGCACGAGCACATAATAGCTAGCCTTAATTAGATTATAGCCTAACAAGTGTTGGTCCAGGGATACGCTAGAAACAGCTTTCATATGGCAATAATGAGCATACGTCATATATTTGCATTATCAGTCGCGATTAGTCAAGGATTTATCATTAACCAAATTCAAAACATTGTTTACCGGCATACTGCTCAATCCTTCGTTCTTCTTGCGAAACAAATACTGAATCCAATTGAAAAAACTTGATTTTCATCAGTGTGGATAGTTTTGGCTTGACATTCACCGAATTTCAACGCCAGTTACCAGAAATTTGTTGTTACCAGTAAAATAAATGAGTACCAATAAACATCTGCCATAAAGCGTGGGCTGAGAAACACCCTGTTGGGATTGCATACGAGTATGTGCTTCGTATATAAAACCTTAACTGGCCCCACTGTAACACCTAAGTGCAATTTTCTATTCCAGTTTTAAGTGAAAATTGGCAGAAACAGAACGCAGCTCTGGTCTTTTACGGTTCTTAAAGGAGGTCTTAAAAACTGACAGTTAACAAACTTAAAGAAAAGCGGATGTTCTAAATAATTATTTTATTTAATGTGGTTACTGTTGAAATTGTAGGCAGCGAGACTCAAATAAAAGTGGTGCATATTTTTAAATTAAATATTGTTAACCATTAAGTACCTTAATGTTATTTAAATTCACTTATATAATAATACTATTTACTCATAGTTTATAATACGAAGTAAAAATTACCTTTGCCCCTCTGTTTAACTGATAAGAAAGTTCTAAGATATCTTTAGTACTTTTGTATAAATGGGGGCTAAAAAATCCTGACAAGGCTATGATTTTGTAATATAGGGTTGTTTGAAAAAAATGTAGTATAAATGAAAGGTTGTCGAACTTAAGTAACACTTTAATGCAAATAAAAAAGAGGACGCAGCTTATTAGTTGCGCGCAACGCATGGGTTTAATTAAACAGACTTTTTTATACTATACTTTTCATC
Source organism: Apotomis turbidana (assembly GCA_905147355.2). Lineage (NCBI taxonomy): Eukaryota > Metazoa > Arthropoda > Insecta > Lepidoptera > Tortricidae > Apotomis > Apotomis turbidana. Next base: position 49,424,610 of record LR990280.1, on the reverse strand, counting down.
CATAATCAGATAGATGAAGGTCGTCTCTAATTCATATCCCCTACTATTACAACAAACAGAGCAAGTTCTAGAATTTAATATCATTCCGTTACTCAACAGTCAAAGTTTTCACCTTACACACTGAAACCAACATTATGCTTGAAAACTTCGCTTTAGGAAGTTGTTTAATTGCACCAGTTTCGTATTCACTTCAGCTGAGTTTGTCTTTCTGTTATACCACTAAATAAATACATTTGCCACTGAACAAAATACAGCTCTTTCTACCATTTTGCTTGTAGTCCAGGAGGTAACCGTCGGTAACCCTATTTGTTACGATATCGGGTAATATGTATATAACGCATGTTTTGTATATACAAAACACAATTATATTTATCCCTGGATGAATGTTACGTTTTATTCTAGATATATGTCTGTAAACTAACACTTTTTGTATTATGTGCGTCACTTCCGTTACACTTTTGTGGATTTGCCCTATCGGTATGTTTATATAAATACTACCGTTTAGTGTGCAATCTTTTCTTGCACCCCTTAACTCTTCGAGGAGCATAGGCTCTCGACTACAGGTATCCACTGCTTCCAAATTGCACCAACTGTGCCGACTCAGGCCATCTCTTTAGACAAGCGGCTTCTTGTGCCTAGGTTCTTAGCTAAGTAGATACTGACTGGCCTTTTTCTTTTCCGAAGCGCTTGTTTTGTGATATGGGACTCTAGCGCAGAGTGTGTAATAAAACCAACGTCTGTCATGGATTACTACGTTAACTGGATGTTGGAGGTGATGTCCGATGAGAAAACGAGTGTATCCCGTGGGTAAGATCTTTTTCTACGAGTTCTGTTTTTATTACGTAACGTTATCTTTTTGCTGGTTTGAGCAAGTCTTTAAGTGGTGGTTAACTCATACTCTTATGTCACTAAGTATAATACAGTAACTGTATTTTACTGTGTAAATACTAGTTGGTCTCGTTTAGCCATCTTAACTCCATAAACATAAAATCGGTTAAAGTCTTGAAAATGGATTCGCTATTCGCATATCGCATTCGCGCATAGAATCACTTGGGACTCATTATCATGTAGGGTTACTGACGGTTGCCTCTCGGTCTAAACGAGTAGTTATTCCATCATTATTTCCCAGCCCTGTTTGCTGAGCTCTGTTTTTGGCTGTATTAGTTTGCTTCGTGACTGTCAGGTGTTTTCCGTGCTAACTTGCAGCTGTTTGTCCGCAAATATGAGACCACAAGCCAAATGTGATACCAACCACAAAACAAGTTTGCGCAAGCATATGCCTTTGGTCATCTTTGGTTTAGTTATATTTTATTCTGTAACATAATTATGTTTTGCGTTTTTTTTATGTATGTATTTAAATTAATACCCCTTTTTTATTGCTTTATAGATACAAAGATCAACATGCAAATAAAAATTAAATTGCCCTCATACGTGACCTGTACTAGGTCTAGGCTGGATTAGGTTAAATACCTTTCAAAAATAAAATAGGTACAGAGATCAAAATGGATGGAGAAATTGAAAACGTACGAAGAATGCGTCTCTGGTCGAAAGGTTAAAACTTTGGACCGGTAATCCAAACATACCGGGTTTGAGTCCCGGTGTGGACCACGTGATGGCCGAAACCGACCCATTTACGCAAAGGTTGCCTTAGTTTTACTACCACAATATTTTCGATCCTTCTTGATAAGGTGTACGATCAAAACTTATTATGATGATAATGGTAACTTATCAAATAGTAGCGGTTGCTCCCGGCCTATAATTATATTTACCAAACTAGTTTGCCGAGCTCTGTTGGCGTTATATTAATTAATTTGCCAGTTTGTTTCGTGGTTGCCAGGTGTTAACTTACAGCTTGCAGCTGTGATAACTTCGTTTGTCTGCAAATATGTGTTGCAAACCAGCCAAATGTAATAAAAAACCACGTGTCAGCCATGAGGACGAAATAATATCACACTCGTGCTTTAAGGCCTCTCATTATTTAACAGTTGCATAAACTGCTATATAATTATTGGGTAGATAAAATATAAGATTTATGTATGAAGTATTGGGAGATTGAAGGATTCTCGTCCTGACAGAATTTATCGGAAATAACTCTTATACAAGTACACATGACTTCGTTTTAATTCAAGCCTCAATATTATATTTAAATTTTGAAACTCTTACACGCTTAGTAAAGACATGTATACACATATAGTATAGTATTAATTTTAATATTTCAAACGCAAATATCAATGAGGACTTTTCAATCTTTTAGAGCATTCTATCGTTTTGTAGTACAAATTAGGGCGGAACTGGGGGGGTTAAAAATTACCCGAAAAAACCTCGATGGATTTGTGCACAAGCCCTTTGTGACTTACTTCGTAAAGCAACCGTCAAAGCACGCAGAAATTAAACCAAGTAGTAGGAACCGTAAATACAAGACTTGCACGTAGCTGGGATTTTGTCTTAAAATTAAATTCTTACAGTATGCCCGGAACTCCAAGATTGAAATATTATATCAAATTGGCAGAAGTAAAAAACGACATGAAATATACAAGTAACTATACAGTCGTTTGTACCTTGTGCCAATTTGACATGGTTTGTTCTTCGACCTTCGGATAGATTATTAAATACGCAGCGCAGTCATTTTATTTTTCGCCACCAACTTTGTGTAGCCTGTGTCACTTAACCTTAAGTAAAAGTATCATTTGCTGAAATTATTTATCACAATTTAGATCGTCAACATTCAAACATGCCTTTGACCTTTTAGATCCCGAAGTGCGTTACAAAGATCTGTTTTCGTAAATTCTTTGATCCCGTACGGTACCTTGTGCACACGCCCTAAACGAATTCGACTATACTTAAGAGGGCATTAGAGAATTACCCGTTTCATTTACGTTATATTTAGTGCTTGACGAAGTGAAATTATTAAAATATCAAGGGTTGAACCCTTCTGTCAATTAGGAGGGCCGGGAACTCCCTAATTAAATGAAAACGCTGATACTTTAAACGACCGATACTTTCCGGGTTCCAACATAGGAATATTTTTGCAATAGGACGCGGGCTAAAGGTTATGATTGAGACCCTGTAAGATATTTTACGTTAGGTACGTGTAGTACCGATAGGTGGCGCCAAATGAGACGATTTTTCCAGACATCGATCGTCAAGATCCTCTAACCGCCAAATGGACAGTATTCGACTGAGACGATGGTGATGGTGATGATGAATAAACATGGCGGACCGCGCGTGGTTCCTGTCCAGTGTTCCTTATAAAACAATCCCAAAAAATGGTGCTCGCCGTCGTCCGCTCCGAATCCGGTGTCGTTATTTGCTTGTGTTTGATTAATGCCACCGGCTGGACAGCGAGCTAATGAATTGGAACGCACTGGTCCGATGCCGAGGGGTTAGGTGTGCGATAAGCTTTAAACGTAAACGTAAAATACAATGACAATGCACATTCGGTCATCCCACCCAGGTCTTTTTGCATGTGAATGCGCTGTTCTTCTCTGCGTCCAACAGCCGCGCGAGGACGTGTCATACGCATAACCCTCCCAATTTGCAGGGAGACAGGCATATTGCTTTCATATGCAAAAAAAATACCTATTAATTCGTAGGGTATTCGTATCTTCGAATCCTCTCACCCGAATCGTCGCTACATAGCATTTTATATGGTCCAATATATGTAGGGTGTGCAATCCCGGGAAATTTTACTATTGGCGGGAATTCTCGGATGGTGTTCGTGGTGGATAACCTTAAAATAAAACGAAAAACTATGTCTGATTAATCAGAATGATGGCGCCCCGTGGTAGGGTAGGTACCCGAGGCGCTGGCCGCCTTACCGTGCTGGATAGCAACAAACTAAATAGTAAGTAACAGCGGAATTCACACTAAATGCTAAAAGTCTTCGCTCGAGTGGAAACAATGAGCAATTACACCAATCGACAAAGCTTTGCTCGGATGTCATCAATTACAACAACACGCGGACCGTAATTTCATTCCAACTGGAACTCAGTTGATGCGCAATGTTATCCACGGCCGAATTACTTTGATGTACGAAGCCGCATTCCAATAGAAGCGAGTGAAAACGAAAAACTATACTTGAAATATGTCAAAATAACAGAATAGAACAAAACAATGAACTGTAATTTATTGGTTGTATGTGTTAAATTACTTAAATTCGAGGCTATTGGTCGTGGAGCGTGGCGAAACTACTGGCGGATGAACGCGCCACTGCGTGTATCTACGTTGCGCCTGAACAAAAGAGGACGGTGGAGCACCCTGCATCCGCTATTGCGTAGATAGGCTAACGCAGCTCAAGGCACGTTTCCTTTCCGCCATCGTTCTACGCGACCATTATTTCATCCTCTCCACTTAGATAGTTGGAAGTCCACAACTGTGAGTTTTTCTAGAAATTTCCTGCCTCGTACGACTGCATTGTGGAATGAATAGTCGCTTGCGGTATTTCCGGACCGATACGGCCTTCAAACCTTCAAGGCCCACAGGCCGTACTCCCACCTGAAAGGCCGGTGACAGTAATCGCTTTCCATCAGGCGATCCGTTTGCTCGTTTGCTCCCTGCGACATTTGTCTAGCTATCACGGTTCATGGGATACAGCCTGGTGACAGACGGACTGACAGACAGACAGCGGAGGCTTACTCGTAGTTTTTACCCTATGGGTACGGAACCTTAAAAAGAATCCATAAAAATAAAATATTATTCTCATTGAGAGAAAAAATTAAATTGTAACACTTTTGGGAGACTTACCTAGGTATACTACCTTAAAAAATAATCCTGGGGGTATTTAAGTTAGCGATATGTGAGGAAAACATTCTGCACGGTTATTAATACTAATACTATACCTAAATATATATGTTTGGCTTTTGATGGTAGTTCGTTCACCGGGTTGGGTAATGGGTAACTCAGTATGAGTTGTTGACTCGTCAGTTGCCCCGCTGACGAGACATGCTGAAGGGAGGCTTGAAAACGCTTGCTAACACAATTTAACACATGGTACAAAATAGTCAGGATAGAGATGGTCACGTAAAAGGCAGGTCTTTGTAGGATGCTGACTCGATGCGCCATCGGGGCACGACCACTAATCAATACTTTCAAATGGAAAATTCATGAAAATGCACTCATTTTGCACGCAGCGCTTTGTAACAGCAGCTTTTTAGGGTAACTTTTCTTTTTCACTTCCAGAGTGCGTAACTTTCTAAACAAGTTACTTTTATCTGTATGAATGCAGTTTTACATTGGTATATATATATATATATATATATATATATATATTAATACTAATCGGGTGAAAAGTATCCTGTAACATTTCGGCAATACCTAACTAAATGATACATAACATTTTACGTATTTAAAATTATCGAAAAAACATAATGCACAGAGAGGTACGGTTAAATTTAACATAAATGTGTGTTTACCGTCGTGTGAACTGTTAATTTGCATGTAATTATGAAATAAATAAATGGGACAGGTTAAGTAAAAGGACCCATTGCTCGGGTTTCCATAAAGATGCGTTGACAGGTTATTAGTAAGTATAAAGATTCAAACACATTTCGTTTGTATGGGTACCCGATAATAGAACCTTCTACTAAACAATGTCTCATAATATATATATATCAATGTAGTTCAGTGAGGAAAAATACTTCTAATATTTTCAAAGTTATATATGATGGACCAAAAGGGCTATAGGGAAGGAAGAAACTTATGATATATTTTATTTATTTATTAAATCTTTATTACACAATTGAAAAAGAAACGCACACAAGGCGGACTTTACGCAATTGGGCATCGATACCAGTCAACCTTTGAGCAAAGCAGATAAGTTGTAGGCGGTGAAAAAACAGATTTTAATTCTCTCACTAATATTATAAAGGCGAAAGTTTGTGAGTGTGTGTGTGTGTGAGTGTATGTGTATGTTTGTTCCTTCTTCTCGCTCAAACGGCTGGACCAATTTTCATGAAATTCGGTATGGAGGTTGTTAGTTGTAGTAGGGGTTCAGCGCTAAGAAAAGGCCGGAGTACTGACACGAAGACGGTATAATTTTCCAAAAGCACAAGATACAAAATATGTCACACAGAGGTCGCGTGATTAGGCTCGCGGACAGCAGCGGACTGCCCGCGTTTGCATGGTAACGGGTTTACAGTAAATATTAACCATTATAATTACAACTTAATGCGAATGCAATAAGGAACAAAATCCAGTGACAAATATATTTAAATACAAAAGTAAAATCCTAATGAGCGCATCGTTAACAGAGGTAGCTGACACCCTGGATAACACATGCAGGCACAGCTATTTAGTATTTGTAATATGTTGATACTTTATAGCGTTAACCTATATATACGCGCGACAATTTTTAGCTACATATTCGAGGGAAATCGTTTATTTTTTTATAATACATTAAAGCAATGCGCGCATTACTCATTGGTTCTTGATATTAGGAGTATCAATTGTGATACTGACCACATTGCCTTATCCCAGTGCTTTGCTAATCGAGTGTATAAACGTGTATAACGCATAAAATCATAAAAAAATACGATACCGAACAAATTATTTCAAACCAAAATAAATGAAATAAAAGATTGGCGATGATGATGCTGGTAATGATGATGATGAAAGATTCTTTGAAATTATGGATGAAAGTAGATTTTTCTGAGAATTAAACTTTTTAATGTAAAATAATTATAATTAGTTCTGTAGTGTTACATTTTTTAATTTTATATAAATTGTCATGTTTTTCTACGATAGCGCAATAAATGAATATTGTATTTTGCCACATACATGATAGTACTTTTATAATAATAATAATAATAACCATGGCGTAGGGATGTGACGACCCCATCGCCCGCTGGTTTTACCAGCGCAATCAGTCACGCAGGGCAGCTTATGGCGAGCTGTTGGGGGGTAGCGACCCCACGTACCTGAGCGCTCCTGGGGGATCCTGACGGGGGGTGATGGGTCGGGGCCTCCGCCTCTGTCTTGCCTTAACCGGCCGGGCAGAGTGGAGTCGTGAGAGTTTCGGCTCGGGGGTGGATGTGGAAACGTAAGGGGTTAGTTGGCTTCGGTTTAAAGCCCAGTATTACACCTCTCCGCCCTTAGCCTTCCGCACCGGTGTTGCCCTTAGGCCACTTTATGTGTCGCTATTTTGTGGGGGCCCATCTAGCGGGAGGCGAGTCATCGTCCACCAGTCCCATTTTTGCTATGAGACACTTTTGCTGGTAGACCCCGATAGTCTCACCCCATAGCCCAATTAGCCAGTCCTCCATTTCAAACCCATAGCCCAATTTGTATTTAGATTCCATGTCTCCATCAATAGTTCTTGCACCTAGCGGGCGCTGTCTCTGTGTGCGTCCCATGACACGGATAGGGACAGCATCCGCTCGATGTACACCTTGCATTTCATTAAATTGTCGAAAGGGCCTCTACGCGTTGGCTTCGGCTCCGTGCACGCCTCCCAAAGGTCCGGGACACTATTGTCCCGTGAGCGGGTGCGACATACAGGAATAATAATAATAATAATAAAAAAAAAAAAAAAAAAAAAACCGCTGACGTTGACACACGTCTTTTTGTAATCTTGCTCCTTTTAAATTTTGTAAAAGTGTTTTCATTCCGTGTACGCCATAATTTTATACGTCCATTTATAACTTTTTAACGTATTTACCGTTTTCGGCAATGTGTACATACTGCAAATGTAATTTATTAGAACACAGAAAACGAAGACATTCTGACAGCGGACATATGTCAATGTATGTAAAGGCGAAGTAATGAAAATAACACTAAAGGAATTATGATTACAAGATCAAGGCAAAAAAAAGCGGAACAAACTAACGCACGACCACCACCCCCGCCCGCCTCGTCCAGCTCCTCGCCATCATCGTCTGGCGACGAATTCGCTACTGCTGCCGACACCAGCGAGTCGAGCGACGAGCGCGGGCCGCCGCCCCCGCCGCCACAACCACCAGCACGACGAGGACGGCCACAGCTGCCGGCACGCTTGGGGCCTACGGGGCAACCTGCTCCGACCACGGCTCCCGCTACCGGTGGTGTAGTGCGTCGCATGCGATGGACTCGAGTTATGAACGAGAACTGCATGCGCGCCTACTATGGGGCTACAGAGGGGGGAATCAACCTGTCCGCGTACCGGGACAGGATGCTGCCTCTGTTTCAGGTGTTTGACCCGACCATCGCCGTATCTGCGCAGCGGCTATCCGATCAAGTGCGTTTCATTCAGCGGCGCAAGCTTCTGGACGACGCGACACTTGATCGACTGCGCCTGGAAGTACTGGCCGCTCGCGCGGCTTCCGTGCCGGCTCGGGATCCGCCTGCTACATCACCGGTTCCGGCGCCAGCGCCCAACCTGGTGCCGGGGGTGCCGCTGACGGATCCTGAGGCCGATGTGGAAGACTACGCGAGTAGCGTAAGTACCCAGGCCAATGAGCAACTGAGGAGGGCTTTGGAGGAGGCGATTGGGCGGTATCGATCCGCACCTGAGCCTAGGCCGCGGTTACCACGCTTGCCAATACATAAACGCAACTTAGCGTTAATGGGAGCCCTGGACGCTTTGCTAGACCCGTACCTTCGGGCTAGCGAAGATTTAGCTGATACCCACTCGATCATGTACTGTGGGGCCATCGCGGCGTGCCGCGTTGCTCGTGTCAGATTCCCGGACACTGACCGAGCACCGCGGACCGCCAGGGGTGTTCCTGCCTGGCAAGTACGGATCGAGCGGCGTATCAGTTCGTTTAGGACTCTCATTGCCAAGCTAATCTGTTTTAGGGGGGGCAACAACCGCCCCCGTGTGATGCGCTACGTGACACAAGCCTTCGCGGGGACTGGCACCAGGCCCTGCGATTACATGGCATGTGTCACGGAGCGCATCGACTACCTAAAGCAGAAAGTTTATGCATGGGCAAGCCGTATTCGTCGCTACAGAGAGCGTGTGGATCGATTCCAGCAGAATCGCCTCTTCCAAAGTGACCAAAGGAAGGTATACCGAAAGTGGGAGGGAGCCGACCAATGTGTGAGCGACGGGCAACTGCCGGATCCTACTGCCATGATTAACTTCTGGCGTAGTATCTGGTCGGTGCCAGTCGAGCACACCGAGGGTGAATGGATGAATGTTGTCAGACGTGAGTGTGAGCCGATCGAAGCCATGGGGGCTGTGACTATCAGCCCCGATGATGTAAGGTGTGCCAGAACTGGAAAAGTCCTGGACCGGACGGGTTGCACAACTTTTGGATCAAGTGGTTTCGATCCTCACATGAACGTCTGGCAACACAATTTCAAGACGCCCTCGAGCTTGGTTCCCTGCCATCTTTCATGACTACTGGTGTTACCTTCCTGCTCCATAAGTCCGGTAGTACCACGGAAGCCAAAAACTATAGACCCATCACGTGCTTGCCCACTTTATACAAGCTCCTTACGTCCATTCTGAGAACTAAAATTAACACGCACATTGTTGCGAACAATGTTTTGGCCTTTTCTCAGAATGGGTGTAGGGTTGGGTCCCGTGGTACTAAGGAGCTCCTCCTCATTGACACGACCATTTGTCAACAAGTCCGGCGGAACAGGGGGTCTCTCTCGGCCGCTTGGATTGACTATAAGAAGGCCTATGATTCGGTGCCTCATTCATGGCTGGAGAGGATCTTAGAGCTGTATAAAATTGATACAACTCTGAGATCCCTCTTAGGCGCGTGCATGAGGCAGTGGACCACAGTCCTTCGTCAACCAGGTGGCGGGGATGGCCCCCCTGGCCCGCAGGACTTGATAAGGATTGAGAGAGGTATTTTCCAGGGTGACAGTTTGAGTCCTCTGTGGTTCTGCCTAGCCCTGAATCCGCTCAGCACTCTGCTGAAGGATTCAGGACTAGGTTGCCGGCTTCGAAGAGGAGGTGAGGTCATTTCTCATCTGCTGTACATGGATGATCTTAAGCTGTATGCACCAAAACGCCAGGATCTGGTGGAACTACTGGAAGTAACTGAAGCCTTCAGTAGCGCCATCAAAATGGAGTTTGGTGTAGACAAGTGTGCGGTCATGCATGTACAGCGGGGGAAAGTCGTAAATTCCGCGAACTTACAGCTTTCTGAGACAATGTCCCTCAGGTCTATCTCCGAAGTTGAAACCTACAAGTACCTTGGTATGTCACAGTCATTGGGTATTGCGGACGGAGACATTAGACAGGCGTTGAAGGAGCGTTTCTTTTGTCGTTTGACAAAAGTACTTAACAGTCTTTTGTCCGGTGGCAATAAGGCGCGCGCCTTCAACGCTTGGGTGATGCCTCTGCTCACTTACTCCTTTGGCATACTAAGGTGGACTCAGACTGAGCTGGACGCCCTGGATACGAGGGTCCGTCAGCTGCTCACTACACACCGCATGAGGCACCCACGCTCGTCAGTTATGAGAATGTACATCCCGCGTAAGTGTGGGGGCCGTGGCTTTTTAAACGCCAAGGACCTCCATAATCGCGAGGTGTGCAGTCTTAGGGAGTATTTCCTAAACAACGAGTGTGGGATTCATCGCGATGTAGTAGCAGTTGACAAAGGCCTCACCCCTCTCTCCTTGGCAAACGAGAACTGGCGCAGACCAAAGGTGCTTAGCACCGATGACCGCAGGGCTGTATGGAAGAGCAAGGAGCTACACGGGCGGTTCTACAAGGCCCTTACGGGGCCCGATGTAGATCTGCTCGCGTCGGTGAACTGGCTACGCTTCGGGGATCTCTTCGGGGAAACCGAAGGTTTTGTCTGTGCAATTGCGGACGAAGTAATGATGACGAACAATTACCGGAGATATATTCTGAAGGACGGTACGGTCGACATTTGTCGGGCATGCCGCCGTCCCGGTGAGTCACTCAGGCATATAATCTCCGGTTGTTCTCATCTTGCTAACGGTGAGTACTTGCACAGACATAACCAAGTAGCCAGGATCATTCACCAGCAACTTGCTCTTCGATACGGTCTTGTGGGGTCTGAGGTGCCGTACTATAAGTACGCACCGATGCCAGTTCTTGAGAATGGTCGTGCCACGCTCTATTGGGATCGATCTATCATCACGGACAGGACTATTGTAGCCAATAAGCCTGACATCGTGTTGGTAGATCGATCCAAGCGCCAGGCAGTGCTCGTCGACATCACCATCCCCCATGACGAGAACCTCGTGAAGGCCGAGAAGGACAAACTCAGCAAGTACCTTGACTTGGCTCACGAGGTAACCGCCATGTGGGATGTCGACTCGACGAGCATTGTCCCGATAGTCGTTTCGGCGAACGGTCTTATAACGAAGAGTCTCGACAAACATCTTAAGAGACTCTCGCTAGATGGCTGGATCAAGGGTCAGATACAGAAGGCGGTACTCCTGGACACGGCGCGCATTGTCAGGAGGTTCCTCTCTGCAGCCCTAACCACCGGTAGCCTGGGCCCTGCCCCGCTGCCGGCGGCACCCTAGGTTAGGTTTTTTTAGAATGTGTTTATATTTGTAATGTATTTTTTATATTTTACTTTTTATATAAATTTATTGTAAAAAAACCTAGCCTAAGTATAAAAACGAATAAAGGGAATAATAATAATAACCCCCCAAGGGATCACCTTGCCGTGGTGGAGGGGCTTACGGGTTGGTGATACTGTCAAAAATGGGGTCAATACACCTCGACCTCACCCCATTATGGGAGATACTTTAGCACAAGCCAATATCAACTAGGCACACCCTTCCCAAACTAAGATCCTGACTTTCCTATCCTTCTTCTCTCTTCCCACCTTTTCTATCTTATTCCTTCTTCAGCGCAGCATGCAGTTAAGATCAAGAAGTTTACGTCCAGGGCCGCTGCCCGAGGGTAATCGTCGGGGCGCATCTGGAGCCGTTGCTGGATGCCACAGCATGCGAACCAGCGGCGATGAGGAGTTGAGCAGGCGGGCTCCCATCGAACAATCTGTTACAGCCGAAGTCGAGTCGCTCCCCGAGGGCGATCGTCGGGGCGCATCTGGAGCCGTTGCTGGATGCTACAGCATGCGGACCAACGGCGATGTGGAGCTGAGCAGGCGGGCTCCCATCGAACAGTGTACTACAGCCGACAACACCGCAGCACGTGAGCGTCTGTCTACCTCGTTGATTTCCTCAAGTCCGTCGTCGCCAGCGTCTTTATTTTCTTCACTTCCGTCGTCGCCAGCATCTTACTTAAACTTCTTAGAGTCGAATTCATCATTAGCGCGAACATCACCTTCGATTTCTCTTCATACAGCCGAGGACGTTGTACAGGAGGCAAGCACCACCAACAAACCTGTACCCACTGCGGCAAAGAAAAAAATGCGCAACAAATGGTCTCGTGCCGTAGATAACGGCGATGGGATGTCGAGTAGGCGGGAATCTGGGAGTAGAACAGTCATTTCTTCGCTGTCGGAGTCCATTGATATTTCACGACCCAACTTAGTAACGCCAACCTTGAGTGCTACCCAGGAAGCTGATGCTTTCCAACCTGTGTCCACCAAGGCTGGTAAACCTCGAGTACGCATGAAATGGAGTAATGATGTAAACCTATTTATCATGCGTACATATTACAGACTGACAAAATTAGAAACCGATATTACTATGTACCGCAAACTGCTACATGAGCATTTTACTAGACAATATCCAGGAGTAAACATTTCAGAACAAAGAGTTTCAGACCAAAGGCGATCGCAACAAAATGATTTCTGACCACGTACTGGAACAAATAAAAGAAGAGATTAGAGTAGAGTTAGAACAAATAGACATGACACCATCACCACAAACCCCAAATATAGATCACCTAGATACATCAAACCAAACTCTCTCAGCAACCTTGCCGGTAACACTTTCACAGACAGCACAGTTTGGACTCCAAATTTATCTGTACCAACAGAGACAACAAACATAAGAACAGATACTGAATCTTTACACCACATAGGCATATCTGAGGCTACGGAACAAAGGCTCTACGAAAACCTACAAAGTACTTTAACTGAATATGCTGGAACAGACCCTACACTGAGACCAAAACTACCTAAATTAAAATATAGCCCACAACTCAGCCAGCTCACACTTTTATTCAACGCAAAAATCCTAAATCAGTTTATACCGGATGGTGCACAGTTAATTGATATTCACTCCCTTGTATACTGTAGTGCTTTAGTAATATCACAGGAACTAGGATATGAAATTAGGGATAGCGATCATCTGCAACCACGAAACAGTAAAGATAGAAAACCCCCTTGGTTATTTAGGCTTGAAAAAGACATAGCGCAATTGAGATCAGATATAGGTAGACTAACCCAATATATTAATAATAACAGGTCAAAGAAGGTAGTAGATAGAGTTAACGAAATCTTGAGAAATTTTAGTGTACACAGTAGTCATGAAAATAATAATAAGAGACCCGAAGAGTATCTTGACACGCTAAAACAAAAGTTATCCTTAAAAGCTCATCGACTTAAGAGATATAATAAAGCACTGAAACGGAGAAAGGATAATCGATTGTTTAGCATCAACGAAAAAATATTTTATAGACAGCTTAATAGCCCTGAAGATAATGCACCACCAAATGACAAAGATGTACCTGAGGTAAGTGAATTAGAGCAATTTTGGGCGGATATTTGGGAGACTGAACTTGAGTACAATGAAACAGCTAAGTGGATAGAAGAGGAAGAAAAGAGATGGGAAGCGATGGAGGAAATGGAATTTGAAGAACTAACAGAAAGCGATATAGAAGGTGTGACCAGTAAGTTACATAACTGGAAATCCCCGGGAATAGACAGGATACACAATTTCTGGTATAAAAAATTTCATGCTCTCCATAAAATAATAGCTAAAGCTCTAACAGAAATAATAAAAGGCCAGCAACACACTCCAGAATTTATTGCAAAAGGTATAACCTGCATGCTACCAAAAGGTAAGTACACAACACAACCATCTCAATACAGACCGATCACGTGTCTTCCTACCATTTATAAAATCCTGACCTCTGCAATTACAAGAAAAATTACCACGTACGTAGAACAAAATAATATACTTGCCGAAGAACAGAAAGGGTGTAGGCGAAACCACATGGGGTGCAAGGAACAGTTAATAATAGATTCATTGATACATAGACATGCGACTACTCATAAAAGAAACCTACACTGTACATATATAGATTATAAAAAAGCGTTTGATAGCATCCCCCACTCTTGGTTGATACGATACGTATACTACAGATATATAAAATAGATCCGATACTAATATGCTTTCTGAAAAATACAATGAAACTATGGAAAACTAATTTGCATCTTAGCCATATAAAAACTAGAGAAATAGTAATAAAGAAAGGTATTTATCAAGGTGACTCCTTGAGCCCCTTGTGGTTCTGCCTCGCCCTCAACCCAATCTCTCACATGCTCCGAGAACGCCGAGCCGGATATTGCCTGAAACATGAAAATGAAGAGACACGCATATCTCATTTAATTTATATGGACGACATAAAGTTATATTCTAAAACAGAACGAGAAATGAAAATACTAGTAGATACTACAACAGAATTTAGTAATGATATTAACATGCAGTTTGGAATTGACAAATGTAAGACCATCCATATTGTTAAAGGCAAAATTCGACCTGGTGATTACCCAATAAATGAAACAGATACAATAACAGCAATGGAACCGGACGACTTATACAAATACCTAGGATATCAGCAATCGAAAGGGCTAGATCACATTTCAATCAAAAAAACCTTATTAGATGAATACAAAAAGCGGGTTAATTATATATGCAAAAGCCAATTAACAGCGAAACATCTCATAAAAGCAGTCAACACATATGCAATACCAATTCTAACTTATTCATTCGGGATTATTAAATGGACCAAAACTGATATCCGTCATATTGAAATAGCCACACGAACCATATTTACTAGACACAATAACCATCATCCTAAATCAGCCATAGAACGAACAACAATTAAAAGAGAAAATGGAGGCAGGGGCTTAATAAACATACACAATCTATGGACAAAACAAATTAATAGTCTTAAAACATTTTTCTTCCACAAAGCTAATGACAGTGACATACATAAAGCAATAGTTTATAATGACGCGAATTACACTCCTCTAAACTTAACTGAAAGCCAATTACTTACCAATGAAAATGACTCAGAAATTTCAAGGTTAGAACAGTGGAAGAAAAAGGTTTTACACGGAAGACACCCACATGATTTAGCACAATCACATATTGATCCCATAGCCTCGAACAAATGGCTCACTCTTGGGAGTCTATTTCCAGAAACGGAAGGATTTATTATAGCGATTCAAGATCAAGTCATAAACACCAAAAATTACAGGAAACATATAATCAAGGATCCAAAAATTACAGATGATAAATGCAGAAAATGCCACAGCCATTCCGAAACTATTCAGCATATCACTGGAGCGTGCCCTAGTCTTGCACAAACAGATTACACACATAGACACAATCAGGTAGCAAACATAATACATCAAAGACTAGCAGTTAAACATAAACTCATACCAAATACTAATACACCATATTACAAATATTGTCCAAATCCTGTTCTAGAAAACAACACCCATAAAATGTACTTTGACCGTGCAATACTAACTGACAGGACCACACATTTCAACCGCCCTGATATAACTTTGACAGACAAATTAAACAAAACCACTTACCTTATCGATATTGCTGTCCCAAATACTCATAATCTACAAAAAACAATAACTGAAAAACTTCATAAATATACTGACCTTAAAGATGAAGTAATCAGAATCTGGAAACAAGAAAAAGTTTATATTTTCCCAATAGTCTTATCAACCACAGGCGTCATTCCTAAACACTTCCATCACAGTCTGAAACTCATTGACCTGAAACAGAGTACATACATGCAGCTACAGAAGGCTGCTATACTTAATACTTGCCGAATAGTACGAAAGTTTTTACAAGTTGACGAAAATTAAGCTACGAAAATATTTTGTTATCTACTTGGCAATGTCCCGTAGATAACATAAATCGCCAGCTCAGGCTGAGAAATAAAAATGTAAAAAACAAAAAATAATAATAAGAAAGGGCCTCTACGCGTTGGCTTCGGCTCCGTGCACGCCTCCCAAAGGTCCGGGACACTATTGTCCCGTGAGCGGGTGCGACATACAGGAATAATAATAATAATTTTACTTTTTATATACATATATTGTAAAAACCTAACCTAAGATATGAAATAAATAAAGGAATAATAATAACGGTCTTATAGCGAAGAGTCTCGACAAACATCTTAAGAGACTCTCGCTAGGTGGCTGGATCAAGGGCCAGATACAGAAGGCAGTACTCCTGGAGACGGCGCGCATCGTCAGGAGGTTCCTCTCTCTGCAGCCCTAACCACCGGTAGCCTGGGCCCTGCCCCGCTGCCGGCGGCACCCTAGGTTAGGTTTTTTTATAATATGTTTATATATTTTGTAATTTCTTTATTGTATTTTAGATATTGTAAAAACCTAGCCTCAGAATTAAAATAAATAAAGGAGACAATAATAATAAATAAATAATAATAAATATCGGACATCCTCACACAAATCGATCTAGTCCTAAATTAAGCTCAAGAAGGCTTGTGTTATGGGTACTAGACGACGATATACGTAATTATATAGATAAATATATACTTAAACACATAGAACAACCATTACCCAAGCACAAATATTCGAGTTCATCACACAAATATTTGCCCTGGCCAGGATTCGAACCCGGGACCGCCGGCTCAGTAGGCAGGTGTCTACAAACCGAGCCAATCGCGTCGTCAGACATTTATACTGATAAATAAAACAATTTGTGCGAAATTATTCCCTAACCATTCCAAAATATTCAAAAATGCACAACTTTCATGCTTAAGTTTTCACTTCTGCCGGCACTCCCGGAGTGCAACCCGTCCTTTTTTTTGTATGTAAAGATAAGAAAATACTTTTTAAGAACTTGAGTCCCAAATTTTCCATTATTATTAACGTGCACAAACAAGTTGTATGGGCGCCGGAAGCGCGTCCAGCCGAATCACCAGACCGTGAAATATATTTCCAAATAAAATGAGAATGTTATTTGTTGACAATTAGTTGATCACATTACTTACAGTTATTGATAGTGGATGCAGAATAACAATATGATCACTGAAGGGATCATTGAATCAGGCTTTGACCTTTCTAATGAGGACTATACTGTACCTAACTATCTGCGGATACTCAGCTGGGATCCTGGAGTAATCAACGGAATTCTTTAAGAGGCCTTATTTCTTTTAACTTTTTTTTCATATTATGACAAATACGAGTATACGTACTGATAATTTCAACCAACTTTTTGAAGTGAATTTTCCCCGAGTTCTAGGTAGTAACATAGCAATTTCATGCTTTCATTGCGTGCAGTCGATAATAAGTTGAAAAAACTAATTTTCCGCGTGAATTTTGTCAATTTCGAGTAGTTTTTGAAACAAAAATTATCAATGAAAAATTCAAAATGTAGGTTTCAAATATATACGAATAAATCCCAATAGCCCTGTTCTAGGTAGTAACATCAATAATATGTTAAGAAACATGTTTGATCATAGAAAAAATGAAAACAATCATCATTTTAAAAGGAATAAATAATAAGGCCTCCTAAGTACTGCACATGTATCGCAATTTGGATATGTTTTTTAAGGGCCGTGACATGATTATTTTACGTCACACGCCGTAGATTTCCACGACACGACGTCCCAACGTTACACGACGCCGCAACGTGCTACTGCTACGGCACGTCATCGTACGTCTAATTGTGTGTGGTCCTAACTCATAGGTACTTGCTCTTCGTTGACGTGTTTGATGAAACATTTTTTGGTAATAAGTGATATTGCTTCGTGATATCGACCGTTGTTGGGTTAGAATTGGGAGCTCAATTTGATGTCTCTAATAACAATGTCCGAAGGGGTTTACTTAATTAAGGAAGGTTTTCTTTAGCTTAGTTCAGTGAAGTAAGTTAGGCAATTTATAAAGGCATAAAACTGTTACAGGTCATAAGAAAAATAGATAGCGTAAAACCGTGTTTTGTAAAGTAGACTCCAAGCTCTCTAAGCTCCTTAATAAAAAAAAAGTGGACTGTATTTTTGAATCACCCTGGTTTAAGGTATGTAGTTAAGGTTTAAAGTAGGTACGTAGGTCTGTGGCTAACCACAGAAAAATCTGACAGTTGTTTATCTTCAAAAGCCACTCGAGCGAATGTAAAACAAACAAAAATAGGTAGGTTCACTCTTCCTTAGGGTTCCGTACCCAAAGGGTAAAAACTGGACCCTATTACTAAAGACCCCGCTGTTCGCCCGTCTGTCAGTCAGTCACCAGGCCGTATCTCATGAAAATGCCGTATCAATGATAGCTAGACAGTTATATCAAAAATAAGTCAAAATTAAAGGGGGGCATACAATAAAGAACGTGTTTTTTGCTCGATATTGGTAGGGAACCCTTCGTGCGTGGGTCCGACTCCCACTTGGCCGGTTTTATTTCAGTGACCTCCAAATGGCCCATAACACATTTATTTTTATTGAGTTTTTATTTTTATTATTGTCTAGTTGTAAAGATTTAATCAAGTTTATTGTGTTAATACGTGTAAATCGTGTAAGTTTTAATGAATATTCTTGAAAAGTGAATTCTCAAGGAGAGTTCAACGCCGTACCGACAGTGAGAAGGGTACTGACTACCGATATTGGACAAGTTCTACACAATGACAGCTATTTAATTTCGGTTTTATATCGTTTTGGATGTTTTATGTTGGTACTTTGCAGCCCAGTGCGCTAACGGGCGTGTAGTATTTTTTTTAAAGATATCAATTGATCCTATTTTTTATTTTTTATTGTGTCATAAGGTTGGTAAGAAGGGGATTACTAACGAAGGTGCATTAGAAGGCTTTTAAAGGCCTGAGTTTGTAATCCCCTTACTACCCGTTATACACACAATATTTTTCATCACATTTGGGGGAAATAAAAAATACATAAGACAAAAATAAACATTAAACGACAGACAACCAACTTTTAAAAATTACTATAAGCATTGGCAACACGAAGATCAGCTTAAAACAGAAAACAAATATATACAGAGTCATACAATCTATCATTAAACAAACACAAATTAACTGTTAGAGAACAAGATAACTGGAAGAGATCGCTCTTTAGCGATAAGATCGCCTATTGTCTACCATTGTTTAATTTAAGATTTCTCATGTAATATTTTTCTTGTTGGTGTGCAATAAAGTGTTGTTGTATTATATTGTATTAACAATATTATGCTGCAAAAATTAACACCATAATATTATAAAACTTAAATACGAACAGTAATTTTGTTACAAAACTATGGCACCTAACAAATAATCATATATATTTTTTACTTATTTTCTGTGTAGGCTACCACAGATAATGCTAAGAAATGCATTTAGTTTAGAAACTTGACAGGCTATTCTGCCAGATTGTAACGATTAGTCAAAATGACATGTAATAAAATAATTGGAAAAAACACTTAAATAATTGTAAAACATAAATAATATATCATGAAATTAGATATACCGTTTTAGTTCAATACATATGTAATAAAATTTGCTTGTACCTAGTCAAGTTTTGGTGATACAACAAGAAACCTTGGCTGGATTGAAACCTTTTTAGTCTGAAATAATAGACGAGTGCGTACCTACCTACTATATTTTTTTCATCACATTTGCTCGTAAAAGATGGTATTACATGCAGGTGTACCGAAGGACTAAGGCCTATATAGTTCCCGCGGGAGTTATAAATTGTTATAACTCCCGAGGGAGTTATGGTTTTAGTTTTAAAAATATAGTAATACGCACTCGCAGATTACTTCAGACTAAGGAGATATCAATCCAGCCAAGGTTTTTTGTTGTACGAACAAAACTTGCCTACCAGCAAATTTTATTGTGTATTGAATTAATACGGTACATGTTACTGCATTAGTATTTATGTTTTACAATTATTTAAGTGTATTTTGCAATAATTTTATTAAATTTAATTTTGAATTATCGTTACAATCTGGCAGTATAGCCCGTTATGTTTCTAAACTAAACCCAGTTCTTAGCATTATCTGTGGTAGACGACACAAAAAAAAAGAAAAAAAGTTATAAAATTATTGGTTAGGTACTATTTAGTTTTGTAACACAATTACTGTTCGTATTTAAGTTTTATAATATTACGGTGTTAATTATTGCTGCATAATATTGTTAATTGTTATTTGTTTAATGATAGATGGTAAGTTTCTGTGTATATTTGTTTTCTGTTTTAAGCTGATGGCCGTTTTGCCAGTGATTATAGTAAATTAAAAAAGTTGGTTGTCAATCGTTATCGTTTAATTAGTTTAAATAAAACGACATAATAATTTATTGCAAGAAAAACTTAACTTATAACAAAGAAATAGTAATGAAAATAATAATGTGTAGCAAAATGTAATAAAACACATCTCTGCAATGCAGTTGCATTTTAGTTAGTGCTGGGAACTGGGAATGGCTGCTCCGTCGTCAAACCCCAACAGTTTCGCTGCTTAATTAGTTTAATGTTTATTTTTGTCTTACGTATTTGTTATTTACTCCCAAATGTGATGAAAAATATTGTGTGTATGGCGGGTAGTAAGGGGATTACAAACTCAGGACATTAAAAGCCCTCCGCCTTCGGCGTCGGGCTTCTAATAGACCTTCGTTAGTAATCCCCTACTTACTACCCTTATGACACAATATACTATAAAACTAAAACCAGAACTCCCTCAGGAGTTATAACAATCCATAACTCCCGCGGGAACTATATAGGCCTGTGTCCTTCAGTACACCTGCATGTAATAATATCTTTTACGAGAAAATGTGATGAAAGATACATTTAAGGTGCCCTAAAGGTCAGAAATTACTGTTAAAGTCGGACATTCCTACGGAGCCCTGAAAAAGCTGTAAAAATTGTATTACTAAATTATAAAGATTCTGATAACAATTCATTTGCCTTTGAATTTAAAATAAAGATCTTAAGTAGGCAAAATAATACGGTGAATAGAGACTAAAGTACTAGGGGAGACCTTAGAAACGGTCCGGTAGTTTTGAATTTTTGATATGTTGTCTGGGATAGTTAGTGAGTGTTTAATTGCAAAATGCACAATTCCCCCCCCTCCGCGCCCGCCGCCATATTGAAAAAACCGTCACGTTCTTCATATTTTTGCTTAATTCTTCGTCTAGGAGCATTTGATAAAAGCTAGATAAAAGCTTAGACAATGTTGAAGAGGATAAAATTTACTATAATTTACATTTTAAATTTTGTTTCAAAAACTGATAGTTACAGCGATATGCACATTTAAAAAAACGTAAAAAATCGCAATTTCCAACTCAAAAACAAACTTCTGGATTATATCTTCGTTTAGGAGCATTTGAGCTAGAACAGTGCTTGGGCAATGTTGTAGATAATTAAATTTCCTATATTTTACATTTCAAATTTTGTTTCAAGGACAGATAATTACGGAGATATGTAAAAAATAAAGTCACATTTTCCGAAAATGTATGTAAAAATGGACATGAGTTTTATAAGCAATTATATTTCCTACATGTTTTAATTTGTCCTAGACTAGTCCGTAACTGAATGACAGCGTTCTAAACCAAGAATTTTGAGAAATTTTCGGAAAATTCGACTTTTCCTGTTTTTTTAATGTGCATATCTCCGTAACTAACCGTCCTTGAAACAAAATTTAAAATGTGAAATATAGTAAATTGAATTTTCTACAACATTGCCCAAGCACTGTTCTAGCTAAACTGCTCCTAAACGAAGATATAATCCAGAAGTTTGTTTTTGAGTTGGAAATTGCGATTTTTTACGTTCTTTTAAATGTGCATATCTCTGTAACTATCAGTTTTTGAAACAAAATTTAAAATGTAAATTATAGTAAATTTTATCCTCTTCAACATTGTCTAAGCTTTTATCTAGCTCAAATGCTCCTAGACGAAGAATTAAGCAAAAATGTGAAGAAGTTCCCGGTTTTTTCAATATGGCGGCGGGCGCGGAGGGGGGGGGGGGGGGGAATTGTGCATTTTGCAATTAAACATTCACTAACCATCCTAGACAACATATCAAACATTCAAAACTACCGGACCGTTTGTAAGGTCAAATTCCTTTATTCACTGAATTAAAATATAACGACAAATTGAAACACATTTTTTATTGGAATAGGTACTTTTATATGTACCTAGTATTTAAATGAATATTATCATAGATTCTTGCACTTTAGTGAAGACGGCGTACTTTAAACAGTTCTCTTTACAAGTTCAGAATATTTCCTGTGAATTTGGTCTATATCTCTAGGGTATCTATCTGAAAGTGCTTTTTTTCCCTTCATGACGACGTCTTTCTGCTTTGTGTGGCAGAAGTCGCAGTCACCGTGAATTTGATACACTGAATCTGAAAAAGAACCCCATTATTAGTTATAATTAGCATAGACCACAGGTTTTCCGTGGTTGTCAATACCAAAAACCATTTAAATTACTCCAGATGTTTTGGCGTGAAATTGTCGAACATAATAAATAAATATCAGACAACATCACACAAATCGATCTAGTCCCAAATTAAGCTCAAGAAGGCTTATGTTATGGGCACTAGACGAGGATATACATACTTATATATAGATAATAAATATAAACTTAACATAACAACCAGTACCCAAGCACAAATATTTGAGTTCATCACACATATATTTGCCTGGCGGGCCTGGATTCGAACCCGGGACCACCGGCTCAGTAATATCATTTAATGTTTGTACCATCCAGCAGACAGTTGACGATCTCCCTCTATCTGGGCTTGTTGTGCAGTATCGCTATGATTGCTGAATTCTGCAGCTGTGCCTTGGGTGTCGGCCATCAATGAATGTCTACCATAATGCATGTATTAGTGGAACCGATACATACCCTTTAGAACCTGGTATTTCCCACAAGGTCCTCTATCCAGCAGGCAGTTGACGATCTCCCTCCATCTGGGCTCGTCATGAAGCAACGGTAAGATTGCTACATTCTGCAGCTGCTCTTGGGTGTCCGCCATCGTAGTCGCAACTAAACAAGAGCTCAGGAATAAGAGCAACTTCATCTTGAATCTGTCCGGAAAAAGTACACAGTGTTTAAGTTGGACACTAGAAGTCATGTTCATTTTTTCACGGTACAGACGTTCTATATATACTCAATACGAACAGTACGTCAAGAGACGTAAGGCCTCTTTTGATACGGCACCCCATCCACAAAACAGATAGGTACAGAAATCAATCTACATACAAGTGCGCTCGAGCAAACGCACACATAGACATTGCTCACGGACACGATATCTCGGACCAGTTCAGACCAGTGCGAGCCCGAGTGCCATCCGCTTGACGTGTGCGTTTGCTCGAGCGCGCTTGTATGTAGATTGATTTCTGTACCTATCTGTTTTGTGCCCCATCTGTGGACGGCGACTTTTATCTTCGCAAAAACACTGCGTCTATAGCCAAGCTTCCTTAATATCACGAGGTGAAAGTTAATGAGTGTTTTTGTATGTTACTTCTTCGCTCTAATGGCAGGACCAATGTTAATAAAATTCGATATAGAGGTAGCTGACACCCGGGATTGACACATAGGCTACTATTTATCCCGAAAGCGAAACGAAAGCTAGTTTTTATACACAGGCAAAATTCCTTGTCTTATTTTTGGTTAGAATTTATGATGAGTTTTCTTTGTGCTGCAGCATGCAATTTTCATAACGGTTCGGTGTCCGTGAACATGAACATGTTAAAACTAAAATAAATGAGTACTTATTGTATTTAAACTTGTTTATCAACAATATGTTTATAAATAAAAAATATTAAGGGACAATCTTATACTAATCGACCTAGTCCCAAACTAAGCAAAGCTTATTATGGGTACTAGACGACGATATACATAATATACTATAAATACGTACATAGACAACATTCATGACCGAGAAACAAATATTCGAGTTCATCACATAAACATTTGCCCTGGCCGGGATTCGAACCCAGGACCGCCGGCTCAGTAGGCAGGTGAACTACAAACTGCGCTAACCTCGATTTTAAACTATGATAGTGAATGTCGTTACTGACCTTAGGTTTTGGTCGCACACAGATCTTCAGGCTAATGTTTGATTCCTATAAGCCTAGCTTGTATATATACCATGCACTGTACCTATCGTCTAGTGTTTTACGTTACATAAGAAGTTTATCTAATGTAGTTCTAAGTTTCTAGAGACATTATGTGACATAAAAATCCATTTAACAACACAATTATTACAATATCTGTTAATTACCGCGTTAGTAACTGATTCATTAACTACGCGACATTCTCGGCATACCGCCATTCGTACTTATATTTACTGCCAATAAATTGTGTAAAAAAGTACAATGTGATTTAAATTATGTATCATTCTTACTGCTTATTATTTTAAATGTAGGTTATTTAAACATTATAGTATTTAAAAATTGGCCAAGTGCGAGTCCGACTAGCGCATGAAGGGTTCCGTACCATAATGTATAACAAGTTTGCTGTATGGGAGCCTCCTTAAATATTTATTTATTTTTAGTATATGTTGTTATAGCGGAAATAGAAATACATCATCTGTGAAAATTTCAACTGTCTAGCTATCACCGTTCTTGAGACACAGCCTGGTGACAGACGGACGGACGGACGGACGGACAGCGAAGTCTCATTAATAGGGTCCCGTTTTTACCCTTTGGGTACGGAACCCTAAAAATCGGACCGGTTTAACAAATGTTTTATATTCAGCAATTTGAAGATCGTCTGTATTCCGGTATCATCATTATCAGTTTAAGGATGTCTGAAAAAAATCGCTCTTGAGAGATAAGACCGCCAATTGCCGTTTAATTTAAGATTTTTGTTAATCATGAAATATTTGTCTTGTCTTGTCGTATTGTATTGTATTCCATGTGATTCGGGGGTTTTTCAGATACAGTAGAGGTATTTAGAGAAACTCTATAAGTAATAACTAGGGGACAAAATTTACCGGTTTAAATTCCAGTTTGGGCTCGTTTAACTTTGTATCGTCGTGAAAAAGAGCAATCTACGATAAAAGCTTCGGTATTTATAAAATATTTTATTGCTCATCGAATCAATGATCCATCACTTGGTCTATGATGCAACCATAGAATTATAATTTAAACCATATAATTTACAGTGCATGCTTTTTTTTCTTTCATTATAAACTTACATTGGTAATTTATTGACAAAAAGCAGACAGAAAAAAGCATTTCCTCATTCGATTTCTAATAACGTATATATAAGCTAGATGTGCCACGATTCACTATACGTGAAGACTTCTGCTAAATCAACACCTAAGGTCAGTAATGATATGTTCTGTGTTAATCTAATAATTATTTGACTAAGTCTCCCATTTTTCGGGATAAAGTAAAAGCTTTGAATTTTAAATTGCTAACTATTCAACCATTATTATGTAGTTTTGTGATAATAAAACCGGATTTTCTACGAACGATATGATGTCGCAGTATCAACTCCAGTGCCGTTAATATAAGTTTACAGTCACAGTACTGGCTAGCGACAGCGTAAAGGATTTGTATGGACAATTGTCCTTTACAAAGTGACCGCTAGGGGCGCTGTGCCATTCTCTATACAAATCGTTTACGCAGTCGCTAGCGAGTAGGGTCACGACGTAACTCATGGTTCTTACCATACAGAATACCACCCCATACCACCCATAAGTAAAAATCTTCCATTACTGTAAAGATTTTTCGCGCAATTGTGACCTTTCCCCATGTTAAATGCTTTTCATAACTGTTTCATTTATATCATCATTTTCAAAAAAGGACGAGGCTTACAGATCGTCGGGATGTTTTTTTTATGTCTTTTACCCGATCACTCGAAGACGGCGGAGATATTTGGAAAATATTTTGTTTGAAAGCGTAATATTATTCTTGTTGGTCCCACTGTCATCAGGCCAGAATCGAGGGAATTTTACAAACATTATATAACCCCACCTATTTGGATATTTTTTAGCAATTCCTTCAACTGCTTTAGGAATTTCGATTTATTTTCGTTAAAATAGTTTTTTAGGGTTCCGTACCTCAAAAGGAAAAAACGGAACCCTTATAGGATCACTTTGTTGTCCGTCTGTCCGTCCGTCCGTCTGTCAAGACCCTTTTTCTCAGGAACGCGTGGAGGTATGAAGCTGAAATTTATATCAATTACTCAGGTCTACTGTCCCTTGAAGCTGTGAAAAAATCAAACTTCTAAGCCAACGCAATCAAAAGATACAGCCGTTTATGCCGCAAATTTTCGACACTTGCAAGGGAATCAAAACCTACAGGGTGCTTCCCGTGAACTCAGAATCTTGAAATTTGGTACGAAGCAACGTCTTATAGCATAGATAAAGGAATAATTACGAAAACCATATTTTTTTTTTTATACCTAACTTTGCACCTATTTTATATGGGGCGCTATACATACCAGGTGCAAACTTAACTTAACCACTTAGGGATGGAAAGTGTTTGTACGGAACCCTCGGTGCGCGAGTCCGACTCGCACTTGGCCGGTTTTTTTTCTGTTAAAGTGATTATACAGTTTTATAATAGCATAATTATGGCATTAGTCTCAGGTTCAAAATGAAGTGGTGGACGCTCCTGGCCGTGGGGTGCATCGCGACCGCCGTGGCGGACACCGTGGAGGACCTCCTGGCTGTAGACGTCGTCCCGCTGCTGACCGACGAGAGCAAGTGGAGAGAGGTAGTCGAGTGCCTGGTCGACAAGAGACCCTGCGGACAGTACCAGTCTATACGGAGTATGTAACGATACCTATGACTATGACTACAGCTTAGCAAACTGAGGGACAGGGTTTGCGGGCCAGGGGACAAAGACGGTGGCCTCTGTCCACCCCATTTTTCATTTTACCGGATAAAAAGTATCAAACTATGCTTCTACCAAACCAAAATCTACCAAAATTGGTCAGTTGCCGTTTTGGTGTGTTGCTGTTCCATAAAATTGTATCGTAGAATCGGGTTACTTTAGTTACTCGTCGGGATACATTTTACTTTTTGGCTGAGAAGGTTGGCTGAGCTTTTTTTATTTGAGCCAAAGTTTGACCTGTAACTCGACTCAACCTTACAGAAATTACGGTCAATTCAAAATGAAGCGGTTAATATACCTGGCCGTGGGCATGGAGGTGTACAAGTGACCATTTATTGGACATTAAATTACTAACACCACTGCATGTTCCGATGTTTTCATTGTGACAATATTATCAGCCTAATACGATATACAGCATTGAGGAGTTGATAATTTAAAGGAGACATGGTTTAACAAATTAAAATTAGATAATATTGCTCGTGCCTGTCATTTTCACATTAGGTTTACCATCTTGTATAACGTTCGTCGTAAGTACTATATTCCATAGGTACTCATTTAGACTTTTTATCACTCAAATGAAATCAAATCCCCTTCGAAAAGAATAGTAGTTTTTGATACAAGTGTGGAAAGTATGGGATTTTGAACGAGTCCCGAGGAGTCTTGTCGCAAGGCGAGGGTCAAGACTCGAGACGAGTTGAAATGACACTTCGCATGTGTACCACCCACCGTTTTTTAATACATTTGTAAATAATTACAATAAAACAAATATAAAACAGTAATGGAAAGGGCCAATTTTATATATTTCTTTGTCTGATAAAAATCAAATCAACATTTAAGGCCTTTGCGTGTAAGTTTTTATATCTACGTCGTTCTTTGTTTATATTGTTGTTTTCAACATTTACTATTTTGACCACATAGTTTATAGATCGGTAGATATGATGATGACGATCCAGTGATGATGATGATGGTGATGATGTATAAATGTGTGCTTTTCTTTCTCAGATGCAATGCCATATATTTACCCCTACTGTGATATATGCACCACGAGACAGCGGGACACTTTTCTGCGGAGGAAGAAAGTATTTCAAGACAAGTATCCTAAGGATATAGAGGAACTCAACAAAAGATATGCTAAGACTGTAGGTTGTTTAGTTCAAAATTCAAATTAGTGAATTTTTGTTTAGGCTGGGAGTTTTCTTTACGGCATTTCTTTTGGCAGTTTTGACTAAGCCAATTATTTTTGAATCACTTTTAGATTTAGTTATGTCTTGATTGACTTACATAAACAGCTAAGTATGCCAAATAGATTGTCTTTTGTTTACATGGATTATTTTTAAATTTTGTGTATACGTTTTTATGTAACAGTTCGAAACTAATGGTTATAATTATAAGACAGATTCAACATTTTATTTTATTTATGTAACAGTTCGAAACGAATGGTTATAAGATAGATTCAAAATGTTAATATCGTATAGTAAGATGTTTTAAGGTTAGTTTTGTAATCTTCCTTTTGTATTATACCCATTAAATTAATGAAATGACTGAATGAGAACTCTTCGTTATTGAAGTTGGTTAAAAAATAATGAAGAAAATATATAATAAATAAAAATATAATCGATGCGTTGGCTCCGCTGCGAACGTGCTGGTCCAAGCCGAATAATGGCGGAGCGATGGGCGGCCGCGGTCACAATTTATTGTGACCCGACATTTGTAGCTATATTTCGTAACACTATATTTTGACGACGCGTTTGGCTCGGTTTGTAGACACCTGCCTACTGAGCCGGCGGTCCCGGGTTCGAATCCCGGCCAGGGCAAATATTTGTGTGATGAACTCGAATATTTGTGCTTGGGTCATGGTTGTTCTATGTATTTAAGTATATATTTATCTTTATAAGTACGTATATCGTCGCCTAGTACCCATAACACAAGCCTTCTTGAGCTTAATTTGGGACTAGATCGATTTGTGTGAGGTTGTCCGATATTTATTTATATTATTATTTATTACACGCGGCTCGGAGTGAATCCCCCTTGACAGTAGGTACTGAAATGACACAAGAAAATAAACTAAATATTGCCAATAAAAACTTAGTCAAGATTGTTCCGAAATCTCAAATTGAATGACGTGGATTAGATTGCTAATTACGTAATTCCAGAAACAAAAAATATTTATGTATTTAAGGGCTTCCCTTAAAAGCATAAATACACATACAACTATGAGTATGTGAGCAGTCCGTCAGTTTTGCTAAATACGAGAGCACTTGATTAGGTTTGATAGTTGTGACGTATCATGGAAGTTGGCACGGCGTAATTATTAGTGACAGTATACTAACTAGGGTGGTCCTTATTTTTCGATTTTTGAAAAGCGAAAGGGGCACCTCATCAAATCGTTATTTAGTATGAGTTTTTTCCACATTATTTTTATTTCATTTTTTGATCGAGTTTTAGAGGTCGCGACCGAAGGTCAAAGTTTTGAAAAAAATTAAAAAAATTGCAATTTTATGAAACGAGACAACTGTTTTTTCCTGCGTTTTTATTATTAATTTTGCAATTTTTTAATTAAATCAAGTGCTATTGCCTAATATTGGTGCACTAACGCGACTTCCACCTTCTTCTCGCACCTCCGTGACGCGACCGCGTGGAACGATTCTCAGCACATTTTCGTTACTCTGAGAGTGTGCACGTCATACTCAGGCGTATCGTTGTGAAGTGTCGGAATGGCGTCTACAAGCATTGGCATGAGCGTGTCAACGAAAATACAATTCACATCTTCAAAATGGAGCAGCTATTATGACCACAGTCAACAAAAAAAACTTACAGAGAGAGGTTCAGAATTTAAAGAATTAAGAAAACTTCCAAAAACTCGGTAACGTGAAGTAAAAAGGAAACTGACAACTTTCACTCATTTAAATAAAACAATTTAAGCAGATTATATCGCGTATATCAATTATTTGTGCCTCTCTGACGTTTCGGTAGCTTTCCAGTTACCGTTGTCAAAGGTTGACTGAGAAACACACAATTTTTCTCAAACAAAGTTACATTTGTGCATGCTATCCATTTCATAAATATGAATAAAAAATAAAGGTGTACATACTTGCCAGATAGGCCTAATGTGTTAAGACAGTTACACGTGTGCGAGATATTTATTAAATAAAATAATTATAGCCCTTCTGCATTAATTATTTTATTTAATAAATATCTACCAGCGGTTCACTAAAAGGCTTACTGAGGAGAAATAACCGCCGAAAGAAAACTCCCAGATCAACTTATTACTATGATATACTTTTAAACAAATACTCTACATATAATACTTTTATCCCTAATTTGTTTACACCGTTCGAGGCCCAGGGTTTCCACTGTTGTGTCTTGCTTGATCCTTGATAAGATGTACAACAGGATCCCAAGCCGGCGGTAATGACTAACCATCTTCTCTATTGAAATTGGGATATTGTTCAATTTGAATAGCCTCACGAAACATTCTGGGAAAATATCGTTTCTCTCTGGCAAAGATTGAAGTATTATCAAACTTTATTGAATGGTTTGGTTTGTCCATGCCATGCTCGCAGACCTGTTGCGACAATGGTGTTTGACATCTGCTACATGCTCCATAACCTGTGTAGCTATACTGCGTTTCGTTTGGCCAATGTATGACAGACCACACTCACAGTCCAGCTTGTAAACACCAGCACTCTGCAGAGGGATGCTGCTCTTCACGGGCCTCAGGTATTGAGACATCTTCTTCATCGGCTTGAAATATGTTTTAATGAAAGCCCGTTTCAAGATGTTTCCAAAATCCTATCCTATCTAAGTTGTCATCTACATCTAACAGTGAAAATATCATTCCAACACCTGACATGAACCAGGAAGCAGGGCCTTCAACACTTCCAGTCTCACTTTTAAACAGAAACAGTATTTGCCTTTAATAGTAAAACAATTCGGAAAAAGTACCCCAAGACCCAAAAATCCACACTTTTGTCATAATTTGGTAATTTTATTATGTATTGTAATGAATACTTTATTGTGTAGTTGATAATAATATCTGTTTTAGAGAATGTAACCACTTGAAGAAGTATTTTTTCCAATTAATCAGATTTTTTGTGTAATATGTTTGTTTAGTTTTTTTTCACAAAGTTTAAGCTGTGGTCGCGACCCCTAATTTTTGTCCAAAAATTATGAAAAAAATACTGTTACCGATTCTTATGTTAAATAATCAATAGAAAAGGTGCCCCGTTAAAAGATCGAAAAAAATTTTTTTTGCCATATAAGGACCACCCTAATACTAACTCACGCCACACAGTTGGCAAAGTTGATAAGCCTATGTATATAAATGTTAGATTAATCGAAAATTATATTTTTAGACAATAACTTGGTAAGTCGTTTTTAAAATAAAAATTAAAAATATGTAAAAAATATTTTTAATTTAAACGGTTTTATTGAAAATGTACTAAAAGGTAAAAAATAATTCGGTAGATCCTAGGTACCAGACATCACACCACTCTGATCATCAATGTAGGGCATTGATCAGACAAAAATAAAATCGTTGGGCGTGTGAAACAATTATTAAATCGCCATCGTCATCACCGGCCATCTTAGATTTGAAATTTGTCAAAGCAAGGTATTACAGTATTCTATTACTCAAGCCCTTCCATTTGATACCCATATTGAAGGGGTAGTGAAAAAAAATCACCTGCCATCTTGTTGGCGGCCATATTGGATTTTCATTATATTTTCACAAAGAATTATATTTTACTGATCAAGCCCTTTCATTTGATACCCATATTGAGGAAGTAGTGATAAAATTTGTAATCCGCCATTTTGTAGCGGCGGCCATCTTGGATTTATAATGATGCTGAATATATTAAATTATATTGTCACCAAAACTAAATACGTCAACAGGAAGGGGGTCAAATTTCAATTACTAGATTTGACCCAAATAAACAAACAGGGCAAGCTAAAATAAAACCGTTTAATAAGGATAATTTGCATTGAAGAACAGATGTACATAATATAATTACATTTTTTATGTATATTTCCGAATTGTATATCAATTATTGACGACATCTTGACAATTCGGTTGGCGTAGTGAGTTATAGTGCAGTTGCCTACAAAGCCGGTGGTCCTGGGTCGGAATCCCGGCAAGGGCAATAATTTGTGTAATGAACTTGGATCCTTGTTCCTGGGATAATGATGTTCGCTATATTAAAATATGTCTTATTAATTTATATAAGAATATTGTCCTCTAGTTCCCATTACACAAACCTGCTTGAGCTTATTTGGGACAAGCCGATTTGGGTGAAGTAGCCCGATATTTATGTGTCAGAAAATTGTGATAAATTATGTCATCTAAAGGGCAATAAGTCTAAATTTAAATATTGGTTTATTTACTGGTAGTCTGTGAGCTGACCAATAATTCATGAGAAGACTGTCATTGACCTGCTGTAGACGGCAATATCTTAGCAATGTCATCACATTCCATATAATATGTACTTCGTATTTTTGAACATATTTAGTGCCATCTAGAAGTCATAAATGTAGATCAAAGATTCTTAAAGGCGTTACTGCATAAATGATGTCTAAGATGATATTGTATACGCCATAATTACTTTACAATAGCTCGGTAAGACGCGACTTTTCTTGAATAGGCTAGTTTCCTAAAAAGGTATAATTATTTCGTAAATTGGATTATCAAAAAAAAATAGCCAAATTTGTTGACAAGGCGTGATGTCAGGAGAACCCACTCCTGAGCTTTGATGCACTTTATCTTTGTTTATTTTTGTTTAATAGACAAAATAGAAAATACGTATCGAAAGTTTTTTTATAATCTAACTGACGGACTACTTAAAATATCATTTATTATTACTAGAGAGCGGATTTCAAGTAGCAATTTCAATATTAATATGGATATGACTACTTAGTGCAATTTGTTAAATACCTGCCATGTTGTTTATATAGGTTCTTAACAGTCTATTATTATTACACCGCACACCGCAAGCAAATAAATAATTAGATTAAATAAATGTTATTTTTGCAACAAACTACATTTAAAGAAAAATATTTTATTATAAATAAAGGAGTTTTTATACAACTCAAAGATACCTACATGATAGTTCATTTCAACAATGTCATTAATATTATGGATTTCTTGTTTTAGATGGCAATTTGCAAACAATGTTTTTTTGAACTAGAATTGCCAAGAGATTTAAGTATAAAACTGTTTTATGCAATCGTTACCATCGTGGACAGTAAACATAACGGATGAAAATGTATTTTTCGACGGTGTATGCTTAAAATGCACTGTAAATGAGTATCATTATTGCTTAGACTTCGTTTGTGAGGAAGCACTAATAAACTAACTCGAAATTAATTATTGTTCTGTGAGCATTGTGGAAGCGAATTATTTTATTTTTTCATTTCTTAAAAAAAAAAACCTAATATTTTTTTTTACTGTGCATTGTGCACAAAAAAATATTAAAGAGGAAGAACTTAAAGAAATAAACTATTTCAAAAATTAACAAATGGTGTTTTTAATTATTATCATCATAATTTTTGCCCAGTAATTTACAAAAGCTTCCAAAATCATTTTTACTTTTTTGTTCTAATAAGTTACATTATTTTTGTATGTAGAAAAAATAATAAATTATACCAGGCATATCCATATTAATATTGAGATCGCTACTTCAAATCCGCTCTCTAATTATTACCGAGGAAATTACCAAATTGAGTTCCAAGGAGGTCCATGTATTAGTGACTTACAGTACTGCAGTTGACGTAACTGTGGCACTAGAGATACTGACAGCACGAGTTCATAATTGTAGTGCGCAACACTTGACTCAGTTACTCGTAGATAACTTCTCATAATTGAGTCAGTCTCTCATAATAATAATAACCGTAGTAGTAGGCGAATTTCCTTTTCATGTTCGAGAGATAACGACGAAAAATATGAATATCCCGGTATTTTGTCAAAACCTTCCTCATGTATTGAAATTAATAACCGGGTGTCATCATAACGCCATCTTTTGGGAAACTTTATGTCGGATAACGTTGTATCCTCATCACACCAAAGCGTCTGAACAGATTTTGATGATTATTGACTAGTCCTGTCTCTCACACAGCACTAGATAGAGAGAGATAACTATTATAACCGAATAAGAATGAATTGCATAATTGTGTTTGCACTACAGACAGAGGCAGCTCAGATACAACTCAGACAGTACCATTCAGCGTTTATATGATGGTTTAAGAAGCCTTATTCCTTTAAAAAAAAAACATAAGTATATAACTTTTTAAGATGGGCAGCGCAGGCAGGGCAGGCCTAGGCGGAGATGGCGGGACGACCTGGACATGTTCCTCAACGGCTGGCCGGAGGAGGCTTCTGATCGGGAGTCGTGGAAATCAAGAGGAGAGGCCTTTGCCCAGCAGTGGGACACTGAAATAGGCTATTTAAAAAAAAACTTTTTAAAGTGAATAATACTTATCCCTGAGTAGTAGAGAAGAACATAGCTAATTCATACTTACATTGCGTGCAGTCCAAAACAAGTTAAAAAAAAAAACAGTTTTCTGCGTGAATTTTGTCAATTTCGAGTTGTTTTTAAAACACAAATTATCAATGAAAAGTTCAAACTGTAGGTTTGAAATATTTTAAATATATACCAAAAAAAAATCGATAGACCTGTTCAAAGTAGTAATATTGATAATACGTTAAAAAACATGTTTGATCAAAGAGAAAAATGTGTAAAACAATCAGCATTTTTGAACGGATGAGGAGCCTTAACTTTAGTCTAGGTACTTGGTTGATTTCTTCTCCCTTGAAATATCGTCATACCCTTAGCACCCAGTCCAAGTTTTAAAGCGTCTTCCGTAGCGCGAAATTTGCCGATTAATAGCACAAATAGCCGCTCGTAAATTTGGGCGGACAAAAAACAGACCGCGCCACGCCCGTAAATAACTTGTTTGCGGGTCTTGTCTTGTGGACTCCAAAGCTTTGGGAAGTTACTACGATTATCGATTTAAACTTACACGATTTCCGCACACTATCTCTAACGATGCATGTTTTGAATGGGCAAGCGATCAGCTTTATATTCTTATTTTGGCTGACCAAATACATTATGAATTATTTGGTCTGCAAAAATAGATGGTCAGAGAATATTTCTGTTTGTCATAAATATCATATTGACATTTTAAGCAAATTAAACATTTGAGCGATCCACCATTAATCACATGTTGGTAAGTAATCAGTGTGTAAGTAAAATACTTCATTTTGGCTAGCACACATAGGTGCAATCATACTCATACGTATATACTTGTCATCTATAAAATGGGGGAACACCCAAATACTCCGAAATATTTTATTCCGATTTTGCTTATTCCGACTTTCAAAACTCCGAATTTCATTATTCCTAGGAAATAAAATTCCGATTACTAAAAAACACGAAATTTATTTAACCGAATTTCAAAATTCCGATTGTATATTATTCCGATTTTTATAACTCCGAATAATGAAAAGCCCGAAGTGTCATTGGCCTGAAAAACAAAATTCCGATTATTAATTTTCCGAAACTTCATTACTTATTCGGAAATTTGATATTCGGGATAATGACATTCGTGTTTTCAATAATCGGAAATTTGTTTCTTAGGAACTATGAAATTCGGAGTTTTAAAAATCGGAATTAGTAAATTAGGTACCCGGATTTGGACAAATATCGAATTGGCTGAACCCCGAAAACTGTAGGTTAGGTTAGGTTTGTATTGTGACCACGTATAGCGGAGCGAGCGAAGCGAGCGGAGCGTCAAAAGACTTGCTGAACCGTTTTTTTACGTTAAAACAAAAATAGAAAACCGGATTTGGACAAATATCGAATTGGCTGAACCCCGAAAACTTTTTCGTATTAATATTGACTCGGACTTTTCATTTTTCGGTGTATTAAAATTCGGAATTTTGAAAATCGGTTTTGTAGCAATCGGAATTCGTACTTGTGATAAATCGGAATATTAATAGTTCGGACTTTTTACACTTCGGTGTACAAAGATTCGGAATTTTGAAATTCGTTATTATAACCCTTAGGATTTTTGTAATTTCGGGAATGTAAAAATCGGATTTATGAAATATCGGAATAATCATATTCGGAATGTTGATCCATTCGGAAATGTAAAAATCGGTATTTTAAAATTCGTGATTATAAATATCGGAATTAAATTTTTCGTATTTATGTAGTGTACCCATAAAATGGGCACATCTCTTATTAGTTCGGTGAATGGAGACTAAAGTACTAGGGGTCACCTTACAAACGGTCCGGTAGTTTTGAATTTTTGATATGTTGTCTAAGATAGTTAGTGAGTGTTTAAAATGCAAAATGCACAATTCCCACCCTTGGCGCCCGCCGCCATATTGAAAAAACACAACAAAAAAAATCTCTTTACGAAGTCGATTGAAAACGATCAGCATCTGGCTTTGTCCAAGAATAAAAAAAATAGTTCAGAAGTCGCATTATTAGATTAGAAGTTGGATATTTTATGGACAGGTCAGTTGGGAACTTTGACAGTTAGCTGTGAGCCTTGACATTGACGGCTTAGAACTATTAATGGTTTAATATTTACCACTACTACCAAGCTAGTAGTCTAGGCCAGCGGAGCGTCACCAAGGTATGGGTGCTTAGCTCCGCCTTCTACATGATCGGGTAAAGTAAGCGTGGACACGCGCGAATTGGATGGATGTCAGTCATCGTACATGCTTCAGTCTGTCAGTAATAAAGGTGTACATACATGGCAGATGGGCTTAATGTGTAACGATAGAAAACACATGTGTCAGTAGGGCATTAAATACTTTATTTAAAAACAGTTACCAGAGCGGTTCACGGTAAGCAGTAGGCGTCGTAAACGTTTATTTTATTATTAATATTTATCAAATGGGAAAAAATGAAAAAAAAAATCTCAGTTAGCCTTTGACACCGGTAACTGTAGGTAAAGTTCGAAACGTCCGGAAGGCTCAAAAGATGAATATATACGACAGTATAATAATCCGTTTAAATTGTTGTATGTAAATGTAATTTTTTCCCGCGTAATGGAAATCATTTTCCGTTTAAAAAAGGCGTTTTTTTTAAAAACCAAATATATTTTACATAAAAGTAAAACCTCTTATTTCACTTTGTGCAAAATACTAAAAACCTTAAACAAATATTACAGAGTTTGTTAACAGTTGGATAAATTAATTTTCCTATTTAAACATCGACTGGCGTGGCAAATGGGTTTCTTTCTCAGCGCTGCCGTCTGCTCCGTTTAGTGCAACTTTTTACTTTCTACTTTTTTCGTCTATTTCCTCTTTTAAGTAGCGAGAGGTAGGCAATACAACTAAATTTATTTATTTACTAGAAGTTGCCTGTAACTTCGGCGCGTAAAACTTTTTTCTTTACAGTAGCCGAATTCAAAGCTATTCAATTATGGGAAGATCTACATACAAAAGCGTAAAAACCTCCGGTGTTGTTTTTAGCAAAATAAAGGTGATATCTGATTATTATGAGCTTACAAATCCCCCAAAAATCTAAAACGTTTGTGTCGACAAACGTTTATGCTTCGAAAATATTACGTTGTTGAGGTCTACAAGTTGAGATACGAGTATGTCTCAACTCTGTGGTGGGTAGGGACGTTTTACCTATTGTCCTTTACTAAATACTATTTAGTTGATGTTAAATATCAAATAACGCTATCCACTTCAAAGTTAATTAGGGCAAAATATCAAATACCTATGTAATATGCAGAGTGGCTATTATTTGGATTTGCATATCGAATAGAAATTATCCATATTTTATCGTTAACTGCGTATTGGACGTATTGCAATGTTGGAAAATTTTAATCACTTTATTGAAACTAATTTCATGCTTTTCAATTTAGTTCCAGAATTGAACCAAGAAGGTGGTAAGTGTAATGTAAGGTGATATCGTACACTGATGATCTAGCGTTGCTCGGGGAAACCAGAGATGTTGCCGAATCCACAGCAGTCCTGGAAGCCAAATCCCAAAAAGTGGGCCCTAGTATTAGCTACGGAAAGTCAGAGTATCTCCAGATAAATCGCTATAAAGACGTACACATTAAAAGGTAATATCCCTTTTTAATTGGAGATAACGTCCACAAGGGGTAGCTACATTTAAATACTTAGGTTGCCCTATCACCGGCACCAACACAAACACATATGAAGAGGAAATAAACATACGCATTCGAAACACCCTGCAATGTAGTGCCGCCCTTCATAAAGGTCCTAGCTACTCAGTAGAATCATAAAACTCCGCATCTACATATCGGTCATAATCCTCACTCATGTATGTATGTTAGACTTGGACGCTAACACTGGAAGAAGAAAACAAGCGGTGGCCAAAAGAAAAATCCTGGGACCGGTGCGAATAGAGGACGGTGGGAATTCGGAAATGAAGGAGTTAGTAGTTATTCCCAATATACTCCCAGTAGAAAGAATGAGCGAAGATCACGGCGTAAGGACGAATAAGGACGAAGGCCCAGGTATCGCTGGATTGATATCGTCGAATTAGATCTGCGTGAACTTAACTAGTGCCTCTAAAGGGCATTTCGTTTTCTTAGTCATATTCATGTCTTACATTGCGATTTCTTAGTCATATTCATGTGACTTATTCAGTTGTCTAATACTAATTTCGTCAGTGGTTTTGTTGTGAAGGACATTGCGCTTTCTTAGTCATATTTATGTGACTTATTTCCTATTCAGTTATTTAACACTAATTTCGTCTGTGATTATATTGTGAAGGTCATTTCGTTTACTCAGTCATATTCAATTGACTAACTTGTCCCTCAATTTTTCTAGTACGGATTACTGCAGTGATCCTATTGATTTCGTTCGCTTAGTTATTTAGTGTTATTTATGTGGTTTAAGTACTTTTTATTAATTTATCTAAAATGAAATATCGTCTGCTCTGTTGTGAAGTATATTTATTTTATTCTTACTCAGTGGTATTGATTTCATTTCTGTTGCTTAAAACTAATCTCGTCAGTGGCTTTATTGTAAAGCACATTTTCTTTTGCTCAGCGGTATTGATTTATTAAGTTTTTAAACCTAATTTTATCAGTGACTCTGTTGTGGATTGTGATGTGTACAAAGTGATAAAAATATTCTTCTGCTCAATGGTATTTATTTATTAAGTTTTCCAAAACTACTTAATTCAGTTATCTAAAACCACTGCTAAATAAGTAACTTTATACTTCTAAAAATTGTATCGCCAGTGGTTCTGTCGTGAAATATATTTTCTTTATATAGTCTTTATGCGTTTAGTGTTATAGTTTTTTTAAATACAATATCGTCAGTGTTTGTTGTTTTTCTGGGATACTCTCTATGTCAGCTGTAAATCTTTATTTGGTATTTAGTTTGCTAAATCTACAGTGATTCTGTCGTGGGTTACTGTTAGTCCCCGCTATATACCTTTATTTGGCATTCAATTAGTTATAGATCTAATTTCGTCAATGATTCTGCTAGTCCCCGCTGTATAACTTGATTTGGCAGTCAGTTTGCTAAATCTTATTTAGTCAGTCATTCCGTTCTGTATGTGTCGGCTTGATTCTTTTTTTGGCATTCAGTTTGCTAAATCTAGTTTCGTCAAAGTTTTTCCGCCGTTTATCTTATCTGATACTCAGATTTAAGTAATGACGATATCACTTTTGTTCTAAAACTATGTCGAACGACGTTTTAGTTGTTGTTTTTTTAAGTAGTTATCAATGGTTTTGTTCAAAGAAAATGCTAGTCTCTCATCTCTCTGTTTGTAGTTTTCTTTTGAGATTACTTGAGCTCAGAAATGTGCCATACTATGTGTAACCAAAGTCAAAACTGACGCTGGTATATAGGTACGATTAAAAAAACAGCTATGATATATTATGACCATCATATGTTTAATCCTTCTTCAAATAATGTGAATGCCTAATAAAATGGCCTCAAACTTAATAACGCGTTTAAGAGACTCATAAAAGTCGGGCTTATTTGGAAATATTATAGCGGTTATTCAATTTATTCCGTGACATTGGGAGTAATAGGGTCACCTTCAGGTAAAGTGGCATGTAGCCTAGTTATTTAAAAGTCAGGACATCTTCTATTCTAAATAAAATGTAACACTTGTACTAGTTTAAAAGCTACAGGAAACTTGGTATAATCTAATTTTTTCTGTACACTGGTTATTCAATATCCATTGGCTGTGTACGTGGCGACTAAAACGATACACCTGTGTGAGATTGGGGAATAAATTGTACATTCGTAAATGTGTGGGGCGAGCATTTTTAATCTAGTCGTATGTACTAATACTACTAATAGTAGGTATGTAGCTTTGAACGCCATCTTTGAATTATCGCCGCACGTTATAGTTTAAAATCATTTTGAAACTACCTACTCGTATATCTGCATGACTGCGGCGCCGCATTCATTGCTGAGCATTCTTAACGGGACCACACGGGACTGACAAATAATGATAGTAAGTCTTTATAAAATGTCAAAAACTCTTTTAGTATGAAGTTTGTATACGTATCTACTGGCTTACGAGGTGACGTTATAAAATCAGTTAGTAGTCAAAACACGTCATCTTATGTCCAAAAGTTGGAGGTAGGTAGTTTATTTGGTTGCGTGTATTTTTGAACGTGTCGTTAGTGGTTTAGATGATACAATTTATTTTTACTTTAGTCCAATAACTTATTTGAGACAATGATAACCACTTCAGAGAGCTTATTTTTATAGTACATTCAATACTCTATGCCCTGAAGTTCCAAATATAGGTCAGCATCGTCGTTCTGTGCTATAGACCTAGTTATGCATGGTGGTACCCGGGCAGTTATCGTGAATGCATGACCGCTGATATCAGCGACTGGGATGTTATGGCTAACGCGCCCACGTGCAGGTGGCCAGTAGTGAGAACTTTGCCCACCGCACCGTGAGATAGTTTTAATTAATTTTAATTTAGTTACAGTTTCAACTTCAATCTGTACACTCGTGTATCTTTTTAATTAATTAAAGTTAAGTCAAAACTTTATGAGTTTGCCTTCATACACGTCCTCACGCGCTCCCGAACATAACTGGCGCAGCCGTGACGGATATTCGCGAATCGTTCGAAAAGTTACGTTATAAAGGACACTACTATCGGTTCTCACGCGTAACTCGAATATCCTCGAACCAAATAAATAAGTTAAGTGGTGGACATTGAATGAACTTCAACGTGAGGTGCGTGATAATAGGTGTCATCAGCAGCGGAAGTCATGGCAATCGGCGGTTTGTGAGTAGACCTCTTTGCATTCCTTGCTTATTCCTGATTTTTCCTGAAAGCTGGTGTAAAACTCGTATAAGGGTTTCGGATAAACTTCACTGGAAACTCTAGCAAATACTTTTAAGTTAACGATCACTACACTAAATCGGTACAGTCGTTTTTAATTAATTAGAAATTGAAAAATTATACTTTTTACATTGAGCGATAATTGAATTGCTTTGTTTTGTTTTTGTGAATAAAATTTATAATTTTTACATTAGTTAAGAGAATTTTATCGGGATTATATTGAAACAAAATGGCTCAATTACATTTAATTCCCAGAGAGATGTTGGAAATTATCCCTAAATTTGATGGGGATGATAAACTATTAGATTTATTTATTCGTAAAGCGGAATATGTGATCGAAAGATTTCGAGGTTTAGATGAGGATGCTCAAATGCAAGATGAATATGTATTTCATTCTGTAACAAGCAGGCTTGTTGGTAGGGCTGCGACCCTCCTAAGTGAACGAGGGGATTTGGTGTCATGGAACCAATTAAAAACTGTATTACGTCAACATTTCGGTGATCCTCGCTCGGAGCAATGTATTGCTATCGAGTTAGAAAATTTAAAAATCAAGCCAGGTGAATCTTATACTGATTTTTGCAATAGAATTCAGCACGTGCGCAGCACTTTATTTGCCAAGGTCAATGAAATTAATAACGCGGAAATGCGGTCTGCTAAGACGATAATATATAATAATGTCGCGTTAAATTCCTTTTTGTATAATCTCCCGGAAAACATGTTAAGAATAGTGCGTCTTAAAGGTTGCTCTACTTTGGAAAATGCGTTAAGTGTGGTAATGGAAGAAATTAATTTCCAATTTCAATACAATTCTAAACACAACGTGCGTTCTGCACCACTGCAACAAAATCTACAGCCACGACCGACATTACAACCACCTCCACAAAATCGATTCGTTCGTTTTCCCCAAGAACACAATTTTAAATTTGGCATTCCGCAAAATCTGGCAATGAGGCCTTATAATTTCCAAAACGCTCCAACGCCCAATCAAGGTTTCAGATTCGGCAACGCGAATCAGCCAGGTTTTAGACCGGCTTTTAACCAAGGATTTAGGTATGGTGTACCTCAACAGTACAATCAATTTAAATTTGGTATTCCTGCTCAACAAGGCTTTAGGCCTTTGTCAAACCAAGGTTTCAACCAACAGACATCAGCCCCGACTTTTCGGTTTGGTATTCCACAAATTCGGCAAAACCCTAGGGCCCAGGACAATTCTGACGTTACTATGCGTACAGTCAAGCAAAATAACTTGACAGTGCCATGTGAAAGTGAAAATCTTTTTTACGAAGAAAGCCCGCAGCTTTACAGTGATGAATATTATTACCAAGTAGAACCATTCGAACAGCCGCAAATCGAACAGGTTTCCGAAGAAAATCCAAATGAACAAGAACTAGACGTACCCGAAACTGAAAATTTTCAGTTAACGACCTTGAAAACACACACCGACCATAGACCACTCACGTGGTTAAAATATAAAAACGGCAAACAAAGTACGAACGCGGATGCATTATCCCGTGTAGAAATTAATGCATTAGAACCTAATGGCGTTTACGACCAAATGTCGACGCGTGCAACCATCGACTCTAACGAACAACATGTACGGGAACAGGATAATTCCGACACAGACACAGTATCACGGTCATCGTCAAGGACTTTAACCGCTTCTGAAAACGAAAATAACTCCAGTACAGATACTGCACATTCTGCACAGATCGTGGATACTATTGGTATACCGATTCTTCAC
The DNA here is from genome assembly GCA_905147355.2 of Apotomis turbidana. Classification (NCBI taxonomy): domain Eukaryota; kingdom Metazoa; phylum Arthropoda; class Insecta; order Lepidoptera; family Tortricidae; genus Apotomis; species Apotomis turbidana. Next base: position 49,381,690 of record LR990280.1, on the reverse strand, counting down.
GAGGCCATTGACACAAAGCCTAACCAAATACTAATATTTGATTGGAACATAAATAAAATAACTGTAAAAGATTTGTCAAGGAGCAAGCAAAAAGTGTTAGAAGTTCATTTACCCCGGGATAGACCTGACTTAGTAAAACAGTTCTTGAAGGAATACATTAGACCGAAGATAAAATATTTCATATATTTCGAAAACGATGATCATAGAACCCAATTCACTCAAGCAGTAATATCACTTTTTAGGAGAGACTCCGTATGTATTTTTGAATGCACTGAAAGAGTAATATATATCGAAGACGAAAACCAACAGCGCGATATTATAAACAAGTATCATTTAGGTAAAACCAGCCACCGAGGCATTAGAGAAACCTTAATGCACCTGAAACGAACGTACTATTGGAATAATATGCTCGCTACCATAGCAAGTGTTATTAATTCTTGTGAAACATGCCAGGCTATGAAATATGACAGGAAACCGCTAAAACCTATGCTACAGCTGACGCAAACACAGGCAAAACCCTTTGAGGAAATCTTTATCGATCTCTTCTCTATTGAAGGGCAATACTTCCTCACCATAGTAGACGCTTTTAGCAAGCTGGGGCAGGCTTTCGAAATTCCAAACCGCTCTACTCCAGAGGTAGTTAGGGCTCTCATTAAATATTTTTCACTCTATGGAATTCCTACAAAAGTAAGCTCTGATCCAGGGTCAGAGTTTAACAACGCACTATTAAAAGAAATGCTAGAATTTTATAAAGTGAAAATACACATCGGCACACCGCATAATCCCAACTCCATGGGCATTATCGAACGTTTTCATTCCACAATTTTAGAAGTTTACCGTTTAGTTAAACGCGAACATAAATTAACTGATGTAGTTTCTATTATGACCTATGCCATCATGTCATATAACTCGGCAATACACTCCACAACGGGCTTGACCCCATTCGAAATAGTATTTGGTCACACTGACTCCAATGAAGCTTTAGCCGTAGACTTTAACAAACAATATACTCAAAAATTGGTTAGAGACCATGTCGAAAAAACACACCATCTTTACAAATACTTAGCTGACAAAATAATCAAACAAAAGGATGATGTCAGAAAAAAACGGGGTGGAGATACGGAATTTGGTATTAAACAAGGGGATACAGTATTTATAAAGGGAGTCAATGTAAGACGTAGTAAAGATGCACCCCGCTATCAAAAAGCAGAAGTTACTGGCGACATCGTTAGAAATACTATACCTATAAATATTAGAGGCAGAAAGACTAAAACTCCAATTAAGGATGTCAAACGTCTTTCGCAGGGTCGCCATCTTCCTGCTGATACACGGGACGCGGAGCCAGGCCCTTCTACAACCAATCGAGAATAATCGAGGAATACTTCCTATCAGACAAGGACAAGCTGTTATTAGTTTTGATAAGTGGATTATAGTTAAGATTTTAGATTTAGATTTGCTTTATGAAGATTTAGAATTCAACATTAATAGATACGCAAACTTCTGCAAACACGTTTTAAACTTTTATGCAAAAAGGACCTTCGACTCCGAGTTGAATAACGTTAAACTCCAGACAGATCACCTAAAAAATATAACGATAAGAAAACTTACTCAAATAATCCCAGCGCATAGATTTAAACGTGGAATTCTAAATCCTCTTGGCACTTTAGTTAAGGCTATTACCGGTAATTTAGATCACCAAGATGCCCTTAGGTATGATAGATTGATAAGGGAAATAAAGTCGAGCCAGGATGCCACAAGTAAAAGATTCACCTTAGTTACGAAAGTGGTAGATTCGTTCATAAACACCACCAATTCCACTCGGTCTAATTTCATTCAGCTGGACAAGGAAATATGGGAATTAAGAAAAATGTTTAATCAAACTCGAAGCAATCAGACTGCAAACAGACTTATTCTTACATTTAACTTATTTTTTCATAATTTTATGATGTTGTATATCCGCCTGGATGAAATAGAAACAGCCATAGCATTTAGTAAGTTAAAAACTCTACACCAAACCATTGTGGATAGCAATGAATTGTTAACCATGCTGAAAGCAATTGAATCAAAAAACACTTTAATGTACCCAGTAAATTTTGAGAATCTATTAAAACTTGAACAATGTATAGAATTAAAAGCTTATGCAAAAGGCAGTAAAATAACGTTTTTGCTAGACATTCCAGTAATTCGAAAAGAAACTTACTCTTACTACAAAATCTTACCCTTACCAACCATAAATGCCCACAACCAGATAACCTTGGTCATACCTGAACACCCGTATATCCTTGTAAAGGGGTCGAAATCTGAACCGGTTGCCACACCATGTGCTGAAATCGAAGAAGCTTTCTTCCTTTGTCAGGAAAATGAGATACTCGCCTTAACTCCTGACCGCTGTGTAACAGACATAATGAAGTTCAACACAAACATCAGCTCTTGTCATCCCGTGGTCGCTAACATCCAAGGTCTGAAAATTGAAACCCTGCAACAAAACCAATGGCTAATTTTTACAAAGGATCCAATCATACTGAGGAGATTCTGCGAAACTGGTATCACTCAGCATTCAATCCGAGGCACTTACATACTTACCATAAATGACAGCTGCGAAGTAAGGATCAAAGACATAAGTTTGAGCCGACGTTTAAAAAATGGAAAGGATGTAGCAGTTACAAAATTGCCAATCATTAACCTACCTGAAATCGAAATGCCGACACCATTACTGGAGAATAAGCCCTTGAATTTGGACGGAGTCAATCTGGAAGACTTGCAATTTCTACGACACCTGTTAACAAGAAGTGATAGTGAAATAGTGGAAAGTAGTAATGAAAGCATAGTGAAAGTGAAAAGCATTAGTGTTTGGACATTAGGGCTTTACTTAATCTTATTTCTAGGCACATGTATAATCGTTTATATTAGATATAAGAAACTTGTGTGTATTCAAAATCATCAGTCGCAACATGGTCCGGCTGAGGATTTTGAACTTGCGGAGGGAAGAGTTATGCATGGTGGTACCCGGGCAGTTATCGTGAATGCATGACCGCTGATATCAGCGACTGGGATGTTATGGCTAACGCGCCCACGTGCAGGTGGCCAGTAGTGAGAACTTTGCCCACCGCACCGTGAGATAGTTTTAATTAATTTTAATTTAGTTACAGTTTCAACTTCAATCTGTACACTCGTGTATCTTTTTAATTAATTAAAGTTAAGTCAAAACTTTATGAGTTTGCCTTCATACACGTCCTCACGCGCTCCCGAACATAACTACCTCGTAAGCTTGTTTTGAAATGGCTTAAATTTGTAATTTTTTGTGTTTTGAAATCATTTTGAAAAAAAAACGGATAATTTGGTTTAGACTGTCCTTGCCAATAGGCGTGATCTCTAGACGAGAATAACCGGAAAGCAGCGGGGCATCCAAACAGCTAAACATCCGAACATTCGACAGAATTTTGGGCCAAACTGAAACAGGTATGCTTCGCTCGTCCCGCTCGCTTAGTCAATTATTTAATTTAATAGAAAGTAAAATAAGTCATAGCCGCCCATTTAACGAAACCTACATTTTGCAGACTCGTTGCCAACATTTTACTTTTATTACTTTTAAAATGCTGATTGTTTTAGACATTTTTCTCTATGATCCAACATGTTTCTTAACAAATTATTTATTGATGTTACTACCTAGAACAGGGCTATTGGGATTTATTGGTATATATTTGAAACCTACAGTTTGAATTTTTCATTGATAATTTTTGTTTCCAAAACTATTCGAAATTGACAAAATTCACGCGTAAAATTAGTTTTTTTAACTTATTCTCGACTTCACGCAATGAAAGCATGAAATAGCTATGTTACTACCTACTACTACTCGGGGAAAAGTATTATTCACTTTAAAAAGTTGGTTAAAATGATTAAAATATTCGTCATAATATGAAAAAAAAATTAAAACGAATAAGGCCTCTTAAATTAAGTAGGTATTTATATATTCTTTTGAAACTAAACTAAGTGACTTTTTAAAAAGCACATTTCGATATTCAATTATATGTCATACGATACTTTACAAATTGCGTTTTTAAACCGCTTTCCATTCCTTCGGGAAACTTCTTAAAAATAGCGCAAAGTGGTGCCTTTGAGTGGGTACTTTAAATTGACGGACATATAAAAATAGTAAAATAAGACGCCTTTCTACAGTCTTTGGAAATTGGAGCCTACTTTAACTTTACTGTAATAGTCAATAGTCATGCTTTGAAGATACATCTTTTTGTCGCACATGGAAATGATAATAAGGCTAAATCCTTAGAGGTAACTCCTATCATTCAATATACACGTGGGCCCTGCAACATAAGCAAAAAATTAAAACATTGATTTTACTCGTTAAACTGAACAACATTTGTTCAGCAACTTTAAAAAAATAACAGTTTTCAAAATTTTATTATTTCTAACAAAGTAAATAGTATTTTCAATGTATGTCGTCCAACGTTGACATTCCCTGAGCATTGACATAGCTGTCACTCTACTAATATCGGGCATTTCGCAATACATTGCTTCTTTGTCTAAACTTTATTCTACAAAATGTCATTTAATACACGTTATTTTCAGAAGTTGCTTAACAAATGTTGTTTAGTTTCAAGGGACAAATCTATGTTTTAATTTATTGCTCCTGTTACAGGGCCCACCCTTTATATAATACCTTATCTTAGGCTGGCTGAAATTCGGCGTTGCGGCCTGCGAGCCTGGCCCTTTTTGCTTGCATACGGCTCAAATTTCTGAATGTTTTTGTTTTTGTTTGTACTGTTGAGCTCGTGTGTGTGCATTTTTTTTCCTTCTTACTTTAATTTGTACTGCTCAAAAATATTAGGGCCACGTAATTTTTGATGTCGATTTAAACTGAAATACATACTAGTTAAATGTGAAAGGAAAGTGTGTAAAATGTCTTTTAAACCGACTTCCGAGAAACGAGGAGGTTCTATGTTTCACTGTATGTTTTTTTTAACAGTATATTTATCGCTATGTCTAGCCATATTGAATTCTACGAATATAAAAATAGAATAAAGAGCAAACAATATTTTATTATGTTAACAGTCAAATAGCTAATGCCGCTGAAGTAGAAATAGTACCGAAATCTCCGATAGGCTTCACACATCGCATTGTGGTCAAGGGCATGACTTAATTGAATAGCCTAAACCTTATTCCTGTTTCACAAAGAAATACTCGCTGGTATAAATACATTATTCGCTTTCAAAATTAATTTACCATTTAAAGTATTTTTTGTGCACTTACTAGAAACCTAAGGCGTCGATAAAATCACTCACAATGGTCTAAATCTCCGCAAATCTTCCTTTACGAGCACGTCGGATCTCCGCCGCGAAATAAAAAGAAGAACACTTTAGAGAAAATGTGCCGGATTGGTAAAAGGCAGAAAATAGGGACTAATTTGTTTTTATGCGGTAAATAAGCGACTTCGGGTATTTGCTTATATTTAACCACGTAAACTAACTAAACTTGTTAAATTCATTAATAAAAAGAAGGTATGGAAGGTAATTACATAGAAACTCTTTCAACCAAAAAATATTTTTACAATACTGTTCTGCCGTTTTTGTGTAATATGGAAAGGGGAATATATAAAAAAAGCATATACAAAACCACTCCAACGAACCTGCTACTTTTTTTAACGTCGGTTAAAAAAGACAGCTGTGGTGACCGCGCACGGTAGACGCAGCGTAGGGAGGTCCTCACAAGGTAGACTAATGAACTGGTGAAGGTCCGCAATTGGTGTCCCTTGTAATATCACCGGTTTTGCATTCCCTAGTCTTTTAGCTACTAGGGAATGCTGCGCCCGGATAGATACTGGGGCTGGCACTCCCAGCTAATTTTACTATGGCATTCCCGGGATTCATCATATTAGCCGATAGACGTCCACTATGCTGGACGAAGGCCTCCCCCAAAGTTCTCCACAACGATCGGTTTTGCGCCGCCCTCATCCAATTTTAGCCCGCCATCCTAACCAGGTCGTCGGTCCACATTGTTGGGGATCTTCCCACGCTGCGTCCTCCGCTCCGCAGTCGCCAGTCAACCTTTCTGCCCCAACGGCCATCGGTTCTACGAGCAATGTGCGCCGGCCACTGCCATTTAAGTTTGGCGCCTGAGCTATACTTATATCTACAACCTTGATTCTCCTGCTATCGGGATTGTGATACCTACTAAATCTTCCCGGGACTGCACAAGCTAGTAGGTACTACCGAAAAGTGTATCAAGGGTATGTTTCCACTGACGAGGAGAAACATTTTGAGAATTGCGATTGGTCAAAGTCAGTCCTCACCGCTAGCAAAAATATCACTTCGAAAATAATATGCATTAAGTACGAGATTAAGTTTCAGTTGTTTGGATTAGTATAGGTACATAAATGTACATATAACATTTGTAGTTAGCATCAGTACGCTCCGGGTTTTATGAAAAAAAATGGGCGGTCCCGAAATTTAGTGGACACATAGTATAATATCTCTGCCAAACAAAACGTTACCCTAAAGAAAATAGTAGACCCCGAAACTTAGTGGACGCATAAAGTAGAGTATCTCTTTTGACTGTGGGCCGAGTTAAATATACAATTTGGAGTCCGCCCGGCGTGTAGTGCCTCAAAGTGCACATCCCACCACTACTGCCACCGTTAGCGGGGCGCGGCGGCCAAAGGCTGCCACACAACGTGGGTAAGGCTGATAGAAACAGAATACCTACTTTTCAAATTAATCATAGCCACTCACTTAGATCCAATTTTGGGTTGAACTCTATTCAAAAAATCAATTAATTGATAAATAATTAAACGGGGATCAACGCGATTAGAGATATTGAGAGAGAGCGAGCAGTGCAACTATGGTCCAATAGTTCAAAGGTTAGAGCGGCAACCCAGAAGTAGGTACAGTCACCATCAGATATATCGCAGCATATAAGGCGTTCATAAATATCTGAACTTGTACTGTAACGCCCAGTAAAGAGTCGTGTTCAGATATTTATGAACGCCTTATATGCAGCGATATATTTGATGGCGACTATACCAGCTTCGTTTCCGGGTGTGAACGCACGAGGGTATTAACCACACAGTCTATTGATGAGAAGATGAAGACGTAGGTGTCCGCTTCACTGATTATCAAAGCATGGGCACTGACCACTTCCTAATTAGGGGTCCGATTGGAGACATTTTGAGAATTGCGATTGGTCAAAGTCAGTCCTCACCGCTAGCAAAAATATCACTTCGAAAATAATATGCATTAAGTACGAGATTAAGTTTCAGTTGTTTGGATTAGTATAGGTACATAAATGTACATATAACATTTGTAGTTAGCATCAGTACGCTCCGGGTTTTATGAAAAAAAATGGGCGGTCCCGAAATTTAGTGGACACATAGTATAATATCTCTGCCAAACAAAACGTTACCCTAAAGAAAATAGTAGACCCCGAAACTTAGTGGACGCATAAAGTAGAGTATCTCTTTTGACTGTGGGCCGAGTTAAATATACAATTTGGAGTCCGCCCGGCGTGTAGTGCCTCAAAGTGCACATCCCACCACTACTGCCACCGTTAGCGGGGCGCGGCGGCCAAAGGCTGCCACACAACGTGGGTAAGGCTGATAGAAACAGAATACCTACTTTTCAAATTAATCATAGCCACTCACTTAGATCCAATTTTGGGTTGAACTCTATTCAAAAAATCAATTAATTGATAAATAATTAAACGGGGATCAACGCGATTAGAGATATTGAGAGAGAGCGAGCAGTGCAACTATGGTCCAATAGTTCAAAGGTTAGAGCGGCAACCCAGAAGTAGGTACAGTCACCATCAGATATATCGCAGCATATAAGGCGTTCATAAATATCTGAACTTGTACTGTAACGCCCAGTAAAGAGTCGTGTTCAGATATTTATGAACGCCTTATATGCAGCGATATATTTGATGGCGACTATACCAGCTTCGTTTCCGGGTGTGAACGCACGAGGGTATTAACCACACAGTCTATTGATGAGAAGATGAAGACGTAGGTGTCCGCTTCACTGATTATCAAAGCATGGGCACTGACCACTTCCTAATTAGGGGTCCGATTGGACCGTACAAACAGCTTTCTTCGAGAGTTTTCGGGGCTCTCCAAGTCTCCACATTCGTTTTGTGGACCCAGTGAGACTGGGGAGCCTGGGTACTGGGCCTGGTGTTAATCGAAATTCTAGCACTTGCCATCAGCGGACGCAAAGCTCTCTGACATACATTTTATAATATATTAATTCGATTTGTATGGCTGCCGGTGTCGCCATTTTTCTATTAACCCTGACTTGCTGCGAACCACTCCAATTCAAATGTCGACCTAACTAGACGAGACGCTGTGTTACGAATTGTTTTTAGGTCAGATCCCTGCCAAAGCTAATAGCAAAGAGATACCAAAGTAATCACTACGTGTTAATTAATAATAGGTATGTTATATTGTAAGGCGAGTCTATGATTCCTGAAATAAATAAATTGAATTAAAGTTCAATTAATTCGATTTGTATGGCTGCCGGCGTCGCCAGTTTTCTATTAACCCTGACTCGCTACAAACCACTCCAATTCAAATGCCGACCTAACTAGACGGGACAGAATCACGAATTCTTTTCTAAAAGTTTTACAAAGGGAAATAACGGTTTAATGACTACGTTTTAAAAGAGAACTACCCACCATGCACAAAAAAGGATGTTGCTTGATTTTTAGAGTTCCGTAACCAAAGGGTAAAAAATGGAACCCTATGACTAAGACTCCGCTGTCCGTCTGTCTGTCTGTCCGCCTGTCACCAGGCTGTATCTCATGAACCGTGACAGCTAGACAGTTGAAATTTTCACAGATAATGTAGGCATTTCTGTTGCCGCTATAACAACAGATACTAAAAACAGAATAAAATAAATATATGTGGGGTTAAGATGGGAAGTGTTTATACGGAACCCTCGGTGCGCGAGTACGACTCGCACTTGGCCGGTTGTTAAGAACTTAGGTACAACGTATTTCATGTCATCCTTCCCACAAATCATTTCTTCCTATTACTGCCTGAAATGCAGTGCAAAAACTTTCACGACCTTCCGCTGAAAATATGGAGTTTGATATTATCTGTGGTATTTACCTTTTCCTGCGACACATACTTTTTTTTATATAATATCGAATACTTACTAGATTTTGCCCGCGGTTTCGCTCGCGTTAAAACACATTATCCTACGGGAACCATTTTTAAAAATAGCCTACTTGTAGACACGTTAAATACTAATTTAATCTTAGATTCTGGAACGGTTCTCCGACAGTCGTTTCTATGAGATGAGTTGAATGAAGAAGACACATAGTAGTCTTTATTAATTATTGTTTATATTTCGTAAAAGACACATTATTAAACACATACTGGGTATCAATACATTCACAGACAGAACGTCGATAGACGTACACAAAATTGTGATACGGACATCACTTCCGTGGTCGGCATCTTTTATCATCGCAATACTGCAATTCCGTCTACATTTGAAGATTTCTCATGGTTTTTACAATGAAGAGAAAAAAATTAATGGTTCAGGTAGGGTTCGAACCTGCGTGTCCAACGGCTTTCCGGGCCAACACGGGCGTCCTATTAGGTACCTATTGGACCACTGAACCTGATGCGAGAGCCATTGAATTTTTCAACCAGTTGCTGTTACATGCCTTAGGGTGGCATCGTAGCGCCATCTACCGTAAAGATTCAGATTTTTTATGTCGTCGAAGACGCAGGTTTGAACCGTGCCTGAACCATTAAATATTTCCATTTTTCGCTTCATTGTAAACATTTGGTGTACGATAGCAGACGTTACTGCTTTAATGAAATAGTTTCTCACAGTTTTTATATAAAGGAAAATCCTTTGTGCCCATTTTGGCTAGAACCTAGAACTTATTTGTAGTAGGTGTCTTGCCGCAATGTGCATGCTATTTTCAAAATCTTCCTATGTCCGTGAACGTCTTAAAATATCCCTCACTGTCATATCTGCTTTATTACACCCTTTTAAATAATCCAAACCGTACCTATGCCAGATACTATAAAAAAAAACGCCAATTCGTATCACCTTAACGTTGAAAGTTAAGAGCCCACCCATGCAAAATTCGTCAGGTGAATGATCCTAGATCTCAACATCCATAGTGATTAAAAATCTGTCCCTTGGAAATAAGAAATTTTAAACAGTTTTATTTTAAATCTTGTCAACGTGAAAACACGATTGGTAATAATTTTCTCTCAAACATAACCCTTTTTAGATATTTTTGGTTGGATCTTCAAAACCGTTCCGTTTTTAACAATGTTTTTTAGCTTAATAGATGCACAATTATAAGTTCTCAAAAAATGTAAAACTATTTTCAATATAAAATGCACACGTTTATAACACAACTCAAAAAACATGATTTCCGAGAGAGAGCTAGCCAAAGCGTTGGCGCCCTCTTAAGATCAAAATCATATGAAAGTCGAGCTGAGGAGCGAAGAACTAAACAAATAAACTTGCACAAACAATTTTCCAAAGTCCGCCGCATCGCGGAGCAAGTTTCATCTTATCTTACGTTTCAACTCGGAGTTTACAATGTTTTATTCTTTCCAACCACTAGAAGTAACGCTAGGATACAGTTTAAATATTGTAAGCAGTTTTTGAACATACAAACTTGTGATTCTTAGCTTGATAATATAATTAATATAAGACACAGTCGGTGAGCTCTTAGGAGGTTTATATCTTGATCACATTAAAGCGAAAGAGACACGTATGGAAATTGAATTCCAGACTGTAAAATCACTTTTTAACAAACAAAACCGATTTCAACGAAAATAAATCCTATTTTCTCACATTATTGGAACAAATGTAAGTTATAAGATAATCGTCAAAATGGCCATAATTATGTACAGTCAAGGAAATTTAAAAATTTACGTTTTTGCTTTTGTCACAACGACAATAAGCGTCAAAAAGGTATGCGTTTCAGTTCCCTTTACTATGCTGACAAATTACTGAAAAGTTCTTAGTCGATTCGTTAGTTCGGCAAGTCTATAAATTGATTTCCTTCTGCTTTCAAATAAATTAATACTTAGATACTTTTTTTAATAAGTAGATTCCTAGTAAATTGTGGTATCCTACGTTATTCTCGAATTCTATAATTATGGAATTTATATTACCATAATAAGGTTTTACAGCACAAGTAAAGAATAAACAAAAAATGTTTTTATTTTTTATTTGTTTCCCCTAAGTTTACCTAATTCGTACCCCTTAAGAGAAAATTCTGCATACATAACAGGTGCAAACTTAGCGTAACCAAATAAACTTATCTTCATTTAATGTGTGCGTGTATGCTATGGGCTCGGCGCACTTGGCACGCAATTTGTTTATTAATAAAGCTATCAACATACTGCTTATGCCTGATATACTGTGTGAGGACAGCGTTTGAGTGTATTACTGAAGTGACTTGTTTAAATGAAAAAACTTTAGCTCATTGTGGTCCCGATGTTACATGAAAGTGCAAGACCTTTAAAATGTATGAGGGCGTTGGTGGCATTGTGTTTAGTACCGCCTATAAATCATTAGACCTTTAGATACCTGTTGTTAGGAGTTGGAATTCCAAACTGATAACCTTAATGCATAGTCAGTATACTTTCTTTGTAGCTTAACCTAAGAAAGAAACGCAAACAAACATAAACTATGAATAATTTCCATAGAAATGAAAACATTATTTCGTCTTTACGGATGTCCAGTTGTCTGGATATAGGTATCTAGATATAAACTGACTCCCTTGTCTCTTGTAAGTTCGATAATTATGTATTTATTTATCGGTACGGTTTTTGGAAATTTAAAAGAAGTCTGGAAACGTGAAATAAACATATTTAGGCCATTTCCAAAGAGAATCGCGTGAACAGAGCCACAAGTCAAATAACTGTTTGACCACAAAATGGTAACAAATAGTTAGACTCTGTCACAGATTATACAAAACTATACTATGTACTCTGTCATTTGTAGGCCCATAAGAGTTCCATTTGCTTTTGAAGCTTAACGCGGCATTAGGACTAAAAAAAATTTGTGCAACTGGGAATATAACTTTGATGTTCGTTAAGCCGCGCTAATGTGAAATTTGCAAACAATTATGTTCGGTATCGAAGCGTGAAATGAACTTGAAGCCAAAAGCGGCAAAAAACCTATCAGGTTCAAACATATTAATTTTAAAATGAATGGGATCCCACTATAGAATCCAAATTAACACTTCCAAAATCTATGTACATAAGTACGCTACAATTATAAATTAAAAAAAAAACATATAATGTCTAATTTTTAACAATGGGTGCACACCATATTGTTTATATTAAATCATTGAAACACAGATCAAGCTTAAAGAAAAATTGAAATGAGTTACCTGGTGGAAGAGACCGGGAGTCGAACCCGGTACCTCTGGATTGCCGGTTCGGTTCAGCACGTTAACCTTTCCGCCACCCTAAGCAACCTATCGAATTTTTCCTTATGCTTTTAGTGTCGATCTTTGCATTGTTTATTTAAAAGATTACACCTTAGCGACCTCTAAGTGAATACGTCTTCTTGTGAATCTTTGTATTAATGGTTTAATATAAATAATTGTGGTGTGTACATTAAAGAAATTCAACATGAGTTTAACATAATATTTTGACACTCGATTACCGTATGAAGTAGCCACCTAACCTATTAATAGATCGTTATGAATGTTACTACGGTTTCCATTATAAAATCCCTTTGTTTATTTTTACAGGGGTATAATCTGTCCTTTGAAATCCCCAGCTTTTTGGTCACATTCATACTCAAGGATACAATTGTACCGCTAGCAAACAGACCAACCAAAGAGCCATTGTCGATAAGGAATACCCGCTTGTGCGTAGCACGTACTAAATAGACTCCCCGAGGAGCCGTCGGCCGCTGCGACAGTCGCATTTAAATCTTTACAAAGCAGAACTTTCTTTTGTCATTTAAATTCTGCTAAAACAAGCAAAAAGTGCTACAATACGGCTTTGTGAAGCCTCGGGCGCGACATTGATTTCACGAAAAACGGGAAAAATACCTTGAATTATTCTGAAAGGATACGACCGTCCGTAAAGTCAAGGCTCATTTTCCAATTTATGCACAATATTTGCTATAATGCTAAATTTTCGATGATTAAAAAATGCTAGCGACAGGGTTGGGATTGCGCACAAAAAGTAGAATTCATTGTGTATTCACGCTGAAGTCGTGATCAGTAATGACAATCGGTTGATTTCACTATAGCGTCTTGTCATTTCTGTTGGTGTAAATGTAAATAGAAAAGAGCATCGATTTTTATAAATAACTATCGGGCGTAAAATGAAATTATATTATTTCAAAAAAATTAGGTCACTCTGCGCAGGTCGCCTATTAATCACAACATAGTATAAAACAAAGTCGCTTCCTGTCTATCTCTCTCTATGTATGCTTAGATCTTTAAAATTTCGCAACGGATTTTGCTGCGTTTTTTTAATAGGTATTATAGTGATTCACGAGGAAGGTTTGTATGTATAATATACATGCATAATTTATCAGCATTGTACCCGTGCGTAACCGAGGCGGGTCGCTGTATACAATAATTGTCAAAAGAGATAGGATGACCATAATTAACATTATTACCTAACTAACTTAGTGATTAGTTACCCTAATTGGAATTAAACAAATAAACGAGTCTCACGTCATATGTACTCTTATATCTCCTTCTTTTTTAGGGTTCCGTAGTCAACTAGGAACCCCTATAGTTTCGCCATGTCCGTCTGTCCGTCTGTCCGTCTGTCCGTCCGTCCGCGGCTTAGCTCCGTGACCATTAGTACTAGAACGCTGAAATTTGGTATGAGTATGTGTATGTATGACGCTGACAAAGCGGCAAAAAAAAACTAACGACAAAAACTTTTTTTAGGTACCTCTCGAACACCTAATTAAAAGTGAGGGTGATTTCTTTTTTCGTTTTAACGCTAGTGTGTGGGGTATCGTTGAATAGGTATTTTAAAAATAATAGGGATCTTCTAACATAATTTATTGATAAAGTAAGCAGTTTTGTAATATTCGCTCCGAAAATTAAAAAAATAGCGTCCCCCCTTTAACTTTTAAACCACGGGTCAAAAAATTATGGAAAAATTCATGAAAATGAGGCCTTATAAATACTTTCAATGAAAACTATATTAAATAAAATCGGTCGCGCCGTTTTTGAGTTATTGCAAAATTTCATAATTTTCTTTAAAATGACGTAAGTGCCGCGCGGTGTCCTTATACTTCGAACGTTACACATATTAGTTTAACTGCCATACTGCGATAAAAGATTCCGCTCAATCTGGCGTATAATCGGTAACTTCCAGAAGGTAATAAGTAATTACAGTTACTTTGGCGTTTACAACCTTTTTTATAGAGCTTGAAATCTTTTTCGTACCTAATAAGCCCATCTATTGTGAAGGATGGGCAACTACGGAACCCTACACTGAGCGTGGCCCGACATGCTCTTGGCCGGTTTTTTATCGTATCTTATTGTAGCACGGTCTTATGGATACACTTTGATCCTGTAGGATCTTTTGTGTAGGTTACCCCCTGTTGCACCAACGCGAAGGCTTGTTCCACCACCTCCATTTATGTATATGTTCTGGGTAGCCAATTCCTCCGTTCTGTCTGCCCGGAGCATGCCATCCACACATTATGTAGGTACTTAATTGAACGTAACCAAACTATTAACACCGATTAAACAGTGCCAATAGGTAAGTGACCGCGTGGTCCATTTTACCTTGTATTACGGACTGGGCATAACTAATATACCTAGTATATCGCTACTTAGCCAACCCGGTAACAGATATCAGGCACACACCTAACTTGACAGGGTAGTGATGTAAATTGACACGTTATACAGCTCAATCGCAAACATCGCGTGTTAATGAGTATGAGTATGAGTATGAGTAATGACAGTTACATATCCGAGACATACCTAAAACGTCGCTTATTTGGCGATATTTGATAATCATATCCCGGGGTTTCCGGTGCACTAATGATTTGATTAGGGCGTGTTGCATAATCTGCCATGCTACGGTAAAAGGACTTATCTTACTATGACACCCGTATAAAGATACGACCTGTTAACGTAACACGGCAGTAATGCGTCCGGACATACATATCCAAATAAAGGTCCATTATTAACGGAACTCTAAAAGCCTGAAACGCTCGTCCAATTAATGCAAGTTGAAATCCTGTTCCATTGCTCTCAGTAAAGGCAGCAGCATACCTAACCTAAGTACATTCCGACTCTCTAGAAGGAATTCTGTTACTGGATCTCAACTGTGATTTTTAGATTAGTTTGGCAAACTAATAAAACTGGCGTGAACTGATAACGTTTTAAACCACGTGAACCGTGAATTTGTTTTTGCCCGTATTTTATATTTTTTACTGTATAAATACTTGTAAGTATTATTCGAATATAAAAAAAAAAAATCAAACATGCAATGGAATGTCAGCATCACGTGCGTTATAACAGCCTTTGAAGTATCATGTTTCGGGCGGGACAACTCGAAAGAAATATAAAGAAATTTAAATTGAAGGCCTAAGCCGGGAAGTATTTTTTTTAAACATAGGGTTTGTGGTCATGTGCAGGCTAAACAGCTGAATCATATATTTTTTGAGTGGTGTATTTTTTTATTTAATTACATAAATGTTTGAGAAAAGCACTACACATGCCTAGCCGTGAAAAGGGCTTGCCGGCTTCGTATCACTATCCGGCCGTCTGTAACTCTGTACCTACTCAGCCCTTCTTTCTCGGCGTCCGCAGTAATGTACTATTGTAATTATAGAGTGTCCCCCAGTATAAAGAACGTCTGATCGTCCCAGCACACTAGCCGCGTTTCTGCTTCGTATTTTTTAGTAAATTAAGCACAATGATTAATAGGTATTAAATTTGTACACTTAATTTAAATGCTGTTAAATTGCATTTTAATGTCTATTTTACGAGTATTTGAAAAAGCGAACTGTATAATTTGTAGACATATAACATTTTATTTTAATGACCTGGAAAAATTTGTTGCGAGTGTAATTTCTGAAGTACGCAGCCAACCTAAATCCTTGGCAAGATCCTTTGACCAAGAGAACGGGTCAAACATAAGATGTAGAAGTCACCTCGACCTCACTCATTTGAATTTGAAGATGACGGTCGAGGAGATAATTAGGTAAGACAAATCATTTTGTGCTGGAAAAGTCGTAGCATTTTTATCGAATGTTTATAAAATTAGTTGGATAGGTAGTTGTGATCATACTCCGGAGTCCGGGGTACGATTAGGCCATGGCCCCGGGCGAACGCTTATGAGATCGGTTATTTACCCAGGGCCGTATATATACCAACTGCGTCCATTTAAAACCGCGTGTATTACTTTCGTCTCTTTTGAAGTAGTCGTTCTATGGAAAAACGGTTAAAGTAAGAATACTGGGTGCCACATCTTATCATAGCTCTCTGTATTTATAAAGTTGGAATCAGTTTGAATTTTTTCGTTTCGTCGCAACACCGCGGGGTTTGGTTTATGATATATAATACATACGTATAAGTTAGATTGTGACGTGAAACCAAACTATTCAATTAAGTAAGTCTTATACTCCTGGAATCCTTGACAATTAGAGAATAGTTTTTCTCAGAATTTCGCGTGTAGTGGGCGCGGCGGTGGGCAGAAAGCTATTGGTATATAAAAATGCCTTTATTTCAATGGAGACGATGGTTATGCTTTATCACAAGTTTGGAATCTAGCATACATACATCTCATGAAAAACACAAGACTTTACAATGGTAACTTTGAATGGTTTAAATGTTTCTGCATGGTTAGGTAACAGTAGTTTATTTCAGTTTTCAATCACTTCAAAGAGGATTAGGTTTCTGAATTCGGTTGTATGTTTTTATTGTTCTTTATTATATAATGATAATGGGACCAACTAAAAACTATGCTTTATGAAACAAAAAATAATTTTCCAAACCGGTTCAGCCGTGAATTTTAGAGATAATATAGAGATCTCTCCTTTTCATCGCCATCCGGCACATTTGACGTGTCCCTCCTTGACAAGTGGCGATATCCCTAGAACATCGCAACTTCGTCAATCCGGTCGCGCTTAATTTGCAGGCGCATACTTTAACTTTACCGCCTAGTGCGTGAAAGTTACCTTTCGTTCAAAACAGAAATTCATATGCATGAATAGCATTTTTGACAATCATTATCGTATTTCCAAAATTGAGATGAGATAGGTATGTCACTTGAAGCTTATCGCATTTTAATGACAATTCAAAGGCGATATCGTTATTATCTAATAGAGTTTTGACGTTTTGCGATCTCTCAAACGGCATTCTCGAATTAGGCCCCTGGTCCCTGGCTCAGTATTTGCGTATCCCATTAAAGATATCCCCCGGGGAAGCGACTAATAATTGAGACTAACACCTGCCGGTAACATCTTCCAATCCGAGTTGGATCACTAGGGTAATCACTAAACTAATCTGTCTGACTCGCCTTGTTTGTGCGTTGCTTAACCTTGCCCTTGTAACTGTGTAGCCCTTACTCCTTACAGATAACCGTGGCTAGGTAACTGGTGAACTATGAAGATTTTTTTGAGATTACTATTTATCTCCGAGGATTTTACATTCTTCGCAGATAACTGTTAAAAAAACAGTTTTGTGTGAGGAATATACGTTCCTCGGAGATAGCTAGTTATCTCCGAGGATTTTAAGTATATGCTTTGCAGATACCTAATATTTCTTCTAATTCTTAGCATAGTGTTTTATACACCCCATTTGTGTCGCATGAGCGTGTGCTAAGTAGGGCAGCTGAAATTTCCTTACAGATAACTGTTAGAAAAAGCAGTTATATGCGAAGCATATAAAATCTTCACAGTTGACCAGTTATCTTGCCACGGTTATCTGTAAGGAGTAAGGGCTGTGTAGCTGTTGGACATTTGCATTGTAGTTGTCGGATGTCATGCGTATGTCGCAGGACATACGCATGGCATGATTTGATAAATCGAATGTTCGTGAAACTTCTGGGGATATTGCGGAAATACGGATAAGCAGATAGATAATGGTTAAGAAAGGAAGCTTAAGAGACGAAGGCCAAATAGTAGCTGACTAACTGATTCCCTCTGAAAAGTATTTTTTTGTCACTAAATCGGCCGCAGCGACAGCGGGGCTCCTTTTTCTGGGAGGTTAGCCGTTCGGGCATTTGAAGATACCAAACGGGCGTAAGTAACCTATTAGTATCACCATTGTCAAATTATCTATGTTCTCGGATTATTCCTAGAGTAGTTGCGAAAACGAAATCAAGGTAAGGGTTTTCTCTATGCACTCGAATCTAATAGAACCTCTCTTGCAGTCCCATCTTCGAATAATTTGGATACGTACATGATATAGTCTACTATCTAAAACACCAATATGCGTTTGCTGCAGTTCTTGCAGTGCAATTCCATGGAGCTAACGTAAGTAGATTCCGATTCTAATGTCCAGTTTCCTAGTGCCATTTGTTTTTGTGCTACTATTTCCTTTGCGACAGCATTGGTATTGAAAATAAGTCCCGTAAAAATGACGTAGCAATGACGACGTCCTACCCTATACAAAAAAATTATACATAGGTAAGCGTCGCTAAGTGCGTGAATTTCCGTACATTCCAATATTAGTTACTTAGATACCACACCTGGCGACTTCGCTAAAGCGTCTCGGGGCTTAATGTGCTGATCCTATACAAATTAACTAATTAATACCAGTGTGCAGTGATTCAGCGTTATCCACCAACGCGCATCCGCGAAATATTATTCTCCATTATCACGCAATACTTATAGATAGTTTCGTCGACTCTCACGCTCGATCTGTCCGTGCCCTTTTGGATACAAATGGCGTTAATAGTGGCTTATGTGATGGCGACGTGACCGACTTGCCTCCGCGCGGGGCTGCTCCGCGGGTCTAGGGTTCATTCCAAATTGAATAAAACATTACAGTCTGACAATAAAGTGTATAAATTAAAAAGTGGCAATACTGTAGTGTCGTCCTCGTTTTCTTACATTGATTAGAAAGGGACACTACAGTATTTCCATTTTTAATTTCTACTATTTTTTGTCAGACTGTATTATTAAAATTAATTAGTATAATATGATTATTTTTGTTAAGTAATTTAGTGCATTATTTGGAAGAGCGGGGTCTCCTGTCACGGGTATTTACTATACTTACTAGGAGCCTATCTTATCTTATCTTATTAGGAAGGGGTCCTTGCGGATACACTTCGACCCAATGGGATCTTTTGTGTAGTTACCCCCATCGCGCCTACTCAAAGGATTGTTCCACCACCTTCATATATCGGATGATGGAACCAGTTGGTAGTGCCTGGAATTCCTTCGGTTCTGGGTAACCAATACCGAATTCCTTCATTCTGAGTCTGGCGAGGGCATGAGCATGACATCCACACAGTATGTGCTTCATTGTCTCTGCCTCCTCGCCACACATTCTACAATCTGTATTGTCAGACAGTCCCAACTTGGCCAATAGTCCTTTGACCCCAAAGTAACCAGTAAACACCCCCGTTATGATTCGGAGCTGTCTTTTGCTGTATTCCCATAATTTCTTGATCCAGCCTGATTCTATACATTCCATGAATAGCTTTGAGTGCCTCAAGCCTGCCATTTTCCTCCACTCTTTTTGGTGCTGGTTTTTGGCATAGTACTTGATGGCTGTTGCTATGGTTCCCTGCGAGAGACCCACACATGGTTCAGGTTCTATGAAACTTGTCGCAGACCCTTTTCTAGCAAGTTCATCTGCAATTTCATTACCGATGAAGCCTTCATGCCCTGGGATCCATACCAGTTGCACCTTATTGTGCCTTCCAAGCTTGTTCAAAGCTAGGACGCCATTATACACAAGTCTAGAATCCACTTTAGGCGCACCTAGCGCTTTAAGTGCCGCTTGACTGTCACTGAGTATGTAGATGTGCTTCCCTCTGGTAAGTCTATCTATGTTCTCCTGGGCACAGGCGATTATAGCGTATGTCTCCGCTTGGAAGACAGTCGCATAACCTCCCATACTTGTACTTGCATTGAAGTCGTTTGCATGAATGCCTGCTCCCGTACCTGATCCCATTTTTGATCCATCAGTGTACCAAATAATGTCCTCACCATCTGCTGTAGGTGGCTCGCGACCCTCGGCCCATTCCGCCCTCGTTGGAACTTGTACCTTGAAGTTCCTATTGAATACAAACTTAGGCTGCATTTTATCGCAGCTCATGGTTGTTATTCTGTCAAGAAAATTGTTGTTTTCCATGTTAGTGTGCTTAGTCTTCGGCGTGCAGTAACTCCACAGGTCCATTGTTTTTAACTTGTGCAGTGATTTGCGCGCTTCGGACTGTATCACTATATGTAGCGGTTGTACTAGGAGCCTAACCCAACCCTTGTTATTTAACAGAAATAAACATTTTTTTTTTCATTTTTCAATTATTAAACCCAACTGCAAGGAAAACAGAACGATAGATTATGAAACTAATATGAGACCGCCTGAAACCGCTGTACCCACCATCATTAGCGGAATTCAGTCGATTCGTAAAAAGAGATCCATTTTATTACTGACAAGAATACACAGTGCTATGGATATTGGATAAGTTGGTTAACGACCCCAAAAATCTGTCTGTGTAGAAAGAACGGCTGCACGTGCCTTTTTTTGTTATTACCTTTTTGATTTTTTATCTACTTCGGTGTGTTGTGTTCCTATTTATTTTATTTTTGTACTTTTAGCATCTAAGGTATTTTCTTTCTTTCTTGCCAAATCGAAAAAAATATGACCTCAGTTAGACGTGCGGCGGTTATACAAGGCGGGTAAAACAACTACATCTTTTAATTTTTTTTAACGCAACAGAAAAATCTGTATTTTTTCCTATGAATGCAGAGGTTATTCCCAACTATAAACAAAAAATCAAGATAAAAAAAACCTCAATTTCCTCATTTAGTCCCGTTTTGCTAAAATTTTGTTCGGTACATGGCCGTAACACATTCGAAATGTCGAGCTAAGTAAATAAACGAACACCTTTTTTAACGTGATTACGCGATAAGGTCTCGTTTTGTTAATATTTTCGTTCGAGAGCATAACTGCCGTGCTACGGTAAAAGTAAAAGGTCGTATCTATATACGGATGCCATAGTAAGATACGTCCTTTTACTGTAGCATGGCAGATATGGACGTGACATCACGTCCGAAACGTTTGAACATTTTGAATGCGATTAAGTCCCGCTTTGTTATAATCATACCTGTGCTAACTCGGGACACGCTCTAGGGATTTGATATCGATAAAAAAGATGTCGATATCTATACTATTATCTATACTATTATAAAATCCTAAATTTGTATTGAAAATAAATTTTCTATGGAGGGAGGTCATGATTTCAGGAAAAATCTCGATAGCGTGATGCAGCCGGATAGTTGTTTTGTATGGACACGCGTCGCCGTGCCAACCTGGCGCCATCTGTTTTCAAAAAAACCGTTGTCCTCGCATCACGCCGAAACGGCTGGATAAAAAGCTACCAATTTTGGTACAGGAATAGCTGAACATCCAAAGATGGTTATAGGATACTTTTTATTATGATTAATATTTATCTCTGAAAACATAAATTCCCTGAAATATTTTCCTTACAATGTGTAAACCTTATAATGACAGCGTTTGTGATTTTGAATTTAGAACGACGCGACCCCCGCGTGGCTCTTACGTGTACAAAAACTAAAAAGTATGAATTCGACATAATACCTCCGCGCGGCCCACCGGCATTAACAATAAGGTTAAGGTTGTTTGAGGCGTTGAGTTACGGAAACCGTCTTAGTTAGATAGAAAAGATGGCGCCAATTATCGACCAACACAGACGAAAATATGAGTGCAATGTTCGTTGTAAATTGTCTCATGCCCAAAAAAAAATTATACATTTCTTTAAAAACACAATTTGCGACAATAGGAACTAAATGCTCTTTTATTGAATATTGGCCGGGTGCACGACGTGAGCGCCGCCTAGCGTTCGCAACTTTGGCGGAGCTGTCAAAAGTGTTAAGTAATGGACGCAACAAAATAAACGTAAATAATTGAAAATATTGATTGTAGAGCACCTAACAAGTGCAAAATCTGTTTGTTTTTGATGTGAAACACATTTGGTTCCTAGCTTTATTGAAGAAAGTAATTATTATATACGTGTTTAGTATTATTATGTCAATCGACTTCTTTGTTGATTCCTTACAAATTAAAGGAAAAAAAATAATGTTTTATTATGTTTGTTTCCAGATAATTGAAAAATTACTACTATTTTCAAAACTGGCTTCCAAAGCATCGGTCAGAACATAAGGTTTCAGCCTCAAACCGAGAGTAAAGGGAAGCTGTTCGTTTTGGCACATTAATAATAATAAACAAATAACAACAGTAACATTTACAAATTATAAGTAATTCTACATTTCATATTTTTGAAACATTGTAATCATTCTATTATAATATTATTATTGCAGTAAATTGATAAAAATGTTCAGTTTAATAGGTACACTTACTTTATTTTCTGATCTTGTTTCCAACTCGGTGTAGGAAAGCATAACATTTGCAATTGCTGTTTCGTCCTGTAATTGCAGTTTACCACACAACACCTATCGTGACCCATTTTATTTCAGTTTATTATTTTATACCTAGTAGAAAACGTAAGGATTATAACTGAAAAGTATGACGTTTGACAGAAACAGAGAGGCCAAAGTTACCACTTTTGGCCACATCAAGCGCTGCGATCATTTTCGCTTTCCCTACGCGACCTCTGCACCCGGCCAATACAATTATATTCTTCTGTAGTTTGTAAGTATCGACCAAATCCCGGAGACGCAATTAAAAACGTTAATGAATAAAACAGATTTTTTAATGCTATTTTATCGAGTGTAATTGAAATAAAAGTATTTCGAATCAATTTAAGTAAATTAAATACAGTTCTAAATATGTTTTACCAACTAACATTTAGAACATTAGGCGCAAATTTTGGTATTGTTTGTGTTTGGCCTAACTTACTAATAAGGTAGCGAAATGTATAATAAACGATAAATATACGATATATTTGCATTTGCATCTATGTAGTTTTTTTTATATATAAAATTTATTCAAAGTAATAAATATCAATCATTCTTTATTTTTAACGGCGTGTTGAGATTTTGTTGATGACCCAATTTTCCGCTAGATGGCGTTGTTACCTTGACAAAATCTCCATACTAGCGGCTGCATCGCGCTGTTAAGATTTTTCCCGAGTTAATAACACCAGCTCCATACATGTAAAGGATTCACGCACGTCGTTGCGTGCCTGTTACCACGATTCGGCACAAGCTAGGGTGTAGTGTGATGGGTTAACCCGGACTTCGAGAATTACTACCGAAGTTGTTGAATATTGATCGCATACCTAATAATATAAGCAGCAGTGTATCAATTATTGAGAGTTGCTGCTCGACAATGTATGCATTTATTTTGTATGAAAAACAACCATGATTCGAGACAAGACAAAATTATAAAATTTACAATGTAGAAAGGATTTCACCCAGCCGGGATTTGAACCCAGAACCTACTGAAATAATAACCGTGTCATCTCATGCATTTTCCTTTGCTTCCTTATTCATTATACCACGGATAACAAAACAGTGAGGCCATCACGTATCCGTTCAGTGGTGCTGTCGCCATTATTGACGTACGCTCGATTGAGTTAAGTTGGCACCTGAATCTTATGGCGTTACTTAGGAAATTATTAATACAGGTCATATTATTATATTAGTATAAGTACCATTGTAGACGAAAATAATTTATTGTCATCTTAATAGATGTCATTAATATATGTTCAGGTAGGACTATGAGCTAATTATTTTTCAAGGTGCTTTGAATAGTTATCTACAATAATCAATAAATATTCAAAACGATATATAAACATAAGTCTAGCCTCAATTTAAACTAAACCAAGATGATGTTCACAATGGTAGCACCTAAGGTACGGAGCGTTCTAGGGAAGTCGCCCACCCACTAATTTAAGTAGTAACTTAATGCGATGCCGTAGGCCGAGCTCTACGTAGCACTGAAGGTGCAGAGCGTCCCAGGGATGCCGCTCACACATTTAAGCTTATATAAGTGTGTGGGCGGCCTCGCATTAAGTTTTTTTAAATCTACGATAGACAATAAATATTAAAAACGATCTTTTAAACATACCTAAGTCTTGACTCAATCTTAATTAAACCAAGATGATGTTCACAAGCGAAGCACCGAAGGTGCGGAGCGTTCTAGGAAAGTCGCCCACCCACTAATATAAGTAGTAACTTAATGCGAGGCCGTAGGCCGAGCTCCACGTAGCACTGAAGGTGCAGAGCGTCCCAGGGAAGCCGCTCACACACTTCAACTTATATAAAGTAGGTGGGTGGCCTCGCATTAAGTTATTTAAATCTATAATAGACAATAAATATTCAAAACAATTTTTTCAACATAAGTCTTGCCTTAATTTTAATTAAACCACGATCATGTTCACAAGCGTAGCACCGCAGGTGCGGAGCGTCCTAGGGAATGCGCCCAACCACTAATATAAGTAGTAACTTAATGCGAGGCCTTAGGCCGAGCTTCACATAGCACCGAAGGTGCAGAGCGTCCCAGGAAAGCCGCTCATACATTTAAACTTATATTAAGTGGGTGGGCGACCTCGCAATAAGTTATTTAAATCTACAATAGACAATAAATATTAAAAATTGGGCGAGTGCGAGTCCGGCTCGCGCATGAAGTTTGTTGTAGGGAGCCCCCCTTAAATATTTTTTTATTTTATTTTTAGTATTTGTTGTTATAGCGGCAATAGAAATACGTCATCTGTGAAATTTTCTACTGTCCAGCTATCACCGTTCTTGAGATACAGCCTGGTGAAAGACGGACGGACGGACAGCGAAGTCTCAGTAATAGGGCCCCGTTTTTACCCTTTGGGTACAAAACCCTAAAAACAATCTCTTAAACATAAGTCTTACCCCAATTTTAATTAATCCAAGATCATGTTCACAAGTGTAGCACCGAAGGTACGGAGCGTTCTAGGGAAGGCGCTCACACACTTAAACTTATATTAACTAGGTGGGCGGCCTCGCATTAAGTTATTTAAATCTACAATAGACAATAAATATTCAAAACAATTTTTTAAACATAAATCTTGCCTCAATTTTAATTAAACCAAGATCATGTTCACAAGCGTAGCACCGAAGGTGCGGAGCGTCCTAGGGAAGGCGCCCACTGACTAATATAAGTAGTAACTTAATGCGAGGCCATAGGCCGAGCTTCACATAGCACCGAAGGTGCAGAGCGTCCCAGGAAAGCCGCTCACACATTTAAACTTATATTAAGTGGGTGGGCGACCTCGCATTAATTTATTTGAACATATTTTAAGTGGGTGGGCGTCTTCCCTGGGACGCTCCGCACCTTCGGTGCTAAGTTACTTTATAAACCCTTAGTAATTTAATGCGAGGCCGCAGGCCGAGTTCCACGAGCGTCCCAGGGAAGCCGCCAACCCACTTAACATATGTTTAAGTAACTTAATAGGCGGCTTCCTTGGGACGCTCCGCACCTTCGGTGCTACGCGGAGCTCGGCCTGCGGCCTCGCATGAAGTTACTTCATCTTATATTAAGTGGGTGCGGCTTCCTTGGGACGCTCCGCACCTTCGGTGCTACGCGGAGCTCGGCCTTCGGCCTCGCACTAGGTTACTTCAGCTTATATTAAGTGGGTGGTCGGCTTCCTTGGGACGCTCCGCACCCACGGTGCTACGCGGAGCTCGGCCTTCGGCCTCGCATTAAGTTACTTCAACTTATATTAAGTGGGTGGGCGGCTTCCTTGGGACGCTCCGCACCCACGGTGCTACGCGGAGCTCGGCCTTCGGCCTCGCATTAAGTTACTTCAACTTATATTAAGTGGGTGGGCGGCTTCTTTGAGACGCTCCGCACCTTCGGTGCTACGCGGAGCTCGGCCTTCGGCCTCGCATTAAGTTACTACAACTTTTATTAAGTGGGTGGGCGGCTTCTTTGAGACGCTCCGCACCTTCGGTGTTACGCGGAGCTCGGCCTACGGCCTCGCATTAAGTTACTTCAAGTTATATTAAGTGGGTGGTCGGCTTCCTTGGGACGCTCCGCACCTACGGTGCTACGCGGAGCTCGGCCTTCGGCCTCGCATTAAGTTACTTCAACTTATATTAAGTGGGTGGGCGGCTTCTTTGAGACGCTCCGCACCTTCGGTGCTACGCGGAGCTCGGCCTTCGGCCTCGCATTAAGTTACTTCAACTTATATTAAGTGGGTGGGCGGCTTCTTTGAGACGCTCAGCACCTTCGGTGTTACGCGGAGCTCGGCCTGCGGCCTCGCATGAAGTTACTTCATCTTATATTAAGTGGGTGCGGCTTCCTTGGGACGCTCCGCACCTTCGGTGCTACGCGGAGCTCGGCCTTCGGCCTCGCACTAGGTTACTTCAGCTTATATTAAGTGGGTGGTCGGCTTCCTTGGGACGCTCCGCACCCACGGTGCTACGCGGAGCTCGGCCTTCGGCCTCGCATTAAGTTACTTCAACTTATATTAAGTGGGTGGGCGGCTTCTTTGAGACGCTCCGCACCTTCGGTGCTACGCGGAGCTCGGCCTTCGGCCTCGCATTAAGTTACTACAACTTTTATTAAGTGGGTGGGCGGCTTCTTTGAGACGCTCCGCACCTTCGGTGTTACGCGGAGCTCGGCCTACGGCCTCGCATTAAGTTACTTCAAGTTATATTAAGTGGGTGGTCGGCTTCCTTGGGACGCTCCGCACCTACGGTGCTACGCGGAGCTCGGCCTTCGGCCTCGCATTAAGTTACTTCAACTTATATTAAGTGGGTGGGCGGCTTCTTTGAGACGCTCCGCACCTTCGGTGCTACGCGGAGCTCGGCCTTCGGCCTCGCATTAAGTTACTTCAACTTATATTAAGTGGGTGGGCGGCTTCTTTGAGACGCTCAGCACCTTCGGTGTTACGCGGAGCTCGGCCTGCGGCCTCGCATTAAGTTACTTCAACTTATATTAAGTGGGTGGGCGGCTTTCTTGGGACGCTCCGCACCTACGGTGCTACGCGGAGCTCGGCCTTCGGCCTCGCATTAAGTTACTTCCACTTACATTAAGTGGGTGGGCGGCTTCCTTAGGACGCTCCGCACCTTCGGTGCCACGCGGAGATCGGCCTTTGGCCTCGCAATAAGTGTAGTGAACGTATGATATTGTGTTTACGCGTGCGAAGCCGCGGGCAAAAGCTAGTATATTAATACATGTCTCATTGAAAGTTCTCGATTACTATAAAACGGTACGATATCATGTCTAATGAAATGGACATTTTAATCCACACGGCAATCTTTAATACCGACGAATATAGAAAAAATATTTATCGTATACTTACTATGAAAATTATTTAAAATAAACAAATAACTACACGCTTTAATTTATTTTTTGTTTTTATTCTGAAATTAAGAGAAAAAATTATATATTTATGTTGATTAACATTTAGATGTTGACAGTAACATCGATATATGTATTTGTCGATAAAATATTTTGCTACATTACTTTAGTATCGGTGCCCGAGTTAGCACAGGTATGGTTATAATGTTTAGATACAATTTAGCTACATTTCGTACATTCCGTGTATTTCAGAGTAAGCAACACTGAGACATAGTTTCGACACCCTTGATCTGATGGTTTCTTTGCCTTTGACGCAGAATCGCCGCGTGAAATATGGTAATGCGTTTGTATCAAAGTCTGAAGGGATCACGGGATAACCAGAATTGTATCGATAAATATTCAAAGGTTTTGTACAGTCAACCAATTTGATTTCTAGGCCACTATAGAACCTTGTCGCAATGACTATGATTTGAGATTTCAAGCGGCTTTCATATTGACGTTCACTGAGACAAAGTACGAAATGGCCTAGTAATCAAATTGGTTGACTGTGACTGTACCTACTTTCGTTATTCAATCACATGCTTATTAAGTTACCTTGCAAAGATCGTGTGTATGGGAGTAATTTTTTGTTCATAACGGGGATGACGAATGATGGTACAAATTCTACAGCATAGAGTGATATGAATAAAATTGTCTGAATATGCCATGAAACAAAGAAAAATAAACTTTTTAAATAAGTACCCTATAAACTTTGATGTTCAAACGTCAATAAATGCACCATCACCTCCAAGAAGTAGCAGACCTGAGTATTTGATATTAATACCAGCTTGATGTCTCCACAAGTCCCTGAGAAAAGGGGGTTGACAGTTGTACAACAAAGTTATCCTATAAGGGTTCCGTTTTTGCCGATTGTAGTGCGGAACCCTAAAAATGATAATTGTAACATTGGAACGCTAAATACAGCTGCAATCACTAGCTGCATCTCTGATTGGCTTATTGTCTCCATTTCCGACCGCGAGATCACGTTTCACTAACAAACCAGCTCATTTTAAATTTAAATTTCCGGGGTTATTATATTTGGGACGTGTAGCGCCAGAGCTCTGCATGAAGGTCTGCATCGAGCACAGGCAACATTTTGAAAATGAAGCGGTTTTGATGAGCACGTTTCATTCTTAGAAGTTTCCGTCAAAAAAAAAAATATTGTGATAAAGCGTTTATACCTGACTGTACTTTTCTTAAAACCTCAGTAAAAATAGTTCTATGCGGCTGAAGTTGCAGGAACGCTTCTACTAAATGATAAAAAACCGCATTTTCTGAATAGAGTGATTTCTACGTCAATATTGACCATGACGTCTGTAATTCTTCTCTTCCGCCGATATAGTAACACCATTAACCATGTACCTACCGATTATCGTGCAACGTCAGGCAACCCACTATACAAACTTCATCCTAAATTTTAACATAAATAAATACATCCCCCACATATTCCCCCATTAATCTCAGGCTCTAATAAACACGCATTTGTCACCCAAACCGGGTGACAGCTCATTGCTGTCACGGTGTCACTGCCGGATATCAAGCCTTAACTAGGTCACAGGCTATTCGTGACACTCTCCGCCCCCATTATTTATATTATCCATTTATTAAGGTGTAAAATGATTTAATCGACTTACTTAATTCACAAATCACTCAATGGGGTACTTTTACCGTAATCAGGTAAAAAATAGCCTATAATCATCTTTGGATGTCACTGTACCATCATTGGTTAAAATTCGTTCAGCCGTTTCGGCGTCATAAGGCATTTTTTTTTGTGATATATGGCATTGTCGCTAACACCGCACACCCATACAAATCACCCATACAAATCTCGAGAAGATTTTTTTCTGAAATAAGGAATTAATAATACTCTCCATAGAAAACAATTTTTGATTTTTCAATACCTATTTTTTATTGTATTTCACTGTGTGCTACTTCCTTGTTCAGCCTCTCACGCGTATTTCTAAGTCAGTTCTAGCGGCACAACAACCTCACGTTTCATAACCAATTTCGTCGCATTTCACACAAACAGCCAATGGTAATATACATAAGTTTTTTGTGAACGTCAAAGGAGAGGACCATCTGTAGTATTTTATTCTGTGCCCGCATTCTATTGTATCCATTACCATCCATTACGTTTGTCGATCCACGTAATAATTCAGTGTACTGAAATAGATACCTAAGCGAAAAACGCGTCGGCATATGAGATCGATCATATTATATAATCAAACGTGGCAGGCGCGAGTGGTCAGGCTGCATTTGATCGATCAATCAATTCAATTCAATTCAAAATATTTATTTCGGACAGTATCCAAAGAGTGTTAGTTACAAAGATCTTGTAATCTATGTTAGTATGCAAATAATTAACAACACAAATCTGCTATAATAAAATTGTAGATTTGTATTGAAAATCCGTTTTCTATGAAGAGGGGTCATGATTTCAGGAGAAATCTTAATAGCGTGATGCAGGATCGTCATTTGTTTTGTAGGGGCGCGCGGCGTCATGCCAGTCTGGCGCCATTTGTTGGTCATAATTTCCATTGTCCTCTCAGCACGCCGAAACGGCTGGACAAATTGTAACCAATTTCGGTGCAGGGATAGCTGGACATCCAAATGGTTATAGGATACATTTTACCCTTGAAGTTGCGGGCGCATCCTAGTCAGCGAAAATAATATATAATAAAAAATAAAATAAAATAGATAATGTATATATTTTATTTTTATTCTTTATGATTAGCTTTAAGCCAGCATTGAGAGCCCATGTGTAATAAGTTCCAGTGCATCTACAGTGAGCAAGTAGTATTTTCCCAAACAAGCCGTAAGACGGTGTAGGGGCTGTCACGCACACGACGCATGAGGGACGCGGTTCGCTTGCGGATAGAGAATGCAAACCCGGTTATTTTGCCATAGTAAAACCGTAATTATTTGAATCGTAAATATAACCTATGACCTATTTTAATCTCTACATTGCTATCCAACTGAAAAGAAATACCACCTTTTTAAAATCGGTTCTAAATTCAACGTACCAATGTGTGACATCTTTGAATGTATGTAGTGATTCAGTCTGTCATGATAAGATAAGATAGATAAGATAATATATTTTTATTCATCACACAATGCGTAATACATTTTATGTATTTATGTATCCATGAACACTGCTATACTACTGCAGGTGTGACTAGTCACTTATTACATATTATTTGTAGACATTAATTAAAAAGAAAATAATAATAATATATATATAAAAAATTATACATTGCAGTCTTATTAATTTATTATATTTGAAATTCATTAATATTGTAAATAGTTTTATTAGTTAATAGATCTTTTAATTTATTACGGAACACCGTCAGTCGTTGTTCTTCCTTCATCGATTCTGGCAGTTTATTGTAAAGTCGTCGTCCTATGACTCCAGGCATCTTCTTTGCCATGGCTAATTGATGTGGGCTTAAACAGAGGTTGTTCGGTTGCCGACTTGGTCGTGTATAGCATCCCTTCTTCCGAAAATTATGAATATTTTCTCTGACGAACATTATGGTTTCGAATATGTATAGTGCCACCGATGTCATGATGTTGAGCGTCTTGAAAAATTCTCGACACGAATCTTTGTAGCCAGCGTTCATTATAACTCGTATTGCCTTCTTTTTCATTTTCAGTATTCTCTCGTGATCTGAAGACTTTCCCCATAAAACTATGCCATATGACATATTCGAATGCACGTAGGCGTGCGTAATAAGCTTGTATGAGACATTCCTTTAATATAAGTGGACGTAGTTGTCTTAGTGCATATACACCAGTTGCCATTTTGCTGCATACAGAGTCTATATGGGTTTTCCAAGACATGGCAGGATCGATATTAAGTCCCAAAATTTTTACTATGTTAGAGCTCTTTAAATAGCTCCCACCAAATAGATCGATTTGGACTTCTTCGTTTATACTTCTCTTGGCATTGAAATATATGACATTGGTGTTGTCAGAGTTTAAAGTGAGGCCATTATCAGAAAACCATTTCTGTACAGTCACCATGACAGTTTTAATTTTCTCTGTGACTATTTGAGTGGTTTTACCATGAACAATTATTATTGTGGTATCGTCGGCATATATTATAAATTATCCGTCTATGTCAAGCAGTGCAAGGTCATTCATAAATAATATAAATAAGGTATTGCCTAGTGCTGAACCTTGAGGGACACCTATCTCAGGGACGGGCAAAGGGTTCGATCTCGTTTTCTGTCCCTCTAATTGAATTTCTACTGTCTGTTCTCTATTTTTCAGAAATGACTTCATTAATTGCAGCTCCAATCCTTTAACGCCATATCTTTGAATTTTGTGTATTAATAGCTCATGTTCGATGCTATCAAACGCCTTAGATAGGTCTAGAAATATTGCAGCAACTTTTCGCTGATCATCAAGAGTAGTGGTAACTTTGTTCATAAGCTCCAAAGTGGCAGAAGTAGTTGATCATGCCCAATGCATAAAAATAAAGTATACATACGGAGCGCATCGTCAGGAGGTTCCTCTCTCACTTGTTGCCTGGGCCCGGCCCGGCTGCCGGTGGCCCCCTAGGTTAGGTTTTTTAGAATGTGTTTATACCTATTTGTTATTTATTTTTCATATTTTACTAGCGCAAACTTCAGGTTGGCGAAAGAGAAAAAGAAAATTCGAAAATCTCTCCGATACATCTGAGATACATGTAGAATTAGGGCCTTGATTTATGAATTACGATTTTTATTACGTCTTCAAGATTTGGTTGCTATAAGGTTTGAATTTAGTATAGCGTACTATAGTGATTAGTTACGCTGTAAGTAGTTGTTATCGTCCAGTCTTTTAATCTTTTCTGAATTGTGATTGAATCATTAAATCTTTTTTTAATTTTTTCTTAATGTAATGTTTACGTTTCAATAGCTTTAACTACACAATCGCCGACTAATGACTCAAATTACAATTCCCACTTCAGAACTCAAGATGCTGAGAAACGCGTATACTTTAATAATACTTTTAATCTCGATTAAGTGTAACTTAGCAAAGAACATATCGTATGATATAGGGGAAGGCGAATATGCATTAATAATAGATTTCCCACATGTGGTGAATGTGAACAGGAAATGTGGTGCCTCTATTCTGAATCAACGAATAATGCTGACCACAGCACATTGCGTTTGTAAAAAATCCTTTTGTGATAATACCGATGACAATGATATCTTGGTGTTCACCGGTCACGCGGACAGCAAACAAGGAAATATAAGCTTATTACTTGATTTCAAGATGCATGAGAAATATCAGCCTCACGAGATGTTGAACGATATAGCTCTGCTTTTGCTGCAGAGGCCTCTTCAATTTGGAAATACCGTACAGAGAGTGATTCTGCAGAGGACACCGCCGAATGAGAAGGCCGAGATAGCGGGATGGGGAGCTAGCAACGTAAGTCTGTTGATAAGGATTTAATTTCAAAAGTGTATAAACTTTTTCACCGAGCGCGTGATGAATAAGAAAGAAACGAAGACGTCGTTTCGGCTTGGCCAAAAACTATTTCTTTCGCCCGGATGTTTGGATTTCAAATTGTCCGATTGTTCTCTCTCCTCACTCTCGTGAATTTTGTGAGTAGGTAGGTTCAATAGCTATACTTACATATAATATTTTTGTGTGATTTATATTACAATATGGTGTAGATATGGGCATTGGAGCGCAGCAAAATACAAATTTCAGCCATTTTGAATCCGATTCACGAGGTCTACAGCCCACAAAGCTAGTTTATAAAAGTGTTTTTTTTATGTTCATGTTACTTAGAATCATTCGGACCCCAAACAAGGAGAAAAATGTCTCATTTTTTTATGTCTTATAATATATAAAATATTTTTCTATCCACGTTCATAGAACCTTCAGTTGCTTTTTGATTTAATTAGCGTAAAGTAGCTTATTTTGATGAACTGACACGGAGTAGGTGTATAAAAAAAATACCTTTACTGTTTGAAATTTAGGAATAATATATATATATATATGTAATGTATACTAATCAATACTAGTAAACCGGACATCTAAAGATGGTTATAGGTTACTTTATACCGTACTTCGATAAAGGAAAAGAAAATACGCGAGCGCTGTTGCATCTATCCCGCGTCTTTTCAGGAGGAAGATTTCTTTCAGTCCCGTTGGTTGAAGTTTATAACACAAAGAATACTCAATCGGGAGACCTGCATAGCGCAGCTATGTCAGATTCCACCGGGAACTTTCTGCGCGAGACATCCGGGCGGTTTCCTTCTACGGTAAGTTTTGACAACCAAGTGACTAAAATTTCTGTCACAGCCCTTACAAAACCTCGTATCTAGTTAGTAAATTGGTACTGAGATACGAGTTTTGTTTAGTTAGTAAGTTTTGGTTGTCTACTGACGACTATACTATTATAAAATTCTAGATTTGTATTGAAAATCTGTTTTCTAGGGGTCATGATTTCAGAAAAAAAAATTAGCGAGATGCAGGATCGTCGCTTTGTACGGGAGCGCGGCGCCATGGCAGTCTAGCGCCATCTGTTGGCCATAATTTCCTTTGTCCTCGCATCACGCCGAAACGGCTGGATCAATTTTAACCAATTTTGGTACAGGGATAGCTGGACAACCAAAGATGGTTATAGGATACTTTTATCCGTCTACGGTAGAGAAAAAATACGGAGACAGTTGCGGGCGCCTCCTAGTATACTATAAAATTTTAAAATTTTATTGATAATATTTACTTTTTCATGGAGAAACTTAAACGTAAAAATTAGAGATTAGGTATTTCAGGAAAAACCTAAACATAGTTTTTTCTTCTATTACGTCGAAACGGCCGGAAGGATTTTAACCTGGACATCCAAAGATGGTTATACCGCTTGAAGTTTTGCATGGAAAAAGTTGCGGGCGATTGTAATATCACCCAAAAATTTTGACAGCTAGGTACTTAAGAAAATAAACTCGTTTGCGGATATTGCACGTTTAAGAAAAAATATACCTCGTAAATGACGCATTCTCATTGGTCATTTTAAATTGACATGCAGCAGACGATAAGCTTTGATTGGTTTAATTGTCGTTTAATCACACAAATTTTTTTTTTCTTAAAACGTCTTTTTCATCTTACTGTGAACAACCATATATAGATACGACGTGTTACTGAACTAACATTGTCTTTAAAATAATATTACGATAAATTATTGTCTTTTTATGTTACGATTTTCCGCAGGGGTGACGCGGGTTCTGCGCTGGTAGTCCGCAGGCACATCCAGATAGGCATCGCCTCTCATGTTGTTAGACAGAAGTCCAGAAGAATTGCCGTCTACACAAATGTCAGCCACTTCATGCCATGGATTAGGCAGGCCACAAAGGAATTATACTGCAAGCATGAGAAATAAAGACACCTTTAATTTGTTTTATCACTTTTACGGGCAGGGCACGATTTCTTTCTTAGCGGTGAATGGGGCGGCGACTTGTGTGGGAACAAATAGTGTGGCGAACGCGTTCGCAGGCTCATTGCGTGCTTCATATATCGCTTGTTTTTACCCACAAACCATATTTTTTACCGTTCGCCGCTCACCGCTGCTGCTGGCGATGGTCGCGCGTAGTCATGGGCGTCGTGGCCGATATTATAGTCTGGCTAATGAAATATTACATACATTTTTGGCGGTAAATTAAAAAAATCTGCGGTGGGTTCACTTTGTGTAGTAGGAATTATAGTTTTGATACCAGAACATATTTTGATTTTCTATGCACACGTAAGGTACCTAAAGAAATAAGTTAAATGTACGTTGACGTGCACTCATGTTCACATAATTTCTACCACTATGTACAGTACAGTCAGCGAAAAACACATATGTTAACACTTTCTAACCATATACAAGGCAAAAAATCTAATGTAGAGTAAATAGGACCTAGGTCGATAATACCATATTAATTCATCACCAAAAAAAATACATAAGTACTATGCCAAATTTCAACTTGATCGGAATTTAAAAACTATATACCTAGTACATAAAGTATCAAAATTATTGATAGGGGACCCACCTACTAAATTGTTTAAATCACATACAATTGGTAATACCACAAGGAAATATCTGCCAACATTATTTAGCTAGCCAGACTCTAACACGGGTGAGCGAACCGTGCTAGGACAGTCCCACGTTCATTTGAGCTACTTCCTAGTCATGACTTTGCGCGACCAGCGGCAAGCAGCGTAAAAAAAATGTATCGGCGACTAGAAAAGTCACGACTTGTGAGGCGGCACGTGCGGCGTTTTGTGCGGACTGATCGTTCGGTGTACGTAGACGTAGCATGCTTGCCGCCCCGCTCGCCGCCCGCCGCACCGCTCTCCGCTAAGACCGAAGTCGTAGTCGCTAAATCGGGCCACGTTGTAAATTAGTACATGGTACTAAATTTGTACATATTCGAGCGTCGGCTTACGAGCCTTTTGGATTTAAAAAAAAACATAAAATGGAGGAAACATTTCAAAAAAGTTTTTTTTTGTTCGTTTCCCAATATGTTGAGGTAATTTTATTCATATAGCTACAGTATGCTGTAGAACTTAATATCAGTCGTCATCTCAATGCCCGTAGAATCGATTACTGTTGGCAGACAGTTGGCAAACAGCTCCTTGAGTTGTGACCACGTACCAAAAGATACAACAGGGATAGGCCCTTAGCAAGGCAGAGCATCGATCTGGTCAGGGTCAGTCAAGGGACCGGTAGACCGGTCATTTTGGAGAAACTTGGGGGACGTGCCCTGCCCACGGCTTCTTTTGACTGTAAATATATGACCCACGTAGATAATGTTGAAGAGTAGATAAAAAGAATATATATTTTTATGAAATAATATTTATGATGTTTTCTCGTTCAGCGTTCTCCTGGATCAGCAAGAGAGCGTCTACAGGATACCCAACTGCATGTAGTTAACTTTGTAGCTTGGCTTACTTAATAACGATATGGAAATAAGTAGGTACATAAGTATGTACAAGAAGCGCTTTGTTTTATTCGTATTTTGTTTTTTTTTTATTGCCGACTGTTTAGCAATAATACTTTCTTTATGCCACGTCTACATCTAAGATCTATCTGACCAATCCGAAAATGCTGTTCAGGCTACAAGACGTTAAATAAAATATACATAAATATATACACATACATTTGAAAGATATTTCTCTGGCGGGAAGGTAAAAACAAATCTGATAAGGAATGGGACGAAAACAAGAAAAAACAATTTTAATCAACTATGCAAATGAGCTAACTGTACTTGTATTACGATAATATCCGTTATTGTTCTAATTATAGTACAGGCGCCAGCAACGAATAGCGCGCGTCGTATAAGGTTTTAATCTCCCATTGTGTATACAATTTGGGTAATGCACCTCAAAGTATTATACCACTTTAGGTAATGTACTCAAGAATGTACCTATTCTTAGCGCCGGTTATCTCTTCAAGCGGTTCCATTTTGGGAATCCTTGGGAAAGCTCTATTAGATTAAGGATCGCGAGTTTTGTACCGTTGCAACTAGAGGTGTGCCGTTCTCGAGAACGTTTACCAATTTGTATGGAGAGAGAACGTTCTCGAGAACATCTCCAATACAATATGAACATAATAATAATATGACATGACATGATATGACATTACAGGCGAATTACAAGGGAATTCACTCAGTGATGACGCTCCTTTACTTGAACTATAAGAGGTAGGTATATACAAACTCTTAGGCTATTGTGTGTGACGTGTCGGATGCCAACTGAATAATATTTATAATGGAGTGTAAAACGGAGGAGCGGAATCTTTTATAGGAGAATATTTGTATCATCCCCGAAGCGTGTCCTCTCATAATGTATGAGCCCTCTTGCTCATGTAATACTGCGAAGTGCAACTTGTACTTGTTTTGTAAATGACAAGAAGTCGTTCATAACACCGTTCGTGCGAAATAATCATAATACTCGTAACTCTGGTTAGATCGCCTACCTAGAGAGACCTAGGGCGCTGAATTCGTAAATATCCCGGATTGCCGGTGTTTGTAGTCCGAACCGGTGAGGGCCATAGGAATGCGATGTGGGGCTTTCCGAATTACGGCCCGCGGTTTCTCTAAAGTTTTACACGTCTTGCCTTGGCCAGGAACGAACAGATAAAGTGATTTCATTTAACGTTCGTTATGGATTCACTGCGCACAGACTACTAAACTGGGGGGTGATTCGACCAATTTTAGACAGATGATGGAGATCTCTCCATTTCATCGCCATCCGTCACTTTTGACGTGTCCCTACTTGACAAGTGGCGATATCCCTAGAACATCGCAACTTCGTCAATCCGGTCGCGCTTAATTTGCGTTTACTTTGTATGTGACGGCATAAATAACAGGCGCATACTTAACTTGACCGTGTAGTGCGTGAAATCAGTCAGTTAATTTTCGTTCAAAACAGAAATTCATACCTATGCATGAATAGCATAGTCATTATCGCCTTCGTATTTCCAAAATTGGATACGTCACTTGAAGCTCATCGTATTTTAATGAAAGCTCAAAGGCGATATCACTGTTATCTAATAGAGTTTCGACGTTTTGCGATGTCTCAAACGGCATTCTCGAATTAGGTCCTTGTTTTTTTAAAAAAGTGATTTATAAATATGTATACAATACTATTATAGTAATCGATAACCGGACAGTGGGTCGAAATAGCTTCCAAAATGTAACACACATGTGCCTTTTTCTAAAGACTTCCTGCTTCGAACAGCTAAACTGTAGAATGAACTGTCGCTCGCGGTATTTGCGGACCGATACAATCTTCAAGAAAAAAGCGTACTTCCATCTGAATGCTCGGAAACGCACGTGTGTCCTCTGGTATTGTAAATACACAAGGCTGACAGTAATCGCTTACCATCAGGCCTTCTATCTGATCGTTTGTCTCTTATATCATATAAAAAAGGTACGAGTCATGATTTTTTCACCTCACTCGCTCGGAAAACCTCTGTTTATAGGGTGAAATCTGCGTGCAAAAGTCTATTTTATCCGCTAGCGTGCAAAAGTCATTTGAATTTCGAACACGACGATTTTGATTCTCTGTAGTGCATGTAACTTTTTTATATTTAAGACTCCTTCAACGCGTGACTGATTTCATCAGTCGATAAATCTTCGAATAACCAATCTACACTTTATTTTATGTTGAATATGTTTATATATATATTAATAGTAAGTATTTCAGTTTCATTTACATATTTTGACTAGTAAATATATGAAATACAACACAAATTTTAATATTTATTTGTTATAAAAGTTGGAACATAAGAGTGTAATTTCTGAACGCACCCGAGAAAAAAAAAATTAAAAAGTTGGAAGTTTTCACAATGCACGTAAACAACGTAAATTTGTTCTGTGGAGAATACTACTGTTGTCTTACTTTATAGAAATATCTAAAACAAGAAAGTTAAGCCCAATTTGGAGTATTTATTCAATGCTAAAAGCCTGCATTAAAACGAAAAAGGATTTGTTATAAATATTTGGAGACGATAAGTAATTTACCGAAACTATTGGGGTTTTTAAAGAAGATAAAGCCGAAATAATCTTGTTCGGATCCCATCGTCCAATAACTTCCAAAACAAGTGTTATGGAAAATACTTCCGAGTGGCCAACTAATCCTTCCCAGAATGCCATTCTCCCAAGTACAAGTCAAGTACTTTCAAATACAAATATAATATAACAGTGCTTAAGAAAAACTCAACGATAAAATATACACGACGATAATACAAATTACGGCCATATTACTTTTTATTTTTAATATGTGTGCTTCTCTCGTATTTATTTGGTTAGGATTTGAGTGTGTTATGTTTTTAATTTAATGTGTTAAATAGAAGGCAAAATTAAATATGATTATTTTTATGTTTTAATTGTTTTTCTGCATTTTCCTCGCTGTAGTGAGGTGAAAAGTTGTGTGTTCCGCATGGCTGCAAAATTATTTAGCTTCTCGTGTCTTGAAAGCCTCGCTACGCTCAGGAATCTATCTTTGAACCATTCGCTTCGCTCATGGTTCAATCTTAGATTCCTTCGCTCGCTCAGCTTTCAATTTCAACACTCGCGCCAAATAACAACTTTGCAGCCTTGCATAACAAATAACTATTTCCACACAGTTGTCTTTAGCTACGTAAAATTATGTATGCTAGGCAAATTAAACAAAATTTCAGGTTTGTATTATTGGAATACTAAATTGTTTACGCTATCTGACGTTATTGCTTTAAAATAAAATAATAAATAAAACCTTGTTTAAAAAAACGACTGAAACAAATAATTTCTAAACTTCTGCCTTATAAGCTAAATCAACAATGTTATATAAATTCTTAAGCAGAGCAGGGATCGGAACAGTCGGGCAGTTTTTAATTAGTTAGGTAGTTAAATTAATGAGTCACTAAGCGGCGATACGATATCGCAGAGATTTATAGCAGTTTTACGATGTTTTTAACTCGGAAAAACCACAATAAAGTAAAGCGAGTTTTCCATATGGCTTTCGTACTTATTACGAGTACCATCGTTCTCTAGAGTAATAATGTGGGTCTACAAAATAGCTACTACAATAGAGGTACAATGAGCTGCAGAAACGCATGGCTCATTTATGAATGAATTCATTATGGGCCATGCTTTTCTGCAGCCCATAGTACTTTGCGGTAGTTGCGGTGTAGCGACGGCAATAGGGAACTTGCAACAAAAAAGTACGTTGCACTAATTCAATTACATTTTTATACGAATCGTAAATGCTTAGAAATACTTACACTTGTTTTCGTTAGGGTTCCGCAGTCAACAAGAAACCCTTATAGTTATAGTTGTGCTATGTCCATCCAACGGCCCGCAGCTTAGATAAGAATAGAAAACCGCAATTTGGTAGTTGGTTGATACACATAATAGTCACGCTGATAAAGTGGTAGAATAAAAACTCATCTACACGTAAATTGGGGATGTAATTTTATATTTCTCAAATATGCAAAGAAATATTGACATTGTGTTCCTTGTAACTTGGAAGTCTTGCGTTTTGTTTCTCAATATAGAAAAAAAACCGGCCAAGAGCATGTCGGGCCATGCTCAGTGTAGGGTTCCGTAGTTGCTCATCCTTCACAAGAGACCGCTGCTAAAACCGCTGTTTTAAGCCCGAGGTTTAAGTTACGAGAAAGATTTCAAGTTCTATAAAAAGGTCGTAAACGCCAAAGTAACTGTAGTAATTACTTATTACCTTCTGGAAGTCAACTTACGTCCTTTTCAAGAAAATTATGAAATTTTGCGATAACTCAATAACGGATAGACCGCTTTTGTTCAATATGGTTTTCATTGAAAGTACTTATAAGGCCTCATTTTCCTGAATTTTTCCATATTTTTTTGACCCGTCGTTGAAAAGTTAGAGGGTGGGGGACACTATTTATTTTATTTTCAGAGCGAATATTTTCAAAACTACTGACTTTATCAAAAAGTAATGTTTAAAGACCCCTATTATTTTTAACAGACCTATTTAACGACACCCCACACACTAGGGTTGAAACGAAAAAAAATTCACCCCCTCTTTAGGCTTGATACATACACATACTCATACCAAATTTCAGCTTTCTAGTACTAATGATCACGTAGCTAAGCCGCGGACGGACGGACAGACGGACAGACGGACAGACGGACATGGCGAAACTATAAGGGTTCCTAGTTGACTACGGAACCCTAATAAGTTTTACTGTTATTAAACAAAAGGACGTTCTCAGTTTGACCTTACGTATGTTTGTTTGTATGCGATTCTACTGTTGATTATAATCATAAATTGGCACACTTGAAATTTTTAGTACTTAAGGAGACTCATGTTCTCTCATGTTCTGCTCATGTTCAACCATAGCAAATGTAGAAAGTACCAAGTATTTGGGTATTATTGTAGACCAGCACCTTACTTGGCACTCACATATAGAGTTATTGATTATGACCCGACTCAGAAAACTTATGTGGGTCTTTAAGAACCTAAGGCATATTGCAACTAAGGAACTGCTCCATCGAGTGTATATAGCTTTGGCTCAATCCATCATTGTATATTGCATACCAGTTTGGGGAGGTACGACTAAAACCAAACCAGGGCTATCCCCACGCGTTTCGGCCGCGCGAAACATTCCAATCTCTAAGTGGCAACCCGGCGCGACAAAATGCCAGTGGGCTGCCACGCCTCGCGGCGAGCGGACGGCGTACAGTTAACGTTTCCCGCACAACCTGTGCTGTACGATGTCGAAAAATAAAAGTCGGGCATATTGTTTTTGTGGCAACAAAGACGATTGAAAATGATTTCATTTGTTCCGGAACACATTAAACCCTCCGGAATAAAAGATTTTGTTTAAGAATTAACGTTTACTGGGGCACTATTGACGCGTAACTATTAAAGTTTAAGCCCCCATAAAGATTTTTAGAGAAATACCCATTCTCTAAAAATCTTTATGGGGGCGCCTAGCTTTTTTTCGAATTAATTGTGTTGGTTTGATTCCATGCTGTGTTGTTATTATTGAATGTTTAGTTATACAATCAATAAGTAAAATATTTAAAGATTCACTCTATTATTCGTTATGTTTTAGAAACACGATTACTTGTAGTTTCCTCGATAGTTTTTTTTTAAAGTTACCTCAAAAAAGCAACATAAACCCTTAGAGTATGTCATAAATACTGCAGGGAAAGTTATCAGTTTTTTTAATAATAACATAACGAGATGTTAACTATAATGTACGTCTTACATTTTCAAAATCTGTATTATTTTAATAATTAAACCGAAAAAACATGATTTCCGCGCTCCCAGCAGAGATGGGCAAAAGTTAATCGATTAACGATTAAGATTAACTTTTTTAATCTCGATTAACGATTAAAATTGACGATTAGTTAATCTAATCGTACGAGTTCCGAGATTAAGTTACCTATTATAATTGTCGATTAAATTTTAGCAATTAAATTTTCAATCGATTAATTAATTCGATTAACTTTCTCTCGATTAATATTAGGAAAAATAAGATAAGACTTTTTGTAAGTCTAAGTCCCTGCCTAGAACATCTTAGAGTACCGCACTATAAAAACCATCTTGTATTACTGTAACAAGAGGGAAGAGCGGAGAGGGAAGAGCGGAAAGCGGAGATCGGAGAGCGGAGAAAGGCGTGCGGAGAGTGGCGTGCGGAAAGCGGAGAGCGGCGTGCGGAGAGCGGAGAGCGGTGTGCGGAGAGCGGAGAGCGGCGTGCGGAGAACGGAAAGCAGAAAAGCGGAAAGAGGGAACGGTCGGATGCAAAGGTAACCAAACGGTTTGAACAGGGTCTTTTTAAAGAAAAAGACCCTGTTCAAACCGTGTAGAGAATGGTGTTTAATCGTCCTGAAGTGGGCAACCCAGTGGGAATCGGGTTATCTGGACGCCACGCCTCTGCTGACTAGACTGGTTGACCAAACGAGCGAAGGCACGAGAAAAAGCTAGCGTTTACATAACGGAGGCAACCCTAGCGCACATTCCAATGACGTGGCGTCACCCGCGGGAGGGGGCATCGATAGCGATGGCAACGCCTGCCGTCCAAACAAGTGGGGTATCTGTTACGTAGTAACTTGTATATAATCTGTGACCAAACTTCTAGAATTAGAAAGAGCTCAGAGATCTTTGCTAAAAGTTACCTATTTTAAGCCGTTCCGATTTCCTACCTCAGACTTTTATACATAAACTTTCAGATGTCTTAACTGTAAGACAACTGTATATCTTGTTATTTTAAGATTACATATACATCTGCCGTATAAACCAGAAACACAAAATCGACGAAGAAAAGATATTATAGTCCCAGCCACGTCGACAAATACAACTTTCGCAAGCAGGCAATACAATATTCAATCAGGAAAACTATATAATTACATCAATAAACAATTAAATATTTATCCTCTATCTTACTATGGATGTAAAAAAGTAATAAATAAATGGCTAAAATCTAAAAGCTACCAAGACACAGAGGACTTTCTACATACCTACTAGAACTAACACACACACACACACTCACACACGAGCGCGCGCGCGCGCACCCACACACTTTATTTTATCTTATTATTAATTCTGTTACTAAATTCTTAGAAATAAGTTCTTAGGTATAAGTTATTTGAAGTAAAAATATTATTTTATGTTATTCTACCCTTATAAGGAAGAGTGATACCTCTTAGCACAGGGTATATTGATACTTAAAAAAAGGCATCATACACTGTAATATGACTGAAATTATTGTATTTGAATAAATACATTTTATTATTATATTATTATTAT
The DNA here is from genome assembly GCA_905147355.2 of Apotomis turbidana. NCBI lineage: Eukaryota > Metazoa > Arthropoda > Insecta > Lepidoptera > Tortricidae > Apotomis > Apotomis turbidana. The sequence continues at coordinate 49,337,971 of LR990280.1, read as the reverse complement.
TATTACTTTAGCATTTTAATGAATGAGGATATATTTTTGAGTTAATTAAGCGTTTGTAAACTAGTAAAAGCAACTTCATAAGTTCATCAAGTTCCCTACTTCCAACCATTCATATTTAACTACTCAAAATTGACGAAATTCACGCCGAAAATTGTTTTTTTTCAACTTATTTTCGACTGCACGCAATGAAAGGATGAAATAGCTATGTTACTACGTAGAAGTCAGGGAAAAGTATTATTCACTTCAAAAACTTGGTCGAAATTATCAATTTATTTGTCATATGATGAAAAAAAATTTTTTTAAAGAAATAAGAGCCAAAACACAATTACTAGAAACGACATCGCATCGTCGTACGACACGACATCGTGCCACAATGCGACGTCGTGAGATTGTAAAATGAATTTTAATTTTGCATCTTGTCACATTAAGATAAAGTTCCTTTTGGTTTTATGCATTTCCTCGACACGACGTAGCATCGTGGCACGATGTCGCATCGTACGACGATGCAATGCCGTGTCTTGTAATTGTGTTTTGGCCCTAAGGCCTCTTAATGACCTTTATTTTAATTAGTCTTCAGTCGACCTAAAGTGACCTAAAGAAAGATGCTTCTTGCGTTCCGTTCTTGTCAGAATTTACATGTGATGATGAAAATCGTAAACAATTAAATGAATAAGGCGTTACTTTGCGGAAATACATATTTGGAGCTCCCATGGATCGACTCGAATGGACTTTGTGACAATGCGCAGATCTCAGCGAGTTCTCAACCGATTTTAGAATTTTTTGTTTTAAAATGCAAAAATTAAATTTCGCTAGGTCGTGACGAAGAGAAAATTTCGAAAAAAAAAAAAAAAACTTCGCTCCAATCTATGGTGCAAGCTTAGCCGGTGGCTGACTCTACATCGACCTAGTAACTAAAATAGTAATTTTGCTTTGCTAATCCGCGATAAATATAATAACGTGCCACATTAATTTGCGCTAGCCCGTTATACATATTTGCGTATTTTTTCATGCATACATCCATTTAATAGTAAACCAGTCCGTTGTGTCGCAGATAACAACAATAACAAATCCACTTTATTGCACACCTCAAATACACAGGGATACAAAACATGAGATATATACAGTAAAAAATTGACAGAGGTACCTAACTATAATGGGTAAGCACAAATTAACTGGCACGTTATTATATCGCGGATTAGCAAAGCAATAATAAAATAAATAAATAAATAAACAAGCCTGTTTATTTCTTGCAAAACTAAAAACATTGTAGAAAACAATTAAATAATTAAATTTAAATATTTGTATAGAATCTTTTTTATCGATTCTTACACTCGGGTGCAAAGAAATCGGACCACCCCAGCATTTTTAGCAGTTTTCCATTTTCTATTAAAACTGTAAGCTCGACCATAACAATTTAAATACCACGTGATAGATAATTTTCTGCCCTATCAAATGACACCAATATTCAAGGGCGGGAATGGATATTGTGCAAAATGTGGGCGTGGAAATCACCCCCCTCCAACTGCCTCGTTAACGCATGCACTAATTGGCCACCTACCATTAGGCATAAAACCAGTAATTATCATTGTTTATGCATCATTCGTAATTGATACGTCTTCCTGAACACTGCTCTCATCGACTCGACCCTGAAAAACTGAAGAAACATGGATACTACCCCAAATGAAGCCGCCCAAGCAGTTGCCCTGTTGCAGAGTGGGCTTAGTCAACGTGAAGTGGCTCGACAACTGAACCTATCGAAGTCATCAGTTCAACGTGTGTACCAGAGGTTCCGCGAAGATCAGACGTTCTCCAGAAGACCCGGAACAGGCAGAACTCGCAGTACTTCAGAGAGAGATGACCGTTTTATCGCTGTTTCCTCGCTACGAAATCGTCGATTGAATGCTGTTCAGCTTCAGCAGAAGCTCCGAGAGACCCGGAATGTGTCTATCAGCCGATGGACTGTCAGAAGAAGACTGAAGGAGAAGGAATTGACAGCTCACAGGGCTGCCAATGGCCCAAAACTTACCCCAGGACACCGCGGTGCACGACGTGTCTTCGCTCGCGAACATGAAGATTGGACCCTTCAGCAATGGAGGTCCGTACTTTTCTCCGACGAGTGCAGGATAACTTTGTTCGGTAATGATGGACGAGCACGAGTTTACCGGAGGCCTGGGGAGCGGTTTTCTCAATGGTGCATCGAGGAACGTGTTGCCTATGGTGGCGGGTCAATCATGATCTGGGCTGGCATTTCTCTGGAAGCGAAGACGGACATTGTGTTCATCACAGGGCCAGGTACAAGGCGAAATGCGGGCGGTTTGACTGCTCCTCGATACGTAGAGGAAATCCTGGCTGATCATGTGGTTCCATTTAAGGGTTTTATCGGCGATGACTTCATCCTCATGCAAGATAACGCACGGCCGCATACAGCCCAGACCACTACGGACTACCTGGAGGAGGTGGGCATCAGCGTTATGGAGTGGCCAGCACGAAGTTCTGACCTGAACCCGATCGAGCACATTTGGGACGAGCTGAAAAGAAGAATCTGAGCCAGAGATCCCGCCCCTGAAACTTTATTGGAGCTTAGGTATGCGATCGAAGAAGAATGGGCGGGCATCCCTCAAGATACCGTAAGAAAATTAATAAGGTCGATGAAAAACCGTATGACTGCCTGTCGTAGGGCTAGAGGAGGCAATACACGATATTAAATTGCTGAAATTTGTTTTAATTTTGCCTCCATTTCCTTAGAACCACAGTTTTCCCCTTAGGCAAAAGTTTTACTCCAGTACGCATTTTTAGGGCGGTAACGTTCTAAGCCCTGAAAATCTGAACGTATTGGCCGCACACCTTCGGAAATCAGATGAATTTATAGAGGAAAAGCTTACCATTCATATGGTATATAATATGTTATGGTCACCCTTACAGTTTTTACAGAAATTGGAAAATTGTTAAAAATGCTGGGGTGGTCCGATTTCTTTGCACCCGAGTGTATTTTCGCCCCGCTTCGATTGTAGTAGATCGCATTCAATTTTTCTTTCTTTACCTTTGTGTCATTATTTATAATTAAATTTAAATTTACCATTAATAAAATCAAAATTAAACGTACTTTAATTTACTATCAATAAAATTACATTACAAAATAAAAAATATAGTCAATCACAATATTCACAATGTCAAGTTCGTTTCAATTATATTGTACTTAATTAATTACTTATTTATAAACATTCGCAAATTCCTAAATTAAACCCTATAAAAGCAATATGACTATTTTAATCGTAAACAATCACGGGATCCCAAGTGATTCTTCAAATGTTGTAAGCACACGCATATAATAATATAGGTACATAAATGTTTTGTATTTATAATTCTAATACTTTTAAAAATAGGCACAAACCTCTTTGGCAGCACCTAATTTGGCCACGGAAAAACGAGGAAAACAAAAGAAAACAAATTTCATTGTTATATCACATTCTGTATGCTCGCTGCATCATAATAGCTCCATGGCTCGCTGTTTACTTTCAATACAGTCATGACGAGAGAGGCGTCTCCGTTTGGGCTTGGCCCATAATTCTTTCGCATGTCCGGATGTTTGGATGTCCAGATGCTCTCCGGCTGTTTTCGCCTTAGAGGTCCCCTTTTTCTACCGATGTTCCATATATATATTATGGATTATTTTTTTTATTTTCTTCATTACATACCTAATATATGGGGGTTGAAACGTAATAAACCGCGGGGCCTAGACACTACTTTTTAAGTGGTGTTTTAACAAGTGGCAGTCGTAAAATCACGTATTTGGTCCCAAAATAAATTTAAATTAATTAAAATCGGCTTTTTGTTAAACGGTCATTATGGGCATGACGAAACATTTTTTTGAGGATATCAATTGATTCTATTTTTAATGGGATCAAATGTCTATCTATATGGGACTAACTACACGTAGACTGCTCTGATATGACCGTCAAAGTTCAAAATTTCGCTAAAAACGCTCCATACAAACAAACAAAACAAATGGCCTAATCGTGACGTCATTATAATTATGTTATGTTATGAGTATCATAATTATTTGTACAGAGATAATAATTAATTTGCCATTTTCACCGCGCAAAAGTCATAAAATTAGCGTTTTGGATGTTATTTTCTTTTTATCATGCCATAGTGAGCTAATTTTATAACTACAGACTATAAGTACTATTGTCTACCATTTATAAATTAAGATTTCAATTGTAACATTTTTCTTTGTTGGTGTGCAATAAAGAATCGTTGTACTTATTGTATTGTACAGCATGATGTCATCCCTATTGCCAACCGCTTCTCAGCACGATTGCCCATATGCCATAAAAATGTTTCCAAGTTGTTTGTTTAAGTTAGGCACTCCTACGGAGTTGAGTCAATAAATACGGTGCCCGGGCCTCCAATAAATAACAGGTAGCGAAGTTAGGGAAACTTCGCCCCTGCCTAATTAGCCGTGAATATAAAGTTCCAGATGAATTTGACAATTATAAATTTATCGACAATGGAAATAAAAGTGCATTCGACAGTTTCCTGCTGGTTTTGGAAAGATTTGTCAACAGTTTTTCGCGTCTGTCACGTTCCACGTAACATGTCGTCAATGTCAGGAAAAGCTACACCAGAATTTTATTAGACATCCCAATATGTAATATTAGGGAGTCCTTTGTTTCCTAGAAACTTATTTCCTCGAATGTTTCATTTCGCCGAAAAATCCCCTCTGCCCTAGACGGACACACACTCACACAGATACACAAATGTTAAACTATAATAATAACACCCCTCTTTTTTGTCGGGTTAAAAAGACGTTCGTGACGGCAATAACTTGACCGTGTAGTGCGTGAAATAAGTCATACGTTTCGTTCAAAACAGAAATTCATTATGCATGAATAGCATTTTTGACAATCATTATCGCCTTCGTATTTCCAAAATTGAGATAAGATATGTCACTTGAAGCTCATCGCATTTTAATGACACTTCAAAGGCATCACTGTTATCTAATAGAGTTTTGACGTTTTGCGATGTCTCAAACGGCATTCTCGAATTAGGTCCCTGCAAGTTAATTAGACGATGCGGTTGGCACAGTGGTTAAGCAACTGCCTACTGAGCCGACGGTCCTGGGTTCGAACCCCGGCAAGAGCAAATATTTGAGTGATGAACTCGAATATTTGTGCCTGGGTCATGGATGTTACTTGTATTTAAGTATGTATTTATCTATATAAGTATGTTTATCGTCGTCTAGTGTCCATAACACAAGCTTATACTAGAGCTTACTGTGGGACTAGGTAGATTGATTTGTGTGAGGTTGTCCGATATTTATTTAGGTATATTTATTTTTATTTTAGTCATGACTCTTCATTAATCAGTATTACGAGTAAGTAAAGATACTAGAAAAATCAGGCACTTTGCTAAATTATAAGGGTCTTTAACCTGTTTTATCTCAGAATCCTGAAAAGAAATTGGCATTAAAGTTGAAGTACGCACGGACGTTGAGATAACTCAATTAAAAGTTAGGTCAAGTCTTAACTAGACAACCTGGCGGCGTTGCTACTCCGCGGCATCCCCGGTGTGATATGCAAAGAACAACATTATCAACAACTCTAGGGGTTCAACTTCGTCCGCTAAAGATATAAAAGTCGCCCAATCGTTCAGTAGGGAGAAAACGAAAACTATAAGAGATAGCGAAATCTGTTCTTAGGAACCATGGTGTCAATGTTAGATTTAATAGAAACAGCATTTTTTTTTATAAATCTCATACATAACCTGGAATTGAACCTGGTTAAACTTCTGTAAGTAATCGCATGTCGTATTCTAACATTCTTAACAGCGATTTTGACCGGGGTATATATGTATGAAATTATGTATGAGATTTATAAAAAAATAATAATGCAGTTTTTATTCTTTCTAAAATCGATGCCATGGTTCCTAAGAACAGATTTCCCTATCTCTTATAGTTTCTGACTTCTCCCTACTGACCCTTTTGAATTGATCACCCTGTATACCTACAAGTTTTTTTTTTTTTCTAGTGAACGAATAAAGGACGCGGAGGAGGACGGAGGAGGTGAATAACGCGTACTATCTATCTACACGTATCTATCAGCCACAGTCGTCCACTGTTGAACATAGGCCTTCCTTATAGCTCGCCACAAAGTGTTATCCCGTGCAGACCGCATCCATCGACTCCCCGCTCACGAGGTCATCCGTCCACCTAGTCGGGGGCCGGCCCACGCTGCGCTTTCCAACGCGTGGTCGCCACTCTAGGACTTTGGTGCCCCCAGTCCATTCTCCGGGCTACATGGCCCGAATTTACGCGTTTAGTCTATTTTAATCCAATGTAGGTTATAAAATTTACTGAGATGACAGATGTCACACAGACGACAGGTACCGTCATCTGGGATATTTTACAACAACGGTGTTTCACAATAGCTGGGAAAGAAGTGATCTATAGTACGAGTATAAAAATCTAAAATTGTTTTTTAAATGTTTTCTATGGTGCGCGATGCAGGATTTGTATGGGCGCCCGGAGACTGTTGACTGCCGCGCGCCCATACAAATCAGTGCCATTTGTTGGTAAAAATGTCTATGTACTCTCGTCTCGTCACGCTAAAATGGCAGAACGGATTTTAACCAACTTGGTTAAACATTCAAAGAACGGAGGATAGCTTTTACCAGACTAAGGTAAAAAAATACTAAGATAATAAATATATATAAATATTGTGTCAGTGCATCTGGAAAGGTACCTTGTTTCAGGTATTGAGTTATGCATAGTTCCAAAAAGTAGATTAAATTTGCTATCAATACAAAAAAGAATACAGACTGTAGGTGGAACCACTATTTTAATATAATTTTTTGAATTTTCGACTTCCGAAATGCACAAGTTGAGAAAATTGCATTTAAAGTTTATAGTGGCAAAAAACACACTTCTACTTCGAAGTTACATAGTGAAGGGTATAATCATAATCTTTGAATGTTAAAGAATTATAATAAAGGTGAATTGTCTAAAAATACATGTTAATTATTTTGATTTCTTAGGTTGAACATGCCAGGGTGGAAGAAACACGAAAGTGTTAATTATACCCAATTCATAAAATAAAGAGATTAAAACTGTTAGTTTCTCATCATAGTTACATATTCTATGGCATTTTGGGACAATTAAATGAAAGAAAACTCCATAATCATAAAGAAATTTAATAATTACCGCATTTATAACAGTTACAAAAAAGATCACTTATAATATAAAAAAACCAACAAAATAATTTGTATATTGATGCTATATCACAAGATCAAATGGTATTTAGCGTGGTGTACCACAATGGTATAATAGAAATGGTGTTAAAGCAGTTTTTTTTAACAATAAAGTTTAGTGACTCGGTCGAAACTTTTGTATGGAAACGTAACTAGGGTACCTTGTCACGACATTTACTAAACTTTAGTAACTTAAACTCGAAGATCAGTATTTTAGTACCTATAATGCAAGAAATATCTGTAACAAAATGTTATTTAGGATAATAATAGCGGAAATCAATGTAATCTTATTTATAAAAACTTCTGTTTTAGTCGTGTAAGACATCAAGTTTAGCATTTTACTAAACTGGGTACCTTGTCACGCTAAGTCATTATCTTACATAAATGGAGTAACTAGAATAACTCAATTGTGTACATAACTGCACCTAATTTATGATTTTTCAGTCTTTAAATTAAAATAAATAGTTATTTCATACAAGAGTCATGCAAGTTGAATGTTTTCTTATAAAAAACATGAAGTATTTTTCTTTGTTCAAAAAATTACCTATTTTGCTATAGACCGATCCTATACCTTATCTTAGAAAGAGGTAGTTGACTACCCGCGATGGAAATATTGACAAAATTATTCAAAATTTAAAGGCTTTTAAGACATGGCGTGACAAGGTACCCTGACTACTAAACTTTATAGTCGGAGAAATATACTAAGAAAACATAATTTTACTGATATTCTTGTACACACGTGTTCCTTAGGATGTAAATAACCCAATTATAACACAAACCCATTTTGGCACTTTTTCACCAGCTTCCACAAAAACTCATGTAACTCGGTAACTAGATGTCGTGACTAGGTACCTTTCCAGATGCACTGACACATATAAATAGGTTAAAAATACGAATGAAGTCGCGGGCATCTTCCTACCTTGAATAATATTTTTTTATAGATTACGGCATTTAATTTCAAGAACGTTTGTGTTTAAATACGGTTATTAACGGGAGAAATTGAGATAAGTCTCACTAATTAATACCGTTACAAGATATTAAGCTTACCTTAACTCAAGAGCAAGAAAGGGTTTATTGTTATTGTTTAAGATTGTATTTTTTTTATACATTAAACCTTTTTGATTGGTTCTTATGAAGTATGCGCACTAGCCCAAAAAAGGAAAAAATAAAACAATTGAATGTCTATTGAATATCTATTGGTATTGGTATATTGGTTGTCTATTGAATGTCTATTGGTTGAAATAAGATTGTGTGTTTTTGTATCAATCTCTGTTGCTTTTAATAAATATATTAGAAGATAATACCTACCAGCCTCATGTTCAGCCTCGCAAAGAGAGATGTACCTATATGAGAGATAATAAATACCCAAACATATGGATTTTCAGGAACATGTATAAAAAAACCGGCCGTGTGCGGATCGAACAAGGGAATGCAATGCAGGGTTTCGTAGGAGAGACCGAGGACTATTGAACTCTAAACAGCGTTGTTGCCGGCTCACTAACGGATATAAATACTGAGAAATATACTTTGTATCCCCTCACCTAGGTTTCAAAACTCCTCCCCCACCACTCCTACCCAAGTTCTCCCCTACAGTCAACGACAAAATAATAATTCACGACATTTTCTTTGTTTTAGTATTTGTTGTTATAGAATACCACGTAACGTAATATACACTAAATAAAAAAGGTACATATCTACCTAATACCATTCAGAAATCTAAAAACAACGCAGAAATCCCTAAATCCCCTCTATGCCGCAGGGGCCATTTTTAGATTTAGTTTAATTTTAGTGTGTTCTGTTTAGTTTAATTTTTAGCTTTTATTTTATTGTACTTTAATCTACCCATGTATACATCTCCTATAAATAAATTTACCTTGTATTCGTTAAACACGTTTTTTGTAGTCACATGGATTTATAGCTTCTTTTGTTTTCAGTATTTTTTGTTATGGCGGCTATTTATAGGAGTAAACATTTTCACCTGACGTGAAAATTTCAAGTATGTACCTACCTATCAGGGTTGGAAAGATATAGCCCTCTAACAGACGGATAGACAGACAGCGAAGGCTTAGTAATAAAGGTCCCTTTGGGTATAGAATCCTGTAACCCTCTAGAAAGTTCAAATGAAGGCAAAATAGCAGGCATGAAGATAACACTTAGATCACTTTGCTAGAAAACAGATTTTGTATAAATATGTGTCTATAATTTCATTCTTTTTTCCAAGAAATAAACAAGTTAACTGCCTATATAATCCTTTTTTTCTTTTCCACATCGAAGGTCGACAGCCAGAATATATCCTAAATTTAATATAAAATTTGCAGCGAGGAGCGAATATATTATTCGGTGGATCCAAAAAGTTGGCAGTTCTGTGTTGCTCCGCGACCGTATTCATAAAATATGCACAAAACACAGTCTCTTTCAGGAAAAAATGTAACTGAACTGTGAAGCGGATATTTTGAACATTGGAACATTGTGCATTGTGCAAGCCTAACTTGCGGCTCGAGGATTCCGTGCCACTAGACCATAATACACATATTATTATATACCTGCGTACCCTGCCATTTTTATTTGCCACTAGCTTTTGTCCGTGACTACGTACGCGTGGAACTTGATAAAAGGGATTATTAAAAGCGCCTAAGCAAATGTAAGAGCAATTGTTATTTTGGTCTAATAATTACATTTCCTGCAGGGTCACCGCACCCCAACAGAATTGTTCACTCAATTTTCAATCTTTTTAGTAATAATTTCCAGGATGAAAACTATCCTATGTCCTTCCTCGGATCTTAAACTATCTCTATGCCCAATTTCATCAAAATCGATTCAGCGGTTTAAGCGTGAAGAGGTAACAGACAGACATACCCACTTTCGCATTTTATAATATTAGTATAGAAGTATAGATAGTCGAGTAATGAGTAACCCCTTTACACATTTTATTCAAAATAAAAAACACTTTTGTTTTTATATTTTTAAATCTATTAATTTGTCTAGACAGATTTCCTCGAAGGAGAAATCTTCGGTCGATCAGCTTTGCTAAATTAAGAAGGTAAGTGCCCGTTGGAACTTATGGATTGCAATCGAAGTGCCATTCGTGGAAGATAAGTGAGAGGCATCGATATTTCTGCTCCCTACGAGCCGAGGGCCGCCAATTCCGTTTTATTACCCCATATTTAGGGCAGCTATTTCACGCAAGCCGGTAGACCTACAAACTGATAAGTGAATCGCTGAGCGTGTTAACTGCGCTGTTTTAACGTCATTTTTGTCTCACAAACACAAATTAGCTTCTACAGCTATTAAAATGTAACAGAACCACCGATAACACACGCAGATTTTTAGTCATGTTTCTTATACGTGTACGACGCGGTTGGCGCAGTTTGCAGACACCTGCCTACTGAGCCGGCGGTCCCGGGTTCGAATCCCGGCCGGGGCAAATATTTGTGTGATGTACTCGAATATTTGTTCTTGGGTCATGGACGTTATATATATATATATATATATGTGTATTTATATATTATGTATATCGTCGTCTAGTACCCATAGTACAAGCTTTGCTTAGTTTGGGACTAGGTCGATTAGTGTATGACTGTCCCATAATATTTATTTATTTTATGTTTTTTTATGTACATATAATCCGCAATTTTCCTGTTCTATTGTGTTGCTATATTACAAAATTCGTCCCGAACTGCCCACCTTAGTGTTCGTAATACCCATTGTGTGGAAGCCTGCTATGGTGGGCGTCGAGGGACACGTACCTACTTTGTCATAAATTTACAGTACACATCGTATTTGCCGGCCGCGCTGTACGCATGCGCGATTCGGTTAGCTATACTATGGCATAACAAATACACTACCCTCATAATTATATATTTATTGCAATATTGTGAGTATAGAAAGTAGGTGTAATATTATTATTGTCCTTCACAATCTACCAATAACCGGCTACCATTATTTATCTATATAATTAAGTATGTTTATCGTCATCTACTCAAAAAAAAACAAGCCTACTAGAGCTTACTGTGGGAGAAGGTCAATTAGTGTGAATTTATCCGAAAATAAAATTACAAATTTCTGCATTTTCGAAAGAAACCCGGTAGCAGTCCGACCCGTTTTTTTTTTGCAATCTTAAAATATTTATTCTGCACATTAAAGTTTTACGATACACACAATACCTACACATAGGTATACGTGTTTAGTGTATGTGTACAGACAATGAAGATATTGCTCATATGTGTAGGTACAAACCCTAGATATTGTTCTCATAAACTAAGCAGCTAGAAGTACTGTAAGCCCATGCATACTGATGCTGGATAGTTATCTCGCCGGCTTCTCGCAATAACCTGACTCAGCCGTTCCCGCTGCTATATCGGCCATTTGCATTCAAATTTGGCTGCCGTGTTTATTTTGTCTGCTTTAAAACTTGTAACTTACTGCTGGTCTAAGCGTTTATTATTAAGAAAGAAAATAGGTATCCATAGAAGGATAATGATTAATGATACATTGCAATCCGAAAATACAAGTGGAATATATGTAGGTACTCTAGGTTATTCTAATATTCTAGTGTTATTTTTATTTGCTCATTTAATCACAGGATAGGTGTATTTTTACAATAAATGTATACAAAGTAAGGAAAAAAGTAAAATATAAAAAATACATTACAAATGTAAACACATTCTAAAAAAAAGCCTAACCTAGGGTGTCGCCGGCAGCGGGGCAGGGCCCAGGCTACCGGTGGTTAGGGCTGCAGGGAGAGGAACTGCCTGACGATGCGCCCGTATCCAGGAGTACCTTCTGCCTACCTTCTGCCTTCTGAATCCGGGCCTTGATCCAGCCATCTAGCGAGAGTCTCTAAGATGTTTGTCGAGAATCTTCCTTATAAGACCGTTCGCCGAAACGACTAAGAAACTACTATTGGGACAATGATCGCCGAGTCAACAACCCACATGGCGGTCACCTTGATTTTATTTATTTGTATTTTTATTTCAACAATAATTCAGTCTCACGGCTGGCGTAAAAGAATTTTTATATTACATTAGTAGTAGTCTTCAGTGACATGTGGTAGATTTCATGGCATTTTAAAATCAGTGTAGTCGTATGGACAACACTCCGGTTGACAATCTAAGACACAAAGCATTTGGGGGTCAACTGATCCAAAAGTCATGTTCGCGGACGCATGTTTTATTCATAATCTCTAGCGTTCTTTAATTGTTTCCGTCGTTTCTGTAAACGGGCCCCTCCGCTGCCAATATTAGGCGAAGTGTGCCCCCGCATAATAAGGAGATACAATTGCCGTTGTTCAAATACACCAGAGGCATGCTTTTATGAGCAGTTATTGCTAAATAACGTTAATTTGTATTTTACACAAACAGGCCCAAAAATAAATATATATTAGAAGACAATCTAATACGAATCGATCCTTATAAATACTGAATTTCGAATGCCAGCGTCAATGAGTGCGTGTTAGACACATAGGGCTACTTCAGACCCATCGCAACTAGTTGGTACTTTAAACTTAATATGAGATAATAGCATAGGAAATTATCATCACCACACAACACAACGGTAGTGATGGTAATGATGATATTGATGGTGTCGGTAGTGGTTGTGATGATGATTGTGGAGATGGTGGTTTGGCTTTTTTTTATCTAGGCTTAGTAGTCGTATGGACAAGCCATTGACATTTCTTGAGACTTACACAAAGCATTCGACCGGGGGTCAACCGATCCAAAGGCCATGTTTTATTCATAATCTCTAGCGTTCTTTAATTGTTTCCGTCGTTTCTGTAAACGGGCCCCTCCGCTGCCAATATTAGGCGAAGTGTGCCCCCGCATAATAAGGAGATACAATTGCCGTTGTTCAAATACAGCAGCGGCATGCTTTTATGAGCAGTTATTGCTAAATAACGTTTATTTGTATTTTGCACAAACAGGCCCAAAAATAAATTTATTATTTATTTATTTATTTATTTATTAAAGGGTAAAGCTAAAACATAATACAATTCCCTGCAAAACGGTTTGTACTGTTTGTCTGCAGGTGTGAGTCTCTATATAATATTTCTACAGAAGTTATTGCTAAACACTTGAGTGACACTTTGAATAGACAACTTTATCACTCAAGTGTCAGCAATAGGTGCTTGTTTAATAGTTTTTAAATTTGGACTTATATGGCTCGTGTCGGATATTCTCGGGCAAACTATTGAGTATGTAGGAAATCCTTTTGCTCAATGTTCTATCTCCATAGTAGTTCCTGACCCTTGGTACTTCAAATTTGCCCGCGGATACCGACCTTGTTCCATGTTTATGTTCTATTAGTATTGGGTTATGCTCTCGATTGCCGTGGTTGTTAACTTCTAATTTGTCTATTAAAGATTTAAATGTGAGTCCGTAGCAATCCAGAGCATATCCCAATATAGAATCTACTATTGCAAAGTAAAGACATTTTAATATATTATTTGGCACTTTAAAGCTTAGGTGGTAAAATTTTCCTAAAAGTATTCTTAGTTTGCCACATATATAATTAATGTGATGGTGCCATGAAAATTTGGTATCTACTTTGACTCCAAGATAAGTTACACAGTCAACTTTTTCAATGGGTTTGCATTGAAAGTTTTGTAAACTATTGTGAAAGCAACTAAAGCTGTGAGTGTACATGGGTAATGGCTCTTCTGTTCTATGGAAGTGAGGTGATTGTAAAATTAGAAGTTTAGTTTTTTCGGTATTTAAAATAATTCCACTATTGTGAGACCATTTTACTACTGCATCTATATCTTGCTGAACCAAGTCACATGTCTCAGTAATGTTGGTGCCGGAACGTAGGGTACAAAGATCATCGGCAAACATGTGTGCTGAACAGTTACGTATTACTCCACATAGACTGTTAACATGCATAAGATAGCATACAGGTCCGCACACAGAGCCTTGAGGGACTCCGCAGCGTACCTGAGTCTCTTCACTTAGGCTGTCACTAATCTTGACACGATAGGAACGTGATGTGAGAGAGTCGCGAAACCAACAGTTCAGCGACTGCCCCAGACCACATTCGTCCATTACATCTAAAAGGGTATTAGTTTCTAAAGTGTCGAATGCTTTTTTGAAATCGTAAAATATGGCAACTACAAACTTTTTATCGTTTAAGTGAGTATTTTTCTCATCAGTAAATTTTGACAATAGAGTGGTGGCAATACTTCTATTTTTTTGGAAACCATGTTGACAATCATTTCAAATATTATTTTTTTGTAAAAAAGAACTAATTTGGTTTATTATGCATTTTTCAATTATTTTGTCTATACTAGAAAGGATGGATATCGGCCTGTAGTTAGAGAATAATTTACGGTCACCTTTTTTATGGATCGCACGAACGAGTGATTCCTTTAGCTTATCCGGATATTTATCTTGAGCTACTGATAAATTAATCTGGCTATGACTGGACTAACCTTATCTATGACTAGCTTCAGATCGGACATACGATGCGTGCGTGTTAGACACATAGGGCTACTTCAGACCCATCGCACCAACTAGTCGGTTCTTTAAACTTGATATGACATAATACGTAGCATAGGAAATTATCATCACCACACAATACAACGGTAGTGGTGGTGATGATAATGTAATGATGATGTTGATGGTGATGGTAGTGGTTGTGATGATGATTGTGGAGATGGTGGTTTGGCCTTTTTTTACCTGGTCTTTGGAGTCGTATGGACTTGCAATAAGCGTTCGACCGGTGGTCGACTGATCCAAAAGTCATGTTTTATTCATAATCTCTAGCGTTATTTAATTGTGTCGGTCGTCAGTAAACGAGCCCCTCCGCTGCCAATATTAGGCGAAGGGTGCCCTCGCGTAATAAGCAGATAAAATTGGTATTGTTCAAACACGACAGAGGTATGCTTCTATGAATCTTCTATTGCTAAATGAAAAGATAAAATTAAAGTATTTTATTTGGTTACAAATAGAAACGCGCGCGCGCGTGTTTGTGTATGTATGTGTGTGAGTGTGTGTCTGTACAGTGCAGCATTCTGGTAACAATGTTTTGAAGTTGGTTGTACCTAATGCCATATGAAAGCTGTTTATAGCCCAACTATACCAGTGCTAACCCGCAATTTGTCATCCTACAACGTTAAACAAAATGTGTCGGTGATACTCGTACAATAATTCCTCATTTAAAGGAATAAGTAAATAAAAACACGGTTTGAACTCGGAATACAATATTTGGATAACACTGTTATATTAAAACCTTTTGTTTGAAAGTCCCCTCGAGCATAAAGTGCACATGTACGCGCTCAGCCCGCGGCGTCGCCCGTTATTTACGGTCACAGCGGAACTGAGGGACATTAGCTCCCCATCTATGATTTACGCGGGAAGTATGGAGAACACGAGAAATATGGGGCGTTTTGGTAAAGAAAATATTTGCTAGCGAGCTCTGCTGGTTGCTAATTTCACAGCGTTTAATATTTTAGTAGAAGGCAACTGAACTTCATTCGGTAGACAGTATTATAAGTATGGTATGTGACAACAAGTAGCTTATTCTGCTATCTGTACTAATGTAACTCGTATGCAAATACTTTAGACATTACATGTCACGAGGCAGGACATCTTCCGCATTGTAATATATTTTTTATTCCTTGAGCGGATGCGTTACTTTACTTTCAAATGTATTTAAAAGAAGCTTTTGTAAAATTGTAGGGAATCTTTGAAAAGTTTCCTGCTCGGCACAAGACAGTGATTCGATTATAATGCTATTTTAGGAACGTAATTGTTAATCAACCGTCCAGGATTCCGTTGGTTTCTTTAGTTGGTTCTAAACAAATACACATGCCTCTTTAGTCTTTACAAACATGCACCTTTTCTAAAATATGTAATCAAGGCAATACATTCTTTTTTTAAATGGTTTGCATGATTTCAAAGAGCCGCAAATAGTACGCACACATTCTTCTCGTGCTAGCTACAAATGCAATGTTTGATTGCGTACAATTTCCCCACAAAATAAGCCCATATCTTATGACTGAACTAACATAACCATGGTATGCGGTTAAAGTGGCCTGCATTCCTGATGTGCGTTTTAACTTACGTAGCAAATAAACAGATAAGATTAATATACACGGATTTTTTTCTACATGTGCCTGCTAATTCAATTGTTTTCAGTATGTAAAATCACTCCCAGAAAAGTTACACTTTGCATTTCCTGTATATTCTTATTCCTATAATGTAAATTAAGCGTAACATTTTCACCACGTTTTGAGGTTAATTGTATATTTATTTATATGAATTTATGAATTTGTGTATTTTCAACCATTTTATAACAATTTGTCTAAAAGTAACGAATGGTCTACAAAGTCAAAAGCTTTTAGTTTGTCTACAAATATCAGGCAAGCTTTATTTTAATAGTTAAAGGTAGTTATAGTTTTATATTTATCGTCAGTATCATCTACACGCTATAGGCGTTCTATTTAGTTCTGCATATCACGCGATAAATAAACAAATGATAAATTATCTGAAACATGGTGACAAGTCTATGAGTGCGAGAGTGATATATGCTTTGTCTCTTATTAATCGTGTTATTAAACGCGACCGTTGAAGGCCCACTGGCAATAACTAAAGTGACAAAAAGTCGGTATGTATTGAAGATAAGTTGAGACAGATAAGTTTCCAGGGTCTGTAGTTCCTCATTGTCCCTTTTTGCGAAGCTTTACGAAAGGTCGGGCCACCTATTGTGAAAATGTAATATTATTTATTATTCGTTTGCTCCTTAATTTTCTTTACATGTCCGATTTACGGGTCAACACAAAAAGACAAAAGAAATGATTACGAGAAAACTTTGGGATGAACGCATTGTTTGCTATTGTAGGTTACGTAATCTGAGAGGTGCTATTATAAGATTTTATTATATAATTTTCTACACATATACTCACACAAATTTTGTTATACCTGAATACGTTATAAAACAATTTTTAAAAATATGTGTGACTAGCACCGTTCAGCAATTATTAATGTAAAATGTAAAGTGTTGGTGTTGAAGAATGAAAAATTTAATGACTCGACTTTGTGACTCCAACGGCTTTCCTGGCAACCAGGGACAAAAGCTAGTAAGCAATATTAGGTATATTGATAACAATAGACCCTCTAATAAATAAATAAATATAATATCAGACAACCTCACACAAATCAACCTAGTCCCAAATTAAGCTCAAGAAGGCTTGTGTTATGGGTACTAAGCGACGATACACATACTTATATAGATAAATAAATACTTAAATACATAGAACATCCATGACCCAGGCACAAATATTCGTGTTCATCACACAAATATTTGCCCTTGCCGGGATTCGAACCCGGGACCGTCGGCTCAGTAGGCAGTTGCTTAACCACTGCGCCAACCGCGTCGTCAAATATTAGATAGCAACAATTTTCTTTCATAAATCGCGACTTTAACTTCATGTCTCTCGGTCGCTAATGATTAGTCAAGTCAAGTCAAAATATTCTTTATTCAAGTAGGCCTAGGTACAAACACTTTCGAATCGTCAGTTACAGAGAGCAGAGCAATTTATTGATAAACTTATAAATAACTACAACTAACAATAAAAACTTCTAATTCTAATTTTAAAATATGGCTTCCATCAGGTTAATGATGATTTCGCCAATTTCAAGTTTGCTCGTAGAGCATGCCGTTGTTCGGTGAGGTTTTGCTTTTTGTAAAGTGATAGCGATTTACAAAAAACCACGCGGACTATCGGGCCTTGACCCAGGAAGGGCTATGAACGCTTCAAGTTGAATTCTTCATTAGCTATTCACTCATACGTTAGATCACTGCACAATACGCTATCAATACTACACATTGAACAACAAAAATGAATAAATAATGAACAACGCAACTTAAACGCATGCGGCCATCTTAAGTCACAAACCGGAAGTCCCAATAAAAACTTAAAAAACAACATTATAGTAGGTAATAAAAGAAAAATCCTAACCATTATTTTGATCCATTTGATCCATGCCCGCCTGACACGAATATGGTTAAAACAGGCTAATGAATCATGTTATGTGTTTAATTAACGTTTTTTAGAATTAACGAGGGCTACCTACCTCAACAGTTTGGAAATCTCTCCGAGATATATCAGAGATTTGACTTGCGGCTGGTTCTGTAACTTCGCCAAGTATTGTAACGTTAACTATTAGGTAGTAACGTTGACAGAAAACCACAAACCATCAAAATATTCAACAGAAAATTTCTTTTATGTTACGTTAAATGTTAGAAAGAAAAGCAGCTTCTATTCTATTTTTGAAGGTTTTCGAGATACAAGCCGAAATAGAAGATATCTTATTCATTTATGATAACTACTTTTACATATTGCTTTATTTAATTTTTGAATAAGGTTTCTTGTTCTGGCTTTTCTGCGGTCATTACCTTATTTAGTTAATTTTATTGCTTTGAATCTGATATGTATGTTTGTTTTAAGGTATTTATTAAGGGTCATAGTTGTCGGACAGTAAATTAATTGAATTTGAATTTATGAATTTGAAAGGTAATGGTAGGGATTTGTGTACGCTGTTTATTTTTTAATTTTCTTGTGGTTAAAGAGAAATTTAATTGCGTTGTACAATCGTGCAATCAATGAATCTTTTAATGATTATAGAGGTGGGTGATTTGATTATGATGAAATCACAGTTATCGGTTGCCAAAAAATATCGTCATCTTCAAGACTATAGCACGGATAAAGAATTTTAAATTCCCCTTTCTTTAAAATATAAATGTCGAATTTAGGACAGCACGACAAGCGCGCAAAACGCAAGCGCATCTACTAAAAAAAAAAACGAAAATTACAGATGTTAGTTGCATGCGACTAAGTTAGTTGTATGGTTGTAAGAAGGCGTAGTTTAACGAATGTACTTTTCGATATATTTATGGTATGGTGCGCTGACCCCCAGTGCCCGCTTGTACCGCCTGACTTTACTCCGACGAAAACAAAAGTGCATAATCTGGGCAACTAGCCGTCATGAATTTGTGATCTGATGACCATACAATAGGTGATAATGTTAACATGATGTTAGCAAGCGGCATAACGAAGTATCATCGAAACGTCACCGTGATTGGAAATATATATGGTTCCCATCTCTATTTCATCAAATAGAAACGTACACGTTGAAACACAAGGTAGCAATGTTCATAAACAGCGGACGTATTGTGATGTTGTGTTTTAGTTTTATCAAATTAGTTAAGGCTTCTAAATCTAACATTTCATTTGATATAGTAGGAGGAGCGTACGCTTCGATACATGATTTTTCATTTGCAGCATATCTTAACGTAGTTTTCCGAAGAGAAGGAACCGAATATGTCAGTAGGTTAGTTTTTCTTTCATTTCGATAACACATTTAACCAAAATAAATTGCTTTATAAATCATGCAATTAAACTTGCTACAGACTTTTATGCCATTGTAATAGAGACACATAAATGAACGCGCCTTCAATGAGTTTATACGTACCTAATTAAAAAAAAATACGATCAGTACCCCGTGGTTTCATCTTTTTTCCAATCGGGAGCAATTTTTGCCTTTTCTGTTTACGCAATATTTAACTGGTAGTGACTAAGGGTACGTAATACATTTAAATATGGTCTCAGTCTGACCAGTGGATACAAGTAGTGATACTCCATAGCCCACGAAACAATCAAAACCTTTATACCTACTATGATTCTTGGTATATAGAGGTAAAATATAAATACAAAATTTTACGCGACACATTGGAGGTGGAAATCGAATCCACGTTCTCTACTTATCCGGAGTAGTGCTCTGACCTTCTGTTTTATTTTGTAGAATTCCCACAATTATAGGTTAAATTATCATTCTTATCCTAATAACCGGGGCATGCTTTTTCTTCCATTCTCGTATCATTCGTAATCTCATCAATTAATTCCTTCTTCTCCATGTCATCTCTGACGCAATCCATCCACCTTTTCCTTGGTCTGCCTCTTCTATTTCCCTCCATATTCATCCTTAACACTTAAATATAAAAAACAAAATGTAAATACATATATCTTCACCAGGTGCGGTGCGTCGGTGCTCAACCAACGCCTAATATTGACAGCAGCTCACTGTGTAGATGATTCTGAGTTAGTCTTAGCTGAAACACGTTTAGGCCACGACGACAATAAACATGGCGACCTACACAAATTAGACGCGGCTACAATACACAGAGACTACAATAGACAACCTATCAGGCATGATATAGCCGTTGTCAGGTTGGCCAAGGAGCTGACGTTTAAGGAAACTATTATGAGGGTGGCGCTGATGATGGATCCACCACCTGACGCTGCGGAGCTAGCTGGCTGGGGGCTGATAAGTGTAAGCCTATAATATATTCTTTTTTTATTTCATAGGAGGCAAACGAGCAAACTGATGGAAAATATATATTTTTTTAAACATGACTTGAACTGTATTAGAGCTGTTTAGCCCTTACTACAAGTGAGTCCGACTTTGTGTGGAAGTATAACCCGGTAATGGGGTTATCTCCGCGCCGCAAGAGTGATATGCCTGATGGAAAGCGATTACCGTCGAACCTGCAATACCAGAGGAGTCACAAGTGCGTTGCCGGCCTTTATTCGCGGCATGAGAGCTATGTGCTTGTAATGCGAGCCAAATTTTCTTTTGACATTATTTACCGGATAAGCAACACGTCGGATAGATTTTTACTAAAATATCTTGGCTAATGACACAGTACCTGTAAGTTGCATTATTTATTACCTAAGAAGAAGCTACCATCTATTTTTAAGGAACTAAGTTTAGTAAGTAAGTAAGCAGTATATACTGTAAAATTAAATAAATTTTGCATTAAACAATGAAATTAAGATAGTAGGAAGCCATTCTCCAATGTGTTTAATAGCTGGCCGATATCATCACTATCGGCTTTTTGCCTAATAAAAAAAAGATCTTAAATCAATCTACTAATCTGGCATAGGTATAGCATTTTGATAATCAGACGTTCTGGCAAACTGACATGAAGCGCAAACGCCATGCTGTTGGTACGTAAAAGTTTGTCTTCCTCGCGGGCGAAGATTCTAGTAATTCTTATGACATTTTTATTTAATTCTTTTAGGAAGAAGGCCATAAAGACAGTAGGTTGAAATGGTTGAGGCAACGGGTGATGCAACACCACGTATGCGACAATGCCATCGGCAAGATCCCTGAGGGAATGTTCTGCGCAAAGCACCCGAGTGGTTACAGTGGATCGTGAGTTTTATACGTACAATGGCTTCTAACCACGACTTCTTGCGACGGTAGGTGAGAGCGGAAGATCCGAGCGCCGTGTCTCACTCACTCGTGTGGTCGCCGCTCACCGCTCCACTGATCACGGAAAGTCCAGGCCGGGTCGTTATGATTATGAAAGACAAAACAGCTATCGTATTATAGTTGCCGGCAAACTTTTTCAGCATGACCTCAAGGTTTGTACGTAAATCGGCTACTGCGCAGTCAACTGCGCAGTAGCCGATTTACGTACAAATGTACATGCGCAGATGCGCCATATTTGTTCAAGAAGTTTGCCGGCAACTATAACCATATGTATGTCCGCTCTCATCATGGTCTGTGTTTTTTGTCTGTATCAGGTTGTGCTTACTTGAGTATAATTCGAGGCCCCTTTTTCACAAAAAAAGATGTGTCATCTTCCTGATGGTATGTAGGTCAGTATGTAGGTATATATGTGAAGTGACTTATTCGAGTTATCGACCTCATGTCAAGCTACTATTCTAAAGGGTAGAGAAAATCCTTGCATATTCTAAAGGGTATGAATGAAGACCAAAAAGTAAGATAAAATTTAGGCGTAGTTAGCATTACGCTATAGCCAACGAGAAAAAAGCGATTGGAAAAGTTTCCGTTGTGTGGCAAAGAATAACCTTTAAAAAGGATCCGTTTAAAATATAGTTTTAAGGCACGTTATGAGATGGTTAATTGTCGTGGTGCAGCGGAAACATTGATACAAATTTTGAATTGAATTAAGCATTTTGGTCTTCACCTCAACTTTATTCATATGGGTATTTCTGCGGGCCTATGATGGTTGCTTTTGTCATGCGATAAATAGGTGACAAAGCCGTCACGTTTGTTTTGACATGCAACAATTTAACATGACAATGCGTGTGAGTGACGGATGCTTTATCACTTATTTATCACGTGATAAACGCAACCATCATAGGCCCCAGGGCATGACTCAACATTGGGCATACGACGAACTCGGAAGCAGGGTTTTTTTTTTGCAGAGGTGACTCAGGCAGTGCCCTCGTCGTGAGACGATATATCCAGATCGGAGTCGTGTCTTTTTCCCGTATGACGGATAAAACTATATCGGTCTACGCAAACACCAGCTATTATTTGCCGTGGATTCAAACCGTGACTAGAGAATTGGGATGCTTTAAAGGGCAAGAGGGTGTTATGAGTGGCATAACGCCCGTGCTATATCTCCCTGGACTTGATACGACCGGATAGGCGAGCAAAGACGAATTGGGACGAGAATTGAAATCACGCCAGCCAATTTCCGTGAAAATTTACGATTAGAACCATCGCACAATTAAAGCTGCCTGCACATCCAAGCGGAGTGGAGAAAATTAGTTCATCAGGCTGCGTCTTTGAGCAGCCAAAAAGTAGTTTCAATAAGCAATAGGAATAAGTCGCTAACGCATTAAAACTTCTTGATTGCTATCGTGTTTCCTTGGAAATAACGTTATCACAATCACATTCGAGAAGCTACGTTTAAAATGCCGATTATGCAACCATGCACTAAGCATTCTACATCTGTAAAGTTGCTGATGAGATGTGTGTGTGTGTGTACTGTGTGTGTGTGTGTCGGCAATCCATAGGTACCGGGTTCGATTCCCGGTCTTTTCCACCAGGTAACTCATTTTAATTTTTTCTTTAAAATTTGATCTTTGTATCAATGGTTTAAAATAAAAATTGTGGTGTATACCCAAATAAAAAAAATGAGACTTTACACGTTTTATAAATTTGTGAGATTTTAATATTTTTTAAATTACAGGCGAAAGCTCGGCTCACCGCGATTACATTAAGTTTTTTTTTTTATATAATGATTTTGATTTTCAAACTTATAACACCTATTACTTAGTTAAACACTTTCGAATATTATACACGAATAACGTCTAAAAAGTCGTCGTCAACGTTTTCAATCCAGTCTGACTAAGGGCCAACATACAATCAGACGTTACGACGACGTGCCGTGGCATTGCGGCGTCGTGTAACGTTGCGACGTCGTGTCGTGGAAAGCTCCGGCGTGCAACGTAAAAATCACGTCGCGACGTCGTGACGTTAATACTAACGTTAAAATTCTGCGTAATCTCCAGAGGTTCAATAGGCATCCTTCCTACTGTATGCTGCTTTCGTATATGAGGTGCTATCCGTGCCAGCAACTCTATGAAACTTGGAATACTCTTTCTAAAGAATCTCTTTTTGTCATCACTTTTTAGGACACTATATCTCCTCTTAAACTGATTTCCATCATTCATTATAAAATGAAATTGATTGTGAGGTATTTTCTGTGTTTCTGCCTCTTCTTTAGGCTACTTCTTAATAGCAGCAGGATGAGGACAAGTCTGGTGCGGGCTATGGCTCTTGATCAACTGCGGCATATTTTTCAAATTTCTACGGCATCGCATATGCGACGCGACGTCATGACGTGATTTTTTACTTTGCACGCCGTAGATTTCCACGACACGACGTCGCGACACGTTGCTTACTTACGATACTTAATGGTAAAAAAACGTGTAAGAACACCTTAAAAAAATATAATTTAAGTGCCGACGGCGATGTGTGATTGCTGGTGTGGTCTTACTTGTATGATTATATAATTACTTATCTGTGCAATGTTGTAAGCGTTGCGAAACATTCGCGTCACGTCTAAACCTCCAACAGGTTTCTGTAACGCGTCTTAATTTATAAATTATTTGTGATTAATTAACTTAAATAAATTAAAAAAAAAAGAACGTTACGCGATACCGAAACGTGCCACGTGAAAAAAATTAAGTTGTTTAAATACTTATGGTAAATATTTTTATCTGAATAATAATAAATATAGTAATATAATTTTTTTTTAAAGATTTTAGTAGTTCATAGTTTGTTACTATCTTGTAACATCAAACACATTTTCATAATGTTTATTATGAAAATGTGTTTGATGTTATTTTACTCACTGGGTAACGTATTTTCGCTACAAATTTTTAGTTTTTTATATCTCTTATAATTATTAAATAGTCGCGTAGATACACTTAACAATTACGCCCTGTAATTTCGAAACAAAAATGGGCACGCATTTCAATTAAAGGTTCGCAATAAATGGAAAAGAATCCGTTGAATATTTCAATTTCAAGCACAATCCATCCGCACGTACTGTATTTGTAGGCAATTTCGTTTGTGCTTCCATTTGATTGGTATAAAGCTTTTAAAAAGCTCGATTGCCCCCCGGCTATGGGAGCATTGAGAGTCTCATATGTAAGTGTCATTACAAAAACAAAATGGCTGTTCTGTACTATTATACAATTTTCAAATTATATTCGACATCAGTTTTCTATGGAGAAAGGTCATTATTTCCGAAAAAATCTTAATAATGCAGTGTCTTTTATAGGTGCTTCACACCTATAAAAGACACTGCATTATTAAGATTTTGCCATCTGTTGGTAAATAAATACTTGTCCGCCCATCACGCCGAAACGGCTGAACGGATTTTAACCAGTAGGTTATGGGATACTTTTATCCAACTACACTAATGAAAAAAGTTTTATGCATACTAGATTGTGAATACCTTTTAGTTCCTTAATATAAATAATTGGACCGACAATTCGGTATTTGATGACAACTCAAATCAGCTACTCTTTATGAAATGTCAAAAACGATCTGTTAGT
This sequence comes from Apotomis turbidana, assembly GCA_905147355.2. NCBI lineage: Eukaryota > Metazoa > Arthropoda > Insecta > Lepidoptera > Tortricidae > Apotomis > Apotomis turbidana. The sequence goes on along the minus strand of LR990280.1, from coordinate 49,312,842 downwards.
ATGAAGTTTTACTAGCATTTTCTATATGTTTCACTAATTGAGGGTCTCATGATGACCAGGTAGTTGTTAATGGATCTCAGCCAATATTGAAGCTAAGGATTCCAAATTTTGGTTAAATGTTAAGTTGCATTAGCATTTTCTATATCACTCAATAAATGAAGGTCTCATGATGACCAGCTAGTTGTTAATGGATCTCGGCCAATATTGAAGCCAAGAATTCAAAATTTTGGATAAATGATAAGTTTTATTAGCATTTTCTATATCACTCAATAAATGAAGGTCTCATGATGACCAGCTAGTGTAGCGTTAAAAATCGCTACATGTTTATTCTAAACTGTTGTAGCTAGCCGCTATTGCTTAAACCGTCATCTGGCCAATTTTGTCGGTATTAACTTGTGCAAGTGTTGACGTCTTTTCAGGTCTAGATAATGTTTTTGGTACGAGCTAATATCACGCTTGGTAGTTTCGGCTACGATGTGCAGGTGGTGTTGTTATTAACCCTCATGGCTTGCTGTTACGTGAGCTGATGGTATGCAAGGAGTTTTTTTATATCCTTTTTGTTCAGCGGTTTTCTTTTTATTATTTAAAATTCATATTGAGAGCGTGTTTTATTTTGAATCGATAATTTTGACGACGTCAATTCTGTTTCTGGATTCATGGTGAAATGGTGTGTTTACTCCTGAAGAGCTAAATATCAGTGTTTCTGGACTGTGTAGTGGTCTGTTTACTAATTCTGTGGTTGCGCTGATGAGCGTCTGTTGTTTGTGCGAGGAATATGAACGTGTAATTTGGGATATCCACACGGAGATGCTATATCTTGTGATGGTGTGTTCAGGTGAGTTGTGCCGTCTACTGCGCTTCCAATTTCTTCTTGTGTGATCCGTTTTCGTAGGCCTATATTTTAAATTTTGTGATTTCTTTTTAGGTTCCTCTCTCTATTCTCTAGAAAGGGGGTTTTCGGATCGTTAAAGCCAGTTCACTCTCCTGGACTGGGTAAGTTTCATATTATTCTATTTGGTTCTTTAGTGACGTAACAGTTTGCTTGTAAGGACTAGTATTTACCTTCTTAAATATTCCATAGCTTCCGGTTACGGGCTGATCATCTCAGGCCCTGCGCTCTATTTCGGCGAGCAACTACGAATGCGGTGTTCGGCTGACCTGGAGGCTGTTGTCAGCGGCTCTATTACCGCACGCAACTCTCGGCTTGGTTGAAGACAGATACCGACGGCTGCGACCAACCATCGGGACATTCGTGGGTCACAACCATGGATTATTTACGCGTGGAACGCCATACGTAACGTTTATAGCATTTAAGGCTAGAAGCATAATAGTGTATAGTTTACTTTCTGAGTTAAATTCTTAAGTTATTAACGTGCAGGTTTGACTTTTATTGTTGGAAATTTCCTCCAAATTCCAAAGCTACCTCTATGTCGGGTGAATTATCTTTTTAAAACGTTCATTTTTCGGCTAAGCTCATCCATTTTCATCTCATTTCACCACGCCTCACCACCTTTTAGTGACCTATGCTGATCATATGAAGGTGTAGATAAGTACGGAGTTTCCACTTGGATCTGGAACCACTTAAAATCTTTCTTTTCAACAATAATCACGTCTATGCAAATTGCGTCCTACAGATCTGACTATACCGGTTACAATATATTTTAGCCTGTGCGAATAAACTGTTTTTTTTTTTTTATATTTTGACCTGCCCTTAGCAGGTCCGTGCTTTGTCGTTGTGAACTTGTTATTATCGGTGTTAGTTATTTTTTTTGTCATCTAATTTAAACAAATTCGGCCCTTTATGAAAATAAAATTTTAACGTGAATGCTACGCCTTATTTATTTAATAAATTAAGTGATATGTAGTAGTTGCTTTGCAGCACTAGTTGTTAATGGATCTCAGCCCATATTGAAACTAAGGATTCCAAATTTTGGTTAAATGTTAACACGTTCGCGGACGGGCATTCTATGGCATTCGAATTTTGAGTACCTCTTGTGACGCGCATTCTATAGCAGTCTTTAATGGAGCCTCTTTCCTGAGCGCAAATGCTAAAGAATGCGCTTTGCCATAGTGACAACGTGTACATTAACATTTACTGTCAATTTCTCTGCCATCCGGGTACGCTTACTGTCACATTACTTGCTTTTCGCACACTGACAAGTTGACATGTGTTGCCGACAATCGTACCCCCCTCTCCCGCACACAGATGCTATAGCATTCTCAGTTGTATGAAAATTAGTTCAGTCGCCCGGCGAGTGCGCCGCTGTGTTGACCAAATAATACTTTTGAGAATTTTGCGTGTCGACAACATTTCGAAGGATTGTTTTTATCATCGTAAGTAACATTTATTCAAGTATTTTCTTGGATATTTTGGTGGGTTGTAATAATTAGCTATATTTACTAACTGTTTATTGCCCTTCAATGAGCTTTGACGGTGGTTATAATTTAAAATACAGACGTAGATTAATGTACATATTTTATATTATACACAAACACAGTAAACTGAATTGTCAGCAAATATCTTGGAATTATACGTCTCTTGGTTCACCATTCAACTGCTAACATAGTGAAGGGTATTGTAGCTTTATCGCAGTGTAAAAAGTGCTTTTAATTTGAGTTACATGCCTCCAAAGAAGGTCCTCGCTCGAGCCCGACCACCGACTCGGTGGCGCCATACAGACTGCACCTGACCTATACAGACTTCACCGTCACTGCCTTTACCACCAAAATCATTAGATCAACGAAAGGCTCGTCCAATACGAGTTTTTAAGTCCAAGATAGTGAGAAGTTACTGAAAATGTTCGAAGAGGTGACCGAGGAGTCATCGGAGGATCAAATTAGCGTTGAAGACTCAAAAACATCAACCAATGATCAAGAGAAGAGTCAGAAGTGTAATCAACGATACCGGTAAATCTGATCAAGACCCATTTCACAATAAAGCGGGGCAGTGAAGTTCCTACGAAGACTATATGCCAAACTCGTCTGGTGCGTTGTCTGAAAGTAACAAGAGAGACTCAAATAGAATAGGCGTAAGTGACAAACCCGTTGATAACTATAAGTCCTGTAATCAACGCCTATATTCGTTTTCGCTATCACATATAAGCGTAGAAGGCAGCTGCTATAACATTCAATGCCATAAATGTACCACGAGCTAGCTAAGCCATGTGGCAGAACTCCTATGGAAGTATAATGCTATAGCATTTGTTGTCACATAAGGTAGTATAAAAGCGTATCATATTTGACGCAACTGGTATAGCATTCGACTTGCATAGTGTTCACTGTCACATATAAATTGTACTCAATCTTACAATTATGACGAAACTGCTATAACAGTTTCAAATATTCCATACAAAATTTAAGAGTCAAACAGGTGTGTCTACTGTCCGCGAACGTGTTAAGTATTATTAGCATTTTCTATATCACTCAATAAATGAAGGTCTCATGATGACCAGCTAGTTGTTAATGGATTTCAGCCAATATTGAAGCCAAGGATTCCAAAGTTTTGGTTAAATGTTAAGTATTATTAGCATTTTCTATATCACTCAATAAATGAAGGTCTCATGATGACCAGCTAGTTGTGAAAGGATCTAAGCCAAGAATTTATAATGTTGGTTAAATGTTAAGTTTTATTAGCGTAATCAACAGATTAATACATTTTTGACAGTACAATAATTTGGTACTGTGAAGGTTGTGCTTCACTATCGGTTATGTTGGCCACCGACATAAAAATAAAGTCATTATTATGTATTTGAATCGACGAGTGACATCCGTCATAAAAATAAAATGTATAGTTAGTTATAAACTGGCCTCCGGGCAATAAACATCTTAGACCTCTCTCTGCTCTTTTAATAAGCCCCATCTGACTGCACCCCCGTAGTCTCACAAGTGGTGGAGAGTGCTAAAACCTATATCTAGAGTCGCGCGATCTTTGAAAAGTTCCCTCGCTCCCAAATAATCATTGTCCACAGCGCACCGTCTACACGCCGCACGAAGCGCAGCGAAGGCTAAGTGCACATTTTGCAATTACGAATTGCAATCGGTATAGTATATACAAAGAAGTGACGGAGCAGGCCGACAAACGGGTGAAGCTGAAATTTCATTTATAATTAATATATCACCCATTATCATGTTTCATTTCGTGCGATTTTAATCTGTTTATGCATTTGATTTGTTTGGATTTCATACGAAAATGGAAACAAACACTTTTAATGGCTTATCTGACGTCGACGATTTTATTTTTCAATTCAAAATATTGGCCCAAGTGAAAAAATATGAACCAGCACAATCACAAGCGGCGATCGCAGCGTATTTATTGGGACCAGCGTTACAATTTTATAAAGCTAACCATGCAACTTTCACATCATTCGAAGATGTTTTGACAAAGTTAAAAAATGAATTCCCGTCGAGCCAGAATTATGTACAAGAATTTTATTATCGTCATCAGCAGACACATGAATCACCAATAATATTCTATTATGCTCTAGAAGCACTGGCATCTAAGGCCGGGAACATAGGAGAAGCGGATTTCATAACTCATTACATCAAAAATTTACATGACAGCGCTAAATTATTCTTTACAACATCAGCGATCAACACGAAGGCAGAGCTCAAAGCGGCTATTCGTCGTTACAATGAGTATCATTCGCAAGAGCAAAAACCCTCAATAGTTATTCCCATTAACGAGACTCCGTATCCAGTGATCCAAATCCAACAGGGTGGACAATGTATGTACGTATGTAATCACTTTATTGTACACAAAAACAATTCACAAAACTTCAAAAAAATAAATAAAAATAAAACATGTACAAAGGCGAACTTATCCCTATAAGGGATCTCTTCCAGTTAACCTTTGAGCAAATGAGAAAATAATGGGATATCCAAGAAGATAGACAAACGAACAAGTTAGTATGCACAGATAAACTAAGGACTAATGTCTTAATATAATAAAATATGTGTAATTCCAAAATATAATACATATAGATATAATTACATATATATCATAAAATAAATAAATATCATATATATGAAGTAATCACTCTAATCAATTAACCTCGACGAGATCAGGTATCTAAAAGCCATAACTTTTTTAAGTTCTCCTACAATCACTATCACCTATAAATATTTCATCCCCAAATGTTTCTACGGCACCCCAATCAGCATTTTCTACACCGGTACCAGTCCATACGCCGGTATCAGCTTTCGCAACACTGACCAACGATCAGGCGGTGAACACGCCTGTGAACCGTGGTTATCCAGGTTATAATTTCAGAACAAGAACACAACAAAATTACCGAGGCAATTACCCAGGAAATGCACCTTCGAGATCAACGTACCGGAACGAAGAGAATCACCCAAATGCAGATGGACGACGCGGGACCGGAGCGGCGCGGCGTTAAACACACTACGCTCCGATACAATTACAGGCAATAATGAACCATTATATAATAGGTCATTTATAAATGTAGAAATATTTAATGACAAGTATCTAGCTCTGATAGATAGTGGAGCAAGCGTTTCTTGTATTAGTCTGTCTATTGTCAAAAGTTTGAACATTAAATTTAGTGATGATGATAGGATTTCATTGAAGATAATCGGTGGCAAATTTGTTTGTACTGAGGGTTCAGTACATTTGAATATAGTTGTAGATAATGTTGTATATAATCACAAATTTAATATTATTGACATTAATTCTGACCAAATTATCATCGGTTATGACTTTTTGGTACAGAATGGTGCCAAAATTGATTTTCAGGAAATTAAAATATGTTTACAAGGAAGATTTACCACGCCCTTGGTAAATAATATAATAAAGGAACCAAGAAAACCAATACCTCTGCAAATATCAAATAAACAAGGCATCCAATGTGAAACGGTATATTTTGCAGAAGAGAATAAGGATAGTATACAAATTGGCGAGGAATTGAGCAAATCTCAGAAGCAGCAACTAATGTCACTATTGAATAAGTATGAAGATAGATTTGCCTACAGTCCGTCAAATCTAGGGGCATATAATGCATACAAGATAGATATTGAAACGACTGATGAGGTACCAGTACATAAACCGCCATATCGAATGTCGGAGAAACAGAAGCAAATTATTGAAGAACAAGTTCAGGAAATGCTCAAGAATGACGTTATAGAACGATCTCAAAGCCCATACGCATCACCAGTAGTGATTGTAGAGAAAGCAGATGGGAAACCAAGATTTTGTATAGATTTCAGAAGCTTAAACAAGAAAATTAAACCAGATGCATATCCTATTCCGCACATTGAGGAATTATTAACGTGTCTAGAAGGAGCACGTTTCTTTGCTGAACTGGATTTAAATTCAGGATATTGGCAATTATGCCTAGGAAAAGGCAAAGAAAAAACAGCTTTCATTTGTCAATCAGGTCTATATGCTTTCAAGAAATTACCTATGGGATTGATAACAAGTATGGCTCATTTTCAGAGAGCAATGGATACAGTATTAGCGGAAATGAAATATAAAAATGTCTTGGTATATGTTGACAACATCATAGTAAATATATGCTAAGACTTATAAAGAATTTTTAACGGCACTGGAAAACGTATTACGAAAATTTCAGAAGGCAAATTTAACCTTGAAACCAACGAAGTGTAAGATCGGGTTTACAAGTTTAACAGTATTAGGACATACTGTATCAAAGGATGGCATTGGACCCGATATGGAGAAGGTAAAAGCAATGCAAAATGCAAAGCCGCCATCCAACTTAAAGGAACTAAGATCGGTACTAGGTCTATTTTCGTATTACAGAAAATTTATTGACGGTTTCGCTCAGATAACATTGCCTCTGACAGAATTGACGAAGAAAGGACGTAAATTTGAATGGACAACAGAAGCGCAAAGGGCCTTCAATATAATGAAAAACAAGATTTGTGAAGCTCCAATATTGAGATATTTCACGACAGATGAAGATGTGACAACAAGACTGTATGTAGATGCATCTGATCAATCTTTGGGAGCTTGTATTATGCAAGGCAGATCGGATCTACGGCCAGTAGCATTCGCTTCGAGGAAATTAAGCGACGCAGAAAAACGTTATACAATAACGGAAAAAGAATGTTTAGGACTAATATGGGCATTATCATATTTTAAACAATATTTATGGGGCATGGAATTTGAAGTTTTTACGGATCACAAGAGCCTGGTATGGTTACGATCACGTAGAGATATGAATGGACGTCTGGCGAGATGGGTTTTAGCTATACAACCGTGGAATTTTAAAATAATCCATTGTAAGGGAAAGGATAATATTCATGCAGATTTCCTAAGCAGAAATCCCCTCTACAATGAAGATAAACGAGAAGAGAATATCACACCAAATCAGGACGACTTATGTTTGTATAGTTTTGAAAAAATAGATTTATTACAGAAACAACAGGCTGACGAGGAATACAAAAATATATTTGAAAAATTATCAAATATGAACCAATATAAAGGTTATCACACGAAACGGAATATTTTATGCAAGAAAGTATGGGTTGATAACCAGCTGAAAAGTGTCACAGTTTTACCAGAAAGTTTATTTACAGAATGTATGGCAGAAATACATGATAACACATGGAGTGGAGGACATTTTGGCTTATTTAAAACTCTAAGAAAATTCAAGAATCGCTATTATATTCCGAATGCAGAAAAGAAAATAGAAAATTATATAAAATCTTGTACAAAGTGCCAGGAAAAGAATATTTTACACCAGAGGGCGCCACTGCAAAATGTGAAGATTCAAAACTTTGGTCATCGAGTAGCAATGGATGTGCTTGGCCCATTCTGCAAATCAAAGGACGGACATAGATATGTCATTGGGGCTATAGAATACATGAGCAAATTTGCCATTTGTAAAGCGGTACCTAGAGTCACAGCAGAGGTTATCGCACAGTTTCTTGTTGAGAACATATTCTGCACCTTCGGGGGCATCGAATCAATCATCACAGATCGAGGTACAGTCTTCACTTCAAAACTGGTGCAAAATACAGTAGAAGAATTTGGTGGTCGACTTCTACATACGACGGCATACCATCCACAGGCAAATGGCTTAATAGAAAGATTCTTCAAGACGTTGACAACAGCTATGTCAAAATGTATACCAGAAGATCAGAAGGACTGGTCGTCAGCACTGCCAAGAATTGTCTTCTCATACAATACTTCAGTTCAAGCATCTACAAGCGTCGCGCCATATCATATAGTTTTTGGAAGGGAGCCGTATTTTAATCAAGATTTGAAGCTAAGAATACATGAGGAAGAACATACTACGTTAAAGAAGAAAATGAACTACATACAAGACTTATCACAGAAAGCAATGAAAAATATTGAAAAGGCTCAGCGTTCACAAAAACTACAATATGACAAGAAGACAAAATCAGTTCAATATGAACCAGATGATTTGGTCATGATTTTAAAACCAAAAAGGTTGACTGGAAGAATTTTAAAACTTTGTAGATTATTTATAGGACCTTACAGGATAATCCACCGATTATCTTCATTGAATTATGTGGTACAAAAACTCACATCTAATGGTGGGGCCAAGAAAATGGTAATTCATATAAATAGATTAAAAAAATACTATAAACGATAATTTTAAATAATATAAACAGTTCTATATTTCTAGGGTGTAAATAATAAAACTATTATTTTTCAGCAATTTTTAATCGGCTTATTATTTTCGCGGCAACAGAAAAATTAAAGAGCAGCAAACTATTTGCAACAAAAATAATAACTTGGCAGCGATTAAATATTTTGGCAATCATTTATATTAAATGAGCTTTAAACTAAGGATATTTTAAAATTCAAATAATGGCAGCTACTTTAAGGTAGCAGAAATAATAAACAAGATTACTGAAATCATAGGTGAGGTACTATAATTAATGACTTGGCGACTAATATTAGCAGAAGGATAACAAACTTTATATTAGTGGCAACTACAGGTCTCCATCTAAAAAAGCATTTTGGGCTTTGATTTGCTGGCAGCTTAAATATTAAAATGGGTACTATATAAAAGTAATGGGGAGTTATTTTTTTAGTTTTCGAAACCATAATTTAATGAAAACGGCGATAAGCGTTTTTTAGGTAAAAATGTTTTGCCCATACAAAACACGCTTATTTTAGTCCGAATCTAGCTAAAACACGCTACGCTAAAATAAGCATTGCATTATCATAAGACTTGCCTCAGAACCGAAGCTGTCAACCCCGATTCCACGTGGTCTTGTCTGCCCTACCCCTAGAGTGTATATAAAAAGCCGGAGGCGCGGAGGGAGAGAGAGAGATTTATTTGTTGTATTTCGGGAAGTGCAGCCCTTCCGCCCTTGCGTGACAAAGCAAGGGCGGAAGGGCTGCACTTCCCGCAGCGCCGGAGCTAAGGCAGAGTCTAACACAATATCCAAAAAAATATTGTCGGTTTTAGGAGTCCATATCTCGGTAATTATTAAGTTTAGAAAAAAGTTGTCCATACAAAACACGTTTATTTTAACGTATTCTATACGATAGAATCATAAAAAATAGGTGTCAATATGACATCACACCTGACGAAAAATTGACCAAAATCAGAGCCACTAAATAAAAATATAACCCAAAATTTTTATTTATACATGCAATTTTCAACTTTGATTAAAGCTCTTAAATTGTCGCACAAAGTATTTATTTTATGACCTTGATTTATTTTATATGTAATCTCCATTGAACAATTAGAGTAGGACATTTTCAACTTTTTATCCGCTGTCATGTTTCCGCTTAATTAGTTAATTCAGTCGCCAAAACAATAACTCGATGCTAGTTTATATTGAAACAAAGCCGAAAATTGATTACTTAGCTGCTACTTTTTACTTTAATAGTCTCCGCAATTAGTCGCCGACTTATTATTTTTGCTATCCCCTTTAATTTTTTATAAATCCCTAAATTTGATTAATTTGTCGCCGCGTTAAATACATGCCTTTTTAATCCAGGCTGACTGTACTTGGATGCAATTATGTTTGTTGCATTTACAAATATCACTATTGTAATTATAATTTATTTTCTTAAGTTATTTACTACAGATGCATCAAATATTTATTTTGATTTTCTTAATTACTTGCACCATAAATTTATTGCACTTTAAGTTTATTGCACTTTCAATACCCTTTCTTATATTAATATTAACTTATTACTTTCACAGAATTCCAATAATTAATTATAACACTTTGGTTTCCAGCATTTTAAATTGGGCATATATGATAATAAGTTTTCTTTTGCATGTATTCTGCCACGGAGACCAAGGCTGTCCCAGCATCCTGGGATTTCAGCAGCTGGTCGCCTGGATGCTTCCCGCATCCCTCGACCACGCGGAGGCCAAGGCTGTCCCAGAACCCTGGGGTTTCAGCAGCAGGTCGCCTGGATGCTTCCCGCATCCCTGACCAGACAGTGGCAGGGGCTTGGCGTGTCGTGCCAAGAACTTCACTGCACCAGGCCGAAGCGAAGATTTCATTTTTAGCTACGGTCTTAATTATTAAATAAAATTTCTTTAACTTAGCTAGGCGTTAGGTAGGATTTTTAATAAAAAAAACTTTCGTGTTTCATTAATAATTAATTTCACGAATCGACAATGTCATAGCATTTGACATGTCAATATGACGTGTACTGCTGTGGTCTATGGTCGTGAAATTAATTATGAGGTTATGGTCTATCTTTACTATTGGTACAGATATTTGGATTAAATCGGAGATTTAATCCAGATATTTATTTTTTTATAATGGTACAGATTTCTGGGACATATATAATATGTTCCAGGATTCTAATATAAAGGTAATAATATATGGTTGTCACTATTGTCCTGTGTGGATGTTTGAGACAAGTGTCATAGACAATGTGTCAGGCATCTAATATAAGGGCAGTGACACACCGAGGTACAACTGTTTGGAGCATGCGACGTGTGTCATGTGTCATACTCCAGGCAGTTAAGGTGGGAACATTCGAGAGACGATTAAATCGGGTAATTTATTTAAGCCGGTTTTACACCAGGCGATTAAATTGTTGATATTGTATCGAATGGTCTATGCTTTAGTCTATTAAGTCGAATGACACTTGGGGTAGTCAAGTTGGTGCCTTGTCTTTTTAAGCGGGGTTTTTGTCAAGGCGAAGCCAGTGTCAGACAACATGTCGGAATACGTAATATGCCATAGGCTAGTGTTCGCACATGTCCTGACCCTGGTTATCTCTCAGCAAGAGACCAGCTGGGTATGAATGTATGGGAATCCCTGCATAGGTAGGGACCTCTTATGTGTTAGGCAGGAGTAGTTTTGTCTAGTGTCTCTATAGTAAGACGAATGTCCCTCGTCCACCCCGAGACGGCGGGAAATGTGAAGGTTGTGCTTCACTATCGGTTATGTTGGCCACCGACATAAAAATAAAGTAATTTTTATGTATTTGAATCGACGAGTGACATCCGTCATAAAAATAAAATGTATAGTTAGTTATAAACTGGCCTCCGGGCAATAAACATCTTAGACCTCTCTCTGCTCTTTTAATAAGCCCCATCTGACTGCACCCCCGTAGTCTCACAGTACCTTGGAGCTGAAGATGGCCGTGTAGGAACTCCTAAACGGCACAAGATAAACCCATGGTGTTTGGGCTCGTCTGATTGTTCTTGATGAGCAATTAACATTTGTTTAAGAAAGTACAGTCAATATAAAAACCGAGTCTCACAAAAACTTTTTTGACAAAAAAAACTCATTATAATTTCTGTCACAGTACTGGCTCACTATTTTTAAGTTTCGGAATTCTGCTAAAGCTGAATTGTTATTAGGACTATTGAACAGGTTTCTTTTGATTGAGGTCACAAATAGCAACACCCTGCAAGATTTTAACGCGACTAAATTCTAAAAATTGAGTTTATTGCGATTCATGTTGTACATAAAAGATCTTAAATACTAGCACAATACTAGGTAGGCTCAAAACATGAGCCCTGTCGGGCACAGCAATATCTTACAACTAAAATGGAATATCAATTACAAACATTATGTCAATTACAAACTTGATTATTATTAAGATTTATACAAAAAAATAAAAAATAAAAATTAAGATGATGTGATAATAATAATTGAATACACTTAATAACAACAATATTTGAATTTTAATTCATTAAATAAATTAGTCTTATGTGTCAGCATTTTCTATGTCAATTTCATTTTCATCAAGGAATTCTTGGACAGTATAGTAAGCCTTGTGTGTTAAGAGCTTTTAAGATTTTTCTTAAATTGGTTTAAGTTATTAAGATCCTTGATTGTCTTAGGGATTTTATTATATATTTGGATGCACGTGCCAAGAGAATTAGAGTGAACCATTTTCATTTTTGAGTCAGGTAGAGCCAGTCTATTTCTGGGTCGCAAGTTAGGCGCGTGTGAGTATTGTGGGAAAAGTTCGGAGTTATTTTTTACAAAAATACCTACTTGCAGAATATATATAGATGTCAGGGTTAGGATACTATGTTTGATGAAATATGGTTTGCAACTTATCATGTCATCTATATTTACTAATATTCTTATGCAGCGTTTTTGGAGTTTGAATAGGTGTGCGACGTCTGTACTGTTTCCCCATAGTACTATACCGTATTGGAGCCAGGCGTGGGCGTAAGCGTTGTAGGCACAAATAGCGGTTTTCAGGTCGGTACATTTTTTTAATTCGTTTAAGGCGTAAGTAAATCTACTTAATTTTATTGATATTTGATTTATATGTTCTTTCCAATTTATTTTGCAGTCAATGTGTATTCCTAAAAGTGAAAAAGTATTTACGCATTCTAATTTTATGTCATCAAAGCTATAATTTACATTCATACTACGTTTTTGGTGAGGTCTAAACTCTATGAGTTTCGTTTTAGCAAAATTAATTTCAAGATTATGTTCATTTAACCATGTTACTATATTTAATATCGTATCATGGAGGTGTTTTTCTAAATTTGAATCATCTTTGCAAGGGATCACTAAAGATATGTCATCCGCAAATAGGGTGCATGGGCAATCTATTATATTGGGCAAGTCATTAATGTAAAGTAGAAATAGAGTACATCCGAGAACGCTGCCTTGAGGTATTGATTGTGTGACTTTGGTTGTCTGTGATTGGATGGTATGTATAAGGCCTGTTATATAATTATGATGTGACTAAATGACACGTAAGCTTTAGCAAAAGTACTCTTGCCTAAGTGAATAACAGCTTTTTAGGATTTTGTAGTTTGTGTCATTCTGTCCACAGCTTAGCTCAGAGACATAGTGGTTGAATACATTAAAAAAAAAATTGTGTACCTTACCTACACGTAACAAAAGTGGGGTATCTCAAAACTAAGTCAAGTTACCTAGCACCAACTGCAATTTTTATGGAGCTAAGTAAGCCACCCGTACCTACCTTTTTTTTATAACGGCACATCATAGTGGCTTCTATTTGGATCCTGTAGAATAGTCTGACTTTAACGATATTTTCCCAGAATGTTGCTTAAGGCTATTGAAATCAAAATATATCCTAACTTCAATCTTAGAGAAGAAGGCATTCATTACCACTGGTTTGGGATCCTGTTGTTATCTACATATAGTCAAGGATCAAGCTCGACGAAAGATTGGAAACCCTGGACCTTAAACGGTGTAAAACAAAAATAGTGTCAAAAGAAGAAAATTCCGGGACGAAACTTCTGTTTGTTTAAAAAATATAAAATAAAAATAAAATTAAAAATTTAAAAAACCCCCGACATGACAACCAATAAAAAGAAAGAAATAAAATCTACGAAATGTACCTATACAATGAACAGTAGAAAAAGAATCCAAGCTTCGTTGCGTCGGGGGACCGCTAAGTAAATGAAATGCAATGTACTGAAAATCGTAAAGTGGGAAGCCCAAATGCATACCTACTTGCAATTTTGCGTTGAAATAGTACATTACATCAGAGGCCGGGAAAATGAGGATTTCCGGCCAAGTAGGATAGTGATACGAGGCCGGGAATCCGTTTTCACGACGAGGCATGTATAGTGCTTTTCTCAAACATACAATGAAATAAAAAAAATATACTTCAAAGAATAACACTTAATATTGTTTGTCCGATATTTTCCGAATTTGACCGAATTTTAAAAATCCGATTTCAGATTCTGACTCAAGAGCCTCAAAAACCCCCGGATACCGAATTTCAGCCTCCAAGGACCAATTTGAAATTTTCTCCATACAAATCGGTTTTTTTTTCGATATTTTCCGAATTTGACCGAATTTTCGGACAAGATTTCAGATTCATATTTTTGAGCCCCGAGAGCCCCCCGATACCGAGTTTTAGCCGCCTAGCACCAATTCGAAATTTTGAAAAAAAAAAGTCGCCATCTTGATTTTTTTTTCCACAAGTGTCTAACAACCAACCGTTAAAAACAAAACCTGCTTTTTGTCAAACCAGCCAGCTGTGTGAATGACCTTGTTGTTGAAACCAAAAAAAAGTTACTTTGCAGGCCTAGGCCTGAAAAGCAGTATGAAATCCCTTTACAGTCCTCTCGAGTTGTTGCGCCCAAAAAGCGATACTTTTTACCGAGCCTATTTTAAGGAACGTAAAGACAATATTTCATTGGATGTTTGAGAAAAATATATTTCATTTCATTTAGGTACTTAGCGGTCCCCCGAACGCAACGAAGCTTGGATTCTTTTTCTACTGTTCATTGTATAGGCACATTTCGTAGATTTTATTTCTTTCTTTTTATTGGTTGTCATGTCGGGGGTTTTTTAAATTTTTAATTTTATGACGTCACATGCCTGTATCATCATAGAAGCTTCATACTAACAGATCGTTTTTGACATTTCATAAAGGGTAGCTGATTTGAGCTGTCATCAAATACCGTATTATGCGCAATTCGTACACGTAATTTTCTTATAATAAATTTTATTTTCAAATCCTATAACCATCTTTAAATGGTTATAGGATTTTTTTTAGCTATTCCTGTACCAAAATTGATTACAATGCCATTTCGGCGTGATGAGAGGACAATAGTTATTTGTTATGCAAGGCTGCAAAGTTGTTATTTGGCGCGAGTGTTGAAATTGAAAGCTGAGCGGGCGAAGGAATGTAAGATTGAACCATGAGCGAAGCGAATGGTTCAAAGATAGATTCCTGAGCGTAGCGAGGCTTTCAAGACACGAGAAGCTAAATAATTTTGCAGCCATGTGGAACACACAACTTTTCACCTCACTACAGCGAGGAAAATGCAAGATTCAATAAGAGATAAAAATATAAGATAAAAATATCCTATTTTATTTTACCTTCTATTTAACACATCAAATTTAAAACATAACACACTTAAATCCAAACCAAATAAATACGAGAGAAGCACACATATTAAAAATCAAAAGTAATATGGCCGTAATTTGTATTATCGTCATGTATATTTTATCGTTGAGTTTTTCTTAAGCACTGTTATATTATATTTGTATTTGAAACTATGTAGCAATGGCATTCTGGGAAGGATTAGTTGACCACTCGGAAGTATTTTCCATAACACTTGCTTTGGAAGTTATTGGACGATGGGATCCGAACAAGATTATTTATTTGGGCTTTATCTTATTTAAAAACGCCAATAGTTTCGGTAAATTACTTATTATCTCCAAATATTTATAACAAATCCTTTTTCGTTTTAATGCAGGCTTTTAGCATTCAATAAAGACTCAAAATTGGGCTTAACTTTCTTGTTTTCCATATTCCATACAGTAAGACAACAGTATGTATTCTCCACAGAACAAATTTACGTGAATTGTGAAAACTTCCAACTTTTTAATTATATATGTCGGAGAGTCGAATCCGGCACCCGAACTACCCCGAACGCAAGCGTGACGTCACAGCCAGTCAGGCTTGGGCGCGGCCGTCGGTGCGCACGGGAAGTCTGCTTGAAGAGCTCGTAGCGAGCGGACGTGTCTGTTCGGTCGTACCTTTGTGTGATTATTCTCTGTCGATTACTGTAAACGTCTTTAATCATCCAATAAAAGTGATCAAGTGATTTCTAGTTCTCGTGTTATTGCTTGAGGCAACCTATAATGACGGATCCTGAAGCACGTGATCGCCCACTCAGTCCTATTATCAACTCCTATTCGACATCAGAAGTTGGGATAGTACCTACGCCTACGGGCCACTGAGCAAAAAGATGGAACACGAAGCGATGGAATGAAATAGCCAAAATACGTGGCTACCCTTCCACATACAACGAACCTGACATCCCTAAATCAAGGAACACACAAAACCGTATGAAAACAAATGAAGATTGCACTGTTTAAATGGTTTTCATTGCAAGAGAAACGGACATGAAAAATTCGATTGTTTACTTCGTATAAAAGATAAATCATCGGGGCTACAACTTACAACCTCGGCGACAAAAGCCAGCAGTTAACTAACAGCAAACCACACCTAAGTTCATTGTTTGCTTCAATAACAGCGGGACACATCGTCAGTCGTTGCACCAGTGGAAGTGACCCAGAGGCGACAGTCAACAACGAGCGACGCGTGGACGTAGGCACCATGGCCCCACCGATAGATTTTAAAATCACAGGTCAGTCGTTAACTTGTCACTACGATTCCGAAATAGTGTTCACTAAAAGAAAGTGTAGCTAGATGCTAGGGTAGACTTGATTACACTTATTCAGTTTAGTGGGTATTAGTCAAAAAAAGTATTACCGGTACCCTCCAAGTAAAAGTTGATTATTGCGTGCTAGAAATTAATAATCATTTCAAAGAAAGTTTATTGCACGTTTTTGTAACGTTTGTTTTCGTATTGATGTAATGACCGGACGCGTAATTTCGCTAGAGAGATTTAGTGTCGATTAATATGTCCACTACACAGTTTACCATTATTGAGGTTTAAGATGTAAAAATTGCGCTATGAGAGTGCATCAATCATACACAATACTTACTAGTAGGGGCGGCTGCGTTAATAATCTACTTTCTGTTCATGATTATCCAATCGTTCTGTATTGAATTTCTGAATTGAATTTGTTGACGTCTTGAATAGTTTCTTACCATGTGTTGGGTACTTTAGCTGGCGTATAGTTTAACGCCTATAACTTCCGTAAGAACTGGTGAGCTTGAGATTCGTTTAAACGATCCTAATGATACTTTAAATTGTGGTGATTGCTATAGCCTTCAATAAATAAACTCGACACTAATAGCATTAGGAAAATATTAGGACACAAGAATTTGAAATTGAAGTTTGATTTTTATCATTAATGTTTCATAATCGGTAAGGCTTGGTAATCCAAAAGTTATCATACAAAGTAAAATTTGTTATTAAAGTGTGAAACGGGTGTGAGTCTATTTGTGTTAAATGATCACGAATTGTTGTACTTTTTAGTTTTATTGAAACACACACAGCACTTTAGTTCAAACAATGAGGAAACAGTCTAACTGGTGTCTTACACATGGGTTCACTCTTAAACTCTAATTACTATTAGATTGACATGCAACAGAAACTCAATAACAATCATTCTCCGCCATCACGAATTCGCACACTGGCCGGCGCGCCAATCGGCGCGGGCGGCTGGGAGAGTAACTCCCTTCATCGGACACAGATGGCGCCACAAGTAGGGTGCGGGCACTAGTAGGGTCCCGCGTATCAAGTGCAAATAATGATTTGATTTAAATCTTTTCTTGTATCTACGTCGTAGATTATTTGTTCACATTAACGAATCATAGTTTCAGTGTACCTAACTTTGGTAGATTGATTTGAATTTCCTTGTTTTCGTTGGATTGACCGAGCTTCGGATACTGTGCTTGAAGTTTTTGTTTCAGGAAAAGATACGCGACCTCAGCAGCTAACAGTGAAGCCATGAGTCGTCTGCTTCAGCTGCCGCGGTACATCACGCAAGGAACTGCGCGAAGGCGAGCGACGGGGCGCCTTCATTCACCGCGAAGAGGGTTGACGTGTGACGTCACTACACAATATGAGGCAATCTGGTGAGGAGTTCTTATTTTGTTATACTTCGGTTGCCGAGTGATCGCTTATGGATTAGTTGATGTTCAATAAGTTCCATGGCAAGCGATTGATTCAGTGACTATGTATGATATGTATCAGTGTCATAAATCGAGTTACTGAAGCGAGCTTATTTGAACTTTTTACATGTAGAAAATTTAAAGACCCTTAGTTTTGTGAACACTCTATGATGAAGAAACTAGTGTATATCAAACCGTCTAATGTGAAAGAATGCGCGGTTCAGAATATTGAGAGGAAGTATATGCACCAAACCCGTTTTGACAAAAACATAGTTGTTAAATTTAACTTCATAACATGCGCGTACCTGGACGATGGGTTGAGGAAAATGCCAGGGAGCTATGTACCATTTAAAGTAGATGAACATTGATAGTAAAGAGTAGCATCAAGGCTTTGGAATCCAGCGTATCACTGTTTGGTGCACCTACTCGTGTGATGGCTGAGCAGGGTAGGTGTTTCACCTGCAAAGAGTTTGCCATCTGCCAGCTATTGTGAAAGTCATAATCATAACATTCAGTTAAATCTAATTGTAACAAGAGGGTGATGAGAAGACAAGGTGATGAGTGCTCTGAAGTGTATAATGTTGACTGCGGTAGAGTCAAGTAGGGATTGCTCGTGGCAAGATGCCCTTGGTTAGGTACAATAGGCAATTAATTCAACTATCAATCGGGTAATAAAAGCTAGCTCACTGAATCTAATGATTGGAAAGGTGGCTAGGCCTTTCAGGCTAATGACAGTTACTGATAATGACGTTAATGAGGTTGAACTTGATGTAATAAGGGAACGTGCAGCAGAGAACATACAACGATCTGCTTTGTATTATAAGGCTAGGTTTGACAAGAGTAAAGCTGCTGTTAATGGTTGGTTGGTGTAGGTGACTATGTTCGTTAAGAAAACGAGGAAAGAAACCAAACCAAATTGGATCCTAAGTTAAAGGTCCATTTAAGATTATAGAAGTTTTGGAAAACGATAGGTGTCGGCTAAAATCCTTGAATTCTAAAAGAACATACACGTAACCACACGACAGAGTAGGGAAAGTACCGGATCATGAGGTTCCTGTCAAATTAGATGATTCGTAATTGATTAATGTGCATCCAGTAAGAGTCGCAGTAACGTTTAAACCCCACGTGGCGTTGTAGCGCCTTTGAGCAATTCTATCAGCGTTGATGCGCTTTGTACTTAAACTGGCGTTGTGGCGCCTTAGAATTATTAACTTTGATGCGCTCTATTCTGGAACAGGCGTTGAGATTTAGTTCTTGTAGTCCCTACTGACAAGATGAGCCGTTGGTGCGGCGGCATGTTCACTATCGTTACGTTGGTGCGTTAGCGAGACGATTCGTTGGTGCGATAACATGCTTTCATGGTTACCCTCTTCTTCGTTGGTGCGAAGATGAGATGAGCCGTTGTTGCGGCGGCATGTTCACTGTCGTTACGATGGTGCGTTAGCGAGACGAGTCGTTGGTGCGACAACATGCTTTCATGGTTACCCTCTTCTTCGTTGGTGCGAAGATGAGATGAGCCGTTGTTGCGGCGGCATGTTCACTATCGTTACGTTGGTGCGTTAGCGAGATGAGTCGTTGGTGCGACAAAATGCTTTCATGGTTACCCCCCTCTTCGTTGGTGCGAAGATGCGATGAGTCGTTGGTGCGGCTCTATTTGGTGTTGATTAAATTGAATTGAAATAATTCGTTGTGGAAATTGTAATGATGTGTATGGCTTTCTTGTTTTCCAATTGAAATAAAGATCAAGTGTAATTATTTTGAGGCGCGAGTTTCAATACACATTGTCGCAAGTTCTTGAGTGTGCAGTCAGAATAAAAAATACTGCGTTGTTATTGTCTTTACAGGCAATCCACACGAGGACGTGTGATACATCAGAGATGGCCGTGTCGGAGAGTCGAATATGGCACCCGAACTACCCCGAACGCAAGCGTGACGTCACAGCCAGTCAAGCTTGGGCGCGGCCGTTGGTGCGCACGGGCAGTCTGCTTGAAGAGCTCGTAGCGAGCGGACGTGTCTGTTCGGTCGTACCTTTGTGTGATTATTCTCTGTCGATTACTGTAAACGTCTTTAATCATCCAATAAAAGTGATCAAGTGATTTCTAGTTCTCGTATTATTGCTTGAGGCAACCTATAATGACGGATCCTGAAGCAAGTGATCGCCCACTCAGTCCTATTATTAACTCCTATTCGACATATTTTTTTTTTTGGGTGCGTTCAGGAATCACACTTTTATGTTCCAACTTTTATAACAAATAAGTATTAAAATTTGTGTTGTATTTAATACATTTACTAGTCAAAATATGTAAATGAAACTGAAATACTTACTATTAATATATAGGTATATAAACATATTCAACATAAAATAAAGTGTAGAGAAAAATAAAAACTTAAAAATCTGTAACCACAAACTACGTTTCTGGACGTGATATTGTACATGTATTTTTTTTTTAAAGAAGTATTCAAACTTATATATGATTTTAGCCGGCCTGAACAGGTCGCCCTTTATAAGCGTGCGTTGATTGGTTATTCGAAGATTTATCGACTGATAAAATCAGTCACGCGTTGAAGGAGTCTTAAATATAAAAAAGTTACATGCACCACAGAGAATCAAAATCATCGTGTTCGAAATTCAAATGACTTTTGCACGCTAGCGGATAAAATAGACTTTTGCACGCAGATTTCGCCCTATAAACGGAGGTTTTCCGAGCGAGTGAGGTGAAAAGGAAATTAAGCCCAACAGTTGGCGCCAGACCGGCATGGCGCCGCGCACCCATACAAAACAAATGATGATCCTACAATACAATACAACAATACTTTATTGCACACCATTAAAAGTTTACAAAAGGAAACAAGACGATAGTTATTTGTTATGCAAGGTTGCAAAGTTGTTATTTGGCGCGAGTGTTGAAATTGAAAGCTGAGCGTAGCGAGGCTTTCAAGACACGAGAAGCTAAATAATTTTGCAGCCATGCGGAACACACAACTTTTCACCTCACTACAGCGAGGAAAATGCAAGATTCAAGAAAAACTATTAAAACAAAAATAATCATATTTAATTTTGCCTTCTATTCACATCACATCAAATTGAAAAACATAAACACACTCAAATCCAAACCAAATAAATACGAGAGAAGCACACATATTAAAAATTAAAAGTAATATGGCCGTAATTTGTATTATTGTCGTGTATATTTTATCGTTGAGTTTTTCTTAAGCACTGTTATATTATATTTGTATTTGAAACTACTTGACACATTCGTTGTGAATGTGGGAGAATGGCATTCTGGGAAGGATTAGTTGGCCACTCGGAAGTATTTTCCATAACTTCCGTAGCTTTGGAAGTTATTGGACGATGAGATCCGAACAAGATTATTTCGGCTTTATCTTCTTTAAAACGCCAATATTTAGTTTCGGTAAATTACTTATCGTCTCCAAACATTTATAACAAATCGTTTTTCGTTTTAATGCAGGCTTTTAGCATTGAATAAATACTCCAAATTGGGCTTAACTTTCTTGTTTTAGATATTTCTATAAAGTAAGACAACAGTATGTATTCTCCACAGAACAAATTTACGTTGTTTACATGAATTGTGAAAAATTCCAACTTTTTAATTATTTTTTTTCGGGTGCGTTCAGAAATTACACTCTTATGTTCCAACTTTTACAACAAATAAATATAAAAATTTGTGTTGTATTTAATATATTTACTATTCAAAATATTTAAATGAAACTGAAATACTTACTATTAATATATATAAACATATTCAACATAAAATAAAGTGTAGGAAAAATAAAAACTTAAAAATCTGTAACCACGAACCAGGTTTCTGGACGTGATATTGTAGGTGTATTTTTTTAAAAAGAAGTAATTTTAAGGTACATATGATTTTAGCCGGCCTGACCAGATCGCCCTTTATTAGCGTGCGTTGTTTGGTTATTCGAAGATTTATCGACTGATGAAATCAGTCACGCGTTGAAGGAGTCTTAAATATAAAAAAGTTACATGCACCACAGAGAATCAAAATCGTCGTGTTCGAAATTCAAATGACTTTTGCACGCTAGCGGATAAAATAGACTTTTGCACGCAGATTTCGCCCTATAAACGGAGGTTTTCCGAGCGAGTGAGGTGAAAATACAATTTATAAATAACGGTAGACAACAGGCGGTCTTATCGCTAAAGACCGTCTTCCAGACAACCTTTGGGTAGTGAAATTGATGAAACATTTAGCTTAACACAGATCCTACATCACGCTATAAAGATTTATCCTGAAACCATGACCCCTCTCCATAGAAAACAGATTTTCTAGAATCTAGAATTGCATAATGCTATAGAAAAGAGCGGACTCTAAAATTCAATACTAAAAAAACCGTCTTTATGACTGGACTAAAATATCCAATGCTATAGCCGGCAATTAGGCAAATTTCCATCACCAGGCACCCTTTTTCCGTTTGCGAATACATTTGGGGGCTTTTAACGCCCGCTATGAATTGAAATGGTTTTGTTCAGAATTAACTGCATTTTTTTTAAAGCCCTTTCGACTGTTTGGCTATACCTATTTGTCATTTAAACCAGTTATTGAGAAAAAGTATTTTTAAACTAAAATATTTTTATTTTACAATGTGCCCATTAGGAGTGCTTAATTCTCCAATTGAAAATTACGACACAGCTGTCCATTATGTTTTCCTTTCGTTTTTTAGGGTTCCGTAGTCAACTAGGAACCCTTATAGTTTCGCCATGTCCGTCTGTCCGTCTGTCTGTCTGTCTGTCCGTCCGCGGCTTAGCTCCGTGATCATTAGTACTATAAAGCTGACATTTGGTATGAGTATGTGTATAAAACGTGTGTAAAATAAAAACTAAAATAAAAACTTTTTTTCGTTCCAACACTAGTGTGTGGAGTGTCGTTGAATTAGGTCTTTTAAAAAGAATAGGGGTCTGTGAACATTATTTTTTAATAAATTCAACAGTTTAGTAAATATTCGCTCCGAAAATAAAAATAAATGTGCCCCCCCCCCCCCCCTCTAACTTTTCAACCACGGGTCAAAAAATTATGGAAAAATTCATGAAAATGAGGCCTTATAAGTACCTTCAATGAGAACTATATTGAACAAAATCGGTCGAGCCGTTTTTGACTTATCGCAAATATTCATAATTTTTTTTAAAATGACGTAAGTGCCGCGCGGTCTCCTTATACTTCGAACGTTAGACATATTAGTTAAGTGTCATACTGTATTAAAACATTTCGCTTAATCTGGTGCATATAATCGATAACTTCCAGAAGGTAATAAGTAATTACTGATACTTTGGCGTTTACGACCTTTTTATAGAGCTTGATATCTTTCTCGCAATTTAAATCTTTCTCATAATTTTCGTCTATTGTGAAGGATGGGAAAATACGGCACCCTAAACTGAGCGTGGCCCGACATGCTCTTGGCCGGTTTTTCTTTTCATAGGTAGGTTTTTGTTGCGTTGAATTATATCGGGTCCTTGCGGTCCAAATCCTACTTTGATCATAAGTCAGGCTAAATTAAATTTGGCAGAGATTTCACTTAGTTTCTAGTCAGTAATTTTGTGGGTCATCATCATCATCATCATGATCAGCCAAAAGACGTTCACTGCTGGACATAGGCCCCCCCAGAGAACGCCACCATGACCGGTCCTGCGGACTCCAGCGACCTTCACCAGGTCATCAGTCTACCGTGTCCACTCCGTCTGCATCCGTCTACCCACCCTGCGTCGTCCGGCGCGTGGTCGCCACTCAAGAGTTGCCCCAGCGGCTGTCGGTTCTACGAGCGATGTGCCCTGCCCATCGTCACTTAAGTTTTGCTATCCTTCGGGCTATGTCGGTTACGCTGGTTCTTCTATTCTTATTTTGTGAGTATCAGTATTTAAATTGCCGAAAAAGAAAACAGTGTAAGTAGCTATAGATAATCAGGACACAATATAACAGCTCCAATCTAGGATAACAAAACAACACGATCTGTTGAACTCCGTATTAAAATGAGTAGAACGAAGCTTGTATATTACTGTGTTTATTAAATTAAGTGTACGTAATTGAGTGTACGTACTTGCGTAGTTTATATAAACGTGTCAGCTTAGGGCCTTAAAACACTTATTGTTTATTTATAAACATAGGTACATATGTTAGCATACGCTTTAAAACACTTTTGGTTATGCCTTATACAGAATACGGGACATACAACGCATTTTTGCCTTAAAACATGTTTGATTATTAAGCAAGAAAGATAATTTCATGACAAATAGCTATCGACCCTGCAAACCCAAACGTGCTATTTTTAAGCATAGAATTTTGGAATCTAAATTATGTAACTTATCTGATCTAAGCTCTCCGTTTGGTGGTACTGATCTTCCAAATCTTTACACCGGGTCGCCGTCTCGCCGGGCCGATCATCACGTCGGGGTCACCAAATGTTGAACTCCGTATTAAAATGAGTAGAACGAAGCTTGAATATTACTGTGTTTATTAAATTATTTTACAAATGTATTGGAATTCATATAAAATACGTAACAGAACAAATAAAAATCTTTATGATAATTTCTTAGTCTTCTTCTCGTGTCAAAATCATAATTCTTGAATAAAAATACATAGACGTCACACGTTCAAGCCAGTAAGCTAAGAGGCCGCAACACGATCAATTATGTTTTATTCTTTATTACCCTACTAATTCTTAATCTTTTTATGAAGTAGGCACATATTACTTAAGAAAATAACAAAAAAAGAACCGACTTAAAAAAAACTGATAAGCTAAAAATAACCCATTCATATACAGATTACATTTGAATCACCTTTTGAACTGCGGGTTGAACTGTGAGAACCTCTTTTTTTATGTCGGATAAAATACTAAAACCAAATACTTTTCTGAAAACCGCATCAAAATCGGTTAACCAAACGCGAGATAATCGCGGACAAACTTACATTCATATATACTTACAGGTCAAACTGACAACCTCCTTTTTTTTGAACTCGGTTAAAAAGTTAAATATTGTATCCCACTGGGAACAATAAATCTTCTCTGTCATATCCAGTCTCTTTTTTAGGGTTCCGTAGTCAACTAGGAACCCTTATAGTTTCGCCATGTCCGTCTGTCCATCTGTCCGTCCGTCTGCGGCTTAGCTCCGTGACCATTAGTACTAGAAAGCTGAAATTTGGTATGAGTATGTGTATGTATGACGTCGACATAACGGTAAAATTAAAACTAAAAAAAAACTTGTTTTCGGGTATCTCTCGAACTCGACACTAGTGTTTTGGGTGTCGTTGAATAGGTATTTTAAAGAACCGGCCAAGAGCATGTCGGGCCACGCTCAGTGTAGGGTTCCGTAGTTGCCCATCCTTCACAATAGATGGGCTTAAATTAGGTACGAGAAAGATTTCAAGCTCTATAAAAAAGATCGTAAACGCCAAAGTAACTGTAAATACTTATTACCTTTTGGAAGTTATCGATTATACGCGCCATATTGAGCGGAATCTTTTAATGCAGTATGGCAGTTAACTAATATGTGTAACGTTCGAAGTTTAATGACACCGCGCGGCACTTACGTCATTTTAAAGAAAATTATGAAATTTTACGATAACTCGAAAACGGCGCAACCGAATTTATTCAAAATAGTTTTCATTGATAGTACTTTTAAGGCCTCATTTTCCTGAACCCTACACTGAGCGTGGCCCAACATGCTCTTGGCCGGTTTTTTTATAAAAGCGTGTTACACTTAAACCTACATCCTGTTTTCAACTGATTTCAAAAAGGACGAGTACTACTCGCTTGTATTTTTATTATTTTTTTCTCAAAATGTCTAACACGTCAATAACTGAAGTAAGTTTTAATTAATTACTATTCTTTACAATTGACAAACAGACATTTATGTATAGTATTTGAGATTGAAATTGATCAAAATAGTACCGTTACTGCCGAAAACTGATGTAATTTTAGCGATTTCGGATTGAATCGCTTTGAACACTTGCGGTTTCCGCGGTACCGCTAATACGATCAATTGGGCAATTTGCTTCAGTAATATGTCAGCACAGTGAATTATGATTTTGATTCAAATACGGGGGGGGGGGGGGGGGATACTGTAACAGGAGCAAAAAAATGAAACATAGATTTTACTCGTCAAACTGAACATTTGTTCAAAAACCTTTTTTATAAATACTGTTTTCATTCGTTCATTATCTCGTACGCCGTGCAGCATTGACATCGCTTTAGCATTGACATGGCTGCCACTTTATTAAATATAAAATGTTTCGCAATACATTGCTTCTTTGAATAGACTTTGTTTTACAAGTTTACATTATAAATGAGTTATGTTTAAAAGTTGTTTAATAAATGTTGTTCAGTTTGAGGGGTAGAATCCATGTTTTAATTTATTGCTCCTGTTACAGGACCCACCTGACATATACTCGTAACAAGCTGTATCGTTATAACATAGATGATTGCTTCTTACACTTAATTGGTTAATATATAAGTCTCTACGTGTAATTTCTTATAGTGGGCGGCGTTTCCGAGATATAATACTGCAGTTGATGATCGGAAGGTTTTCTTTGGGAGGGTGAACCTTCTGAACCCTAACGGCTTGGCCACATCACCACGGCACGGCGCCGTCACCGTGAAACAGCACGGCGTCGTGGATTTATACGGTGTCAGCGCTTATACATAAAACCACCGTAAAAATCCACGACGCCGCGCCATTTCACGGTGGCGGCGCCGTGCCGTGGTGATGTGGCCAGGCCCTAAGAACATTTTAAGAAGGCGAGCCATTTTGAATTTTAGTGCAAAACTAATTATGACGCCATCTATTTTTTATATGGGATTTTGAATTCCGAATTCCATCATGTGGATCTGATGAGAGGGCTTCATAAGCTGACTCCAAATACATTAAATTAATGCATTCATGTAACTTTCGCTACGATGCATTTTATAGAAGCCATGACACGGACCATGAACCAGAAACCGAAAACAGTTCTAAAATGTCTAGGTTTTGTATCTGCCAAAAGTTGTCCCAAGGTATTTCGTGTTACCATTTCTGAATATTTACTAGCATCAATAATAACAAAAAAAAATTAAATAAATAAAATCTACAACACCATCTTTTGCAACGTACCCAAGGTTCAAGCCTGCAATGGGGTACAAGGCAAATGGGTAGTGTGCGCCCTAGAATCGATGTTATTGTGAAACTTAGGCGGTATAATACGCTAACTATAAGCTCTGCGTGTGGTTGTAGGGTTGCTACGCATGTTTAAAATTTTTATTTTTGTCTACTTGCGATAAGTTTACAATTTTTGTGTTTTTTTTTTACTTTCATTAACGTTTGCCTTTCATGACGATGTGCCGACTAGTGGCGTCACGGCATAATATTTACTTGGACGTAATACAATGAACTGATCCTATTGGGAAACTGATGAATGATTAACACCAACTATATTTAAACGATTTGGATAAAAAAAAAATCTGTAATGCCTATAATATATAGCTGTGATTTCGCCAAATTGATGTTACGGAAAAGCTCCATTGAAAAAGCTGCTTGTATCTTTGAATGAAAGACGGGTTTATAATGAAATTGAATTATTTTTAAGCAAAGAATTACGAAGATTTGGGTAATTAGGCCATTAAAAACTGCGTATACACACGAAATCGCGAGCGTCGCAAGCGGCGCCGAATAGCTCGATTACACCGCATTCCGAACTGACACATTTAATAGAGACTGATCGTTGTCTCATACACAGCCAATGTCAGCGGTTTCAGTATCATAACTGTGTTTTTTTTTGTTCTATTTTAATAATTAGGTAGTATTAGTAGTTAGTAGTTTATTATGAGTTGTACTGTACTAAAAGTAAGAGCATAAATAATTATTTTATTAAAATGAGACTTTTTTCTACCGATCTCATAATTTTTCAAATCATTGATAAGTAGATTAAACATATTGTCTTTTTTACCGTTTGATAAATTTCGGATATCAAATTACTCCAGGAAAAGACTTGTCACTAAAAGGTGCAAGGATCACGTTCAGCTTAAAATCCTAAGTGGGCCACCCAAGGTACTTCGTATGGCATCCGCATATGGCAAATCGTTAGTAGCTAGTACGTAATAATAATTCACCTTACGGCTGAAAGAAATTTGCAGGGATTCCTATAAAAAGGCTCGCTGTTCTCAATATCATACACGTATATATTAACTATACTGTGCTGGGTGTATCCTTTCGAATCGCCGCAACACTTCAATTGACCAACAGAAACACCATAACGTTGTGTGGACGTGGCAGTGAGTGCATCGTTTTGAACATGACACGGATTCATTTACTGCTCTTGTTATATATACTGTGTTTAGTGCGAACGACCAAAAACTACTTCCAACTGATGTGATGGATGGATATTGTTTTATAGACGTTTGTGTCATCGAGCTTTATAAACACACAAAAACTAACAAAACTGGAGTCAGAGTATTGAAACGGTTTGTTTACTGGAATATAGCGGGTTTGCTCGAAAAAACTATCAACGTTAGCTTTTTTCAATATGGCATTTGACGTGATTAGTAAAGATAAATGCGAGCTAGTTAAGGGTGCATTTTCCTGTATAAAAAATTACACTGTTGCGCGAATTTCTTTACACAAAACTAGAAACTTAATTTCTTACAAAAAAATTTAGACTTGCGAAACAGAATGCAGTGAAATGCGTTATCAGTTGGAGTTCTTGATTCTTTTGTTGTTTAGTTACGAACTTCCAGGGCCGAACTTAGATATTTGTAATTACATACGATTTCAATTTACGTTTAAAGACATAGTAGCTTTGGCAATCCCTTATAGATTTTGGCAGTTGACAATGTTTTTTTTTTTGGTTACATTTCCGATTTACCCACATTTAGTTTACATTAGCCGCGCAAAATATCTCATATTACCTTACTTAAAATATGTGTATCGGTATGGTTTTGTATTAAAATATTCATCTATAAATTGTCTGTGTAAATTATAAGTCGCCTAGATAGTAGATAGATATTAATAGTATGCTTTAAGTGTTTAATTTCTACATATGTGGCGTCATATTATGATGTAAGTAATTTGTCTTGTTTTTAGTGTTCGTGATGCTCACTTTTACACTATTATACTGTAATTTCTCATTAAGTGAAATGTTAAATTTCTTTTGAGAAAATAAAGTTCGTTAAACCCAAAATTTTATTTTTTATTTTTAGTAAGCGATAAATAATGTTTTCACCTCACTCGCTCGGAAAAGCTCCGTTTATAGGGCGAAATCTGCGTGCAAAAGTCTATTTTATCCGCTAGCGTGCAAAAGTCAATTGAATTTCGAACACGACGATTTTGATTCTCTGTGGTGCATGTAACTTTTTTATATTTAAGACTCCTTCAACGCGTGACTGATTTCATTAGTCGATAAATCTTCGAATAACCAATCAACGCACGCTAATAAAGGGCGATCTAGTCAGGCCGGCTAAAATCATATATACGTTTGAATACTTCTTTTTTAAAAAAATATACCTACAATATCACGTCCAGTAACCTGGGGGGGTATTCGACCAATTTTAGAGATATAATGGAGATCTCTCATTTTCATCGCCATCCGTCACTTTTGACGTGTGCCTACTTGACAAGTGGCGATATCCCTAGAATATCGCAACTTCGTCAATTCGGATGCGCTAAATTTTCGTTTTCTTTGTATGTGACGGCATAAATAATAGGCGCATAGTTTAAATTGACCGCGTAGTGCATGAAATTAGTCCGTTACGTTTCATTCAAAACAGAAATTCATATGCATGAATAACATTTTTGACAATCATTATCGCCTTCGTATTTCCAAAATTGAGATGAGATATGTCAATTTAAAGCTCATCGCATTTTAATGACAGTTCAACGGCGATATAACAGTTATCTAATAGAGATGTGACGTTTGGCGTTCACTCAAATGTCAGTCTCGAATTGGGCCCCTGGTTTGTGGTTACAGATTTTTAAGTTTTTATTTTTTCTTCACTTTATTTTATGTTGAATATATTTATATATATTAATAGTAAGTATTACAGTTTCATTTACTATATTTTGACCAGTAAATATATTAAATACAGCACAAATTTTTATATTTATTTGGTATAAAAGTTGGAACATAGAGTGTAATTTCTGAACGCACCCGAGAAAAAATAAATAATTAAAAAGTTGGAAGTTTTTACAATTCACGTAAACAACGTAAATTTGTTCTGTGGAGAATACATACTGTTGTCTTACTTTATAGAAATATCGAAAACAAGAAAGTTATAAATATTTGGAGACAATAAGTAATTTACCGAAACTATTGGCGTTTTTAAAGAAGATAAAGCCGAAATAATCTTGTTCGGATCCCATCGTCCAATAACTTCCAAAGCAAGTGTTAGGGAAAATACTTCCGAGTGGCCAACTAATCCTTCCCAGAATGCCATTCTCCCACATTCACAATGAATGTGTCAAATGGTTTCAAATACAAATATAAGTGCTTAAGAAAAACAACGATAAAATATACACGACGATAATACAAATTACGGCCATATTACTTTTAATTTTTAATATGTGTGCTTCTCTCGTATTTATTTGGTTTGGATTTGAGTGTGTTATGTTTTAAATTTGATGTGTTAAATAGAAGGCAAAATTAAATATAGATAATTTAATGTTTTAATTGTTTTTCTTGAATCTTGCATTTTCCTCGCTGTAGTGAGGTGAAAAGTTGTGTGTTCCACATGGCTGCAAAATTATTTAGCTTCTCGTGTCTTGAAAGCCTCGCTACGCTCAGGAATCTATCTTTGAACCATTCGCTTCGCTCATGGTTCAATCTTAGATTCCTTCGCTCGCTCAGCTTTCAATTTTAACACTCGCGCCAAATAAAAACTTTGCAGCCTTGCATAACAAATAACTATTATTGGACCAGTAATACTTTTAATCAGACACAAGGCTCGTTGCTGACAGCTCATATTGGGAAATTATATGAAATGCCAATCGCAGGGATGTAAAAAAAATGTTTTGAATGTAATATAACTATGACGTCACTGGTGCAGCATTCTATAAATTTATAATTGTTTTGTTTTTAAAATACTTAAATAAGTAAGATTCTAGTCCATTTGCGACGATGGTCGACTTGAGGTTTATTTAGATCTATAAGCATCAAAAGTATCCGACAATTTTACTACTGGCATTACGCCAATTTAAGACCTTTAAGTATGTTATTACCACAGACCATAAGAATACTGTTATTACATTAGTTATTTAGCTAGCTTTAATGCCGAATGAACAAAAGGTAACTAATTCATGTTATTACAATACTTTTTTCCGAACAAAACCGTGCAATCGAAATTGGGGCCCTTATTTGTTATGTAATGAACGATAGAGACAACCCTACAAATTTACGAGATTAGCGAGCATTTAATGGATTTAGGAGTCACTCCTGTGCGGTGGATTAGTCAAGGGTAGCGCACCTTACGCGTTTAGTTATTATTGTTGTAAGTAGGTAGATAATTATAGCACCGCTTTTTTCGCGCCGCGCCGGGTTGTAAAGTTAAATACAAATTCACACACGCTTTGTTTATGAAATCATTTGCGTAATAAGTGGTTTTAGTTTAAGTGATTGCATTAATAATGAGCCCGTCACGGCTTTATAGGATGTGCGGTTATAGACCGAGATGAAAATGTCGGTAGCTCCGTTTTATCCAATACCGTTAACAACGTGTTCGAAATGGTTATTGCATAAAAAAATATTAACAATAAAAAACCGGCCAAGAGCATGTCGGGCCACGCTCAGTGTAGGGTTCCGTAGTTACTTATCCTTCACAATAGAATTAAGTTACGAGACAGATTTCAAGCCCTATAAAAAGGTCGGAAACGCCAAAGTAACTGTAATTAAATATTACCATCGGGACGTCAACTTACGTCCTTTTAAGAAAATTATGAAATTTTGCGATAACTCAAAAACCGCTCCACCGATTTTGTTCAATATAGTTTTCATTGAAAGTACTTATAACGCCTCATGTTCATGAATTTTTCCATAATTTTTTGACCCGAGGTTGAAAAGTTAGAGGGGGGGGGGGGGAGGGGGACGCTATTTTTTTTATTTTCGGAGTGAATAATTACAAAATTGCTGACTTCATCAAAAAATAATGTTTGGAGACCCCTATTATTTTCAAAATACCTATTCAACGACACCCCACACACTAGTGTTGAAATGAAAAAAAAAAAACACCTCCACTTTAGGTGATCGAGAGGTACCCGAAAAATTTTTTTTTTTTAGTTTTTATTTTACCGTTTTGTCGGCGTGATACATACCCATACTCATACCAAATTTCAGCTTTCTAGTACTAATGATCACGGAGCTAAGCCGCGGACGGACAGACGGACATGGCGAAACTACAAGGGTTCCTAGTTGACTACGGAACCCTAAAAATGAACCGACTTCAGAAAAACTTAAAAGCCAAAAATAAGCTGTTCATGTACAGATTACATTTGAATCACTTTGAAGTCGGTGCCAAACCACTCAATTATTAGTGAAAAAAGATGCCGCGCATAAAGCCTTTAATGAATACCATTTGGTATTTACGAGTATGTTTGTTCGATATTTATATTATACTATAGTTTACCTGAGGTTTGGCACCGACTTCAAAAAGTGATTCAAATGTAATCTGTACATGAACGGGTTATTTTTGGCTTTTCAGTTTTTTGAAGACGTTCCTTTTTTTGTAATTTTTTTTTGCTTCTAGTGATTCAGATAATATACTTATGGCGGGGTGATCGGGGAGGTCTTGTTTGCATGCATCTCGTTTAAATTATCCCCTAACTCCTAACCGTTAAGGAGTTATACCTTCCATCATCAGCTCAGCATAGGAAGATCGATGACTACCATATGCAAATACCTAAATAGCTTTAGAAAAAATACGAAAAACATTATAAAATATATTCTATTTAAGTATTTGCATATGGTAGTCATCGATCTTCCTATGTTAAAAAAGTTGGAAGTCGGTTAAAAATAAATCTTACACTGATGCTGTTCTGTTTGTATTTCCGCATGAAGACGTAGACATCGTCTACGCTAGCCGCACAAACGGTAAGAATCCCCAATAGACATCTACTGTTCTCGGATTGGGCAGAATAAGCCCGTGTACACACCAGCGTTACAACGCTAAATGCTTTCTCAATGTTTGACGAAGCGGTGGGCGCAGTTTGTAGTTCACCTGCCCACTGAGCCGGCGGTCCTGGGTTTGAATCCCGTCAATTGCAAAAATTTTGTGTGTTATCATGTATATTGTCGTCTTGTACCCATATTACAACCATTGCTTAGTTTGGGGCTAGGTCGATTTGGATAAGATTGTCCTTTAATATTTATTTATTTAATACAATCCTGTTAACCACAGTAGAAATACACCACTTTTAAAGTCAAGTCAGCTATTTAGAGTAAGTAAATAACGATGAAGCACGCAGACTGGCAGTAAACAGAACCTACCTCGGTTTTAAGTTGATTTGGCCTATGAAATATAAGAGTTTAATCCTGCCGTGCTAAGCTAAAAGCCAACCTTTTTGTATGGAGCTGCATAGCAAAAGGTCGCCTTTTACCTTAGCACGGCAGAATCATAGCTCCCATGCTCATTTTTTAAAGAATGTTGGCTCTCAAAAAAAAAAAATACTGTGAAAATTATTTTTAACATGGCAGTAATTTCAATAAATTTCTTGTCTCAGTTCTTATTTCCTAGCCAGACCTTTTACTTAGATGTACATAAAAGGTTTTCTCCATATAAACAAATGTAATTATTATTAATCTCGTAAACCGCTGGCTCCATACGTCGATGTATACGCAGCCTGACGATGCTTTCATCGGCTCGTTCAATTCTCTTTGCCCTCGGCCTTACAACATCTGTTTACGCTTTAACGTACATCACAAACATTCGCGCTATTTGATATTCAGCCACGGGCCATTATACTCAAGTACTGTGTTCGTTAGCGCTTACAGTGCATGGCATTTAGTTTTAGGCCCAGAGGTTATCGGCGATTACAATACCTGATTTAGTATCAAGACATGAGTGTTAAAATCGTTTATATATATTAATTAAATAGTACAGTTTTTACGAGAGTATAACTAAGCAGGGACCTAATTCGAGAATGCCATTTGAGAGATTGCAAAACGTCAAAACTCTATTAGATAACAGTGATATCGCCTTTGAACTGTCATTAAAATGCGATGTGCTTCAAGTGACATATCTCATCTCAATTTTGGAAATAACAAGGCGATATAGATTGTCAAAAATGCTATTCATGCATAGGAATTTCTTTTATGAACGAAACGTAACTGACTAATTTCACGCACTACACGGTCAGGTTAAAGTATGCGCCTATTATTTATGCCGTCACATACAAAGGAAACGGAAATTAAGCGCGACCGGATTGACGAAGTTGGAATGTTCTAGGGACACGTCAAAGTGACAGATGGCGATGAAATGGAGAGATCTCCATCATCTCTCTAAAATTGGTCGAATTACCCCCCTGAGCCAATATTAAGACATGAACGATAGAGTGTTAAAATCTTTTATATATTAATTAAATAGTACCTATAGTTTTTACGAGATTATAACTAAGCTGGTTTAAGTACTACAATGTTTCTAAATGGCAGCGATACGACATAAGATACGAAACTCTAACATTGTTTTTCTCATTGAGGTGAATCCATTCTAATAAGGTCCAGTTGGCCGAATATATCGTCTGATTAGTAGACTGATAGACTCTAATATTTATAAGTCCTTTAGTAGTACATATATACATATACATGTAAAGTGGAGTAAAATATTGTGACATTGGGCACATGTCAGGTAACGGACCATTAAAACTGTATTAGATTCTGTTAAAAAAGTCGATAAAAGCGCCATCTTTTTCGGGGCCCTGGAACTTGATGTAAAGCAATGGGGACTGGGGATCGTGCGTGTAAACGCACATCCTAGGGTATGCGCATAAGCATTTTAAACACATATGACGCAGAGGGTGCTCCGGTAGCGTAGAGTTTTTGAATCAAAGATTTGGTGTGATTGACGTAAAGATGTGATAGCTCAGTTGGGAGAGCAATACGCCGGAAACGTAGGATGCGATAGTCCTGATTACATGGCAGTGGATCACATTACATTTTTCTATTACTTATAATTTACCTTTGTGTCAATATTTACTTACTTTTCGTGAGATAGCGGCACCGACGTCCATGGCTCGCTCTATTCCTCGTATCATTATTTCATCGTACTGCCTGTGTATCAGGTTTTGACAATACCTACTGCAGAGTTGATGAGTATCGGCATGTATCGATATTGTTTGGATTTAGTTTTCGCCTGAATTTACACGTTTAGTACCTCATGTTTTAAAAATCCCGACTACAAATTAATTGCGCATGAAAAGTATAGCTACAGTCCGTCGAGATGAACAGGACCCCTTAGGCTCCCACCGAACTGAAATTACAAAAAATCCGACTGCGCCACATGAGATATTTTTACACCGTTCAAAGTTAAACTTTTACCCTAGCTCTACACAACTCGCGAAGGTGGCCGAGGTTTGGCGAATATGATAGTGCGGAGGGGCATTTCGCTTCGCTTCGCGAGTAGTGCGGAGCAGAGGTTACGGTTATGTCTTCCTCTCGTCCCACACCACGACCCCTGCTTGCACGGCTTAGCGACGAGCGTCGGCACTACGAGTGAGCAAGACAACGCGCTCTGACTACCACTCCCACCTACGGCCACGCTGTTCGCAGGAAGTCGTGGCCGGACTGGTCTATTCACGAAGCAGTCATGCGTCTAGTTCGACCGAGTCAAACCCAACCCACTCCTGTGTACACACAATCCGACTCTCTGGTAGTGCACTTATACAATTAATAGAGTGGTATATAAAAAAAACCATGTCATTAATAAAGTAAGATATTACAGAATCCCAAACGTGGATGTCTGACATGGTTGGCCGTCTGCCAAACGGCATCGTTCACCTGTGCTAAGGTCACCATTCGTTAGTGTCAGTGCGTAAGTGCTCGATTGTACGAAAGAATTCTGTTTTGTATCCGTCGTCGGGCAACGATATAATGCTGCGGTTGCTATGACTAAGGCACTGCAAAATATTCAAAATGGCGGATTGAAACCTTAAAAAGTAATGTTTCAGCCATTCTAGACATTATCGCGAGGTCTTCAGCTCACAGACCCATGAGAGTACTAAAAGTAGTAAGTAGACTTTAAGAGGATTTATATCACTGCCCCTCTTCCCATACTATCAGTTTAAGTTAAGTTTGCACCTGACAACTACGGCGTCGGATAGAAATGAGGTCCAAACTTAACGTAATCGGGTTATTCAAATTGAGGTTTCGTTCTCATACGTTTCCTCCTCCAACAATTAACAGACTTTTTTTACGAAATATTAGGAAATAAATAGGAAAAATTGTTTTGTGGCGAACCATTACATGGTAATTATGGTACCCGAATCATGAGGTACATAATGAGTACATTTTCCTGTGTTATACCTGGTGTTCAAATTCGTATTGTAAACCACTGGCCCGTACGAGACGAGTACGTTGCGTACCGACCAATATAATCTAATTATTTCTTCTGTTGTATAAAGGTACGTTGCGTACCGACCAATATAATCTAATTATTTCTTCTGTTGTATAAAGGTACATTTTTTTTATACCGGGTACAAAATAGTACAATTTCAGTACGTTGCTATCCAATAACATATTTTTAAAATGAACGTTTGGTCGGTACCCAACGTACTACACTATAAAAAAACTTGGCCTTATTTTAAACCGTAAACGCTGACCTTTTTTAAACCGTATAGGTACTTCTGGCCAATTGTGTGTACTTTTAATAACGATTAGCGCTGCGGCAATCTTGAAGCTAATTGTCCGTTTCTCACGGTTCGGACTTTAAAACCTTAAATGGCATGGCCAATTTTCGACTCATAAACATGGACTTGGACCCATACTATTATAATATTCTAGATTTCTATTGAAAATCATCATCATGTCGTATTTCAGGAAAATTCCTAAGAAGAAATACCAATGCTCATTTTTCCATACAATTCGAGGTTTCGTTCTTATCTGTTTACAAAACTAAACCTTGTTACGTTAAGTTTGGACTTCATTTGTATTCGGGGCTTTTTCGATAATTTTCACAAAAGCATTTTTTCATAGTAGCGATTTTTCACATCGCGTTTTTTCATGATCGCCAATTTTATTATCTGTCTTTCTTCATGAAGCGTTTATTTTTTTCGCATATTTTACCAGTAGATTATTTTGTATTCGCAAATATTATAGGTATAATATAGAGTATAATATAGTGCGGTTTAATAGATACTTTTCTCGAAAACATTACTCTAACAAATCGTTACCTCCTTAGTGTCCACATTATTATATATTAATAGGAACTATAGTTAGGTTAGGTCCTTTAGGTATCTTCAGATGCCCGAAGGGCAGACCGCCCAGGATTCATAGGAGCCTGAAGTGGGGCTCCGTCGACATAAGACGTAATTGCCTAATGCTGCTGAAAATACATGCGACTGAAAAAAATATTGACTGGTTAAATAAAAGAAAAAAATAAACGCAAATCGTATAAAACCCCCTCATGAAAAATCGGTACATGAAGAAAGACGAAAAATAAAATTGGCGATCATGAAAAAACGCGATGTGAAAATTCGCTACAATGAAAAAATGCTTTTGTGAAAATTATCGTACAAACCCACTGCCGTGTTTGGCCGAGAATGTTTGGCATACTGTTGAATGGCATACTACTCGTGTGTCCTAATAATTTTTGCGCATACTCATTTAAAGTCCTAAAGCAAGTTTATCCTAATATTGATAACTCTAAAATCTAATTACCTAAAGCATAATATTCCTAACATTAATTGCCCTAAGAATTATTTTGCCTGTTATTAAATTGGCTAAAATTACAGCACCTAAACTAAACCTTTAGGCAGGTCAGATTTTGGTTAGGTTAGGTACGACGACGAGCGAAGCGAGGAGGAGTGTTAGGTAGAACTGTGACCCTAACGAGCGAGCGAAATAATATTAAAATGTAGCAGTCAGTAGGTTTTTTTTTTTTTTTTTTTATGACATAGGGGGCAAACGAGCAAACGAATCGCCTGATGGAAAGCGATTACCGTCGCCCATAGACACCTGCAACACCAGAGGAGTCACAAGTGCGTTGCCGGCCTTTCAGGTGGGAATACGCTCTTTTCTTGAAGGTTTGAAGGTCGTATCGGTCCGGAAATACCGCAAGCGACAATTCATTCCACAATGCAGTCGTGCGAGGCAGGAAATTTCTAGAAAAGCGCACAGTTGTGGACTGCCAACTATCTAAGTGGTGAGGATGAAAGGATTGTCGCGTTGAACGAAGGCGGAAAGAAGCGGCAGGAATCAATCCGAACAACTCCTCGGAGCACTCCCCGTTATACAAGCGATAAAAGATGCAGAGAGAGGCTACATCTCTACGTAGCGCCAAGGAGTCAAGCCGATCTGAAGTTCGCTGGCAGTCGACGATACGAGTCGCTCTCCGTTGAATACGATCTAAAGGGAGAAGCTGGTACTTGGGCGCCCCAGCCCACAGATGAGAACAGTACTCCATATGTGGGCGAACCTGCGCCTTATAAAGCTGTAGGCGATGGGCCGGAGTGAAGTACTGTTTCGACCTGTTGAGCACGCCTAGCTTCTTGGAGGCTAATTTAGCCTTACCCTCTAGATGTCCGCGGAATTGGACTTCAGACGAGATGTCGACACCAAGGACTCCTATAGTGGCTGAGGCAGTAAGGGGAGTGCTTTCAAATAGAGGTGACGCGACGAACGTAGATTTTTTGGTGGTAAAAGCGCAAAGCTGTGTCTTTGCGGGGTTAAAGTGTACTAAATTAAGTCGACCCCATTTTGAGACTTCTTTTAAACAAGTCTCGACTTCAGACACAAGCTTTTTTCGGCTCTCGATGACAATTTCCCGAGAAATATTATGGGTTAAAAACCGAAAACTGTAGGTTAGGTTAAGTTTGTTTTATATATTTTTTTTAATTATTATATATATTAATATTTTAATTTTAGCTGTCGCCCGAGGTAGACAGTGGCGGTCTGTTTCCGAAAAAAAAAATGGTACTTTATTATTCAACCTTTCTGCACCTGCGTTTTCAGTGTTGCCATCAATAAATACTGCTTGGGAAATTGACCCCTCGTCAACAACTTCGAGAGCAGAGTTCCCAACAACTACCGGGTAAGGTGCCATTACCATTTTGACATGATCTGGCGCCATCCGTTGGTCATAAAGGTTAAATGGGAGGTGAAAGTTTGTATGAAGAACTTGAGATTCTTTGAGTAAGAGAGATAATAATTCGTGTATAGGTTTTTCATTACGAATTAAGTAAACAACTTTTAGCATTTTTGGAAATTCATCCCCCAAAGTATTTAAATGGAAAGTGAAACTTTTTATGAGAAACGTAGCCTTTTTGATTAAGGGGTGCATCATCTTAGCCGTAGACCCAAAAACTGAAAATCTGAAACGTTTTGGAAAATTCAATCCCAAATGGGGTAAAATGGGAGGTGAAAGTTTTTATGAAGAGCTTGGGTTTCTTTGAGTAAGAGTAGTAATATTTCGTGTATAGATTTTTTAATACAAAGTAAGAAAACAACATTAGAAACGTGGCCTTTTTTAGTAAGGGGTGCAACGGGGGACTCTTCGTCAAAAACTGAAAATATTGATTTCAGCGTTTTTGAAAATTCAACCCCTAATCGGGTAAAGTGGGAGGTGTAAGTTTATATGAAGATCTTCTGTTTCTTACGGTGAGAGTAGTAGTACTTCATGTATAGGTTTTCTATACAAAGTAAGAGAAAAACGTAACATTTTTAAAAATTTACCCCCGAAAGGGACTAAATGGAAAGTGAAACATTGTATGAGAAATGTGGCATTTTTTGCCGTTCCGTTCGACGTGATGACGAGAAGACAAGGAAAATCATACCAACAGAGGTCGCTGCCCGACAGACGCCACGTGAAAGATTTCAATTTAAATGTATGACTCATCAGGAAAAAAATATTCAATGCAATTTTAGAATTTCTTAAATTAATAGGTATTTGTTAGCCTTATTTATTCCGTTGGAAAAACTATGATTGAGATATTTCAGCGATATCACCGTACCTGCAAACGCCAGCCATACTTTGTTATCTCCAATTCTGCATACACACCATTTGTATTGTTCTGACCCTTTCAAAAAGGTATTCGAGGACATTGCCTTGCCTTTATTGCATTTCTAACTCATGCCAAATCGAGTTTTATAACTTCGAAACGAAGGGCTACAATCTGAAGATCAAAGGGAGAACATGCGTCAGGGATATCTTTACGTATTTTTTGTAAGATCACCTGAGGGAAACAGATGGCTTGTAATAGGGGTGTAGAGTGATGTTAAATTATACAATATATTGTAGTTATATGAATAGAAACTCAATATGTCTTGAGAAAAAGAAAAAAAAAATTTTTCAACGGTACGATAATTTTATATTTTTTTTTAAATACGAAATGAAAGTTGGTAATTGTTTTCAGAATCGTCATAACAAAACAATAATTATATTACAACCATGAACTTAATCGCACTTGTTCAAGGTCAAAATGGCAAAT
This sequence comes from Apotomis turbidana, assembly GCA_905147355.2. Lineage (NCBI taxonomy): Eukaryota > Metazoa > Arthropoda > Insecta > Lepidoptera > Tortricidae > Apotomis > Apotomis turbidana. The sequence goes on along the minus strand of LR990280.1, from coordinate 49,272,244 downwards.
GACTTATTGTCTTCATACGAATATTGTTACCAAACCCACAAAATAGGTACCTACATCACGTTTTTAACACTCCGTAGGAATGTTAAAATTTGACGGGCATTTCTGATTTTTAGAACAGTCTACGTTTAGTAGAACCCATATAGTATGTTTGATTCTAATAAAATATAGAAACGATTGACATCCTCAGAAATATAGTCCAAACGCCTAGTGATCCAAAGGCCACAAGGGACATAAATCAGGTGGTGGGTTTTTGAAAATACTGTTACAAAAGAAAGAAAACATATTCAATGTAAGAACAGAAAACACAGAACAATTATTAAAGACTAGAAGTGTATTTTTTTCCTTCGATTGGTTAGAATCCGTCCAACCGTTTTTGCGTGATAAGATAAGGTGATATTTTTTTTCAAGCAACAAACGGCCCATACTCCATCGAGATTTTGCCTGAAAACAGCCCTCTCTATAGTAAACTGATTTTAAATGCAAATCTAGCGCGGAGTAATCCCATTAGCGGGTAATACTCGTAAGTACTACTACACAAAGTCTGACTCACTAGTAGTGGAGGCTAAACAGCCCTGAAGATATACCTCGTTCAAGTCATGTTTAAAAAAAGAACGATAAAACCGGCCAGGAGCATGTCAGGCCACGCTCAGTCTAGGGTTCCGTAGTTACCCATCATTCACAATAGACGGGATTAAACCGCTGTTTTAAGCCCGAGTTTAATTTACGAGTAATATTTCAAGCTCTATAAAAAAGGTCGTAAACACCAAACAACTGTAATTACTTATTACCTTCTGGAAGTTATCGATTATACGCGCCAGATTGAGCGGAATGTTTTAATGCAGTATGGCGCTTAACTAATATGTGTAACATTTGAATAATATAATAAACACCGTGCGGCACTTACATCATTAAAAAAAAAATATTAGCGATATCTCAAAAACGGATTAACCGATTTTATTCAATATAGTTTTCATTGAAAGTAAGACCTCATTTTCATGAATTTTCCCATAATTTTGTGACTCGTGGTTGGAGGGGGTCTAAAAGTTAGAGGGGGGGCGCGATATTTACAAAACTGCTGACTGTCAATAAATAATGTTTGGAGACCCCTATCATTTTTAAAATACCTATTCAACCACCCCACATACGAGTGTTGAAACGAAAAATACATTCACCCTCACTTTAGGTGTCCGAGAGGTACCCGCATAAAAGTTTTTCTTAGTTTTTATTTTACCGTTTTGTCTGCGTGATAAATACACATACTCATTACAAATTTCAGCTTTCTAATACTAATTATCACGGAGCTAAGCCGCGGAAGGACGGACAGACGGACATGGCGAAATTATAAGGGTTCCTAGTTGACTACGGAACCCTAAAAATCTAGAAATTTATAATAGTAATATAGATGAATGGCGCTGAAAGGGGTCACCACCAAGCAATTTGCTACAGCATCGGAAAAATGTCACGTATAATGCGACAAACTTTTCTGTGAACTGAAGGGTATAGTCACAATCTGCACTCGAACGCAGAGACACTGACAATCGTATGAAATTTCAGCATGACAGTCGTAGTTCCTAATTTCGCCGTTTCACTGATAAGTTGGTCGAACTATAACGTGCTGTTACTACCTAAGCTACTTATACTCGCATCTGGCAGGTGACAGTACAAACTCTATAGAAAGATTGAGAAGTTAAAAAAGGCGGTCAAGTTGCTATTCGGACTCACGCCCGGAGGCTTCCGTGCAAACTATGAAAACTCTGCAACTTTATCACACCGCACATTGGTGCAAGGTCGGAATAAAGTCCGAAAATTACACATCAACTAAAGTAATTTATTTGACTTAAATCTAACAGTAGAATACTTTTACAACTCTATACTGAAAGGATTTCAATTTTGGTGCATTATTTATTTATAAATAACTAATACAAAACACATGATGCTGAACAATTACTAATTTTTGGTCAAAAAAGTTGCTTCTTTCAGGTAATATATTTCTAAAACGGGGACTAAAGTATACAAAATGTTATTTTTATCTGATAAGCCATATAATAAGGTATTTTTATGTTTTATAATATCAGTGATTTCTGTATTGGTTTGAGTATGGCTTTGATTATAAACACCATGGTCGCTATTTTGACAATCTTTAATATTCAATTGGGTATTACTTTCTAACGTCACCTCGCCTTTCACCAAAACATACCACAAATGATTCCTTATTTATCGAAAATAATTACTTAATTGATTCCAGCTGCCGATACTTGCAATCTTTTGAATAATGATCATTTAACTAATCAGCGTATTTAGAGGTAGGAAAAATAATCACATAGATAAACACATTAATGAGGGTAGTTAATTAACAAATGGCTTGATTTGGATATAAAATGCGTGCATTATTGTCTTTTTCTTCACTTACTATTATTGATTTGAGAAAGTAATGATACATGATTTTAATACAAAATATACACATTTTTAAATGCTTTTTTTATTTATTTTATCTACTTGTATTGATAAAATCACATTTCAAAACTTTTTAAACGTCCGCTTTTCATAAAAATAATTAATTCCGCGCTCCCATACAACCCGCACCAATGTGCACCGTCAAAATGGCTATACGAATTTGAGACAATAAGAAGTCTCAGTAATAGGGCCCCGTTTTTACCCTTTGGGCACGGCCCTAAAAACGACGAGGCGCTTCAAGAAAAGGTAGGTAGTGCACTTCGCTTGACTCGTCTTAGCTGATGAGATACAGCTAGATAATGCTCACTATTAAATAGGATACTCTTTACCTAACTGAGGGGGAGGCAATATTTTTTTAAACAATACCCAACGGCGGTACTATAAAAACACTAAATCCACCATAGATGTGAGCAACTGTGACGTGAAAACAAAATGTGTGACGTAAAAAATATTCTTCAAATCTGTCCATAAATGACGGATTTATGAACGAAAATAAAACAAACGGAATAATTGAGAACTCCCTCTTCCTTGAAGTTGATTCTTCCTTGAAAAGAGGGTTACGCACGCGGACGAAGTTTTTTATTTATTATTCAATAGATATTACAGCTGTTATGACTGTGAACTAAACTAAACATATCGATTTTTAAATAATAGGTATTACGTGCCTGAACTAAGATGATCATGTATTTCAGGCATAAAAAGTATAAACAATCATATCTTATTCAAGTTGAAGAAGTTGCGGCAGTTCAGATATTTTTAAAACAGGGGCCCAATTCGAGAATGCCGTTTGAGATATCTCCAAACGTCAAATCTACATTAGATAACAGTTATATCGCCATTGAACTGTCATTTAAATGCGATGAGCTTAAAAGTGACATATCTCATCTCAGTTTTGGAAATACGAAGGCGATAATGATTGTCAAAAATGTTATTCATGTATATAAATTTCTCTTTTGAACGAAACGTAACGGACCAATTTCACGTACTATGCGGTCAATTTAAAGTATGCGCCTGTTATTTATGCCGTCACATACAAAGGAAACGAAAATTTTGCGCTTCCGAATTGACGAAGTTGCGATGTTCTAGCGATATCGCCACTTGTCAAGTAGGCACACGTCAAAAGTGACAGATGGCGATGAAAAGGAGAGATCTCCATTATATCTCTAAAATTGGTCGAATACCCCCCCAGAAGTACGGTTAGCTTTAAACGTATCTGTCAATTAAGTAAATTTTACGACTAGGTTTATGTCATTTTGCATACTATAATTGCCAGCAACTTTTACTCTGATAAAATTAGCAGTATGACTTCGCCAACCAATAAATGAATATGGGAACTGTCTGTAAGCAACCTCGTCCGTCGTTATTTTTACCGTGTCGTGCATTCTGCTGAAAATATTATAAACAAACATCCGGCACAATTGACATGTTTATTCATTCCGCCAGAAATAACATCATACTTCAGATTTAGGCCATTCAAACCACATCATACCAAGCACGAGCGACAGACTCGTAACGCCCATAGCCACATTTTGGCAATTAAGGAGTGATATTGCTGAAAATCTCCGTTACGCTTTGCCGTGACAATAATACAGAGTATTTATAGCACTTCACACTTCTAATTGGAGGGACTATATTCGACTTTTTTTGTCCTTTTGCGCCGAATTAATAATTTATTTCTCTCAAGGTCTAAAAAAGATTTGTGTCGATACATAGATAGTGTAACTATCTATTCTAATATTAGATATCACGTTGTGAGATTTAGTAAATCTTAAATGTTGTTTCGACGGCATAAAAACGGAGATAACTAGACCTTATTGTACTAATATCAGTTTCCAACAGACAAGACCCAATCCTGTCCCTTTAGACGACGCAAAAAGCCGAGACAGACGTCGGATTCAAATAATCATGCAATGACAATTTCAGTCACAAGAAGGGCTACTCTGCAAATCGAAATTCAAAGTTCGTATCGTGACATCCCTGTCGTTCTCCTGTTCAAACAATGTTTGAACGAGCGGGACGGTATACAACGAGCAGGTGATACGAAGTTTAAATTTTGTCGTCGGACTTCTGATATGAATGACGTAAAATTGACGTAATGGTTGGTAACTCGGTCCTCGAAGTTGTCATCGAATACGTATATCTAGGACAAACAATCCAGTTAGGCAGGTCTACAATTTCGAGAAAGAGATCGATCGGCGAATCTAACTCCGATAGGCAGTGTTCGCAACGCGTGGTATCGGACCTATAGGCCTTTTAACAATTTGGCAACCAAGGATTTCATAGCGCTACGCGTGTAGCCGATAACATGGGGAAATGCGTATGTAGCGAATACTCGCTACGAGCACAGGGCCCATGGAATGGGTTCCCGGCGTTCAAAGTGTTAAGGAAGCTCAGTGTCACTCAGCGAGCTATGGAAAGGGTTATGCTCGGTATCTCTCTAGGAGATCGAATCAATGAGGAGATTAGTAGAAGAATCAAAGTCACCGACATAGCAAACCGGGTATTAAGCAAGCTGAAGTGACCATGGGCACAGCTCGAAAATCCAAGGGCCGTTGGGGCAGAAAGGTTCTCGACTGGAGACCACGTACCGGCAAGCGCAGTGTAGCACGGCCACCCACAAGATGGTCGGACGACCTGGTTAGAATTGCAGGGACTTGCTGGACGCGGGTCGCTTCTATCCGGCCCATGTGGAACTCTAATGAGGAAGCCTATGCAGCCCTATGACTGAAATGTTGACCCAGAATATGTTTGGTGCTAATATATATATATATATATTCTCCTGACCGCTTTCGGCCACGGTTACTGCTTCAGCTCCTTTGCTGGCGTTCGTGTGCTCTCATGTGGCTAACGTAGCCGATCTTGTTATTAAAGACCCGTGAGCACAACGGGCACGAGAAAACACCATTATTATAATTATAGCTGATCACCGCTGGTGGTCGGGCATTCAGCTCATCCCTCTTGTCATCGAGTTCAGTAAGACGACGGGATTCAAAAAAGCCAGTGTGTTTCTGGACCAAAGATCTCCATTCAGGGCGGTTGGCGGCCGGTATCTCCCACTGTAGTGGCTCAATGTCGCAATTCTTCATGTGGCGCTTAAGCACACCCTTTATACCTGAGGAGTTGCCCGCCTTGCTTTAGCTTGCCTTCCTCCAACTCAGATAGGATAGGCGATTATGATGCATGGTTTGTAGGTACATGAGGTGTCGCCTGAACGTAAAGGGAGCATTAATTAAAACACGGATTTGACTTTTTTATAACAATATATTTAATTATGCAACGTTGAAAAAATACACTCTTCAAATATATCATTATTTTACAGTTGCTACATTAATTTTGTTCCGCTTGAAAACTGAGATCTATATTTTAATTTATTCCTCCTGTTACAGCTGTTATATGAGACACCTGGTATTGTACCTCCACAACATTTTGCTTGTATAATGTATTATGATCTAAGTTCAGTATTTCTCTATAAAGAGCTTAAAGCTCGGGCGTGGTAAACTATTTTGGAAACGAGAAAATAATATGCCCTCATTCAAGATGGGTTTTGTGAAATAAGCTCGGAAGATAAAAAATGTATGATGTATTTACAACCTTACTTTAACTGATAACGGCCTTACTTTATTACTTTAACGGATAATATATATCGCCTTTTTGAGTTCTTTTTAAAATTCACTCTGTAAAAACCACGCATAAAAAAATGTTGCAAGCTTTATAACAACTCGCTTTAGCATATATCTAGTAAAGTGAGGGAAAAAGCATAATTCGAATACGTATTTATTACGTATAAAATATGATTTATTTAAAGTGTATTTATTACCGAGTATTATGGAAGCATACGGATGACTGTTGTGATAATTTATAGTTTTGTAGATTTCACTGAAGTTTTCGACACTGGTAGTTATTCTAAGAATGTTAACAATATACTAAATATCTCAAAAGCTACTAAACAGATGCAATTAACTGTGTTTACGATTTGCAGGGTTGTTGAATTATTACTTAATCAAAATGTGCAATTTTCAGCAATATCAACATATTTACAGATGACATAAAAGTTAAGATTATGAAAAAAATCTTCGGTAGGCATGGATAAATATGATAAGAAGGAACTATATTTTTTTAAGTTATTATTTAAACCGTAATAAGTTTCCCAATAAAAGTGATATATTATTGGCTAGGATTGTACCTATGTATCCTAATCGTTGAAGTTTGATGTTACGTTGTACCTGATGACGCAGTTGGTCGAAGGCACGCAAGGTAGAGCGGTTTTGGGTTTGATTGGATGAGAAGAGAGATTAAATCATGAGATAATCCCTTTTTAACAAAAATAACCAACTTCAAACAAACGAAGTTATGTAATATGAAAATAGAATCAGCTAGAAAGTCTATTCTTTGAAACAGAAAAAAAATACATCCCTTCAGACGTTTTCAAGTAATCTCTACCCTACGGACTGAAAACCTCCGTTTTTTGACGTTGGTTGAAAAATGGACTCACTCGACTATTTGTCAAATCGAATTTAGGCATAATTTAATTTCGAAATTTGTAAATTTTTGTAACACCCTCTATCTCTACCACAGCAGTAACGGTAACTGCTGCTTAAGATCGCGAAACCTATTTTGAACAGAGGTCCATCAGACCCATTTCAGATGCTTAGTTATTCCCGTATTTGTGATATGCTAGTGGAAATGGTTTGCTGATTGTGTTAGACCAACAGTAGATCGCGTCGCTTGTGAGCAAAATTACCTGTTTACGGTGTGTTATTTCAAATCCAGAGCAAACCCTTATGTTAAAACAAGAGAATCCTGGGCGCTAATTCGATTGTACTTTGAGATATCGCCAAATAGTCAGGTATATCCTGGGTATACCAGGTGGGCCCTGTAACAGGAGCAATAATTTAAAACAAAGATTCTACCCCTAAAACTGAACAACATTTATTAAACAAATTTTAAAAATAACTCACTCAATGTAAACCTGTAAAACAAATTTTATTCAAAGAAGCAATGTATTGCGAAACATTTGATATTTATTATGTAGTAAAGTGACAGCTATGTCAAAGCTAAGGCAATGTCAATTTTGGACGGCGTACATTGAGAACGCTATTTAACTTGTTTGAAATAATTAACATATAAAGACAGTACAAAAAAAGTTTCTGAACAGATGTTGTTCAGTTTGATGAGGAAAATCTATGTTTTAATTTTTTGATCCTGTTACAGGACCCACCTGGTATTACTTATAACTGTCATTAAAACGTGATGTCTGCGTTTTAAAATGAATCGTTAATTTACGCGGCGGTGAGTTAGAGGCGTTATTGCCGACCTTGACGCTTATCCGTCAGAGCTTTCCAATATCTACAATTAAAAAATACTTCGTCATTAACTCGGAAATATATACGTAAAATTTCCCTCTCTAAAATACAAATTGAAATATTTGATAATTGGTAACGCTACTCGCTCTTGTCATTTGTTTTTTAGCGACACGATTCGCCGTTTTGAATTTTACGCTTATTGTAATTGATTTCCATCTCAATAAGAAAGAAGAAAGGTAAGATAGCGTATTTCGCTAAAATATAAATTTACCTGCGACATCTCTGATAGATAGAGGAATATTGAATGCTTCACTCATGTAGTGCGCTATTACAGTTCTATTATAGTAAGTAGGTATCTACGACTCGTGTACACAATCGTAACTGTTACCGCGGACCCGCGATATAATCGTAACACTTATCGTATGTTTACGCGTCGGTGAGCGCCACGTTATTGCCGCCCCTTTTCTTTATGACTATGGTCTGCATTTTTGTGTCTATAGTACTGTCATGTCTGTATTATAGTCTGGCGACTGATTGCAGGTTTGAAAGGGGAAAAAAAATACTGTCTAAGTAAAATGTACGTCGCGCTCTTTTATTTCGTTCATAGAGTTTGATTAGTGATAGTGCTTGAAAGAAATGACGACTAGTAGCTTAGTGAGCTGTAGCCCTTGCGATCATTTTTCAAAATGGCTGAAATATATTTCTTTAGGTTAAAGCTCTCTGCGCCATTTTAGAAAACCTCGAAAATGTCTCGACAGTAAAATCTATACACCGTGGCCGTTAATAACCCGAAAGATTTAAACCACGTATTTTTGACGACAATACGAGTAAATAATGTTATATCAACATGGGTCTAATTATGTGTCTTAATTAAATTACTATTTCAGTACAAATTAAATCATATTAATTGTCCGCTTCTTTGTGAACAAGTCTTTAGTTGAAGAAGAGTGAGCAAGCATGACACTTCACGAATCGCTCCGAAATCATACGACGAACGGGGAATGCCGTGACTTGTGTTCTATGACAAGAAGTGTCAAGTTATCGCTGTCTCAATTTTACTGTTTCACTTTTGACGAGTTCTGAACATTGGCATAATGACATAAATTCTAATTTTAATATTTTCGATAGTAAAACCTTTTTGTAGATATATAGGTACCAAACTTCATTATGAAACTGGCTAACAACCGCCGTGCAGTTAGTGCGTCTACGTGTAAAAGAAGTAGGTGGCTACGTCATGCTCACGCCTTTAGGGTGTGTTAGACTGGAGATTTTTTAACTTTTTATTTGTTTTAAACAATTTATATCTCCTTAATTATAACTTTTTGGACTATATGTTACATAAGTTTATATACTCTAATTAGGCTCTAGTATCGTTAGCTTAAATCTTTCGTGTTATTAACGGTCACGGTGTATAATTAAAAAGCCTGCTCACAAAATTTTACAAGAAACGGTCGAGAATTGCGGCCTCTAGGCGAGGACAGCCGGAGAACATCCGGACATACAAACATCCGGACATACGAAAGTATTTTGGACCAAGCTGAAACGAGACGCTTCACTCGCTTGGCCAATGAATACAAAAACGTCCGCGTTAAGATAGCATTACTTTCGTATGTAAGCGGCGACGATCGTTAGTACCGACTCCTGTTTATGAATCGAGTCGTAAACGCTCTTCTGTAGTAAACATTACTATACCTACAATATTTCAACCGATTTAAAGAAAGGAGGTCTGGTCTTAAAGGGACAAATAAATCATATTATTAAGAGGCCTTATTCCTATTAAAATGCTGATTGTTTTAGACATTTTTCTCTATGGTCAAACATGTTTCTTAACATATTATTGATGTTACTACCTAGAACAGGGCTATTGGGATTTATTGGTATATATTTGAAACCAACAGTTTAAAATTTTCATTGACAATTTTTGTTTCTAAAACTACTCGAAATTGACAAGATTCACGCGGAAAATTAGTTTTTTCAAATTCGTTTCGACTGCACGCAATGAAAGCATGAAATAGCTATGTTACTACCTTTGTCAATATTTATATAATATGAAAAAAAAAAACATTTTAAAAGGAATAAGGCCTCTTAAGCGGTTTACACTCACGTGAAATTGTCAGGACGGAGTGGCAAAGTTGCCATGCCGGCTTAAAGGGACTGCTATCCCCGATGAAGTCTCCATACGAGTTCGAAACATGTCGGGCCGTTCCTGACAATTTCACGTGAGTGTAGACCGCTTAGTAAAATAATTAAATATGTCTTACGAAAGTTTTAATAGGCTTCTATAGTAATTCAGAATATACGAAAGTGTAATTAAAAGACTAAAATTTACAACATTTCATATTTTTAAGACTATCATTTTATTACTTTTCTGAATTCTGCTTAAAAAGATGAAGTAATCTCTGTTTTTATTTATTTTCTGAGATGATTATTTATTTTATTATTAATTTATAAAAACATAACCCTATTCAGCCCGTATTGTCTTAGATTGCAGTTATTTGATGTATTTTCTAATATTTCTTTAAATACAGAAGAATAAATTCAAAGATTTTTTTTTAAGGTTGGTACACGACATAAAGACCTGTCCATCTCTATATTAATTTCCACCTAATTATAAAAACGGTATAAACTCACGTAAAAATTGTCAGGAACGGCCCGACATGTTTCGAACTCATTTGGAGCTCTTCATCAGGGGTAGCTATCCGTGCTGTTACGCGACTCGCGACCCACTGCACTTTTAATCGCTCTTCTTGCCGCCCTCTGCGCACGCGCAGATAGCGCGGCGCGGGGAGGGCAGGGCTCTTGCGCTGTCACCACTGGACTGTCTGTCACTGCATTTTCACTATTACCCACTGATACCACGCACACTTGACTTATTGTATCAACGACAATAATTGTCGGGCCGTTCCTGACAATTTTTACGTGAGTTTATACCGTTTTTATAATTAGTAAAGATGTCTCACGATAGTTTTAATAACATTAATTTCCACCTGTTATAAATATGAAATGTTGTCAATTGTTCAACAAATTGAACAAAGCGTTTGAGGACTTTCTTAGTAGAGTTGCTAAGCCGCGAAATTGTGCGCATCGGGTTACAAGCATGAAATTTCTACCACACATAGAACGTTCCACGGTGATTATTTTCAGATGTGGAGAGAAGTCAGATTCCTCCCCTGTTTGGTGGGAGAGCGGGGTGAAGAGGACCAAGTACTGCTCTTTTTCCTTTTTTTATTACTGATCAGTTAAGGTTATTACGGCTTGTGCGACATCCTTTTCGTGTAAAATAGATATCAGCTATTAATTTTTCATGTTATTTAAGAATAGTTTCATATAAAAATTTGGGTTTATTGCCGAAAAGGTAAAAATCACAACAAGTTTTTTTTATTAAGAACGATAAATTATTTATCTATCCCGAATATTTACAATTTAAAAAAATATTACTAAACAGCAAATTTAATCTTGTTTTTAAAAATGTATACATATTGGGCACCTCTGATACAAAAAGTACCTTGAAAAAAATGTTGATGTTAAGCTTTGCCTACGTGTTCTAGTACATTTCGCTAATTCGCGAAATTGTGTACATCGGGATACAACGACGAAATTTCTACCACAGATAGAGTATTCTGCGGTGATTATTTTCAGATGTGGAGGGAAGTCAGATTCGTCCCCTGTGCGGCGGGAAAGCGGGGTGAATAGGACAAAGGAGTCCTCTTTTTCTTTTTATATTACTGATCAGATAACGCTACTAGGACTAGGTTACTAGGTTACCTACGGCGAGCTAACTGGTTTTTATATTACGTATATACTCAGCATCAAAAGGAACTAGCTGATAAGTTTTTTACTGGCATAATTATGTACAATTGCGTAATAAATTTGTTAGCTGCTTAAATTCTGAGTTTAATTTGTACCAAATGGTTATTGGTTATTTTATGTTACGTAATTTGTATTAATAGTTATATTTTGTAATAATAGGTTAGTTATTTGGCGATGTGTGGAATCCTGTACCTGCACATATTTCGGCCGTGTTTAGGTATTTATGTTACAGATATGGGCTCTATAGCGGTGATATACCCAGTACATCGCTCATATGTCATATGCGATGCCATTCTTATCAGGTGCAAACTTGACCAGTCAGTAACGTAAAATGTCACTTCATGCAGCACAAATCACATACGTGGTTAATATACTTGGTATATTCTTGAGACATCGCTTATTTTGCGATATCTCAAAGTACACTCGAATGCTATCCTATTAACTACTGTCTATGAATTTGTTTTGCTTAAATGTAATTATGTTCTATTAATAACAATAAGTTTAAGTGACATATATATTACATACTCCAGAAATGTGTACCTAATTACTAGTATTAGGTGAATTATGTACCTACCTTTTAACCTGACTTGTAAAACATTAACTTTTATCAATAAATGTCTTGTATCTTGTATTAGCACCCCTGGGACACGGCGGTGTCCTGTTTGTTGGAATACCAGCACCTCCAGCGAAATTGTGAAACACGATCCTTTTTCACTCGACAAATATTGCTTATATCTAGGCATCGGGCTTTTATCAGCACGGTAGGACTTGAGAGAGCAATGGAGTCGATAAAATTCAAGATTTGTATTGAAAATATTTTTTCCATGGATAGGTGTCATAGAGAGCGGTGGTAGCCTAGTGGTTAGGGCATGCGACTTTGAATCCGGAGGTCGCGGGTTCGAACCCGGCCCGTACCAATGAGTTTTTCGGAACTTATGTACGGAATGTCATTTGATATTTACCACTTGCTTTTCGGTGAAGGAAAACATCGTGAGGAAACCACCTATAAGCCCAAATAAGGCCTAGTTTCCCCTCTGGGTTGGAAGGTCAGATGGCAGTCGCTTGCGTAAAAACTAGTGCCTACGCCATATCTTGGGATTTAGGTAGCCGACCCCGATTGAGAATGCATTCTCAAAAAATGGGACAAAGGCTAGGAGGATGATGAGGTGTCATGATATCAGGAAAAATCTTAATAGGGTGATGCAGGATCGTCATTTGTTTTGCATGGGCGCGCGGCGCGGTGCCAACCTGGCGCCGTCTGTTTTCATAGTTTCCTTTGTCCTCGCATCACGCCAAAACGGCTGGACAAATTGTAACCAATTTTGGTACGAGATAGCTGGTATCCAAAAATGGTTATAGGTTACTTTTTATCCGTCTACGTAAGGAAAAAATACGCGGTCGAAGTTGCGTGCACCTCCTAATTAACATAAAAATACAATATTTTATTCGTAATTTTAATTTTATAGTCAATGACAAAGTCATAAGAATAATACCTGATTTGTGTAGGCATTTTCTTTTTCTTTGTCATAAAAAACGTTTATATTAGCGACTATTTACATGTTTTCTGGATTCAATTGGGTTCTATATTGATCGCATAGCCAGCTATGTCAAGAAAATGCATGAAATCTTCAATTAAAATAGTTCAACCTTGGAGTTTGTAATATTGTAAAAAAAATGGTATATCTTATTTATAATTTTAGTCATTTAATGCTCGAAAATGCTAACCACAATAACTATAAAGGCAGTTTGTAATGAAATAGATGAATGAGTATGAGTATGAATTTTATTTTAATGCTAATATCGGCTCCATAGTTCTCTAAAGTTCTACCGTGAAGAGGTCCAAAGCCTACTTATATATTTTATTTCCATGCCGTGTGAGTAAGATGGGCGATGCTCATTAGCGACATGAAGGCGTATCAAGTTTCGTTCGACTGGTTTTATCTATCACAAGTTAAACAGCTAAAAATAACTGCTTGATTTATACCTTACTTACTGAATTAAAAACTAAATATACGTATGTTATGACTACGAGTTTGGCGCAGTTTGTAGACACCTGCCTACTGAGCCGGCGGTCCCGGGTTCGAATCCCGGCCAGGGCAATTGTTTGTGTGATGAACTCGAATATTTGTGATTGGGTTATGGTTGTTCTATGTAGTTAAGTATATATTTATCTATATAAGTACGTCTATCGTCGTCTAGTACCCATAACACAAGCCTTCTTGAGCTTAATTTGCGATTAGATCTACATATTTGTGAGGTTGTCAAAAAACGGAAATAAAATACGTTCGATACGCCTTATACTTAGTTTCCAAATATTTAGTGGGATGCAGCGCAGGGCTGTGACGTCACTTGGTGCATTCACTCAACGGACGAAGATGCTATGAGTTTAAGTCTGATGAAGTGACGCTGGCATGGCGCACCGTACAAAATCGTAACTTTCAAACTACTTGCTTGATTTAAATGATACTAAAACAGGTTTAAAACGAGCTGCGAGCCGTCGGACTGAGCTGGAGCGAGTCCAGAAAAGTTGCTGAAGATAGAAAGGCGTGGCAGGAGCTGATCAAGGCCCTCTGCACCTCCGAGGTGCCTTAGGACAACAACAACAACAAAATAGGTACAAACCTAGTGGACTAAATCACTAGCACTTCATCATTATATTGGTAGACTTTTTCTTCGCTTAGAGTAGAAAGGTAGCATGTGGGTTCAGTCAATCTCTAACGCTAACCTTAGAGATAGACTGAACCCACATGGAGTTCGCGTAGCGTGGCATATCCTCGAAGGGTCGACGCGCACTACACAAGGCCACCAGATAGCATCGGGCACCGTCTAAAAACGCTAACAAACTGCATCGCAGTTTGGCGAAACATGTAAAGTGTACCAGTTTGTAATTTTATTTAGCATAATAAAAATAAATAAATAATAAAGCAGCTATCCAACTCCTGGGCACCCCGGGAAGCCTTCAAAACTACGCTAAAGCTAGAAGCAACCGCTAGTGGCGGCAAGAAGTAGATGACCCAGCCGAGCTTGAGTCCCTCTGCTTGCGCTGATAAAAAGAAGACCGCCGCTCAAGTCTCTTTGCTAGCGGAGTTCATAAGAGGAGAATAAGAAGACCCCAGCCGTCTCCCAAATACTGGCTCACAACCCGGCTCGTGGTCACCAGCCTGCCACACTGCGACTGCATCCGAATACCATAGGATCTGTTAATGTTCACCAGATCTTCGGCACGCCTTGATTGCAAGCTCTTCTGACGCAGAGTAGGCACTGTTGACTGACACACAGGGGGCGGTAATTGTGCCTATGTGTACCAACATAAATGATATTTGTGCCAACCATTGCACATTTAAATTTTAATCGTGTTTGGGGCTGCATCACTAATATAATTAATGAAACAGAAGTTAAAAGTAATACAACAAAATTAAATGTCTACGCAATAAAGAAGGTAACGAGTGAAACTACACAAAAGCTTGTGAATGTCTATGATATACCGAAGACTGAATACGGCTCTTCAAGACTGACCACAGTTTACTAAACGGGGTCATGAGCTATGCCTTACTCTTTTCTAAATCACCACAGGAGTAAATTCTCAGCACCAAAAAGGAAAGCCGTAGGCAGAATTTAGGTACGCATAACTCTTCTACGGAAGCAAATAACATTAAGTGACATAATATACAGACATCCACGTATTATGCTACAATGGCTAATTAAACACGAACAGCTGGCAAGCGTTGTCGTCTAACTCTAAATATAAGTCGCCGCGTACGCATCGAATGGCTCATCAGAGAAACGACGTAAGTCTTACTTGATAGCTTGACGCTGGTGACGTTTCGTCGCGAGGGAGTTATTCTTGGATCGCTGATATAGCGGCCGCGAATATATTACAACGTGAGCCATTGTTGTTGGGTATTTACGATCGATTCTGGATAGTAGTTTTTGTTATCAATCAACGGCTTTTGGTCGGAAATAGAATTTAACCAGGTACACTTAGAAAATATACCTTTAAATAAAATTTTCCTCATTTTGTACGGGCAAAGGAAAATTTCCGGAAACTTTCAGATATGGCACATCTCTAGGTGCACTCACGTTCAGGAGCGCACACGGGCAAACTATAGGTACTCGTATAACATAAAACATACCCTCTTGCACGTGTGACTAATGTCTACTGTATGAAATGATGTCCGGTATTCCATGCAGCTCATAAAAACTAAAGTCCGCAGATACGTAGGTAGGTACTATAACAACACAAGAGGGTTATTCTTTATCTTTAGGTAGTTTTAGTTTCCGCGATTGTAGCACACTAAAATAAAACAATTTAAACGGCAGCTGTGTGGCTGTGTTTTATTTAAATGTCCATGCGATTGTACTAGAGCGGTGTAAAATTTAAACTCCTTTGACCGATTTTCTCCAACTGCAGACTGAAATGCAGTTTCTCTTTTTTTATAGAAATAATTAAGTATCGGGCAACCTCTTACAAATCAATCTAGTCCCTCAGTAAGCCCTAGTATTAGGCCTATACTAGGGGTACCACTACAAGACAACGATACTACTTAATATGGAGAAACCACTGAGCCATTCGCGTCATCTATAATACAATACTGCGTTTATGTCTTAGTACCGAGAGTTAAAACTTTTCACGTCACGTCGAGACGTCAAGGTGATTGAATGAACACGTTTTTGAATGCGATTAAGTTGGTTGTAATAATAATAATAATGCAAGTAAACCATGAATACAAAGATCAAAGCTTAAAGAAAAAAATAAAAAGGAGCTACCTGGTGGAAGGGACCGCCGGGAATCGAACCCGGTACCTCTGGATTACCGGTCCAGCGCGTTAGCCACTTCGCTACCCTCGCTCCACGTAGACCTGACGAATTTTTCCTTATGCTTTGTGTCGATTTTTGCATTGTTTATTTGAAAGGTTTTTACACCTTAGCGACCTCTATGTGAATACGTTAATATTCACATCTTACCGCACCACTTTACAGCGGTAAACGAGCAAGCGAGAGAGGGCGCTGTTTGTTTTATAATTTTATGAAACACTAGCTTTTGCCCGCGGCTTCGCACGCGTAAACACAATATCATACGTTCACTACACTTATTGCGAGGCCAAAGGCCGAGCTCCGCGTAGCACCGAAGCAGCGGAGCGTCCTAAAGAAGCCGCCCACCCACTTAATATAAGTCGAAGTAACTTAATGCGAGGCCGAAGGCCGAGCTCCACGTAGCACCGTAGGTGGGGAGCGTCCCAAGAAAGCCGCCCACCCACTTAATTTAAGTTGAAGTAACTTAATGCGAGGCCGCAGGCCGAGCTCCGCGTAGCACCGTAGGTGCGGAGCGTCGCAAAGAAGCCGCCCACCCACTTAATATAAGTTGAAGTAACGTAATGCGAGGCCGCAGGCCGAGATCCGCGTAGCACCGAAGGTGCGGAACGTCGCAAAAAAGCCGCCCACCCACTTAATATAAGTTATAGTAACTTAATGCGAGGCCGAAGGCCGAGCTCCGCGTAGCACCGTAGGTGCGGAGCGTCCCAAGAAAGCCGCACACCCACTTAATATAAGTTGAAGTAACTTAATGCGAGGCCGCAGGCCGAGCTCCGCGTAGCATCGAAGGTGCGGCGCGTCGCTAAGAAGCCGCCCACCCACTTAATATAAGTTAAAGTAACTTAATGCGAGGCTGAAGGCCGAGCTCCGCGTAGCACCGTAGGTGCGGAGCGTCCCAAGGAAGCCGCCCACCCACTTAATATAAGCTGAAGTAACTTAATGCGAGGCCGAAGGCCGAGCTCCGCGTAGCACCGTAGGTGCGGAGCGACCCAAGAAAGCCGCCCACCCACTTAATAAAAGTCGAAGTAACTTAATGCGAGGCCGAAGGCCGAGCTCCGCGTAGCACCGTAGGTGCGGAGCGTCCCAAGAAAGCCGCCCACCCACTTAATATAAATCGAAGTAACTTAATGCGAGGCTGAAGGCCGAGCTCCGCGTAGCACCGTAGGTGCGGAGCGTCCCAAGAAAGCCGCCCAACCACTTAATATAAGTTGAAGTAACTTAATGCGAGGCCGCAAGCCGAGCTCCGCGTGGCACCGAAGGTGCGGAGCGTCGCAAAGAAGCCGCCCACCCACTTAATATAAGTTGAAGTAACTTAATGCGGGGCCGAACGCCGAGCTACGCGTAGCACCGTAGGTGCGGAGCGTCCCAAGGAAGCCGCCCACCCACTTAATATAAGTCGAAGTAACTTAATGCGAGGCCGAAGGCCGAGCTCCGCTTAGCACCGAAGGTGCGGAGCGCCCCAAGGAAGCCGCCTATTAAGTAACTTAAACATATGTTAAGTGGGTTGGCGGCTTCCCTGAGACGCTAGTGGAACTCGGCCTACGGCCTCGCATTAAATTACTGAGGGTTTATAAAGTAACTTAGCACCGAAGGTGCGGAGCGTCCCAGGGAAGATGCCCACCCACTTAAAATATGTTCAAATAACTTAATGCGAGGCCGCCCACCCACTTAATATAAGTTTAAATGTATGAGCGGCTTTCCTGCGATGCTCTGAACCTTCGGTGCTATGTGAAGCTCGGCCTACGGCCTCGCATTAAGTTACTACTTATATTAGTGGGTGGGCGCCTTCCCTAGGACGCTCCGCACCTGCGGTGCTACGCTTGTGAACATGATCTTGATTTAATTTAAATTGAGGCAAGACTTATGTTTAAAAAATTGTTTTGAATATTTATTGTCTATTGTAGATTTAAATAACTTAATGCGAGGCTGCCCACCTACTTAATATAAGTTGAAGTGTGTGAGCGGCTTCCCTGGGACGCTCTGCACCTTCGGTGCTACGTGGAGCTCGGCCTACGGCCTCGCATTAAGTTACTACTTATATTAGTGGGTGAGCGACTTCCCTAGAACGCTCCGCACCTTCGGTGCTTCGCTTGTGAACATCATCTTGGTTTAATTAAGATTTCGTCAAGACTTAGGTATGTTTAAAAGATCGTTTTTAATATTTATTGTCTATTGTAGATTTAAAAAACTTAATGCGAGGCCGCCCACACACTTAATATAAGCTTAAATATGTGAGCGGCATTCCTGTGACGCTCTGCACCTTCGGTGCTACGTAGAGCTCGGCCTACGGCCTCGCATTAAGTTACTACTTAAATTAGTGGGTGGGCGACTTCCCTAGAACGCTCCGCACCTTCGGTGCTACGCTTGTGAAGATCATCTTGGTTTAATTAAAATTGAGTCAAGACTTAGGTAAGTTTAAAAGATCGTTTTTAATATTTATTGTTTATTGTAGATAACTATTCAAAGCACCTTGAAAAATAATTAGCTCATAGTCCTACCTGAACATATATATATTAATGACATCTATTATGATGTCAATAAATTATTTTCGTCTACAATGACAATGGTACTAATATAATAATATGACCTGTCATAATAATTTCCTAAGTAACGCCATAAGATTCAGGTACCAACTTAACTCAATCGAGCGTACGTCAATAATGGCGACAGCACCACTAAACGGATACGTGATGGCCTCACTGTTTTGTTATCCGTGGTATAATGAATAAGGAAGCAAAGGAAAATGCATGAGATGACACGGTTATTATTTCAGTAGGTTCTGGGTTCAAATCCCGGCTAGGTGAAATCCTTTCTACATTGTAAATTTAATTATTTTGTCTTGTCTCGAATAATGGTTGTTTTTCATACAAAATGCATACATTGTCGAGCAGCAAGCAAACTCTCAATAACTGATACACTGCTGCTTATATTAGGTATGCGATCAATATTCAACAACTTCGGTAGTAATTCTCGAAGTCCAGGTTAACCCATCACAACCTAGCTTGTGCCGAATCGTGGTCACAGGCACGCAACGACGTGCGTGAATCCTTGGCCTCGGTGTCGAGGAGACCCATCAATGGCTCCAAAACTTTACATGTATGGAGCTGGTGTTATTAACTTAGGAAAAATCTTAACAGCGCGATGCAGCCGCTAGTATGGAGATTTTGTCAAGGAAACAACGCCATCTAGCGGAAAATTGGGTCATTGAGAACAAAATCTCAACACACCGTTAAAAACAAAAAAATAATGATATATTTTATTACTTTGAATAAATTTTAAATATTAAAAAACTGCATAGATGCAAAATTGTGGCTAAATATATCGTATATTTATCGTTTATTATACATTTCGCTACCTTATTAGTAAGTTAGGCCAAACACAAACAATACAAAAAAATTCGGCTAATGGTCTATATGTTGGTTGGTAAAACATATTTAAAAATGTATTTAATTTACTTAAATTGATTCGAGATACTTTTATTTCAATTACACTCGATAAAATGGCTTTAAAAAATCTTCTTTATTCATTAACATTTTTTATTGCTTCTCCGGGCTCTTTTATGGTCAATACTTACAAACTACAGAAGAATATAATTGCATATTCAATAAAAGAGCATTAATTAGTTCCTATTGTAGCAAATTGTGTTTTTAAAGAAATGCATGTTTGGTTATTTTTTTAGCATGAGCCAATTTACAACGAACATTGCACTCATATTTTCGTCTGTGTTGGTCGACAATTGGCGCCATCTTTTCTATCTATCTAACTAACACGGTTTCCGTAACTCAACACCTCAAACAACCTTAACCTTATTGTTAATACCGGTGAGCCGCGCAGAGGTATTATGTCGAATTCATACTTTTTAGTTTTTGTTCACGTAAGAGCCAGCCGGGGGTCGCGTCGTTCTAAATTCAAAATCACAAACGCTGTCAATATAAGGTTACACATTGTATGGAAAATATTTCATGGAATTCATGTTTTCAGAGATAAATATTAATCATAATAAAAAGTATCCTATACTATAACCATCTTTGGATGTTCAGCTATTCCTGTACCAAAATTGGTAACTTTTTATCCAGCCGTTTCAGCGAGATGCGAGGACAACGGTTTTTTTAAAAACAGATGGCGCCAGGCTGGCATGGCATCGCGCGCCCATACGAAACAAATGACGATCCTGCATCACGCTATCGAGATTTTTCCTGAAATCATGACGTCCCTCCATAGAAAATTAATTTTCAATACAAATTAAGGATATATATATATATATATATATATATATATATATAATATATATATATATATATATATATATATATATATATGTAATGTAATGTAGTGTAATGTCTCATTTTTGTAATGTGGGTACACCACAATTTTTATTTAAACCATTGAAAAATTGAAAAAGGAGCTACCTGGTGGAAGGGACCGGGAATCGAACCCGGTACCTCTGGATTACCGGTCCAGCGCGTTAGCCAATTCGCTACCCTCGCTCCACGTAGACCTGACGAATTTTTCCTTATGCTTTGTGTCGATCTTTGCATTGTTTATTTGAAAGGTTTTTACACCTTAGCGACCTCTATTTTTTTGTATGTCGCGAACTTTTGTATGTCGATTAAGTAGTGCAATAACAAATTTGCAAGAACATTTACTTATTAATTTCTTTACATTATAAAAACAAGTTGTGTTTTTTTCAAGCGAAGGCTGTTTCGATTCCAATGACCACTATGTGCAGATAAGGCATTATTTATAGCTTTATCGGAGTAAAGATGCGTTGACGGCCTGTTTAGTGTGCTAGGTTTTTTTTAAATGAGCAGTTAAATACTATTCGTCCGAGCAAGACTTTTTTTACCGTAGTTGGGTAAAAAGTAACGTATCACCATCTTCTTTGGATGTCTAGCTATTCCAGTACCAAAATTGGTTATAATCGGTTCAGCCGTTTCGGCGCGATAAGTGTTTTTTTTTACCAATGATGTAATGCTGTAATGGTTATACGGCACAACGTCTGTGGGCGGAAAATTTTATTTTCGGAAAAATACCACTCCGTTTACAGCCGTGCTCGGCTACACATTTTTTTTATATAAAGGCAAATGCCTAGTGCCTTTTCTGGGTTCCGTAGTCAACTAGGAACCCTTATAGTTTCGCCATGTCCGTCTGTCCGTCCATCCGCGGCTTAGCTCCGCGATCATTAGTACTAGAAAGCTGAAATTTGGTATGAGTATGTGTATGTATCACGCCGACAAAACGGTAAAATAAAAACTAAAAAAAAAATTTTTTCGGGTGCCTCTCGAACACCTAAAGTAAGGGTGAATTTTTTTTTCGTCTCAACCTTAGTGTGTAGGGTGTCGTTGAATAGGTCTGTTAAACATAATAGGGGTCTCCAAACATTTTTGATAAAGTCAGTAGTTTTGTAAATATTCGCTCCGAAAATAAAAAAAATTGTGTCCCCCCATCTAACTTTTCAATCAGGGGTCAAAAAAATATGGAAACATTCATGAAAATGAGGCCTTATAAGTACTTTCAATGAAAACTATATTGATCAAAATCGGTCCATCCATTTTTGAGTTATCGCAAATTTTCATAATTTTCTTTAAAAGGACGTAAGTTGACTTCCAGAAGGTTATAAGTAGTTACAGTTACTTTGGCGTTTACGACCTTTTTATAGAACTTGATATCTTTCTCGTAACGTAAACCTCGGGCTTAAAACCGCTTTTTTAAGCCCGTCTCTTGTGAAGGATGAGTAACTACGGAACCCTACACTGAGCGTGGCCCGACATGCTCTTGGCCGGTTTTATTTAGGTATAAATCCTTGTATGAATTTGTGTATATTTGACCTAGTTAAGCAAA
The DNA here is from genome assembly GCA_905147355.2 of Apotomis turbidana. NCBI lineage: Eukaryota > Metazoa > Arthropoda > Insecta > Lepidoptera > Tortricidae > Apotomis > Apotomis turbidana. The sequence goes on along the minus strand of LR990280.1, from coordinate 49,250,024 downwards.
AGCACTAGTTAAAATTATTTCAGTTTCCCCATGCCCGTCTATATGTCTGGTCATCAACGCTAACTAGTAACTAGAAATACACTAGATGTTTTAGTACTTTGTACTAGAAAAACAGTAGTGTAGGTGTACCGACAATCGCAACGACCAAGTCGTAAAAGAAAATATTGAAAAAAAAAATACTTACGAGAAGTGAGAAAATAGCAAAAGGAATAAAAATATAAAAAAATCTATGCAATTTTATATTGAATTATTAATTTAACTGAATTGCCATATAAAAAAATCTATAAATCACCACTGAATGAAACTGGAAGTATAAAAACATTTTTTTTATTAGATAAAACTAAGATTATAATATAACTGAAGTTTGGATCAAAATCCAAATTCTTACGTGTTCTTGTCGAAGACAGGATATTTACTATTTTAACTTTTTTTTTGTTTGCGGCAGAACTCCACGAGCGCCGAAAAACCCGGTTCCTTTGTTTTAGGGACAAAGATTTTTTATTTTATCTCACACCAATTTACTGAAACACAATCAAAGGTTATTAGTAGAGTATCTTTCAGTTTATACTGTCGTTTCAGAGTGATACCCATCAGTACGGCGCGCGGCAGAATGCGACCGACTGTCGGGTGATACACCCGCGCGCGTCCCGCGAACTAAAGTGAGTGTCGTGTGCCCTTACGGATTTCACTCTCGGATTTAAACAACGACTTTCTGCACTAGGACTCTATACCGGATTTTCCTCATCGAACTAAAAAGGTCAGTAGATGCGAAAGCGATTTTTTAACTGCCGCCCCGCGATTTTCGAATTTCGCATTTGGCAATATTTTTGCGACATTTATCGATATGTATAATTTTCTAGGTACTTTGGCTGAGATTTACGTAATTCTGAATTTTATGAATGTGTATGAGTGGGAACTTTTTATTGGAATTGTTCGAGCGGAGTATTTTGAAACGTGATTCATTATATATGTTTGCCATTATTTGAAATTGGCGCGTGTGACTGCAACTTTTCAAATATGTTTTAAATGTACGTTGCGTTTAATATAAATATTTTGTAACTTTTTAATTATATATGTTTACTTATAAAGGGTAATTATTTATTTATGACAATTTGTTAAAGGATTAAGCAGATGTATGTATGTCTCCTTGCATAGTAGGTACAAGTGATTTTAAAACCAAAAAATATCTATTGGAACACAACACATCTACTACATGTTTCTTTGTCTTAAATTTTACAATTGCTTAATAACCACAGAAACAAATGATGAGACATTAGTTGTATGATGGCTAAACAAGTAATATTAATTATTGGAGAAAATCTGCTTTCGCGTCATGTAAACTTGTAGCGTAAATCAGAAAATAGTTTATTTCTTTCTAAAGAGGGTTATAATTTATTAAGATAATATATTATTTATTATAATGGTTCAACATAACAGCAGTGCGCCATGAATTTTGGATTTAAAGTTACAGCAAATATATATATATATACCTATAATTTATTTATTTTATTTATTTATATATGTTTATTATCAATTATGAATTGAACACTCCTTAAACTGAAAGCACAAATTCGTGTACTATTCCTAATTTCGTATGTTTCCAATGAACACTAAAACACTATCACCGACATTTGTATAAAAAATGTTTCTAACGAAACGGTTTATTTATCTGCAACCAGAAGATTTACTCTTTACTTACGGTGATAATATTCTTAAGTATTCTAGCGATGGAAAAATCGTTTATTATTCTTCATATAGTCACTAAACTATACATGTAAGTTGCTTATTTCACGATAAACTCGCAATGCGTTATACTTTCCCGCTTTGGATTTCTTTCTCTATTTAATTAAATAATTATAAAACAATAAAACATGAAACCACACCTTAAAATTATTATTTTCCTTAATAAAAATATAAATAAAAAATATCCCTTTATTTTTTTCAACAGCAGTCTATATGTAGGTATTACGGTTTATCTTTAGTGCAAACATTATAATCGTTATTTCTACAGCAAGCGTTACATTAGCATGTCTATCATGACCATTAGAAAAATTAAAAAATATATATTATATATATATATATATATATATGTAGTAAGATTATTTAAACATTTCATTATATTTTCATATTAATCATTTCCTATCATTAAGGTCGTATTTAATACAATTGTAAATATGTTTAAATGTAAGTATTCAAAATAATTAATCTAAATGAGATCTTTTCATCCATTTAGTCTACTATATGCAAATACCCCGCTTGTAGATGACCAAAATTGTTTTTGTTAATTTTTTCAATTATACCTTTTACTTACTACTTGTGTAGCCCATACCTCACAACTCACAATTTACCTCCCGTTAAAAAGATATTAGAAATATTTGCGGAATTGTATAGAATATGATTAATTTACTAAAGGTAATCTTGCCCTTTCTATTCCTCTTCACCGTACTGGTTTCATGTCTAATTCTTTCTCCTTGCAAGTGGCTCGCCTCTGGAACGGTCTTCCTCTCACAATCAAACAGGCTCCGAGTAAGTTGGCATTTAAAAGGGCCGTGCGAAGTTTCTTTGCTGGCAGAACTGAAGTCTCATAGTATATCTGCTTGGTTTGTTTCATCGTCGTATATATTTATGTATGTATCTATTTATATATATGTATATTTTTTTTTTTTTTTCAGTCTCATAAATTTCAATTTATTTATTATAGCAAAATATATAAATGGACAATTAAATTCAAATTAAAACTAAAGAACTAACATCTAAAATAAAGTAAATTAAATTAAGCTAAAATAAATCTAAAAAACTGTGCCCCCGCGGCATAGTCCCGAAGACGCTGGCAGCATTTCCTCGCTGAATCGCAATGCTGATGCGTTGTGCGAGGAAGCTGCCAGCTCTTCGGTCACCAGTGGACTCAATGAGCCTTTTACTAATCTCATTTAGTAGTTTGTGGGCACTGGGACCCCACGGACCTAAGGTCTCGACCCCAAAAGGAACAAAATTATATTCGGGACCGAGACCCCTATATTTATTAATTTTTAATTTTTCGGCCGCCTCTGCTGCCGCCCCCGCCCTGCCCGATGTTCCGTGGAGGTGGGACGGGGCCAGTGTGTCTACGCAGGTGGCGTCCCACACCAGCACCCGGCCCAATTTCCACGGAATCAACGACATTCCATCGGGTCTCTTGCCATCGTCACGTGCGATGCCCGGTGGTTCCAAAATGGCCGGCACGTTGACGGTGGCAAGCGAACGGCGGATTGTGTCATTGAGGGCGGCGTGTCTGGAGAAGCGGCCGGCGCTTTTCTGACAAGAAAGTCCGTGGTGTCCCAGTGAATCAACTTCACTGCCGCAGGGGCACTTGTGTGGGGCACAAATCTGAACTCCAAGACGCAGGCAGGTTGCTATTCGGAAAGTGTCGGGTTCCAAAAAAGTTCCCGTATTGGAGGATGGATATGCCTGGAGCCAATGGCCTGATTCTAAGGCACCTGCCGCTAAAAGTCTGGCTCGTTCTGGACCGCTACTGTGGTTTAAAAGGGAATCATAAGTTAATTTGGACATGACGTCATCCCAGGCCCTTTGTGATTTTAAATTTTGGGGTATATCCTTACCCGGGCAAGCAATTGACCATGCTCTCTTGGCCTCCGTCAAGCCCGCAGTCTCATAGTATATATGTATATTATATGTATGTATGTACCTAATATGAGTATTTTAATTATATGTAATTATGTTGTCTGATGCACCGCCTACAATTTCTCTGCTTTGCCCTAAGGTTGACTGGTAGAGAATGCCTCATGGCATTAAGTCCGCCTTTTGTACGTTAAGTTTTTCTTTTGTGCAATAAAGTTTAAATAAATAAATAAATAATTTCGAATAAATTCGCAGTATAAAAACAATAAGACATGTATAAAATTGAAAAATGAAAAATTGAAAGAAAATTATTAGAGATACAAATACATGGTATAAGGCCTGGACTTCCTAGTAAGTATGTAATACCTGTGACAGGAAGCCCCCAAATTGAATAACTTATTGACTGTGAAATGAAGTCATTATACTTTATTAACACACTAAGAAACGGGGCTCGTACGGGTGGCCATTTAGTTTGGAATCGGTATCGGATATCGGCAAGTCTGAAACAAAGAACAGTTCTAATAGTGACAGTGCAGATAGAATAGCCAAAACGAAAAAGTATATATTTCCGATATGATTCTGAAGAATTGCTACGTTGGAGATATCGCAAAGCTCCGTCGAATCCCTATTTAAACCCCATTTCTAGTTTGCTTTTGATCTAAACCCTTGTTTACACCAAAGGCGAAATACGGTTTTTGACTATACTATAGTTCTAATAGAAAGCATATCAAACGTACATAAATTGGGTTAAACCGTCATACTTTCTTGTAGTTTCTATATTTTATTCTTACACTAGTCCTCATTTATATCTTAGAATACACTTTTAATATGTTTTCTTCGAGAACTACGTATAGTCACAGTTCATATAAAGGTATAGTTAAGTTCATATTACTGTAATAGTTAAGTACTTATCCTTTATGAAAAAATGTCTGACTGTTGAGTTTCTTTCGGCGTTTCTTCTTAACAGTGGTCTCCTCTTGTGAAATACCGGTAGACTCAGACATGTAAAAGTGCCCTTGTGGCCTACTTGTAGAATAAAGTTCATTATTTCATTATTTCATAGTGAAAATAAATTGTTTTATTCAAACCAATAAACACACATTAAAAAATACACGGAATCACATTAATTATTACTAACTTTTGGTCATTTTACTATTTTTTCATCACATTTTCTCGTAAAAGATGGTATTACATGCGGGTGTACTGAAGGACTAAGGCCTATATAGTTCCCGCGGTAGTTATAAATTGACATAACTCCCTCGGGAGTTATGGTTTTAGTTTTAAAAATATAGTACGCACTCGCAGATTACTTCAGACTAAGGAGGTTTCAATCCAGCCAAGGTTTTTTGTTTTATCAACAAAACTTGCCTACCAGCAAATTTTATTGTGTATTGAATTAATACGGTATATGTGACTGCATTAATATTTATGTTTTACAATTATTTATGTGTATTTTGCAATAATTTTATTAAATTAAATTAAATTTTTAATTATCATTAGAATTTGGCAGTATAGCCTGTCAAGTTTCTAAACGAAACGCAGTTCTTAGCATTATCTGTGGTAGACGACACAAAAAAGGAAAAGAGTTATACAATTATTGGTTAGGAACTATTTAGTTTGTAACAAACTTACTGCTCATATTTAAGTTTTATAATATTACGCTGTTAATTATTGCTGCATAATATTGATAATTGTTATTTGTTTGATAATAGATGGTAAGATTATGTGTATATTTGTTTTCTGTTTTAAGCTGATGGCCGTTTTGCCAGTGCTTATAGTAAATTAAAAAAATATATACAGAAAAAAGTTGGTTGTCAATCGTTATCGTTTAATGTTTATTTTTGGCTTATTTATTTGTTATTTACTCCAAAATGTGATGAAAAATATTGTGTGTAAGGCGGGTAGTAAGGGGATTACAAACTCAGGACTTTAAAAGCCCTCCGCCTTCGGCGTCGGGCTTTTAATAGACCTTCGTTAGTAATCCCCTACTTACTACCCTTATGACACAATATACTAATAATTGGACGAAACCTTAAATATGAATTTATAAATATGAACAAAGCCATTTGTATGAAGCAATTTCGAAGCTCCGTAGGAATGTCAACTTTTATGACTTTCAGAGCAATCTAGGTGTATTTAGTGATATACAGACTTTAAATTTGATCCCAGTAAAAATAGGACCGGAAAATAGTCATCGTACCAATTAAAGTAACGAAATAGATAGATTTTAGTGTCAATTTGTCAAACGTCGATTCCGAGGCCCTTACATTGGACAGGTAAAATAATGGTGAGCGTTGTTATGATCTACGATGTGATGAATACTTTTTGACTGTGCAAGCGAAACGAGCGAAGCGTAACAGTTTCAGCTTGGCCTAAAATTCTTTCGTATGTCCGGTCCGGATGTTTGGATGTCTTATTGTTAAGTAGGTAACTACAAATTGAATTACTAACGGTTTTCGGACGTTTTTATTTAGTTGTGCCAAATGATGTTGCTTATTGCTAAATTTCACGATTCAAACACGGTTTTGATTGCGTTGACTTAGAAGTTTAATATTTTTCATCGCCCTGAGAGAGAGGGAGGAGGTAACTGATCTAAGTATTCCACGCGTTTCTAAGAACAGGGGCTGACATACGGACATACAGACGGACACCAAAGTGATTGGCACTGAACCCTTAAAACGAAGTATTTACTAACATCATACAATTTTACCTAGGTATTAATAGTACTATACGAGCAGCTATATTAAAATCCACCTAAAATATGAATTTCGTGTCATAAGCCCCCGATTTTTTAAATTTACCGCTTTAGGTATCTCTTTTGACTTTTCTTATACTCTCTTAGGACTAAGAAGCGGGGTTTTTTCAGTTTTTATATAAACTTCATATACATGAATTGATTGGAAATTCTGAAGAAAAGCAGCTCGCTCAAATTTGACTAGCTACTTAAAACTTTCACGGTTACATGGCCGTTTTGAAAATGGTATGCGCAGAAAGTTTGTACAAAAATGTTCTAGTCAAAAACGGTTCAAGACAGCCTTTCTATACAAGCTATGAGAAATTTGCGGCTGTAAATGGAGTGGCTATTTTGCGAAGATAAAAGTCGCCGTCCACAGACGTGGTGCCGTCTCATGAGGGTCCTAATTTACATCTCTCAACGTACTGTCCGGAAAAGTGTTAAAAAATCGGCCAACAGTATGTCGGGCCACGCTCAGTGTAGGGTGCAGTAGTTGCCCATCCTCCACAATAGACGGGCTTAAAACAGCGGTTTTAAACCCGAGCTTTAAATTACGAGAAAGATTTCAAGCTCTATAAAAAGGTCGTAAACGCCAAAGTTACTGTAATTACTTCTGGAAGTAGTTATCGATTATACGCGCCAGATTGAGCGGAGTGTTTTAATGCAGTATGGCACATAACTATGTAGCGTTCGAAGTATAAGGACACCGCGCGGCACTTCCGTTTTAAAAGAAACTTATGAAATTTTGCGATATCTCAAAAACGGCTTAACCGATTTTATTCAATATAGATTTCTTTGAAAGTACTTATAAGGCCTCATTTTCATGAATTTTCCCATTTCTTTTTTACTCGTGGTAGAAAAGTTAGATGACGCAATTTTTTGGATTTCCGGAGCGAATATTTGCAAGACTGCTGACTTTATCAAAAAAATAATGTTCAGAGACCCCTATTATTTTTAATAGACCTATTCAACGACACCCAACACACTAGTGTTGGCACGAAAAAATAAATTCACCCCCACTTTAGGTGTACGACAGATACCCGAAGAAAAGTTTTATCTTTAGTTTTTATTTTACCGTTTTGTCGGCGTGATACATACACATACTCATACCAAATTTCATGGAACTAAGCCGCGGACGGACAGACAGACGGGCATGGCGAAACTATAAGGGTTCCTAGTTGACGGCGGAACCCTAAACTCTACTTCCACAAAACAAATCATAATCAAAGTTCGCAAAATACGAGTAAAATTCATTGAAATGTCATTGTGATTTCAATTTTGCTCGCATTTTACGATCCCTGATTATAATTATTTATTCGTGCGAACTTACGACACAATAAAATAGCCCTACTACGGCGGTATCTATAATGTTTATTCGAAGTAATATATTCCGTAGGTATGTATAATCATTCAGCTCAACTAACCCTACTGTTAGTTTACCTGTTTATGTTAAGAAATTACCTTTGCCAGATAGACCAAAATTTTTTTTGTCACAATACTGAAATTGGGTGACATTAACAAGATGTAATTTAAAGTAATTAAAAACACTTATAATAAAACTAAACCTAAATTTATTTCATTTCATTATATTTAGAACAGAACCAAATACAAATGATTAAAAAAACGCATTTTTAAAAAGAGGCACAACGTCGTCGACTTTGTAAAATAACTATTGGGAGGTTAGTATTTTTTTTCCCTCGGGACCCAAAAAAAAATTATACAAATACAAAAAGAAATGTAAATTTTCTGCCTCTACTAAATTTATGTATTGGACAATATACGAGTATATTTCACAATCCAGATCAACAGGTTTACTCTGCGTATTGTCTGTCAATCATTCTTTTCATTCATCTCTTGGGGAAATTATTCTAAATCTGTATCCCGGAATGCCAAATATTAAAAACAATCAATCGACTTGACATAAACACGTAATGTCTATCTTCTTTTCGTACTCACTCAATTGCTCAAAGGTAAACTGGAAGAGATCCCTTATAGGGATAAGTTCGCCTTTGTACCTATATGTTATTTGTAATAGATGTATTTTTTAACTGTTTTTGTGTACAATAAAGTGTTTACTTACTTACTTACCTACTTACTAGCACATTGCAGAAGACAGTACAATACTAAAAAATAAGTTTTTCTGTACAGAAGACAGTAAAAACTAGAAAATAGGATTTTGTAAAGGAATATCTTCGATTTACAGTAAAAGTAACAATTTTTAACAAAACCATAAAATATATTAAGACGAATTTACCATTGTAAGCAATTTCTTCCGGTAAACCTTTAGGCAAAAGAAAAAAACCACCTAAACATCGAGTAAAAGCATCATTAAGTAGATTCGCATCATATTACGCGTAAGTATGTTGTTATTAGAACTATAACAAAATACTCATACTTAACTCTATAAATTTATGAGGAAATGAATAGGAAATAAGACTCTTCATAAGGTTTATTTCCTTCTCATAAATCGCAATAGCTCGGTTATGTGCCGGTATTCGCTGAAATATACGCTAGAGTGGGTAAATTTTGAGGAAAATCGTAATATAACAACTCAAAACTTCTTGCTTGTAGATTGACAGAAACATAATAAAAATCTGGCTAAGGTTGCTGCCTCACCGCGAACACTAACCTGTAATATTTTTTTATTTTATTTTTCGGTTGTAAGTTGATTTCCACACTGTCCACGCGCTACGTATCGGAACGCGCGGTTGCTATGAAACAAATATGCGCAATTAAGTACTACGTTATCAGCACTAGCACAACTGTGACACGCGACTCTTTTTCGCGCAAGAAATATTACTTATCTCTTTCTTCGCTGTACTGTGAGAGAGTGACGGGCGATGCTATGTCGCGCGACAAGAGTCGCGAAGAGTTGTGCTAGACGGGCTGGCTTGTTTTATACCAAAGTGGATACAAGGCTAAGTCTGCTGGTTCGAAAAGCTACTCAATTTACTAGAAGAGAATATTGGAAGATCTGAAAATCTAAGTAAACTATGCCTTTGCCAGCAGTAGAACATATAGGCTGGTTAAAATTAGATCGATTTGTGCAATAATTGTCCTACGACATATCGTTCGCGTAATGAATACGGATTTTCTTGGACTTGGCGTGTCAGCTACAGTGATGAATGTTCGCTCAAAAGTTGTATTAAAATATAAATACGTATAGACCCAGACATGATCGACGATAACCCTGCCTGATCTAGTATTAGGGCAAAACTATGGGAATAACCTAAATTCAGTGTTTAAAAAACACCCGGCCCAACCAAACCAAACATAGCTGAGAACTATTTCGACAGACAAGGCTATCGATAAAAAAAGAGGCATTCAAATCGTCGTCGTCAAATTTTCGTCGGAGTTTAAAAAGGACACAAAATGTATATTGTTATATATATATTATCTTTGATGTGTATATTTCAATAGATAGTTTAATATTCATGTATTATCAACGTGTTAGTAATCTTACAACAATATGGAATAAGGTTGGAAACCATAATTACACGTATTTTATTTATGTCATTTTCGTATTTCATTTATGTCAAAAATAAACCTCCACCAAATGCTGAATATATGGAAATTTCTAAAATGCACTAAACTAAAAATCTCAGTATCATTCTGCGTCCACCAGAAACAAACGGGGAGCAAACGTTTACTTAAACGCTGTCTTTTAAGAACTACTATAAAATATCCGCGCGTATTTCCATACACCGTGTTGATTCTCATGAAAATCTTAGAAATCTTATTTGTTTCGTGTAATTTTTTATGCACATTTTACTATGCACTATTGACCGAGCGAGCGAAGCGGCTCCGTTTCAGTTTGTCCAAAAAATCTCGTTTGTTCGTTCGCGAACTCGCCACACACGCCATTCTCGTGTAATTTTGTGAGCAGATTCAATAATTATATAGGATTATTTATATGTCGAGTCAGTTTTATGCAAAAGAAAAATGGAGGTGATACAGGAGTTGCCAACTTAAAAAATTAATAATAATCAGCCATTTCGAAACAAACTCGCGGGGTCTACACCTACAGCTCACAGAATGACTAGTTTTTATTATGAATAAAAGTTGAATGAGCTTCATAATTAAAACTAAGTAATAATAACCGTTATGTCACGATACATCATATTTATGATCATTATCCAACATTTCGAGCGCAGCTGCATGCATCGTGGTAGCGAATGAAAAGATTCGTCATAATTATATTTAATTAAGCGTACGAACCGCCAGAGTATAAAGTGAAGGCATTGCAACCAAATGGGGTTGTTTTCAGGACTGGGACATTTATAACCTAATAAGGTGCCCGATACTTTGTCCGCGTAATTTAATTTCTTTAACCATATTGGGTAGAGATTTTAAATCATCGCATAATGTGTCTGGAATAAAATATACTCACTGAAAATAAAGGGTACGTATTACAATCCCGAAAGTTTATAATACCTACAGTTGAAATACCGATGGTCAAAATACCGAAAATCAAAATACCGAAAGTACGAAAAGCCGATATTCGATATACCGATGCTCAAAAGACCTATTTTGAAAAGATCGAAAGTTGAAAATCTCGAATTTTATAACACCGAAAGTTTAAAATCTCGAAATTTTATAATCCCGAAAGTTTTGAATCTCGAAATTTTATAATCCCGAAAGTCAACCATTGTCAGTAAAATGCCAATGATTTTTTTTTTTTCTTTTAAGAATATGATCATAACTACAACCAAAGGAGCGTTTTTTAAGGATATAAAAAAAAAAACTAACCTAACCTAACCCGGCCGAGTCGGATCTGCTCTGAAAGGTGATTGATTCACCTCAACCTATTCTCAAACTTTAAATGATTCACCTTTCAGAGCAGATCCGACTCGGCCGGGATAGGTTAGGTTAGTTTTTTTTTTATATTCCTAAAAAACGCTCCTTTTGTTGTACTATTTTAATCGTTCGGCATTTGAACTGTAGGGATTCTAGCCGTCGGGATTACAGTCTTCGGGATTACAGTCTTCGGGATTTCATCCTTTCGGTCAAACGTTCTTTCGGGATTTTAAACTTTCGGTCAAATTAAGATTCGACATTTTAATTTTCGGCCTTCCATCCATAGGTCTTATGAAATTCGGTATTTTGAACTTCGGCATTGTAATACGTACCCAATACTCTTTATTGCACACATCAAATAAATACATAGTAAATACAACATGAGATACACTTAAACAACAGGCAGTGGCAAACGACATACTCGTATATCCATTTCTTTCAAACAACTTTTAGATATCAGAGTACCCATATAATATTATAATTGTTTGAATTGAGAAGTAATGCAAAATAGTAACAAAGCTAAATAATCGAAAACATTAAAAATAAAATCAATAAACAAACGTAAATAAGAATATACAGATATACCTATATAAATACTATGTGATACGTATATAGGAATCATGGCGGCGTATCGCATCGTCACACATTTTGTGAAGAGCTACTTACTCTGTTTTACTAGACTGGTAAAGGTTAATACCGACACCCGGATCTCAGACTACTTTCCCGCTTCGCTTGTCTCAGTTGTATCTGCCAAATTTGATTAAAACGCGTCCAGTAATGTGTCCGTGACGGCATAAACGGCGTTCAATGTCAGAGGCATTTGTCCACTTAATGAAACATTAGTGGCATTGTTCGTGTAATCGTGTCAATAAGTCGAGCAAGATCGCTTGGTAACATCGGACACTTCGATACACGTAAATAGATTTATGTAAGTATAGTTCCTACGAATTTTTATGCAGTCACTACAATATGAAAACTGCCCAACTGCATTAAGACTGCCTTATAGTTTAACACAAGTTGGCCTATCTTTCTTGTCTGTCCTCAGCTGGCACTAGATAAGGTACAGTCACCGATACTCTCACCTCAGTCTATACGTCGCCAGTATAAAACTCCAAGAAAATCGTACATACTATATGTAGTAAATCTGTATGACAATAAGGGCACGTCACAAAAATATGAGGGATATAATATGTATATTATGTTCGTACCCCGAATTCCAAGAAAATCATATGATTTTCTAGAAATTATAGACTGGTAACGTATAAATACAAGTTATACACGTACATTGTTTACCGCAATATCATGAACACATCAAATAGTTTTAACGAAAGAACTACTTATCAGGAAATTACTCCGGAAACGAACTACGATCCAGTTGCGCTGCCCGATGACTCAAAGGCTCTCTCATATTATTTTCCTTTTGGTGTGGCAGGTCGTTTGTGTTTTGAGTTGATTTCATGGGAAGTAGTGTTTTTCGATTAGTCATGTTCTTGGCAGGTCATCTTCGGTTTGCGACGAGTTCGAAGATCGTTATTTTATGAATAGATATTTTTTTTGTATTTAAAAATAGACCAGCTATTATTAGGTTTCCGTACCTGTTGTGTAAAATAGAACCCTTGTAAGATCACTTTTTGTCCGTCTATCTGTCTGCCCGTTTCTCCGCCGGTCAAGACCCAAGGGAATCAAAACCCGATGCTTCCCGTACTGTATAGGGTGCTTCGCGTTGATCTAAAAACATTCATTTATAAACTAACCCCGACCTATGTTGATGTATGGGGACAACTGTTATAACAGAAAAGTTAAGTTTGTCCGGCTCAAAACTGTATTACATTTTATTAAAAGCAATATATGCAATAGAGAACCCTCAGTGCGCGAGTCCGGATACCCTTGAAATGTCAACAAACGTTTCACCGAATGCTTCATTTCGTCGAATTTTCATTTCGTCGACAAATTTTTACTCGTAAGTCATAAATTTTTCAGATATTTTGTAAATTATAGCCTTTAGATTAGGTTACGTTAGGTTAGGTTAGGTTTGTGTAAAACATTCAAAAATATTTTATGGTTTCAGAAAAAAATGCTTTCGATGAAATGAAAATTCGATGAAAGGTTTGTCGACATTTCAAGGGTAAACCAGAAAAATGTGAAATTTATTCATGAAGCATAAAACTTCTAAGATATGGCATTGGCAAATGCCTTAGCACAGCTCTTGATTTAATTTTCTCAAATTCTACACAATACATTCTTTGATAGTCCAGTCATTTTTATCCGATTTGAGTGGGTTTTTTTATATCGAATATATCATTGTCTGTCAAGATGGTTATTTAGCTACGTTTGGTGGAAATACAAGCTACTAAGATTACTTAGCTAGTTGCGTCGGGATTTTTTAAACTTTAAGCTTAGGTTATAATCCTGTTAGATGGATATAAACTTGGTTCCATATTAGCCACGGCATACAGTTGTGTTTTTATCTAAATCGTTGGGTTTACTTTAGTTTGACTAGACTACAAAACGGTTTTATTATAGTAGGGTGCCTTTACGCGTACCTATTGTTTTTATTTCAAAATGACTGACGATATACGGGTATTTCTTTGACCTGTAAATAGCCTGATTGGCCCTTTTTACAAGCAATTTTCTGGCATGAAAGTTTAACAACCATGTGACCATGTATAGATTTTCGGTAAATACTCAAACTGTATTATACGGCAAGTTGACTAGTTGACTTATGAATAACTATTTACCTACATCAAAGAATATATTTACATATTTAGGCCTCTCTGTAATCATAAAGTGGTAATGATTCGCACAGACGTCAGTTCGGAAATGAATATACATAAGTATATTAAATTACCTTAGGGATTCGGAAAGTCGACAAGTCCCGCAATGGCAATCAATTAAAGCATTAAGTGCTCAACTTGCCTTTGTACATTAAAATTAAACTTTATTAGACAAACCCACCAGTTTATACCTACGCATCGTGATCCAAAAAGCCAGGTCTGGAACTTAGACTACCGTAAAACGGGGTTACTTTAAAATGGAGGGGATACTTTGGAAAAGTGTTTTTAACGCCATATCCTTATTTATTTTACTATCTGTGGCAACGCAATACCTACCTTCAACAATGACCTAACCTTTTACTTCATTTGCTCAATCGCACTATGAATATTTGCGTTTTTATAACCATTTTAAATCTATCAAAGTAGCCCCAAATTTTCCTAAAGTAACCCCGTTTTACGGTACCGACACTTGCTTACGCTGACTAGTTGCCGCTCTATAGTAATATAATACTAGAAGTAACAACTTCGTACGCGTAGTTTTTTTTTTTATACGGAAGGTAGGTAAAGAGTAACCTATAACCATCTTTGGATGTCCTTGCTATTCTTTACTAGAAGTGGTTAAAATCCGTTCAGCCGTTCCGGCGTGATGAGAGGACAAAGGAACGTATACCCAATAGATAGCGGCAGGCTAGCATAGCGCCGCGCGCCCATACAAAACAAAAGACGATTCAGCATCATGCTATTAAGATTTTTCCTGGAATCATGAGATTTTTCCGGAAAACTGATTTTCAATTACAAATCTAGAATAATATAATAGCATAGATAATATAATGTAGGTACCTACCTAAATATTTATTCGTAAGTCAACTACTCAACTTGTCTGAAAATACTTCGAATACTTATCAAAAATCTACACAAGGACAAACTTTTATTAAAAAAACAGCGTGTTTCATGGGCATTCACATACCAACTGTCATTTTGAAATTTAAAAATTATCGCGTAGAAGCAATAGGTTTGTCATCTATACTGATAGTATCTACGTCGCTGAGCGAGGAAACTGCCAGCCCTTTGGTCACCAGTGGTGTCGACGAGCCGTTCAGAAAGCTCCTTAAAAAGAATTCTAGCGCGAGGTAATGCTGCCAGAGTCTTTGGTACAATGCCACGGGGCCATTTTTAGACTTAGTTTAGATTTAGATTTATATATCTAGACTTATTTTTATTGGGTGATTGTTAATTTGTTGTGTTATACATATTATGTAAAATTAATAAATAGCTGCATAGTATCCTATACCTACTAGTCTAATAGCGCACATTACTAAAATATAAATATACGTAGTATGGGGCCCGGGATATTTCAATATGTAAGGCGAATTGGAAATCGCAATAAATATAAAACTTATAAAAGAGAGACAATGTTCGATCAAAACTATTCCGTAGCAGCTAAGCTATCCCGAAACCCTTGCTATGTGAATAACGAGGTGACCTTTATATAATATAGGTTAATATAACAGCTGATAAATGACGTCATCAGGATGAGGGCGCGGGATTTTATGTCATCATGATGGCGTGACGTCACTACGGAACCCTTCTAAGGATTATTGATGGAGCGAATCTACGCAATATCCGTGCGCAATATTGATGGAGAGGCTGTAGTGATTTTAATGATCATATTTTTGACTAGTAAACACGCCATATAGATTAAAGCACGGTTAATAAAAAAAGACTTGGAGGCCTCATTCCTTTTTCAACCAAATTTTTGAAGTAAATAAGGTAATACTTTTTCTTGAGTTCTAGAAAGTAACAGCTATTTTATGCTTTTATTGCGTGCAGTCGAAAATAAGTAAAAAAAACAGTTTTCTGCGTGAATTTTGTCGAATTCGAGTAGTTTTTGAAACAAAAATTATCAATGAGAAAAACTATTCGTAGGTTTCAAATATATACAAAACAATCGCATAGGCCCTGTTCTAAATAGTAACATTGATAATATGTTAAGAAATGTGTTTAATCATAGAGAGAAAATGTTTAGAACAATCAGCATTTTTGAACGGATAAGGATTAAGGACCCTCAAGATGTATAAAAACATAGTCATTAATATGTACATGATTGCAATATGATTATGTGCGAATGTACATCACTTTAGATAATAGTTAATATAAAAAAGATTGTACGAGTAATAACTAATTCTTTATTTATGAGAAAACCAGACCGACGATAAAAAAGCTATTTTGTAATTATAAGAACCGTGGCTAAACTAGTGTTTCCTCTTGGTTTTGTCTATGTGGCAAGTGTACATGTATCCTTAAAGAATTGGGATTATACAAAAAACATAAATTATAAACTGTCATAGATAACGTAATCCTACCGAGTTTGGGGTCTTTAGAGTAGTCTCAATGAACAATTGATGGATTTACAAAGAAAAGTACAGTCGGCTGTAAAAGCTTTCCACAAAAGTGTTTTCTTTTTGTCAGAAACTTACTACTATGAAACATATAACTACTTGATGTTTGGCTTCTTTTAAGTAATTAAAGCTCTTCTAGACTCTAGATTTTATATTTTTGTCGCTCTTGCTGTACCAAGTAAATTTCCATCCATTTCCCATCTCATGTTACGCCGATGTACTACCTACGTTCAGGGCAGCTATCCCCAAAATCGGATACCTTTTACCTACAGCGTATCAGCTTCGTCCGTCATACGAGAAGATATATCGGAATTTACAGAGCATAAGCATCGGCCAAAGGAATGTTTGTCCCGACAGATAGGTTTCTATACTGCTCAAAGAAATATAAGCACCACGTAATTGTTGATACCAATTTTAAACTCCTTAAATACAGCATGACCTTAAAAAAGGAAATAGGTAAATATTAATTTGGGATTTGAAATTACGTAGATTTTACACACTACTGTGACGTTCCCGTCCATTGTTATGTAGAAAATGAAATAGAAATGACTTTGTGAAGTGTGTAAAATTCAAGTGAAACTTATTTTCCTTTGAGCAGTTTAGGGTGTGTTCAGAACACTAAATAGCGTTCTGAACAAAAATTCGTTTGCTCGCTCGCTCAGAACTGTTCAAAATACTATGTAAAAACTGTGTTTTCATCTACTCAAGAACGAATGATTGCTTGCTCAGAACTATGCTCGCTCGGTAAGTGCTTTCACCAACTACATTTTACAGACCATACAGAAAACACAAAAGACAAAATATTAAAGGTATGTTGACCCCACAAGTATCGTTAAGGAGGTTACCTTCATCTGGCAGAATTTTCATCAGCTGAAATGGGAAATATATTTTAAAATGTTACGGTGGTTACCAGGTAGATAAGGGCAGGTTAGGTTAGATTTATTTTACAGCTTTTCAGAAAATTCATTGGTATCAGTAGAATTACAATTATGCGAAAACACATTACGTTCGGCAAAACAATATTCTGCCAAACATTAGTAAACTATAGTTATGGCATTTTTATTTAAAACGTTACTCACTCGCTCAACATTTTTTTAGCGAATTTGGATATTTTATGTATTTATTTGTATTTTAACGTTTTTACTCCGTATTGAACGCAGATTCAGTTTCTAGAATAAATTCACGAAAAATATATTCAAAAGATTCAGCTAAAGATACTGCGTACTACATAGGGATGAAATTTATTACCAACGCGCCAAAAATCATAAAAATCCATTTAGCTGTTCGATCGTGACTGGCGTACAAACTAAACCTGACATTTTCGGCCATAATCCTTTTAGTTAAAAGTATCCCAAGGGCAAACATTTGTGTGACAAGCGAGAAAATCAGTTTGTGGCTTATACATACGTATACCTACTTACTATGTTTATAAATATTTTCTATAAGTTTTTATTAATTGGCCTTTTGCAGTTTGTTTTGGTTAGTTTTTTGTTTTGATCTACCGATCTTCCATTTGTTTATGCTCAGACTAAGGTTATGTTATGAGAACTTTATAATATTAATTACTCGTGTAAAATGCGAAGTGATTGGACAATACGATTAACCATCGCGAGCGCGGTTGTACGAGTGGCTACGCTCGTCGTTTTGCCCTGAAAGCAGAAGAAGGATTCAATCAACTTGATGCACGGCATCATGCAACGATGATGATCCGTCGGCTATTACATCGTCATTGTAGGTTTGGCAACCCTTAATGTGAAATTGTAGGTATAAATGGAGGAAAGGAAACGAGTTCGAAAATATTCGGAAGAACAAGCGAATAAGTTATTGCGTGGCTTAGCATGTGTTTTACATTCCATATTTTTGCAAATTATGCGTTGTCTCAGGACTTTTTTTGGACTTCGTCGAAAGTGCTATGAACTTATTTAACCTGGGTAGGTACTGAGCGGCATAGTTCACTTTACCTTTGGCAAACTGTAGCCCTCATAGATCGACATAGGTTGGGGTTAGTTTACTAACTGCAAATAACTTAGAAAAAGATATATTGTAATCGCAATCGAAATCGCTCCCAGAAATCACTATTTCCAACATCTTCAACAATTATCATCATATTTCAAACAATTTACACAAAAAGTTAACAAATTATACACTTGTAGCTTCCTCCAGAATTACTCTGTTGATAGATTAAAACCGCATGGAAATCCGTTTAGTCATTGTTGAGATTATCGTGACATACTACAGACAGCAGACGCGTCGGCAGATTTTTTAACCAACTTCCGAAAAAGGAGTACGTTATATGTTTCATTATATGTATTTTACAGTATAAAGTGTAGTGAAGTCTACAGAAGTCAACTGCGTATCGGGACACTGTCTCTTTAATGGTGCTCAAAAATAACTTTTTTTTTTACTTTTTCTTTATTCGCACCCTAAACAGATAATCCATACTAATATTATAAATGCGAAAGTGTGTCTGTCTGTCTGTCTGTCTGTCTGTCTGTTACCTCTTCACGCTAAAACCGCTGAACCGATTTAGATGAAATTTGGTATATAGATAGTTTAAGTCCCGGGGAAGGACATAGGATACTTTTCATCCCGAATAAATTTAGTGTTCCCGTGGGATGAGCGGGTAACACCGCGGGGCACAGCTAGTAATATATAAAACAACAATAAATCATACAAAGAACAGGCATTTTAGAGAAATGTCATCCAAAATAAGCATGCACATCATGATATTTAAATTAAAACAATATACATTGAACAAATATCTTAAAATAAAAATTATTCTAAATTAATAAATTAATGTTGTATTTTTATATGTAAAACTGGCACTAATTCCACGGAGCTTTGCGTTATCTCCAATTCAGCAACATCTCGGTTTTTACACGTAGTTATTTTGGAAATGTATGAATATTCACTATTCGAGTCGCATTGAGTTGAGTGGCATTACCAAGATGACATTTCAAAACATATTATGTCACATTATGTTGAATAATTAAAAAGTAATTTTGTGATATTTTGTACCATAACTCCTTTAACACTTGTCAATGCAAGCTTTAATACTAAGAACCGATATATTACATATGTCCATTATTTCGTCGTGAATGGCTCAATTAGAGTAATCGAAAAGCGTCCTCGAACTAGGGCTATACAAAACTACCATTTAATTAAAGTGTCGCTCATAAAATGAAATTAAACATATTTTGTTGAGACGTGGTTGAGACTTAGAACATACAACATGAAGAGATATCCAGCAGATCCTAAACTAGGCTGAGCCTGTACCCTTACTATGAGTTAACGTGACCGTACTCACTAGCGCCAGCGTCAACGATTTGTATGGAGAATAGTACAGCGCCCCAGCGGTTACTTCGTAGAACTACAATTTTCGATACAAATCGTTTACGCAGTCGCTAGCGAGTACGGTCACAATAAAGTATGGTAAGGGTAAGGGTACAGTATCTTGATGAGTACAAACTCAGGAATAACCGCTCGAATCATAAGGAAAATAATATTGTTCCAAGTTCCAAGTTTAATGGGGATGAAAACAGTGCTCACAGCAAAATTCCAAATATGATTTATCTGTTGATTTTATTTACTGATCTTTTACCAAATTCTTTTACCAACATAAGTGTTTTGCCAGCAAATATATCTTCGTAAACTTATACAAATGGTTTATCTAGAAAACCGTCTGCCGATCCGCGTCTCTACGCCTTTATATAAGGGTCTATTATGGCTTCCTTGCGGTTTTTATTCTCCTCTTTTAAGAAGCTTAGAACCAAAAAGGTGTATCACCCCTGTAGCTGTAATGATTGTATTCCCTTTGGATGTTGAGGCGGTTTTACGGTAATAAATTACGTAATCAAAACGAAATACGCGTGAGACGGTTAGTCCTATCGAGGAAAATCAAATGTACCCCATTTATTAAAAGCCACAAAGCGGTAAAGCCGCAGCATATCACAGAATAGATAATAGTATAAGTAAAGAATGATTTTTCTTAGTGAAAATCACGCATGATAATTAATAATAACAACAACAGAATAAATTAATATCGGACAACCTTGGCTTACGTGGAATCCATTGAAGCGACTAATATAGTCATATTCACCGATTCAAGAGCCTTACAGCACATATTTATCTCGATGTACCTCGATGTATCGAAGAACACCGACAGCTTATTTAATTTTAGATCTCATCATCTCATTAGAGGCATAGGTCCAGAAATAAGAATCCGTCTCATATAGGTATCGGCGGGAATGAAGTCGCGACTGGCTAAGGAGGCATCTTCCGCGAGCACATTGCTGAATGTCGCGCTCTTTTACACTGAGGTTCTGGGTAAAAGCAGAAAGCACTGCTATGAGCTACGGAAAGAGGTTTTCTTTAAGCGATCGCAAGAAAATGGGATCTGGTATAAGACCATACAACCCGAACCCTTACAGTCTCCCTGGATAACACATTGTGCTCTGACCCGGTTAGATCTTGTAGTAGCGATGAGATTACGCTCCGGACACATCCCTACTAATAAATTCATTTTTTTAATGGGAAAGGCCAATACTCCAAGCTGTAGTGAATGCGGTGGTATAGAGGATGTACATCATGTCTTGGTAGGGTATAAATTTTACAACAAATGAGTTGAGTAAATTGCAATACACATCAGAGAACGTATGGAGCGGATTGATCTTTCGACGACCAAGCTCCTAAAATAACCAGATAAAAAAAGGACAACCTCACATAAATCAATCTAGTCCCAAAGTAAGTTCTAGTAGGCTTGAGTTATGCACACTAGACGACGATATACACACTTATATAAATAAATACATAAATAAATTAATATCGGACAACCTCACACAAATCAATCTAGTCCCACAGTAAGCTCTAGTAGGCTTGAGTTATACACACTAGACGACGATATACATACTTATGTATATAGATAAATACATACTTAAATACAAATAACATCCATGACCCAAGTACAAATATTCGAGTTCGCCACACAAATATTAGCCCAAGCGCACCTAGCTGTGATTCGAACCCAGGAGCGGCGGCTCAGTAGGCAGCTGCTTTACCACTGCGCCATCCGCGTCGTCATAATGCGGTCTATTTTGAAAATTGCATGCCACGGCACAGAGAAAACTAATACAAAAACTTCTTGCCAAAAACAGCACAAGGAATTTGCCTTTATTTAAGAACTACGAGAAATGTTCGGCTGCAGACGGCGTGGCAATTTTGTGAAGATAAAAGTCGCCTTCCATAGACGTAGTGCCGTAACACAAGTGTCCGAATTTAGGTATGTACTCTCGGAAAGTAATCTGTGAATTTTAGTTCGGTGTGAAATAATCCAACATGTACACTTTCGCATTCATCATAGATAAGTATAGATAATGTATTTGCGTGTGAAGGTTTCTCCATAAATGCATCACTGAAACACCCATTAGTCAAGCCGTATTATGTAAACTGATCCACCTATCAATAACTAAACTAAACACATGCGACACGAACGCACAAAGTTCCATGTCACGCGTCTCACGCAATAACATGGAACCTTGTCACGCCAAACTGCGTAATGTTATCAAAACTTTTTCTACGCACATCTCTATCAGTTCGGATATAGCGTGCAAAGTTACGATGCGTTCGATGAAACCATTGTGCTGAGCAAACTCTATGGACATTTGATTTTATTGACCGTAAATTTTAGTTTGTGATCTGACCAGAGGCATCCGTTAGATAATAAATATGGTACAAATAATGTAACGCGTATTCTATTTCAATTTTGCGAGATTGAAATAACCGGGGGACGGCATGGCCACCTGGTGAGGTTGGTTAATGTTCGAGATTCAAGTGATGGTATAAAAACTGTCGATACGTTTAGAAAATACTCAGGGACGTTCCACCAGAACGTATACTTTGTCGGGCACGTGACGGTTATGACAGCTATCCATAGGTCCAATTCCATATAACATCTCTGTGATATCTCTGACGGATCTCCGACGTGGCGATAGCCTAGTCCTAGTATGTCGCCACATTGCTAAGCTGGTCGTTTGAGCCTCATTAGATATCAAACTTAACTCGAGTGAATTACTAACCGGAATAACGTAACATGTTCCATCAATCATCTCGAATCGCAACCATCGCGTTTTAATGACAATTAAAATTTGCCTAATTGGCGATATCCTAAAGTGCACTCGAATAGGCATGACGATTTTTTTTTCGAGGATGTCAACCGATTCTTTTTTTATTGTGATCAAATACCTATATGGGATGGGACTAACTACATTAAGACTGCTCTAAAAGTCAGAAATGATCGTCAAAGTCCAACATTCCTACGTTTTTTTTTCCAAGGTAAGCTTGCGGGTCCTATGGACCCTTTGCACTGCTGGTGCCAGACATGCTACTCCGCTTGGAGCAGCACCGGAATAACCTAACTAACTTATCTAAACGAATCTAATCCTAACCCCAAAGCTGGCGCGTACCTCTCACAGAGGATCGCTCTTGCGATCCAAAGAGGTAACGCCGCCAGCGTACTGGGAACCATGCCGCAGGCAGACCTGCTGGATGGGGTATTCTTTTTATAGAAAATGTATATATTTTATTATAATTTTTTGTAATTAGTTTTAACAAATTGAACATAATAATTATCCTTTCTTTTATTTTTAGTTAGTTATTAAACTCTCCATACTAATGGCCACCTAATCGTGCCGTCATTATATGTTATGGGTACCAATATTTGTATGGAGACAATAAGTAATTTGCCACTTTCACCGTAAAAGTGCGTTTATGTTCATGGTTGACATACAATAATTTTTCTGAAGTCCAAAAAAGTATTTAAAAAAAATAATTTGTTTTTGTTTTTTTTTGTTTCATGTTTAGCTAATTTTATGCTGAAGAATTTAACATCAGTCGACATCTCAATTAGCTCTGCTATTCTCTTGGCCAGTAACAATACCTACAATTTTACTACTATTCGTATCATGAATCATCTAAATAAAAGGTCAGCAATAAAATTGAAGTGGTTTTCGTATTGAAATTTTATGTGCCAACATATTATATGATGTTCCCGAACCTGAGTCACAAGGTCTCTTACAACAAAACACGCTAAGAAATGATTGCTACAGATACGTATTTAATTCGGGAGTCCTTTGACTACTAGAAACTCATTTCGTCGAATTTTTAATTTTGCTGAGCAATCATTTGTATTTTTTCATACATTCATTGTCATAATTCTTCCAAATGGGCCAATTTTTATTTTCTTGTCAATTTCATTTGTTTCTCAGATTTCAATAAAATTTGGTGAGTTGGTAAAGCTGCTTATTCTGACCATAGTCGGGTCGTTCTTCTTTTTTACCTACATTAAATCGAAGGTTTTCCGTTTTTTGGGCTTTTGAACTATCGATAATTGAGGTTTCAGAGTAGAATTGAAAAAAAAAATGCATTTGTTTTATTATTAGGACTATTACCTAATTAAAACTTATTTTACAGCCCATTCAGTTTTTTTATTGTGTTTTTTTTTATAGCGTGACAGAGTGGTCCTTTTAAGGGGAGACCGCGTTTTAGCTTACCACTCTGTCACGCCATTTTACGAAATAATAAACAAACGTTTGAAAAAAAAATGCTGGTTAGAGAAAATGACAGATTACATAATATTGATAGATAGAAAAATATGGATAATTTTTCGAACATTATAAAACCGAATATGATTACTCTGAGATGCCATAATAAGACGAAGGACGGACTATTGTAGGTAAAAAAGAAGAACGACCCAGTCACGATATGTCTTACAATTTTTTCTCTTTTGAGTTACACAAAATGTATTAAATAAATTTGTTGTCGATTTATTTATTGTTCATTTCGAGCTCCTCATTCTGTACTAAATTTTAGTACGAAATACGAAATTTAGTTACAAAAATTCCATAAATGTTTTGTTACTCAGTAGAAAGTTTGTAGGACATAGCGTGAAATTGGGCTTGCCTTGTTCAGAATAGGCAACTTTAGCAAATCACCAAATTTGATTGAAATCTGAGAAAAAAAAAAAGAAATCGACAACAAAAATAATAATTCTTGCAAATATCATCCTATTGATTAGGTTAGGTTAGATTTGTTTTATAATCATCTCAAATAGGTTACTGTTGGAATGAAAAATGTTTTCTATGAAATGTATTTTTAGCGAAATGAAACGACGAAAAATAATTCTAGAATAACTCTAAAATTGTAATGAAATATACAGCGTGTATATATCATATTACCGCAAACTTTACGGGGTATTAGTATAGGCATTTATTAATATATTGCACCGTAAATTATTTAAAAAATCGAACTTTCTTTTCCGTATAAAATAATTCAGCACGCAATGTATTTGTTTGTTGACACTTAACATCGTGATGTGACAACTGTCACTAGTAATAACTACGCCATACATTGCTGCTCAAAAAAATTTCAAAAATTAATTACTCTATAGCAGTTAACGCTGAATTAATAACTGTTATAAATATCTCATTATAGCACTAAAATCTCCGTCTGGCTTCAATTTGCGGTTATATCAAATATTGGCCGGGTGCAGCGGTCGCGTAGGGAAAGCGAAAATGATCGCAGCGCTTGATGTGGCCAAAAGTGGTAACTTTGGCCTCTCTGTTTCTGTCAAACGTCATACTTTTCAGTTATAATGCTTACGTTTTGTACTATAAAATAAGAAACTGAAATAAGTAAAATGGGTCACGATAGGTGTAATTGTGTGGTAAACTGCAATAATACAGGACGAAATAGCAATTGCAAATGTTATGCTTTCCTACACCGAGTTGGAAACAAGATCAGAAAATGAATTGGATCGCTGTTGCTAGAAAAATAAAGTAAGTGTATTAAACTGAACATATTTTTATCTATTTAGTGCAATAATATTATTATGATAGAATTATTACAATGTTTCAAAAATGTGAAATGTAAAATTACTTATAATTTGTAAATGTTACTTATTGTTTGTTTATTAATGTGCCAAAACTAACAGCTTCCCTTTACTCTCGGTTTGAGGCTGAAACCTTATGTTCTGACCGATGCTTTGGAAGCCAGTTTAGAAAATAGTAGTAATTCTTCAATTATCTGAAAATAAACATAAAAAAACATTATTTGTTTCCTTTAATTTGTAACGAAACAAGAAAGAAGTAAATTGACATAACAATATTAAACACATATATAATAATTACTTTCTTCAATAAAGCTAATAACCAAATGTGTTTCACATTAAAAACAAACAGATTTTGAGGTGCTCTACAATCAATATTGCTCTACAATCAATATTTTCAATGTTTTACCTTAATTTTATTGCGTCCATTATTTAACACTTTTGACAGCCAATACACGCTGTAGAATGCATACATATGAACATAGAACCTCCTTTTTTGAGGTCGGTTAATAATACATTTCTATGGAGTGATCATGATTTCAGGAAAAGTCTTACAAAATCCACGTTGGCGTCATGTTTTGTATGGTCATTGGCAGCGCCATCTATCAGACGTACTGAGTGCGCTTATCACGCCAAATCTACATTATTATTTTGAAACATAGACACTTTTTACTCGACTATGTTGAAAAGAGTTGTTCCCATCTTATGGGTATTTGGCAAAGCCGTGTGCTGTCTGATATACGTATTTGTGCCAATGTTTATTAAGATGGCTATAAGAAGAAATCATTCTCATTACAAGCTTTTATTTAACTTGCATTGTAGGTATGTACGTATGTTTGTTCGGGTGGAATCTTGCAACTCAATTTTGAAGCAGATATCGTCAACCCATTGAGCTGAAATTTTGCATACTTACATAACTTTGATAACAATATAATAATATGGTACCATGGGGCTGAGCTGATGATGGAGCCGGAAGGTGGCCATAGGAACTCTATAATAGGAAAAGCAATCCTACCGAGTTTGGGCTCTTTAGAATCGTCTCAGTGAGCATTTGATGGATATTCAAAGAAAAGTACGGTTGAAAAGTCGGCTATAAAAGGTTGTCGTTAAAATTTAATTTTTGACAGAAACTTATTTTTCCATATAGGTACGAATGGAAGTTTCGTTCTCGTCTGATTCCACCTCCCAAAATTTAACCAATCTTTACGAAATTGTTGGAACTGAATGGAAAGGCAATTTAATGTTCACCATTTCCATTTTTACGAAAAATATTATAGAGTGTGTGTATTAGGCGTCCGTTTGCGGCGGAATTTTCGCCAAAAACAGACGAATTTTATAATAATAAGCGCAAAAATTTAAACAGTCCGACACAGAAAAAGCTAGATTAAGTCAAGTTTGGACCTCATTCAGGTTGAACTCCATAGTCAGATGCAAACTTAACATAAACTGATAGTGTATGGGAAGGAACAGTAATATTTACTCTCTTAAATGGTCTGTCCATAAATGTTTGATTTTGCAAGCCTCGGTGCTGCCTCTTTCCTCCCAACTTGTTCGAGTTGATTTTTGACATGGCCGGGTTATCTGTTATAATTCTGTACCAATGTTTGAAACAAAAGAATAGCGGTGCCCGCATGTTACTTTCCTGTACGGTATCAATGAACCGTTTTATCAATCCATGAGTTTACAGTGACTGTAGTCTCTGGCGACTGCGCAAACGATTTGTACCTATATGGAGAATTGTAGTTCTACAAAGTACCCGTTAGGGGCGCTCTACTATTCTCCATACAAATCGTTTACGCTGTCGCTAGCGGGTACGGTCACGTTAACTCGTGGTAAGAAAACATTTTTGAAAATTGACGATAAAAAAAATGTTCAACAAAAAAAGAACCGACTTCAAAAAAACTTAAAAACCAAAAATAACCCGATCATGTACAGATTACATTTCAATCACCTTTAGAAGTCGGTGCCAAACCACTCAATTATTACTATGAAAACAGATGCCGCGCAAGTTTACGTGAGGTTTGCCACCGACTTCAAAAGGTGATTCAAATGTAATGATAGATGTAATGTTGTTATAAATTAATAAATGTAATCTGTACATGATCGGGTTATTTTTGGTTTTTCAGTTTCTTTTTGTTATTCTTTTCTTCTTATTATTTTGCTTTTTAGTGATTCAAATATAATCACTTTTTCACAAAAAAAAATAACCAACTTCAATGAGCGAAATGGAACATATAATAATACATATATGATTTTCTCTTGGATGTCTGGGCCGAATTTAAATCGGACCACACGGGAAGTACCAGCTTTCAAATAAGAAAAGAATTATCGAAATCGGTTCACCCAGTCGAAAGATCTGAAGTAAAAAACAAAAAAAAATACAGTCGAATTGAGAACCCTCCTTCTTTTTGAAGTCGGTTAAAAAGTGAATCGGCATGATTTAGTATTTTCTTATCAACTATTAGTTATCAAACGTGCTAACGAAATTTCACGGGAGTCGGTAGAAATGCAAGCCGTGGAGGAAAACAGACGAATGTCTGGAAATCACTTTTGACCAATTAAGGTCAATTGCTCATTGAGATGAATCGAAATGTGAAAACCGCGCACGTCTGCGTCGAACCAATTTTGAGATCCAGTGAACATTTCCATGATCCAAAATCAAGTAAAATTTATGATACTGGCTTTCTCATTAAATGAATAGAGAATCGAAAGCTACACATGTGTCCCATCATCAGATTACTGATTTAATTATAATGGGAAACTCGTATTTCTATACTCTTTTGAATAAAAAAAATCAGCTTATATTTCATGGAGTAATTCGCCGTAAAGATAGAGACAAAGACTGACTTTCTTTTTAAAGTTGGATAAAAATAATAAATAATCATAAAAAAGTATAAATAATAAAAATATAATCAATGCGTTTGCTCCGCTTCGAACGTGCCGACCCTAGCCGAATAATTGTGACCTGCAATTTGTAGGTATATTTCGTGACACGTGGCGCGGAGTGAATCCCCTTGCTATAAGGTGGTTGTAAGATGGCGTTAGAAGTATTTAATATCTGTACTTTTCAATATGGTGGTTGTGCTTTTCCCGCTAGCGTACTTGTGCCAACTGTGCCCTTACCATGAGTTAACGTGACCGTGATACTCGCTAGCGACAGCGTAAAGGGCTTGTATGGAGAATACTATGGCGCCCCTAGTGGTTACTTTGTAGAACTACAATGCCAATCTTTTACGTAGTCACTAGTGACTACTGTCACTATAAATTCATGGTATACTCATGGTAGGAATGTAGGCCGGTTATAAAGAAGTATTTGGTTTAAATAGAGATTGTCACTGTCAGCTGAATGACATAATATAATAATTATATGATTCCTCTACGAGTCACCACCAAATAAACAACCATTATTTATTGTATTTCGGTCATATTAAATATAAATTATCATTTACTTACAGCCTCAACCCCGCATATGGTGGAGGTGCGGGTATCCCAATTGTGTTCACGACGTCAACGCGTCGAATGGTTTACAAAGCTGTCGTGATCGTAGGAAATCTTATTGGCTATTTTTTTTCGCACATCGCATGGTTCATGGGAATCACCCTTAGATTATTTTCACAAGAAAATACTTCTACGAGAGAAGAAATTGTATTTCCAAGAACAACTAAACGACTTACCATAAATCACTGAGTCCTCATACATTATTTTTTAAAGTCGATTGAAAACAGTAAGACACTTCATTTGAATAATAATACATTATTGTCGAAGCGAGGGAAGTAGGCAATTGCTGGCTGAGTATTAATTTTCAACAGACGACCTTGGGAGTCCGTTTCATTTAATACGAAGCCAGCAATTGACCTTCCGGCTGAGACACATAAATAGAGCTTTTCTTAAAAATAGTGCAAAACAATAAATGAATGAGAATGAAATTCTCATTCTCATTCTCAAAAATAGTGCGAAACAAAATAAGTATAAATAAAAATTAGAAGTGTATTTCTCTTCCGAAAACGCCATAAGCTTATTGAGGCAACTAAAAAGTCGCGATAAGTCGTAGCTGATCTTCCGCTGGGGCTGTTAAGGACCTTTTTTATACGGCCGTTTTTTTTCTCAAGTTTGTACCGCGACAAGTAAAATAATTTCATACAACATTATTGTCAAGCAAACCGTGCCGGCAATGTGTTCTTATTTATATTTGAGAAAAAAAACTAAAAGATTAAGTCAAGTATATTTTGTATACCAATTTTAGATCTTAATAGCCATTTGCGGTTAAAATACCGCATATTTATTGTAAAAAGCCAATCATGCCTTACGGCGGCCGTAGCCTCCAAAATGGGGATAACATTGATTTAAAGTAAGGTCTGTACCCGCAGGACCCTAACTAAGTAATAGAGCTGTTATCGGAGATTTGGGGAGAATATTAAGTATTCGTGAGCGGTATATTGTAAATACCACAGAGTGGAAGTAGATAAACCATAATGATAATGTAATTACTAAAGATTCGTTACAAACGAATAATTATTTTAGTAGGGCTCGGCTGGGCAGCGTAATGGTAGACAATATTTTCGTCCAATATCCTTATAACGTGAGACATTGCTTAATATTTGGCTATATACCTGGTATACTTGAATTGGTGCTCATCACGCCGAAACGGCGGATTTCAACCAATTTTGGCTTAGGGATATACAATGATCATAGGATATGGTTTACCCCAATACGGTAAATGTATATACTCCGAGCATGATGAATAACTTTTACGCGAAGCCGCGGGGCACGTTCTTCTCTTTATTATATTTGTATTATTATTTATGATGTCAGTTTTATCCGTGAATAAATATTTGATTGATTAAAGAAAATAACACTCGAAAACAAACGTGGCAACCTCCGAACGTTGACGACTCAACCGCGAGCGACAATTTGTCGTTCACTTAATTAACTAGTTTCTCGCTTTGAAGCCAAATAAAATGATGTGTAATTTCGGCTATTTATGGTACTATCCCGCTGTTCACGGTCGGACACTCAAAGGGCTCTTTGTGACATCATTGCCTGCGATAGGGCTGCCACTTCGTAGATGATTGGTTTTGATTTAAATCAACACGCTTTTTACTCACAATAAACGCGAGGTGGTCGCAAATTACGTGTGGACATTTTGTCGTCGATTGCGAGGAGAAATTGCAATGCACATTCCTATCTGTAGGCACCTATTCTGTACAGTAAAGATTAGAATAGATAAGAGAACACAAGCAACGTCACCTTCGCAAACAAAAATGTATACTTTTCTGTGTCATTCAAAAATAAACGTTTATAATGAAATAGGTCAAAATGATAGCAGTCGATCCTCGAAGACAAAAGAGAACATTACGTAAAGTCGACTACATCAGCTTCTTGAATTCGCTTAACCGTACGGACAAAATAAATAGTACAATTATGTACGTGGAGATCAAAATATATGTTATAGATTTATGTACAGCTCATCGCGGTTCATTAATGGAATTATAGACATGTCCGTAAAAAATGCTTAATATCAATGTTGTCAAAAGCAAAACGTTACAAAAAGCCTTCATATTAGAATTACTCGAGATCAATCGGCTGCAATCGATAGCACATGTTTAAGAAAATAATTATGTTTTTAAATTGTTTTTATCATGTCTGTGTCAAACCCTAGCAGGGTTGAATCAAACAGCGCGACCTCACAGAAGTGACGACAACGTACGTCGTTCTTTGATGACAAGACCAACGTGGTGGCGGCGGTTGCCTTCAGCAACCTATGTTTCTACAAACACGTATCTTGAAAACCGAGCCATCCAAAACTAAAATAAACGGTTTTAGGAGGCCGCAGACGTTTGGTTTTCAGTTTTGAATGATTAATGAGCGATTACAATTTTAAAACGCGAGTATTTTATTATTTATAGAGGTTTGCGCGATGTAATAATTACATACATGATTTATTTATTATTCAAATATGTTTCACAGCATTTCAGTAAAAATTGGGCAAGTGCGAGTCCGACTCGCGCATGAAGGGTTCCGTACCATAATCTATAACAAGTTTGTTGTATGGGAGCCCCCTTAAATATTTGTTTTATTTTATTTTTAGTATTTGTTGTTATAGTGGCAATAGAAATACATCATCTGTGAAAATTTCAACTGTCTACCTATCACCGTTCTTGAGATACAGCCTGGTGACAGACGGACGGACGGACGGACGGACAGCGAAGTCTCAGTAATAGGGTCCCGTTTATACCCTTTGGGTACGGAACCCTAAAAACCAAAACACTGTGAACTATAAAAATATATAAAAATAAAAATACTTAATTAGATATAGGCGATACAACAGCGTGGCTCCGTTGCGGCAGATTGTCCCTGAACTGCCGAAGCACGACACCCTTCGGCCAGAAGTCTGCACTGGCGATGGTGTCCTGCAGAGGCCGCGGCCCGCGCACCACTATTTGATAATTATTAATAGGTGATAATCCCGTCAAGCATGACTATGCTTCGCGACTCTTGTCGCGCGAGATAGCGCTACCCATCACTCTTTCACATTAATGCACAGAAAGAGACAGGTATTTATCTCGCGCGAGAAATTGTCACGTGTGACAGTTTTGCTAGAGGTGCCGGGCGCTAATTCGTGTGTTCTTTGAGATACCGATAAGCGATGTCTGTCTCTCGTGTTTTTAGGGTACCGTGCCTCAAAAGGAAAAATCTGTATACCCTTATAGGATCACTTTTGTGTCTGTCTGTCTGTCAAGACTCCTTTTCTCAGGAACGCGTAGCGGTATCAAGCTGAAATTCATATCAAATACTTAGGTCTACTGTTCCTTGGAGATGTGAAAAAAATCAAACTTCTGAGCCAACGCTATCCAAAGAGTGATGAAAGAGCTGCTTAGCGCGGCCGAACGAACAGAACGCATATTCATACGCGCCGAGTGTGAAATATATTTCATTATACGTTTTCCTCGAGCTTTTCTGCTTATACGAGTGTGGAAAAAAAATTGTGTGCAAATTTGTTCACAGGGATATTTTTTCAAATGAATCGAAGTAGTATATAAGCTCTTATTCGACGCGATATCTCTAATTTTTCAGTACCTATCGAACTGCTATGAACTATATGTTACGGCACAATATGGCCGGGTATTTTTAAATTGTATGAATATCAAATCAAGCATATTCATAATTATTAATAGAAAGGACATTGTCGATTAGAGCAAATGGCAAACATCTAATAATAATGACAAGATCTCGGGTACACGTCATTCGTAACGTCGAATTTGATATTTTTTTCCCTCTACTTTAATAGGAGATTGAATAATCGGTGTTACTGTTAATTAGTAAAAAGTATATCCATTTCTTGAATTTCCGTATATAGTATGACTAGCTTTTGCCCGCGGCTTCGCTCGCACAGGGTCTGGAAACTGTGTAACTTTCTTCCCGTTTTATTGTTTCTTAAAATAATAAAAACTAATAAAAACCTGCGCGCATAGGTACATATATTTTGGGTAGTACATTTATTATATTTCTATAGATCACGTTGGTGGTATAACACAATACATGGGACAATTTATTTTCCGATGAACCAAACGAAATCATAGTCAAAAGTTTAATCTCCTTAAGGATAGGAATAATACGTATAAATCAGTATTCTCAGGTAATAGTTAATACCAACAGCCGGTCAAGTGCGAGTCGGACTCCTTACGAACTTTGAAAACACTGCATATTGCTAATGAAAAGATAATATGTACTAAGCAGCAAACTTGACATTACCGTTGGAAAACTGCTTTAGGTACGTACTTTAAATACAGACTATTTTATTTATTTAATTAGAAATGTTCATAGTTTATAGTTTTCAGATTTTTCCCTATAAGTACTTGTAGTATGACACGGTATTATTTGCCAAATTCACAGTTTAAGATCATCGGAAAATACCTATCTTATAAATTTTGATTCCTTTGCGAGTATCGAGATATAGGTACCTACGTTTTTGCGGCATACACAGCCGGATCCTTTTTTACGTTTTTACTTAAAAGTTTGGTTTTTAAACAGCTTCAAGGGACTATAGTCCTAAGTACCTATATGGTTTTAATTTCCATTGAAATTCGATAGACGGGATATTTTGAGGGTTAAGTTTCTTCCTTTTGGGGCACGGAAACCTGAATATGCCAAAAAAAACACGAAATTTTGTCACTTATCCAGAGAATCCTACGTTTTTCACATAGTCAAAAAACTTTCCAGAAATGAATTCAGAGTTTATACACGAAAATATTTCTTGCATGAACTTTCATCTTCCCCATTTACGTATACATTAAATTCCATTTTATAAATTTCTAAAAATAGTATTTTAGTTTGTATTTTAGTGACACACAGAATATGAGCAGACTTACGAAAATAATCTAACTTTTTCTCATCCAAACTTTCACCTCCCATTAGACCCATTTTGGAGATGAATTTCCAGAGGCTTAAGTTTATTTTCTCAGTTTTAAATTAATATTCTACAAAAAAACCCGCGTACCTCTTAATTATAACATGAAATTTAACCAATTTAGGGGATGAATATATATTTTTTCTTACACCCGATACTTTATACCCGAAATATTATCACTCTTACTCAAAAAATGCCAAGCTCTTCATACAAACTCGACGACGCGTTTGGCGCAGTGGTTAAGCAACTGCCTACTGAGCCGACGGTCCCGGGTTCGAATGCCGGCAAGGGCAAATATTTGTGTGATGAACACGAATATTTGTGCCTGGGTCATGGATGTTCTATGTATTTAAGTATTTATTTATCTATATAAGTAATGTATATCATCGCCTAGTACCCATAACACAAGCCTTCTTGAGCTTAATTTGGGACTAGGTTGATTTGTGTGAGGTTGTCTGATATTTATTTATTTATTTAAACTGCCACCCCTCAGCGTACCCCATTAGGGGTTGAATTTTCAAAAACGCTGAAATCTATATAACCAGTTTTTGATAAAAAGTCTACACGCAAAATATAACACCCCATACTAAAAAAAAGACCCGTTTCTCACAGAAAGTTCCACTGTCCATTTAACCCCTTTCGCAGGTGAATTTCCAAAATGCTAAAACTTGTTTTCTTACTTTGCATATACACGAAATATTACCACTCATACTTAAAGAATATCAAGCTTTTCATATATATTTTCTGAAAGTTCAGTACAATAACAGTTTTCGGATGTTGTTGGGACTGCCCCGCTTTTGCAGCGCATCGCAGATGTTTGCAGAGGCCCGCACAGATGGCTTCCACGCTATATTGCGAAAAAGAGCAGCATCGCTGATGCTCAGAATGCAAACCAGCTCCAACAACATCCTTAAAAAGATGTTTGCGGGCAAGCCGGATTCACCCATGCACATACATTTGAATCGGCTAATGATTATGTGAAATGTATAGGTATACTTATGTGTAATTATGTAGTTATGTTGTGTTAAATATATAATACTAACAATAGATGTGTAAGTTAATGTAATACTAACAATAATGGATCCTGGTCATCTGAATAAAGAGTTTTAATTATTATTATTATTATCCTGTATGTCGCACCCGCTCACGGGACAATTGTGTCCCGGACCTTTGGGAGGCGTGCACGGAGCCGAAGCCAACGCGTAGAGGCCCTTTCGACAATTTAATGAAATGCAAGGTGTACATCGAGCGGATGCTGTCCCTATCCGTGTCATGGGAAGCCCACAGAGACAGCGCCCGCTAGGTGCAAGAACTATTGATGGATATATGGAATCTAAATAAATGGGCTATGGGGATGAAATTGAGGACTGGATAATTGGGCTATGGGTCGAGACTATCGGGCGTCTACCAGAAAAAAAAAATATTATTATTATTATAAAAACATTCGTCTCCCTCTTTACCCCATTAGGGGTTGAACTCAAATACGCTGGAATCAATATTCACAGTTTTTGATGAAGAGTCTACACGCAAAAGAATTCACCCCTTACTCAAAATAGCCCCGTTTCTCATAGAAAGTTCCACTGTCCGTTTAACCCTTTTTGGAGGTGAATTTCCAAAAATGCCAAAATTTGTTTTCTTACTTTGTATAAAAAAAACTATGCTCGAAATATTAGCACTCTTACTCAAATAATTCCAAGCTCTTCATAGCAACTTTCAAGTCCCTCTTTACCCCATGAGGGGTTAAATTTTCAAAAATGCTCAAATATATGTTCGCAGTTTTTAATGATCAGTGTACTCGCACAAGAATGCGCCCCTTACTCAAAAAAACCCTTTTCTGATAGAAACTTCTACTGTCCATTTAACCCCTTTCAGGGATGAATTTCCAAAAATGCCGAAACTTGTTTTCTTAATTTGCATAGAAGAACTTATACACGAAATATTACTACTCCTACTCAACGAATCCCAAGCTCTTCATAGAAACTTTCACCTCCTTCTTTACTCCATTAGGTGTTGAATTTTCGAGAACGTTGAAATCATGTTCTTAGTTTTTTATGATCAGTCTACACGCAAGATAATTCACCCCTTCCTAAAAAAGACCACGTTTTTCATACAAAGTTTCACTGTGCCTTTAAACCCTTTCGGGGATGAATTTCCAAAAATGCTGAAATTGTTTTTCTTACTTTGTATAGAAAGAGCTATACACGAAGTATCACCACTCTTACTCAAAGAATCCCAAGTTCCTCATACAAACTTTCACCTCGCTTTTAACCCCTTTAAAAGATGAGTTTTCAAAAATCCTGAAACATCTGTACACAAAGTTTTATGTCTCTTACTTAAAAATTACACGATTTCCATACAAAATTTCAACCCCAATTTGACCCCCTTTGGGGATGAATTTTGAAATATCCCTTCTTATTCCTTGCTTGCGTTATATATTTGATCTATTCCAAAAATCAGTAGTTTCGGCCCTGCGTTGATATGTCAGTCAGTCAGGACATATCCGTTTATATATACCTATAGATTTTACGACTTCAGCATCCAAAATCCCCTTTAATTGCAAAAAATCTAGTGAAGTTTAGAAGATACGATTGTAAGAAAAGCTAGAAACATTTTCGTCTCCTTAAAACTTTTCTGCAAAGCCCCTTTTACGGGGTGAAAGAATTATTAAAATCGGTTCAGTGGTTTCGCAGATTACTTTGAGCCTAACTTTGCCACTTTGTTACGCAGCAGGGCGAGAAAGGGGCGTAATGGTTTAAAAATAATTGGGACCACTTTTTCCTTGTGACACCTTGTAAGATTTTCAGGGAACGGGTATATTTGGGAGGAGTTTCTCGCGCGAGATATATTACCTGTCTCTTTTTTCACAGTACTGCGAAAGAGTGACGGGCAATGATTTAGATTTATTGATTTCATAATATAAAATGACAATATAAATTACGCTAAGTGAATTTACATGCACTTATACTATGATCGTCACATACATTGATACTAAGAGTTAAAATATGATGATAATAAAAGCAGCGAAATTGATTATAAAAAAGATAAAATAATAACATATCAAAATTTAAACAAATCTATATATATAAAACTCAAAGGTGACTGACTGACTGACATAGTGATCTATCAACGCACAGCCCAAACCATTGGACGTATCGGGCTGAAATTTGGCATGTAGGTAGATGTTATGACGTAGGCATCCGCTAAGAAAGGATTTTTCAAAACTCACCCCCTAAAGGGGTGAAATGGGGTTCCAAAGTTTGTATGGGGAAACAAGATTAGTTAGACTATTTTATTCGAAACTTCACAGGAGTATTCCTAACAATAAATGAGCAAACACGTGTTTCAGTTTTTTTGAAAATTCAACCCCTAAAAGGGAGAAATGTGGTGACAAAGTCTGAAAATCAGCATGGGTATTGTTTTTATGGTTTATCGGGTCACTGATTACGAAAACCGCAACGATGTTAAAATCCAACGTGGCGAACGTGAGTTACCATCTCCCCTGTTGGGGTGAAATGGGGTTGAAATGTCTAAATACTAAACCGCTGGTTATAGAGAGTTCAAATTTGGCACGTAGGTTCCTCATAAGGTGTAGGGGTGCACTAAGAAAGGATTTTTCAAAATTTACCCCCTAAAGGGGTGAAATGGGGGTCCAAAGTTTGTATGGGGAAACAAGATTAGTTAGACTATTTTATTC
Organism: Apotomis turbidana; assembly: GCA_905147355.2. Classification (NCBI taxonomy): domain Eukaryota; kingdom Metazoa; phylum Arthropoda; class Insecta; order Lepidoptera; family Tortricidae; genus Apotomis; species Apotomis turbidana. The sequence goes on along the minus strand of LR990280.1, from coordinate 49,212,720 downwards.
GAAACTTTACAGGAGTATTTCTAACGATATATGAGTAAACACGTGTTTAACCCTTCGTATGCCGTGTCCCGTATCCGTCCTATACAGATATAGGTAAAATACGGGGAGGCGGCATACGAAGGGTTAATTTTTTTTGAAAATTCAACCCCTATAAGGGAAAAATGTGGTGAGAAAGTCTGAAAATCAGCATGGGTATTGGTTTTATGGTTTATCGGGTCGCTGATTACGAAAACCACAACGATTTTAAAATCCGACGTGGCGGATTTGACTTACCATCTCCCCTGTTGGGGTGAAATGGGATTGAAATTTCTAAATACTAAACCGCTGGTTCTAGAGAGTTAAAATTTGGCACGTAGTTTCCTTATAAGGTTTAGGGGTGCACTAAGAAAGGATTTTTCAAAACTCACCCCCTAAAGGGGTGAAATGGGGTCCCAGAGTTTGTATAGGGAAACAAGATTAGTTAGGCTATTTTATTCGAAACTTCACAGGAGTATTTCTAACAATAAATGAGTAAACACGTGTTTCATTTTTTTTTTAAATCAACCCCTAAAAGGGAGAAATGTGGTGACAAAGTCTGAAAATCCATTGGTAATGCTTTTATGGTTTATCGGGTCGCTAATTACGAAAACCGCAACGATTTTTAAATCCAACGTGGCGGAAGTGAATTAACATCTTCCCTGTTGGGGTGAAATGGGGTTGAAATGTCTAAATATGAGTATGGGTGTAATTTTTATGGTTTGTTGGGACGTTAGTTACGAAAATGCCACCAATTTTGAAATTTTATTTGTGGTCATGAAAATTCTTGAAAGCATTTGTGCCAAATTGCAGTAGTTTTGCAGAAAATCGGTTGTAACAGACGGACTGACAGACAGCTACACGTGATCCTATAAGGGGGTTCTGTTTTTGCTTTTGAGGTATGGATAGAGACCCGCGTTATCCTAATTGATTAAAAAAATTGTATTTGGTGGCATCTCGATCGTCGTCAATCGGTACCTATAGGCGGGCGGCGCGTTGGGACGGGAGGAGTAATGATCGGGAAACTCCCTGCATCCGTAATAAATACATTCAAGCTTTTCAATAATTATGTTAAGTCATTTCAGAATTCTGAATTACGTTTATCTGGCTCAGAATAATACATTTTTCATTCATCAACGAAGAGAACCTCAATATCTTACAATAGAACATGACGTAACTTAGAACATGGCTTAGAATCATTAAATCAATCTCGAATATCACAAGTCAATAAGCGGAGGCTCGGGACATTATAAAAGCTTTATACAAATAAAATGCACACATATCCCGGTGTCTTAGCTTCACTTCGAGTTATGGATTTTGAAGTGAACTTTATTTGGTACAGTAAAAGCTGAGATCGTTTGATTTGAGTGCTTGAGTTTTCGGTTTGATTTGATAAAGTGGAGTTATGATAAAATAAAAAGTATTTCCCAGTAATGTTAGAAAAGCGAAAGTCTGTGTATGTTTTGTTACTTCTTCACGCTAAAACGGCTGGACGGATATGCATCAGGGAAATGCATATTGCAGATTATAGCCTACTTTTAATTCTGAAAAAAAGCATTGTTCCCGTAGGATGATGTATATTGTATAGGCACGCGAGCGAAGCCGCGGGTTAATGCTAGTTAGATATAAAAATGACAAAAACGCTCCTTAAAGGATTGTCAAAATACAAAATTTAACACGGTAAAAATAACACTGAAAATTACAAAGTCAAATGAGGCAATAATTAGGAATAAGGTCGAAAGTAACTTTTAAGTATTGTCAATATATAATGTAGGTACAAAACTAGAGTATAAATAAAAATAATGTCAATTACTTTTCAATATTCTCATTTATTGAGTATAATGGATTATCCAATAAAAAGCTTCTCAATTGCCGTTTAAAACTGTCGTCAGATGACTCGGTTCGTAATTCGGCGGGTAGACCTTCATAGAACGTGGGACCGATGCCGCGCGGGTTTTTACATGGAGGCGCCAGGAACTGTTCTGAGTCTTCCTGTGGACAAGGGAGGATGCACTTCGCGCCGCGTGGTACGAAATATACCTACTAACATCCCGCGCATCTCTCCGCCTTTATTCGGCTAGGGTCGGCACATTCGAAGCGAAGCCAACGCATCGATTATATTTCTATTATTTATATATTTTTATGATTATTTATGATACTGGCTCTAGATGTGCATTGAGGTGAGTAGAAAAACGGAAACCACACAACATGTCTATGTTTAACCATCAGGTTCATTTTATGACACTGGCTCTAACTGCTCATGAAACTGAATTGAATTGCGAAAATTGCACATGTACCTTGAACGAATTCTGAGGTCCAGCAGGCAGTTCCAGGATGCATCATCATAAAGTTCGGGTCAGGTTCATCTTATTTAGGACTTATTGAATATTTAATAAATGTAACGTGCAAAACAAGTACAATTACCGAGACAAATTTCATTTTGTTGGTGTAGGCAACCCTAGGAGTATGAAACGCCGCACTGAAGCTACAACCAACAGCGTCGCAAGATAATTCAAAATTACCAATCAGATACTAGAAGGCTAACTCCTTTGCAAAAGCGGCAAATAACAAAAGAGTGTGGCTTCTATAGTGTCTTTATTCTGCGCTGGTTTAATTTGTTTGCCTGATATCTCAACACGTGCAAACATTGGCAAATTATTTCTCACGTAGTCGCGAAGCCAAGTTGTGTTAGACGGGCAGGTTAAAGGTAAATAGCGATAAATAAGACCATTAACTCGGCTGTAGTGATATTGCCGTGCAAATAGGATCTCTTTGATCAATGTGGCGCGGGTAGGTGTTAACGGCTTTTAAAAGGAGAACAAAATAGATACATTGGAAAATAACTCGTTTCTGGATTTAAGCTTACAGGATATACGTTCATTACGAGTAAATGACAACAAAACGAGATAGATTTTTTGACAAGGTACTATGAAGGAACCTAGGAAGGACTATAAGACACTGTGATTATGAAACGAAGTGATTACTTAATTTGGACGAGCGAACGAAAGGTAAAAAAATCCTATTGTATAACCTTGGAATAAATACGCCTAGAAACCTAATCAAAACTAATTTGAAAAAAAAAAACAAAACGTATAACGTTATATCGCAGAATTTTTACTCTTCTGTAGTCATAAAATTTTCATAATTCTTCCAAATACCATCCTATTGATTACACATACCTACCTAAGTACATAGGAAAAAGTCCTGGTTAAAAAAAAAATTGACATTTTGCGAGCGATTCCACCAATTTAATCGAGATGCGTGCGCGCAGTGACAGCGCCTAATAATGTTAGACTTCTGACGCAATGACGTAAAGTAGGTAATATTATTTTCTCAAACATGCAATGAAATATTGATGTTATGTTCCTTATAAAAGGCTGCGAAGTATGACGTTTCCGATGCAGCTTGACGAGAGGTCGTTAATGAAATTTCATACAAAATTGGAGGCCTAGGCCGGCAATATGCTCTTTTTAGGGTTCCGTACCTCAAAAGGAAAAAACGGAACCCTTATAGGATCACTTTGTTGTCCGTCTGTCCGTCCGTCCGTCCGTCTGTCAAGACCCTTTTTCTCAGGAACGCGTAGAGGTATGAAGCTGAAATTTATATCAATTACTCAGGTCTACTGTCCCTTGAAGCTGTGAAAAAATCAAACTTCTAAGCCAACGCAATGAAAAGATACAGCCGTTTATGCCGCAAATTTTCGACACTTGCAAGGGAATCAAAACCTACAGGGTGCTTCCCGTGAACTCAGAATCTTGAAATTTGGTACGAAGCAACGTCTTATAGCATAGATAAAGGAAAAATTACGAAAACCATTTTTTTTTTTTAATACCTAACTTTGCACCTAATTTATATGGGGCGCTATACATACCAGGTGCAAACTTAACTTAACCACTTAGGGATGGAAAGTGTTTGTACGGAACCCTCGGTGCGCGAGTCCGACTCGCACTTGGCCGGTTTTTTTTATTTCTATTCCACATAAGTTTGTGACATGGCATCATGTCGATCAGCCATTAAAAAAAAAACAAAGCAACATTTGCTTTTTGGTTAACTATGACATTCTGCCACCATGCTTATTAAAAAAAAAATATTTCATCTAAATATTAGCGATAAAATTGTCTACACAAACCATAAAAAACGCGTAGGATTTTTTTCAATAATTTCGGAGGGAAACTTGAAATATTTTCTCTGTAATTGTTTTATGAGTTTTGTTGTGCGTTGTTAATTTTAGTATTCATAATTCAATATGAGTTCCGACGAAAATACCGACAAAGAAATTATTTTTGGTAGCTTACTTATAATGTCTATAGAAATAAATTTATGATTTTTTGAAGTTTTTTTTATTTCGTTGCGTGTTTGGGAAAAGCACTATACATACCTCGGCGAGAAATGGGGTTGCCAGCCTCATACCTATCCGGCCTCGCTTCGCTCGGCCGTCTATATGTATTCGGCCGGCAACCCCTCACTTCCCGGCCTCTGTAGTAATGTACTATTTCTTTATCCTTTATTTGATTACATAGGAAAAAGTCCTGGTTAATTTTTTTTTTGTCAATATGCGAGCGATTCCACCTATTTAACCGAGATGCGTGCGCGCAGTGACAGCGACTAATAATTTTAGACTTCTGACGCAATGACGTAAAGTAGGTACTCGTGTTGTGTTGTGTCGGGATGTTTTTATTGTCGCCGTAAACTCGGGAACTGCTTTGATTTCGGCGTTATAACTGTTTGGTGTAAGATAATGTGGTTAGAAGTGTAGGAAGTTACAAGTGGAACGTTCCAATTTGTAACATTTCAGTACTTACACACTAGGTATTCGCTTAATGTACAACCTCCTAAGCTCCAAGATATTTATTTTATTATTATGTATGTACTTTATAAAATACGCGGTCTAACAAAGATCAGGCTGCGTTGCTGCACTTATACTGCCTTTATACAGCTTAAATTAGAGTTATAATGGCTGTATAAACTAATATACAGCCTGTTTGCTACCGGGGAAGTACTGTCCAAAATAAATTATTCAACTCGGTATTTTTTTACATGCCAGGGACCTAATTCGAGAATGCCGTTCGAGAGATCGCAAAACGTCAAAACTCTATTAGATAACAGTTATATTGCCTTTGACGACATTAAAATTCGATGACCTTCAAGTGACATATCTCATCTCAATTTTGGAAATACGAAGGCGATAATGATTGTGTAAAATGCTATTCATGCATATGAATTTCTAACTAATTTCACGCAATACACGGTCAAGTTAAAGTATGCACCGTGAAATACGCCAACTTTGCCTCCACAGGGAACTTTGCCCAAAACGCTACTTACAAAAAGAAACGTTACTGTAGACAATTTCATGATGATTATGGCAACACTACTATTTTTAGTGGAAAATAGATTATATCTGTGGTATCACTGGGAATCACATTTGCGCGCAACTTCATTCCGTAACGTGTTTGAACTAGTCGAATAAGGTGCGTGATTTGGCGGGCCAATTCTAGGTGAAGTTCTGGTGTATTTTTTACAGAATGGGGAAGCCTCAGGTGAATGTATCTTATTACTTGTTATAAAATAAGAACTGTAGATCATTTTTACTGTAGTTTGTACTAAAAATACTTATTAAAACCAGAGTTATGATGATGGGCAATGTTATCCAGTAACTTGCTAACCTATGAATGCCAACATTGCCCAGCCTAAAAATAGGGTCAGGGTTGTCACCTTGTCGTAATTTTACCTGACTGTGTAAATAAAGGAGGGTTATGTATTTAAGATAAGGTAAATTGTATTTCTATTAAGCCGTTGTACTTTTAGCAGTAGGTGCATGTCACGTCATGTCATGTCCATAAAACACAAAAACATAGAATATTCAATTATGACAATTTTTATTTAGATTATTCTAACGTGGAGTAAAATAATAACCGCCTAACTATTAGTACCCAATATTAAGCATAATAAAAGTACCCAATAATAAGGTATTGGTAAAGATGGTTTACTCAACCAAAAGTGACAACCCTGACAATTTCAAACTGCTTGATTCGGCTTGTATGGAGTAAAACAAAATACCTATGTAACATTGCCCACCCATATTGCACACGTGTTTGTATAGTTAAGACCTAGATATTTACGTGGAACGCCATTATTACCCCAGATTTTATACTGATCCTTATCTTAACGTTGTAGGGGCTATAGTTACGAAAATAATCGATTTGGGCAATGTTGGCAAAAGTTTAGATAACTTTACCCGAGGTGAAAATTGATAAAAAAGTTGGTTAAATGTAGATTTAAAAATTGTTTCTCATAATAAACGCATGCATATGAATACGATGGATGCGTTAGAAAAAAAAAACTTTATCCCGTCATAGAAAAAAAGAGAGAAATTCGGGTTTTTACGAAAAAAGCGGGCAAAGTTGGCATGTTTCACGGCACCTATTATTTATGCCGTCACATACAAAGGAAACGCAAATTAAGTGCGACCGGATTGACAAAGTTGCGATGCTATAGGGATATCGCCACACGTCAAAATTGATGAAATGGAGAGATCTCCATCATCTCTCTAAAATTGGTCGAATTACCCCCCTGGCACTTGTATGCAACTATTATTGTTAAAACTACTACCAATAAAATCTACATATTACTAGCAAAGTTTTTATAGCCTGTAATTTTTGGACCAACATCAATTGCTTGTCAAGATGAAACAAACGAGTCCAAAATCGATGACATTGCGTTATTACGTCATTCTCACTACCATTTCTTGGCTCCATTTGGACGGGTCTATGTCATCGTCATTCATTCATATTGTCTAGTGCATTTATTTATCTATCACAGACGTCCAGTGGTGAACATAGGCCTCCCCATAGGTGCGATCCTGTGACGGACATACAGATATAAACCGGGACGGATAAAATTTTATATATTCTTGTAAGAAGCATACTTATTTAATACGGTAACTCGCAATATAAGCCGAAAAACAAGGACAAAAATGTTTAACATTTTCATAAACTAAACTAGTTATTGTCTGCGTAAAATTTGTGTTTTCCTTGACAGTCCTTGGTGACCACTTTACCGAGCGAGCGAAGTCTCTGCTATTTTTAAGCCTCGGAAAATATATTTCGCATGTCCGCTTGTCCGGATTTCCGGCAATTCTCGCCTACAGTTCGCATTTCTCAGCCGATTCTCTTGAAAATTTGTGAACAGGTTAGATAAATTATCACACTAGTATTATAAAGTTTGTGAACTTCCACCGCATCTTTCCCGACGATTTACGACATCAAAATCGTTTTCATCGGCCATAACACAGCCCTGACCCCCCAACCTTGACTCGACCCGACCCGGGAATAATGATGTGGCCAAACTCGTCCATGACAAATGACATGTCAACTGACACCATTTGAGATAGACACGAATGACCGACGGAAAATTTATATAGATTTGAGAGTCAAACTCTTGTCGGTGTAACTGATGTATGTAGCTGTCTCCATCTATCCCTATCCATAGCCAACTCCTTGATTTCTCTATACGACATGACGGTTTACCTGCTTTCTCTTTTATTTGCTTTAGGCCCTTTTCACACGTCCCGGTACCCGGCGGCGAATGTATGGCCATGTACGTTAGCTTTCGCTGGTACGTATGAAAGCTATGGCCATACACTTCGCCGCCGGCCGGCTACCCGGCAACCAGGACGTGTGAAAAGGGCCTCACTCGTATGTGTCTTATTCTAGGTCTTTCCCTGCCTTACTTTCCTTCTACTTTTCCTCCGATGATGTTGCTTGTAAAAGCATCAAGTAGGCCAACTATAGGTTGACATTAATTGGGAACCCTAATAACTTGTACTAATTGGAGCGTGTGTCATATTAATTTGGGCTCAATCTGATAACATAGAGAGGCCTTTTGACTTGTGAGAATTGATGAAAACAGATGCAGTCTTGCAGTGAAAAGAATGAAATTAAATAATTAGACTCTCGTAATACGAAAAAATATATATATTGGCCTAATTCGTTTGATATGGACATAATTATACCACGGGGGACCGAGGAGCTGACAGCTTCCTCGCTCAACGTGTTAGCCTTGCTATTCAGCGACGAAATGCCGCCAGCGTCTACGGAACCAGCCCAAGGCGTCCCATTTTTTTTTATTAAATTTGTGACTTTTTAGCATAAATACCTATATTATTTTAGTTAGTTAAGTTCTTAGTTATAAGTGTATGTATTATACCTGGTCATTTGAGCTATATATCATCATACCACAGTCATGTCAGCGATAATGTGTAGAGAACCGAAAGAAAATAATATCACCAATCAAAAAAAACCGCCCAAGAGCACGTCGGGCTACGCTCAGTGTAGGGTTCCGTAGTTGCCCATCCTGTTTAAATTACGAGAAAGATTTCAAGCTCTACAAAAAGGTCGTAAACGCCAAAGTAACTTTAATTACTTATTACCTTCTGGAAGTTATCGATTATACGCGCCAGATTGAGCGGAATGTTTTAATACAGTATGGCACGTTCGAAGTATAAGGACACCACGCGGCACTTTACGTACCTAATTGGAAAGAAAATTATGAAATTTGGCATTTGTCAAAAATGGCTAGACTGATTTTATTTAATATAGTTTTCATTGAGAGTACTTATAAGACCTAATTTTCATGAATTTTTCCATAATTTTTTGACCCGTGGTTGAAAAGTTAGAGGATTGCCGAAGCGAATATTTACAAAACTGCTGACTTTATCAAAAAATAATATTTGGAGACCCCTTTTATTTTTAAAAGACCTATTCAACGACACCCACACACTAGTGTTGTGATGAAAAAAAAAACTTCACCCCCACTTTAGATGTACGGGAGGTATCAGAAAAAAGGCTTTTTAAAGTTTTTATTTTACCGTTTTGTCGGCGTGATAGATATACACATACTCATACCAAATTTCAACTTTCTAGTACTAATGATCACGGAGCTAAGCCGCGGACGGACAGACGGACATGGCGAAACTATAAGGGTTCCTAGTTGACTACGGAACCCTAATGAGTGAATAGTGATGTGGCTAAACTAGCCCATGACAAATTTAATGTCGTCAACTGATACCATTTCAGATAGACACGCATTATGGATGGAATTATAGTTGCCACTAATTGGGAACCTTAACAACATTATTCGAGCCTTTGAGACGTTGTTCATGGAATTTATTGGAGGTATTCTGGGTTAATATTGTTTTAATAAATTAATTTTTCTCAAATATGCTATAAAATATTGACATCGTTCCATATATCGGCTAGGATATTTCAAGTTTCGGTTGTGGCAGGGGAGTTGAAACGAAGGCAAGGGGGAATCACCCCTTGCCGCGTGCCACGAAATATACCTACAAAATAATGTCAAAAATATATCTTCCGATTTCAGAAAAAAAGTTTTTTCAAAGTAGTGGCGATGGTGCAGGATAAGCACGATTAAAAAAAACACAAAATTTTCTTTAAGTGAATATTTTATTTATATATTAGTGCCTGTTGTTTCAAAACAGTTTGCTACTTTTGAAAGGGAGTACGAAGATTTGCGATTTTAGGTCTTTGGTGCCCACTTTACCGACCGAGCGTAGCGTTTCTGTATCGGCCACGGAAAATATACTTCGTATGCCATTCTCGCCTACAGGTTGCATTTTTAGTCGATTTTCGTGAAAAGTGAACAGGCTCGATAAATTATCACACTAATATATAAAGTGGTAAGTTTGTGAGTGTGTGTGTGTATGATTGCTACTTCTTCACGCTCAAACGCGTGAAGCAATTATGATAAATTTAATAATGAAAGTATCTGAAACCCCGGTTTGACACATAGGTGACTTTATATCCCGAAAAAAATTATTGCACCCGTGGGATGAGTGGGTAACACCGCGCGGCACAGCTAGTATAATTTAGATGTATCAGTTTCTCAAAACGGCGGACATGTGTGTTGAAAACGCAAAAAATAGCAACACTCAGCCATTTTCCATTAAACACGCGAGCTCACAAAGCCACGTATTTCGTTTAAAAATGACAACCAATTTTCCCTGTATGTACCTACCTATATATTGGCTTAATACCTTTCAAAATTTATTATTTCATATTACGACAAATATATTGATAATTTCAACCAACTTTTTGAAGAGAATAATACTTTTCCCCGAGTGATTTTCCGCGTTATTCTTGTCAATTTCGAGTATTTTTTGAAACAAAAATTATCAATGAAATATTCAAACTGTAGGTTTCAAATATATACCAATAAATCCCGCTAGCCCTGTTCTAGGCAGTAACATCAATAATGTGTGTTAATTATGTTTGATCATAGAGAAAAATGTCTAAAACAATCAGCTTTTTAAAAGGAACAAGGCCTCTTAAACTTAAGCAGCATTCGCGAAGATCCCTTTTCGGGAATTAGGTTGTAAAGGCGTCATTTTCATAACCTCGTTATCCCGCCTGTCTAACGTGATTAGCCCTAAATTATGTCGCATATAGCACAAATTATAAATAAAACCGGCCATGTTGGGACATGATGAGTAGTGAAACATATAGGGTTCCGTAGTAGAGGAATTAATGATTAGGTGTCGATTCTTGCAATAGAAAATTCTTGTTGGGTCATAATCAAATTTAAGTTCCAGTCTTTCCTGTGGACATAAGCGAAATTAAGGATTCCAGGGCCTACTTTTCTGATATAACTCCTATGAGAATAAAGAACGTTCCCTCTTCTATAATTCGATGTAATATCAATATAGCCTGGATTCATCCAAGCTCTTAACTTTTGACCACTGGAGGGACGACTTTTGTTTTTTCAACTGATAATTACCCATTTAAGGCTCCTTATCCGTTCAAAGAGGCATAGACATTTTTCTCTATGATCAAACATGTTTATTAACATATTATCAATGTTAACTATGTACTTAAAACATGGCTATTGCAAATTATTGGTATATGTTTGAAACCTACAGTTCTACTACTCGAAATTACACATTCGCACAGAAAACTCACTCAAACTCAAATTATTTATTGCACACATATTACAACATAGTACAAATACTACATATTATAACATGTACCCTGTAAGGGCACAGCAATTTCCTTAATTCTACTTAATACTAACATTACAATAATGCTACATAATTACATTCTATGATTGATTTAGGAATTCCTCTAATGTACCTTTAGTAACATTTAGTAGTAAATAGGTAGAGCCAAATTCTCATTGCGACACTGATTTATTTATTCTGAATGAAAGTCCGACAGTGGAAAGAAAGTTTTTTGTGTTCGAATGAAAAGGCAGACTTCGTGGATATAGAGAGAAGCAAGTGTCAAAATCTATTTTTTTTTTAATATGGTCAACAACTTTGCATTTGTTTAATATTAGCTAGGATTCTAATACACTTTTTTTGGAGGATAAACAGACTGGACATTGGTACTGTTTCCCCACATCAGTATACCATACATAAATATAGAATGAGCGTATGCATAATATGCAGAGTTGGTTGTTTTTAAATCAGTTGTCTTTTTGAGTTCATACATCGCATGTATAAATCTTGATATTTAACTAAACCGTTGTTTAAATATCAGACAACGTCACACAAATCGATCTAGTCCCAAATTAAGCTCAAGAAGGCTTGTGTTATGGATACTAGACGACGATATACGTGCATACTTATATCGGATAAATATATACTTAAATACGTAGAACAACCATGATCCAAGCACAAATATTCGAGTCCATCACACAAATATTTGCCGTAGCCGGGACTCGAGCCGCCGGCTCAGTAGGCAAGTGCTTACAAACTGCGCCAACTGCGTCGTCATACTATGAAAAAAATACATTTCAAAATGTATAAGGCCTTTTAATAAATATTTTTTATCATGCTGTGAGAGTATAGTTGGTGATATTATCAACAAGAACGTGAATATTCCATAACCTCCTACATTACATAGGCAATGCTAATCGGTAAAATTTTCAATGGAAATTACCGGTAATTTACCGGTAATCCCTTATATTGGTATTGAATTTACCGGTTTGCATTCTCTAATTTTACACTCCATAGACAACACATATAAATTTAAATCCAGGACAATATTATGTGTGGAACTTACATAAGTTTGTCATCTGCTGCGTATACATATGAGCTTAAAGATTGGAGTGTTTTTGACTCCGACAATACGAGCTAGCAAATACGTGGTAAAAAAATAATCTGCACTGAACACTGTATTTCGGTTTAATCTTACCTGGATAACCCGGATTTCACAAATGGATTTTTTGCGCGTTTAAATCCGCCTGTTACTTCGTCGATCGAAGCATTTCTGCTTGGCCAGATGTTTTTACAGTCATATGTTACGATATTTGGATGTCCAAACGCTTACCGGCGGTTCTCGCCTAGAGGTCATATTTCTAAACCGATTCTTAAAAAAAAATGAAAATGGATTCGATAAGTATGAAGTTTTAGAAGCAACTTAAAAGCACCCAAATTATGCAACGGCACTAGATTGAGAATCACCGAATTAGGGAAGTAGGTACATTGTGAGGGGCACGATTTTAATGAAATGAAATGAAATGAAATGTATTTATTTGCAATAGATATAGTTTACATAATGGTCTTAAGGTATAAAAATGATACCTTAAAATATATCTAGACATGAGTAGGTACGTCATGCAAATCTTGAATTGCCAATATTGACATCGTATTTCACTATTTAACAATTATGTTCTACTTATGTGCTACATTAAAATATCCCTTAATATCGTAAAAACATTGGTTGTTCCTTTAGTTGATTTGGTAGGTGATTAAAGTTTTTAATGCACATGGCATAGCAATTTTAACGGGAGAAGCCAAGGGATAAAGTGTACTTATACCATCTATTCCAATGATACCTAATAATTCACCATTTAATTTTAAACGTCTACAGTCTCCATTAAAAGCTGCATTTTCTATGACTATTAATAAATCACAGGGATAAACGTTAAAAGTAGTAGGAATACATTTGTGCACTGTCTTTCTCATGGACAGGTGTATGTAGCTTGCTAACGTGTCTCCAAATAAAAAAAAAAACATGTTTTTGCTGACCAAAATAAATCATGCAATATAGTTTATAGAACTATACGTGACTATACTTCAATAAGCTAAGTTGTAAAAACCAAGTTAGAAATAATAATAGTACTTAATAATTATGCCCCGATTTCATATTATGAGAAAATTGTTTGGTGAATAGAACCATACATTCATCGTCATTGATCATCTACCGTCACCATCTCGAGCCATTTCTGATCATAACTTATTGAATCGAATGGGACTTAGCCTCGAATAACTCCAAAAAGTATACTTTGTATATTTAGTCCATCACTTTCACTCAATAGCCTAGAACATTTAGATTCCATGAGATTATTGAATACCTGAAAGTCTAATAGTAACTTTTTTAAATTGTTATTATCATTTTTTTTTATGAAATTCAATAGGTCGCGCAGATTTACGTTATATGGGTCCTGAGATGTGTCAAATGTTTGTTAAAATAATAACAATAACCAAACTACAAATGCGGCAGTGCGACGTGCATTGAGATAGTTTGGGAACACCTGGACTAGCAAAGAAATTATTGCTGTGTTACTTCCGTATTTTGTTTTTTAATTACATATTATAATTATTACGTCATAATAAAAAAAACTAACTTCGTGCTAAGTTTTCCTAAGCGTAAGCCAACACTTGGTTCGTAGGTCCATCGTTCACACGACGGCCAAAAATAAATATTTTTGTGACTGTAATTGGTGTATAATAATTTGTCTAGTGCCCCATTGTTGCTCATCAAACCACAGAATAGATAATAGTACAAGTACAGAAGGCACACTACTTTGATCTTTACAAAAGCCGCTTTTTTTAGCCGAAAAAATATGATTTATGACCCTTCTAAAGTCGTCGTCCCCAGCGCAAGCCAAACGGAACGTTAAAGCTGCGTACCAACGGTGAAAATGAATTGGCTCGCTTGCCGCGTCGCCGAGAGCGAGGGCTGTCAACGACTAAAAATAAAAATTTATTTTCCATTTATTTCTTGCATTCAATATAGAGAGCAATATATTTATATTCTTCATACTTTATATTTATAATTTCATTATTTAACTATAAAATTAACAATCTCAGAATTTGGACGAATTGAATCCACCACCAGGCCGCAAAACATTTTAGCTTTACTTTTAAACATTTTAATACGTATAATATCATAAAATAATGTAACGAATGCGTTACCTTAACATGCAATTAAATTCTTGAGCTTCATTTTGTTTTCGATTAGTTGTCCGATATTTATTTATTTATTCATATATACATTCATTACTACATACCTAGTATAAAACAAAGTCGTTTCCTGCCTGTCTGTCTGTCTGCCCCTATGTATGCTTAGATCTTTAAAAATACGCACGGACGCACCGTGCGAAGCCGGGGCGGGTCGCTAGTAACAAATAAAACATGTACAAAGGCGAAATTATCCCTATTTAGGATCCCTTCCAATACATTTCTTTTAACTCATTATTTATATATGTTATATACTTACCTATCAAACTATCACTCAATCGTTTATTCATTACTAGTAATTTTACAAACGTGATATCAAATATTATTATAAAAACCTTTATGATTGTTGATTTAGTAGTAGACATATTTATTTTACTAGAATTTAAATTGACAAATAGCAGCAAATAATCAATTCAAAATTACATAAGTACTTAACAATTAAAATTATTCTGAGTATTACCAGTGTTAAATATAGAAGTAGATACCTACACCTGCAATATGTTTTTTATTATTATTCAGTAACAAATAATTATATATTATGTTCATTTTCTTACCTTTCGGCATCCTTCGGACATGTTGGGAGAGCGAAAAACGCGTGATTCCAATTTCGATCATTGTTCCTACAACCCGCTGCGATACAATATCTTTTCGCTGTCTTTTTACTCATTTAAACACTATTATAATATAACACTGGTATCAACAGATGAATGCGGAACGTTCACTTGCGACGTAAATCGTGAGCGAGACGCGCGCGAAAATCGTGTAGGTACGTGCGTTCCGAGACAGAGTGTGTCAGCCACTGAATAGTCCGCATGCATGCGGCGACCGGCGTGTACTTGTAGCGGGAAATGTTAATCGCGGAGTGCGCCCCGCCTGATCAAACGTAAAACTGGGACCTAATTCGAGATTGACATTTGAGTGATCGCCATACGTCAAATCTCTATTAGATAACAGTTATATCGCCATTGAACTGTCATTAAAATGCGATGAGCTTAAAAGTGACATATCTCATCTCAATTCAGGAAATATGAAGGCGATAATGATTGTCAAAAATGTTATTCATATATATAAATTTCTGTTTTGAACGAAACGTAACGGACTAGTTAGTTAGTTAGTTGCGCTGGGCATTTTCCGCAAGTCGACATCCAACGTGCCTATTTTGCGTGAAAAGGGGGTAGCGCTACTCCAACCACCCCAACTCCTCCACGAACCTAAGCAAAGCCTTGATGTTGCTTATGGCTTCGTGTACGGTACTTGGAGATCCTAGGTATTTCATCCTGTATCCTTCTACCTGTTTGCAATCTAGTAGAATATGATTGGTGGTTTCTTCTGCCTCCATGCATGCTCTGCATACTGGGCTGTCTGTTATACCTAAATTGAAAAGGTATTTGTTCAGAGTATTATGTCCCGTTATTAATCCTACTATTTTGCGTAGTTGGTTCCTGTGGGTTCTCAGTAAGATGGTGGTGAGTTTGTGGTTCCTATTCGGAAGTACTTCTTTTGTTTGTCTACACGTTCCCATGTCTTCCCAGTATTTTTGGTGTTGGTATAATGTGTGTTGGTTCATTATGTTGTATATGTAGGATTGTGGTAGGGGTATTATTGGCTCTGGCCCGCATGGCGGTGTCTCTGATCCCTTACGGGCCAATTCATCCGCTGCGTCATTGCCTCTCGAGCCGCTGTGTCCTTTTATCCATTGTAATGTTACCGTATTTTTGTCATCGCACACGTCTGTGATGCTGCGATGACATTCGTATATTAAAGCAGAGGTAACGTAACGGACTAATTTCACGTACTACGCGGTCAATTTAAAGTATGCGCCTGTTATTTATGCCGTCACATACAAAGGAAGCGAAAATTTTGCGCGTCCGAATTGACGAAGTTGCGATGTTTTAGGGATATCGCCACTTGTCAAGTAGGCACACGTCGAAAGTGACGGATGGCGATGAAAAGGAGAGATCTCCATTATATCTCAAAAATTGGTCGAATACCCCCCCTGGTTATTTTGCTATTGTTAAACCGGTTCCACGGACTCGGTTTTACATTGCCTATTATTAACTGAGGTTGAAGCCTGTTAGACACGTGAATGCAGCCTGCGCTGATGTCTAAAGGCATGTATGTGGTATGCATGTCAGCTGCAGATATTTCCGCAATAGCAGCGATGAGCCGAAAGCCCCGCTTTGCCCCTATTCTGGCTCAAACGGGTCATTGTCAGATATAGGTGCGCGTCTTTCCGGTGGACATTTGCGAAATTAAGTATTCCAGGGCCTAATTTTCTGATTAAATGCCTGTGAGAATAAAGAACGTTCCCTCTTCTATAACCCGATATAATAGCAACGTAACCTAGATTCATACAAGCTCTTAACTTTTGACCACCGAAGGGACAAATTTTGTTTTTTGTACTGGCAAAGATCCAAACAATACTGTGTTAGGGTGAAGCCAGACGAGCGTTTCACGTGCCATACATTGTCTAGGGAATAGAAACCGGTAAATTGATATATGGAATTTACCGGATTACCGGTAAACTACCAGTAATTTCCATAGAAAATTTTACTGGTTTGCATTCCCTAAAATTGTGTCATGTGATCACCCTAAAACTACCACGTAGGTACAGGTACCACACTATTATATATATTCCAAATTAACTCGAAAATTAATTGTTAACATACGACAAATTATGAAGGATAAACTCTAAGATAGACAACATCAATAAACGAAATTTGAATAGAAACGTATGAAATCACTGAGAGAATATGGATTTTGATAGAAATTAATGAGTTTTTTGGACCATAGATGGGTGATTGGACTATAGTTGGGTAGTTTGACGGTACGGGCTTCGGATGTGTACGTATCAACTAACATACATAACCACAAATCTCTTGATGATTAGTACAAAAAACAGGATATTAAGTACCGTAACCTCTATAGACGATTCGAGTTGAAACGAATAATTACACATAGATTAGTAGCGGAAAAGAATCTATGATGATCTTGGTATTTGTGTACCTATTTTGTATGAAAGATGCCACATTTTACCATCACAAAGGGTTGGATAAAATATTAACCTGTCATTTTAGGTACCGTGATAATAAATTAATGAAATTAGTTTCGATTTAACACTATTTGAACATTTGAAATTAGTCCATTTGGGAGTTTGTTCCGCTGAATGATAAAAACGAAATACATTTCACACGTCAGTTGATCCCGTCACCATGCTCCACGACCACTCTTTATAAAAACAACCAATTAATAATTATCTAATCATCGGCAAATTAAACATAAGCTCCGCTCAAACATAATACTATTTTCAGGGGGGTAATACGACCAATTTTAGAGAGATGATGGAGATCTCTCCATTTCATCGCCATCCGTCACTTTTGACGTATCCCTACTTGACAAGTGGCGATATCCCTAGAACATATCGCAACTTCGTCAATCCGGTCGCGCTTAATCTCCGTTTCCTTTGTATGTGACGGCATAAATAGCAGGCGCGTACTTCAAGTTGACCGTATAGTGCGTGAAATTAGTCAGTTACGTTTCGTTCAAAACAGAAATTCATATGCATAGCATTTTTGACAATCATTATCGCCTTCGTATTTCCAAAATTGAGATGAGATATGTCACTTGAAGCTCATATCGCATTTTAATGACAGTTCAAAGGCGATATCACTGTTATCTAATAGAGTTTTGACGTTTTGCGATTTCTCAAACGGCATTCTCGAATTAGGTCCCAGGTTATTGCGATCACAAACAATCTCGTGTTTTATTCCCTTCAGTTAGAAACATATCTTAACTGTTGGCCACCTGCTACTTTTTTAAAGTCGGTAGAAGCTAGATAATTATCACATGGGCATGAGAAGCTCCGGTCGAACATAATTAATTATCCAGCCTGACCTTAAACATTCAATTTGGAAGTTTGTTCCGCAACTGGGATCGCCGGCCGCATACTTTGGTACTTTTAAATAGATTCTCGACTCACGAGACTAATGGTTCTTTCCGTAATGGGGACCAACTTTCTTTTCATAAAACACACATTAAAGTACTATTTTTTTTTCATATAAATTTACTAAGCATATTTTGTATTTTTTTCTGACACGAATAAAAATTGTAGTAATATGGTCAGTAAATACAGGTATTTCGTTGCTGAATGTCTCAACTGTCTATCACTGTTCATGAGATACAACCTGGTGATAGACGGACAGACAGACAAACGGACAGGCAGCGGAGTCTTAAGACTCCCCAGTAGTAATAGGGTCCCGTTTTTTACCTTTTGAGTACGGGACCCTAAAAATAGTCGTAGCGAGAGAAGTTGGCAAAAATTGTGGAAGAAAATAAGTACCTACAGATGAGTTTTAATAGCCACTATGTGTAAAACCTGAATAAAAATAAAACATTTCCACCGTTTATTTGTTTTTTAATTAAAAAGTAGTAAGTACTTTTCAGTCGCGATAAATCGTGGCGATATTCTTCCGTTTTGGTTGTTTAGGACCCATGATTTCTTTTTATATGGCCATTTTAACTTTTATAAAGTTTGTACCTCCACAAATAAATGAATTTCATACAACATTAATATCGAGCAAAATGGCAAGGCAAGGTTTTTTTTTTTAATTTTTGGGTGACCATAAATTATGCACTTCGCACAACAGTCTCGATCATTTTGAGAAAAATAAGTTAGCTTCTGTATACGTTTATTCTCAGCTGCCGGGTACGATCTCGAGACTGTTCTATTAATCGCTAAACGGGATCTCGCTAAGTTTAGCATCTCAGCGCCGGCACCTGTCAGCGGGCACTTAGCGAGTTCTAGTTTCATTAGATTAACTTAATTTATAAACGTGAAAGTTTAATTCAACGGCCGTTTAATTTATGAAATACAGTAAGTAGAACTAACATTGATCTTCCAACATATCACATAACACACAATAAGTGAATGCAAACCGGAGCTCAACATAAAAAAAATATAACAAAAAAAAATGTATACGTATTTCAAAACGACAACATTGTAAAGCTTAAAATGTTAAATCAATCAAAGTTGTAACCACAAACTCATTCAGACGTAAATTGCTTTGAAAGTATTCAGACATTACTTAAAAAGTTTCCGGTATAACAAAGTAATCTTACTTTATGTTTAATGTTTATCCGACTTAATCTCGTGAGAGAGTAACTTATAAAACTCCTTTTACAATCATCGAATGGAGAGTTATAGCCGTATTTTAGAGATTTACCTAAATAAAATTTAAATCAGTTCTTGTACTCACACAACATTGTACTTTATGCTAAATTCATCATTAGAATGAGTAGGTACAGTTTTCACTGGGTCTCATACGGAGATGAGATTGTGCAAGGCATTGTAGTTCGGTGAATAGAGACTAAAGTACCAGGGGTGACATTAAAAACGGACCGGTAGTTTTGAATTTTTGATAAGTTTTCTAAGATGGTTAGTGAGTGTTTAAAATGCAAAACGCACATCGTCTAAGCTCTTTTCTAGCTAAAATGCTCCTAAACGAAGGTATAAGCAAAAATCTGCAGAATTTGTTTTTTCAATATGGCGGAGGGCGCGGACGACGGGGAATTGTTCATTTTGGACCACATATCAAAAGTTCAAAACTACGGGACCATTTGTAAGGTGAAACCCCTTTATTCACTGGATTAAAGCCTTCCTAGCGTTCATAATGGACAAAATATGACAGATCTGAAAAGGCCGTAATATTGTAAAAGCAACGAAAATCCGCTTTGTAGGATCTTTAGTGTTCCCAATGTTATACCAGATACATTGACTGTAAGGGAAAGAGATTGGATTGATGTACGATGCCCTGTAGCGGTTAGCGGTACGATACATTATTATATGTAGGTATTTAATGGTACGGAACCTATCGTGCGCTAATCCGACTCGCACTTTTTACCCATTTTACTTTTGTTGTTAATTGCCAGATAAATAAAAACCTGCCAAGTGCGAGTCAAACTCGCGCACCGAGGGTTCCGTAGAAACACTTATCCCATCTCAACTGGCCGGGTTGGGTTAAGTATGGACCTGGTATTGTATGGGAGCCCATCAAATATTTGTTTTATTCTGTTTTTAGGGTTCCGTAGTCAACTAGGAACCCTTATAGTTTCGCCATGTCCGTCTGTCCGTCTGTCTGTCTGTCTGTCTGTCTGTGTCTGTCCGAGTATGAGTATGTGTATGTATCACGCCGACAAAACGGTAAAATAAAAACTAAAAAAAAAAATGTTTCGGGTACCTCCCGTACACCTAAAGTGGGGGTGATTATTTTTTTTCGTTTCAACAGTAGTGTGTGCGGTGTCGTTGAATAGGTCTTTTAAAAATAATATGGGTCTCCGAACATTATTTTTTGATGAAATTTGCATTTTTGTAAATATTCGCTCCGAAAATAAAAAAATAGTGTCCTCCCCCTCTAACTTTTCAACCAGGAGTCAAAAAAATATGGAAAAATTCATGAAAATGAGGCCTTATAAGTACTTTCAAGTAAAACTATATTGAATAAAATCGGTTTAGCTGTTTTTGAGTTATCGCAAAAATTCATAATTTTCTTTAAAATGACGTAAGTGCCGCGCGGTGTCCTTATTTTTCGAACGTTACGCATATTAGTTAAGTGCCATTCCGTATTTAAACATTTCGCAAAATTTGGCGCGTATAATCGATAACTTCCAGAAGGTAATAAGTAATAACTGTTACTTTGGCGTTTACGACCGTTTATAGAGCTTGAAATCTTTCTCGTAATTTAAACCTTGTCTTTTGTGAAGGATGGGCAACTACGGAACCCTACACTGAGCGTGGCCCGACATGCACTTGGCCGGTTTTAGTATTTGTTGTTATAGCGGCAACAGAAATAGGTACATCATCTGTGAAAATTTCAACTGTCTAACTATCACGGTTCATAAGACACAGTCTGGCGACTGACAGACGGAGAGCCGGACAGTGGAGTCTTAGTAATAGGATCCCGTTTTTTATCCTTTGGGTACGTAACTCTAATGACGTAGGTTATAGTTAATACCTATGCTGCCGTGTTAAGGTAAAAGGTCGTATCTTTATACGGATGTCATAGTAAGATACGTCCTTTCACCGTAGCATGGCAGTATGGTAGTAATAGGGTTTCCATTTTTTACCCTTTGGGTACCGAACCCTAGAAAATACTTGAGGATGTGTTTACGAGAGCTATATTGCGTATTACGCCTGGGGCAGGATCTAAGCTGGACGCAATCTTTTTCAATTCATAAACTCGCCTGAACATCCGCCCTTCTGCTCCGCACTCAATTGTTACGATATTATTATGATCCTCGAGGAAATTTATTGTGTAAGGATCTTTTTATTGTGCCTACTAAAATCATTTTATGATTGCGCTTTTGTATTTGCTGACGAATGCCAGTGTCATCATAACCCTGGAATAACTTGACACGCGACTCTTTGACGCGTGACAAATACTACTTGTCACTTTCCTTTCAGTACCGTGCGTGTAAGACAGCAGATGCTGACTTGCCTTGTCACGCAAGTTAGCATCTGCTGGCTTACACGGTATTGAAAGAAAAATGACAGGGTTGCCAGGTCCGATCGGATTAAAATCGGGGCAGATGGTTACAAAATTCGGGATTTAGGTGTTTAATTAAATCGGGACAAATAAAATATTTTTTACTTTCTTATAAATGCTTCATTTATTGTTTTTCTGAACTAACATTAAGTACTTGCCAGTTAAACTTATTTTCATGGAAAATAATGGTTTTTAATAAGTTTATCAATTTATCGGGACATTTTAACGTCCCGATCAGGTGCAAATCAGGATGCGTCCCAAGACCCCTGAAATCGGGACATCCCGCGCAAATCGGGACACCCTCTGACAAGCGAAGTCGCGGCAAGATAATATGCTAAGCCCTGCTGCATCTCTAGCATAACTGTCATAATACGCGTCTTTTTCTCGCGCCAGATAACTAACTATCTCTTTCTATGCAGTAATGTGAGAGAGTGACAGGTAGCGCTATGTCGCGTGACCAGAGTCGCAAAGCATAGTTGTTCTAGACGGGTAGGTTTAACAATTCAAACCAATTAATTTACCGAACAAAATAATTAAATTATAATTCTGACTAAACACTCATCAGGTCATCACCCGTGAATTCTTAAACACTTATTTATTTACACGAATGATCAAAAATACAACCGTGTTTTTATTTAAATGAATTGGCCAGTTATTTGACAATCAAGAGGATTAGGTTTCAAATCAAAGAGGCTGTAATTACAGACTAAGTACTTAACTACTCATTAACGGGGTGTACTTACCTAACCAACGTTATTTCCCAAGTTTACTCTAAAAACTGACATGAACTTTTAAATGATTTATAAGTGTACTGCCAAAGGCAAGTGCTATCAGCTCTGAAAATAATGGCATCTAATTTGTTAGCACCTTATATATTTCTTTAATAAGGCATGATTATCTTCAATTGGTTTTGCTGATTAACACCAATGTTGTACCCAGCTAGCCAGTGACAAAGCATCCTCACGTGATAAACGCAACCATTATAGGCCCCATGTATCTCAAAGTTATTAAGTAACTTAATTATTTAATGTACGATCAAAGCTTAAAGAACAATGTATCTGGATATTCATTGTAGCAGGGGCTTGAATCTTATCTTGACTCCGGCGCCGACCCAAGGGAGACATGAATTGTCCCGAAATACCAAATATTTATGCGCCGACTCCAATTTGTGGGTGTTTAGTAAAAGGTCTCATTGTTCAGGTTTCCATGGAGACGACATTGGACTGCATACTTATACCAATAACCTACATAACATTTTAATATTCGGTTTTTTAAAAACACTCTAGGGGTAGGGCAGAATTTTGAAATGATATGTTATGTGTGCGATAAATACTGTTATTAACCTATATACCTACACAATAATAATTTACGTGTATACTCTAGCTGTTAATTTGCTGTGCAGTCGGTATTTATGATAAGACTGTCGTATTTTTGTCTTGCGTTCGAAGAAAAAAGTAATGTGATGCTGATGTGTATTTTCAGTACAATTTTTGCTAGGCATTTATTTTATTTGCTGTGCAATAATTAATTTGATGTAAAAAGTACCTATATAATTGATGAAAATAAATTGATAGGCGATTATTTGTTTGCTGTGCCATTAATAATATCCCTTTTTTTAATAATAATATGAAAAAAAGAGTTTTAATCATTATTTAACTTTCTTTTCAGCAAATTGATTTTTGGGGTTTGCACCTGCATTGTACCTACTCCTCTATTTCAACATTTAAAACCTGACCAGCAATATATGAGGATGCGCCATATTGGGGAATTTATCTGGAACTAATTTCTTACACTGGCAATGATTTTATGATGGTTTGTCAACAATGTCAATGTCATTCGTGATGGTTTCTTTAAAAGACAAGTATTTAAAATTATCTAAAGAAAATGCCGAAAACTATTTATAGTCGTGAACGTAAGATTATAAATAAAGTGTACACGTGTTTACTACACGAAAAACAGAAAAGAGTGTATTCCATTAAATAATATTACGAGGTTAACACAGTGGAATTGACAGGTATTTAAACTAATGTAAGTATAGGGTTGCGATTGGTTGCAAAATTGTTGCCATATAAATCTTATAAATAGCGCCCTCTTGACAATCCTCATATATTTCTGGTCAGGCTTTAGTTTTTTAGTAAAGTCACGTTCATAGAAAAAAAAAACCTTTACATCAAAACTTGAATGGAAATTTTGGGTCACTTTTTTGTTTGAGGTTCAGATAGGTATATAAATTATAAACCATTAATTAAAGAACACCGTCGTTCGGAGTCGAAGTGAAAAGCAGAGTGTTTATTTCACGTGGCTAAGAACCATTATGACACTCAGATATATTTGTCCTCGCTCAATACGTTCGCTTGACGAAATAATCACTAGGTGTCATAATGACTTATTTTTAGCCCATTGTTAAAAAATCTACTAAGTATTTGCTTCTTCGATCGTCAATGATACCTACTTAGCTTTAAAATTTAAGCGTAAAATGGTATTTCCCACTCTTGATGCGAACGTAAATTGAACTAATAATGTGTCGACAAGCATACGAATTGGCGCAACGCCAATGTAGGCGTAATCGCGATAACGGTCTGGCCATAACTACGCGAGACCAGCAGTAGCGGTGAGCGGCAAAAACAAATCTTAAATATATATATATCTATACATATATATATATATAATGGGACAATCATACACAAATCGACCTAGTCCCAAACTATAAGCAAAGCTTGTACTATGGGTACCAGACGACGATATACATAATATATAAATACATATATAGATATCATCCATGACCCAAGAACAAACATTCGAGTTCATCACACAAATATTTGCTCCGGCCGGGATTCGAACCCGGGACCGCCGGCTCAGTAGGCAGGTGTCTGCAAACTGCGCCAACCGCGTCGTTATAGCGATGGATCCCATCGACGCTAATGCGGCTATTACACTTGAATATGTGAGACAAGTTAGGAGATAACTCCATCTCACTCCTTCGTATTGCTGTATCCCTCTCGTCAGTGACCAATTTACGAAAGTGGAATAGCTGCATAAGGGAGATGCTACGCACGGTCTCAACGACGAGCGGCGCGCGCTACGTGTCTCGCTCACGCGTATAGCTCGCTGTACCGCTCTACCATGCTATTAAAAAGTCTTATCTTACTATGAAATCCATATAAAGATACGACCTTTTGCTGTATGTAAGTCGTGCGTCTTTGGCCGAAATCGTGGCCGCCGTAAGTCAGGCGTCTGATTGAGATCGGTTGAGAGCTTCGCTCGCCACCGATTACACCGATTAAAGTGATATAGCTACTTTGTGCTATGACATGTGAACTAATCTTGGGTAGTTTTGAATCTCATTGTTTACAAAGGGCGTTGTTGCCTAAACAAACAAACAGGAGTCAATACAACGTGAAACAGTCAGGCTCTGTTATACTGAGTGTGGCCTGTAATAGGAACAATAAAATAAAACATAGATTTCACTCTTAAAACTGAACGTTAGTTTCATCAGCAAAAAAAAAAAGAGTTTTTTTTTTTGAAATTATGTTATTTTTGATGTGCGCTATCCAACATTGACAATTGACATCGCGCTAACCGACACAGGCTGTCAGGATACTAATTATTATCAAATATTTTACAGGACATTGCTTCTTTGAAACAACATAATTTTAAATGTAAAAATAATAATCCAAGCTAGGTATTTTTAAAAGTTACAAAACAAATGGTTTTTTTTATTTTAATCCAGAGGTACCGGGTTCGATTCCCGGTCTCTTCCACCAGGTAACTCATTTTTCAATTTTTTTTCGTTAAGATTTGATCTTTCAATCAATGTTTTATGCATTACATTAACAACTATAATGATTTATTATTATGTCCCCGCTCAAAAAAAATCACGAGAATCGTTTGAGAAAGGCGTCCTGTAAAAATCCGGGTGTAGGGAAATCTAGAGAGCTGAAAGATTTTTTGGCGAAGCTTAAAAAGAGACGTCACCTCGCTCGCTCATACAATCAAATAGACCGTCTGCCTCTAGTCTGAGTCTGACACGCTTTAGGTAGTTTAGTTTCGGCGCCCGTAACTATTTGCGCCGCGCACCTGTCCCGCGCAGCTGAGCTGTCCAATGCGCGTATTTCTGAAAGCCGTCAATGTTTACGTCAGTGACATAGACCTAATTCCGCGCGTAGCGCGTAACGAAAATACTGCGGTTAATTATGAAGATACACATTTTAGCATAATCAATTAAATTAAGATCCATGTGAAACAATAGTTTGACGATGCGGTTTGCGCAGTTGGTAAGCACCTGCCTACTAAGCCGGCGGTCCCTGGTTCGAATCCCGGCCAGGGCAAATAATTGTGTGATGAACTCGATTACTTGTGATTGATTCATGGTTGTTGTATGTATTTAAGTATATATTTATCTATATAAGTAGGTATGTGTATCGTCGTCTAGTACCCACAACACAAGCCTTCTTGAGCTTAATTTGGGACTAGATCGATTTGTGTGGAGTTGTCTGATATTTATTTATTATTTATTTATGTATAAAAAAAATGTGAAACGACTTTTCTCACGTCGATTAAGTTGAATATTACTCGGCATGTTCCGGCTGGCCGCTGCCGCGACTGAACGGATCTCCTGATGGTGGATCGCGTACTGATTCGAAACATGTCATGTATGATTTTTGATAGGTCTGAGACACACGGGAGTTTTCAGTGTAGGTAATACTAATTAATCGGAGATATCTATAGAGTGAATTCTTTACGTCAGGGTCTGTAGGTATCAAACAACTTTTCTCATTTCAACAAGTTGGTATATAGGTACAAATGAACTATCATAACATAAAATTGAAAATTTAAAAACTTCCGGCCCAAATATTTGGTCCCCATAAAATAATCGTTTAATACATATGACATAACCACGGAGGCATTACCTTTAATATTGCCCGAGTTCCTGTCAGTTGTTTCCATCAAAGCTGGATATCTTGGAAACGGCCGCGGTTATTTTCATCAAATACAGCTAAGCACCATGAAAACAGATAGATAAAACTTTCTATTCAAAACCCGCATTCAGATTGGACCATCCGATTCGGAATTACGGTGCCACAGACAGGCATACAGATACAAATATTAAAATTATAACACTCCTCTCTTTTGGACAGGGTAATAGTATTTAGGCGTAAGTAACCTAGGGGGGTATTCGACCAATTTTAGAGATATAATGGAGATCTCTCCTTTTCATCGCCATCCGTCAGTTTTGACGTGTGCCTACTTGACAAGTGGCGATATCCCTAGAACATCGCAACTTCGTCAATTCGGACGCGCTAAATTTTTGCTTTCTTTGTATGTGACGGCATAAATAACAGGCGCATACTTTAAATTGACCGCGTAGACCGTGAAATTAGTCCGTTACGTTTCGTTCAAAACAGAAATTTATATACATGAATAACATTTTTGACAATCATTATCGCCTTCGTATTTCCAAAACTGAGATGAGATATGTCACTTTTAAGCTCATCGCATTTAAATGACAGTTCAATGGCGATATAACTGTTATCTAATGGAGATTTGACGTTTGGCGATATCTCCAACGGCATTCTCGAATTGGGCCCCTACTTCATTCTTAAGTCTTCTTTATGACGTTACAAAAAAGAGTTGCGTCATCGTCATGGAGAAATTGAAAAGAATGTCGCGAAATCATGCCACTTTATGTTGATTACCTTGGAACTATATATACTACAGAAAAAAACACCATAAATTAATATAAACTTTTTTATGTCGTGAAAACAACATATCAATAGTTACAAATGTGTGAGCCCTCCTAGTAGGTATGTAGACACTTGTGTCAGATCAGGAGGACTTGCTCTTCCTGAGGTGGTAGCTACAATTTGCTTTGTACCCTACTAGTTATGTCACAAAAACACTACTTCTTTCTAATCTATGCGAAATGATAATAATCTATGTGAATACTTCATTGGTTACTTGCGTAAAATGCGACAGAATCGGTCGTGTGGAGCGGCGTGACCTATCGACGCGTACTCGATTCTAAGAGTGGCTAAGAACGCGCGCCGATTTTTTCTGAACGTAGGCGAAATATGAAACTGCCTCCGGGTAAGCTAACCCCAGTGCGATGTGTAAACCTATTAAGCTTACAGTAGTAGTGAGCATATTTGTACCTCTGCACTTTTATGTTAGGTATACTAGTTACCTATT
The DNA here is from genome assembly GCA_905147355.2 of Apotomis turbidana. Lineage (NCBI taxonomy): Eukaryota > Metazoa > Arthropoda > Insecta > Lepidoptera > Tortricidae > Apotomis > Apotomis turbidana. The sequence goes on along the minus strand of LR990280.1, from coordinate 49,184,715 downwards.
AGCCGTGACTCCACTCGCGTTGTAAAATTTACACTGTCTACGGGAACCATTTTTTTTCGAGATTAAAAGTAACACAAATGTGTTAAGATAGGGTGATAATGATCTCTGTTCTTTTCAATCAAATCCGCCCCGCCGTTACGGCATTAAGAAGTTTAGTAACAAACACACACATATATCGCTTTTATAATTTTAGTGGGATTTTATAGTGCCTTATTTTAGGAAAGGTACCGTCCGACGTTCTAACGTAGACTTAAGAATGATTGGTTTCTAAGATTTCATGAAAAGACTACGTACTCGCCGATATAAACCGAATTCTCCCGTTTAACCTTCTCTACAGATATTTCTTGTGCGAATCCAATATCCCCTCTCATACTCGTAATTTAGCTTCGTTTTGATATGTGAAGAACCGATTTCGATTATTATACTCGGCGATTGAGAGCCCGGTGACAATTATAGACCGTTTATTAGTGTCGTAAAACACTCATAAACTTTAATAGGGCATAGTTAAATATATATTGGGGTCAACAGGGACTTATCAAATGGCAACGATCTCTGCCAGTGTCGCCCGATAGATCGCGTTTGTTTTGATGTTTTGCTCTAGTAAAAACTGTAAGCAAAAACATTTTCTCAAACATGCAATGAAATATCGTCATAACGTGCGTCATAACAGGCTTCGAAGAGTCACGTTTCGGGCGGAACAACTGTAAAGGAATTTCATACAAAATTGAAGGCCTAGGCCGAGAAGTAACTTTTTAAGGTTCCGTAGTCAACAACTTATAGTATTTTAAACATGGTGTATGTGTTCATGAACGGGCTAAACAGTTGGATTATGTTTTTTTAATAGTGTATTTTTTTATTTCATTGTAGGTATATGTTTGAGAAAAGCACTATACATGCCTTAGCCGTGAATAGGATTGGCCGGCTTTGTATCACTATCCCACTCACCCGGCAAGCTATACCTTCCCGGCGTCTGCAGTAATGTACTATTTTTATATACGATACAAAAATCAGTCACACTGAATAATATGGCACCTTATACCGGACTTGAACAAATATGCCATGCCCGAGCGAGTGATGTCCCAATTGTTTATGTTGTTGAGACACTGAAAAAAAAATACAGTAAGCCTAAATATTAGCTGCTAGTCACATAAATCAGAGGACTGACAAACTCGGGGCTACTAGTAACCAAAATAAGTTAAATAAAATTGGCATAATTTTGGTTACTACTAAGCACATTTTGGCTATTTCTCCAGTAGTTAAAGTATAGTAGCACTAGTTTTGGTGTTTTACTTCCATCACCGTCATGTATTTAACCCCGACGAAACCCCCGACAGAAAAGAGTGCAAGGGGTGTGTGTCTGTGTATTTGTATATCCGTGTGTCTGTCTGTGGCATCATAGCTCCCAAACGGATGTCCAATTTAAATACGTTTTTTAGCCTTGTCAGTCGAGTTGGTTTTTATCTATGTTTGGTTGGGTTTATGTTTAAATACACCCGTTTCAACATAATAAAAAAATACATAGTTAATAATATTATTAATAATTAAAATTAAGGTTATAGTCACTTTAAAGTGGATATATCCTTTTGGTTGAAAAAAAAACGTTTATAGTGTATACTCAACATACAAGAATCGGTGGTAACAACACTATGCTAAAATTCGTCAATCTCTAAGCCAATGAGACATCTGCATTATCATTACACTAAAAAAAATAGCGCTGCTTCTTTAAACTACTTGAGAAATAGCCAAATGTAAGCTAATAATCTGGAATATTATTTGAACTCAGCTTACACATCTCTCTTGTTTGATGTGTAAAATGATGGATTTTAGAACAAAATAATTCAAATTTCAACAATAGTACATTACATCAGAGGCCGTGAAAATGAGGATTTCCAGCCAAGTAGGTATATACCAGATAGTGATACGAGGCCGCGGGAATCCGTTCTCACGACGAGGCATGTATAGTTTTCTCAAACATACAATGAAATAAAAAAATATACTTCAAAGAACAACATTTTATTAATTGACAAATAGGACATTTTAGTCTAACAACCAATCTTTAAAAACAAAACCTGCTTTTTGTCAAACCAGCCAGCTATGTGAATGACCTTGTTGTTGAAACAAAAAAAAAGTTACTTTGCAGGCCTAGGCCTGAAAAGCTGTATGAAATCCCTTTACAGTCCTTTCGAGTTGTTGCGCCCAAAAAGCGATACTTCCGAGCCTATTATAAGGAACGTAAAGACAATATTTCATTGCATGTTTGAGAAAAAAACTATGATGTCATACCGGGAAGGTATGGCGTTCGCATACCCTTACGAAGTGACTACCGTACTTTGTGTTTATAAAACGTCACGAGAACAAGCACATACCGGGCTGTCCGTTGGCGGAGCTAAGTCCCACAGTCCCACGGAAGTTGATTTTATGTCCAATACCCACCGTACTATATGGACAGAAAACGATTGCCGAGCACGCCGTGGCAAAAATGTATCGTCGTAGAGGTGAAAAGTGATTTGTCATTGTCTATTTTATCTCGATATCTGGGTGGAATTCAGAAAATATGTCCCACAAAAAAATATGTCCCACTTATCGCACAGAAGTCGAGCTCAATGCCATATTGTATTCTCGACCACTCAACAAAAGCGGAAAGGTTTAGCGTGGTACAGATAAAAAAAGCAAAAGAAAAACTGTATTTCTCCCATTTTTTGATAGTCCTTTAACCAGTAGTTACTAATAATAAACTTATCTGCGCTACAGTTGTCCAGTGTGCACATAACTAATAAAGTATAACAAGTATCAAAAAAGTGGATTGTCAATTAGACAACAGTAACAGATAATAATGATAAATGTATTTGTCTCAGTATTGATTCATTAAAACTTGCTCTAGTTAACAAATTGTGGGCTAAATCAGCTTTTTCTGAAGAATCACTGAAAGTGAATGCCATCATGGCATTATGCCCGCCACTGCTCGATAAGGTTATCTTCTGTGCAATAACAATGAAATATATAAATTTAGTCACCGATTAAGTAGATAACGTAACTTCATTTGGTGAAGCGACATCTGACGGACCTTTTTGGTTTCTTGGCTAAGTGACAATAGTAACGTGGAGTTGGATGTACTGTAAAATAAAGATTTCCCAAACTCAGAAACCAAAGCGTCAAATGTAAATAATGAAGGGTGCGTCCCTATTATGCCCAAAAACAGTGTCAAATCTGAGGAATGTGATTGGTCTTTTTGACACGGCTCCGCTCTGGCTCCGCTCCGCATCTCTGGATAGGCAGCTTTAACCTACTCGAAATGAGAAACGAAAGAACATTTCCTCGTGATTCCGTTATACTAAAAGCTATATGAATGGTTGGGCCCCATATAGTCAATTCAACGAGGTATATAATTATCAACTATGTGTTTATGCAGATAACCATACAAGATCACTATTAGGTTATAGTTATCTTATAATTATACTAGTAGCTTTACCATAGTTGGCTAAATAGTGTCTTTGAATTTCCAGATATTCTGTACTAAAATTGGATCTTAACCAACCCGGACGACATCAGCGTAATGAAAAGAAAGAACAAAGAATTTTTTTCCAAGAAATTGCGCTGGCTCCATTAAGAAGCGTCGCGCTGTTAATTTTTTTCCTGAAAAAATAACCCTTGTTCTGTATCTACAGAAATCATAATTCATAGAGTTTAGTTAGCCTGCAGAACAGACTCTCTGATTGTAGTATTCTGATGCGTTGATTTGGGTACTTCCTCAATTTTATGACTATGTTTTGTTGTTCCTGTAGTTTTACGAGGGCCATCACGTTTTAGCGGGCCCTAACTACACGCCCCCTAAAACGAATTTATTGTCTATTTATATTCACTACTTATTACAATCATAGGCAGAGTAAAATGAATAGAGACTGAGAATGACAATATTACTTGATTGGGATTGCTAAGAATAAAAAGCTACACGCATCTTGATCTTCGTCCGCGTATTTTTTCTTTAGCGTAGTCGGTTAATTATATACTATAACCATCTTTGAATGTTCCCTGTACAAAACTTAGTTAAAATCCGTTCAGTAGTGTCGGCGTGACGAGAGGATAACTACAATTTTACCAATAGATGACGCCGCGTGCTCATACAAATCCTTCATCGCAATATTTTTCTTAAAATAATGACTCATCTCCATAGAACACGAATTTTTAATATAATTTTAGAACTTTATAATTATTTAGATTAAGATATTTGGGAGAAATTTGGCAATTTTTTTCAATAATTAAGTCTCATTGTTTCTAGTATTATGAATGCTCTTGGTCACAATATGGAATTCTGATGTGGGGTAGTGTGTGTTCAATAATTTCATAATTTGTGTATTAAACAATTTGTTAAACAATATTTCATGAACCGACTACTCGCGATGTTGTCAAATTTACACTGTTTAGGTACATATGGAATGATAATTGATGAAAATGTTTGTAAAATTGATGTAAACCTAGACACAGTTTGGTCGATTGATCCTTTTATAAAATACACGTACTTTGTTTTATATTTCTTGGTGTAGCTTTGCATGCTACCGAAATACTTTCAAAGCCACGGAATTTCGCACAACCCCGCAGAAAGTCACATACAATTGGCCTAATTCAATATCTTTTAGCGTTTGAAGTTAGAAACCTTCGGTAAATCGTTATACAATAAGGAATAAGGAGACTGGGGAAGTTAATCCGAGGAACGATGTAAATACAGGGTGAACCCAGCAGGCGGCGATAGTGCAGGGGTTCGGTGGGAAATGGGCTAAGTTGTTTAAGCATGGTTAGATACAAGGGAATAAATACATACCTTATAGTAATAAAACAGTCAAAGCACAATATGTATCTAATTTTAAATATAGTAGGTAAACAAATCAGTTCTGTTTTCTATTGTATAGTGATTTGTAAGTTTCCGGATATAATTCCATATAAATTTTATATTTTCATGAATGTGAATGTTTATTTTAACTTTTATGCTCACAAAACATTACCCTGGCTAAACACTACTCGAGAAATTGACTAAGGTTGGGCGAATACGACATTGTGGGGCACTTCGGCTTATTTCGTCCAATGAACTTCGTTTTTTGCGAGTATTTTAGATCCGGGGCTACATTTCTATTTTTACTCATCAAGGAAATGCATCGTACATTTTGCGACTCATTGAAAATGTATGGCTCATGCATAGCTTTATGGTAGGTGTGTTTCAATCTATCTGCGAATTATACACAAAAGTAGTTCCTATTCGATTCAAAAGTACGTCAGAACCGATTTTGCCCGAAAAGATGGCGGCGAGGGTCTGAATCTTGTTCGAGAATATTTTATTACTTCAATAAAGTTTTATGACATTAATGATAACCATACCTCGAACAAATCATGCGGATGACGTCAAACCACTCATAGGATGATTTCAAAAAGTATTTTCATAAACAATTACTACTTATCAATTATCAACCTCTTTAATAAAACGATATCGCTACTTGACATGAGCAGAGTAGGTACATAACATCTTTGACTGACATTGTCATTCAGTTGAACAATAAAGTGACTTCGTAATTATTTAGATTTTTCTTTACAATTTTTTCAAAAGACGCAAAAGAATGTCGCGTTTATAAGAATATTGTTGTATTTACGTGGTTAATCTGTTACTTCGTGCAATATGTCATACGGATAGTATATATAAAGTACTCTGTGATACGGATGTTGCAATACAGACATCATCCTGTGTGCAAAATTAGGTACGTCATTTTTACGTCATCCGCATGATTTGTTCGAGGTATGATGATAACTGACTCTGAGATAAAGTAAAACAATCATCTTATTGCCACTGTCGGCCCTCGCACTTTTTATCCATAAGCCCTGTACAAAGCGAATCCGCCAATCCTCTGTATGGATTTTATGGGATCGAGAAACGAAACGAATTCCATAAACTTATATACTTATATCGCTATTACGCACAATAAGGGATAAAAACCGGCCAAGAGCAAGTCGGGCCACGCTCAGTGTAGGGTTCCGTGAAGTTGCCCATCCTCCACAATAGACGGGCTTAAAACAGCGGTTTTAAGCCCGAGGTTTAAATTACGAGAAAGATTTCAAGCTCTATAAAAAGGTCGTAAACGCCAATGTAACTGTAATTACTTATTACCTAGTTATCGATTATACGCGCCAGATTCAGCGGAATGTTTTAACGCAGTATGGCTGACTTAATAAGTACACCGCGCGGCAACGCCAGGAGACCTTTCGAATTTGTCCTTCTGCTTTAAGCTCCTTATAATTTTACTTTGAGCTTTGATCTTTGTATCAATGGCTAAAACGTAGATTTTAAGAATGAAACTAAATAGTTATGTGTAGTCATGTGTATAATATTAATATATTATTAAGATGGCAGGTGTAGTCACACTCGAGAGACAAAAGGGGTATTGCACTTGGGCCCTAATTCCATATATATCACCGATATTTCGGAGATATCTCCGATATGTACTAGGTATATCGCCATTTCTTTATAAAATATTGTTCTAATTTCTAATTTGTAATATACCTACACAAATTAAACAAGGTGACGATTCGTGCAATTCCGACTGTCCTAGTTTTTTTCAATTTGTGCTAAAGGTGACAATGCAATGTCCTACATAGGTAGTTGAACATAGCAATAGGTATCACATTAAATAAAGTATGTAGTTTAATATTATTATTATATTATGAATTCAATAAGTAGTATTGTATTAATTGTAAATGATTATTTTGGTACTTAGCGTATAATTTGAACTGTCAAAACCTGAGATACAGGATTCTCCTAGTTCAGGCACCAGTATTATGAATGCTCTGTATAGATTTAAGACTTTTTATGCTAATTGTTATTACTATGATTTTATGAATAATGATTATTATTATTATATTATTATTATTATTTCGCCAACGCAGTGGCGTTTAGTTCTACTCATTTATATGCAATAGATATCAGGCGCAAACTTAACTTGACCGTGCAGGTGCAGAAACGTAACAATTTATGCAGTTCGAATCGCAAGCATCGCGTTTTTGTGACAGTTAAAGGCGAGATACCTAAGATATGCCTGAAAATTGGTTTATTTGGCGATATCTCGAAGTTGTATGTAGGTACAGCCCAACAGGGTGTTTTTCAACCCACGCCATATTGCGCATTTTTAGTGGTACTAAATTTATTTTACTGGCAACGTCAATTTTTTGGTAACTGACGTTGAAAGTCAGTGAATGTCACTAGATGTAAATAAAGTGTTTCCTACACGACAAATCATTCCGCTAATTTCAAATATTTTGTATGTTATAAAGCCAAAATTATCAGCAGTCAAGTTTTTTTTCACTAGGATTTATTTCGCGAGAAGAAGGAAGGATTGAGCAGAGAACCTGTAAACAATGTATTGAATTTGGTTTATGACAAATCCTTGACAAATCGTTAGTGACGTTTAATAATGGAAATAACGTATGTTCATTATAGCAGCCATATGGAAGCTGTTTGTAGCGCCACTATCCCTGGGCCGGACCGACACTAGTTAGGCTTTAATACAATCTATTAAACGCGGCTAAACGACACTCCCAGCAGTTCTCGTCACGAGCTAAACATACAACTAGGCCTCTATGAGTCTAGGCAGGCCGACGGAGGCCCGAGGCCTCGATCGGATCGATTCACACGTTCGGCACTTGCTTTTGACATGGGTCGGAATGCTACGTATGTATAAGCCAAACATACCGCGAAGATTACAAGGGAAAATTGTTGTTGAGCGTAGAATAACCTAAATTCAAAATTTCGGAAACCCCCAACGCAAGTAGCTGCTAGCCATGAGACTTTCATTTAAGAGGCCTTATTCCTTTTAAAATGCTGATTGTTTTAGACATTTTTCTCTATGATCAAAATGTTTCTTAACATATTATAGATGTTACTACCTAGAACAGGGCTATTGGGATTCATTGGTATATATTTAAAACCTACAGTTTGAAATTTTCATTGACAATTTTTGTTTTAAAAACTACTCGAAATTGACAAGATTCGCGCGGAAAATTAGTTTTTTTTTTCAATTTATTTTCGACTGCACGCAATGAAAGCATGAAATAGCTATGTTACTACCTAGAACTCGGGAAAAGGTATTATTCACTTCAAAAAGTTGTTTGAAATTGTCAATATATTTGTCATAATATGAAAAAAATACATTTTAAAAGGAATAAGGCCTCTTAATGAGTGGTATAAAAATTGGGCAAGTGCGAGTCCGACTCGCGCATGAAGGGTTCCGTACCATAATCTATAACAAGTTTGTTTTATGGGAGCCCCCCTTAAATATTTATTTTATTTTATTTTTGTATTTGTTGTTATAGCGGCAATATAAATACATCATCTGTGAAAATTTCAACTGTCTAGCTATCACCGTTCTTGACATACAGCCTGGTGACAGACGGACGGACAGCGACGTCTCAGTAATAGGGTCCCGTTTTTACCCTTTGGGTACGGAACCCTAAAAATGCTACACTTAGCTTTAATATTGGCTGAAATCCTGTCAGTAGTTCCAATTCATCTTATTTTAGAAACGGCTGCGAGTATTTTCAGCAAACATATGAAATAACTATTTCAACAATCTTATTTAAACTTTCGTGAGACATATCTTATTACTGCATTAAGCGGTTTACACTCGCGTGAAATTGTCAGGAAAGGCCCGACATGTTTCGAACTCATATAAACTCACGCCGGTGTACCTACCCAAGAGCTCCTTACGAGTTTTAAACACGTCGGGCCGGGACAATTTTACGTGAGTGTAAACCGCTTAATACAGTAATTAACTATTAAAACAGCCAAGGTCTTGATCAAAAAACCGCTTCCAAATTGGTCCATCCGTTTGGGAGCTGCTACGATGCAAATGATGCCGCAGAGATACAGTGCGACCAAAAAGAGTAGAAATTAAAAAGTGCCAATACTGTAGTGTCGTCCCCGCTTTCTTATATTGTTTGGAAAGGGAGGACACTACAGTATTGCCACTTTTTAATTTTTAACCGACTTCAAAAAAAGGAGGGGTTCTCAGTTCGGTTGTATGTTTTTTTTTTTTTTTTTTTAATGTTTGTTACCTCATAACTCCGTCATTTATGAGTCGATTTGGAAAATTCTTTTTAGGTTCATGAATAGACATCTCAAGGTTGGTCCCATAAAATTTTGGTGAAGATCGGATAACGAGATCCATGAGGAATCGAAGGAATTCCTGAAATTTTATAGGCACTCATAATATTTTTCATGTATTTTCTAAAACTATTTAAGTATTTGCATATGGTAGTCATCATCTTCTCATGCTGAACTGATGATGGAAGGTACAACTCCTTAACAGTTAGGAGTTAGGAGATATTTCAAACGAGATGCATGCCTTCAAGACCTCCCTGATCACCCCGCCATAAGTATTTTATATGAATCACTAAAAAGCGAAAAAAAAAAAATTTTAACAAAAAAAAGAACCGACTTCAGTAAAACTAAAAAGCCGAAAATAACCCGTTCAAGTACAGATTACATTTGACTCACCCTTTGAAGTCGGTGCCAAACCTCACGTAAACTTTAATATATAAATATAATAACTGAGTGGTTTGGGATCGATTTCAAAGGGTGAGTCAAATGTAATCTGTACTTGAACGGGTTATTTTCGGCTTTTTAGTTTTACTGAAGTCGGTTCTTTTTTTTGTTAAAATTTTTTTTTTTACTCTTTTTGGTCGGACTGTACACATATTAAGCATATAACACCCCTCTTTCCTGTCACAGATTCAAAATCAATAAAACGACATGTGATGTGAAATAATGAGCACATCTTTTTAACCGACTCCAAAAAAGAGGAGGTTTGTAATTAAGGTTCCGCACCCAAAGTGGTACCCTGCGGTACGAGGCCCTATTACTTAGCCATCACTGTATGTCTTTCCATATGTCTGTCTCTCACGGGCTGTATCTTTGTATCCGTATGTTTGTAACCGTATGTTCGCATAATGTGTGGCCAGTATAACAAAAAATAAAAGCTAAAACTAAAGTTGTGTTCATGACAACAAAGAAGATAAACACCGGTTTGGGCGCTGCTAACATAATTATAATAGCCTTCCCATTTCTTTTCTTTTTTTGGCGTAAGAAAGATATTTCAGACAGGTGTCTGAAATAAATAAAGCCTTTCCTTTATTTATTTGAGACACTTGTATGAAATATCGACACTAATTTACCTACTTACTAAAACAATTATGATTTACCTCTAAGCGATAATTTCTCTTTAGCCTGACAAGTCAACCAGCTTAGTGGCCGCCCCGTGCCAAACAATTAAAGTAATGACGTTTTGCACCATCTAATTGTCTATTATGGATTAGGGATATACAGGGTGCCCCATTTAGATCGGTCTGTATGGGAAAGTCTGAAACCAAAGAGTATGTAATCACTCCGTTTTATCTGAAACTGTAACACATACGAAGCTCTGTTTTTTTTTAATGAATGAATGCAATTTTTCTTCTTATTAAAATCGATGACATGGTTCCAAAGAACAGATCTTCGTATGTCTTATAGTTTCAGACTTTCCCATACAGACCGGTCTACATGGGCCACCCTGTATGTCTGTGACACAGTCGTGATATGACACCATTTTGAGATGTCGCAATGTATCGGCGAATTAGGGCCCAGGGTCATTCCATATATCTCTCCAATATCTCGGAAAGATCTTCTAAGTGGCGATATATGTACAAAGTACGGTTAGTTTCGCACCGCATTCATATGCGACGCCATAGATATAGTCTTTACTAGATCTATGGCGTGAAGTGACATTTCACTTTTGAAATGTCACTTAATGAACTCGAACCGCAAAAGCGTTTATAATGACATTAAAAAGTTAGACATCGTTTATTTGGCTATTCTCAAAGTACACGCAAATTAGCGCCCAGGCTCTTCGAAATTTCCGCAAGAGTGACACAAAGGTATGATCAAAGCTAGTAATAAAATATATCTCTCCACCGTGTCATAACGCCCTGTCTTTGTTCCTTGTCAAAGACCACTAATAAAGCCCTGCTTGCATAGACTAGTCGAGCTTATATCTGTCAACGAATTCCCAATAAAATTCCTATGAAAAATGTCTGAGCGCGACTTTATGACAAGAATATTCTGGTATTTATCATCGGCATTTTGTTCCGTTGTTTCACTCTTGTATTTCTGAAAAATACTCTTTTCAAAAACTCCCGCATTCCAAACATCCAATAAAAAACAAAAGCCGTCTAGTTTGCTCAATGGGCAGTGACAGCGGATTTGGGTGGAATGAATCGGGCTGACTACAACCCCGACTGACGTACTGAGGATCCCGTACAGATAGTACGTAACGTTTATCCATTGTTTATTGTTGAAAAAGTTCGTTTCAACATGCTTCCTCTATCAACTTCGGTGAAAATATCGAGATGGCAATATAAAATGAAGCCCGTAAAAATATGAATAAACATTAATATTTCTGTCTGCATAAGATTCAGTGTGTATAAAATATGTGTAAGTGAAGATATTTTAATTGTCATTTCTTGCATACTAAGGCGTATTATTTCACACACATTCTTCTACATTTATAACATACGTCAGAAAAGGGAGCATGTTCTAAATTAATCTTTTACTAGACCGATTCAGGCAATATATTTTTTGTTTGGAAGAGTAATCTTTTTTTTGGTTATCCAAAATTCTCACGACATTCGGATCTAATGCCTTGGCATTTTTAGAGCTCGTGTAGTAGTGTATTGTTTTGTTTACCATTTTCTTCTTTTTTTTATACTTTTTCTATACAAGATGAGATGATGTGAAGTGATGAGTGTCGCACTTTAATTTAAGATTAGTTAAATTGTTTCTATCCGTGAGATCCTGTAATTGGCTTCCCTACTTTCTATTATATTTAAGTTTACTCAAAATTGTTAAAGCTGTTGGTTCTCCTATATAAATAAATAAATAATGATGGAATCCTGGATGAACGTAATATATACGCACTCTTATTACCGTGATTAAGGTATATTTGTTTGTATCTCGTCAGTTTTTCATTCAGGGATTTATTGACGTCAGTTATTTGTTAAAAAGTGATTATCATTCAGTCAGTACATAACTGATAAGATAAGTCACCTTAACTCTCACCTTAGATAAAATCTGAATAAATATAAAAATGCATGGTACAAATGCTTTGTATTAGTATCAATAATCTTATTACAAAGTACTTCTTCTTCCTGCTTGTTGTTACATACATTGTTACAACATTAAGGAAGTTCATTTACATCATAAATACAGTTGACGTACGTGATAATGTATTTTACTTATCCTTTAAATCCTCTGAAACGTTTTACTCAAAACATTAAATGAGCACCAATCATAGTCGATTTTCACGTTGAAAGTTTAAGTTTTACTATTGATGCTTTTACTATCTTGGAGAGATACACCTAATACAATCATATCCTCACTTCACCAAGCCGGTCGCGTTACGTTTGCTCTTATTTTAGATGCGACGCTATAGATATTAGGTACAATTTTAATGCGAGCGGGCTATAACGTGAAGTGTCACTTTAAAGACACATGAAGGCGATATACCTATACCACATGCGATATTTCAAAGTACTTTCGAATTGGCACCAACAGTGGCCACGCTCCTATGTATACAAAAACGCTTCGATCGTTTGAAAATGACAATCATAACATAAAGACAGTAACGTAAACGCTCTCGGAACGTTTTGTTGCTTTGGCTTACATTAAGTATATCCTGGTGACGCGTAGAGAGGCGAAACACGTGTGGAGGCTTACATTTATTCGTAGCGATTGTAGATAATTGCACATTTTCTTATGTCGACGGATAGCAGGCATATTATTGACGAAGCGAGCGAAGCATCTCGGTTTCAGCTTGGGCGAAGTTGCTTTCGTATGTCCGGATGGACTTGTCGCATTTTTTGTGAGCAGGCCCCTATTTCACCAAAGTTGACAATTGTCAGCGACATATGTCGCTGACATTTGGCAACTTGGCGGAATAGGGACCAGGGGGGTAATTCGACCAATTTTAGAGAGACGATGGAGATTTCTCCATTTTATAGCCATCCGTCACTTTTGACGTATCCCTATTTGACAAATGGCGATATCTCTAGAACATCGCAACTTCGTCAATCCGGTCGCGCATAATTTGTATGTAACGGCACAGATTAATATAATAGTTCTTCGAACAGATACCCATGTCTGAATAAAAAGGCAAATACCTACCGCTTTTCATGCCTACTCAATTTAACAATGGAGCGACCTTGAACGCGTGGGTCGTTGGCCGCACGTGCCGGCAAAACGAGGCTAGGGTTGACACCGCTTAGAAATGATTTTATAAAAAATCAATATAAATGAAAATACGATAGATTTATTTAAATTTATTAGTAAAATTTAATTATCATTAGGTACCTACTAGAAATAGGTATTCACATGCACTGCGGCACACAATCAAAATCGTTTAAATTTCCGAGTAGGTATATCGGAATCTTACCTACCTATTCTATCTGAACATACCAGAAACCTGAAACAAAAACAACTCTCTGTGTAGGTACCTAAGTAACCTAAATATATCCCGATGACAGTAGGTACTTACTAAATAAAGTTTGGTAGGTGCCTATATATAATGTGTTACATATTGTATAATACTAACATTACAGGCTTCGAAACAGTCACTAGGTACAAGTTGTTTTATAATAATCTGATCACGCGTTTCATCTTTGCGAATGCATTCCTTGCAAAACGTCTTAAGTGTCAAGAACAACGCCGACTTTTACGCCCTTTTAAGGCCGTGCAATGCACTCTCCCGCCACACGCACTAAACTGATTTAGTAAATCTTAGTGAGTAAATTATTGTCACTTGTTGATATAGGTAGTGGATTTTTTCTATGAATTCAAGTATATTAAGTAGGTAGGTTTATTTATTCAACATTACATGTATCTATTATAACAGTGTATGCAATGCGTTTAGGTATAGGTGCTTATTAAGTTCTAAGAATTTTTAGTAACATTTCATCGTCTGTCGGCAAAGAAAAAAAGGATAAATGTCTGTTGCTTTTATGTTTTTACACCCCGCAACACTGCAGCGCGTTGGTCTCATTCGCGACGAAGCCATTTTTTTGGTGATTTTATAGCGCGACCGGCGGCGTCCGGCCGTGAGCGCGTGTGGCAACCGACTGGCTGAGCGCGTCGACCGCGATGCGCGATGTGTAGGTATCTTTCTCGGTTCCCACGGTACACATGGGGAGCACTGGTAATGGCATAAATTTGTATAATACGTTTTCATTCAAGTTTTAGTGTGTATAGTGTTAATCAAGTGTTCTCTTAATGGCAATGCCACCTTATTTACCTGCATAAAATCTCAGTGGGAATTGTGTTAGGATGTAGGCTATACCTAACTTAAGATTTCTATTCATATTATGTAACTGTTTTTGTCTATGTCTGTTTTTTCCCCAATAAAGAAAATAAAATAAAATAAAATAACAGGTGCATACTTTAACTTGACCGCGTGTAGTGCGTGAAATTAGTCAGTTACGTTTCGTTCAAAACAGAAATTCATATGCATGAATAGCATTTTTGAGAATAATTATCTCCTTCGTATTTCCTAAATTGAGATGAGATATATGTCACTTGAAGCTCATGGAATTTTAATCACAGTTCAAAGGCGATATCTGTTATCCAATACATTTTTGACGTTTTGCGATGTCTCAAACGGCATTGTCGAATTAGGTCCCTGGTTTGATACATGTCAAGGTTTTTTATCTATTCGAAATCTTTCAAAATGGCTTAGATATGGGGATTCACCGTAACAGCTCAAGCAGCACAGAGGTTGCGTAAGCGCTTATACAAACTTTATTCAGCATTAATTAGTTGTATAAGGGTTGTATAAGCGCTTTTGTGCAGTTTGTGTGCTGCTTGGGAGAGATTTACTGGTCTCAGAGCAGTACTAGTTATTTTATAGACTGCCTAATAATAAGTTACATATAGCTACACAAGTAAGCACGTATAGCTGTCGGTTAAGTCCTGGAATGTCACTTGCGGCTCCTTATGAGTTGGACAGATGACACGTGGAGGTTGATGAGTAGCGTACGGACAGTTGGTGGCATTATGGGCAGAGATGGCAATGGAGTCGCCTAGGTTTACTTTATGATTGAATGAATAACGAATAAATAATTGATTACCCTAAAACATGACACTTCTTATAAATTTATGAAACATCTAATGTATCATTTTTTTTATTTGGGTATACACCACAATTTATTATATTAAACCATTGATACAAAGATCAAAGCTCAAAGAGAAATTGAAATGTTTAACCTGGTGAAAGAGACCGGGAATCGAACCCGGTACCTCTGGATTGCCGGTCCTACGCGCTACCCTTACGCCAAGCAACCTTACGAATTTTTCGACTAATTTATGTTGGTTAGGAAGTATATCGATTAAGTGTGAGAATTGTAAAAGAAATGGAATAGCATATATGTAACATAACATTTCCGACATAGTATTTGATTCTATAAGTAATGGCATATAAATTTTGAAATTATTCATTCAATCATAAAATGTTTGTAGATAATAACGACTCCACTTTCCTCTCTGTTCAGATTGCCACCGTATGTCCGTACGCTATTGATGAGAGTCGGTAGATATAGGGTTGCAATCTGTGATGAGCTAGGTTATATATAGCTTATCGAGGGCTAGTGTGCTGCAACTCTTCGCAAAAGGAAAAAATTGAGGGAATGAGAGGTAGAGGAAGGCCGATTATTAGTTATTTAGGCCACATAAAAGGAAAGGTAGACGTCGCGTCGCTTTGTAAAATCAAAACACTGGCGTTAAATAAAACGGGCTAGAGAAAACTGAAACTCAAATAATAATGAAAGAACCCAGTCACACAGTGTCTGATCTAACGACGAGACGCTTTTTCTCGATATACTCAACAAGAACTACTATCGAGTACCTAATTCAATATGGAATTCCGCAAAGTAATGCTTGAAGCATTAGGGACGCAATCTAGTAAAGAGATCCACGCGTCACTGTTCAACCACAGGATATAGCGGTTCCTTAACGGATAAAATACACAATGATGCAACGCGGCACTATATCGTAACATTCCGCGTCAAGTTACCGTGCCGTGAAATTTTACGCAGCTTCGGTGTCCACGTCTCAAGATCGAAAATATACATTACAAGTCATTGCAACGATCCACTTATTTGTCTATCTGTCTCCAGTAAGACGAAGACATTTCATTTGTACGAAATATCTCTGATTTCTCGGAGAAATCACCGAGCTCTCTCTGGCGATATACCTAGTACATATGGGTGGCCCATTTAGATCGGTCAGTATGGGAAAGTATGAAAATATAAGACACACGAATAGGAACTATGTCATCGATTTTAATAACAAGAAAAACTGCATTCGTACATTAAAAAAAAACTGTACTCAGCTCGGGAATTGAACCCGGACGTTTTGAAAAATAACACTAACATTATTTAATAATCCACCAATAGGTATACATAGTTCAATTACTTAATTTTCCAGGCTATAAGGTCAGTCGGGACATACGTCAGCGGGATATACGCATACGCACCTACCATATCAAAATATAATATCGATAAATAAATACAAAAAAAAAACAATTCCATCTTACTTGTTGCAACTAACTATAGTTATGTGCTAAGGCGTAAGTATAATATCTGTCTTGCGAAGTAAGTATGCTAAGACGAAGAAGTATACTATCTGACTTTGCCTCCCAAAAATGTGGTGATAATGGGCTCAGCGTTAACGGAGGTGGTAATAATTATTACCAGTTATTACATACAAATCAAGCGAGAAGTGCGTGTGAGAGATGTGAGAAAAAAATCTGCTCGAAGATTGGAAATGTATTCAAGAAATGTATGCGCCGAATATGTGAAAAGACTCGGCTACGCGTGTACAAAATGCATACTAATATAGATGAATATATTTAAATAAATACGAAGAAAACATCCATGACTCGGGAGCAAACATTTGAGTTCATCACACAAATGTTTGCCCTTCCGGGATTCGAACCCAGTTCAGTGGACAGCATAACCACTGCGCTAACCGTGTCGTCCGTCCGCGTATTTATTCAGGAACTCATCCATAGTGTTGACACGCTTACACCAGTAGTCTCCCTACGAAGTGGTTGCGGTTGCACGAGTAAATACTGCTATGGAAGCCGTGGTGGACGGGCAACCGAAAATGCTTTCTCTTTGGCTCTCAACGAGCGTGAGGGAGTAAAGTGAAACTATTTCGATGAAATGCAGTCTATATTTCTTATTTATTCAGCAACCTCGAAAAGGAATAAGAGCGAGTGCTTATGAAGCTAGCGGTCCCGGTTTGAATCCCAACAAGGCCAAATATAGCTGTGATGTGATGGCCGAAATGTTCCAAATACACGCGTGTAAAGTATAATTGTTAATAATTAAATTATGCAGGCTTTAAGAACGCTCCCTAGTAAGTTACACTATCGTCGGTAATTTTCAGTTTGGCAGCACCTTCAATGTTCAAGAAAACGTGCTGAAACTTATAGCACTATCAATGCCAATGTCAAGGTAAAATAATCGGATTGGCGGCACCAATTCAAAATAAAAATCAAATGTTTATTCTGTAAGGAGGCCACAAGGGCACTTTTTACATGTCTAATTCTGAATCTACCCGTATTTTTTAACAGAAGAGACCGCAGTTGAGAATAAAGTCGAAAGAAACTCAACAGTTAGTAATTTTATCCTAAATTATAGTACAAACTATTACAATAATTTTACAAGTAGGTACATAATTGACAGTATCATCATTGCGCACGTTCTCTATTACAAATATATGGAGAGCAAGGTAAATGGTCCAGTTATCGACACTGTGCCTATAATTGGCGTCACCAACTATAAATCAGAGTACCAGTGAGCCTATGAAGTTTGCGTTTGCATGATAGAAAAATAGTGAGTCGTTTTCAATAAAATTGTACATATTAAATAAAACGCTTTATCAAACAAAACTACAATCGCGTCATTTGTAAGGTCGTACAAAAAATATGAGTAACTTTCGTTAGATACACAAAGAAATCAATTGAGTTTTGTTTTAATTCTAGCCCTTAACTAAGTATATGTTTTTTGAAAATGACTAATATAACATCCGTCGGTAACCGAGACTAATATTATATTCACACATTTACATAGCTTTGTGCGTGTGTCCAGGGATCGATACCGTTATCCGAATACTGGTTAATATTGTTCGATAACTGTTAAAAATTTCGTTTGTTGAAATAACGTTTCCTTAGAGTAACGTTTAAAAAAGCAACAAAATAATTTCGATTATCGTTATTCAAGAAAAACGAATGTATAACGTTACGTTGAACAGTATTAACCGGTATTACTCAGTTTCGCTGCGCGTTTTCCTTTGTAGGCGCCGACGCATCGCTATCTTGTTTACGCATAAGGATATTTTGTATATTTGTCTCTGTTTGACTCGTGCCGGCCGGCTTTAAGGATTGTTTGTATATTGTTATTGTGGTAGAGACTTTTGCATTACGATAATTCCGGCGCGATCACTTAAGGTGCTATTTCCACAGTAGACGCCGAACTCGCTCACTTTTTAATGAGTTAAACATATTAAACAGTGGTTAAAGATTATGAAAAAAATATATGTCATATTTAAGCATCTTGCAATTATAAAATCGCTTTCGACAACATGACTAGTAAAACTTCGAACGATCGAAAAAAAACAAAGTTACCTCTATTTGTAATATTTTTTTAATGTTGGTATGGACTTTTTTTACCCGTTTTTTTGTGTCAATCTATAATTATCTAGATAAATTCGGTGGGTTTGTCAGTGCCATACCACAGTTTAAGAAACAATACAGTCGGTCGACGAAGGCGTCTAGACAGGGCAATCGTGCGAGGTGACAGAGGCGGCGGCGGGAGGGGCGCACCCCATGTGTTATACGACGAAATTGTTAGTAATGAGGGTGCTGACTTTGAGGGCTGACGCGTCTTACAACTTGCAATACACAATTAAAATAGTGCATACGACATGTGCTGTGCGAAATTTTATAGCGCCTAAGTTTTAAATTTTCCCATGTCATGCTAACGTAAACAAAATGGCGGATGTAAAAGCGTTACGCCTGCCAGTAAAATTCAAATACCGCAAAAATATCGCTATTATATTATATAATTGTTTGTTTCTGTGTAAACAAAAAATATATGATCTGACATGTCCCATGAATTTTTAAATTCAAAATGTCGGACATGTTTCATAGCTTATTTTAAGTAAAAATTACGAGTTACGTAGTTTAAGACTTTATTTAAAAAGCAAGAAATTGTTCCTTGCTTCCGTTTGTATATGAATCCTGTAGTCAGATTTTTTAATTATTTTTAAGGATCCTCGGGATGCCGATTACGAGAAAGACATCCATTTTGAAATCCAAGATGGCGGACATTATTTTTTCTTAAAAATCGATATGGGTGTCATTTCCAAGGTTCCTCGTGGTTCCGATTACGAAAATAACATCCATTTTGAAATCCAAGATGGCGGACATAAATTTTTCTTAAACATCGATATGGGTGTCATCTCCAAGGTTCCTCGGGGTTACGATTACGAAAATGACATCCATTTTGAAATCCAAGATGGCGGACATTATTTTTTCTTAAAAATCGATATGGGTGTCATCTCCAAGGTTCCTCGGGGTTCCGATTACGAAAATGACATCCATTTTGAAATCCAAGATGGCGGACATTATTTTTTCTTAAAAAGCGATATGGGTGTCATCTCCAAGGTTCCTCGGGGTTCCGATTACGAAAATGACATCCATTTTGAAATCCAAGGTAGCGGACATTATTTTTTCTTAAAAATCGATATGGGTGTCATTTCCGAGGTTCCTCGGGGTTCCGGATACGAAAATGACGTCCATTTTGTGATTTTGAAATCAAAGATGGTGGACATAAATTTTTCTTAAAAATCGATATGGGTGTCATCTCCAAAGTTTCTCGGGGTTCCGATTACGAAAATGAGATCCATTTTGAAATCCAAGTTGGCGGACATTATTTTTTCTTAAAAATCGATATGGGTGTCATCTCCAAGGTTCCTCGGGGTTCCGATTACGAAAATGACATCCATTTTGAAAACCAAGATGGCGGACATTATTTTTTTCTTAAAAATCGATATGGGTGTCATCTCCAAGGTTCCTCGGGGTTCCGATTACGAAAATGACATCCATTTTGAAATCCAAGATGGCGAACATTATTTTTTCTTAAAAATTGATATGGGTGTCATCTCCAAGGTTCCTCGGGGTTACGATTACGAAAATGACATCCATTTTGAAAACCAAGATGGCGGACATTATTCTTTCTTAAAAATCGATATGGGTGTCATCTCCAAGGTTCCTCGGGGTTCCGATTACGAAAATGACATCAATTTTGAAATCCAAGATGGCGGACATTATTTTTTCTTAAAAATCGATATGGGTGTCATCTCCAACTTCCTCGGGGTTACGATTACGAAAATGACATCCATTTTGAAATCCAAGGAAGCGGACATTATTTTTTCTTAAAAATCGATATGGGTGTCATTTCCGAGGTTCCTCGGGGTTCCGGATACGAAAATGACGTCCATTTTGTGATTTTGAAATCAAAGATGGTGGACATAAATTTTTCTTAAAAATCGATATGGGTGTCATCTCCAAAGTTTCTCGGGGTTCCGATTACGAAAATGAGATCCATTTTGAAATCCAAGATGGCGGACATTATTTTTTCTTAAAAATCGATATGGGTGTCATCTCCAAGGTTCCTCGGGGTTCCGATTACGAAAATGACATCCATTTTGAAATCCAAGATGGCGAACATTATTTTTTCTTAAAAATTGATATGGGTGTCATCTCCAAGGTTCCTCGGGGTTACGATTACGAAAATGACATCCATTTTGAAAACCAAGATGGCGGACATTATTCTTTCTTAAAAATCGATATGGGTGTCATCTCCAAGGTTCCTCGGGGTTCCGATTACGAAAATGACATCAATTTTGAAATCCAAGATGGCGGACATTATTTTTTCTTAAAAATCGATATGGGTGTCATCTCCAACTTCCTCGGGGTTACGATTACGAAAATGACATCCATTTTGAAATCCAAGATGATGGACATATTTTTTTCTTAAAAACTGATATTGGTGCCATTTCTCAAAATTATATCTCCGCCAGTTTTAAATCTAATTTTTTATTTTGAAATGTCCACCCCCGAAATTCCCAGAAAACGACATCCATGACGATTTAAAAAAAAATTACGTCCACTATCTTTACTTCCAAAATGGATGCCATCTTTGAAATTTACACCCCCTGAAACCTAGAAAACGACACTCATGTCAACTTTTTCAAAAAAGTGACGTCCGCCATCTTTATTTCCAAAATGGATTCCATATATAAAATTAGTACACATACATACATGAACCCTAAAAACATTACCCTCCTTTTTTGGGCAGTTGCGTAAGTCTGTGACAACCCTTGGTCGGTACGGCGGCCTTGAGCGGTGTCGGCACTTACGCAAACATCAAAGGCGCCCACTGTTACTTTTTACACCTTGTTTTCTTATACCATGCTACCAGTGAAGTAGTTTAATGGGTTAGAACCAAACTGCTACCAGTAATAGTCAGTAAAATGTTATCCTGCTTTATGTCAACTAAATACTATGGGCTCGGGTTCCATACTATGTAATAACTGCAGTATGAGCTCCTTTTGGTGTAAAATATCAATATCTCGTAAACTGCTGCGTAAATTAGAAAATGCTGTACCTTTTTGAAAACTACAATAAATTGACTATCTTTTTATGTTGTGTGCCATGTTAGTTTACAATACTTTTTTTTAAATGAAAATCGATCAAAACCGCAGGCTAAATTTTATAAATTGCTATAATTCTTTTTTTTAATTATTTTTACCGACAAAGCATCATGATATGTAATAAATTTAAATTACATTCGATAGGATATGTTTTTAGTAACATCCTGCAAAAAACAGATTTATAAAATACCTAAATTTGCAGTGGTGGCAATGGACATACTGACGCAGGGCATCAAAAGTCACGAGTTTTAAAAAAATGCAAATATCTCGAAAACCATGAACTCTTTATTAAGGTCAAATTGACTTAATATGGTTGCTTATGAGCTGTTCTATCACCCCTCTTCATTTTGGCGTTGGTTTTAGGGACACCCTGTATATGGGGCTAAACGTAAGTATTTCTTAAATACACAATTATTATTACTACTTAGAAACGCTTCAGCGCAAAAAAAATAAAAAAAACCTATAAATTAAAAATTACCTTAAAAAAGGAAATGAGAATCCCACCATAAACATTTCGTGTAAAAGTGGCGGCCAAGGCTCACATACTCATAACGAATTCGCTGTAAAACAAATTGTCAGATCCCTCGAAAAGCCAAGCCCATAAGCCCTGAGTTTACTAATCCTACATACAATGTGTACTAATTTTACATATAGAATCCATTATGGAAATAAAGATGGCGGACGTCACTTTTTTGAAAAATTTGACATGAGTGTCCTTTTTTAGGTTTCTGGGGGTGTAAATTTCAAAGATGGCACTCATTTTGGAAGTAAAGATGGTGGACGTAATTTTTTTTTAAAATCGTCATGGATGTCGTTTTCTGGGTTTTTCGGGGGGTGTACATTTCAAAATAAAAAATTAGATTTAAAACTGGCGGATATATTTTTGAGAAATGGCACCAATATCGGTTTTTAAGAAAAATGTATGTCCGCCATCTTGGATTTCAAAATGGATGTCATTTTCGTAATCGGAACCCCGAGGAACCTTGGAGATGACACCCATATCGATTTTTAATTAAAAATATTGTCCGCCATCTTGGATTTCAAAATGGATGTCATTTTCGTAATCGGAACCCCGAGGAACCTTGGAGATGACACCCATATCGATTTTTAAGAAAAAATAATGTTCGCCATCTTGGATTTCAAAATGGATGTCATTTTCGTAATCGGAACCCCGAGGAACCTTGGAGATGACACCCATATCGATTTTTAAGAAAAAATAATGTCCGCCATCTTGGATTTCAAAATGGATGTCATTTTCGTAATCGAAACCCCGAGGAACCTTGTAGATGACACCCATATTGATTTTTAAGAAAAAATAATGTCCGCCATCTTGGATTTCAAAATGGATGTCATTTTCGTAATCGGAACCCCGAGGAACCTTGGAGATGACACCCATATCGATTTTTAAGAAAAAATAATGTCCGCCATCTTGGATTTCAAAATGGATCTCATTTTCGTAATCGGAACCCCGAGAAACTTTGGAGATGACACCCATATCGATTTTTAAGAAAAAATTATGTCCACCATCTTGATTTCAAAATGGATGTCATTTTCGTAATCGGAACCCCGAGGAACCTCGGAGATGACACCCATATCGATTTTTAAGAAAAGATAATGTCCGCCACCTTGGATTTCAAAATGGATGTAATTTTCGTAATCGGAACCCCGAGGAACCTTGGAGATGACACCCATATCGATTTTTAAGAAAAACTAATGTCCGCCATCTTGGATTTCAAAATGGATGTCATTTTCGTAATCGGAACCCCGAGGAACCTTGGAGATGACACCCATATCGATTTTTAAGAAAAAATAATGTCCGCCATCTTGGATTTCAAAATGGATCTCATTTTCGTAATCGGAACCCCGAGAAACTTTGGAGATGACACCCATATCGATTTTTAAGAAAAATTTATGTCCACCATCTTTGATTTCAAAATGGATGTCATTTTCGTAATCGGAACCCCGAGGAACCTTGGAGATGACACCCATATCGATTTTTAAGAAAAAATAATGTCCGCCACCTTGGATTTCAAAATGGATGTCATTTTCGTAATCGGAACCCCGAGGAACCTTGTAGATGACACCAATATCGATTTTTAAGAAAAAATAATGTCCGCCACCTTGGATTTCAAAATGGATGTAATTTTCGTAATCGGAACCCCGAGGAACCTTGGAGATGACACCCATATCGATATTTAAGAAAAATTTATGTCCACCATCTTTGATTTCAAAATCACAAAATGGACGTCATTTTCGTATCCGGAACCCCGAGGAACCTCGGAAATGACACCCATATCGATTTTTAAGAAAAAATAATGTCCGCTTCCTTGGATTTCAAAATGGATGTCATTTTCCTAATCGGAACCCCGAGGAACCTTGGAGATGACACCCATATCGATTTTTAAGAAAAAATAATGTCTACCATCTTGGATTTCAAAATGGATGTCATTTTCGTAATCGGAACCCCGAGGAACCTTGGAGATGACACCCATATCGATTTTTAAGAAAAAATAATGTCCGCCATCTTGGATTTCAAAATGGACGTCATTTTCGTATCTGGAACCCCGAGGAACCTCGGAGATGACACCCATATCGATTTTTAAGAAAAAATAATGTCCGCCACCTTGGATTTCAAAATGGATGTCATTTTCGTAATCGGAACCCCGAGGAACCTTGGAGATGACACCCATATCGATTTTTAAGAAAAAATAATGTCCGCCATCTTGGATTTCAAAATGGACGTCATTTTCGTATCCGGAACCCCGAGGAACCTCGGAGATGACACCCATATCGATTTTTAAGAAAAAATAATGTCCGCCACCTTGTATTTCAAAATGGATGTCATTTTCGTAATCGGAACCCCGAGGAACCTTGGAGATGACACCCATATCGATTTTTAAGAAAAAATAATGCCTGCCATCTTTGATTTCAAAATGGATGTAATTTTCGTAATCGGAACCCCGAGGAACCTTGGAGATGACACCCATATCGATTTTTAAGAAAAAATAATGTCCGCCATCTTGGATTTCAAAATGGATGTCATTTTCGTAATCGGAACCCCGAGGAACCTTGGAGATGACACCCATATCGATTTTTAAGAAAAAATAATGTCCACCATCTTGGATTTCAAAATGGATGTCATTTTCGTAATCGGAACCCCGAGGAACCTTGGAGATGACACCCATATCGATTTTTAAGAAAAATTAATGTCCGCCATCTTGGATTTCAAAATGGATGTCATTTTCGTAATCGGAACCCCGAGGAACCTTGGAGATGACACCCATATCGATTTTAAGAAAAAATTATGTCCACCATCTTGGATTTCAAAATGGATGTCATTTTCGTAATCGGAACCCCGAGGAACCTTGGAGATGACACCCATATCGATTTTTAAGAAAAAATAATGTCCGCCATCTTAGATTTCAAAATGGACGTCATTTTCGTATCTGGAACCCCGAGGAACCTCGGAGATGACACCCATATCGATTTTTAAGAAAAAATAATGTCCGCCACCTTGGATTTCAAAATGGATGTCATTTTCGTAATCGGAACCCCGAGGAACCTTGGAGATGACACCCATATCGATTTTTAAGAAAAAATAATGTCCGCCATCTTGGATTTCAAAATGGACGTCATTTTCGTATCCGGAACCCCGAGGAACCTCGGAGATGACACCCATATCGATTTTTAAGAAAAATAATGTCCGCCACCTTGGATTTCAAAATGGACGTCATTTTCGTATCCGGAACCCCGAGGAACCTCGGAGATGACACCCATATCGATTTTTAAGAAAAAATAATGTCCGCCATCTTGGATTTCAAAATGGATGTCTTTCTCGTAATCGGCATCCCGAGGACCCTTAAAAATAATTAAACAATCTGACTACAGGATTCAAATGTAATCTAATACACATGAATGCAGACAAACATATGGGTCAAACAGAGATCCTCTTTTTTAAGTCGAATTACGTTAATCTTCTCCTCAGTGTAACAAATTCTTTTCTGAAAACCGCATCAAAATCGGTTCAGCCAAACGCGAAATAATCGCGGACAAACAAATACTTATATACTTAGATATATACATACATACTCCTTTTTTAACTTACAAGACAAAAACGCACACCAAACCACATGAACTGCGGAAAATCAAATCAAATCACTCTGCTGCGCTGCGACTACCGCGACGCCAGTCAAATGCGAGTGACATATAAACAAAATCGTACGTAAAATCAAAATCGCAACACAGAACGACTCATTCT
Source organism: Apotomis turbidana (assembly GCA_905147355.2). NCBI lineage: Eukaryota > Metazoa > Arthropoda > Insecta > Lepidoptera > Tortricidae > Apotomis > Apotomis turbidana. The sequence continues at coordinate 49,158,622 of LR990280.1, read as the reverse complement.
ATCTCTGTCAAACTCAAATTAAACGGTTAATTTTGTTAAACAGAAACGGAATTTGCTAAATAACAGTATTATGTGAATAACGTTATAATACCGGTAAACGAAACCACTACCAATATTCATTTTGGTTTAGCGTCACGTGACCAATAACAGTAATACAAAAATAACGGTATCCGATCCCTGCGTGTGTCATCTGTCTCTGTACATTTTAATCCATTTTAACCCTTAACCACCTACCTCCCGTCTCACAGACTCTTTCAAACCAAAAATTGTTTACATACACATGTGCGAGCATCCTACAAACGTTTGTGTCCTTGTACCTTCTCCCCTCCTGCCTCAGGCCGTGTCGTCGATCGACAAGGTCGGCCGTGTACGCATTTCATTTTGGTGAGGATATTACTGTCTCCGACCGTCTCTGAGACGGGTGGTAGGTGGATACGTATTTTTTCTTAAGGGTCTCGGAGACGGGTGGTAGGTGGTTACGTGACTAATGCATACTTTTTTTCTTTACTTAGCCGACCGCTTAGTCAGTTTAGTATTGATTGGAAGTACGGAAAAACTGTTCTACTTGTGACCCGAAGAAAAAACGGGACCCAGTACGTATGTTTCTAATGCAAAAAAACGATTTGCCTAGAATGTGCGAACAAACTTATATTCACTGCCGCGAAAAAATCGAATAAATTAGTGGTCTGCAATTTTATAAAAATATTACCTTTATTTTAACGAAATTTATTGATTTAGCATTGTTAATTATTGAATAATTAGAAATAAGTACTTAGATCTGTATATAATCAACATTTTTGTCGATCTCACCTTCCAAAGGATATATAGTTCCTTTAGTATAAATAAGGACTTTTGCCATTAGTTTACAGCAAAAAAATGTTTTATTAATGTTCACAGAATGATTAATAGCTTAATAAATATTTTAATATGTCTATAATGCCATTATTATTTTAAATTTCCCATCTGATCTATAAAATTTAACATATAAGGCCGACATTATGTATCCGTCCTGGGGACGGGAGGTAGGTGTTTGTGTGACTAAAGAAGCAGGTAGGAGTTAAAGGTTAAGTTATAATATGTACTTACTGAGTTGACAGTTTTTTATCTATCACGTGACAAAAAGAGCGGCTAGTGACGTCATAAAAATCATCAAAACACGTCTTAATTTTAGTATTTCTCCAATTAAAAATAGTATTATGTACAAAAATTTGATTTAATTTATTTTTTTATAGTTAATACCGTATTGAATGTACGATGTCAAAAATTAGGACGTTTGCCTAATGCTTGTAAAATAAATATTAGCACTTAATATATTTATATCATAAAAACATAGCATCCAAGTATACTAGAGCTTGTAGACTCGTATAAAAGTAATAAAATACACAGAACCAAAGACAATGTGCAATATAAAATTCCGATATTTATGTCTACAATAAAAAGTAAAGTGCGGGTCGATTCAAAGTCAATAAATAAATCAAAAACCATCATATATGTGGGTACAATAAAACTGTTACAGAAGGTATAAAGTTGTAAGATCACAGAGGGTTCAGTACCCTTACCATGAAATACAGAGACAGTACTAGCTGGTGACTCCGTAACGTGTTGTATGGAGAACTGTAGTTTTACAAAGTATCCGCTAGGAGCGCTGTGTTATTCGCCGTAGAAATCGTTTACGCTGTCGCTAGCGAGTACGGTCACGTTAACCCATAGTAAGGGTACATTATTTTGATCTAAGCGAATACCACGCCGAAAAGAGATACAATACAATACAACAACACTTTATTGCACACCAACAAGAAAAATATTACATGAGAAATCTTAAATTAAACAATGGTAGACAATAGGCGGTCTTATCGCTAAAGAGCGATCTCTTCCAGACAACCTTTGGGTAGCGGAGAAAACAAGAGATACCCCGCAGTTGAGTTGTTATTATTTCTTTTTGATATCTATCGAACTTATTTTTTATTGGGATTAAATGTCTGTGAGACTAGACTTAGTGCTCTAAAAATCAGGAAATACAGATAAAGTATTAACATTCCTACGGAGCGCTAAAACGCTTCAAATACAAATGGCTGCAACACTGTGACTTCAGCTTGTTTAAAAGGTTTATTTTGGTCGTGAAAACATTCATTTTAGTCATGCAATTACTGTTGTATTGATTCATGAATATGCTGAAAATAGTTTCATAGTTAGCTTTAAGACTGAAAAGAAAACATTAAATTTGCGTAATTTTAACCATTTTCTAATAGTGGTATCGAAATGAAAGTTTGCGCGTATATGAAGTTCTCTTGACAGTATAATAATTTGGTTTCTTGGAGCTTATCCGATGATGGAGACAAAAGGTAGCCGTAGGAACTCCTAAACAGCACAATGGGTTTATCCCTTCGTGTTCGGGCTCCTACAAACTGCGACAACCACGCCGTGTTAAATGGATGTCGCCACTTTTTGACATTTTTGTTCAGTCCTATGTCCCCACTAAATGTAATAACTGCCATCGGTGTTCATGAAAATTCAAACCTGAATATTTCTTCCGCAGGTAGGCCTAGAAACGCTTCGGAAAGTGTCAGGTGAGAGCTTTCTTAACATATTGTTTATAGTATTAACGAAACTTTAGCGATACGAATGTCATAATCATAAATTACATTTGCTAGCGCACGTATTGATCACAGCTGCTCATAATTAAAATGAGACATCACTAGGCGGCACTTGCATAACTTCATAACTTCCAAGGGATGTTGATGCTCAATTGAACTAGATGAAGGGTTATATTTCAAGTGTCTGCATACGAGTACACGTGTCGTCTCACTGGCTCGCCCCGTAGCCTAAAGGTTATCGTATACCTAACCACTGGGCATCGGACCACCGTCGCTTCAGCTACAAAAACAACAAGCGCAAGCACGTAACGACACCGGTTCAGCACCGCTGACATGATAGCGCGGCGACATGGTATATAAGAAAACAAGATATGCAATGACAGGTGATCATTCGACGTCATCACGCTATGATTGGTTGGTTGGTTCTGACAATCTGTTTCTGTGTTGCCAGTGGTGTATCATAATACTCCCCGATTCCCGAAACCGTGAGTGTTTTAAATCGTCATGTAATACATGCATTTTGTACGACTGGCGGCAAACATTTTTTCTTTATATTTTGTTACCATAAAGTGGCAACTAATCAATGAAGTAGGAAATCTGTTGATCAATGAAGTAGTGTCAGTAAAAAGGGACAGCGACGCGACCTAAGCGCGGTGAAGGCATGTTGTCCGTTAGCGTGTGTCGAGGCGAGTCGATAGGTGTGCGTTGCAGTTAGAAATGTCATACAAATAATACTGAACGACTCGAGATGAGACGGTGCCGATCCGATGCCCGGCGGATAGATGTGCAATAACCTCTAAAACAAAGATCCGAGCTAAAAGCATACTCGCGGCCCGGCCCTAAATACGTATCTGTGTTTCACCTTTTACATATAGTTTTGGTGTCGGGTTTTATCGCGCAAACGTGCTGAGTTGAAAAAAATGTTTGTCAAGCATCAAAACATATTTCTTCATCTACAAGCTGGTGTTTGTTTTCATATTAGCAACACTCTTAAAAACTGGAAAGAGGCATGCGTCTTAAAAGGACATCCTTTCATTGTTCAAGGACTTGAATAGGAGTGTACCTACTCCGATGGTACAAAGCGAAATTGACGCTGCCTCACTCCGGTTGTACCTGTATTCTAGGTAATATTAAACTGTTGATCTGTGTGCCTATACATAATAGTTTATGCAACTGTTATATATTATTAAGATTATTAAGAAGCTATCTCACACGAATATTTGAAGTCTAAATTATTTGCGGTTGTCGGCATATCTTCGATCTTTGTACGCTCATCACGATGGTTGGATGATTGTAAACTAAATTTGGCACTGGAATATCTGGATACCTAAAGAGGTAACCCATCATACTTTTTTACCCAACTTTGGTAAAAAAAGATTACGCGGAGGTAGTTACATGGACGTTAGGTATACTCGTTGATTACCGCAATCGTTTGATGAAATTGGAGACTAGCATCCCTTTGCAAAGTGCAGATAATGGTTTTTCTTACAATGGCTAAACAAAACGCAGTAGCGAGAAACTCATTGACCAACCAAACTATTCAATTAAGTATATGACTTTGAGTCCTTACGAAAAAACTCAAGTATATTTTCCCATAGCGCTTAGCCAGTAGGAAGATACTTGACTTCTTAGATAAACCTAAATTACTATCCACAAGATCGGAGCTCTTACTGTAGCTATACTAGCTATTAATTTAGTTTCTAGCGTTAAAGTCAAGTGCATGTGACACTCGATACTAAGCGGTTAAACCCTGGAAAGATCGGATTAGCTATCGACACCTCCCGCGTAATACGAGGACCCTCGTCGGGTGGAGGCGTCGATGGAGGGCCCTCTACACCGCGAGCAAACCACTTTCTTTCTTCTTTTTGAGGAATATGGCACACAATCCTTATTGTACTTTGACTGGTGTCTGCTATCATCATCATCATATTTGGCCGATAGACGTCCACTGCTAGACAATGGCCTCCCCCAAAGTTCTCCACAGCAATCGGCGCCGCCCTCGTCCAATATCTACTGATCCTAACCGGGTCGTCGGCCACTCAAGAATCTTTCTGCCCCATCGGCTATCGGTTCTACGTTAGGCGACTGCCTATATCTACAACCTTGGTTATCTTGCGTATCTCATCATTTTGGATTCGATCCCGCAAATAAACTCCGAGCGTAGCTCGCTCCATTGCCCTGTGCCTGCTAACGGTCGGGATAAAATTCGTGCGTGTCGCCAACCAATCAAAACAGCCTTGCTAGGACAAAGTTCCATGTTCCTAAATGATATTATGCTCGATAGAAGTAGACATATGTATATGATAAAAACGTCTGATGTGGACCACGGCTGAGAACTTAACCACATTTATGACGCCTTAAAACAATAATTGCGTGATCAGAAGACCAGAATCATTTAGGTCATGGTTCTACAGAAGGACCTGATTCTGACCCTTAATCACCTAGTGCCAGACAACCGTACGATCTCGGAATGTAACAACGTAAGCCATTCAAAGCCATGTAAAAAGGGCCTTTTTAACTCGCGTACCGATGCTGACAGCCCGGCGCGACTAGCGAAGCGGCGGCCATGAGAGTCAGCGAGACAACGCGCTCGAAACTGGGACCTAATAATTCGAGAATGCCGTTTGAGAGATCGCAAAACGTCAAAACTCTATTAGATAACAGTGATATTGCCTTTGAACTGTCATTAAAATGCAATGAACTTCAAGTGACATATCTTATTTCAATTTTGGAAATACGAAGGCGATAATAATTGTCAAAAATGCTATTCGTGCTTATGAATTTCCTGTTTTGAACGAAACGAAACTGACTAATTTCACGCACTACACGGTCAAGTTAAAGTATGCGCCTGTTATTTATGCCGTCACATACAAAAGACACGCAAATTAAGCGCGACCGGATTGAAGAAGTTGCGATGTTCTAGGGATATCGCCACTTGTAAAGTAGGGACACGTGAAAAGTGACGGATGGCGATGAAATGGAGAGATCTCCATCATCTCTCTAAAATTGGTCGAATTACCCCCCTGAACTATGGCCACCACTCGCCACTCCGCTGATAGCATGAAGTTGTGGTCGGGCCATGACACGGGATGCAGTTCGCTGATAACACACGCAACATCATGAGCGGTTATGCAGTTATAGCAATTTGCATACACCTCTTGCAAATTTAATTATCGTGAGAGAGCTTGCATGTCCCTCTAGTGGCAACATACCGCGGTGTGAAACTTGCAATTAAATCACGCTTGTGGTTTTTATGTATCGTTTTGTTTTCACAGACTATGTTACCCACGTTCTCTTATTTTTCAAATTTTTTCAACTACACTAGCAATTGTTCCGAAAAGATTGTTTGTAATCGTTGTTTTCTGATACCACTGATGTCTAAATTTACGCCACCGATTTGTGGCGTTTAAACCGCCTCTACATGACATCCGTGGGCCTATGATGGTTGCTTTTATCACGTGATAAATAAGTGACAAAGCATCCATCACGTTTTGACAAAAGGCGATTGTTAGTGACAGATGCCTTGTCATTTATTTATCACATGATAAATGCAAACATCATAGGCCACTTTTTGACAGTGCGAGCGCTCACGTCGTGGCGACAATTTACGTGGAAATGTTTTTGGTGCGATATGTTTTCACCCTAATACTAATATTTCTTATCTGTGTATAAATAAGTAATTATCATTATCTCGAACATTAATAAAGTGAGGGCTAAACACCACCGTTTTGTTAATAAATGACTGGGGGGTCGGTTGCGCATTCAATTACTAAGTCTCAGGCCACGGGTCTCGAGTCTATTGCAGTCCGAGAGCCGTGCATGATTTTTATTGGAAGTCAAGTCATAAATATTCTTTAGTCAAGTCAAGGCCTAGCTACCGTCAGTTACAGAGAAGAGAGCAATTTATTGGTACCTATAATAATTATCCCACCAAAAACATTTCATGTAAAATTGGCGGCCAAGACTCACATGCTCATAACGCTTTCGCTGTAAAAAAGTCATCAGATCCCTGGAACAGCCAAGCCCCTAAGCCCTGGGTTTACTAATCCTACAACTTGGCTTCAAAGGTATGGCTTGGCCGTTTCATAAAGTAACGTAATCCTAGAATACGTATTTTATTATTTATAACAAGGAGTCCCTATATCAATTTTCAGACCTCTAGTATCAAAATTTGCAGAAGTCTCATACAAACTTCCATCCCCTAGTTTAAGGGGTCGGGGGGGTAAAAGTTCTAAGTTTCAGAATGATTCTATTGGTTGTGTACTAAACCTAGCTTACATACCAAATTTCAGCTTTCTAGGTCATCAGGAAGTACCCCAGAGGTTTTGATACGTCAGTGAGTGAGTGGCAAAATCGGCGTATTTTAGGTACCAATAAACCTAAAGTATAAAAGCTAGATCAATTAAATTAAGTACATTTTATATGTTCCCTAACTGCATCTTAACCTGTGAATTTGGGCGCTCTGGTGTTAACTGGGACGAAGCTATGAGGGTTTGAAAATTAGACGAAACGGTTCGAGAAAAGGTAGGTAGTGCCCCGCTTCTGTTTTGCTCGTCTTGGCGGGGGCACTACCGTGCCCCCAGATTATTAAAAATAAAATAACATAAACTTATCCCTAAGCGAGTCCCTACTTGTCATTTTGTATATCGCACGAATAGCTCTTTCTGTAGAACAAAAATCATACTAATATCAGTAGCACTACCCCATAGTAAAATGCCATACGACATAATATGTACTATGGAAATGACAAAAATATACTAATCGAGCTGTTTTTACTTCTATTCATTGACGGATCTTACTAATTAATGCAAAAAATGCATAAATATGCTGCAGTTAGGTATATATAACATTTAACCTTCGATTCCTTGTGAATTCTATGATCAAAACTATTTTGAGAAAAATGGTACACTCGGAACCTCTTAGGTAACAACAAAAAACGCTACTTGAGGCCTTGGCAGGTGAGATTATCATAGGGTATGACATTTGTATCGTCGATTATGGGCAAGTCTGAAACTAAATACCTACATACAAATAAGTAATATGAAGAATCATTTCATCGATTGTATCCATTTCATATATAAATTAAAAAGAAAACATCTACTTTTTTCTTTAGAATTTGGGAGACTACAAAAGGCATTTGGGCGACACAAAAAAGCAGACCTTGTTGAATAGCTACGCTTTACAAGTAGGTAATCTAGACGTATCGGTTTAGCCCCCTTGATCATCGTACTGTGTAACTTTTACAATGATTATTATTCGTAATATTAGACGATTGATCATGATCAAAAGAATTTTTGTCCCTGATATCCGCTGTGTGCTAAATATATATTATTAGGTAAGGAATAAATAAATAGGTTTTCGATAACTCTAATAACGGCTTCATCATAACAAAACGGCTGAACCGATCTCATAAATTTTTTATACATGAGCAGGCTTCACTTTGTTATAAAATATTTTTCTTCCGACTGTAGTTAACCAAAAATCACAAAAATGCAGAGTGCCTTTTGTAGTTAAAGGTGCTGTACAGATCGTCACCTTGTTGGGGGACCTCAAGAATCTTTTGCCCCAACGGCCTTCGGTTCCACGAACAAAGTGCTCCACCCGCTTAAATCTGGCACCTCTCTTTGCTATGCCGATGACCTTGGTAATAACATTGTAAACAGAGGCTTTAGGAATCAGGGTTAAAGTTCAACGAAGCGTTACACACTAAGTGGTGTGCCTTTACAGCGGACGTAGTGGGTCTTTACGTACATCTAGGTTAAGCGCGCACTTAAGTTCTTTTTGCAAGATTTTAACTTGCTTGTCTTTCTGTGGATAAATTCGACGACTCGAATGAACGAAGTCTGTAATAAAATAACCCTACTGCATGTCTTTACTGATGTTCTCTATTTATTAAGATTTTATATGATAACTTGACAATTTTATTTAATGTAGCATACATATGCTACATCTAATATTTATAAAGGCTGTATGTTAATTTCAACCGAATTATAATTCTCGTTGTATTTATATTCTTTATCACAATTCAATAATACGCCCGCGATATAAACATATTTTTCGAGCCACATGAAGGGAAGGGACATTAATGAGTGGTTAATTAAAGGTAAAGTAATAGAGGAATTGCTAAAGTAAACATTATAGTAGTTATATCTAGGACAGATGTGAGCAGAAACGTGGGATTCAGTCTGAGGTAAGCGAAGTGCGGAAATAACGTTAGGATTAAATTGCATGTCTGCAGCACTGCGTTTTGCAACTCCTACAATAAATTAGGTTAGTCAGGGCAAGCACGCAGACGGAGTCGCCATGTTAAAATACATATCGAAAAGTACAGATGTTGTACTAACGCCTTCTAACAACCACGCAACTACCAAACCATAGTACTTACTTACCCCGGTCCGATTGACCTTAGGTATATTTTTTTACCAGGACTTGTACTGCTCTCGTTTACTTTACATCCAATCAATGGTTTTAAGGGCAATCTACCGTAAGTTTTGTGGATTTTTGATAAAATAACAACCACAATATCTCTCTGAAATAGATTAGATTCGATTTGATTTCTTTATTTTATAATACAACATTTCAATATAAATTATGCTAAGTCAATTTACATGCACTTATACTATGATCATCACATACATTAACAATAATAGATAACTTATGACAATATATAAACAACGGAATTGATTACAGAGTAGATACATAAATAACAAAAAGTAACACTTAGGCATACAGTGCCGTCGGCTCTCGGTCTACGGTAGACCGCACCACTACCAAGACAAGCCATTACTGCGAATTGATTTATCCCCACCTGAGCCCAGCTTGCCCATTACCGACACTGGCTCTTCCAATCGCTGCGCATACAGTTGTACAATTTAATGATTTCATTTGTTAAGGGTTAATGGGTACAACCCATTAATTGGCAGCCGGAACACAGTAACCGGCCAGAAGCCTGTTACGCAGGATAGGAATCGACTCGACATTAAGCGCGACACAAATGTCAGTTCCTTTGTACTCATTCCTACGATGGCGTTTACACAGGCGATCGGATGTCTGATAATTTAAATAAAACAATTTAAATGGATTACTCGTATAACGCGTATATTTATTTGAACCTTCCTGGCGTTTCAATAATTTTACAGTTACCATTTGTCAAGGGTTAAAAATGGGTAGTTTGTTCAAATATATAATAAAGCCTGCGAGCTGAAGACCTCTTAACTTGTGATAGGCAAACTGTCTCATCTACACGTATGTAGATAGATATGTAAAACAAGATAAAGTGCCTATCTATCCGATAAGGGATTTCCTCTCCTAACACGTAAAGCACGTAGAATAATAATATATATAGTTCAGTATTGTAAGATTATGGAGATATAGATAAAGATATAGATAGATGAGGTTAGACGGGAGTCGAGATTATAGAGTGTTGTAATATTTACATAAACTATGTAAACTAAGTACCGAGTTTCCGTTCCACCTACCACCCCCACGCTACGCATACTACAAACTCGCAAGTTTGTATGGCAATGGCAGTACCTACTGTATCTCAAAGGGAAAAAAACGGAACCCTTATAGGATCACTTTGTTGTTCATCCGTCCCTTCGTCTGTCTGTCAAGACTCTTTATCCCGGGAACGCGTGGAGCTATCGAATTGAAATAAAAACCATGTACTTAGATCTACAGTCCCTTGAGACTGTGGAAAAATCAAACTTCTAAGTTAACTTAAAAAAAGGTAGTAGGATTTAGAGTACGTATACCAAATTTCTAACAATAAAGTTTAGTCGCTCAATCTTTTACGTTAGAGCAATATGCAGTGATTGCATAGTTCGTACGGACGCCCTCGCACCGCGATGCACGAGCGACTTGCACTTGACCGGCTTGTGGGTACGTTTAGAACGTACGCAGATTGTCCCTTAATATAAAAAAAAACTGGCGAAGCTGAAATTGAGAAAGGGTTTCTTGTTGACGATGGAACACTAAACATAGCTCCATGAGGGTTAAGAGAATCATATTGTTTGGCAAACTGCCAATCGCAATGCCGCTTGCTTACTTATCTTTGACTAAGCCCACAATCTTGCTCTGAAACGAACGTACTTACAAGATACGCAACCGCCTTAAAAGGTATTAGAATGAATATACATCTTATCTGGAATGGTTAGACGTGGATTACTACAGATTACCTAAAGTGACCTAAGTAGGAATATAAATACTGCCTGCTTAATTAACCGTAGTGTACATTTTCTGAAAACTTTTCATTAGGTGAATATTTGAGTATTTTCTCATACCAATAGAAATGTTAAACCGTGGGATCTTTTGCGGGGCAAAGATTTGCGTTTTTTATTGTTTTTTACGGCTGATATTCATTATTCAGAACTAAAAACTTAACGTATTTTTTGTCAATATACGACGAAAGTGTATCACACTCATATTATAAAGGCGAACATTTGTGAGTGTGTTTATGTGTAATTGTTACTTTTTCACGCCGGAACTGCTGGACCACTTTTGATAAATTTTGGTATGAAGGTAGCCGACACTCTGGATTAACACATTTTATACCTACTACTACTACTACTACTTTTTATCCCAAAAATGTAGTGTTCCCGTAGGATTATGAGCGGGTAGCACCGCGCGGCGCAGCAAGTTGGAAATATTTTTTTTACGAGTATCAAATCGTAACGGTGCGAATAGTGCGATGCACCATCTTTGTTTTCTATTGAATTTGATTACAACGCCACCTGTCAGTCGAAATATCTTTCCAGTACCCTTACCTACCATGAGTTTACAGTGACTGCAAACACTAGCGACTGTGGAAACGATTTGTATGAAAAATTGTTGTTACACAAAGTAACCGCTAGGGGCACTCAACTTTTCTCCATACAAATGTTTTACGATGTCGCTAGCGAGTACGATCACGTTAACTCGAGGTAAGGGTACAGGTTCATAAAGCTAAAAAATTGGGCAATTGCGAGTCCGACTCGCGCATGATAACCAGTTTGTTGTATGGGAGCCTCCCTTAAATATTTATTTTATTTTATTTTTAGTATTTGTTTTTATAGCAGCAATTGAAATACATCATCTGCGAAAATTTCAACTGTCTAGCTATCACCGTTCTTGAGATACAGCCTGGTCGTGACAGACGGACGGCCGGACAGCGAAGTCTCAGTAATGGTCCCGTTTTTACCCTTTGGGTACGGAACCCTAAAAAGCTGAAACAACCAATTGTAATACAGGGACAGTATTTTTAACCGATTATGGTACAGAAAAAAGAAGGTTAACGTGGACGAAATTGTGAATTGTGAGTACTTTCTAGTAAAACATAAACCTATCCTATTTTAAAATTGTATTGAAAGTCCGTTTTCAATATCGAGAAAAATCTGAACAGCGCTATGGATGAATTGTGCCAGCAGGCGGCACCAGTTGTACAGTGCCATCTGTTGGATTTTAAGAGAAACGGCTGGACGGATTTAAAGATGGTTATAGGATACTTTTTACCCGATTACCCTATGAAAAAAACTTTTTACGCGAAAATGGCCGCGGGCGCCTTAAAGTTTTAAAATAAACAGTGATATCCTGTGGTGTGTATTGACTATTGAAGTTATTAATCGATAAGTTTTAGAATTTATGCATAATAATAGTAATATTGTTTATTATGTAACTATTACTAAACTATAACCTGTGTAACAACTGTGAAAGCTGGCATATAAAATAACCACTGACTACGTTGTAGTTATACAATTTTGTAACATTTATGTGGATTGTGAATAAATGAGTATGAGTAAAAGTATGAGTATAACATCGCCGTCTATTGCTCACAATACGCGTGACCTCTGCACGTCCCATATCGCCTACATCCTTATTTAACGGCAGTTAGTTCACTATTCCTAATAAAGCAGTAGAACCAACGAGCTATTGTCTCAGCCCCGCTGGGAGCGACGAGATTATCTAAGTAGTTTATTGATAAATAGCTTCTGCTAAGCCTACGAAGCCTGGGGGGGTAATTCGACCAATTTTAGAGAGATGATGGAGATATCTCCATTTCATCGCCATCCGTCACTTTTGACGTGTCCCTACTTGACAAGTGGCGATATCCCTAGAACATCGCCACCTCGTCAATCCGGTCGCTTAATTTGCGTTTCCTTTGTATGTGACGGCATACATAACAGACGCATACTTTAATTTGACCGTGTCGTACGTGTAATTAGTCAGTCACGTTTTGTTCAAAACAGAAATTCATATGCATGAATAGCATTTTTGACAATCATTACCGCCTTCGTATTTCCAAAATTGAGATATATGTCACTTACACCTCATCGCATTTTAATGACACTTCAAAGGCGATATCACTGTTATGTAATAGAGTTTTGACGTTTGGGATCTCTCAAACGGCATTCTCGAAAATTAGGTCCCCGGATTACGGTATCCTACAGCAGGAAATGCGATTGTGTATTTGTTGGTGTTTGGTATTTGAACTTCTGTTTTTGGGAGATTTTGCGTGATAGCGGCGTACGTGTGTCTCGATCACTCGTTATAGTTAGGGTAAACCCTCCAGTGATTGAACATTTAAGAACTTATTGAACTTTGAAAAATCATTACTCTGTAGGTACTTATTATTAATTGTAATGGTGTCATGTCTTTTAATCAATCTTCATTTAATAAACAAGAATATAATTTCTGAAATTTTGATTACGTTTATAGCTTAATATTAAAATAAACCCAGTAAACGAACAAAAAATCTAGTGAATGACTAGATTTTTGTTCGTTTACTGGGTTTATGGCTACTTACATGGTAAAATCCAATGAACATTATTAAGACCGTTTAATCAACACTTTGGATACATCAAACTGATCTAAAAAATAAAAATTGAATGCATTTTGTTTACCAATAACACAAGAACATTGTTAAAAAAACAGTCTTCCAAAATACACTTTTGTGCATAAAGGAACATGCGTGGTAAAAACGAGTCTGGCTCTGCAAATAAAACTTAAAAAAAAACTTAGCATTAATATTTAAAAACAATAAAAAAAAACAAGCAAAGCAATTTAGATAGTAAAACTTACAAAATGTACAAAAACACGTCCATCATTAAGTTGTTTATACAAATAATTAGTATGTGTATATCTATTAAATGAACAACCCCAAATTTCTATAGTTCATTTACTAGATTTTTCATTAATTTCTTCTCTTTCATTACTTGTGTTCTATTACTAGCTCAAAGTCTAATAATTTTCTATGCAGAAGCTCAAAAAACAACCTCAATATAATTACGTTAACACTTAAATTTAGAAAAAAATCTAAATTCAACCGACCCCAGTAAATGAGCTCACTGTTCATTTACTGGGTTTAGAACATTAGACTAGCCAATAATGGAACACCCAAAAATAATGGCTTAATCACAAATAATCCACCAAGGGTACATTTACACAAGGTTTAACTCTTAACCCAACCAAATAACTAAACTTTCAACTGGTACTCATCAAATATGCACTTCAAATCTCTCTTCAAACATGCCCTGTTCTTAACTGGGATCTAATTTTTCCATACAAAACTTTAGAAACAGGAACACATCAACTTTAAACGGCGGCCATGATGTAACCGGTAATAAATAAAATAAATTTATCAAGTGTTGCTAATACAAAGGAAAACCGGTCTCTAATATGAAAAATAAATACGACAACTGGTAGAAATACCTATATTTCTTATTTTAGGCAAAAAACTCGATCTTGTTCATTCACTAGGGGGGGTTCATTCGCCGGTGTGTTTACACTATACCGTCGCGCTCGGATCTCTCACTCAATCTTTTGCCGTGGCATCTCCGTTAGAGCTATGGAGCAACAGATGACTTTTTTGATCACTTTATACCCCTGTCTTTTTTTTAAAGATAAGCAAAGCAATAAATAGTACGTTAGGTAATATAAAGGAAAGAAAATCCCCTAATCCAAAATAAGATTAGATTGCCTGCCTACAATTTGAGTGTATGTCTCACTAGTAGGTTTTTTCTTTGACATAGTTGGGTATCAAGCATCCTAATATAACCATCTCTGAATGTCCAGCTTTCCCTGTACTAAAATTGGTTAAAGTCGCGACGATAAAACATAAAATTTTACCAACATATGCCTTTGTACGGCTGAATAATGACCATATACAGATGAAGTTCACTTTACCGTTCGTTTAAAACGTGAAATGCGCTTTAGACCTCATTTACCTTTATTTAACCTGTACCGGAGCTACGTACCTAATGAGAGGCCTTAAAATACGAGTGTGGCTTTATGAAAGGAGCCGAAGGCGAGTTTCATAATAGGATAACACGTGTATTTTAAGAACAAATTATATGCAGTTGTGTACACTACTTTATCTACACACATATTATTTTCTTTCATGTAGATATGAAGTAGGTACTGGGTACTACCAGTCTGTCCCGCAGACCGGAGAAATGCAGCGATTCTCTTAAGAGTATCATATATGAATATGATCATGTCAAGAACACTCCGCCGGAAATAACATCTCTGATTTTATAATTAAAACTATCGTGAGACATCTTTAATAACCATAAAAACGGTTTAAACTCACGTAATAATTGTCAGGAACGGCCCCACTTGTTTCGAACTCATATGGAGCTCTTCACCAGGGGCAGCATCCGTGCTGCTACGCGACTTACGGCCCACTGCACGGTTATCGCTCTCCTCACCGCCCTCAGCGTGAATTCGAATTGAAACATGTCGAGCCCTTCCTGACAATTTTTACGTGAGTTTAAGCCGTTTTTATAATTATCTCTGATTGTAGTCGCTGCCAAATAATGTAGGTTATTACCTCTATCGTTAATATGTATAGTAATTAAACAAGACAAACAACAGGTGTAGATAAACACAATCAGATCACGTTTGTGCATAATGAACAATGGTCTAATAGCAGCCTGCTCGTTAGGCGTATGATGTATGTAATACCTATTACACAGCAGATCAATGACCTATAATATAATAATATTAGTGCCCAGGACAGGCAATAACCGCTCAGTCGGAATACCGTAACTGGCCACGACTTGAATTAGTCGCAGATTAATCCATAATTTGCGTATCACCGGATGACGATGATTTGGTGTAGGGAATGCCTGTTAATAATCTGAGATTTTTCTTACCCAATTCCAGGAGATACCTGGTCCTATTTCTGTGTATACCTCCCAGGATCATCTTCGATTTTCGACAGTCCATTGTCTCACGCCATTGTCTGTTGGCCTCTTCCTCGTATCACCCTTGTAACTTTGATAAGTAGTTTTTTTTTTAATTATCAACAAAACAAGGAGGTAAATTCAGTTTTATTTGCCGCGTTTTTACATTTTAAACATACGGAGAACAAAAATATTTGAACTCCACTTGTAAAACCGCTGCAAAAAATACCATAGACTTGGCTTTACTTTTTAATTCCGCAAGTACTATGCTTTCAAAATGAAGAAGTGTATGTAATTTTTCCTTGATCAGTTCGATGATTATTGATTACCCTTTAGTAACATTACTTTAGTAATGTGATAAAATAAAGTTATCTCGAATATGCTCAGAAATGTTTGCGTTTTGGTCATGACCCATGAAGACACAAACATTGATACCTGCATTACTTTTCTGGCCTAGGCCAACAAAATACCTATGCTATGTATGAGACTCCATTATTATCCCCTGCTCAAATTTTGGTAAATTTGAGTCATTTTCAGAAACTTTGTGTAACGATAGTTATTACCCATATCTTTTGTATGAGTAACTTTCGTAACGCAAAAGACGCGATCGTAATTTTGTTTTTACTAAGCCATTACATGTTTTTTGAAAATGACTTCCCATAAATGGGAATGTGGGTACATGCCAGTAACACGAATTCGTATCACGATTCACTATTAACGATAATGAGTGTTAAAAATAAACTAATTACCACTTAACAAAGACACAGTTTAAAGACAATGCCCTCACCTTCGGTCATAGAAGCCATCAGTTGTACTGGTATGTGAACATTAGTATTAATTGTATCACGATTTATAAATGTTTCTCGTCACTGATATGCGCTTGGTTGCTTGATGACGTATTGTTTACTAATTATGGCTTATAACACTAACTGTACCTTTAGTTAACGTGACAGTTCTCGCTGTCGACTGCGTAACCGATTTGTATGGAGAATTGTAGTTCTACAAAGCGACCGCTAGGCGCGCTGTACTATTCTCCAAACAAAGTCGTTTACGCTGTCGCTAGCGAGCATGGTCACGTTAACTCAAAGTAAGGGTACTGGAGAGACATTCGAAAAATAAAAGGAGCGCCCTGACTGCAGTGGATCGTAATCACGATCTCCATGTAGTTCATCTCTGGTTTAATTAAACACGTCTGTCTGTCAAGCAAATTTTAGGAATTGACTTAAGATAATGAAACCAGTGGCAAGACCTTTTAATTCTAACAATTTGGGTTGAGTCTAGGATCAAGTTACAGAAGCGATAAGTTCTTCATAGCTGTGCAGGTTACTGCAAATACCGTATTTCTCACGTTTTGCTGAACATGCATGCTGCATGTCTCTTCGTTTAGGTAGGATAGTTTAGTCACTAGCTTTTTCCACGTGGCTTTGGTCGCGCAGATGGCTGAAATGTGTGCATATAAATTATCGACTCTTATTTAGCCTTCTAATTAAAAATTATAGATTATGTGCTACCCTGATATCTAAGCTATATTCCTGAAAAGTTTTATGAAAATCTGTGACGTGGTTTTGCGTTTAAGTGTGAATGCCCAAATTTACATGTTTATAAATTGACATACACATAGAATGTTATATAAGATCAACGCTATTTAATTATGTTTTCTATTTTATTTGATGCCAACAGTTTAATTTGAATTACCTACCCTTACTTTCAATATCTGTAAATTGGCAAATTTTTTGCGATCGTAGTAAATTCAGAATCCATTTTTGTGAATATGGTTCGTATATCGTAATAAATAAGATTTTGACAATATGACACCTATCTTAAAATAAAAAAGTCGTACATATTCAATTGTTCGATTTTCATTGCCGTTTTGCAGGTCAAGTCATGTCGACTAGTCATATCGCCGCAAAATATATTATGGGAGTACACTTTGTTTTCATCGTTCCCTCATTGATGACGATCACGACCACATATTTGTGAGTAGGTTCGCTAATTATATAGTTTTCTTGAGCGAGTGAAGCGAGCGAAGCGTCGCTTCAGCTTGGTTAAAAGTTATTACACCCGGATGTTTCGATATTCGAATTTCCGGCAGGTGATTTTTTTTAATGGATTCAGTTTCTTGAAAGCTTTCATAATAGCGGAACATGGAGGTTGGAAACGTAAAATAATTTCTACAGCTCACAGTAAATTATAGGTTCTTTTTTATATTTCTAACAATTTTATTTCTCGGAAAAATTTCGTCTCTTCAAAGGCAATATATGGGACCTATACAACATTATTACGTATCAAATCAATCTCGGCCCCGGCTGGGCAGCTGTCAAATGGAGGCTTGATTAAACCGCTACCATAAAATAGTATAAATACAGAATACCCACTTTTTTTGCCGCAACAACTACGTGTACCAGACTTCAGCCAAAATAAAAACAAAAGAAACATGCAGATTAAATGCTCTTTAAATAATATTATCTTTTGATTGCGTTGTCTTTAGAAGTTAGTTTTTTTCACGGCTCCAAAGGGCTAGCAGGCCTGAAGTATTGGATATTATTTTATCTTGATACTTACACGCGTACCTAAGTCTTGACAGATGGACAGCCAGACGGACAACAAAGTGATCCTATAAGGGTTCAGTTTTTGACGAATGAGGTACGGAACCGGAAATAACTTTATTATGTCTATTGGCGTTGCTAAACTTGTTGCGCTCTCCCCTGGGCCCAAATTGAATGACATTGACATATAACCAATGGAGAGACGTATCGGCCCTACCACGGACACATACCTGTAGAAAATGGATATACATGGTGGGAATGAAGTAACCCGAAATTTTTGAACAGGGTATTCCTGAGGTCACTAGAAATTAAAAATATTATATCAATTTATCTGAAAACAGGAAAAAGTCAGTGTTCTTTGTCTTTTTCTTAGTAAATTATTCAATTAGATGAGCTTACCGTATGCCACCGTAGGCCACGACCTTTAAAAGTAGTTTTTTTTTTAGTGCAGCTCAATGTCATAAGTAACATCTGTAATTTTGGGATCCGCCAATTACTACGCCCAGACTTGAAATCAAAGTTAGCAACATTGTTATCTCATCTAATAGTAAATTGTACAACAAGTGCATAAAACGCACCATTTTACACGAGACGTTTATCCATCCGAGGGAGCTTGCGAGCGAGGATGAATATAAAGTCGAGTGTAAAATGCATTTTATGGACGAGTTGCACACTCTACTTTTCACTTCGATTGCGAGGAAATGAAACTGCATCATGTAAATATTATACTTAAAAACAAATTTCATTAAAATTTTAAGTTACATTAAAGCAATGAGAAATATTTAGCATATTGATTTACTAAAATAAAAAATAAAATTAAAAAGTAATAAATGAATTAATGATAGTAAATAAAAATTACAAGTTTATTTCAAGAAGTTTTATTGTTACTTTGTCTGATGGTATCTTTGTCTTGGTCTTAGAATGCTAACGAAACGAAATAAAATAGAGTTTATTCTATGAAGTTTTTAAGTTTTTTTATCTGTTTATTAAGGAACTTTTATCATTGTTATTATTATGTAACCTTTGTAAGCCTTACCATTGCCATTGTAAACCTTATCATTGTAAGCTAAAACCCGTTCCTTTCGATCTTATCCGATCCGATCCTTTGGATGAAATCGGAAAATGTGTAGTGTAATTGTTAGGATATGATATATTACACTACACATTATCTGATTTCATCCGATGGTTAGGAGCGGATCGGAAGGTGTAGAATGGCTATAAGTTTTAAGTTGTTCGTGTGGCTGTGTTAGACCGATCGCCTTGGTCTTCGACGACGATTTTACTTTATGCGTAAAAAGTTATTTTATGTCGCCTACCTACGCACAGCATAAAGTCGAACTTTTAGATCATGAGAAGTAAAAAGTACATTAATGCTCTGAGTAACCACACATAATTATCTACATAGGAACTGTTTATATTGCGGAAGCTAAGTCTGTGACACGCGACTCTTTGTCGCGCAACAAATACTACCTACCTAACACTTTCCATTCAATACCGCGCGAGCAAGACAGGGTATTCTGAGTCGATGCAAGATATGCTAGTCCTGCTGGTAAGTTTATTTGTAATTATTTTTACGTTAAATATGGTTCGGAATACACTGTTAAAATATTTCTGGTTCCTCACCGGTCAGCGTGTATTTACTCTTTTACTTCCGACTTTGTGTTGATATACAACCAAGATGTAGGTAAGTATGTAGGGAACCCAAGAGGATGCCCAAATTATTAAGCGCCGCAAATATGACTTCCTAAATAAAAATTATAAATTTGCGATACTGGCGGTTGAAGCCCTGTGGTCAGATACAAAAACAAAGCTCATCGGAGTAGGTATATCGGGTGATATCAGAGCGGGCTCCTTTTTAGCTCAAAAACTGAGCCTCGCGATTCAAGGGGCAACGTGGCGAGCGTGCTGGGGACGATGCCTCAGACGGCCTCAGTACTGGGACTCCTTTTAATTAAAATGTATTTGTATGTGGTATTTAGTCTTTTACATTATGTAAGTATGTAGGTACCTTCTCATGATGATTTCACAGTCCCCTTTAGTATTTGGGACAGTGACATCCCGCGAGTATCTTCATTCTGTTTGCATAATTGATGAATGCTCCTAGCACAATGGCGTGGCTAACACCTCATTTCGAGAACAAATAACTATTACATAAATTAAGAATGTATAGCAACCGAACTCCGTCGAGTGTGTTCATAGGCTAGTTGACTCATATTAAATTGTATTAAAGTTATGTCGATTTTGTATAGTATGTAGCATAGGACATCCTAAATATATAATGTATTTCAAAAAGCGTTGACTAGCCTATTACATACTTTTTATTTATTTATTTATACATGGAAAACTAACAGCTACACTTATACTAATAATGACATAACTAGTAAAACAGAGCCAATTATAGGATGTCACAGTATATATTTAGCAACATAGTAATATTTAACATTGATTATTATATGTATGTCGCTCCCATTCACGGGACAATGGTGTCCCGGACCTTTGGGAGGCGTTCACGGAGCTGAAGCCAACGTCTAGCCCACATAGAGACAGCACCCGCTAGATGTAAGAACTATTGTGGTTGTATGGAGTCTAAACACTACTAGGCTATTGCATATGAGATGCGATGGACTAACTACTGGGCTATTGTTTGAGACAGCCAGGAAAAGTCTCTCATATCAAAAATGGCACTGGTAGACGATGACTTGCCTCCCGCTAGATGGGCCCCCACAAAATAGCGACACATAAAGTGGCCTAAGGGCAACACCGGTGCGGAAGGCTAAGGGCGGAGAGGTGTAATACTGGGCTTTAAACCGAAGCCAACTAACCCCTTACGTTTCCACATCCGCCCCCGAGCCGCAACTCTCGCGACTCCACTCTGACCGGCCGGTCAAGGCAAGACAGAGGCGGAGGCCCCGACCCTTCTCCCCCCCTCAGGATCCCCCAGGAGCACACAGGTACGTGGGGTCGCAACCCCCTAAAAGCTCGCCATAAGCTGGCCTGCCTATTATTATATTATTATTACAGAATGTTCATCCCCTTTTTACTAAGGTAAGTGTTATTTTTTCTCCGATAACATGCATGCTCTAACTATATTCTGGAAGAAAATGACCTGGAGTTATCGAACACGATTTATATTGGTATAAAAATTGCGTAATGCGACACAATCATGTTATTTATTGTAACGTTTGTAAAACATAACAAATATTGTAACTATTTCTTCTAATCTGCACTCATTTAAGTATCAGCATTGTTTCGAATTATGTAATGAAATAGTATATTTTAATTGTTTCATTAATTCCAAACTATGCGCCGTAAATTCACGTACATGATTAATATGATTCAATTTTGAATGAAAATGCTGAGCGAGGCACGTGCGTGTTAACTAAGAAATAGGGATGTGCCACGAAGCTTCTATGAACAGAAAAATACCGTATTTAAATACGAGTAGTTTTACTGCACACGGTAATATAAAATAAACTAGGGACCTAATTCGAGAATGCCGTTTGAGAGATCGCAAAACGTCAAAACTCTATTAGATAACAGTGATACCGCCTTTGATCTGTCATTAAAATGCGATGAGTTTCAAATGACATATCACAACTAAATTTTGGAAATACGAAGGCAATAATGATTGTCAAAAATGCTATTCATGCATCTGAATTTCTGTTTTGAACAAAACGTGACTGACTAATTTCACGCACTACACGGTCAAGTCAAAGTATGTGCCTGTTATTTATGCCGTCACATACAAAGGAAACTCAAACTAAGTGCGACCGGATTGACGAAGTTGCGATGTTCTAGGGATATCGCCACTTGTCAAGTAGGGACACGTCAAAAGTGACGGATGGCGATGAAATGGAGAGATAAAATTGGTCGAATTATCCCCCAGGAACGTCGTAAAATAAGTTCGTGTGTAGAAAGTAGTACTCATCTACATTAACTTTGAGAACAACATGAAGAATAATTTATAGCGATCAGATATCCAATAATACGACGTACCTGTATGTTTGACTGCTTGGAAATAATTTCTAAAATAGGGGCAAGTGCGAGTCGGACTCGCGCACCGAGGGTTCCGTACAAACACTTACCCCATCTGAACTAGCCGGGTTAAGTTAAGTTTGCACTTGGTATGTATGGCGCCGGATACAAATTAGGTGCAAAGTTAACGCAATCGATTACGTTCGTTGTATGGGAGCTTAAATATTTGTTTTATTCTGATTTTTGTATTTTTTTGTTATAGCGGCAACAGAAATACATCATGTGAAAATTCTAATTGTCTAGCTATCACGTTTCATGAGATACAGCCTGGTGACAGACAGACGGACGGACGGACAGTGGAGTCTTAATAATAGGGTCCCGTTTTTTTACCCTTTGGGTACGGTACCCTAAAAATGATCACATTCCCTAGCAACTTAAGTAACGGGACAGGATATCAGAATTTGGACGGAGAGGCGTCAATGCTTGTAAAAATGTGGATATGAGTTTAAATATTCAATGTATTGATTGCCTACGTCTACCTGGAAACGGGCAAATAATATATTATACAATATTAACACCAAAAGAAACATTCCTAGAAGGAGAGCCTTCATACAACAGATTTGCGAACGATGAAGCCGGTTTTGGTTTTATGTGTGCGTGTCTACGAACCAATCATAGAGACGTTTTACTTGTGTGACAGATGCGTACACGGATGAAACTGAGCCTGTGACAGGCTTGGCTCACTAAAACTATCTTCATTTTCAAACGCTCACTAGGTTTCTAGGCGTACCTGTTTATTCTAAGATACACACTAAGTAATCAATTTAGTAAATATTGTTGTCATATCCTCATTATTGCGCGCATTGACACCCATCCTTTCGATCTCCGGTGATAGCAAAGAAACCTAACCCTTGAACGCGAGTGAAGTTAACCTTTACAGAAATGTGCTAAGGAACAACGCTTATGGACAATTTTTTTCTCAATTTATTCGAGTACGTAGGGGTTTCAATAATTCAGGGGCCAATATGTTATAAAATCAATAAAATATCTATTACTTTTGTTTATATATCGTAGTTAAGTATAAAGTTTTAAATTGCCAGAGACACATTAAGACAATGTGTAGTAAAATAATTACCTGCCAATGAATATTACCTATGTAAATGTTGATATACCCATATAAAGGTCCCTTATGGGAATTGCTGGTAAAATACCCGTGAAATAGTCCCGCAATCCCCTCGTCTCCACGAGGAGTTAACTTCGTCGAACTTAAGTAACGGGACAGGATATCAGAATTTGGACGGAGAGGCGTCAATGCTTGTAAAAATGTGGATATGAGTTTAAATATTCAATGTATTGATTGCCTACGTCTACCTGGAAACGGGCAAATAATATATTATACAATATTAACACCAAAAGAAACATTCCTAGAAGGAGAGCCTTCATACAACAGATTTGCGAACGATGAAGCCGGTTTTGGTTTTATGTGTGCGTGTCTACGAACCAATCATAGAGACGTTTTACTTGTGTGACAGATGCGTACACGGATGAAACTGAGCCTGTGACAGGCTTGGCTCACTAAAACTATCTTCATTTTCAAACGCTCACTAGGTTTCTAGGCGTACCTGTTTATTCTAAGATACACACTAAGTAATCAATTTAGTAAATATTGTTGTCATATCCTCATTATTGCGCGCATTGACACCCATCCTTTCGATCTCCGGTGATAGCAAAGAAACCTAACCCTTGAACGCGAGTGAAGTTAACCTTTACAGAAATGTGCTAAGGAACAACGCTTATGGACAATTTTTTTCTCAATTTATTCGAGTACGTAGGGGTTTCAATAATTCAGGGGCCAATATGTTATAAAATCAATAAAATATCTATTACTTTTGTTTATATATCGTAGTTAAGTATAAAGTTTTAAATTGCCAGAGACACATTAAGACAATGTGTAGTAAAATAATTACCTGCCAATGAATATTACCTATGTAAATGTTGATATACCCATATAAAGGTCCCTTATGGGAATTGCTGGTAAAATACCCGTGAAATAGTCCCGCAATCCCCTCGTGGAGCACATCATTATTGAGAGAATGGCGAGGTTATGTAAACTAATTATAACGATAATTAGGTTTCATTGCGCATGCGTTAGCGATCAAACAAATAGAGGTGATGACTTGTCGAATTTTATAACGTACCCACAGAATAGGTAGTTAGGTATAATAGGTTGCTCCTCACCGCAAGAATTCGCTGGCCTGATTCTACAATCATGTCATTTTCATATATTTCTTCAAATCTTATTCTTCTTAAGAAGATTCTTCATTATATTGAAGCATGCATGATGCTTCTATAAAAAATTAACTACAAATGTTGTATTCATCTAATCTAACACTACTCGCAACTATCAAAGGAATTTAAAGTGTAATTTAGATATAAAGCACATTATAAAAAAATCTAGCATGTAGCTGGCTCGATAGTGTGGCTCAAAATGTAGCTTCATTAAATCCCGAATAAAAAAAACAGTTTCTTGAATAGCGTGCTCAAAAAGTTGTAGGAAAATCTCGTTCTAAGTCAGCGAAAGAAAAAAACAAGTTGCACTTATAAGGCTTCCTGCAGACGCATATGG
This sequence comes from Apotomis turbidana, assembly GCA_905147355.2. Lineage (NCBI taxonomy): Eukaryota > Metazoa > Arthropoda > Insecta > Lepidoptera > Tortricidae > Apotomis > Apotomis turbidana. The sequence continues at coordinate 49,133,721 of LR990280.1, read as the reverse complement.
CCCATCTGCGTACCTCTCATATCTGCGGAACTACCGACAAAATGTCACAATTTAATAAAACGGTGCAATATACACTCGATCAGGAAAACGTAAACATTTTCAAAATTAAAAAATGTTCTACATTTATCCTATCATCGCATTATAAATCTGTTCTCAATTCTCTTCTGTTAGTTATGTATGTTCTCAATGTTTTAACAACGACCTTGAAAACAATGACACTAGATTCTAAGACCACCGGGGTTAGACTTTTTACCCGTTTGTCTGTATAATAAATAATAATAAATGAATGGCATTATTATTATTACTTTTTACTCAATAATGTAAAAAAGAGAATATAACCTGATCAAAACTCTAAGTATTCTAATGTCCTCTTTGCTATTCTAGTTAATCCTGTTAGTACCAGGTTATATCGACCTAGTCCCAAACTAAGCAAAGTTTGTACTATGGGTACTTGACGACGATATACATAATATATAAATAACATCCATGACCCAAGAACAAATATTCGAGTTCATCACACAAATATTTGCAGTAGGCAGGTTTCTGCAAACTGCGCCAACCGCATCGTCTCTACCTAAATTGCAATGAAATCATTAAAAAACTGCAATAAAAGAATGTAAAAATAAACACTTTTCTACACGATTAGATAATATGGTCAATTTATCGGAAGCGAAGACCAATTACTGTAATTTAATGTTTACTGTTTTATAAATATGTCTTGATTGATGACTGCAAGCGCTCTTCGCAATTAATATGTTAGATGGCCATCAATAATAAACTCAATTTAAAAGTGCCTGCTTGAAACGTATTTTTATTGCCTCCATTACTATTAGTTAATATTAATGGCGCACAAATGATAACAGAACACTGAACATTAATTTGATTTGCCTAAATCAGATTGCTAATAAATAAATAGTCAAAATATACTTGGACATGGACGCGCCTCAATGGATAACTTATTTAAATTACAAACACTACCTTAAAATAACTAAATATATAACCTTTTGTTAGTATTTTCTGATATGACTTTTACGAGTAAGTGAAGAACAAAAAGTAAGAGCAAAAAGTGAAGATGTCGCAAAATATCCCATTTTTCAAATATGCAAATGTGGATTCACACTATTTTAATATAATATATATATTTGTGAGTGTGTCTATGTGTATGTTTGTTACTTTTTCACGCTCAAACGGGTGGACTGATTTGATAAATATTGGCATAAAATAACAAACCATGATGTTCTTTTCTTGGGTCGGCTTCTTCGCTATATTAAGGATGGCTGTCGCCGAATTCTCCCGGTCCCCTAACCATGTGATTTATGACGTCGACGGCGACCGGCGTCATTAACGGTGGACGTCATTACTGACGCTAACGACGTTCGATGTCATTCAATCGACGTATTATGTAATAACCACTTTATAACGTAAAGTGCCTTTGTAATGCCGTTTTGTTGCCATTTCGTAACCAGACAAAAAGATTCGAGTAAGGACAAAATACTACTCCATAACAAAATGTGTGTAGGTTAGGTACAGGTAAAGGCAACACATTGATGGCGCGTTCTTATTTAAATCAGTTTATCTCTGAGATGAATGTAAATAGGTAGATTAGTCGTGTCATGTGGGTCCTATGAGCACTGTAGAAAATTAAGATAGGCAAACCTAACTTCACTCTGAAAACTATATGGTACCCAATTTTGACTAGCTACTGTGACATAAAACTAAACTTATATATGCGTGCGTAGCGAACTGAAAAGTCTCGGAACCATTAGTACAATACAAACATATGAATTTCGGTAGTAGAGTTTTCCGTATAACCGCCTGTCGTGCACGTCTGTACGTCTAGCATAACCTTGACACGCGACTCTTTGTCGCGCGACATATACAAGCTGTCACTTTCCTTTCAATACCGTGCGAGCAAGAAAGGTGATGCTGAGTCGCGCGGCAAACGAAGTTGCGGCAAGATATCCTACCCTTGCTGGGCCTGTAAAAAACTTAATTATTATTTACTAGATCTGTATACTCTGTAGGAACCTGTAGCGACGGAATCTAATGCGGAAGCCAGATGCGCATCTAACTTGGTATGTGAGCACATCAATTTCAAATTTATTCGCATACAGGAGCGCCTATTTTCTGACACATTTAGGAGAATACCTTGCCTTGCGCGGCAATAAACTTGATATATGACCGGTAATGTTCGTTACAGTAACTTATTAAACACACGTAGGATACGCTAAAACGAAAGTTTACAAGTGCGTCCAAGAATGACTCTTGTAACGGATGTTTTGTGCATTCACCTCCGCTGTGCACCTTGTTATGATGATGGCTTTCATTCACATGTCGAATTCTCGTATTAAAATCCTGCTCTTCAAGTGAATACTCATGCCCAACTGTGAACCCCCTAAAATTACTCCTGAGGCGCGGAGATTAGCGGGTTATACTCCCACACAAAGTCCGACCATTGGTAGTGAGGGCTAATCAGTCCAGATAAAGTTCAAGTCATGTCTTAAAAAGAAAGCCCAACTGTGACACTTGGTCGCGCGAGAAACATTGTCCGTCTTTTCCTTTAGAATACAATGGAGCAGGAACGGTGAGGCTATGTCGCGTGATAAACAAAGTAGCCGCAAAATGTGCTAGCCCTCTGATTGGCTAATAAATTGGCCACGTCGAGAGAGTCAACCTTGAGATGACATCCTTGTCTTAACCATTGACATCCTTGGTAACTTTAAGTATCGCTGAAAGATCTGGTAATAAATTGGCCAAGTCGAGAGAGTCAACCTTGAGATAACATCCTTGTCTTAACCATTGACATCCTTGGTAACTTTAAGTATCGCTGAAAGATCTGGTAGAGGCGGATCTGCGCTGGGAGCTGCCAATAGCTGGCAGGAATTGGTGCAGGATTGGGTCTCAGGAGAGTAGGGGAAAGTAGTACGAGTTGATCCCTCGGGGTAAGATGATCATTTGCGATTGTGTGAAAACTGCTAACGCCATCTAGTACGTTTATATGCCAAACTGTAGCTCCAAACACCCCCCCGCCTCAGTCAAAGTGTAATAGCGGTGCGTGAGACACAGCGTCTTTTACGTAAAAAAATAAAAATTGTGTGTGCTTAATCTAAGGTAAGGCTGACTTTGAGCTTATGTTACTTTTATTGTATGCTGTTAATTGCAATGACTGTTATGTTTGTGGCTTTCTAATATGCCTAATTTTGGTTTTTAGGCAACGGAAACATAGCCTCGTGCTTGGAGGTTATGTTTGGTGACATTGTAAAAAAAGTTTGATTTGGGGCGAGATGATCCCATTCCATGTGTACTAGATGATCCCCGGGGATCATCTTGTACATATGGAATAGATGATCTTTACAATATGAACGAAACTTTTTTTTAAATATATAATAAAAAATGTTTTTACTATTTTATTAGCCAGTATATCTGTCTGTTTGCTTGTCTGTATGTGTTTCTATCTTCAAATTGGTTATGGGAATTAAATATTTCTATTGCAGATAAATGCCGCGTAATTACAAAAGGAAGACCACACGCGGTCAGTGGTCTGAAGAATCTATGAAGGCCGCTCTTGAGGCTGTGAAAAATGGTTTATGACTGTTATAATTGCTAATCTATCTCAGAAGACTGAATTATGTTTGTTTTTTTGTTCATGACGACAAAACTCGTCTGCCTGATATTTATATCAGTTTATAGACCATAGTCTAGATCCTTTAATTATTTTCAATAAATACGTTCTATGATTTCTGCGTAATTTTATTTTTTAACACCTCTTAATTCTCATAAACAGTTGTTAATTCTCAATAGGGGGTAAGATGATCATAGGGATCATCTTACCCTTACCATGGGACATGGCGACAGGGGATTGTTGGATTTACTCGCGCACGGCTGGTTAACTTATGGGGGGCTACCATACCCTAGCACTTTCAACACCGAGAACCCGCTCCGTGGGCTCTGTGCTCGTAGCAAGTTTTCGCTACATACGCATTTCCCCATATTATCGGCTACAAGCGTAGCGCTACAAAAGCATTGGTTGCGAATTTTTTAGGAAAACATTTACTTCCACGAAATATTTTACAGCGCAGCGTCCAGTGCATCGATCATGAACATAAAATAAAAATTCGATCGCTAGAAGCTCAAAGTGAGTTAATTGATAAATGCAGAAAACTTAAATTCCTTACCCGTAAGATTTTCAAAAACCTACAGGATAAAGCAAGTCATCTTCAAAGCCTCGGATCAGACAAAGATTGCAACATCGTTATCAATACCCCGCTTTCTACAGCCCTTTGGCTCGCTTCTGTTCTTGAATACTTACAGGAATGCGCAATATTCATTGACAATAGCAATCCACTCTGCACAGATATCATCAGGGTATTGTGTACCAAGAACAGTGCAGATGGAGTTGCAAATGAAATGCCTGAAGCGAAGTGGATAATAAAATAGAAAACACCGTAGGTTTTGATTAGTGACCGACCAAAGCGTTTTTGACCCTTTTCGGCGTTTTTGGCAAGAGATTCGGCCATAAACTAGCCAAAACTTCTATTTACCCGGCTGAGCTAAAAGTGTTGATTTTTGACATAGTTTAATGGGTTTTACTCGTATTTAACACTTGAGCCGTCGCGCCCTTGTTTCAAATACTTTAAGTCGCTAAAGGGTCTAATGGACCCAGTGCATTTCCTGACGATATGATAAAAACTATTGAAAAATGTTAGATAAAATCATGTTTATTTTTAAATTAAGTATAACCATCATGTTATAATAGTAGTGGCGCCAAAGAGGGGATTTCGGGATTTACTAAAGCGCGGCAGATTAATATTTAGGAGGATACCTTGTACCCGGTTAAGTACTTCCACCAAATATGAGCCTCATATATATGGCCGACCGTCAAGGATAAAAGATCAGATAAGTAAAAAAAAATTGTTCATCTGAAATTCTCGAGCGCGTCTGATTTAGGTAGGGTGAGTTAGTTACAAGCTAAAATGTGTATATTCCTCTAATCTGACAATGTAAAGGTGACGTAAAGAAGGTGGAGGGCTACAAAGTTGTAAAAGAAAAACGTCATTCGACATTCTCGAGCGTGGTTAATTTTTTATTTATTTAATAGGGAATGAATCAATGATAAAGGAAAATATATTATCTGACGATTTCCACTAGCCGAAGTAACAAAAATTCATCGATAAAGTTAAATGCGTGCAGTTACGTGATGCCTGTATTCAACTCTGATTTCTGTTGCCATTACGCCATGACAGCTGATCATGTTGTTTACAACACTAAAGTTATTAAATATTTATAGTTGCCGGCAAACTTTTAGATCAAAAATGGCGGATTTGCGCATGTACATTGAAAAGAAAAGGTATACTTATATTATATGTAATTTTGAAGTGAAAACTTCTTTAGCGGCGCTTGGCACTTTTTTAGATGGGTAAAAAATGTTAAACTCGCGTCAGACAATGTCAATCGTCAGATCCGGGGCTAGTACAACATGGCGCGACTTTGCATGTCGCGCGACTTAGCGTCGCCTGTCTTTTTTACACAGTATTGACAGGAAAGTGACAGGTATAGTATATGTCGGGCGAAAAAGAGTCGCGTGTCTAAGTTGTGATAGACGTGCTGATCGAAAATCTTAGCTCGTAGGACGGATTTGACGGATAGAGATGGGGTAATATACTTAGCGCCTGCGCGTGTGTGTTGACTGCTCATGTGTCAATCGTTTGTATACTTGAGAAATTCGTGTATATAAATAAAGTGCTTCAAAGATGAAAATGGAAGAAAGTGTATTTATTATGGAAAAAAGGGACGAAGAATTCAAAGATGGAAATGGAAGAAAGTCCATTTATTAACGAAGAAGTAGCGGAAGAAAATAAGTGAGTAATTTATAAAAATATACATATGTACCTACACATAATAGATGTAATACAAATATATTACAATACGTGAATGTTTGTATGTAAAGTCGCTACATTTGCAATTTCATTTGACGGTGACTTTACGTTCCACTATTGCGCAAAAACTACACAAAAGATTTGCGTAAAATTCTGCAGTAATGTAGCTTAGATATCCGATTAGGACATAGGCTACAAATTTTGAGGGCATTCATTCATAAAAGGGTTTATTTAACAATAAATGGAAAACCATACAAAACACCACTTTTTACTCATTGTGACATTTTAATTTCTAAATAATGTATAAACAATTGGTAACCTAGCAACCGTGTCTGTTTCAAAGAAAGGGGGCCTTCGAACAACAAAATGTTGTAAGTGACAGATGGTGAAGCGTAATCATAAACTTACATTAGTAAGAAATACAGATTAAAATAGAAATCAAGTGTCAGTGAGATAGAATAAAATCGGATAGTTCAAACGCACACAAGGCGGACTTAATGCCATTGGGCATCAATACCAGTCAACCTTTGAGCAAAGCAGATAAGTTGTAGGCGGTGAAAAAACAGGTTTTAATTATCTCACTAATATTATATAGACGAAAGTTTGTGAGTGTGTGTGGGTGTGTGTGAGTGTATGTTTGTTATTTCTTCGCTCTCAAACGGCTAGACCAATTTTCATGAAATGCGGTATGGAGGTTGCTGACACCCTGGATTAACACATAGGCTACTTTTTAACAGCGGGTAGCACCGCGGGGCACAGCTAGCACTTGTAATATGTTTCATACTTTATAGCGTTAATCTATATATACGCGCGACAAATTTTAGCGACATACAATACAATACAACAATACTTTATTGCACACCAATAAAAGTTTACAAAAGGAAACAAGACAAATACAATTTATAAATAACGGTAAACATCAGGCGGTCTTATCGCTGAAAAGCGATCTCTTCCAGACAACCTTTGGGTAGCGGAGAAAACAAATTTAAACAGAAAATAGTAGGTGGTGAGAGTTTGTACCATGTTATTTGTAATAGATATGTTTTTTAAATGTTTTTGTGTACAATAAAGTGTTTACTTACTTACTTACTTACAAGTTCGCCTTTGTACCTATATGTTATTTGTTATAGATGTATTTTTAACTGTTTTTAACCGACTTCAAAAAAAGGAGGGGGTTCTCAGTTCGGTTGTATGTTTTTTTTTTTTTTTTTTGTTTTTTTAATGTTTGTTACCTCATAACTCCGTCATTTATGAGTCGATTTGGAAAATTCTTTTTAGGTTCATGAATAGACATCTCAAGGTTGGTCCCATAAAATTTTGGTGAAGATCGGATGACGAGATCCATGAGGAATCGAAGGAATTCCTGAAATTTTATAGGCACTCATAATATTTTTCATGTATTTTCTAAAACTATTTAAGTATTTGCATATGGTAGTCATCATTTTCTCATGCTGAACTGATGATGGAAGGTACAACTCCTTAACAGTTAGGGTTAGGAGATACTTCAAACGAGATGCATGCCTTCAAGACCTCCCTGATCACCCCGCCATAAGTATTTTATATGAATCACTAAAAAGCGAAAAAAAAAAAAATTTTAACAAAAAAAGAACCGACTTCAGTAAAACTAAAAAGCCGAAAATAACCCGTTCAAGTACAGATTACATTTGACTCACCCTTTGAAGTCGGTGCCAAACCTCACGTAAACTTTAATATATAAATATAATAACTGAGTGGTTTGGGATCGATTTCAAAGGGTGAGTCAAATGTAATCTGTACTTGAACGGGTTATTTTCGGCTTTTTAGTTTTACTGAAGTCGGTTCTTTTTTTTGTTAAAATTTTTTGTGTAATAAAGTGTTTACTTACTTACTTACTTACTTACAATTTGTGCGAGATTATTCCCTAAACATTCCAAAATATTGAAAAATGCACAACGTTGATGTTTAGGTTTTCACTTCTGTCGGCACTCCCGGAGTGCAACCCGTCCTTTTTTTCTTCTTATGATCTAAGCTTCGCAACCCAATAAGGTCTCCATGACGCTCGAGTGAATCCCGATTTAGCATCGTGGCGTACCCTACTATAATAACCAAACCCACTCATATCTTTAATTTTGCGAGTTAAAAAGTAACGTTCTCTCCAAAGAAGACTTAAGTTTTCAACTTTTATGATTTATTTTATGGTTAGGTATATACTCACCTAACTTTTAAATCGGTTTGTACTTTCTTTACATCAACTATATTTTTATAAACGAATTTGATAAAGAGAGAGATCACATTGTATACAAAACTACTTGGGCTGTGGCCAAAAAGGGAGACTTATGATAGGTTTCGGACTTTTTATATCACGGTAGGACATCAGAGAGCTATGGATTCGAAATTAATACTTATTAAAATATAATTCATACACATACCCATACGTATTCATTAATTGTTGTAATTCTAAAGTGCCTTTATGGTTATTGCGGTTACCAAGAGTCAGATAGACTTTATGATTTTCTCTTTAGCGAAAGAAGTTGCACCTATTCATAAGACAATATAACGCCCCCAGTCGCTCGTTTTCTCTAATTTATGGCTACTTTTCGATAATGATTTTACTCTCATTCATTCCCCGCACAATGGTACCTATTTATGTCAAATCTTATCAATTTATACCAGTGGAGCCAAGGACAATTTTCTCTTCCTTAAATTTAAAGATATGAATCGTTCCACTTTCCATTATCATTAATTGGATACTTGCCTCCACTCGGTGCAAATTAATTGAGCATCCTATTCTTATTAACATTTATGCTACGTTAAAGTGTAAAAATAATGAACATGTTAAAAAAAAAAGTGAAATAGACTATTAAGAATGTGTCAACCGAAACATAAAATGTTCCTCTAGGTCGTCAGGTGGATTGCCCTCTTCAGAACGAGTAAGCACCATTCTCTATTGCTACTGTTCAAGAGTAAGCGAAACCTACGTGGGCTTGCCCTGAGTTTTTGTTTGCTACGCCACTGTCAGGCGATATCCTAAAAATAGTCAAAACAAGAACTTGGCTTTGCATAACATATTGTTATACATTATCTGTAATTTTTTTTACATTAACCGTGTGAGCGAAGCGTTTCCTTTTCCGTTTTAGTTTAGCCCAAAATTCTTACGTATATGTCCGGCTTTTCGGCTATTTCGGTCTACTAGTCGCATGTCCCAACCGGTTCTCGTTTGGGAGCGGACAAAATAAGAATATAGATTTTTTTGGAGTCCGTTATCAAATTATTACTAAATGGCGGAGATAAGGGAGTTGAAAACTTGAAAAATTACAATGTACAACTGTTTTGTTATAGACCCGCGAGTTTCACAGGTTACAGAGCCAATAGTAGTTATTTGTAAGTTTTTTTTTGTAGGTAATTAATGTGAATTATATGTTTCAACCCATAATTTCAAATATATCATTCACTCACAACGTTAAAATTCTAGCATTGCTCGTCATCATACTAATATTATGAAGGCGAAAGTTTGTGTGTATGTTTGTTACTTAGTCACACTCAAACGGCTGGATCAATTTAGCTGACACCCCGGACACACATAGACTACTTTTTATCCTGAAAAATTTAGTGTTCCTATGGGATGAGCGGGTAATACAGCGCGGCGTAACTAGTAAAGACATAATACTTGTATCGCTCCCGAAATCTATTTATTTTCGTTACTTTCAAGACACCTTGTGGAACGTCAACCAAATAAAAACAAAACACCAGCGCTACAAGCGAATGTTTACCTTGACTTACTAACGAAGATGTCAATGGTTGAATGACGTAAGTGCATCAAGAAGTTGAAACACTTGTAACGTTTATACTATGCTCGTAAATCTTGGAACATCAAAGAGATGTCTCGAGACAACGCGGGAATGAAAGCGAGACGATTTCGATGATTGTTTAAGGGTGAGCGTGCAGGAATCTCGCGGAGATTGATTTAGTGGCAAAAGTTTGCTTTGAAACAGGGCGCCAATTCGAGTGTACGGTACAGGAAAGGCGTGCCTTTTATCCTTGTCATTGTGACCAGAGCGAAAAAGGTACCTACGTGTTTCAATTTCCTCGACATTTAGATAACACCTAATAAGCGATGTCTCTAGGGTTGCCAGATGCAGGCTTATCAATTCCTGGACATTTATTGACCTTGAATGAGTCTTCGTTTCAACTTGGCCCACAAAAAACGTAATCCGATGTAGGATTTCCGGCTGTTTTCACTTAGAGGTCGCATTTCTCAACCGATTCTCATGAAATTTCATGAGTACTCAGGTTCGATAATTTTAATTTATAGGTATTTATTAGAAAAATATGTATTATTAAAATTACTGACTAAGCTGAGCGGTCGCGCGCGTTTTGTCACCGGCGAGCAAGATGCGCGCGCGAGTGGTTGTCCATCTTGCACCATATAACCATGTCACAATGACAAGCCACCGCCGCTGAAACTCACTCAATATATCACGTCACTGCGACAGGGTTCTACAGTAATACATCTAGGTATTTCCCTTATTTCACGAGTGTAGTAAATCGCTTCGAGTAATGACGAGCGTGGAAGTGACGCACCCTCTTTTCACTACGACTAATGAGGGCTAAAACGATATTTTTTATTACGTATTATTACGTAGAGTAAAGCTACACCAGGGACCTAATTCCATTGACTATTATTAAATTCAAAAATAAAGATCTGGTGTTAGTTTATTTTATTATGACGTTGACACATGCTTGTCTGGCAGTGACATGTCAGGTATAGAAACTTGTCTATGCTAGTGGTTTAAAGAGTATGTGACAATGTCAATTTATTTGGTCATGGATGAAATGCTTCATCTGACATTGAAAATGTCAGGTATTTAGACATGGACCATGTAGGATGAAGCATAGACAAATGTCATTGGTTTTATATGGAGGTTTTGCAATGACGAAGCAACCTCTTGTGAAGCGTACGGAACGGGTAAATTATGTTCCATCGCTTAGCTAAAGATTGCTATCTCTTAGAAAGAGATTTGCCTAATTATTCCTCCATATAGGCAGGGCCCTAGTTCGTATAGGTTACTGTTAGGTAGGTAATATAAAACTGTTCTTTATTAGGGAAGTAGTTAGACGCCCATAATTCTCGTCCAGACGGCGGAATATGTAAGGTTATACTTGGTCTATGACAGTAGAACTGGCAACTAGATGTTGTATTAAAAAATATATTTAAATATTTAAAATTATGGCCGTCTCTGTCACTCACCAAGAGAGCCGGGCATTGAAACTTAAACTCTGTATCGTGGCTGAACGCTAATAAATTATAATCAAAGTTTTATCTTGTGTTTTGCACCTTCTACCAGAGCTACACCTACCACAGTACTTATACACCGTGGCCGTTAATAACCCGAAAGACTTAAACCACGTATTTTTGACGACAATACGAGTAAATAATGTTATTTCAACATGGGTCTAATTTTGTGTCTTAATTAAATTACTATTTCAGTACAAATTAAATCATATTAATTGCCCGCTTCTTTGTGAACAAGTCTTTAGTTGAAGAAGAGTGAGCGAGCATGACACTTCACGAATCGCTCCGAAGTCATACGACGAACGGCGAATGCCGTGACTTACGTTCTATGACAAGAAGTATCAACTTATCGCTGTCTCAATATTACAGAGTTCTATGTTTCAATTTTGACGAGTTCAAATTTGAACATTGCCATAATGACATGAATTAGGGTATGTTAGACTGGAGATATTTTAACTTTTGATTTGTTTTAAATAATTTATGTCTCCTTAATTATGAGTTTTTGTACTATATGTTACATAAGTTTATATACTCTAATTAGGCTCTAGTATCGTTAGCTTAAATCTTTCGGGTTATTAACAGTCACGGTGTATAAATTATGGGATTATCTTAGACCAATTTCTATAGCTCCAAACTAAGCAAAGCTTGCACTATGGGTATTAGACGATGATATACATATAGAGTTATTTATACATACTTAACACATAACTTCCGAACGCCACTTTTAAGGTGCACTAATAATTTATAGAAGACCTGTATGACCCAGGAACAAATCTTCTAGCTTTTGACACAAATAATTTGCCCTTACTTGGATTCGAACCCAGGACGACCGGTTCAATAAGCTGCTATAGATATTACCAGTAATTTATCGGTAATCTGATAATTTCCATACAAAAAATTACCGTTTTGCATTCCCTACTGCTGCTCTAACCTCTGTGCAAACTGTGTCGTCAAATAATGTCGTATGTATAAAAACGAATGAAGGCTGCATTCACGCCTCTTTTGTTTTCTTTAAAAGGTGCAGGCATTGATAAAGCTAGTGCCACATATGAGTCGACCCTCGGAAGGGACGTTATTTACCAAAATGAAGCTGTCCCAGCTGATTTCCCAGGGGCCGAGCCGTAGGTTTCCATCAACGTCACAGGAAACTAAGAATAAAGCAATATCGCCAAGACTTTGAAAAAAGTCCGTATATCAAATCATCTGTTACTTATACCTAACTTCACAAGAACTTTCTAAGGACGCAGTTACAAGACCGTTCTTTCTAGTCAAACAGGATACGGGTTTTAAGAGGCCTTATTCCATAAAAAAAAAAATATGTCACATATATTGATCATTTCAACTAACTTTTCAAAGTGGATAATACTTTTCCATGAGTTCTAGATAGCAACGTAGCGATTTCATGCTTTGCGTGCAATCGAATATAAGTTGAAAAAGCAGTTTTCTGCGTGAATTTTGTCAATGAGTAGTTTTTGAGAATGAATGAGAATTCAATGAAAATTCGAACTGTAGGTTTCTCAAATGCATACCGATAAATTGCAATAGCTGTGTTCTAAGTAGTAACAATAATACGTTAAGAAGCATGTTTAATCATAGAGGAAAATGTCTAAAACAATCAGCATTTTTGAATGGATAAGGAGCCTTAAATTGTACGTACTTTCATTTGTATTTTTACTGTGCAATAAAGTCCAAACTTGATGTTCTGTGAGCTCGTGAGTGTATTTTGAATTTGTTTAAATTTGTAGTTTTTACGTTTTCAACCGCCATTTTCAAAAACATATTAAAAAAACTAAATCGGCAAAAATATCGATGTACCTAATTAACGAAACTTACAAAATTTCACGAGATTCGCTTAAGAAATTCGACCTCTACGAGTAGGTGAGAATAGCCGGAAATCCGCACATACAAATAATTATAATTTTTTTGACCAACGCGGACTCAGAGACGTCAATAAATAAATATGTGGCTGTAATTAATACTGGAAACGATTCGAGGACCGTACCGTATGTGCAGCCAAAGAATCTGAAACGCGTACCTTTTTGACCCTTATTGTCATTGTGACAAGAGCGAAAAAGGTACGTGTTTAAATTTCCTTGACTGACTTGACATTGACACCTATAAAATTGGTGCAGTTCGCCAATGAAGTTTGAAATTTCATCCCCTGTTTACCTGGCCGCCATTAAGAGGCCTTTTAAAATGCTGATTCTTTTAGACATTTTTCTCTATGATCAAACATGTTTCATAACATATTATTGATGTTACTACCTAGAACATGGCTATTGAAATTTATTGGTATATATTTGAAACCTACAGTTTGAATTTTTCATTGATAATTTTCGTTTCAAAATCTACTCGAAATTGACCAAATCCACGCGGAAAATTCGTTTTTTTAACTTATTTTCGACTGCAGGCAATGAAAGCTTGAAATACTATGTTACTACCTTGAACTCGGGGAAACGTATGTTCACTTCAAAAAATTGGTTGAAATTATCAATATATTTGTCATAATATAAAAAAAAATGAAAAGGAATAAGGCCTCTAAAGAATTTAAAACAGAAGTGACTCCTTCGTATGGTTTTAGAGAAAACAATATCCTTGCGCCTTTTATTAGTATACTCAGTGCTAGAAGGGTTCGCAACATGCTGTTTTCAGACCATATAGCTTCATCATATGCGCGACATGCGCAATACGCACCCTCAACCTAATAGTGGAAGATTTAGATTTGTTCTCTTGTTCCCTGAATGTATTCACAGTCAGCATTATTTATAATTAGTAATAAACACAATAGTATAGATAAGTAGTTGATTAATAATGTAAAATTATAGAAATAGTTACGCTATTGTCTTAGATTTAAATCCTGTAAAGATAGCTGTAAGTGTGGAAAATAAATAAATAAATCATCACTACATAGTATAAAACAAAGTCGCTTCCTGTCTGTCTGTCCGTCTGTCTGTCCCTATGTATGCTTAGATCTTTATAACTACGCTGCGGATTAAGATGCGGTTTTTTAAGATATAGAGTGTTTCAAGAGGGAGGATTATATGTATAATACATGCATAATTTATCAGTATTGCACCTGTGCGAAGCCGGGGCGGGGCGGGTCGCTAGTAATCAATAAATAAACACCATATAGCTATCTCACTCAACGAAAGAGCCCATACTTTCAAGATATCTATCCGAATTCCCGAACCTTTTCACGAAGTGCATTGAGCAACATTCAAAAATTCTTTCTTATGTCGGGATGTTCGGATGTCGTATTTCTCGTGTAATTTCGTACTTTCAAGGTTCGATAATTATAAAGAATTTACTTGTCGATTCACTTTTCACCAAATTATCAAAATGTGTTCATGAGGGCTGAAACCGTAAAAAAACATGTCTCCGCCATTTTGAAACGAATTCGCGAGGTCTTCATATCTCACAAAGTCTTACAAAGTCACTTGTTATTAAGTCAGTCTCACGCTTTACATTAAAAAACAAAAAGGCACTTTAGATACAAATTTATTTTTATAGTTTTTTTACTACGCCCTTACATACCGTATTGCCACACAACACTGTGTAGTGTGGTGATCGCGACGCGATGACAGTGCCTGACCTTGACCAAACTGAAAGAAATTATAAATATAATCAACGCGCACCCACACAGTATAAGAATAATTCAAGAACAGTACAACGAAATCATATAAACGCCCATATTATGACGGGTGTTGGAGCGGAGTGTGAGATCAATCACAGTGCTCGAAATCAGTGCCCTAACTGTGCCCGGTGTAGAGTGCGCCTGTAACTGCGTCCTTTAGCTTATACGCCAAGCATCTACGCCCTGTACCTGGGCTCTGTTGGCACGCCCATATTTTACGACAGAAAAGAAATGATCCAAAAAGCGATACATAAAAGACATTTACTTTAGGTTTGCTATTACATATACTAAACACAGTAACAAAAATCTGTGACACGCTTTATACTTTTGGAAACAGACGTCACTTTTTGGGAGTATTACGAGTAGGTACTTGAAAAGGAAAAAAGTATTATTTGACGAGGCGCTAAAATGTAGCCCACTGTATATTTTTGTCACTATTATCCCGCCGCTGTCTGCCTGAGCCGCGAAAAATTCTAACGCTAGTTTGTTGTTTTTAATTAATTAGATTTTTTGTTGATTCATTGTTGAATAGTACCCATAACACAAGCCTTCTTGAGCTTAATTTGGGACTAGGTTGATTTGTGTGAGGTTGTCTGATATTTATTTTTATTTATTTTATTATTTATAGTATTTGTTATTATTTAAGACATTGACTCTTGTCGGTGAAGTCTCCTCTAGTCATTTTTTCTTACTAACAAATCTTTGGCCAGTCGATACGAGCCGATCCCTATTTTCAATAGACAGTTTTTTCACTGAATACGATAATTTCAGAAGAACTCACAAAAACGGCTACACTGTATCTACTTATTATGAAAAACTGGAATAATTTTCCCTTTAATCGTGAAAATATTAAGATCTCCTACGTATGAAACTGAGTTAAAATACTGTTTTACCAACAACTTTGACTGTAGCATGAACGTGTTGTATAAATAAGATCAAAACGTCCGCATGTCATTTATATAGGACAAGTATCTTTTATTCTGGCGCGGCAGAGCCGCTATTCAACACGCGCAAAGGTTATGTGCGATTATATTGGGCTCTATTTTACAAGAACGCTTAATGGATTTTGAATTGAGTTTCATTCTTAGAATTAATACACCTAGAACGAGTCTCCATGCAACAGATTTGCGAAAGATGAAGCCGGTTTTGCTTATATGTGTGTTCGTCTTCGAACGGTTGTTGGCGCAGTTGTAGAACAGCTGCCTACTGAGTCGGCGGTCCCGAGTTCGAATCCCAGCAAGGGCAAATAGTTGTGTGATGAACTCGAGTATTTGTGCCTGGGTCATGGATGTTCTAAGTATTTAAGTATATACTCGTATTTATCTATATAAGTATGTATATCGTCGTCTAGTACCCATAACACAAAGCCTTCTGGAGCTTAATTTGGGACTAGGTCGATTTGTGTGAGGCTGACTGAGATTTATTTATTACTAGCTTTTGCCCGCGACTACGTCCGCGTGGAACTTGGAAGTATGGAAGCAACCTCTTACAACACGATATCCATATCCACCTAATCACCTTAATTAATAAAAGGGATTATTAACAGCGCCTAAGCAAATGTAAGAGCAATTGTGCTTTTGGTCTAATAATTACATTTCCTACAGGGTCATCAATGTCATCATGAATTACTTACTCACTTTTCAATCTTTTTAGGGATAATTTCCAGGATGAAAACTATCCTATAAAGACATCAAGGCTAGGAAGGCGTCGGATCTTAAACTATCTCCATGCCAAATTTCATCAAAATCGATTCAGCAGTTTAAGCGTGAAGAGGTGACATATACGGACAAACACACTTTCGCATTTATAATATTATAGGGTATTTCTACCATTTCGTGTAAATCGGCAGACATGAGGAGAAATTTTTATTTTTTATTTTTTTCTATGCCAATGGGAAGAAATAGGAAAAAGAATAACTGTAATATAATCTGTTTAGAATTATACCCAAAATTTACCGAGATATAAGTAATTTTGTTTTTTCAAATGGAATGGTAATGAACTACGGAACATGGTAATGATATAAAGTGGTATGGTAATGAAAATGTGGTGTTGGTAATGAAGGATTAAGCAAAAAGCCTATATTAGATATTTTTTTATTTCTTCCTATCCTTAGTAATTACTCTATGAAAGAGTGATTACGACATATTCACAAAAAAGGAAAAAAAAACAGTCTCATAAAAAGTAGTGCAGCAGTGCACATGTTTTTGATCTATCATACTTTACTAAAAAAAATATAACTCTTCACGTAATATAAAAATCTTTTAAATTCTGATTGTTATTGTATATTATACACATTAACATTCCAGAACAAAGTATTAGTTAAGTATATGTTTTATACTCAAAACTAATTCGTAAACATTTAGTAGTTTTATGAATAGAAATCCACATCTAATTCTACAAACGCCTAAATAACCTAACAGTACAGAATTTCGAAATGAGTTAAATTTACAACGTACTGTGTAGTGCAATTTAACCTAATAATGTTACTTTTTGCTTTCAATTTTACCTACTTCAAACCATATAAGTCCCTAGAATAAGTTTTTTATTATTCTTATTTTTATGTCAAATTGTATACCCATAAATAATATCTCACAAATTGCTGCGCCCTACTTCAGGATACATGATGTGATCTCAAATTTGTAACTTTACCACCTGTTTTGTAAAACCATTATGTACAATAAAGTATTGAGTGTATAATTAACCATTTAACGTCTAATCATCAGTTGAAATCCACTTCTTAGAATACTTTACTTATTATATTGTGTAACCCGAATTAATATTACAATAACAAAGTTTTAGTTGTGAATTTGACTCAAACGAATTGGTTAATATTTAACAGTCTTGACAATAGAACGCAACATAGATACTCTGTACCACAATAGAACATTTCAATTAGACTTCAAACAACGTGCTGTAGGAAGTTCTTCATAATTATAATGATTTAAGATTATATTTCAAAACTTAAAAAATGTTAAATTCATCGTGAGATGAAGATCTGTCGAAAGATTTGCTCACTTTTTTAGAAGTGTTTAGAAGTTTAGAAGTACTTTCTTGTTTATAATTTGCTCCAACTTTCGTTCCTTTATCATTTTCCTCTGAAGAACAATTACTAATTGTGGCCTTCAGTATTTTACAGCCCTTTCCAGTTTTAGCAATACTTTTCTTTATTTTCTCTTGTGTCGGTTTCTTAACTCGCATACAAGACAGGACGAGATCAACATCTGCATCCAGAATACCTTACGCTGCAGCGCGGCACTTCATAGGGTGTTGGTGTCCAAGCTCCTCAGCAGATCTACAAAAATACGGATATACAAAACCGTCATCAGACCTATATTAATGTATGGCTGTGAGGCTTGGACGCTGACCCTTAGGGAGGAGAAAAGTTTGTTAGTTGCAGAAAGAAAGGTGTTCAGAAAGATTCTGGGACCTACTCAAAGAGAAGATGGAAGCTGGAGGATCCGCAAAAACACGGAGATCGCCGAACTAGTAGCCGAACTTAAGATCATTGGCGAAACCAAGGCACATCGTCTTCGCTGGATTGGCCACGTCGAGAGAATGGGGGACGATCGAAATGTCAAGAGAGCATACTTAGGCCGACCAATTGGACGACGTCCTATTGGTCACCCCAAGTATCGCTGGAAAGACATGGTGTAGGCGGATCTGCGTGAGCTAGGAGTTAGCGACAGCTGGCACGAAGTGGTGCAGGATCGGGCAAGATGGCGTGCTCTTGTGTTGGAGACCAAAACTCATTTTGGGTTGCTGCGCCAAAGTAGTTAGTTTAGTTTCTTTATTTTACTTTCCGTATATGACGTTTGGTTCTGATCACTTTTATTTTCTTTCTTAGATTCAACAACAGTTCTTTTTCGGGTGACTGGAATCTGTTTTAATAAAAGATTCGTTAGTCCAATGTCGTTTTATATTCGAAAGCAAAGTGATAGTTTTGCTTTGAGTAGCTCCACTCGCCTTGACATGAGCAGCTCTGATATTATGTTGCAACTGTTGTGTTTGTTCTAAAGTGGTTAAGTTTTCTATTATTGGGGAAGGACAGGTTGACTCGTTTTCCACTTCTTTAAAAAATCTTTCGGTGGTACGTTGATGCATAAAGTCTTTTAGTTCTACAAAAGCATTGTCAGATGCAGGGATAATATCAATGAACCCTATAACGAAGATAAATAAAAAAATCGCAAAAAATATATATAACGTTCTGCATACATATACCCACTGAAAACGTATTGTCACGTAAAAGAGGAACGGATAGAAGATAGGATTTTCACAATTTTTATACTTAAATTCATTACCAGTATTTTATATTCATTACCATTCGCCTAAAAGTGCCTGGTAAATCATGGTAATGAAGAGGATGGTAATGAATTTTCTTTACCTTTTGCAGATTTACTCATTATAAACAACTGCAATCGTAGGTATATTCATACACTAAGTTTTCGAACTTAATGTTGCTTATTTAAGTATCAACAGTACAATAAAACTCTAAAGCATTAATATCAAAACAGCACGAATGGCAATGAAAAAAAATCGTACCAATTCCAAAATCTCGCCACGAATTATTTTTTTACAAAATTATGGCACGCGTCCACTCTCTTCACTATTCACTGAGTCGACTGAGGTGGGATCGCGAGTGGAAGGGACAACGCATAAAATACTACTTTGTACGTCTACAGGCCGATGTTGCCATTGCAAATTTAATTGATGGTAATGAAGTTTTTTGATGGACAAAAATATTTTGCTATACAATCAACGTAAATAAGAATTATACGACTGTTAGACTCTCAAAGTTATATCCCTTATTACATAGTTCAACCATATCAGAGATTAAATTTAATGTGATACATGTAAAATAGATTAGTTATTCGCTGTCTAATCTATACATTTGTGTTCTGAACGGTGATGGTAATGAATTTTTCGCATGTTATTTTTTTTTATATGTATTTATTTTGCAATAGTATAATATATTTTAGATGCAAAGTATACCCATGTACCTGACACAATACATAAAAAATATTTGAAGTCAATTTGACACTTAATACATGTTTTTTTTTCTACGAACATGTGATTTGCACGAAATGGTAGAAATACCCTATAGTATGGATTTATAATAATCAAATAATCATAGAGACGTTTTTCTTGTAATATTGATGTTGTGACAGATGCGTACCCGGACGAAAATAAGCCCGTGACAGGCCGTGGCTTACAAAAACTCATCTCAGTATTTATTCTAAGTTAATCGTTTCCATCGTTTTGAAAATAAAGGTTTCTTACAGGTAAAGCTATTTTTGTTGTACTTATGTTTGGACCGATTTTAAATGAATTTTGTTACAGAATGTTTCTAGCATAAGTGACACAAAAAAACATCCCTTAATTTAATTATTCTCACATCCCCACGAAATAACATAAGAACTGAGTAAATGTCTCATATAGTCACTTTTAGCCTAGTAACACTAGTTGGCTTCTAGAAGGGTAGCGTCTATTATTGTATTGTATTGACCAAGATGCTAATTCAACAAGGCTTTGAGATATCCCCATTTCAGCAATATTTTGGCCACGGTCATATAACTGACATATATGGATATATTTACTTTTCGTGTTTCAATAGGTAAAATTACCGGTTGAACATTGTAAAAGATATATTGTGGCTAAAGCAGGTAAAATAAATATCGTGGTGCGATTTCGGACAATTGCCATAAGAAACGCCAAACTGAGTCCCAGTTTATTTTTACATCCTGCATAGTCGTAGATATCGTCACTTGTAATATGAATTAAGGTAACCGCCAAATGACGATTTTTCAGGAGAAGCCCAAAACTAAATTGCAAATTAAAAAAAGTCCAGTAACGTTTTATTTCCTAATCCGATTAAAATGATGTATAGTATCTATAGCTTAATTTTGTAAGATCTTTCAGTTGATAATGGTCTCAAAAAGGCTGCTATTATAATTTAGAAAATAGCATGGCTCTTACGTTATTTTTTTACAAAAATGAGGACTTACGTTAACACAACACAACATTGATTTCAAAAAATGAAGAACTATTTAAAGTAAGTCACAAAAAGATAAGAAAATCTAACGTAAGGGACACACATTTTCAAAACGTGGACTTACATTAGCGGAATTCAGCTATGGAATTTTTAAACTTATCCAACTGTAATAAGGTTTAACATAGTTATTTCTTATTTTTTCAGTTAATTAGTGGCAGGATAGTAAGTCGAGATAAAAACCGGTTTATAAGCGGGAAACAGTTTCTTTTTTGTTTATAAAAACCAAAATTGGTAAAGGCACGTTTAGATTTAAAGAGTATAAAAAAACACTATTTTTTTTTCCAATCTTATACTTTTCCTTACTGTTTTTCCTCACTTTGCTTTTCTTTCTCCCTTTCCTACAATATTTATGTACTTTTTTACCTACGACTTTTACTGCACATTCTGTGTTCCTCTCATTTCTCTTTCTTTTTTATTTCTTTCTATATAGTTTTCTTCGTATTTATTACCTTCTTTCTGTTCCATTCATCAACTCCCTCCTTTTGATTTTAGTGACTTAAGTTTAAACCTCAGCTTTACGTTGTATAATTTCGTTTAAATAATCAATTCTGTCCTTACAAAGCCTAAGTCCTATTTTCAGTGTAAGGCTTGTCCCTGTCTGAAACTAGGCGAATGATCTTTATTTGATTCTTCATTAGTAATTTGACCATTTCCTGGCAAACTGGTGACTAAATGTTTCGTCACATAATTAGTAACTCACTCTCACATCACTATTATGAACTTGAAGGGGTAAATTTACGACTGAAATGCTTCGAATACCTTCGCTATTGGGCTTGGACATCTTTCTTATAGAGCTGAAACGGATTTAGAGATTTTCTTATATCTTGTAAGCTGCTGTTTTCTCGCAAACTACTTATTTGAAGCATCATTGGTGTCCCGTTATTAGTAGAAAGTATGGCCCAGCTCAACGCCTTTCTTTGGCTGAAAAAAATAATGGTCAAGGGGCAAGCAAATAGTTAACGTATTTTATTTAATCATCGCATCAATACAATGACATTACGTTGGATACGTAGGCTACTGAAAAAAATGATTGGGAGTATCTCAATGTCACTAACCTCCACCATATCACTATTACTACCATCATTTATTCCTGTCTCTTGTTTTCTAAAAATAATATACAAGTATACACGATGATTTTTAATCGGTGATCAGGTACCAACTTTTCTAACTCAGTATTTGATGGCGGTCACGTTGAAGTCGTAATTACATGAAAACAAACTTTTATTTTTCTATGATAATTTTTTTTTGAAACCAATTTTGTCTCTCAATTCCTTGTCACCGAACTAATCTGTACCGGTGTGCTTACAACCTCTTTAATAATTTAATGGGAATGACAATTTATGAGTAATAACTTGTCAAAGTCGTAGAAAATTTCGTAAAATTTCCCGCCAAAGCGATGACATTTGACGTAGGTATCGTACTTCAATAATTTATGTAGGATGACCATGTATCTAGTGGTTATTAGTTTTAATTATGTTTTAACTTTTAATTATTTTAACAGTGAGGTAATTGCGCGGGACCTCGCGTATTAAGTTTAATTTTAGCTAAATAATAATATTTTTCTACTCCTGATCACCGATTAAAAATCATCGTGTATACATTTTATTATGCCAACATTTTGCTACATGGTAGCGGCAGTGACTGATTTTCACAGAAAAAGTTTTCACAGTCCGTTTAACCAGACATTTAAGAGATTCCCTAAAAACGAAATGCATTAAGCCAGATTGTTTCAATTAAAAGTACCTAATTCGAGAATTAGACATGGTATAAATAGGACTAATAGCTAATTAATAAATAATAACTTAACTTTAAAAAGTTTAAAACATCCATTTCTATTTGATACTGGAAATCCCGACGAACTTCATTCCGCCTAAGAAATACGACTCCCTTTTGAGGTGATAACAATTTCTATAGTACTTATCTTTTTAAAGTTTTTTTTTGTGTAATATTATTATGTATTTATTTTTTGTGTCGTAGAGGGCAAACGAGCAAATGGATCGCCTGATGTAAAGCGATTAATGTACTTAACTCGTAATTTTTAACTGTACGTATTGATGTGTAGCAACGCAATGGCACAATAATGTCCTTATCACGAATTGTTGGAACCAGGGATCGTTACTCGATATTCATAAACTTTACAAAAAAATATTACAGATATTATTTCAAATGCCATTACATATGATTAAAGTATGGGTACAGAACTTTGAAATAGGCTCAGTAAAATAAAAAAATGTGTAATAATAAGCGAAATACCGAAATTGAATACCGGTATTTGTATGGAGTCGAATACCGGCATCCGATCGCTGGTCGGTACAAACTAAAGTGGCTATCATATCCATCACAACACCAAATCGTAAACAGGCAAATGTATGGTCGTCTGACCGGTATCTACTCATTAACACTGCAAAGGAAAGAGATGGTCGCAAAGTTCCTGGTAACCAAAATAACGTAAGCACCAGGTCCGTCTAAATTAAGTACATAATTTTAATGTAACCGTCATCACTCGAGGCTTGGGAAGACAAATAATAATGTAAGAGGCATTAATTGCTTTAAAAACTACGAAAACTTTAATGTTACTGACTAAATTATATATTCAGCCAGTTTGCAGTAAGCACAATTTGTGACAAGATAGGACTATAATTGACTTTAAATGGTTGCTTTCTTATAATCTCGTTTATTTATTTTTTACCTATCTAATCTGAGCATGTAAATCATTTATGTACCTTATTATTTACATGATTTGATTCAAAAACTAAAAGTATAACCCATTTAATGTAAGAACCATTTTATAATTTTTATCTAGCTTTGAAGCTAACGTAACGGTCAATGGTAATAAAGTGCTATAAAGTGAGTGATGTAAGAGTCATTTATTTACCGATGAGTCTTACATTAATGACATTTGTTCTACTTTGGCCAATACTTGTGGTTACGTTAATCTGATATTAAGTTATTTACAAACAATGTGCCATACACCAAAATAAATACAGAAAACTAAAAGAAATGGTCATTTTTTGTTTAATGTAACCAACTTTTTTTTCAAGATATCGTAATTTTAATAACAGCAATGGATAGATCGTCAAATTTACAGACGAACTGTATACTTAACTCAATTTCGTCATTTTGGCGGTTACATTAATTCATATTACAGGTGACGATATATGTGATATACAATGCGCATTATTGCTGAGCAATGTAAGCGGATATGTTTGAATATCGTTAATTATCGATGACCGCTGTTTAAATAAAAATCGGAGAATCTATCCAAGTGATCGGTTTTGGATTCTTTTTTTTCGGCAGAGCAGCAATTATTTCGATTGAATAGTCATGTAGCAATTGGTCATATAACCGATATTACCTATGATGATGAGGTTACATTTTTGACACGTCTATAAATCAATATTTGTAGAATAGAAATAGAATAGAATATTGTTTATTTCAGGGATCTTATACCATTTACAATAGTACATTTTACAACTAGTGTGAAAAGAATGTCTTTTTACCACTAGTACCGAGGTATCTTGCCACGAGCTGAAAGCGAGTGGCAAGACTCGATACGAGTAGTAAAAAGACATTTCACACGTGTTGTAAACGACGTTTTTTAATGCAATTGCGAAAAAATAATAAATTAATATATCATTGCGATAAAATATGCTTGCTTCGAAGTTATTTTTGAACGAACCCATATTTTACAAATGACACTGACAGTGACAACATACTATTGGAATCAGCGCCATCGGCCTCGAGTTGAGAAACTAAATTGACACTGACAGTATTTATAAGGATAATATTTAGCTTGCCACAGCCCAATGCAGATAATTATAATACTGAAACGACATTAATTAGAACCTTTAACATTATCAAAACAGAAGTACAAGACATTACAGTATCAACAAACAGAAACAGATCATGCAACAAGAGTTTTAGTGCCAAATTTGTTATCTGCGACATGTGACCAAGGACACGTTTACAACTAAAATATCATGAATTGTTTGAATATTTGAAGACTATCAAGGATAATTAGAGGTAAAAGAAACATTAAATCACATTATTAGTTATGTTTAAGGTTATTTTTTTGAACAAGAAGCTGGTGAAATCTATAAATTTTACTAAATTATTAACATTTTGCAGGTCCCTAACAAATTGGCGGAAGGATAATATTCACTCAAAGCGGCAGGAAAGGAAGGAAGCCTAGGAAGTCAACCAGTCAATTACTATGTACCTACAACTGCTGCTCAAGTGCCACGTTGATGACCATGTTTAGAAGAAATGATGATTATGTTTAACATTACGAAAAGACAACTATATCAAATGAGGTCTAAGAAGAATTACTTGCTTTTGTGATTAAATGAGAATAAAAAAAGTATATATTTGTATTAAAACAAGGTTGATATCAGAAATATTTTATTTATCAGTAATAATTATAGTTAATGGTACAATTAGTGCAGTTCATAGTTATGTTGTGAGTTCTTCCATGTAAATTAAGTGTCTGACTAGTCAGGCATGGTGTATTTTCAGGTTCCTGCTGTTGTGATAATTCCTGTGGGTCAAAGTTAGAGGGGCTATGTGTAATCCAAGTGTTGCTGGCACGTGACGGTCCTGGTTGGTTAACAGGGCTGGGTGTAACCAAAGTGTTGTTAGCATGTGACGGTCCTGGTTGAGGTTCAGTATTAACAGGTACATTAAGACCAGATTGGAATGTGGATGACGAAAATTCTGTGGACTCTTGCGACTTTACATTAATTGATTTTGCAATTTGTTTTCCAATTTTTAATTTGTTATCAATGGAGTTTTCTATGTATCCTTCTGGTACATTACTTGACCGCCAACCTCCATGCCTCTTCAAAGTTGTTATGTCAGCTCCTGAGTCGGCAAGTAATGTAGCAGAGGTTCTCCTAAATGCATGTCCAGTGTAAAGATTTGCATCAGGCAAATTTAAGTACTGAGCGATATCTCTCGGCATATTCCCAAACTTGTTTAAGCCTATTACCTGGGCAGTGCACCTTCCTCTTTGAAAATTCTGAAAGAATCGGTCACTTTTGCCCTTAGAAGACCGCAGACTGATATTTCTTGACTATTTCTGCAAATGGGCCGTCAATAGTGAAGGACCTGGGATTTTTATTTTTTGTATTTGGTATTTTGACAAGAAGTATGGCCATACTTCTTGTCAAAATGCCAAATACAAAAAGAAAGATATAGAAACACATGGGGACCCATGTGTTTCTATATCTTTTACTGATACATTTGTGAGCTCTTCGCGTCTGCATGCGCCACAGACTCCAAATATAAGAGCAACCTATGAACAAATTTACATATTTATTATATACTAGAGGCCCGTTGCGGCGTCGAACCGCCGCTAGAATATGGAAATCCGGAAGTGTTACCGAAAATAACTACTTTATCGATAAGAAGTTTTTGGCGAACGAAGAATAAATACTGTAAAAAAACACGTTAAAACTATGTTTTTTTTATATATATATATTTAAAGGGCTTTGTCGCTAAGCGACCACATCGCGATTTCGCAAAATTATTTTTTAAAAACGGTAAAACATGCCAGGCTAGAGCTAGGCCTGATAGCCAACTGCCAGGTTCATCGTGCCAACTTTTTCAACTCTTGTAAAAATAACTTGTGCATTAATGACATGTGATCTGCTGATCTGTTTCACAAATAAAATGCATATTATTCGATTTATGGAAAAATTTAATTCATAAAAATAATCCCATATCTTAAAAAAATAATTGACATATTTTCATAGGACCGAACATAAGATTGGTAGAATTTAATTTGTTGTTCTTTCTTCAGGGCATAAATTTATCGATTTGATCGATTTCTATCAATTTCCAGAAATAGCACATGAATCGAAACGACAGATTTGGGCACTCACTATTAAAAATAGTGATAATAAAAAATGTTACATAAACTCAATTGTATGAAATAGAGAGTATAAAACGTTTATCGCTAAACGTTATCATCATCAATCAATTTATTCAATAACAATTACACATTGTGTTTGAAATTCTTACGCTAGGTATACTTAATCAAACCCTACTTACTAATCTAAATAAATAACTGACCAACAATAGGTACTCCACCATAAAAAAAAAAAAAAAAAACAAAAAAAAAGGTGTCAAATATGTGTAATAAATAAAATCCAATATATAAAACAGCTAAAAATGTTGAAAAAAGAATATTAAGACATATTTTTTTCAATAAATTTAGAGCTGAAGGCCTAATACCCGCGAATTCCAAATTCAAACTTTCGTCTTTCCTCTCATTGAAATAGTGTCTGACAGAAGAGTGAGGGAGATGCTATCTATACTCTCAAGTCTATGATATAAACCTAAATTTAGGGTTCCTTACTAAAGTCGGTAAAAACGGAAGCCTCATAAAATCAATTTGTTTTGTTGACAGCAGAATTTGTCAAATTTTATTTTGAATGAGAATAAGAATGATCAGCCAGACGTCATTAATTCAAATATGATTTATTCTTGAGCGCGTTGATTTTTTGAAATTTGCATCATATGCAGGTTATTTCTACCATCAAGTTTCGCATGTTAGGGTAACATGTTAATTATTCCACATTGCCAACTGGTCCACAATGTCAGCTCGTCTATATTCCCATCTGGGTCACAATGCCAACTTGTCCACACACCCAACACGTCCACATTGCCAACTCGTTCATACACCCAACTCATCTGCATTGCCAACTCGTCTATATTACCAATTCGTCTCCATTGGCAACTCGTCCATATTCCCAATTTGTCCACAATGCCAACTCGACCATATTTCCAACTCGTCCATATTTACAACTCATCCACATTCCCAACTTGTACACAATGCCAAATCATCCACATTGCCCACTCGTCCATAAACCCAACTCATCTACAATGCCAACTCGTCCATATTACCAACTCGTCTTTATTGCCAACTCATCCATATTCCCAACTCGTCCACAATGCCAACTCATCCATATTGCTAACTCGTCCACATTTCCTACTCGTCCAAACACCCAACTCGTCTACAATACCAACTCGTCTTTATTGCCAATCTCGTCCATATTATCAACTCGTCCGTATTACCAACTCGTCTTCATTGCTAACTCATTTATATTCCCACTCATCCACAATGCCAACGCGTTCATATTACTTGCTCGTCCACAATACTAACTCGTCCACATTTCCAACTCGTCCATATTCTCACCTCGTCCACAATGCCAAGTCGTTTACATTACCAACTCGTCCATACACCCAACTCATCTACATTGCCAACTCGTCTTCATTTCCAACTCATCAACAATGCCAACTCGTCCATATTGCTAACTCGTCCACATTTCCAACTTGTCCATAGACCCAACTCGTCCACAATTCCAAGTCGTCCACATTTCCAACTCGTCCATATTCCCAACTCGACGATACACCCAACTCGTCTATACAAACTCGTCCTTATTATCAGCCCGTCTTTATTGCCAACTCGTCCATATTCCCAACTTGTTCATTTTGCCAACTCATCCACATTCCCAACTCGTCCACGTTGACAACTCGTCCGTATTACCAAGTCGTCTTCATTGCCCACTCGTCCGTGTTCCCAACTTGTTCATTTTGCCAACTCATCCACATTCCCAACTCGTCCATATTCCCAACTCGTCCACATTGAAAACTCGTCCATATTACCTACTTGTCCGTATTACCAACTCGTCTTCATGCCAACTCGTCCATAATGCGAACTCGTCCACATTGTCCCCTTGTACATGTTCCCACTTGTACATGTCCCAACTTGTCAATTTTACCAACTCATCCACATTGCCATCTCATCCACATTTCCAACTCGTCCATATTCCCAACCCAACTCGACGATACACCCAATTCGTCTACAATACCAACTTGTCCTTATTATCAGCTCGTATTTCTTGCCAAATCTTCCATATCACCAACTCGTCCGTATTACAAAGTCGTCTTCATTGCCAACTTGTCCGTATTACCAACTCGTCTTCATTGCCAACTCATCCATAATGCGAACTCGTCCAAATTGCCCACTTGTCCATGTTCCCAACTTGTAAATTTTACCAACTCATCCACATTGCCAACTCATCCACATTTCCAACTCGTCCATAATCCCAACCCAACTCGACGATACACCCAACTCGTCTACAAATACCAACTTGTCCTTATTATCAGCTCGTCTTTATTGCCAAATCTTCCATATCACCAACTCGTCCGTATTACAAAGTCGTCTTCATTGTCAACTTGTCCGTATTACCAACTCGTCTTCATTGCCAACTCGTCCATAATGCGAACTCGTCCAAATTGCCCACTTGTCCATGTTCCCAACTTGTCAATTTTACCAACTCATCCACATTGCCAACTCATCCACATTTCCAACTCGTCCATATTCCCAACTCGACGATACACCCAACTCGTCTACAATACCAACTTGTTCTTATTATCAGCTCGTCTTTATTGCCAAATCTCCCATATCACCAACTCGTCCGTATAACCAAGTCGTCTTCAGTGCCAACTCGTCCATATTCTCAACTCGACCACATTTCCCATCCCGTCGACATGCAAGCGGAAGGACTTAGTTTTTTCTTGTAAAATACCATTTAATTTACCATGACTCATGCCATTTTCCTTGGTATTATTTTTTTGATGGACTTATATAATCATATTTATAATAATCGATCATAAATTTACTCATTTGAATGACGTTTAAATTAGTTTTACTACATTTTTTATGCTTTGATTTATTGTAAAACTCGCCTATAAAAATAATCTATTCTTGAATGACGGTCAGTTTTTCTAGTCTTTCGAGTACCAGTCCAACTCGCACTTAACCAGCTTTTTTCTCCACATTTTTAACAGGTATGCGAAAAAAGTTTCCATATGAACATTTTAAAAAGAAAAACAACCTGGCAATTTAGAGCATTGACATAATAGCCCCCAATAAAAAAGACATTAAAAGTTGTCAGAATATGGTTACTGTCATTCATTGTCAACAAACTGTAAAATTATTTTTGCATATTCGTACATGTTTTAAGTGTTGCGGATATTATGTTGTCGACTCAAAAATTATATTTCATCATACTGAACAACTTACTCAGGTTTGTGAGCAAATCATGCTCATTATTATTTGGTCATCTTATGTCAAAATAGGGATCACAGGTCACGTGGTTAGCGCACAGTAGTTTTTTCAAATCCATTTTTCAGTACCTTTTCAGGAAAAAATTAAAATTCCAAGAGTTTTATGCACCTCTCCAGCATGAGACGAATCTAATGACATATCATTTATCAAAATCGGACCATAACTGTAGATCTGATGGGATGTACAAAAATCGGCCTCGCGTAATATATATATAGATTGTAAGACAATTGTTTATTTCATTCTATTTTTTTTAACTTCCTACTTTATTTTTAGAGTTAATTTACTTAAATTGTGTACATATTTTATTAGATTTATATTTAAGTTTATACCTTTGTAGCTAGATGTTGCTGATCTGGAGCTTCATTAATAAACGTCTCAATTTGTTCAGCTGTTAGTACCTTCGATTTTTTACTCTGAAATCCTGCACTTTGCCTTTTTAAGAAAGCAGTCAATCTGGTGTAAGTTTTTATATCTATGTCATGTTTTAACTTTATAACAGCTTTTAACATAGAATATTTTGACCATAATGTTGATGGCCGATAGGTTTCAGACAGCTCTTGAAAAAAGGCCATCAAAACAGTCTCTGAAAAAGACTTTGCGTTATGTAAGGTTTTCCACTCGATAAATTTTACATAGACGGCATTATATTGGTTTTTAGATTTTTCTGGAATAGCACAGTCATTGGCAATTGCTGCTCTAGCACGAATGTCTGGTGGTGTCATATCAATGTTTGAATCACTCATTTTCAATATTTTTTTATAACTTCTCGTACCAAATTATATATTTATATGCGTTAATGTGTTTAAATAATTGTTAATAAGTGTTAATTGACGACGCGGTTGGCGCAGTGGTTAAGCAACTGCCTACTGAGCCGACGGTCCCGGGTTCGAATCCCGGCAAGGGCAAATATTTGTGTGATGAACACGAATATTTGTGCCTGGGTCATGGATGTTCTATGTATTTAAGTATTTATTTATCTATATAATTATGTATATCGTCGCCAAGTACCCATAACACAAGCCTTCTTGAGCTTAATTTGGGACTAGGTTGATTTGTGTGAGGTTGTCTGATATTTATTTATTTATTTTATTTATTTATTTATAAAAAAAAAATAAAAAAAATGTTAGAAGTTATTTCAAAAGGGCGGGCTGATTTGCTTTCAAACTTTTTTTTTCAAGGCATATGCTTGTATCATTCAGCCAAATCAAAGAACGATTTTTAGGAAAGTAAATATTTCATACCTAAGACAGAGTAGGCTAAAATGCAAATTCTTAATATTTTTTCGTCATTTATATATTAATGAATACTTTAAATAAATACTCCTAGTATTCGTAAGCGTTTTTAATTTCATAATTTTCAAGTAAAAAATCTAATATAAAATTACTGCGTTTCGAAAGTATAGTTTGGAACTAAAAAGTAAAAAGCACTAGTTCGAGAAATTGAGCTTCTCGCACGCTACGCAGCCACAAAAAGTACCACTTTTTGAGCAACTGTATTAAAAAAACCGTTAATGGTTCTTTAATACAATTTTAAACGTTGTACACATGAGGACAAAATAAATAAATTGAATTTAAGTTCAAGTTTTAAAAAAATGTAACTTTTTAGTCTGCACCGACTTCAAAAAGTGATTCAAATGTAATCTGTACATGAACGGGTTATTTTCGGCTTTTCAGTTATTTTGAAGTCGGTTCTATTTTTATTAAAAAAAAATTGCATTTTAAACACTCACTAACCATCCTAGATAACATATCAAAAATTCAAAACTTCTGGACCGTTTGTAAGGTCAAACTCCCTAATTCACTGAATTATTATACAATGGATACAATGCGTCACTGCGATTCCGTACCGTCTCCGTATTTCAAGCAGCGGTGTGGAGGGCATGCGTTAAAAACGGTATGGATACGATGCGTCACTGCGATTCCGTACCGTCTCCGTATTTTAAGCGGCGGTCTGATCGCACCTTTATGCCTCTACTACCATACCAGTGAGATTTTAATTCTGGTTCATTGCATTACAGATGATTTCAACTGAAAATTTAAATTCGCATTACGCCCATAATTTAATCATAAAATTCAGCGCTTTAGATGCAAAACTTCAATACTTTCTAAAATTAGTATTTGCTTTGGCATAAAATGTCATTACCTAAAAATATAGAACCTATCAAAGTAGCACGGTAGCACGCTATTTAAGCCTTTTCTTAAACTGTTTAAACTAAGCAATCTTGTGATGCTAACCTCGTCAGAATAAAATAATGCTCTTACAATGAAGGTTTAGGATTGTCATTTGAAAACTATTTATTATCAAAATTTATGACTGCATAAATTTTGATAATAAACCTCCATTAAGCGTAATGTAAATCGAAAATAGCAAAACATTTATTGCAATAAGTATCAATCAAAAACTAATGACATTTTCATGACGTTACATTCAAACTGAAAGAGACAAAACATCATTTGACAGTATAGCACACTTACCTATAGCACTATGGCCAGTACATGGTCAGGCTTACTTCAAAGGCTTGACTTGAAATATTTCGTCCATAATAAATACTTAATCAACCATAAAAGCCTTAAAAGCGAAAAATAACCTTCAGTGAAAAAACTTCTCAACATATCAAAAATTGTAAAAGCACAACGTGGAAACGCCATCTATTGTCAACAAGGTATAACATTACGATACTTACAAAACTGCAAAAGTTGACAAATATTAACACCGTTCTATGTCGTTTATGTCGCTACTGAAACGCCGTTTTAATTCATTTTGATACATACGACGGCATCTAGTTCCCCGACGATAAAATCTTTATCGGCGTACGCTCCTTACTATGAACACCGTACTTCCTTACCTTTTATCTTCCTTGGTTATACTGACAATGTAGGAAATGAAGTATTTGTAAATTCTGATGAATGTATTATAAAGTGTGGCGTTCCGCAGGGATCTGTCCTTGGGCCTCTGTTATATATCATATTTATCAACGATTTTCCTGACAGTAAAAACTGCGGAACTCCATACTTATATGCTGATGACACTAGTGTAATATTCAAAGCAGATTCGTACCGGACCCTACAAATCCTAACAAAAAGAGATTATGTATGAATTTTAGACGTGATGTTAACTGTTGATGTGTGTTGGATCTTCTCATAAGCAAAACCTACTCCACGCGTTTCCTGGGGATAGAGTTAGACTCATATCTGAGATGGCACAATCACATTTGAGTAAGAAACTAGC
The DNA here is from genome assembly GCA_905147355.2 of Apotomis turbidana. Lineage (NCBI taxonomy): Eukaryota > Metazoa > Arthropoda > Insecta > Lepidoptera > Tortricidae > Apotomis > Apotomis turbidana. Next base: position 49,100,526 of record LR990280.1, on the reverse strand, counting down.
AAAAGCTTGTTATTCTCTAAAAACTATGGCTAAGTTACTTGACGAGAATACGTTATAAACTATTTATTTATTATATGCAGAAAGCCTCATTAGATATGGAATTGAAGTATGGGGCAATAGTACAAACATAAATAAAAATCTCGTAATTCAAAAAAAGTGCCTACGTTTTATAGAGGGATATTTTACTGACCCACATAGACCTTTTTTTACCAAACACTGTATTAAAAGGGTGATTGCAATGTACACTTATCATTATCACTTCTCCATTTAAGTCTATAAAAATATAACTTTGTTTAAGTCTATTGGCCAAACACAAAATTATCCGCTACGCCGAAATCTCGATCTCGCACTGCCCAAATCAAATTTTGTGTATTATAAGAAGAGTATTAAACTACTTGGCAATTAAAATTTACAACAATCTTAACGAAGACATCAAAGAGTACTAAATCCTGAGATTATTACAAAGAAACTTAAATAATATTTAATACGAAGGCCCTTTTACAGCCTACACGAGTACTTTGGAAAACTACTTGACTAATAATTATTGTCACTTGTGTTTTAGATTTAATCATTATTTGATTTAATTGAAATTTTGAATGTTTTTGATCTCCATACATGGCATTTTAATTGTTTTTACTGTTGTGTAGGTTTAGTTATAGTAGGCATTATTTTCTGATTTTAAGATTGTATACTTATTATTTGACTATGTGATTTTATTTTATTAATATTTTGGATGTTTAATATTGTATTTCTGATTGTGCTAGTATAATTTAATTTTAGATTGTGTATGTTTGTACTTTAAAAATTTTCTTTTGCATGGTTTTCCTAATGCCAATAAAATAAAATAAAATTGTAATAAAATGTAGTGAATACTGGTTTGCCATCGTATTTTTCGGTTCAATTCGATTTAGCTTGTATTCTCAACTAATTTCAGTGGAAAAGTTGAGATAGAAGTATGAGTATACAATATTATTCCGACAACATGCGATGTCAAAACTTTAATCACTATAGTCTATTTCACATAGCTTTGGGGCGTGTGTCATCTGTCATCACAGCAGATTTTATTACCTAAATTCGGTAAACTGTACAAAGATGACACATGTCACACGCACAAAGATTATGCGAAATAAACTAGATATAGAAACTATACAACATGTGTTTATGGAATGGTACAGTTTTCTGCGCGAAAATGACTTTCATTTATTTTTCAAGAATCGTGAAATTAATAAAAAACTAGTGCCTACGCCACATCTTGGGATTTAGGTAGCCGACCCCGATTGAGAATCCATTCTCAAAAAATGGGACAAAGGCTAGGAGGATGATGATGATGATGTGAAATTAATAAAATACAAATACAACGAATCTCGAAAAGCTGTTTGAGTTGCCATGGCAACAGGATGACATAATCACGAGGTCCCCACACCTACATCGATTTGTACCTATACCGATCTGTATTAAAGCCTGACCAGAAATATATGAGGATTGTCAAGAGGGCGCTATTTATAAGATTTATATGGCAACAATTTTGCAACCAATCGCAACCCACTATAATGACATTAGTTTAAATACCTGTCAGTTCCATTATGTTAACCTCATAATATAATTTAATGGAATGCACTCTTTTTCGTAAACACGTGTACACTTCATTTATAATCTTACGTTCACGACTGTGAATGGTTTTCTTTGGATAATTTAAAATATTTGTGTTTTAAATAAATCACCACGAATGACATTGACATTGTTGACAAACCATCATAAAATCATTGCCAGTGTAAGAAATTAGTTCCAGTGAAATTCCGCAATATCCGGTCAGGCTTTATATTAATGACATGTTTACTTAGGTATGTATATACTTATTCCTTAATAAGTATAAATACGTACCAAGTCGCACAAAATGTTTACTGCCGTCAGTTAATTTTCCTCTCGACTTTCTGACATCGCCCCCTGCCTGCTATACGGCCACATCTCAAAAAACCATTTTTTCGAGAAATCGCTTGTTAAAGTTTTGGCAGCGTAGTGCGCGGTAGTAAAACGGGGATTACTCCCTGAGTTTTGGGTCAATTCATTTTTGATTTAGCTCTTTTTACTCAAGATGATATAATGCTTCTAATGAATACATTGTTTTGTATAAAGCATGTATATTTTTTAAGATACAAGGCCTTTAAGTCGGGTACTTAGAGTTGTGGCCGTATTGCAGACACATTTTGTTGAAATTTTGAGATGCGTCCAAAACTGCACAAGAAAATTATGGGAAAATGGTTACATGAAAATATAAATACACCCACCAAAATAGTTAAAATACCTTTATTAGGTGATCAACTTTTGTTACAGTAAAAACATCACTGTAAGCGATAATCAGTGCATCCAGCTTTTCTACTTTTAGGTTCAGGAATACTGGACGAAGACTGGTTCGACTCAGAGTAACAATTTATGCGAGTCAGTATTTACTCACAGTTCTATTCAGGCATAGTCTCGAATTATAGAATTCCACCTAAGTTCAACCGCTCCAAAATAATAGCCATACTGAAACCAGGTAAGCCAGGCAACGACCCAAAGGGTTACCGACCAATTGCTCTACTTAGTTACGTCTACAAAAGTTTGGAGAGGCTAAATAAAAGATAATCTACATCGAATCGAATCTATTGCCGAAAAAATAATTCCTGTTGAACAGGCTGGATTCCTTAGTGGTCGGAACTGCGTGGATCAGGTAATGCAGCTCACAACACACATAAAGGCTGGTTTAAGAGGAAAGAGAAAACCGTGGCAGTCCTTATCAACCTCTCAGCTGCATTCGATACCGTATGGAGACAGTGACTTTTCTATAAGCTCACGACCGTGGTGCCCTGTAGAAAGATTGTAAGACTAATTAACTCTATGCTCAGCAATAAGGGAATTTATTGTCTACCTTGAAGCACTCCAAGCAAAGTCAGGAAGCTGAACAATAGACTACCGCAGGGATCGGTCCTGGCCCTGCTCTTGTTCAACCTACAACTCGCGATCTGGAATATCTTGGGAAATACTTAAAAAAATGGCGACTGCAGTCCGTTGGTAGTAAAACAGAAGTTGCGACATTCCATCTCTGCAACTAAGAAGCAAATTATGGGCCAAAAATCGGCTTTGGAGAGACGGCGATGAAATTAAATCCTACACCAAAGTACTTGGGTGTAAATCTAGACCGCAGTTTCACCTATGCGCCACATATTAGTTAGGGAAAAAGCTACAGACGCGGAATAACATACTCCACAGACTAGCTTTAGCCAAGTTAACTCCACGGCAGAGTATTGCCAGTTTGGCTCAACAGCGCACATGTGCATCGGATAGACGTATAGCTAAACCAAACGATGCGATGTATGTCGGGAACCATCAAAATGTAATCCTTTGGTTTGGCTGTGTTGAGTCATATAGCTCGCGCCGAACTAAGAAGACATCAGGCACTGGTCCACGAAGCACAAAAAGTCGTGGATCATCCCGATTGGCCCATTCATGCAGAGTTCGCAAACCCGCCTCATCGGTTGAAGTCGAGGCACCCACCGTACCATACTGCTCGAGACCTGCTGCAATCAAATTCTAACCTACTTGCAACTCAAATCACCCGACTTACTCAGAGATGCAAGTATAAATCCCACGGCAAAACTTCCTGGCTTCATTCTGCACAACAATGCAATGGTGCCACGGTACAAAATTGCAAAACAATGGTGCCAGATCAACAGGCTCAGAACTGGGAGTGGGCGATCCCGAGACTTCCTCTACAGATGTGGTTGGAGAGACTCACATCATAGTATAACGGCGACCCTGCAGACTTGTTTGTCCTCAGTAACGACGCAATGCATTGAATAAAAAATCTTGAGTTAAACTTATAATCACTACATAGTATAAAACAAAGTCGCTTTCTCTGTCCCTATGTCCCTTTGTATGCTTAAATCTTTAAAACTACGCAACGGATTTTGATGCAGTTTTTTTTATAGATAGAGTGATTCAAGAGGAAGGTTTATATGTATAATACATGCATAATTTATCAGCATTGCACCCATGCGAAGCCGGGGCGGGTCGCTAGTTGTATATAAATGACTACATAATGGGAAAAAAATTATTACAAGAAAACATTAAAAAAAAAAACAAATAAACATATACAAAAAGGCGGCTTAAGCTTAAACTATGCTATACCAATAAATTAAAATAAATAATAAGTACTATATTTAGGTTCTTACCTACTGTTGTGACACAATCAAATGCCCTTTAATTCGCTTATATTTAAAGGGATTCATCGGAATAACACTCGAATAATCTTTATGCCTTTAGGACGCAACTCAAAAAATTGATTATAAATTAATGTTATACAGCCATAACTCCAAAGTGGCTGTCTTGCAGGGAATCAACTGACAAATTTTGGTCAGATCCATAAGGCCACTTGTGGAAAAAAGGCTTTTAGGGACACTTTTTCTTATATCTCTCGAAATAAGGTCGTAAATTAGACAATTCTGAACACGAATCAGCAATAATCCAAAAAAAAATTTTTTTTGAGATGTGGCCGTATAGCAGGCGAGGGGCGACATGTTCTAGACATATTTTCTTGGAATTCTGGCCAAGTTGAACCTAACCGAATCAATAAGATGAAATTTGCAAAAATAATGAAAAATGTAAGACTATAGAGGAAGAAAAATTATGCGAAATAATTTTTCGATGAAAGAGTATCTAAGAGTGAAAAAGGGCTCCCACCTACCTAGTGTTAGATGCGCTGAGATCGCATTATTCATTGACAGTCTGTTATCAACTCAATTTCACGGTCAGAGGAAAAAACATTGAAATCGCTTTGAATTACGCTGACTGATAATGGTGACCAATTCTCACGCTTCGTCCAAGGCTGTGATAAAGCGAAACTATCTATATAAACGCATATTTATATTGGTTTCTTCGTATTTGATATAAAATATCGATGATGTACATTTCTGTCGAGAGAAGTTTTTTTTTTTTTTTTCAAGATAAAGCCTCGCGAACTAAGTAGAAGATTTCTATCTTCGATTTTGTTCACCAGTATTGAATAAAGAAAACCGGCCAAGTGCGAGTCGGATTTACGCACTTAGGGTTCAAAATATAATTATCCCATCTTAACTGGCTGGGTTAAGGCCGTTCCCTGAGCCAGAGCCCCGAGCCCCTCCTCAGGCCACCCGTCCCTGTCACATAACAGTCACATTTCAAAAGAGTGACGGAGATAGAGCTTGCGGGCCGTAAGGCGATATCTTTTTACGATAGAATTTGTCGATGATTATTTATTTTAAAAATATTGCCTCAAATTATTGAAATTCGGAAGCTGTCAAATTACTATTTTAGTTATGATTGATTTTTCTCCTTTTTTGTTTCATAGTGTCACGTAGTGAAAAAACAAGTAAAGTTGGAGTAAACATTCGAATTGGAGGTTACTTTGGGAATTAATTGTATCGAGCGAAGTGTTATGAATCGTGTATCGAATGCTGTGTTATTAAAGATAATATAATCAAGAATGATATATATTTTTCCCTCGTTTACTAATATCAACGTTTCGTAGAAAAATAGGATAATTTTTGGGGTATTTTTGCATTTCTGGCTCAGGGAACGGCCTTAAGTTAAGTTTGCAACCGGTATGCATGGCGCCGGATACAAATGAGTTGCAAAGTTAACGCAACCGCTCACGTTTGTTATTATGAGACCCCATTTAAATGTTTATTTTATTCTGTGTTTAGTATTTGTTATTATAGCGGCAACAGAAATACATCATCTGTCAAGGTTCATGAGATAGAACCTTGTGACAGACGGACAGACAGACAAACATACATGCAGACAGACAAATGGACAGCGGAGTCATAGTAATAGTGTCCCATATTTACCCTTTAAGGTACGGAACCCTAATAAGGATATTTCTGAATTGGTTTGCCTGTACAAACGTACACACGACCCAATAATTTCTGTCAGCCGATTGCAGTTAATTAAGTATTGGATTAACATTGGTCCGATAATACCGAAATAATTGGCAATATCGTCGGCAAATAGCTTGTATTAACTGTAATTCTGGACGTGCGTCCTTCATCTTTGGTTATCTCAAATATATACAGAGTGATATATCCTAATGGGTAGAGAAGATGGGTATGAATAGAGAAGTCAGAAACCACGAGAGATAGGGAGATCTGCTCTTAGGAAGCATGGTGGCGATTTATGATTGAATAAAAATGGCATTTTTTTAACTCATTACTCATACATTAGCGGGAATCGAACCTGGGGGGGTATTCGACCAATTTTAGAGATATAATGTAGATCTCTCCTTTTCATCGCCATCCGTCACTTTTGACGTGTGCCTACTTGACAAGTGGCGATATCCCTAGAACATCGCAACTTCGTCAATTCGGACGTGCAAAAATTTCGTTTCCTTTGTATGTGACGGCATAAATAACAGGCGTATACTTTAAATTGACCACGTAGTACGTGAAATTAGTCCGTTACGTTTCGTTCAAAACAGAAATTCATATTCATGAATAACATTTTTGACAATCATTATCGCCTTCGTATTTCCAAAATTGAGATATGTCACTTTTAAGCTCATCGCATTTAAATGACAGTTCAATGGCGATATAACTGTTATCTAATAGAGATTTGACGTTTGGCGATCACTCAAATGTCAATCTCGAATTAGGTCCCTGGTCAACATTCTGTAAGTATTGGAACGCCGTAATTTATAGAGATTTTAACCGAATTAGATAAAAAAAAAAAATTATTAAATCTAAAATTTGACCCTTTTGAATTGATCATCCGGTACTTGGGGGAAGTCCCCTAACGCCGGACGGCACCTAACGCCGGACACTCGAACTATCTCGGCAACTGGAAGCTCGGCAACGGCAACTCGGCAAGTGGAAGGGGCGCGGGGGACCCCCGCGCCTCTTCCACATGTCCTTGATTCGCTCGCGTTGCTAGTTGCCGAGATAGTTCGAGTGTCCGGCGTTAGGTGCCGTCCGGCGTTAGGGGACTTCCCCCTACACTTATTATGTACTAGCTTTTGGCCGCGGCTTTGCTTGCACAGGTCTGGAAACGTGTCAGTGTAACTTTGTACCGTCTTATTGTTTCTTAAAAGAATACAACTAATAATTATGGTGAACGGAACGAATTCATAGACAAAGGTGATGTTGCCTACCCGAAGCAGAAGATGTGTGTTAAACAACTCTCCCCAATCAGCTTAGTCCAGCTCTCTAAGGGCCATCAACAAAAGCAAAGGAAAATAATGCATCTGTTATTAATTTAATGTTGTTATTTTTTCTGTCTTCGTCGTACCTAAAGAAAACTTTGAATCGTCTATCTACTAACGAAGACTCTTATATTGTGGAATTAATCTAGGTGCGTTGTGATCGCAAGATACCTAACACTCCTATTCTCTTAGTATTAATTTGCGCGGTTACTCAAGTCTTACTCAAAAATACGACATTTTCCATACGAATCTTGGCTTTCCGTTTAATCCCCTTACGGATAAGAATTTAAGATACCGTTTAAATTAGTATTCTTAGTTAATAAAAATGCTTTCTTTACATTTTAATGCAGGCCCAATACTTGAATTTATGTCACTTTTACTCAGAGGATCCCACGTTTTTCATTCAACGTTTTACCATCTAATCACCTTGCATTTAACCTTTTTAGGAGATTAATTTCCAAAAATGAATGATGAGTTTATACACGAAAATATTCCTTACGTAAACTTTTAACATGCCCCCTTAGATAAAAATGATGAAAGTAGTATTTTTGTGGCTCTACACGGAATATAAACAGTCTTATGCAAATAATCCCATTTTTCTTATCTAAACTTTCGCCTCGCATTAAATCCAATTTTTAAATGAATTTCCAGAGGCTTTGTTTATTTTCTCAGTTTTAAATGAATATTCTATATATCTTATTCACAAAATTCATGCTAATGTTCTCACTTTCAATATAACCTGCTTAGGGGGTGAATATTAAAAAAATATTATTTTTTATTTCATACTTTCTAGAGAATAACCTGTATACGAAATATTACCATTCATACTCAAAGAATCCCAAGCTCTTCATACAAACTTTCACCTCCTACTTAACCCCATTAGGGGTTGAATTTTCAAAAACGCTGAAAACAATATTCTCAGTTTTTGACGAAGTGTCCCCGCTGCACCCCTCTAAAAAGGCCATGTTTCTTATACAAAGTTTTGCTTTCCATTTAATCCCTTTCGGGGGTGAATTTCCTAAAATAGTGAAAATGTTTTCCTTACTTTGTATTGTAAAACCTATACACGAAATATAACCATTATTACTCAAGGAATCCCAAACTCGTCATACAGACTTTCAGCTCCCACTTTACCTCATTAGGGGTTGAAATTCAAAAACGTTTCATATTCTCAGTTTTTGATCTACAATCGCAGGTTTTGGGTCTACACGTAAGATGATGCACCTCATAATCAAAAACACCACGTTTCTCAAACAAACTTCCATTTTCCATTAAACCCCTTTCGGGGATGAATTTCCAAAAATGCTAAAAGCTGTTTACTTATTTTGTAATGAAGAACCTATTATATACGAATTATTATCTTTCTTAATCAAAGAATTCAAAGTTCTTCATACAAACTTTCACCTCCCATTTAACTCCCTTAAAGATTAACTTTTTCAAAATACTGAAATTTGTTTACTTGTTTTTAGGTGAAAAAGCTGTGCACGAACTTTTATATCTCTAACTCAAAAATTACACGATTTTCATACAAACTTTCAACACCAATTTGACCCCCTTAGGGGATGAATTTTGAAATATCCCTCCTTATTCCTTGCCTCCATTGTATACTTGATTGTTAGTTTAGAAATTAGAATTTCCTAGGTTCAGTAGTTTCGGCTCTACGTTGATGAGTGAGTGAGTCAGTCAGTCAGTCAGTCAGTCAGTCAGTCAGTCAGTCAGTCAGTCAGTCAGTCAGTCAGTCAGAAAGTCATTCAGGCAGGCAGTCAGTCACTCAGGACTTTTCCGTTTATATATATACATTCAGAATACGGATATTGTGGAGCAATATAATCTACGACTACAGAAAAGTAAAAGTTTTACGTGTGATAACACGTGCCTTTTTTGCTCTTGTGACAATGACAATAAGGGGCAAAAACGCGTTTCGGTTTAATTTACTGTACATATTTTAGCTCAAATGAATATCAGAGTAGACAAGTTCACAACACACAGTGATTGTCACAGAGTTATGGCGCCGCCGCTCGGCTCACTTGCGCGGTCGGCGCCCTACGTTACACACGTTCCTGTAATCCGATATATTGTTGTCGTTGTTTACGTCTTTTAGTTCTTGGTGAGCTTTATTGCGAAGAAAATATTACAGAAAAAACGACAATTCGTATACTAAAAATAGTACAGTTCATAAGAAGTTGCAATTGAATATCGTTTTACAGGTATCATATTATACATATTGACACCATCTAATCGTTCTAGTTGTTAATCAAAATAAGTTTCTGAATTTAACATAGGTTGTAAAAAAATGGTCTATTCCAAAAAGATTATGCGATGTTTATGCCATTATTGTTTCTACCTAGTCGCGATTCTACACAATATCAATTCCACAAAGCTGGAGTTTACCACAAGCGTTATTCTTCACAGTCATTATTTCTACACAATCTTGACTCTACCTAGTAGCGATTCTACACAATATTAAGTCCACACAGCTAAAGTTTATCACATGCGTTATTCTTCACAGTCATTATTTCTACACAATCTTGACTATACCTTAGTAGCGATTCTACACAATTTGAATTCAACACAGCTGAAAATTATCGCATGCGTTATTCTTCACACAATTATATTTCTATACAATTGCAATTAACCATTATTGTTTACATTCGCTGGGTGAGAAGTATAAGGTGGCGGCAAAACGAGCAATATTATCCTCAGATATCAGTGAAAAGCATTTTTTAAATGTTGGCTGAAGGTAGTTACACTAGTAGGGTTTACCCTTGAAATGACGACAAACGTTTCATCGAATTTTCATTTCGTCGAATTTTCATTTCATCGAAAGCATTCTTTTTCTGAAACCATAAAATATTTTTGCATGTTATAACACAAACTTAACCTAACCTAACCTAATCTAAAGGTTATAATTTACATAATGTCTGAAAAAATTATGACTGACGAGAAAAAAATTGTCGACATGAAGCATTCGGTGAAACGTTTGTCGACATTTCAAGGGTATCCATGTTACACTGATAGCTACTCCTTTTGAAATAAGTCTTGTTCCTTATGTCATTTGCACTCGATCGTCCGATCCCTACTTATCTATGTATAGACATTGAAATTACATTATTCGATGTTTAGAGAATTATCTTTCGCTGCACTATATAACTCTCGCCACGATTTCATGAACGACTGGGACAATGACAGGTGAATAGCTGTCTGTCAGCATGGTGTGTATCTATTTCTCACTTACTTTTAGGTACGTTAGTGAGAATAGATCAAAAGTATGGAAAACGTTCAACTTAGTAGAGCTGATCTGCTTTTCACTGATATCTGAGGATAATATTGCTCGTTTTGCCGCCACCTTATACTTCTCACCCAGCGAATGTAAACAATAATGGTTAATTGCAATTGTATAGAAATATAATTGTGTGAAGAATAACGCATGCGATAATTTTCAGCTGTGTTGAATTCAAATTGTGTAGAATCGCTACTAGGTAGAGTTAAGATTGTTTAGAAATAATGACTGTGAAGAATAACGCATGTGATAAACTTCAGCTGTGTGGAATTCATATTGTGTAGAATCGCTACTAGGTAGGGTCAAGATTGTTTAGAAATAATGACTGTGAAGAATAACGCATGTGATAAACTTCAGCTGTGTGGAATTCATGTTGTGTAGAATCGCGACTAGGTAGAAACAATTAATGGCATAAACATCGCATAAGCCTTCCAAATGCCCCAAATAGTAGAGTCTACAGAATCAAACCATAAAATAGTCGACAATGGAAACTATTTCAATTATCATACTTGGAGTTATTATCACCGTCGTAACGATGTTTGTACGTGTTACAATGTTACTCAACTTCGTTATGACATTTTATTTCACATAACTCACTCTATTTCATTAAACTACATTCGTATTTTAAGACCACTCATTATGTTACAGTCGCATAAACTACTATTTGACAATAATTTTATTAAAACTTTCGTGAGACATATTTAATTATTGTATTAAGCGGTTTACACTCACGTGAAATTGTCAGGAACGGCCCGACATGTTTCGAACTCGTATGGAGCCCTTCATCAGGGACGGCTGCCCGTACACCGCCGCGGCAAACTCGTCAGTGACGAGTAATTACTATTTGACAGTCTTAAAAAACATGATTTGACATTAATACCATTACGAGTAGGTATACGGTGAATTTTTGAACTGCAATTGTATTTTCCTTGGTACCTACCATCATTCGCCGACCGGAATATAGTCAATGTTACTTTAACTCTTAGTGTTTTATTTATGAAAATTGTATTTTTTACAGGTAAAGAGCAGCAGCGGTCTATACCAAAGCAAGTACTCACATAAACACAAGAAAAACGCTACCGATTTAGATGGCCCAACTACCACGACCACGGCCGTGATGTCAAAGAAACGCGTCAAACCGCCTACCAAACAAATCTCCGTTTATTTACACAGGGTGCTTTGTGAGCCTCACTTTCGTCGTCGCCGTGACGATGATTGACGAGTTCGTGTCATCACGAGGGGGCTGATGAGAATAATTGATAAGTCGGCTGTTGTTACAACTTGCAACCGTCAACCTCTGATATATGGCTATATTTAAGTAACTGCGGTGACAACAGGCGGGCCGCTGCTAGCGGCTTTTAGAGGTACTTAGCAGAGGGGGGTATTGCAAATCGGCGCGACTTCGCTTGTCGTGTGACTCAGTATCAGCAATCTTGCTAACATAGTTCCTATTGAAAGAAAAGGGAAAGCAGTATTTTTTCGCCCACGAACCAAAATAGAACTTAAAGGCAAAGGTGAGTTAAACATAGCTTTGGCTATTTCTGTTCCTTTCAGATGACAGTTTTCTTACTTTGAATTCTCTCTACGTTTTAAAATCTTTTCTTAGCAATATCATTTCAGCCGTCAAACGGACCGCGGGCGGTCGCGTCAGGCCGTCGGATGGACGAGGTCAGGCCACGGTAACGGATGTGGTCAGAAGAGTTCTTTGAGAATTCGTGAATAACTGCAGTTTATAGTCTGGCTGACTAGGTGGGGCCGGCCTTCGTTCGTAGTTTAAGTTCATCATCTTTTCCCCTGGCGAAAGGCATATAAATGCATTTTCCAAACATTTAAAAAAGGAACCACATATGAAGCATCTCCATCTCCAATACAAATTTAGAATTGTTTAATAGTATAAATGGAAAGTCAGGAACTTGGCATCAACAGCGTCTATCTGCTCTGGTATAATTACGCATACTCAAGTTCTTCGGATACGTGTTAAGGTGGAATAGTGATTCCATTGAACGCCTAGTTGTTCAGGGGAAAGTAGAGAGCACGAGACCACGTAGCAGATCTTCCATGCGATGGACTGACCACATAAAATCTGCTTTAGGTAGTCTATGGCATTAACGTAGCAGAAGTTTTGCGAACCGGGTGAGATGGCGAGACGCCGTTTGGCAGGCGACACCAGCCCCCATCCCTTCCTCATGAAGACCACAACCGCTCTGACAAGAGCAAAGCGTTGTAAGCATCACGTCTTTTTATATAGTTTTAATATCGGGAGGGGTTCAAGGAAATGAAGCAACATCCACGCTGCGACCTAGTGTCTGGCAAAGCCGAACTTACTCTTATACGTCTTTGTTTCATTATACAACTCCACTAGATATTAGTGGAGACTGCACAGTATACAAGAGTCGGGCCATGGCGGAAAGGGTTTGAACACTTTGAACCAATACGCCCATGGACAGGACTCCAAGTTTCGGTTGCGAGAATAAAGCTAACTTCCTAAAAGTTAAAATCCACAACAGGATTATGGAAAGTGGACGTAGCTATGCATTCATGCCTAGATAGTAGATCTGTATCACTTCCAGCTTCTTGGAACTCAGGATTTATTTGGTATTTGACAGACTCGTCCGAAAGATGGCAGCACTTTCGACTTCGTGCACGATCGGATCCGTTTTTCGACAATGAGAAATGGATGATTCATTTACTTTGCTGTTTTTATAGTTTGAAATAATTCGTATAAACTGTTACTGATTACTCTGTAAATAAATATTATTCTGTAAATATACAGGCTGTAATCGACAGCGTACCGAAAACGAAAACCGTAGTTTTAGACCATAATCACGAACTGAAAACGAGTGTTCATTTTCTCGGAAAACTCAAGGATAAGATTTTCCAAAATAAATTATAAAACTCGACGCGCCATGTATTGCGTCCAATTCTCTCGGGTGCAGACGCGCGGGGAGGGGAGCACGCGGCGAGCATCGACCAGTTGAGGCGCTCCCCACTCCACGTTACGCCACGCCGTTACGCCAATGCGCATCGAATGACATGAATGAATGCAACCACAAAAACAACGCAACCACAGATCACAACTAGTGTACTACCTAACACCAATAACAACTGAGCGATAAATTAACCCTTAACTACCTACCTGCTTCTTTAGTCACACAAACACCTACCTCCCGTCCCCAGGACGGATACATAATGTCGGCCTTATATGTTAAATTTTATAGATCAGATGGGAAATTTAAAATAATAATGGCATTATAGACATATTAAAATATTTATTAAGCTATTAATCATTCTGTGAACATTAATAAAACATTTTTTTGCTGTAAACAAATGGCAAAAGTCCTTATTTATACTAAAGGAACTATATATCCTTTGGAAGGTGAGATCGACAAAAATGTTGACTTTATATACAGATCTAAGTACTTATTTCTAATTATTCAATAATTAACAATGCTAAATCAATAAATTTCGTTAAAATAAAGGTAATCTATACTATTATAAAATCCTAAATTTGTATTGAAAATAAATTTTCTATGGAGGGAGGTCATGATTTCAGGAAAAATCTCGATAGCGTGATGCAGGATCGTCATTTGTTTCGTATGGGCGCGCGGCGTCATGCCAGCCTGGCGCCATCTGTTTTCAAAAAAACCTTTGTCCTCGCATCACGCCGTAACGGCTGGATATAAAGTTACCAATTTTGGTACAGGAATAGCTGAACATCCAAAGATGGTTATAGGATACTTTTTATTATGATTAATATTAATCTCTCAAAACATAAATTCCATGAAATATTTTCCTATAATGACAGCGTTCGTGATTTTGAATTTAGAACGACGCGACCCCCGCGTAGCTCTTACGTGTACAAAAACTAAAAAGTATGAATTCGACATAATACCTCCTCGCGGTCGGTCCACCGGTATTAACAATAAGGTTAAGGTTGTTTGAGGCGTTGAGTTACGGAAACCGTGTTAGTTAGATGAAATAGATGGCGCCAGTTATCAACCAACACAGACGAAAATATAAGTGCAATGTTCGTGGTAAATGGGCTCATGCTAAAAAAAAACAAACATAAATTTTATTTCTTTAAAAACACAATTTGCGACAATAGGAACTAATGCTCTTTTATTGAATATGCAAATATATTCTTCTGTAGTTTGTAATATTGACCATAAAAAAAAACCCGGAGACGCAATAAAAAAATGTTAATCAATAACACAGATTTTTTATTGTTATTTTATCGGAAATAAAAGCAATTCGAATCAATTTACGTAAATAAAATATTTTTTTATATATGTATTACCAACCAACATTTAGAACATTAGGCACAAATTTTGGTATTGTTTGTGTTTTACCTAACTTACTAATAAGGTAGCGAAATGTATAATAAACGATAAATATACGATATATTTAGCCACAATTTTGCATGAATGTTGTTTTTTTATATATAAAATTTATTCAAAGTAATAAATATCAGTCCTTCTTTATTTTTATCGGTGTGTTGAGATTTGGTTCTTATTGACCCAATTTTCCGATAGATGGCGTTGTTACTTTGTTTGTTAATCTCCATACTAGCGGCTGCATCGCGCTGTTAAGATTTTTCCTGAGTTAATAACACCAGCTCCATACATGTTTACTAATATAAGTTGCAGAGAGTTGAGGAGCCATTGAAGCGTCACCTGTGACCACGATCCGGCACAAGCAAGGGTGTAGCTGTGATAAGTAACCATCTTTGAATATTGATCGCATACCTAATGTAAGCAGCAGTGTATCAGTTATTGAGAGTTGCTGCTGGACAATGTATGCATTTTGTATGAAAAACAACCATGATTCAAGTTCGAGACCAGACAAAATAATTAAATTTACGATGTAGAAAGGATTTCACCAAGCCGGGATTTGAACCTAAAATCACTAAGAAACTACTGTTATAATAACCGTGTCATCTCATGCATTTTCCTTTGCTTCCTTATTCATAATACCACGGATAACAAAACAGTGAGGCAATCACGTATCCGTTCAGTGGTGCCGTCGCCATTATTGACGTACGTTCGGTTAAGTTAAGTTGGCACCTGAATCTTATGGCGTTACTTAGGAAATTATTATGACAGGTCATACATATTATTAGTAACATTGTAGACGAAAATAATTTATTGTCATCTTAATGATGACGAAGATGTCGTTAATATATGTTCAGGTAGAACTATTAGCTAATTTTTTTTTTTCAAGATGCTTTGAATCTACAATGAACAATAAATATTCAAAACGATATTTAAACATAATTCTAGCCTCAATTGAAACTAAACCAAGATGATGTTCACAAGCGTAGCACCGAAGGTGCGGAGCGTTCTAGGGGAAGGCACCCACCCACTAATATAAGTAGTAACTTAATGCGAAGCCGTAGGCCGAGCTTCACGTAGCACCGAAGGTGCATAGCATCCCAGGGAAGCCGCTCACACATTTAAACTTACATTAAGTGGGTGGGCGGCCTCGCAATAAGATATTTGAAATGGGTGGCTTTCTCGGCCTTCGGCCTCGCATTAACTTACTTCAACTTATGTTAAGTGGGTGGGCGGCTTCCTTGGAACGCTCCGCACCTTCGGTGCTACGCGGAGCTCGGCCTTTGGCCTCACATTAAGTTACTTCAACTTATATTAAGTGGGTGGGTGGCTTTCTTTTCTTAGGACGCTCCGCACCTACGGTGCTACGCGGAGCTCGGCATTCGGCCTCGCATTAAGTGACTTCAACTTATATTAAGTGGGTGGGCAGCTTCCTTGAGACGCTCCGCACCTTCGGTGCTACGCGGAGCTCGGCCTTCGGCCTCGCATTTAGTTACTTCTACTTATATTAAGTAGGTGAGTGGCTTCCTTGGGACACTCCGCACCTACGGTGCTACGCGAAGCTCGGCCTTCGGCCTCGCATTAAGTTACTTCAACTTATGTTAAGTGGATGGGCGGCTTCCTTGAGACGCTCCGCACCTTCGGTGCTACGCGGAGCTCGGCCTTCGGCCTCGCATTTAGTTACTTCAACTTATATTAAGTAGGTGGGTGGCTTCCTTGGACGCTCCGCACCTACGGTGCTACGCGGTGCTCGGCCTTCGGCCTCGCATTAAGTTACTTCAACTTATGTTAAGTGGGTGGGCGGCTTCCTTGGAACGCTCCGCACCTTCGGTGCTACGCGGAGTTCGGCCTCGCATTAAGTTACTTCAACTTATATTAAGTGGGTGGGCGGCTTCCTTGGGACGCTCCGCACCTTCGGTGCTTAGTGTAGTAAAGTAAACGTATGATATTGTGTTTACGCGTGCGAAGCCACGGGCTAAAGCTTGTATTTTTATAAAATTGCAGACCACTAATTTATTCGATTTTTTCGCGGCAGTGAATATAAGTTTGTTCGCACATTCTAGGCAAATCGTTTTTTTGCATTAGAAACATACGTACTGGGTCCCGTTTTTTCTTCGGGTCACAAGTAGAACAGGTTTTCCGTACTTCCAATCAATACTAAACTGACTAAGCGGTCGGCTAAGTAAAGAAAAAAAGTATGCATTAGTCACGTAACCACCTACCACCCGTCTCCGAGACCCTTAAGAAAAAATACGTATCCACCTACCACCCGTCTCAGAGACGGTCGGAGACAGTAATATCCTCACCAAAATGAAATGCGTACACGACCGACCTTGTCGATCGACGACACGGCACTGAGGCAGGAGGGGAGAAGGTACAAGGACACAAACGTTTGTAGGATGCTCGCACATGTGTATGTAAACAATTTTTGGTTAGAAAGAGTCTGTGAGACGGGAGGTAGGTGGTTAAGGGTTAAAACGGTCTAACAAGATTATTTTCATTCAAGCAAGTAAAGCAAATAAAATGTGCGGGTAGGTAAACATGAATCATGCGTCCGACCGCAGCGGCCTGCGCGAGCGCACTGGCCTGGCGGATCAATGACGTACCGTTATCTGTCCCACTCCACGCGCTCTGTGTTGAACCGTAAAGCTTATATACTGTTTGTGATACATTGTGTGTTTTGCAGAAAATGCTATTTTCATGCGATTTTTCATGAAAAATTGGTACCGGTAGACATCGATTAACGGAAAAATAAAGAAAAAATGAAAACTCGCGAGGAAAATTTGTGAATTTTCTCAAATGAATTTCCACGATTTTCCAGCCCCGAATAATGGTCTGAAGCCATGGTTTCAGTTTTCGGTACACCGTCGGTTACACCTTGTATATGAAAATCATTTCCACCTTATAAACCACCACATAAATATAATTGAGAAAAAAATATACATAAACAGTCAAAGTAGCTATGTAATCGCAATAATGCATGACATACCTAGGGCGGTGAAATCGTGATTGTCCCAGATCGCAGTTGTTTGTAGTCCAAACCGAAGGTGAGGGCCATAAATATAAGATCTGGAGGCTTTTCTAAACTTGTGGTGTGCCTAATGTTTTACGTCTTGCCTTGGCCAGGAAGTGAGATTTTCTCCCCCTTAATGGCCAAGGGTGACGTAATTTCCTCCAAAGTGTGATGAAAAACGTCGTACGTGACTCAGGTGAAAAGGAATTCCAAACTCGTGTCATTAAAGCCCTCGCCTTCGGCTTCGGGCTTCTAATAGACACTCGTTTGTAATTTCTCGTTTATTCATATTCATATTCTTTATTGCATACCATGGTACCTAATTACAAGAGATCTTTAAAAATATACATATGTATCACATGGACCCTGTAAGGGTATTGCAAAATCTTAAAACTAAGCCTGCTTAAGCAGACATCTAAGGGTGTACAAAAAATCTATTTAAAATTAACACAGCCGCTGTTAACTAGAATCTAATGAAACTAAAAGTACAAAAAATAACAATAAATAACATAAATTCGAATTAAAAAGAAAATATTTAACGACTGTACTCAAACAGTTCTTGCACTGTGTAAAAACATTTTTGTGCTAAGAATGACTTTGACTTGTTTGCATATGTTTTGTCACTTGCTTCTTTTTTAATATGGTCCGGGATGTGGTTATAATATTTAACTGCTGCATAATATGGGCTACTTCTGAAAAGTTCTATTGTTGGTACGGGTAAGGTAAGTTTATATTCGAATCTTTTGTTTTGCTGTTTTTTGAACATGTGTATATTTTTACGCACAAACACACATAATTCGTAATTATATAGACATGGTAGCGTAAGTACCACCCTTGTTACGTAATGTACTATTACGGCTCCGTTGATAACCGTTTTAAAAAATACCTGAAATCTGCTGAAACATACTCGCGAGGTGTTGACCTCGCGAGTATGTTACAGCTTACAGAACCACTCTACTAGTTCTATTCCGAGACCTCTACAGTGTGTTTGATATTATAACAAACATTTGACAGTTCTCTGTTGATGTTTGTAGTGATGTAGCAAAACCATATTGTTTGCCAAACCTAACGATTATGAATGGTTGATCAAATCGATTTTATCGACGAACTTTTTTTCAAACCTGAATATATTTTTGTTTATTTTGTGTAAATCAATATTTTTTTGAGCTACGAGCCGCCGGACTCACTAGAGCTTTCTATGTAAAGTAATAGTTGGTTTTATTGTTCTTTCTTTAGGTTATAAACTTATCGATTTAATCGATGTTTACCAATTTACAGAAATAACACATGAATCGAAACGCAAGATTTAGTCACAACACAACTTTTAAAAAAAAAGTGTGTGTGTCAGCTCCGACGCACGACTGGAGTTTACTCTTCAGGCCAGGGGCGCACCACTTTTTGTCGCAGAAATAAGCGTACTTATGGGTTTATGAAAATCGTGGTGCGCGCACTCTCATATAAACCCATATCTTGCATTTATGCGACAAAATTATCGTGCGACTAAAATCTTGTTGCGCGCCTGGCCTTAAGAACGTTTAAGGGACAATCATACACCAATCGACCTAGTCCCTACAGATATATATAAATACATATATAGATAACATCCATGACCCAAGAACAAATATTTTGCACAAATATTTGCCCCGGCCGGGATTCGAACCCGGGACCGCCGACTCAGTAGGCAGGTGTCTACCAACCGAGCCAAACGCGTCGTCAAATAAAATATATAATAAAATTTATACTCAATACTCAATACGTTTATTGCACATAATGATTATACAGGTGAAAGTAAATAGTTTAAGTATCACATTATGTACCCTGTTGGGCGCTGCAAACAAGTCTCGTTCTTGTTTGCAGCGCCCAACAGGGTACATAGGTAGGCACACTTTTTGTGCAAGCTGAATTCGAGCGCTGCGAGGAATTCGTTTGACCACTGGAATTGAATGTTTAAGCTCACTGATTTTTTCAGAAAAAGGCCTGATCTGACTTGGTTGTGAATTGTTTGCCTGTAAAGAGGCAGGTGGCGACGTAATTGCGCCAGCACGAATGCCATGGGTTCTTCTGATGTGTATATTAAGTCCTTTCTGACCTTTAAAGAAACGAATCTGGGAGCACTGTGGGCACTGTACGGAATTCTCCAGCGACAGCGACACAGACCTGGAAGCGACATTCTGAGAGGAGCCCGTGTTATTAGGATTCATCAAGTAAACTATTAAAAAACGCAATAGATAAAAACTTACGGCTACGATAACAAATAAAGTATTTAAAAAAACCGCTCCAAGTTTCGGCATACAAATTGCCCCATAAAGTTCCTGGGGGAAGCGGGGGTTTATAATTGCACATATAACTAGATAGTACTCATGCACTGATAGCAATCAAACTCGTAACATGATAGAGATTCACGCAAAATATTAGCAAAAACTTGAAAACAAAAACACATTTCTCAGCTGTTGTAGATTGACAACTGTCAGTCAAGCTGCCCGATGCGCACTTGCGGAGCAACGCGCCGTGTAGGCCGCCGGCCGCCGCCGCAGTCTCCGCGGAGAAATTATGAATATGTTTCTCGTCTATGTTATTTGTTAAGCCTCTTGTGGTAATTTAAAATAAATAAATGGCAGAGAACAATTAATATTAATTTTCTCTAACGGAAGCCATGTTTTCCCGTTGCTAAGTACATTTAAAATACATTTCATCAAATAAACATCTCGGTGATGGTCATTTTATATCGGGATCTTAGTCTATAACGCTTAACGTAACGCATAACCTGCTAAATTAAGAAGTCGTATTTTTACCCCGATCGTATACTGAGATACGACTTTTTAAATTAGCACGGCAGATACGTTCGATTTTACACCCCATATTTTTCATACCCCGGGCTTATATATGAAAATCGATTCTTAAGGAGTAAACTCCAAAAATAAGACGTAGTACGTAACTGTTTGAGTAAAAATTTATTATCGTTAAATACTTCAACACCGTGATAAGAAAAAATATAACATGAACTCAATAGTATCAAATAGAAAGTGAAAAACGTTTATAGATACTTGAAAAACCACTATGTCATTCCTTGCTTTTTTTATGAAATTCAATGTGCCGCGCAGATTTACGTTGTATGGGTCCTGTGATGTGACAAATGTTTGTTATAATATCAAACAGACTGTACGTAACCTTCTGGTATCTAAATATACTCTTAATTCACCCAAGCCTGAGTGCCTCCATTAAACTCAGTCTCCAATCGAGTTAGGTGATTGTAACTAGTTGCGCAAACTAGACTTTTAATGAATTTGGTTCGCAAACAACTGCCAATAAATAGGTTAGTCGCGTCCGGCGCATGTACCGTCAGCAGCTAAAACATCCTGTACAGTGAAGTTGAATTAAATTAATGCCTTGGCAAAATTCGAAGAGACAATTGATATTTTGTCGAGACGTATCCGGGATATGACCTCTATATAATATGTATTTTTATTAAACGTCAGGATTGTCATAAATAGCATAACCGATCATTCATCTTAATCACATATCATCCGGAAGACTGATAGACTAAGGCCTCCCCTAAAGTTCTCCACAACGATCGGTCGTGTGCCGTACTTATCCAACTGCGTCTCTCAACCTCAACCTGGGGGGTGATTCGACCAATTTTAGTGAGATGATGGATATCTCTCCATTTCATCGCCATCCGTCACTTTTGACGTGTCCCTACTTGACAAGTGGCGATATCCCTAGAACATCGCAACTTCGTCAATCCGGTCGCACTTAGTTTGAGTTTCCTTTGTATGTGACGGCATAAATAACAGGCGCATACTTTAACTGGACCGTGTACGCCGACCGCGAATTTACAAAACCTATACTATTTCAGTCACGATTCAGATTCAAAGCGGGGAGCTTTTGTTTGCGCATATTAGTTAACAATATCTATACCGTTACGGTAAAAAGTAGTCACTCAAATGTTTCAGCTTTTTGCTTACATAATATTTTCAAGTATTATTCACGACGAAAACCTAGTCGAATTTGGTTACGTCTATATGGAGCAAGCGTGCCGCGGTAGTGGACGAGGAAGCGCATGAACCAAACTGATACCAGTGAACTAGATTAATGGGTTAAGTTAGGTTAGAACTCCGACCACAACAGCGCGCGAGCCGAGCGAGCGAAGCGAGTGTACCGCGGCAGCGGTCGGCGAAGCGCCAGAAACGATTTGCTACCGTAAAGTAGGTTAGGTTAGAACTGCGTCCACAACAGCACGCCTCCTGATATAAATTCAACTATTTTATCACGATTTCACACTAAATAATATGGCCTAATAAGAGTACCTCTCAACTGAAATAATTCTAAACGTAAAAAAAATGCTTAGCCATTGGCATGAACGGTAATTTATTGAATACAATCGGAGTCGTTACTAAAGTATTATTCAAGTTATAGACCGCAACAGACTAGCATTTGTACCAGCAATATCCGTATGAATTTTATTTAGTTAATAAAGTCTATACGATTTCAGTAAATTTCTGTACTATACCACATTAGGGTTTTGTTAAGTTCTGTCCAAACAAAAGCTAATTAATCTGGTTCAGTTCGCATCTGAACCCTATCAGTATAGGCTTTGTAAAGACGCACCCCGACCGTGTCGTTCAAAACAGAAATTCATATGCATTAATAGCATTTTTGACAATCATTATCGCCTTCGTATTTCCAAAATTGAAATGAGATACGTCACTAGAAGCTCATCGCATTTTAATGACAGTTCAAAGGAGATATCCCTATTATCTAATAGAGTTTTGACGTTTTGCGATGTCTCAAACGGCATTCTCGAATTAGGTCGTAGGTCCCTGTTATAACCATATAGGTACCCTGCCGGGTTTTTAAACCATTCGTGTACCGTAAAGCGCGTGGTATGATTATAACTAACCATTTACTGTCGATTATTAATCGATCTACAATTAAACATTATAAAAAATTATGAGTTGCTGAGGTGGTGAAAATATCGCTATAACCCCGTTTCAGAAAGTTTTTATTATTTTACTTTCCGAGCGAAGTGTCTTTCTCTCTTCTTTCGAATGTTCGGATGTCTGTTATTAATATTAGCTAATATTTGAATATGCTTATTTTTCTATGATTTTTTGTATTCATTAAATTGTTAAGAGGCCTTATTCCTTTTAAAATGTATTTATGTTATATTGTTTTTGGAGTTTGAGTGTTGTTG
Organism: Apotomis turbidana; assembly: GCA_905147355.2. Taxonomy (NCBI): domain Eukaryota; kingdom Metazoa; phylum Arthropoda; class Insecta; order Lepidoptera; family Tortricidae; genus Apotomis; species Apotomis turbidana. The sequence continues at coordinate 49,077,501 of LR990280.1, read as the reverse complement.
TAAACGCACCACCTCGACCGGCGGTTGTTCCTGCCTGATTTGGTTCGAAGCTGGAGCCACTCGGACGCTTGAACCCTACCTTCCCTACCGTCCTGTCATACTCCAATAAGGTCTGAATACCGTTTTTATTTATTTTTTTTCTATTGTACATACCTTTAGTCGTGGTAGACCTCGAAGGAGATGGCGAGACGAACTTGACGCCTTTCACCGAGACTGGTGGGAGATTGCTCGGGACAGGGTCGCATGGAAGAATGAAAGGGAGGCCTTTGCCCAGCAGTGGGACAATATAGGCTCTTAATAATAATAATAATAACCTAACCTAAGATACGAAATAAATAAAGGAATAATAATAATAATAACATACCTTTATTATTTGTTTTATACCACCAGGGCTCGTCTTTGACTCCCGACGACTAGCCGGGCTACAGTATTGTAGACATTTTCCACAGCTTTGACTTTTGATCTAGACGGCTTTTGTTATTATGGCAGGCCTATATTTATGTTTTGAACTAAGTAGTAGTCGTTACATGGGAGGTAGGTAAATTAAAGAGGACCAGTTAGGAAGTGGGCAACTTTGGAAGTGGACAAGTTAGGAAATGGACAAGTTAGGAAGTGGGCAACTTTGGAAGTGGACAAGTTAGGAAGTGGACAAGTTAGGAAGTGGGCAACTTTGGAAGTGGGCAACTTTGGAAGTGGACAAGTTAGGAAGTGGACAAGTTAGGAAGTGGGCAACTTTGGAAGTGGACAAGTTAGGAAGTGGGCAACTTTGGAAGTGGACAAGTTAGGAAGTGGTCAGAGTCGACCGGAGGGCAAATTTAAATACCATTTTCACAAAAGTGAAATCAAATTCATGGATCACAGCTAATGATCGCAACAGCCAAATAATTAGAACGAACTTGAGCTAAATCGCTTTTCTCATTCTCATCTTAATGAGCAGTAATCGGTTTACCTTTGTCATTATTGGGGAACGTTCCAGAATGTTTTATTAGGTACAAATAAATATACATTTTATGTATAAAAAGCGCTCCTCTGGAATCTTTACTACTAAGTTCTACGGATTTTAATGATAGAGTCTCTTTATTACTGTATGCTGGATGAATATATAAAGGAAACAATTTTAATGCTGAAAATATCTGGATAGATCCGTTTTAGTAAATTTTAATGGTAACCTATCTGAATACTAAGCTTCGTCTCCGATCTGTAACAATTCACCAAATTTTCATTTGTCAAAAGCCATTTTTTTTTCGAAACTGTTATTTTTTCTGCATAATTCTAAAACAAATCTAACCTAACCTAATGAGTTCTAAAAAACAATGGTTACAAAATCCTGAAAATATTTGGGGCTTCAGTAAAAAGCAGCCTTATTTTTTCATATTATGACAAATATATTGTCAATTTCAAACAACTTTTTGAAGTGAATAATACCTTTTCCCGAGTTCTAGGTAGTAACATAGCTATTTCATGCTTTCATTGCGTACAGTCGAAAATAAATTAAAAAAAACTAATTTTCCGCGTGAATCATGTCAATTTCGAGTAGTTTTTGAAACAAAAATGACAATGAAAATTTCAAACTGTAGGTTTTAAATATATACCAATAAATCCCAATAGCCCTGTTCTAGGTAGTAACATCAATAATATGTTAAGAAACATGTTTGATCATAGAGAAAAATGTCTAAAACAATCAGCATTTTAAAAGGAATAAGGCCTCTTAAGGACAAATTAAAATTTGGTGCAACGAACGAAGCGACCCAAGTGTCTCTTTTATTAGCTAGGCCAAAAATTCTCTCGTATTTTTGAATGTTCGGATGTCCGTTTGTCTGGATTTCCTATTGGCCTCGCCTACTGGTCGCATATTTCAACCGATTTTCGTGATATTTTATGAACAGAAATTTTTTTTAAATGACGGAATAATGGGAACGTAAATTCGTCATATTTCAGCTGTTTTGTAAAATTATCGCGAGGTTTAAAGCCCACAGAGTCACTAGTGCTACCTTGTTTCTAAGAAACCACCCTAGTAATACCTACCCTCTATCTATAAAATAGTATTTTCTGGAAATCCATGGACATATCAGACAGTATATAAAAAATCCGAAAGAAACATTCCATTAAACATTTGCCTATTATGAAAATGGAAGGAAGCCATACAAATATTATATCTCGTCGTTGTGACAGATAGTTAGGGTTGACATTATGACGCAAGCATGCAGAAATACCCTAGATAAGTATACTATAAAATAGGGATGTACCAAAACTCATATATATTTCGATATTCAAAGGAATACTATTCTGTTTCCTCTATAACCTCGAAATGTATCACCTATACGTAATATATTCCCTAAGAGACAAGAAAATCTATCGTTTTTATTAAAAACAATGTCTCTAGTTTTTCATTTGACTTAATTGTCTAATTTGTCACCGCCGATATCATTGATGTGATGTTACCCTAAATAACTAACTATTTAGTAGTTATATTTTTTATATTTAGAAGAAGAGCACGATATAATTCCTTATAACAACTTCGTCCGCATATTGTTTTTTTTCTTTGTTATAGGCCCTCGTTGCACTTTTTTAGAACTGTGTTTCTTTCACCAACAGTTTTAGTACAGGGATAGCTGGATATCTGAAGATGGTCATAGGATACATTTACCCTATACTATAGGGTAAATGTATCATATCAACTACGTACAACTTCCTATAAAATGGCCGAACTATAGGTACTTTGCGCCAATTAGTATGACTATGGCGACCCTAGATGGCCGCTTTTGCCATGCTCAATGGCGCAAAGTATAATCACGGATGCGAATGCTCTATTCATAGTCACATCCCTAGAAAGGCCCATAAATAACGCTATCGCCTCTGTAATCGCATCTAATGGCGGAACTGGCCGGGACGGGGTAGGACAACGGCCAGCGATCGACCAAAGTTGTCCAAACTTTGCCTCTTCTAGAACATGGCCACTTAGCCTTTCACTTTCAGGTTAGAAAAAATCTGACCTGGTTTGTAGATGGCTCGTACAAGTACCTGGTTTGGCAAATACAGCGGGGCAATACTGCTAGCATTTTTGGAACATTAAATCAAACTCCGGTTTGATTTTTGATGTGTATTGGACAAACCGTGTTGCGGATCATTAATATGTGTCAAAATCACAAGTCACTTGTGATTTTGACGATGGTTGCTACGGATGCGTATTTTGTATTTATGACGAGACCTGCGCTGTGGATACAATATTTGGATTAGAAAAAAACAGATGTAAACATTACAGGTGTGGTCAATTAGTAGGATAACAGTGGTGACATAGGAGTTTGGTATAACCTAATACGTGTCGGTCCGGCCCAGGGATAGTGGCACTACAAACAGCTTTCATATGGCAGTACTGATTAGTCAAGGATTTGTCATCAATCAAAATCAAAGAATGCTTACCGGAATGCTGCTCTATCCTTCGTTCTTCATGCGAAATAAATACTGAATCCTATTGAAAAAACTTGACTCATCACGTGGATAGTTTTGGCTTTATTATGAAAAAAATACTTGAAATTTGCGGAATGTTTAGTTCTGTTTTCCTCTTTGTTTACATAAGCGCAACTTTCAACGTCAGTTACCAAAAATTAGTCGTTGTTAGTAAAATAAATTAGTACCACTAAAAATCTGCAATATGGCGTTAGCTGAAAAACACCCTGTTGGGCTATACGTAGGTACTTATACAGTTCTATAGCTTGACTTTTGCTTAAAAAATATACAACTTTAAAGTCAGTAACTAAATACCTAAATCGGGCGCATAACACGTGCCAAGTCTGATGTGCTCGATCGGGCGTATGCCCGGTTGAGTCCGGGCCAAGTTCTGAGCGTAGTGTTCGGACAGTTTCCGATCTGATCCGAGGTAAATCGAGCAAGTAATGAAGCACGGAGTTAGAATTTTTCAATTTTCAAATCAAGCTGAAAAACGTGCCAAGAAGCTCTGGGCACTAAAATTTAATAAAATCAGAAAACGAAATTGATAAAATGTTCTAAAGGCTCTGAAGGTTCACTCTGTCAAAGGAGAACCTTGGATCATAAAACGCTTCTAACTTTTAACATCATCAACATCCTTTTTTGAGGCCGAATTTACTTCGATTTGTCCTTAACAAACAGTGGAATCCAATGGGTATGGGGACCGTAAACTGCACATTATGACACCTTTCATTTCGAAGTAGCAAATTGTGACCTCGGTTTTTAATGCACACAATAGGGTTGGTACATTTTTTGGAAGACCATTCTTTTTTTTAGGGTTCCGTACCCAAAGGGTAAAAACGGGACCCTATTACTGAGACTTCGCTGTCCGTCCGACCGTCCGTCCGTCCGTCCGTCCGTCTGTTCACCAGGCTGTATCTCAACAACAGTGATAGCTAGACAGATGAAATTTTCACAGATGATGTATTTCTATCGCCGCTATAACAACAAATACTAAAAATAAAATAAAATAAATATTTAAGGGGGGCTCCCATGCAACAAACTTGTAATAGATTATAATATGTATAGGTACGGAACCCTTCATGCGCGAGTCGGGCTCGCACTTGCCCAATATTTTTTCAATAGTCCTTGCTGTAAGGATCTACAAACAGCAGCTCTTTAATTTTTCAAAATAAAGAAAGAGAATAAACATATAAAAACCGGCAAAGAGCATGTCGGGCCACGCTCAGTGTAGGGTTCCGTAGTTGCCAATCCTTCACAATAGACGAGCTTAAAACAGTGGTTTTAAATTACGCTAGCGGAAGGTTTAAATTACGAGAAAGATTTCAAGCTCTATAAAAAGGTCGTAAACGCCAAAGTAACTGTTATTACTTATTACCTTCTGGAAGTTATTGATTATATGCGCCAGATTGAGCGGAATGTTTTAATGTAGTATGACACTTAACTAATATGTGTTACGAAGTATATAAGGACACCGCGCGGCACTTAAGACATTTTAAAGAAAATTTTGAAATTGCGATAACTCAAAAACGGCTCGACCTATTTTATTCAATATGATTGGTGACGACGCGGTTGGCGCAGTGGTTAAGCAACTACCTACTGAGCCGACGGTCCCGGGTTCGAATCCCGGCAAGGGCAAATATTTGTGTGATGAACACGAATATTTTGTGCCTGGGTCATGGATGTTCGATGTATTTAAGTATTTATTTATCTATATAAGTATGTATATCGTCGTCTAGTACCCATAACACAAGCCTTCTTGAGCTTAATTAGGGACTAGGTTGATTTGTGTGAGGTTGTCTGATATTTATTATAATTATCTCCTTTATTCATTTAAAATCTTAAGTTAGGTTTTTACAATAAAGTTATATGCTAAGTAAAATACAATAAAAAATACAAAATATATAAACATATTATAAAAAACCTAACCTAGGGTGCCGCCGGCAGCGGGGCAGGGCCCAGGCTACCGGTGGTTATTATTATTATTATTAATATAGTTTTCATTGAAAGTACTTATAAGGCCTCATTTTCATGAATTTTTCCATAAGTTTTTGACTCGTAGTTGAAAATTTCAACGACACCCAACACACTAGTATTGGAATGAAAAAAAATATTCACCCCCACTGCTTAGGTGTACGAGAGGTACCCACAAAAAAGTTTTAATTTTTAGTTTTTATTTTACCGTTTAGTCGGCGTGATACATTACATACACATACTCATACCAAATTTCAGCTTTCTAGTATGCTAATGACCACGGGGCTAAGCCACGGAAGGACAGACTGACATGGTGAAACTATAAGGGTTCCTAGTTGACTACGGAACCCTAAAAAGGCGATGGTGGGCATGGGTACTTGTCAGTGTCAAATCATTGAAATTTCAACACAAGTTACTGTTGGAATTTTAAAGACTGAAGAAAAACAGTTCAAGTTTACTATTTCGAAAGGACATTAAGTTCTAGGTCGATGGCCAATTGTACATATGCACGGCTTAAATACTTAAAACATCCATGGCCCAGCAGCAAACATTCGAGTAGGTACATCACACAAATATTTGCCCTTTCCGGGATTCGAACCCAGGACCGCCGGCTCAGTAGCTATGCTACCACTGCGCATATACTAGCGCCGATTAGGGGAAAGAACAAAAATCTGCTTTGATAGTTGTTTCGTAAATAGATAATAGTATAGGTATTATACTTACCTACTTGAACAGCGTTAGATCTGAAGGCCTTTGACAGACTAGTTAATAAGTTGGACAGTCTCCAACTATGTTATACAAGGACAAGTCAAAGTTATGCCTACACTTATTACTTTAATATGGGTACAAAAAGCCTTATGTTATGCCATGCCATGCTTTTGTCATTGCCAAGTGCGAGTCTGAGGATACAAATGAGGTGCAAAGTTAACGCAACCGATCACGTTTGTTGTATAGGAGCCCCCTTAAATATGTATTTTATTCTGTTTTTTAGTATTTGGTGTTATAGCGGCAACAGGAATACATCATCTCTGAAAATTTCAACTGTCTAAATATAACGGTTCACGAGATACAGCCTGGTGACGGATGGTCAGACAGACAGACGGACGGACGGTCGGACAGTGGGGTCTTAGTAATAGGGTCCCGTTTTTACCCTTTGGGTATGGAATCCTAAAAATAAACATACAGTCAAATTGAGAACCCTCCTCCTTTTTTGAAGTTGGTTAAAAACACATTCTCAATATATTACCTGTGGATGATTATGTATTATTGTAAAAGTGGCAATTCAGGTGTATTAGGGAGCTATTAGGCTCTTCGTAAGACGAATATGTAAAAAAAAAATGGGCAAGTGCGAGTCCGACTCGCGCATGAAGGGTTCCGTACCATAATCTATAACAAGTTTTTGTGGGGCTCCCTTAAATATTAATACATCATCTGTGAAAATTTCATCTGTCTTGCTATCACCGTTCTTGAGATACAGCCTGGTGACAGACGGACGGACGGCCGGACGTACGAACGGACGAACGGACGAACGGACGAACGGACGAACGGACGAACGGACGAACGGACGAACGGACGAACGGACGAACGGACGAACGGACGAACGGACGAACGGACGAACGGACGAACGGACGACCGGACGGACGGACGGACGGACGGACGGACGGACGGACGGACGGACGGAAGGACGGACAGCGAAGTCTCAGTAATAGGGCCCCGTTTTTACCCTTTGGGTACGGAACCCTAAAAACGGCCACCGTTCGTTCCGTGAACATTGCTATTATGCTATATTAAAGCCGGCGATCCTATTTATTTATTCACATTAGTTACACCGTATTAGAGTACCTAATTAAACCAAGGCACCGTGAACTACAAAATTACATTCAAATGTAATTCTGCCATATGTCTGCCATTCAAAATTCTGAATATTTAGTAGTTGTTATGGGAACTGGCAGTTAAGCTACTCGTAATTATAATTATGATTATGCTTAAGAATTAATGAGCAGGCATCGGATATTCGGATCGATATTTACCAAAATTTTGGCGGCGGCTTTGTTATTCGGTCGTAGGTACAGGCGGCTTTGTTTGACGTATGAATGAGATAGCAATAGGATTTTGTCAACTTAAGGTAAATATCGATCCGAATATCCGATGCCTGTTAATGAGTTAAAAACAATTTCAATAAGTAATAAAGATAAAGGTACCTGAAAAGTTGGCATAAATCTGTACCGTTATGCAGATTTAGGGATGACAAGTCCCACCAGTCATATAGTACGGCTGCAGGCTTATTTGTAAATGGTAATACGTAGACCGCATCTGGTGAGTCATGCGCGTATACCGACATAGACCGAGATCCCGCGGCGTACGGTCGCAAGTCATCCAACAACGTTAATTATGCTTTGATATCGAGAATTTCCTTATATCTTCTATGAAAGTGGGAAGGGATATTGGAGTCTGTTGCAAGCGTATAGTGTTCGTTTTATACTATCGAATGGTTAGATAAATTTCAATAAATTGATGATTGGAGATAGTAAGTGGTAGGTACTTAATTATAAAAGCTATTTATATATCAAGGTGATAAATAGCTCATTAGAAGTCGCGTGCGCGTAAATTAAAATAATTGCGGGGAAATGTTATATCGTGAAATATTTCAATTAAGTTAAATTTTTCTGTGGTAATTTTTCACACAAAATAAGATAAGGTTTTGTTTATTTGGTACACTACATTATAATAACGCAGCCTTAACCACTAGTACAAATCCTGAATCGCGCTGAGGCCTTATTCCTTTTAAAAATATTTTTTCATGGTATGACAAATATATAGATAATTAAAACCGACTTTTTGAAGTGAATCATACTTTTCCCCGAGTTCTAGGTAGTAAAATTGCAATTTTATGCTTTCATTGCGTGCTGTCGAAAATAAGTTTTTTATTTTTTTGCGTGAATTTTGTCAATTTCGAGTAGTTTTTGAAACAAGAATCATCAATGAAAAATTCGAATTGTAGGTTTCAAATATATACTAATGAATTTCAATAGCCCTGTTCAAGGTAGTTACATCAATAATATGTTAAGAAACATGTTTTATCATAGATAAAAATGAATAAAACAATCAGCATTTACAAAGGAATAAGGCCTCTTAATTTGCAAGATAATGACCCCTTTCCTATGATTTCGAGTGTTATAAGAGTTCATTCAACCTAAATTGCGCTGTGCTTTAATCGTCGGTGTGGGTGACTCTTCAAATCATGATTATACAAATTTCACAGACAATTAGGCAGTAACGAACAATGAAAAGCGTCTGCTTCTGCCGCGATGAAGTCACCAATAGGCGAAAACAAATACAACAGAGTTTAAATTTCTATATTAAATTACTTTATATATTAAAACATAGATTTTACTCTTCAAACTGAACAACATTTGTTCAGCAACTTTTATAAAAAGTCAGTTTTCAGAATTTTAATATTTCAAACAAATTAAATAGTATTTTCAATGAACGTGTCGTCCAATATTGACATTCCCTGAGCATTGACATAGCTGGCACTCTACTAATTTCGCAATACCTTGCTTCTTTGTCTAAACATTATGCTACAAGATATCATTTAATACAAGTTATTTTCAGAAGTTGCTTAATAATAGTTTATTAATGAAACAGTAATTAAAAATTAAAATTACAGACTTAGATGCTATAGGAACGTACAATCACTGAAACATTACTTTTAAAAGGATTATTGCCCCTATTACGGGCCACACCCGGTGTATTCAAAGATCAACGCGCAAATAAATTAAATTGAGTTCACACGTGGTTCACACCCGGACTTGAACCCGGTACCTTCGGATTACCGGTCCAACGTCTGAACCTTTCGACCAGAGACGCACTGGACGTACGCTTTAATATCCCCATCAGTTTTGATCCCTGTATACCTATTTTTATTTCGAATTTAGTAACACCTATGAGTACATGCATCACACATGTTTTAATCTATGCATGTAGATTGCCCCCCCTAGCGGTTACTTCATAGAACTACAATTATCCAGACAAATTGTTTACGTAGTTCCTAGCGAGTGCATAACCGAGACGGTCACTGTAATCTCATGGCAAGGGGCACCTTTCTCGAAGCGATTTGTCATTATAATATTTTCACACCCTCGCAGCGTTTGCAATGGAATTTTCTAATTAAATACTTCATATTATTCCGTACCTAGAGGTGCCACGGAATCCTATTACTACGGCTCCGCTATCCGTGCGTCTGATCACAGCTATCGTATTAACACAATCTTTATAATATGTACCCTTACCACGAGTTTACAGTGACTGTACTCGCTAATTCCGTAAACGATTTGCGTGGAGAGTTGTTGTTCTACAAAGTAACCGCTAGGGCGCTGTACTATTAGGGCTCCGTACCCAAAGGGTAAAAACCGGCCAAGTGCGAGTCGGACTCACGCACCGAGGGTTCCGTACACACACTCCATCCCTAAGTGGTTAAGTTAAGTTTGCACCTGGTATGTATAGCGCCCCATATAAATTAGGTGCAAAGTTAGGTATTAAAATATTAAAAAAAAAAACTACTTACTAGATCTCGTTGAAAACAATTTTCTTTGGTAGTTTTTATAGTAATGTACATGATATGTTTTTTTTAGATTTTTCATTTTCTTATTTTAGAAGTTAGAGGGGGGGGACCAACCTTTTTCCACTTTGGAAGCGTCTGTCACGCAAACTATTCGGTTTAGAAAAAAAATATTGTTGAAACCTCGATATCATTTTTGAAGACCTATCCATAGATGCCCCATACGTATGTGTTTGATGAAAAAAAAAATTTGGGTTTCAGTTCTAAGTATGGGGAGCCCCCAATATTTTTTTTTTTTTTTTATTTTTGCATCAAAACCTTAATGCGGTTTACAGAATACATCTACCTACCAAGTTTCAACAGTATAGCTCTTATAGTTTCGGAAAAAAATGGCTGTGACATACGGACGGACAGACGGACAGACGGACAGACGGACAGACGGACAGACGGACAGACGGACAGACGGACAGACATGACGAATCTATAAGGGTTCCGTTTTTTGCCATTTGGCTACGGAACCCTAAAAACGGGACCCTATTACTGAGACTTCGCTGTCCGTCCGTCCGTCCGTCAGTCTGTCACCAGGCTGTATCTCAAGAACGGTGATAGCTAGACAGTTGAAATTTTCACAGATGATGTATTTCTGTTGCCGCTGTAGCAACAAATACTATTCATGATAAAACAATAATAATACATACATACCCTATACAAAGAACGTGTTTTTTGTTAAATATTGGTACGGAACCCTTCGTGCGCGAGTCCGACTCGCACTTGGCCGATTTTATTTACTTACTTACTACTCCTCTGGCGCAGCGACCCGAAGTGAGTCTAGGCCTCCAATACAAGTTCCCGCCAGCGGTCTCGGTCTTGTGCGGTTTCACGCCAGTCGACAGCTTGGAGCTCGCGCAGATCATCTTCGACCACATCTGCCCACCGATATCTGGGGCGGCCTACCGGACGATGACCTGTCGGTTTTCCGTGGAACGCTCTACTAACTGCCCGGTCCTCTCCCATTCGCTCCAGATGTCCAAGCCAGCGAAGCCTATGTGCTTTCGTCACTCCTATTATGTTAGGGTCCGCAACCAGATCTTCGAATTCGGCGTTTTTCCGGATTCTCCAGGTTCCATCCGCTCGCTGTTTGGGTCCCAGGACTTTGCGAAGAATCCTCATTTCAGCCACCAAAAGCTTATTCTCCTCCCTTAGTGTTAGTATTCAGGCTTCACAGCCATACATGAGGATAGGCCGTATAATCGTTTTATAAATGCGGATTTTTGTACTTCTGCTGAGACGCCTAGACACCAAAACCTTATGTAGACCAGCACTGCAACGTAAGGCGTTTTGTATGCGAGCGTCTATTTCCTTGTCACGAGTGTTCAGGTCATTCACGGTGCAGCCTAAGTATTTGAACCTGACCACTCCTTTATACGCAATATCTGGGTCATTGTCAGATTTAGATGCGCGTCTTTCCGGTGGACTTGCGAAATTAAGGATTCCAGGGCCTAATTTTCTGATTAAATGCCTGTGAGAATAAAGAACGTTCCCTCTACTATAATCCGATGTAATAGCAACATAGCCTAGATTCATACAAGCTCTTAACTTTTGACCACCGACACCGAGGGGACGAATTTTGTTTTTGAACTGACAATGACCCATCTCCGACGTGAAGGTCTGCTGGACGATTGCGATCCCTCCGTCGCATAATGACCTAATTTACGAACGCAAAATGTCCTAAACGCAAATAGACCTAAACGCAAAATGCCCTAAACGCAAAATTTCGTAAACGCGTGTGTGTTAGTGTGTGTGTGTGTGCGTGCGTGTGTGTGTGTGTGTGAGAGAGAGAGAGAGAGAGAGAGTGCAGAGTGAGTGAGAGTTGCGCGTTATATCGTCTTTTGGGATTTTATATTAAATTGTGTCACATATCATTCACAGCAAATATTAGCGTTTGGCGTGATATTATGGAAATGGCTTTCGGTATTATGAAAATTCGAAATAATGATGGATTAGGATTAAATGAAACTTCGGATTTTTTGGGTGATACGGTACTTTTATTTCTTTACCATAGACAGGTAAAAAGTATCATCTGGATGTCCAGCTGGGCATTATTGCTACAGGGATAGCTGATTAAAATTTGTCCAGCCGTTTCGAAATTATAATGGCACCAGACTGCCATAGAGTAAAATCTATGGCTATGGTTTGACTGATATATATCGCTCAAATGGCTTCATGTTAATGTCAGTCGAATTAGGCATCTACTTACCATGAGTTTACAGTGAGCGTAAGCAGACGGTAGCGAGTACGGTCACATTAACACATGGTAAAGCTAATGTACCTTTGCCATGAGTTCATGTTACCGTACTCGCTAGCGACAGCGTGAACGAATTGTATGGAGAATAGTACAGTGCCCCTGGCGGTAACTTTGTAGAACTACAATTCTCCATACAAATCGTTTACGCTGTTGCTAGCGAGTACGGTCACTGTAAACTTATGGTAAGGGTACTGTTTTAATTACGACACGAAGGGAACTGAGATCAAAGTAAACTTCAAATCGACAAAATAAATCGCCGCGGCGTATCAAGCGCGTAATCCGATTTCAAAGAAGTGCCTCTTGATTTGGTTAAGTCCGATAGAAATAACTAGACTGTAAGTATTTCTATGTAACGCAGTGTTTACATAAACAGTATTTTATGTGTTCGGATTTACATCCACTATTATAAAATTCCACATTTTTTATTCAAAATTTTCATCATATCATTTTTTCTTTGGAGAGGGGTCATGATTTCAGGAAAAATCTTCATAGCGTGATGCAGGATCGTCATTTGTTTTGACCTGGCGCCATCTGTTGGTCATAAATTCCATTGTCATCTCATCACACCGAAACGGCTACGAATTTTAACCAATTTCGGTAGAGGGACAGCTGGTCATCCAAAGATGGTTATAGGATACTTTTTAACCGACTAAAAAAATTTACGCGTATGAGGTTGCGGCCACCTTCTAGTCTACACTTGTTAAAATTAAAACTCAAATTGTATAAATGTTGTATATGTATATGTAGAGAGGTCATTATTTCATAAAAAATCTTGACAGCGCGATGCAGGATTTGTATGGGCGCGTCGCGCTATCCGTTGAAATTTTTTTTTTGTCATCTCATCACGCCAAAACGGCTGGTCGGATTTTAACCAACTTTAGTACACGGATAGCTGCACATTCAAAGATGGTTATAGGGTAAATTTTACTCGTCCATGGTAAAGAAAAATAATTACGCATATTACGAAGTTGGCACCTTCTAGTTAGGGTTCCGTACCCAAAGGGTAAAAACGGGTCCCTATTACTGAGACTTCGCTGTCCGTCCTTCCGTCCGTCCGTCTGTCACCAGGTCGTATCTCAAGAACGGTGATAGCTAGACAGTTGAAATTTTCACAGATGATGTATTTTTATTGCCGCAATAACAATACATACTAAAAATAAAATAAAATAAATATTTAATTTACTTCATACAACAAACTTGTTATAGATTATGGTACGGAACCCTTCATGCGCGAGTCAGACTCGCACATGCCCAATTTTTTATTTATACTTCGTTAAAATACCGCAGGGCCTTAAGAAGGTTCAAAGCAACGTGTGATGTCTCCTGTGCTCGCTGATAATGCAAAAATACACATTCTGTGAACATTTCAACTGTCTACCTATTACGGTTCATGAGAAAATGCCCGACGAACGATATATCATGGAAAAACCCCTATATTTGTATGGGAGCCCCCTTTTTTATTGTTATTTTATCATGAATAGTATTTTGTTGCTATATCGGCAACAGAAATACATCATTTGTGAAAATTTCAACTGTCTAGCTATCACGGTTCTTGAGATAGAGCCTGGCGACATACGGACAGACGGACGGACAGAAGAGGCTTAGTAATAAGGTCCCTTTTTTACCCTTTGGGTACGGAATCCTAAAAATGGAGTAGATATGAGGGTAGCAAACTTAAAAATTTGGAAATTTCAACCATCTTGATTTCGAAACATACTTGCGTGTTCTCCACTCACAGACCTCAAAAATTATGATTATAAGAGGTACATAATAAATTTATTCAAGATTAAGGCCATTGTACAAACAATTTACCTAAATCGTCAAGAGGTGAAATAAAAGAACGCAATTTCTGTGTAACGTAATCGACTGAGTCACGTCAGGTTTAGCACATCTTGTTGCAAATAGGCTTCTCACGCGACATATTATTGTCTTTCTCACCCAATATTAAGAAGAAAGAGACAGACGGTGAGACAGTTCTTTGCTAGAGATACATAAAAACTAAAACTTCAAACCCTAAGTCTGGTAACAAAGTTGAGAAAGTATTTCAATACAAATCTCCGTTTAAATGAACCGACTTCTCCCACACATAACCTTCAAACCTGCCCGCTGAGAATTTTTACCTATAAATTGCTATCGGAGACATTACTTTTAAAGCGACTGCGAAAAAAACTAGTACGCGGTTGTAGTTGCGGTCTCCTAGTTTTCTACACAAACGTGCGGTGGTTAGTGAAGACAGCATATCTGTATTGCTTTCGCCATAGACTTTGACGGAAGTTAATGTACTGCTTATCTTCACTGTCGTAAATCTCGACTTCAAAAGTAGTCGAATAAGATTCGATTAGCAAGATTAAACCCTAAAGTTAGACGCGGAGGGTTTCAAATTCATTAAGCTTCCGTAGTGAAGCGAGGAATTAAATGGGATATTCCGGGAAAGAAACGTAACCTACAGTTAATTTGTTTTTGGAGCTATTTTTAGGATTCCGTACTCCAAAAGGAAAATCGGGACCCTTATAGGAGCACTTGTCTTTCTTGTTCGTCCGTTCGTCGACCGTCGTCCGTTTTATCTCGGGAACGCGCGGAGATATCGAGTTGAAAATAAAACCATACTCACGGACCTAATTCGAGAATGCTGTTTGAGAGATCGCAAAACTTCAAAACTCATTAGATAACATTGATATTGCCTTTGGAATGTCATTAAAGTGCGATGAGCTTCAAGTGACATATCTCATCTCAATTTTGGAAATACGAAGGCGACAATGACTGTCAAAAATGCTATTCATGCATATGAATTTCTGTTTTGAACGAAACGCAACTGACTAATTTCACGCAGTACACGGTCAAGTTAAAGTATGGGCCTGTTATTTTTGCCGTCACATATAAAAGAAACGCAAATTAAGCGCGACCGGTTGGACGAAGTTGCGATGTTCTGGGGATATCGCCACTTGTCAAGTAAGGACACGTCAAAAGTGACGGATGGCGATGGAATGAATCATCTCTCTAAAATTGGTCGAATTACCCCCCTGGTCTACAGTCTCTTGAAGTTTTGAAAAAATCAAAATTCTTAGTTAACGTAAAAATTATCTTCCTTTAAATTGACAGAGTATTTTCCGCTGACCTAGAACTATCAAATGTGTCAAGATACCGTCTTATATTACAAGTATAGGGAAAATTCTGAAAACTACACGATGATTTTTAATCGGTGATCAGGTACCAACTTTTCTAACTCAGTAATTGATGGTGGTCACGTTGAAGTCGTAATTACATGAAAACAAACTTTTATTTTTTCTATGATAATTTTTATTTTAAAACCAATTTTGTCTTAAATTCCTTGTCACCGAACTAATCTGTAGCGGTGTGCTTACAACCTCTGTAATAATTTAATGGGAATGACAATTTATGAGTAATAACTTGTCATTGTCATTGTCATTACCTTGGATGAAGTACCTATGGATTCGGCATATGCGTATACCCGAAAGGGACAGCAGCAAAGTACATGACTATTACAGGGTTACCAGGTTCCAAATAATTCTCCCGTTTTTCCAGTGCTATTTGCTAGCGGTGTGAATTAGTTTTAAAAGTATTATTATTTATTTATTTTATTCAAACTTTATTGCACAAAATACATAAGTAAAAGTACAAATGGCGGACTTAATGCCATGAGGCATTCTCTACCAGTCAACCACAAGGTCAAACGGAGACATTATTGGTGCGTATTATATTGTATGGGACAAATTATAAAATAATTACAATAAAACTACAAAAAAAACTGTCAAAATGTAATGGTAAAATATATTTATTTACATAAATTTAATTACAATTTCGAGAGAGCAGCAAGATAGCCCATAGGAGGCATGAGGCAAGATGTTTACTGTCCTTTAAACAAATTTGTCGTGAACATATACAAGCATTTTTGGTTGGTTCCCAATTCGATCGTCCTGTGGCACGTATTCAACATTGGAGTAAAGCAGGATCATGTTTTGGAAATCTAAAACAAAAAATATATTTGTAAAACTCCCTGAGTTAAGGGTAATTTACCAATTCTTATACTGGTATCCCTTAAAATCGAATAAAGCAGACAAATTAAAAAGCAGTAAAAAACCGCGGCGGAACGTCAAGTAAAAGTAAAGACAAAGAGTAAAGACTACTGACACTGACAAGACGTAGAGACTATTGAATTTATAGGGGTAATACCTAAAAATAAGATATTACAAAATGAGATTTTAAGCAGAGTTCTGATGTTTTGATATGATTTTGCTGTGCTATTTAGCGTATAAATAATTATTAAATATATATTTGCAGAAATCAAGCAAAAGCAAAGTCGAAACATCGCACTTACCTATGAAAGCTTATATTTTCACTTTTTAGGCCAGTGTCGCTTTTACAGCCAATTATGGAGCAACGCACCGTTGTTTTACAAATCTATAGCTAATAGCACTCACTATTATTCATATATAAACTTTCGAAATGTAAAATCATCCACAATATTCGTTGTTTTATAGTAGGCTACAACGCACATTTGACTTGCCCGGCAGTGTTTAGCGGAGCTCTGTCAATTTGACAATCATCCGCTAAACAAAAAAAAGCGGAACTCTGATAAGGACAAAACATCTTGTCTATGTCTCTGTCGCTCTTAACAGTTTCTGTAAATAGGTGTCCCGTTCCCTCCTGGTATTATTATTCGCTTGTCATGTCCAGAGGTTACTTGGTCCATGGTCATTACATAAACAAAGTCATAGAAAATTTCGTAAAATTTCCCGCCAAAGCGATGACACTTGACGTAGGTATCGTACTTCAATAATTTTATGTAGGATGACCATGTATCTAGTGGTTATTAGTTTTAATTATGTTTTAACTTTTAATTAATTTAACAGTGAGGTAATTGCGCGGGACCTCGCCTATTAAGTTTAATTTTAGCTAAATATTAATATTTTTCTACTCCTGATCACCGATTAAAAATCATCGTGTATACATTTGTTATTAAATCATAAAACATATAGTCCTTATTTCAAATGTGTAAAACAGTTTTTCATCGGTAAAGTTAAGTGTGTCACTATACAGTACAGTTTATAATTTCGTTAGAGCAATATGCACTATACCTATGCAGTGCTTTCATAGTTCGCACAGAGCTATGTAATAGGTACTATTAAGTATTCCGTGACAGAGCCCTTGATGCGCGAGTTCGACTCGCACTTGATCGTTCCGTACCTCAATCGGTAAAAACGGAACCTTTATAGGATCACGTTGTTGCCCGTCCGTCTGTCTGTCTGTCAAGACCCTACTTCACGATGACCTAGAACTATGAAATTTGGCAAGTGATATCGTCACATACTACACTTACTTATAAAAACCTGAAAACTATACATTTGTAATAAAATCATAAAAAAAATAGGTAGTCCTTTTCAAACATCATATTTGGAGAACTTCATATACTTAAGTCTACGGTCCCTTGAAGCTGCAAAAAATCAAACTTCTACGTTAACGTGAAAAGAAGATACTGCCGTTAACTTCGCAAAAAACGTACATTTCGACACTCTCAAGGGAATCAAAATGATAGGGTACTTCCCGATGACCTACAACTATGAAAGGAAAGTAATATCGTCACATACTACAAATAGTTATAAAAATCTAAAAACTATACATTTATAATAAAAAATCATAAAAATATAGTCCTTTTCAAACATCATATTTGGAGTACTCGGCGGCGTTAAGTTTGCACCTCATTTGTATGCAGCGCCATACATTTCAGGTGCATTACTTAACTAAACCAGGCCAATTAAGATGGGATAAGTGAAAGTTTATAAGGAACCCTCGGTGCGCGAGTCAACTTGCACTTGGCCGGTTTTTTTTTATTGATCCTTACTATTATTAGATTCCAAAACTTACACAGACATGATTCCAAGAACAATTTTATAAGCACAAAATATGATTTAATTCAATGTTCATAAATTCCTAGCGGTTGCCACCTTAACGCCATTTGTTGTTCGGAATAACATTGCGATCTCGTCAAGTTATCACGCCAAACCAGCTAGACGGTTTTTGACAATCAAGGCTGGTAATATAGGAATCCAAGCATGTTTACATCAAGTGTATAAAGTATAATATTCGTAGCAAGTCATCGCTACGTAAATACGAGGCGGCGCAAGCGCACTGGTAGCACTAAGTTGTGCTACGGCTGCTACGCGTGCTACGATCGTAGGAGTTGTGTTAGTAGTAGTGTTGATTTTAGATGATATCATAAAAATACGCACATGATTCCATATATATATATTATTTTTTTAAGACATTATGACCAGTCTTCCGCATCACAAGGGCTCCACTGTCCATCCAATAAAAAAAAAATGAATAGCTCTGGAAAACTTAGAGTCAGTGCCGAAAGACACGAGTCATAGGATTTGAGGGCGTGCCAGTGCTATTTTATGGTTTTTGCTATGCTGACAACACTAATCTCAAAGATTGATTTATTACAAACATGTGTGGTTTGAGAATCCAGGGCCCACCATCAGGTCTATTTTAACGTTTACGGGGTCTAATGTCTTTCTTACTTAATTATAGTACGACACTAAAAATAAGACCTGTATATGTATTTTATATATGTATTTTTTTTTAATATATTTCCGATTTTGTGTCGGAGACTAATTACTAACGGGGACTATTAGATACGTAATATTAATTGAATATTCAATACAATATAAATACCCGTCATAGCGGACACACGTTCAGTTCTGTGACTTTTTGTAAGTCGATAGTAGGGCGTTTAGCCGCATTTTCCCGCTGACAAAATCGAATCATGTTTAAAATAATTTCTCTTGTGGAAGTATACGAGGGCAGTTTGATAAGTCTGTGTCTTAAAGTAAAAAAAAAAACTTTTTCATAATCGAACTTTTTTATTCTAATTCTTAACTATTTGGTTACTGGCTGTCATAATATTTTCTTATACTTATTGCAAAAATTTAAAAATAAATCGAGGCATATGTCAGATAAGAGCGATAAATTGACAACGTTTCATTTTTTTACATATCATTTTTATTATACAGTCCGAAAGAGGGTTTTTTTTAAGTTACACGTATTTTTTATTTTCCTCGAAAGCCTCCATTTTGAAGCAATAAGCCCAACTTTATAGTTGCTCATTCTAATAGATCGTAAGCGACAAAAATGACGTCAGTGCTGGGGTGTCGTGTTGCCAGTCAAAAAAAAAATAGCCATGACAACTTACGCTAGTCACAGACGTTCTTAAATTTATCTTAAAACTGCCATACACGCACATGACTTTTATAATAATCTACATTATGTCTAATCCTACTTAACCGTATTTTGTTGATTTATCGAATGTACATTTATATAAAACCAAACCTTATTAGCATCAATTTGCGTAGAGTAATCAAAACTTTTGAGTGTGCGTATCTATTTTTTGAATTGAATAGATGTTTGAGTTTCGTTGTTGATGACTTGATGAGTGACAGATTACGACAGATTAATGATCTGAACAACTCGATACGAAATATTATTTTCGCCAGTACAAAATAATTTGATAAGAATAAATGTCTGTCGTGAAATCAAAATAATGTTTTTTAAAAACTTGCAATAATAACTCATCTGCGTTTCCTGCAAAGAATTTTTTTACAGTTCCTCGTGGAAATACACGAGAATGGTGTTGCAGGCGGATATTTTCATCTAGACGGCAATATTTTTATACCAACGAATATGGGTAAAAATATTGATTGTGCACTTACTATGAAAACTATTTTAAAATAAAGGAATAATAGACGTTTTGTTGTTTTTATTTTAAGCTGAAAAGAAAAATATAGGTAATAATATGTTCCATAACATTTATATCTTGACAGTAACTTCGATATATTTTTGTATAGACGCCCCGAGTTATCCCAGGTATGCACATAAGAAAGCACAGCACAGATGTTTACAGCCGCCATCTGACAATGTACGTCTATAAAGGTTTCTTCAGTTTCGTCAATTTCATATGTGATCTTGTACAACTTATTCTGGACGCGGTGCTCCGGAGTCATACGGCATTGAACGAAACAATGATTTGCTTCTCTGCGTACCTCCACATATCCGACTGCGTTATCGACGTAAGTGTTGCGTGAAGAGTGCTTTGGCAGCTCTTATGGCGGCTAAATTATACTTATCAGAACTTTTCGTGTACTCCATCATCATGAGGGTTTCAAGTTTGAGCTGTCAGCTTGTAAGAGTCCTTCAGAATTCTTTATTTTCTAAGTCCGTGGGAAAGCCGAGTCGTATAATGGGTTAAAACAATAATAAAATGAAATATTGCGCTCGAGCGAAAACTGAACAAAGACAAGTCAATGACAATTATTTGACAAACTTTCAAACGTGACAACCGGAAGGGAGATTTTTTTTTCATTCCATTGGAGGCTTAAGCCCTCAAGTCCAGCAATGACGTCATACTTCCGGTTTAACATATTTTGTAGATTTTTTTGAAAAATATGGGCAGAAAAAAATCCAAAATATTTTTTTTTGCGCTCTTTACACGTTATTCTACGAATGGTTTTCGATTTAGGACTTTAGCAAAATATGAAACGTTGTCAATTGACGGAAAATGGAGAAAAGTGAATTTCGTGTGCTAATAAAACATTACTTTTTACGTGGCAAAACTATCAAAGAGACTGAAGACCGGTTAAAATAATATTATGGGGAATCTGCTCCATTGCATGGAATGGTACACAAGTGGTGTACAGAATTTCGTTGTGGACGTATCACCACCAATGACGCAGTACGCTTTGGAAGGTCGATTGAAGTGACCAATGATGCCATGGTGAATAAAATCCACGATATTGTTTTGGATGCGGTCGAATGAAGATACGTGAGATAGCCGAGACTTTACACATTTCACCTCAACGAGTTTTTCATATCTTACATAATATTTTAAGCATGAAAAAGTTTCCGCAAGATGGGTGCCGCGCTTGCTAACAGCCGACCAAAAACGAATTCGCGTAAGAACTTCCGAGCAATGCTTAGCCAAATTGAAACATAATCCTAATGAATTTTTTCGTCCATTCGTGACGGTGGACGAAACATGGATTCACCATTATACGCGAGAGACGAAAATTCAGTCAAAACAGTGGACTTCTGCTAGCGAACGGGCCCCGAAGAAAGCGAAAACCGTTAATTCGGCTGGAAAGGTAATGGCCACTGTCTTTTGGGACAGCCAAGGGATTATTTATATCGATTACTTGGAGAAAGGTCAAACAATAACTGGCGTTTATTATGCTGCTTTGTTGGAGAAATTTAACGCAGAAGTTGTAAAAAAACGGCCAAATCTGTCAAAGAAGAAAATACTGTTTCATCACGACAACGCCCCTGCACACTCGTTGGCAGTCACAACAGCCAAATTAGTAGAATTACGTTATGAAATACTGCCGCACCCACCCTATTCTCCAGCTTTGGCACCGTGTGATTTTTTTTTATTTCCAAACATGAAGAAATGGCTCGGCGGGAAAAGATTTTCATCGAATGAGGAAGTCATCGCTGAAACTGAAGCCTATTTTTCAGGGTTTGACAAAAAGTATTTTTTCGAGGGGATACAAAAGCTGGAACATCGTTGGACGAAATGTATTTATTTATTTAAAAGTAGAAAAATAAAATGAAAATTTTGTAAAAAGTTTTTTTTTTACTTAAAGTCACTGACTCATCAAACCGCCCTCGTATGTACGGTTTTAACCTGTTACGAAATAATTTTCTACAAAACCATGGAGTTTTTATACCGGGGGTGATCAATCCAAATGGGTCAGTAGGGAGGGAGAAGTCAGAAACTAGAAGAGATAGTGAAATCTGTTTTTATAAGTCTCATACATCATTTCATACATAACACGGTCAAAACCGCTGTTAAGAATGTTACAATACGACATGCGATTACTTACAGAATTTTAACCAGGTCTAATTCCCAGTTATGTATGAAATGTTTAAAAAATATATTAATGCAGTTTTTATTAAATCTAAAATCGACGCCATAGTTCCTCAGAACTGATTTCCCTATCTCTAATATACTTTTCATTTTCCCTACTGACTCATTTGGATTGATCATCCTGTATATAAAAATACTGGCTGAAGTTTGTTTACTTTTTATAAGACAGGTGTCTAAGGTTAGATTGCCTTGTAAAATTCATTATGTTAGTTCCCGTTTCTGCCACGACTCTTCTCTTTCCGCACAGTCTAACAAATTGTGTTTTTGTTTTAAGAGGCCTTACGGCCATTTTTAAATGTATTTTTTTCATAAATTATGCTTATTAAGTGAATAATACTATGCCCTAAGTTCTAAATTTTAAAATAGCCATATCATGCTTTCATAGTGTGCAGCAAAAAAAAACTGTTTTCTGTGTTAATTTTGTAAATTATACTTAGGTAGTATTTTAAGCAAAAATTATCAATGGAAATTTCAAACTGTAGGTTTAAATGTATGTACAAATAAATCGCAATAGCCCTGTTCTTACTGGTATCATTGATAATAAACATGATTGATCATTGAAAAAAATCTAATAACAATCATCATTATTGAACGGACATGGAGTCTTATGTGAAAAATACTTATCTAGATGCCATCCGCTTCCTGAACATCCCCGAAAATTATCACCAATTTCCCGTCTGAGGCGAATTATCTTTTACAATTATTTAAATTTGGCCGATCTGCCCCGAAATTAATCAGCATTAGTCATTTCAGACGTTTTCATAAGAATAATGCTTCGGAAAACTGGTCAAATGACAAAAGGTCACAGGTTTCTATGAAAATTGAGTTTATGGCGCCGCTTTAATGTGGAAAGAAGGCGGCCATAAGATAATTTGGTAAAACAGAAAATAATTGCCATAAACGATCTTACGTGAGCGTTTTCCTGACGTAGGCCTAGAAGGCGAGTAAAGAAACCTTATCACTATAAACACACAAGAAATTAATGCTATATTATTTATGGTTATGTTTTTTTTACGAGTGATCTGGGGGGTAATTCGACCAATTTCAGAGAGATGATGGAGATCCCTCTATTTAATCGCCATTTGTCACTTTTGACGTGTCCCTACTTGACAAGTGGCGATATCCCTAAAACATCGCAACTTCGTCAATCCGGTCGCGCTTAATTTCCGCTTCCTTTGTATGTGGCGGCATAAATAACAGGCGCATACTTAAACTTGACCGTGTAGTGCGTGAAATTAGTCAGTTACGTTTCGTTCAAAACAGAAATTCATATGCATGAATAGCATTTTTGACAGTCATTGTCGCCTTCGTATTTCCAAAATTGACATGAGATATGATATCACTTGAAGTTCATCGCATTTTAATGACAGTTCAAAGGCGATATCACTGTTATCTGTTAGAGTTTTGACGTTTTGCGATCTCTCAAACAGTATTTTCGAATTAGGTCCCAGATCCCTTGATTGTAACCGATTACCATCGCCCGTGAAAACAACTCCGGAGGGGTTTTATGGTATACTTAGAAGTGCGTTTCTTACCTTTCAGATGGGAGTGCGCTCCTTTCTACAAGATTCAGTGAAGTTCTAAAAAGAAATCTAAGAACTTTGAAGGAAATACAACGAACGACAGTTCACTTTAGCTGTGCAAAGCAGGAAATTAATAATTGGTAAACGGTAGACCATGCATTTTTTTATTTTCCCTGAATAACAAGAATTGTAATATCTTTTAAACTATAGTTGTCGTAGATCTGCGACGAGAGCCTCTTATAGATGAATGAGGTGCCCTAATTAATACACCAAATATACATTTTCAACTCTCAGCTGCCGGCTATTTAACTGGCAAGTTCCCGAAAGGCAAACTTTACCTGAATAATAAAGGTCGTATGTTTTCCCGTATGGAGCAGAGACCATTTTGGACTGTATTTCTGAGTCCAAGCTAAACTGCCTTTAGTAAATGCCTGATATAACTAGACTAGTTATATATATGACACTTTATACTCTCGCGGTTTGAACTCATAATTAACACAAATTATAACGGGTCTAACGCGATATTTCACAGTACATCTGAGACCACGGCGTGTGCAACCCCGCCGAAACGTTAGATTATGAAGGTAAATAGGAAATATCGCGATAGACCCGTTATAATTTGTGTTAGTTATATATATGTTGACAATCGCTGGTCATAAAATATACCGAGCCGTGTAAATTGTCAATTTGATTTAAGAAACCAAGCTGAGGGTATCTATGACTGAATAGTATGGAATGAATCTAACGGTCAGATTGGGGCCGTCATCTTTTTTTTCGTTTCACTTTGATATGAATATACTCATTTGTGTTAAGTATAGCCTAGCAAGTTGCGATTCAACCCAGGGATGGTAACGCTCCAAACAGTTTTCTTCTTTTTCTTAAGTCGGTCCCTCATTCCTGAGGATCGTGATCACAAGGTATCGTATTCTTGATCAGGTGTCTCCATCAGTCTCGATCCATTGTTGCTCTCACAGCTTGATGGAATTTCATATGGCAATAATGTGCATACGTCATATAAGTATTTGCATTATAAAACTTCACTAACGATTTGTCATCAACCAAATTCTATATATTTTGACGTGACAACGTCTTAATTTAAGTTTCGCTCGGAGTCACTCATGAAAAAATGTAACGCCCGCTCACGTCTGATGAGTGAGAGAGACAAAATATATTTCTATAGTTAAAATTTGTGCAATTCTTATTTTCATTCATCGAGCATTACTGTAACAAGAGGGAAGAGGGAAGAGGGAAGAGGGAAGAGGGAAGAGGGAAGAGGGAAGAGGGAAGAGGGAAGAGGGAAGAGGGAAGAGGGAAGAGGGAAGAGGGAAGAGGGAAGAGGGAAGAGGGAAGAGGGAAGAGGGAAGAGGGAAGAGGGAAGAGGGAAGAGGGAAGAGGGAAGAGGGAAGAGGGAAGAGGGAAGAGGGAAGAGGGAAGAGGGAAGAGGGAAGAGGGAAGAGGGAAGAGGGAAGAGGGAAGAGGGAAGAGGGAAGAGGGAAGAGGGAAGAGGGAAGAGGGAAGAGGGAAGAGGGAAGAGGGAAGAGGGAAGAGGGAAGAGGGAAGAGGGAAGAGGGAAGAGGGAAGAGGGAAGAGGGAAGAGGGAAGAGGGAAGAGGGAAGAGGGAAGAGGGAAGAGGGAAGAGGGAAGAGGGAAGAGGGAAGAGGGAAGAGGGAAGAGGGAAGAGGGAAGAGGGAAGAGGGAAGAGGGAAGAGGGAAGAGGGAAGAGGGAAGAGGGAAGAGGGAAGAGGGAAGAGGGAAGAGGGAAGAGGGAAGAGGGAAGAGGGAAGAGGGAAGAGGGAAGAGGGAAGAGGGAAGAGGGAAGAGGGAAGAGGGAAGAGGGAAGAGGGAAGAGGGAAGAGGGAAGAGGGAAGAGGGAAGAGGGAAGAGGGAAGAGGGAAGAGGGAAGAGGGAAGAGGGAAGAGGGAAGAGGGAAGAGGGAAGAGGGAAGAGGGAAGAGGGAAGAGGGAAGAGGGAAGAGGGAAGAGGGAAGAGGGAAGAGGGAAGAGGGAAGAGGGAAGAGGGAAGAGGGAAGAGGGAAGAGGGAAGAGGGAAGAGGGAAGAGGGAAGAGGGAAGAGGGAAGAGGGAAGAGGGAAGAGGGAAGAGGGAAGAGGGAAGAGGAACAAAATATATTTCTATAGTTAAAATTTGTGCAATTCTTATTTTCATTCATTGTTCCTAATGTGCAATTTAATAAAATTCATATCAATAAATATTCTACCGAGAATAAGACGTTGTCACGTAAAATCTTCCTTCGCCCGTAAAACCGACTTTACAGGCAACCATTTTTTTACCGGAATGCTGGTCAATCCTTCGTCCTTCTCCGAAACTTGAACAAAAAACGTTATTTTGCTCACTATGGATAGTTTTGGCTTTTTGTTATGCGAAATTTACTTGAAATTTTGCGTAGACGTAGTCATGTTTCCTCTTTGTTTACATTAGTAGTGACATTCACTGACTTTAATCCATACTAATATTATAAATGCGAAAGTGTGTCTGTCTGTCTGTCTGTCTGTCTGTCTGTTACCTCTTCACGCTTCAACCGCTGAACCGATTTTGATGAAATTTGGCATGGAGATAGTTTAAGATCCGAGGAAGGACATAGGATAGTTTTCATCCTGGAAATTATCCCTAAAAAGATTGAAAAGTGAGTAAGTAATTCATGATGACATTGATGACCCTGTAGAAAATGTAATAATTAGACCAAAAGCACAATTGCTCTTACATTTGCTTAGGCGGTTTTAACAATCCCTTTTGTTACGTGTGTGTGTTGTACGAGGTTGCTTCCATACTTCCAAGTTCCACGCGGACGTAGTCGCGGGCAAAAGCTAGTTTAAAATAAATTGGTACCACTTAAAATCCGCAATATGGCCTGGGCTGAAAAACACCTTGTTGAGCTATAAGAGTTAAATTCAAAATGGCTTGCCCACCCACGCTCAGTGTAGGGTTCCGTAGTTGCCCACACTTCACAATAGACGGGCTTAAAACAGCGGTTTTAAGCCCGATATTTAAATTACGAGAAAGATTTCAAGCTCTATAAAAAAGTCGTAAACGCGGTCGTAACGTTTTTGGATTTCCGGAGCGAATTTCTACATAACTACTGACTTTATTAAAATATAATGTTTGAAGAACCCTATTAACTTATTCAACGAGACATCACACACTAGTGTTGGAACGAAAAAATAATTCACCCCCACTTTAGGTGTATGAGAGGTACCTGAAAATGTTTTTTTATTTTTTATTTTACCGTTTTGTCGGCTTGATACATACACATCCTCATACCAAGTTTCAGCTTTCTAGTACTTATGATCACGGTGCTAAGCCGTGGACGGACGGACAGACGGACAATGGACATAGCCATACTATAAGGGTTCCTAGTTGACTACGGAAAAAGCGCACTCGAATTGGTCCATCCATTTGCCACAAACAGACACACAGATTAACATGTGTATCTGTGTGTTTGTGTAACTTATAACACCCCTCTTTTTTCGTTGGAGGTTAAAAAAACAGAAAATGTGCCTGAATGGTGCTTGATTGCGATAGCAGACATTGTATCCAATCCAAATATTGACTAGGTACGCAAGCGAATGATTATTGCCATTCCCAAAACGCACGACCAGCCTTTCTCAAAGTTTAAGTATAACGGAGGCCTTCTTAGAAGGCGGCGGATTCTCATCAGATTTACTATCAAAACGTCCGTGGTTTAAGGTCTAAAACGGTATTATTCTTTAATAACATACTCATTTGTTCAAACGATCTCATTGCACTAACAGAAACTTTTTTAACTAGCTCAGTTAGCGACGCAGAGTTGTTCCCCCCCGGGTATACTGTGTTACGCAAAGATCGCGCGGGTGATGCTGGGTGGGGAGGTGTACTGTTAGCTGCGCGCAACACTTATACCCTGCGTTTGGTTACCGATATTGAGGAAATAAATGATAATATGGAACTAATATTAGCATTAGTCGAATGGAAAAATTTAATTTTTTTATGTGGTGTGGTTTATTTACCCCCAAATTATAGTGACGAACAGTACCTATGTGTCTTAGCATGTCTTGAAAGAGCTGTATGTATATATTCGGAATTGGACGTTATTTTATTGGGAGACTTTAACCTTAATTCATGCAGTGTCAATGTTAAAAGTAAGTTCTCTATTTTTATGGAATTCTGCAAACTTCACCAGCATAATAATATTTGTAATGGGCACGGTAGCCTATTGGATCTGGTATTGAGTGGGTGGCGACCTGAGATTGTAACCATAACAGACGAGGTGGAACCGTTGGTGCCGGCTGACGGGTACCATCCGCCGCTCGAAGTTGCACTTGCTCTACCTCGAGGACATCCGCCTTCGCCGATGTCGACTTTCCCAGTCAATGACTCGCTAAATCCTGAATTTAATTTTCGTAAAGCCGACTTTCAGCAACTCTACGCCAACCTGTCCGCTATTGATTGGCGTGGTGTGACTGAGTTAGATGATGTGGATAAAGCTACGGATATTTTTTACTCAAAACTAGAGGAATGTATCACGTCATGTGTGCCTTTGAAAAGGCGAAATGGGCATAAGCCTAGCAAATACAATTATCCTACATGGTATACTCCCGAAATAATTAAAACAATTAAAGACAAGTATTTTCACTTAAAAAAATACAAGCAATTGGGTTTAGAATTCAACAAAGAACTTTATAAATACTATCGAGGGTGCGCGAAGACCCGCATCAGAGCAGCTTACGCGGAATATATTTGTAACATTGAGCGTGATATCAGCGAGGAACCAGCAAAGTTCTGGAATTATGTTAAGAGCAAACGCAGAGATGTGCGTCAATGTTGCGAATATTGCTACAAAGATCGGACTGTTAAGGGACAGGCGGCCGCTGATGCGTTTGCCGAGTATTTCAGCTCCGTGTTCCTGCGCGAAGTACCGCGGTTGGATGCAGAGGCGGCCGCATGCAGCTCTGGTGCGGATGCGACGCGTGTGGCTATTGATAGTGTCAGTGCATCTGAGATAAGACGGGCGGTTCGCAGCCTTAAACCACGCTCGGCTCCGGGGCCGGATGGCATCCCACCATACCTTGCCAAAGACTGCGCGACTACTTTCGAGGAACCACTCCTTCACATATTTAATTTGGCCTTGCAGCAAGCTAAGTACCCCAAATGTTGGAAGGTATCCTGTGTCACCCCGGTCCCGAAGGGTAAAGCTGAGTCTGATATAGCACAGTACAGGCCTATAGCAGTCATGTCAGTTTTCGGGAAAATATTCGAAACCGTGATAGATTCTTGCATTAATAAGCAAATTGGGTTTAATCTTAATGAAGCCCAGCATGGTTTTCGTGGTGGCAGATCTACAACCACAAACCAAATTTGTTTTGTCGACTATGCTGCTGCGGCAATGAGTCGTCGTAATCAAGTTGATGTAGCATACTTTGATTTTAAAAAAGCTTTCGACTTGGTTGACAACGATTTATTGCTGCAAAAATTTGCTAAGTTAGGGTTCACACCTAAACTGCTTCAGTTTTTCGCTGATTATCTCCGTAACCGCAGACAGTACGTGAAGCTTGCAGGATGTCAGTCAAAGCCATACTTTACGCCATCAGGGGTAAGCCAAGGTAGTACGCTGGGACCAACTCAATTTCTAATAATGATTGATGATTTACCTAACGTTATAAGTTCAGCCGTATGCCTTTTATATGCGGACGACCTAAAGCTTTGCCTGGAGGTGGGGTGTAAGAGCGATTGTAATAGTCTACAGCGTGACATTGATGCCGTGGCTGAGTGGAGCGATGTTAACAATTTGCACTTCAATACATCCAAGTGCAAAGTCATGACGTACTCTAGGGTTAGGGCACCCATCACTTACGGCTACAGTCTCCAAGGCGTTCAGTTGGAACGAGTAGATGGAATTCGTGATCTGGGGTTGACCATGGACGCTCACATTAATTTCCGACAGCACATTACCAACATTTGTAAAAGCGCTTCTAAAACCTTAGGCTTTATTATTAGGATGAGTTCACAATTTAGAAATGTTGGAACAGCAGTAATATTGTACAACGCATATGTCCGCAGTAAACTCGAATTCGGTGCGATAGTATGGGATCCCTACGAGTACAAATACATTAGCATGATTGAAAAATTACAAAAAAAGTTCGCAAGGTATTTGTACAGTAGGTCTTATGGCTATTACCCGTATCTTTACCCGTCTCGTTTTGTCTCAGGGATGGTGGGGCTCAACTCTCTAGAACTGAGGCGGAAACTACTTTTGTTGGTACATTACCATGGAGTTGTACACAACAGAGTTAGGAATTCATCCGTATTGGAGCGAATGGGCCTGCATGTACCAGTAATGCGGACGGTGTCGGACGCCGTGAGTGCGCTGCCGCCGCGGCGCCGCCGCCGCCTGTTTGCGTGGCTGCGTGCGCGTACCCGCCAAGCCGACAATGCGCCTACGCCCCGAGCACTGGCCCTGTTCAATGTGATGGCTGTCGAGGGTCATGACGTTGATGTTTTCGCGGACAATGTTGGTGAATTTTGCAGAAAATGCCTCAATAGTTTAAATATTATTCTGTGTGATTGATATTTTAAATTCAATAGTTTAAATATTATTCTGTGTGATTGATATTTTAATAGGTTAAATCGCTTTCTATTAATTGTTTTGCTGTAATTTAATAGCATAGTGTTTTCCATTTATTAATGACATGACATTGTTTATTTCCGGACATTGATATTATCGATATTATTTCTTAATGTGATTATTTGTTATTTTTCCTTATTTATAATTTATTAATAGCCTTTGCTGTTTTTATAATTATTTTAATGAGATTATTTTGTTAATGACATTATTATTATTATTATTATTATTTTCTTTTTTTTAATGTATACTTATTGTTTTTTTCTTTTTTTTGGTGTCTTAGATATAGGTAATATAATGGTCTCATGTAAACGATTTGGTGCAAACACTGTAAGTTTATATTGATATAAATAAACAAATAAACAAATAAATAAACAAATCAGCTTGACCAAGCACATTAAATTCACAAAATAGGAAAAATAGGCGACATATAGGCTGCTGTAGTACTGCCTCTTTGCCTGAGTCGTAAATACTCGTAATATTTTCGACCTATCTATATGAGTAGGTATTAAATTACATCTTCTACAATGCAAATAAATCATTCTTACTTTACAAAAGGACACGTTTTCTAAATATATACGTAACTAGTTTTTATTTTCATAACAGTCGCTAATTGTAAAAAAAAGTCGATGTATATCAATATATGCATATTAGATATCATGATATATGCTGTTATCGTTACTTAAATCATTTTAATAGTTAATATAATAATATTAGAATATCCGTATAAAGAGTACAACATATTTTATTTCGAATTTAAAACAAAAAAAAGTTTCAGACTAACTTGTTTAAAAAGTTTTACTCTTGAAAATTAAAATTACTTGTTTACTTGAGTAACAATGTAAACATCTTACATCTTTATACCTAATATATCATCATATTTTTAGTCTTTACCTTTTTATTTATTTTTAGAAATTAGGTACTGCGTGGATTATAGAACAACGTATGTTTGCAATTTCTAACTCCCCTCTTAGGAAGTCGAGTGATCGAACGAAATGGGTGAAAGTCGATGCAGATGTGAAAACCCTAGTAATGTTGTTCTTTGAACAACAATAATTATTACCTAATATTTTTCACCTCACCAGCTCTAACATGGCAATTTTGCTGTCAGATAACAGTGAACAAAATGCGACTTTGTTTCGAGCGTGAGTAGAAAGTAGCTTTTTGATTTTTTCTCTTCTTGACTACGAATTCTCATTTCTCAGCCACAGGTTAATTATAAAATTCAAATCATTTGAATTTCGATGCACTCTGTCTCTATAATATCTACATGAAAAGAAGAGTGATAAAAATATATACATTCAAAATTCAATTTTCGAATCCGGCTTCGAATAAGAACACGTTCCGATACGCGTTATACCATAAAATAAAATAAAAATACCCCAAGAATTTTTAATTACAACATTTTGTTTTTGACGACCGAATGTTTAAATAATTGTGTCTTTTATGCATATAAATCAAATAGATTATTGTTCAAATGAGATAAGATTTTCCAACTTTATACTGTAAATACTCGTACCAATAATTAATGACATCACCAATTTATCATAGACGCAGTTTCCAAACGTACTTTAAAAACCGGCCAAGAGCATATCGGGCCACGCTCTGTGTAGGGTTCCGTAGTTGCTCATCCTTCACAATAAACTGCTGTTTTAAGCCTGAGGTTTAAGTTAAGAAAGATTTTAAGCTCTTTAAAAAGGTCGTAAACGCCCTAGAAACTGTAATCACTTATTACCTTCTGGAAGTCAACTTACGACCTTTTAAAGAAAAAATATGAAATTTGGCGATAACTCAAAAACGGCTCGACTGATTTTGTTCAATATATTTTTCGTTGAAAGTACTTATAAGGCCTCATTAACATGAATTTTTCCGATTTTTTTTGACCCGTGGTTGAAAAGTAAGAGGGGGGACACTATTTTTTTGTTTTTGGAGCGAATATTTACTAAACTGCTGGCTTTATCAAAAAAATATGTTAGAAGACCCTTATTATTTTTACAAGACCTATTCAACGACACCACACAAAACAGTGTTGAAAAGAATAAAAAAACACCCCCACTTTAGGTGTTCGAGAGGTACCTACCCGAAATTTTTTTTATTTTTATTTTATTTTACCGTTCTGTCGGCGTTATACATACACATACTCATACCAAATTTCAGCTTTCTAGTACTAATGATCACGGAGCTAAGCCTCGGACGGATGGACGGACAGACGGACAGACGGACATGGCGAAACTATAAGGGTTCCTAGTTGACTAAGGAACCCTAAAAATATCGATTTCAATATGTTATTTACTTTTGCATTTATTTTGTTTGGTGCTTTACGAGTAAAAATATTAATTAAACTATAAACAAAAACTCGTAATAATTAATAAACTCGTAATGTATCTGCTCAATCTTCCAATTTGATACAATAATGACAACCATGGTAGTTCTGAGGGACTGGTACAGTTGGAACGTATTATTTCAATTTAATTATATTTTTATTCAATTTCGAGCAGCAGGTATTTATTTTCTAATTAATAATATCATTGAAATCAGCAACAAAGACTACATACCTACACCTGAATGGTTGGAAGAAAAGGTACAAAAATTCGGATATGTTCTCGCTGTTGAGGTGAAAAGTTGTGTGTGCTACACGAGAGCAAAGTTTTTTGCATCTCGTGCTGTTGAGTACCTCACTACACTCAGGATTTTAAAATTCTAAACTTTACAAACAGCTCTTAGAAAATTATAACTTGGTGAACCATATATCTGCAGTCACACGAACCGGTAGCACATCGAAAACCTGTCTAGATCACATGGTTTCAAATATGTCAAGTGTTAAGGGTCGAACATATGACCTAGGTGTGTCTGATCATGGTGCTCAGACCATACATGTGAAAACCAATAACACTCTGAGATATAAAAAACTGCATATATTCAAAAGGGACTATAGCGCCGAAAATATAGCAAAATTTTGTTCAATGTGTGGAGAATGTATGTTACGATGGTATACGTCATCGTAACATACATTCGAATCGAATCGAACTGATACCAATAGTGCATTTAACGAACTTCATGATCTATTAATTATGTTCCATTCACTTTGCTTTCCAGTTATAAAGGTCACATTATCTAACAAACCACGGCGAGCTAAATGGATGTCAGCAAACCTAAAAAAGTGCACGAAAAAGAAACGTTGCCTATACTTAAAAACGCGTGTAAGTCGCCGGGCCACATGGGACATAATCAATAAAAAAGTTGGAAGTATCCGACAATCCAATGTAATAAAAAGCATCTTAAACAATGGACAAGTTGTAACCAATCCGAATGACATTGTTGATTTATTTAACAACTACTTTATAGGAATTTCCAATACATTTTATAGTAACTAGAATTCCTCAGTTCCGGAGTGTAGTCGTCATATAGCAACAATGTTTTGTAACCCTACAACTCCACTAGAAATACAAAAAATCATCATGAATCTTAAAAACACGAAATCATCAGGTTACGACGAAATAAACTCAAAGATTTTAAAACTATGTGCCAAAACAATCTCTGTTCCTTTGGCCTATATTGTAAACATGTCGATTGAGGAAGGTACATTCCCAGAGCGCCTCAAAAAATCGGTAATCAAACCATTATACAAAAAAGGTAAAAGAAATGATATGAACAATTATAGGCCCATAGCACTGATCCCTGTTCTTTCAAAAATCTTTGAAAAAGTAATGTTAGACAGACTTACCAATTTTGCCAACAGATACTCTCTCCTCCATGATTGTCAACATGGTTTTAGAAAGAATAAATCAACATCTACTGCGGCTTTTTCGTTACTTAAAAATGTAGTGCATTATGTAGATAATGGGCAATCTGTAAGTGTACTTTTCTTAGACATGTCCAAGGCCTTCGACTTGGTATGTCACAATAGGCTACTAAATAAACTAGAATTATATGGTGTAAGAGGAAATATATACCGTTATTTTTGTATTACCGTTATTAGTCACGTGACGCTAAACCAAAATGAATATTGGTAGTGGTTTCGTTTACCGGTATTATAACGTTATTCACATAATACCGTTATTTAGCAAATTCCGTTTCTGTTTAACAAAATTAACCGTTTAATTTGAGTTTGACAGAGAGAGAATGAGTTGCGATTTTGATTTTACGTACGATTTTGTTTATATGTCACTCGCATTTGACTCGCGTCGCGGTAGTCGCAGCGCAGCAGTGATTTGATTTGATTTTCCGCAGTTCATGTGGTTTGGTGTGCGTTTTTGTCTTGTAAGTTAAAAAAGGAGTAATGTGTGTATATATCTAAGTATATAAGTATTTATGTTTGTCCGCGATTATCTCGCGTTTGGCTGAACCGATTTTGATGCGGTTTTCAGAAAAGAATTTGTTATACTTAGGAGATTAACGTAATTCGACTTAAAAAAGAGGATCTCAGTTTGACCCATATGATTGTCTGCATTCATGTGTATTAGATTACATTTGAATCCTGTAGTCAGATTGTTTAATTATTTTTAAGGGTCCTCGCGATGCCGATTACGAGAAACCCATCCATTTTGAAATCCAAGATGGCGGACATTATTTTTTCTTAAAAATCGATATGTGTGTCATTTCCAAGGTTCCTCGGGGTTCCGATTACGAAAATGACATCCATTTTGAAATCCAAGATGGCGGACATTATTTTTTCTTAAAAATCGATATGGGTGTCATCTCCGAGGTTCCTCGGGGTTCCGGATATGAAAATGACGTCCATTTTGTGATTTTGAAATCAAAGATGGTGGACATAAATTTTTCTTAAAAATCGATATGGGTGTCATCTCCAAAGTTCCTCGGGGTTCCGATTACGAAAATGAGATCCATTTTGAAATCCAAGATGGCGGACATTATTTTTTCTTAAAAATCGATATGGGTGTCATCTCCAAGGTTCCTCGGGGTTCCGATTACGAAAATGACATCCATTTTGAAATCCAAGATGGCGGACATTATTTTTTCTTAAAAATCGATATGGGTGTCATCTCCGAGGTTCCTCGGGGTTCCGGATACGAAAATGACGTCCATTTTGTGATTTTGAAATCAAAGATGGTGGACATAAATTTTTCTTAAAAATCGATATGGGTGTCATCTCCAAAGTTCCTCGGGGTTCCGATTACGAAAATGAGATCCATTTTGAAATCCAAGATGGTGGACATTATTTTTTCTTAAAAATCGATATGGGTGTCATCTCCAAGGTTCCTCGGGGTTCCGATTACGAAAATAACATCCATTTTGAAATCCAAGATGGCGGACATTATTTTTTCTTAAAAATCGATATGGGTGTCATCTCCAAGGTTCCTCGGGGTTCCGATTACGAAAATGACATCCATTTTGAAATCCAAGATGGCGGACATTATTTTTTCTTACAAATCGATATGGGTGTCATCTCCAAGGTTTCTCGGGGTTCCGATTACGAAAATGACATCCATTTTGAAATCCAAGATGGCGGACATAAATTTTTCTTAAAAACCGATATTGGTGTCATTTCTCAAAAATATATCTCCGCCAGTTTTAAATCTATTTTTTTATTTTGAAATGTACACCCCCCGAAAAACCCAGAAAACGACATCCATGACGATTTAAAAAAAAAAATACGTCCACCCTCTTTACTTCCAAAATGAGTGCCATCTTTGAAATTTACACCCCCTGAAACCTAGAAAACGACACTCATGTCAACTTTTTCAAAAAAGTGACGTCCGCCATCTTTATTTCCAAAATGGATTCCATATGTAAAATTAGTACACATTGTATGTAGGATTAGTAAACTCAGGGCTTATGGGCTTGGCTTTTCGAAGGATTTGACAATTTTTTTTACAGCGAAAGCGTTATGAGCATGTGTCTTGGCCGCCACTTTTACACGAAATGTTTTTGATGGGATTCTCATTTCGTTTTTTAAGGTAATTTTTAATTTATAGGTTTTTTTTTTGCGCTGAAGCGTTTCTAAGTAGTAATAATAATTGTGTATTTAAGAAATACTTATGTTTAGCCCCAGATATGTACACTTTTATCACCCATTATGGAAAGCCCATACAAACTTTCATCCCCTTATTTTAAGGATGGGGTGAATTTCTAAAAATCCTAGAATGTGTATTTTATTTATAACAATGAGTCCCAATAGGTATAAATTTTCAGACCTCTAGTATCAAAATTTGCGAAAGTCTCATACAAACTTTCATCCCCTAGTTTAAGGGGTTGGGGAGTAAAAGTTCCAAGTTTCAGAATTATTCTATTGTATGTGTACTAAAAATAATTTACCTACCAAATTTCAGCTTTCTAGGTCATCGGGAAATACCCGAGAGGTTTTGATACGTCAGTGTATAAGTGTATATATGTGAGTGGCAAAATCGGCGTATTTTAGGTACCAATAAAACCTAAAGTATAAAAGCTAGATTAATGAAATTCAGTACATTTTATATGTTTCCTAACAGCATCTTAACCTGTGAATTTGGGCGCTCTGGTGTTAACTGGGCCAAAGCTATGAGGGTTTGAAAATTAGACGAAACGGTTCGAGAAAAGGTAGGTAGTGCCCCGCTTCTTTTTTGCTCCTCTTGGCGGGGGCACTACCGTGCCCCCAGATGTTGCATCAAATTGCTATGAATAATATTTGCATGTCCGATTATGCATTCCGCAGAAATCTATATCTCATAGTATTTAGTTGACATAAAGCAGGTACTTCACTGGTAGCATGGTATAAGAAAACAAGGTGTAAAAACCGGCCAAGAGCATGTCGGGCCACGCTCAGTGTAGGGTTCCGTAGTTGCTCATCCTTCACAATAAACTGCTGTTTTAAGCCCGAGGTTTAAGTAAAGAGATTTTAAGCTCTATAAAAAGGTCGTAAACGCCCTAGAAACTGTAATCACTTATTACCTTCTGGAAGTCAACTTACGTCCTTGTAAAGAAAAAATATGAAATTTGGCGATAACTCAAAAACTGCTCGACCGATTTTGTTTGATATAGTTTTCATTGAAAGTACTGATAAGGTCTCATTTACATGAATTTTTCCGAATTTTTTAGACCCGTGGTTGAAATTTAGAGGGGGGGGGGACACAATTTTTTTTGTTTTGGAGCGAATATTTACAAAACTGCTGACTTTATCAAAAAATAATGTTACGAGACCCCTATTATTTTTACAAGACCTATTCAACGACACCACACACACCAGTATTGAAAAGAAAAAAAAATTCACCCCCACTTTAGGTGTTCGAGAGGTACCCGAAAAACATAAAATTTTTGAATTTTTATTTTACCGTTTTGTCAGTGTTATACATACACATACTCATACCAAATTTCAGCTTTCTAGTACTAATGATCACGGAGCTAAGCCGCGGACGGACAGACGGACAGACGGACATGGCGAAACTATAAGGGTTCCTAGTTGACTACGGAACCCTAAAAAGTGATGATGTCCTCCTTGACGTATCCGTCAACGGCGACACCCTGTCACTTATTTCTGGCATGCGCGCGCACGTGGCTCGTGAAACCCAGCTTGTTCACGAACACACGATCACAAGTGGGAAAGTGAAGCTGTCCGTCTGCGTTGTACGTGTAGCTGTAGGAAGGCCTGGGTTGCGCCTTTCGAAGCTCGCGTTTCGCATCGAGGTCTTTAAGGCGGAGGCATTCATAGCCTTCCACGCCTGTCTTCACAGCCTTCCGCCATTCCGGCCTATGCGTCGCAAGCTCCTCCCACGAACCACACGGTATCCTGCAACCAATAAGATGGCGTTTCAAGACGTCCTTGTAGCGCAGATACTGCCCTCCAGGCTTGCGCTTTCCAAGCTCTAGTTCTGAGTAGAACATGGTTTTGGGCAGCCTAATGGAATCCATGCGCACAAGGTGTCCACACCACCGCAACTGGCCCTTCATGAGCAGACTTCCCATACCTGCAGACTCAGTGCGACGAAGAACCTCCGAGTCAGGAACCCGATCTTGCCAGCGTATCCGCAGTATTGCCCTGAGACATCTCATATGGAAGGTGTCAAGGCGCCGAATATCGCCTTTGTATAAACACCACGTCTCAGAGGCGTACAGAAGCAAAGGTAGAATTATGGCTCTGTACACGGAAAGTTTCGTGCGCAGCTTAAGGTCATGGGATTTCCAAACTCGCTGATTTAGTTTACCAAAGGCTGCAGCAGCACTGGCAATTCGTGCTGAAAGTTCGGTCTCTAGGCGATTGTCATCACGAAGAATGCATCCAAGGTAGCGAAATGACTTCGCTTCGCTTAGAGGCATCCCGTTTAAAGTAATAGCTCTGCCACTACGGGAGCTACCCCTGACAGGCTGTTTCATGACCTGAGTTTTTGATGTACTAATCACCAGACCAAACTTCCGACACGAGCTGTCAAGGTGATTTAAATATTGCTGGAGAGATTCTGGGTTGTCAGCCATAAGGCAAACATCATCAGCATAGAGGACTTCAAGCACAGGCACCTTAAGTCTTGCTCTTCGCTTTGAACCGAGCTAAGTCAAAGACGCTCCTGTCAGATCTAACATTGAGCGTGATCTGCCCACCACAGTTCTTTAGTGCATCCTTCATTACCACAGCGAAATAGATGGCAAATAATGTTGGAGCCATGACACAGCCTTGCTTAACTCCGCTAGTAACCGGAAATTGGTCTGTGAAGTTGTGATCGTGTCGGACTCGGGCCTTCATGCCCTCATGGAATTGACGAATTAAATTTACAAACTTCACAGGACAGCCGATTTTCTCAAGAACTTTCCACAAGGCGGTTCTTGGTACGCGGTCAAAGGCTTTTTCCAGGTCGACAAAGCACATATTAAGGTCACGAAGTTGTTCCAGACTTTTTTCTTGAAGTTGCTTGACAACGAAGATGGCATCAACCGTGCCTCTATTAGGGCGGAAGCCGCATTGACTCTCCGGAAGGAAGGTTTCAGCTAGCGTATTGAGCCGCTTGTTTATTATGTGGGCCAAGATCTTACCAGCCGCTGAAAGCAAAGCAATGCCTCTATATGAACTGCAATCTGAAAGGTCTCCTTTGCTTTTGTACAATTTACAAATAGAGGCATCCTTCCAGTCTTGAGGAACAACTTCTTCATCCCAAATGCGAGTGACCAGGTCAAATAGCTTGTTCTTTATAAGCGGTCCTCCATACTTGTATACTTCCGCAGGAAGGCTATCTGACACTGGCGATTTACCATTTTTCAACCGCTTGATGGCACTGATAAATTCCGGAAAAGACGGCGGGTTATCAAGATCGTCAGAAGTAGGCAGGTTTTCAAGAGAAGAAATGTACGCAAGATCCGCATCTGAACTGGCAGGATTGAGCACCTCATTAAAATGCTCTGCCCAACGAGCAAGCACTTCAGCGGAATCTGTCAAACGTTTGGTCTTATCACGTGTATACACTGGAGCAGTCTTTTTGCAACGAGGTCCAAAAACTGTCTTCAGTCCCTCAAAGAACTTTGCTGATTGGTTGGTATCAGCAAGTATCTGCAGTTCTTCAGCTTTACGCTGCCACCAGTTGTCCTTCAAACTACGTACTTTCGCTCTTAGTTCCTGCATTGCGGTCTTACGCTCAGTAGCACTGAATCGCCCTCTAAGAGCACTCCTTGCATTTTCAACGAGAGCTCGTATAGCAGCATCGGAATCATCGAACCAGTCCTGGTTTTTCCTTTGCTGCTTACCTATAACTCGTTGAGATGCCGTATGCAGAGTGTCAGCAAAAGAATGCCACTCTGCATCGATAGAAGTGCTCGCGACACTACTAGCTTGAGCGTCAGCAAACTCTTGATTGAGATGGAGCCGCGCGTCTTGATTGTGGACTAGTTTTGCAAAGGCAAGCCTCGACGGGACTTTGTGATTTGCTCTACGCGGGAGTTTGTACTGTAACCTTAGCTTAGAGCGTACAAGGCGGTGATCTGTCCATCCTTCAGCTCCTCGCA
This sequence comes from Apotomis turbidana, assembly GCA_905147355.2. Lineage (NCBI taxonomy): Eukaryota > Metazoa > Arthropoda > Insecta > Lepidoptera > Tortricidae > Apotomis > Apotomis turbidana. Next base: position 49,037,216 of record LR990280.1, on the reverse strand, counting down.
TGACTCTCGTGATTCGTACATCCCGTAGGTCTCGTCTTCTAACGATAACGTAGTCAAGGAGGTGCCAATGTTTGGAGCGCGGATGCATCCATGTAGTTTTGTACTTATCTTGCAGCCGGAAAAAGGTGTTAGTAATGCTGAGACCAAACTCAGCTCATAGAGTAAGTAAGGAAGTTCCATTAGCATTGCACTTTCCAATGCCATGTCTCCCCAGCACATCTTTCCAGGCTGTGTACTCTGTACCCACCCGCGCATTAAAATCACCGAGCAAGATCAATTTGTCGCCGGAGGGAATGCCTAGCAAAACTTCACGAAGATCACCATAGAAACGCGCCTTATCCTCGTCCGATGATGGTAAGGTGGGTGCATACACACTAATAAGGTGCAGGAATTTCCGGGGACCCAGATGGAAACGAAGTGTCATCAGCCTGTCGGAGATGCCCTTCGGTGGTTCAACCAGTGATTTCGCGATACTATTTCTAAACGCAAAACCTACCCCGCTTGCAGCTCTCTCTGCAGACGGCTTTCCAATCCAGTAGTATGTATATCCACCTAAAACCTCACAAAGTTCGCCACTATCAGCCAGATGCGTTTCACTGATCGCAGCAATATCAACACTATAGCGGAACAGTTCACGTGCAATTAGGGCTGTTTTCCTTTCTGGGCACAAGCTGTTATCACTGTCGCGGAGTGTTCGCACGTTCCAGGCAGCTATATTAAAGGTTTTCGTACTTATGTGTCTCTTTCGACCGCTATAAGTGGTGCACAGACGACCGCGGTTAGACGTCTGCAATAGGGTGAGACGGGCTTTGTTTAGGCCACCTTTTCTAGGCCCTTCCCCGAATTGGGGAAAGCAGTGCGATCCCTAAATAGGGCTGCTTTGACATCAAGCGAGCTGCCGAACCGATCCTTCCGCCTCAGTCAAGTCTCGGAACGACCATCACCGCCCGACCGCCATACGTGCAGAGAGCCAGCTAGAGACCGAGCACACCAGCCCGAATCCCCACCACCAGTCTCCATCGCCGTAGGACTTTATGTTCGCAAAACCAGATTTGTTGCCAAGGGTCATCAGCGCGAGAACATATTTTAGGTGGACAAGCAATTGCGGAGGTGCAGATCCACCCTCTGGTCCCATGCCCCCAAGTGCCAATGGACCGGATATCCGGTACGACCAGCAGGAAGCACAGAATGCAGGAAATTGACTATACACTACTATAGGACCCCAGTGTATACCCTCACAGGCATATTTCCATGTTCCTTGCCTCAACGCTAAAGAAGCCAGACGCGATTGCCTATCGACGGTGCGCTGCCACCTAAAAAGTAACAGTGGGCCGACGCCTTTGATGTTTGCGTAAGTGCCGACACCGCTCAAGGCCGCCGTACCTACCAAGGGTAGTCACAGACTTACGCAACTGCCCAAAAAAGGAGGGTAATGTTTTTAGGGTTCATGTATGTATGTGTACTAATTTTACATATGGAATCCATTTTGGAAATAAAGATGGCGGACGTCTGTTTTTTGAAAAAGTTGACATGAGTGTCGTTTTCTAGGTTTCAGGGGGTGTAAATTTCAAAGATGGCATCCATTTTGGAAGTAAAGATAGTGGACGTAATTTTTTTTAAATCGTCATGGATGTCGTTTTCTGGGTTTTTCGGGGGGTGTACATTTCAAAATAAAAATTAGATTTAAAACTGGCGGCGATATAATTTTGAGAAATGGCACCAATATCAGTTTTTAAGAAAAAAATATGTCCATCATCTTGGATTTCAAAATGGATGTCATTTTCGTAATCGTAACCCCGAGAACCTTGGAGATGACACCTATATCGATTTTAAAGAAAAAATAATGTCCGCCATCTTGGATTTCAAAATGGATGTCATTTTCGTAATCGGAAGCCCGAGGAACTTTGGGAGATGACACCCATATCGATTTTTAAGAAAAAAAATTATCCACATCTTTGATTTCAAAATCACAAAATGGACGTCATTTTCGTATCCGGAACCCCGAGGAACCTTGGAGATGACACCCATATCGATTTTTAAGAAAAAATAATGTCCGCCATCTTGGATTTCAAAATGGATCTCATTTTCGTAATCAGAACCCCGAGGAACTTTGAAGATGACACCCATATCGATTTTTAAGAAAAAATAATGTCCGCCATCTTGGATTTCAAAATGGATGTCTTTCTCGTAATTGGCATCCCGAGGATCCTTAAAAATAATAAAAAAATCAGACTACAGGATTCATATACAAACGGAAGCAAGGAACAATTTCTTGCTTTTTAAATAGTCTTAAACTACGTAACTCGTAATTTTTACTTAAAATAAGCTATGAAACATGTCCGACATTTTGAATTTAAAAATTTATGTGACATGTCAGATCATATATTTTTTGTTTACACAGAAACAAACAAGTATATAATATAATAGCGATATTTTTGCGGTATTTGAATTTTACTGGCAGGCGTAACGCTTTTACATCCGCCATTTTGTTTACGTTAGCATGACATGGGAAAATTTAAAACTTAGGCGCTATAAGTAAAATTTCGCACAGCACATGTCGTATGCACTATTTTTATTGTGTATTGCAAGTTGTAAGACGCGTTAGCCCTCAAAGTCAGCACCCTCATTACTAACAATTTCGTCGTATGACACATGGGGTGCGCCCCTCCCGCCGCCGCCTCTGTCACCTCGCACGATTGCCCTGTCTAGACGCCTTCGTCGACCGACTGTATTGTTTCTTAAACTGTGGTATGGAACTGACAAACCCACCGAATTTATCTAGATAATTATAGATTGACACAAAAAAACGGGTAAAAAAAGTCCATACCAACATTAAAAAAATATTACAAATAGAGGTAACTTTGTTTTTTTTTCGATCGGTCGAAGTTTTACTAGTCATGTTGTCGAAAGCGGTTTTATAATTGCAAGATGCTTAAATATGACATATATTTTTTTCATAATCTTTAACCACTGTTTAATATGTTTACGACTCATTAAAAAGTGAGCGAGTTCGGCGTCTACTGCGAAATAGCACCTTAAGTGATCGCGCCGGAATTATCGTAATGCAAAAGTCTCTTCCACGATAATAATAAACAAACAATCCTTGAAGCCGGCCGGCACGAGTCAAACAGAGACAAATATACAAAATATCCTTATGCGTAAACAAGATAGCGATGCGTCGGCGCCTACATAGGAAAACGCGCGGCGAAACTGAGTAATACCGGTTAATACTGTTCAACGTAACGTTATACATTAGTTTTTCTTGAATAACGATAATCGAAATTATTTTGTTACTTTTTTAAACGTTACTCTAAGGAAACGTTATTTCAACAAACGAAATTTTTAACAGTTATCGAACAATATTAACCAGTATTCGGATAACGGTATCGATCCCTGAAATATACTATGCTGGATAAAATCATACTTGAGTGAGAGGTCGCAGTGTACAGAAATAGCAAGAGAAGAAAGAAACTTCTTAGTAAACTACAACTCAACATATAAAATCAACAAATTCGGGGTTCCTCAAGAAAGCGTTCTCTCGCCGTTGCTCTTTTCATTTTACATTAACGATCTTCCTAAAGCAATCCCTTAACCATCAGTATTATTTGCTGATGATACGTCAGTTGTGATTCCCTGTACGAATGACCTGACGTACGAACAAGAAATCAACCAAACCTTACATAAAACCATTCAATGGCTAGAAAATAATAATTTATCAATTAATATTAATAAGACCAAACATATTCAATTCTTGACTTCCAAAGGTAAACCCAGAGATTTAAATGTAAAATATAAAGACGATTCCGTTGACAAAAATAGTAGTGCTAAGTTCTTGGGCATAACTTTAGATGAACATTGGAATTTTAAGCTTCACGTCGAAAATGTTTGTAATAAATTGAATAAATTTATCTTCCCATTGCGGAAGCTACGTGAAACTGTATCTCAAAAAGCTGCCCTCGTAGCTTATCATGGTTACGTTATGTCAGTTCTTCGCTATGGCCTCATTATATGGGGAAATTCTACAGATATGCCAAAAGCGTTTATCAAACAAAAAAAATGTATTAGAGCCATATTCTCACTGAAACCTTTGGACTCATGTAAACCAGTGTTCCAGAAAAATAAACTTTTGACATTACCAGCACTGTATATATACGAAACAGCTATATTCGTTCATAGCAACCAACACTACTTTAAAAAAAACTGTGACGTAATAACATACAATAACCGTATGTCTAGGCAAGGTAATCTGCTACAAGTACCTAAAACGCGTCTAAAACAAACAGCTGGTAGTCCCTACTTCATGTCCATTAAAATATACAATAAACTTCCTAGAGATATAAAAGACCTTACCTTGAGCCTGTTCAAGAAAAAATTGCACGCATTACTATGCGACTTAAACCTATATTCAATAAGAGTTTCTGAATACGAGATTTAACAATAAGTAATGATTTGTTGTCAATTATTTTTGTGTTATACTTTTAGAATATGTAGACTTCTTTATTTTGTTGATTTAGAGGAAATTGCATGCTGAATAAGTAAAATATGGAGAACAACGCTCTATAATAAACATTTGTGATACCTATGTTACCCACCCATATTTCGCAAACTAATAAATATTTCATTTCATTTCATTTCATTTCATTTCATTTCATTTCATTTCATTTCATTTCATTTCATTTCATTTCATTTCATTTTATTTAGAATTCTTCGATTGCTCGGAACTCAAAATCAGCACTCGCAACAAAAAACAACTTTGCCCTCTTGTTGCACAAATATCTATTGTACAATCCTCCCTGTTTTTCCATTATATTTGAGCTGTAATTTATTTTGTTTCGTAGTCAGCGAGTCGAGCAGAAAATCCTTACCCGTTTCGATTTCTGTTTATGGTTATGAAGAATGAAGATACAACCGTATTTGTAAATACCTACTATCTTCACATATCACGTCCACTTTATTCATACTATTCTACTGTTTATCACTACGTTCAGCAAAACAAATTCACTTCGTGCTGACTGTCAGCCCCTATGTATGCTTAGATTTATAAAATTACCCAACGGATTTTGATGCGGTTTTTTTAATAGATAGTGATTCAAGAGGAAGGTTTATATGTATAATACATGCACAATTTATCAGCATTGCACCCGGGCGGGTCGCTAGTTTTATATAAATTTAGCATTCTAGATCATCATTGGGCATCATGTATAAAGGAACATAATTGTACTTTTATAATACTTATTTTTAATATTGTAAATAATTTTAGTATGGAATTAAATGGTTATTTTTTATTTCAGTTTTATGGCGCATTTTCGTTTTTTTTATTTCCTATTCTTTTTTATATTGTATATGCAATGCATACACCATGTCAAATAAGTTGCGTAAAAACGGTTGAGTATCACTGGCCCATTTGTATTGAGAATTGTAGTTCTACAAAGTAACCGCTGTACTATTCTCGATACTCATCAAGCTGTCGCTAGCGAGTAGGTTCACGTTAACTCATGGTAAGGGTATAGCTTGATTAAACGGTTCCCCAAGACGTGTATCGACGGCGGGACCGAAGCCCGGCGCTTTGTATGCAAATAGTATGTCCACTGTCGCAGCCATGCGACGGTCTTTCACCCCGGGTATAATCTAGCACATATTGGCGACAAAAAGCGGAAATGACGTAAACGTAAAGTGTTCAGTTGGTGCTTACATCGTTTCTACTTTCGGCCGTTGCCACCCAGCGCCTCAACTCATCAGCTCACAGTCTATCCGGCGTCAATCAAACGCAACAGTAAACGGCACCGGATCAGCACTGCGCTTGCGCCATAACGTCAACTTTTTACCGCTCATTACACAAACGTGGCCCCCTGTGGATAGTAAGTAAGAAGGGCGACGTTCAGGTGAGGCAGGTTATCATCGTTTTGAGTCAATTTCGAGCAAGGTCATGTTCTCGGGTCGTCACCTTCTCGGCGGATCATCTTCGCTTCCTGGCAATCTCGAAGAGCGTCATGTTCTCAGCTAGTCATTTTCTTAGTAGGTCAACTTGGTTTCGTGTCAATTTCGAGGAATGTCATGTTCTCAGCAGGTCATCTCCGTTTCGTGTCAATCTCCAGGAACGTCATGTTCTCAGTTGGTGAGCTCCTCAGCAGGTCATCTTCGCTGTCTGTCTATTTCGAAGGATGTCATGTTCTTAATACCTAGTCAATTTCTGAGTAGGTCATCTTTAAGGTTTAACATCTTCATTTTTATTTCGTATTAAAGATATATTTAACCAGCAGAAAGCAGCAGCGCGAGACTTTATACAGGTAACCTTTATATGCCTGTCCTTTTCGATATCATTCTGTAACTTCGAACTTTCGATAACTTTCACGGATAAAAAACAAGGAGTTACTAAAGTAAATAGCATAAGATTAGTTACAAGCCCGGAGAATTTCGTTGAAATAGATTTATAGTCTATCCGGAATTCTAAAATCAAAAACTGTCAAACTGGCACAAGTGAAAAACGACCTTAAATAATTTACATGTAGGTATACGGTTGTTTGTACCTTGTGCCAAAATAACTTCATTTGATCTTAGAGATCAGACACACTATACTTAGAAGATGACTAACCCAGGAAATGACGTCCTGCGAAATAGACGCACTTAGAAGATGACTAAACCGGAAAATGATGTCCCGCAAAATAGACCTACTTAGAAGATGACTAATCCAGAAAATGTCCTCCTGCGACATAGACTATTTAAAAGATGACTTACCCATAAAATGATGTCCTGTGCAATAGATCCACTTAGAAGATGACTAACCCAGAAAAATTCGTCCTTGGAAATTGACGTAAAAAAACATCACGTTTCACTACATTGACTTTCAACGAAAACGACCTGCCTCACCTAAAGGACGTTCACTTGCTGACCTTGCTGTACACGTGCCATATGAGACGGAGCGGTGCCGCTACGGAGTTGATAAGTGTGCCTTGCAGTTTAAAATTTCATACAACGAATATTGAATGACTCGAACTGATAAAATTAAATTTTTTGACCAGGCCTTTTTACGATTTAGATATAGGACTCTGGTCTGACTTCAAAGGTACGCAAACTTTATAATTTCTTTTTAATCCATAAGAAATTGAGAAATTATTTACAGAATCCTCATAATTTAACAAAACCATAACTGTATGACAACCATGAAACGCATTTTTTCACGGTAAAAATGGCAATTAACTTATTGTCTCCATTCAAATATTGGTTCCCATAACATAATATAATGATGACAACACAATTAGATGGCCATTTGCATGGAGCGTTTTTAGCGCTTCTTATCTTATACCTTTAAACGAGCAATTCTTGTATATTTATTTATATATAAAAATTCTGTGATCTCGGAAACGGCTCTAACGATTTCGCTGAAATTTGGTATGTGGAGGTTTTTGGGGGTAAACAATCGATCTAGATTAGTGTTATGTTTGGGAAAACGCGTGTTTTTGAGTTTCATGCGTTTTTCTTACCAAACAGAATATGATCGCCAGTTTCGTCCTGCCGGCCACTGTCCGTCGTCCGTCTGGGGCAAGAAACGAGTGTTACGGGTTCAAATCCCGCTCAGCGACTTATTTTTGTTTTTTTTTTATATGTTCAATTTCATATATTTTTTTTAATTTTTATTGTTTTTAGACATGTTTAAAAAAATGTAGTTAATGTTTGAGATAACGATATATATTTCTCATAAATATGTCTCTAACATTTACCTATACTGATTACGTGAATAAGATTTATGCTTTCGAGTTTTAATTTTATTGAGACTTATGAAGCAATAGTGCAAAACGAAAAAATTACCGATACAATTTTTAAACACAGTTTCTCGGGTATGCCGTCTCTCGAATAATGCCATAAAAACTAACTATGACGTGTAGATTATCACCTAAACACCACCATATTACGATAACCGAGCAAAGCTCGGTCGCCCAGGTACTGAATGTTGAAATTTGACGGTAATTTCTGACTTTTAAAGCAGTTTAAGTGTAGTCCCATAGACAATATTGATCCCAATAAAAATTTAAATCGATTGACATCCTCGAAAAAGAAAATTTCGTAATGCCTATTCAACTCGCTCGCAAATTGTCAGTGTTATGTGCTAAGGCTCTTATATCGGCACAACTTCACTCCGCTTACGTCACGCTGTGAATTAATGTGTCATTCAACTTTTTTTCCATTGATCGTTGCCATGGTGATGTCCACAGTGCACAGAATCGAGACACTACAGAAGGCGCATTCTTATGTTCTTCGCAAAAGCCGACACAGGATTTAGCTTACCAGTATCTCATTCGATACTTGAATGACACGTCGCACGCGGCGCCACTAATAATAATAATAATAAGGGCCAGATACAAAAGGCGGTACTCCTGGAGACGGCGCGCATCGTCAGGAGGTTCCTCTCTCTGCAGCCCTAACCACCGGTAGCCTGGGCCCTGCCCCGCTGCCGGCGGCACCCTAGGTTAGGTTTTTTATAATGTGTTTATATATTTTGTAATTTCTTTATTGTATTTTACTTTTGATATAACTTTATTGTAAAAAACCTAACTTAAAATTTTAAATGAATAAATGAGATAATAATAATAATAATAATTCTTTATTACTTTCAGAGTTACACAACACATGTAGTACAACATAATTAAGATAGGACAAGATTTAGCTTGTCGCCAGCATAGACGCTGTAGACAAATTTTGTCTTGTGATATAAGAGAAACCTCTACGCTGCTGGAGGCTATAGCTTTATAAATTGATGACAGTTGAGAAATGCACTGCAGCAGTACAGTGCATTTCTCAATTGCTTCAAAACAGTGTATTGTAGAACGAAATAACAGAGGCCCCCAAACTAGGCTATGCCTGTATCTTGGGGTGCCATTGTGTGTATTACTTTCATGATTACTTTGCATCAAACTTATTTAAAATATATAACTTTGTATTTATCATATAGAAATTTGTACTTATACAATTAACCATAAATCTATTTGTGTATCGGCATGTAAGATTTCACTTAACACTAGATTGCACCAGTATTTATGAGATCTCTAAACGGAATTTAAGATATTTGGATACCTACAGTTGGAATACATTTGAGTAAGCAGGTTTTCTAATCTGTTGCCAGATAATCTAAGGTGAGCAGCCAGTCAGTGATTTTAATTTTAGCATTATATTGGAAGCTTCTTTTAGATTACAAAAATTGGATATAAAATTGTACACATAAGGTCTCAAGAATTTCCCGAAACGTCTCGCAAAGGAGGTTTTGATTGAAGGTAGGGGTAATTTAATTCTACGTTTGTTTATTAAGTTGATATTATTGTCAGACGAGTATTCAGCATTGTGGGTGACTAGTCCTGTTTTAAGAATGAAAAGCTTACTGACACCTGGGCTCCGTGATATAATTGAGTTGTAGGGTACCTGAAGGGTTTTTTAAGCATGACCTTAATTACAGATCTTTGAGCTCGTTCTGCAGCTATTAAAACTGATTTCGCTGCACCTCCCCAAGCAGTGATACAGTAACATAATATCGATTGGCATAATGACAGGTACACCATTTTCATGACATCCTTAGGTACTAAATCTCTTAGTTTTTTTGACAATGATAATTGTTTTTCTTGCTCTTTTAGAAAGACATGCGATGTGATCTTTAAAATTGAGGTTTTCGACAATCATTATACCAAGATATTTTATATTACTGGATCGTTGAATTCTATTGCAATTACATGATTGAGTGTAGGGCATGTTACAGGTGTGAATTTAGATGTGCCTTGTACTTTTGGGGCTTGAGGCTGCAGTTTTATGGAAACACAAATATTTCGTTTTATTATTATTTAAATTGAGTAGATTATTTATCAACAGTTTGATTTCATCCCTTCTTCCCGTGAAAAAGGACAACAGTGTCATCAGCGTAACACAAAACCTCAGCGTTTTTTAAGAAAAGGTCATGAATGTCGTTCATGTAGATGATAAATAGTGTGGGGCCTAGTATGCTCCCTTGCGGGACTCCGAAATGAACCGATCTTAGGTCGCTTTTGTGAGAACCTAGCTTGACAAGTTGCTGTCTCTCAGATAGATAACTTGTGAACCATTCTAAGGCTATCCCCCTAATATCCAGTCCCTCCAACTTTTTTAGGAGTATCTTGGATGAAACAGTGTCGAAGGCCTTTGCCAAGTCTAAAAAGACTCCGACACAGCTGAAACCTTCATCCAAGTACTGAGCAATGAAGTCGGTTAGAAGTACTACAGTATCTTCGGTGGATTTCTGATGCCGGAATCCAAATTGTCTATCTGAGAGCAGTCCTTGGGATTCAATGAAATTTATTAGGCGCTTGTTAACAATTTTTTCCAAAACTTTTGAAAGTATACTAAGAAGAGAAATTGGCCTGTAATTCCCGGGTGAATCTTTTGGTCCGTCTTTTTAAATCGGAGTAACCGAAGCTACCTTCCATAATTTCGGAAACTCACTGATCGCACACGGTGGCACGAGGGGCGTGTCAGGCTCCTAGGGTTGCCAACACCAACAAAATGGAAATCGTTCCTGATACACCCGTCTCGGTCGCTTGCGTCTCGTCCCACCACCAATTTTGTCGCATTTTACATATAAATTAAACGGTTCAATAAAATTCAGTTCACAGTTTTTTTGTCTATAAACTGACCTGCACGTGACCTCAGTAATAATTGGCAACATTTCAAACTGACAAAAAGTGTTCATTTAAAAATTATTGTCATTAATTTATTATCACAGTACCCAAAAATATTAGTTTCATTTGAGTATAGGGATTTGTTTTGAAAATATAAAAAAAAATGTAAGCAGCGTAATTTATGAATGGGCCTACATGACGTCACCTTGTGGAAAAATAAAATAAACAGTCACAAAATGATCAGTGGTACTATTTCCATACTAAATCTGCCTTAGAAATAGTCCGACTGTATGATTTTCTGCGCTGTGACCAATTACTGGTCGCTTACGCTCTTTTATGATAAGGAACTTGTGAAATGAACTTTTCAATCACAAATTTGGGATATTTCCGAAAAAAAAATGGTATATGTAAGTTTTTATCCTTTATTTTGAATTGGCATCCATTATGTTATGATGAGCTAACGCGACTACGGGGCCGAAGATGTAGCTCGCTGGTTCAGCAACAGCTTATTCACTTATTTAGAGAAAAAAAAACATAATATTAATAAAAAAAAAAAAATTAAAAATTTAAGAAACCCCCGACATGACAACCTATAAAAAGAAAGAAATAAAATCTACGAAATGTGCCTTTACAATGAACAGTAGAAAAAGAATCCAAGCTTCGTTGCGTTCGGGGGACCACTAAGTACTTACCTAAATGAAACGAAATATATTTTTCAAAACAAATTTGCAAGTATGCATTTTGGGCTTCCCACTTACGATTTTCAGTACATTGCATTTCATTTACTTGGCGGTCCCCCGACGCAACGAAGCTTGGATTCTTTTTCTACTGTTCATTGTAAAGGCTCATTTCGTAGATTTTATTTCTTTCTTTTTATAGGTTGTCATGTCGGGGGTTTTTTAAATTTTTAATTTTATTTTTATTTCATATTTTTTAAACAGACAGAAGTGTTTTCCCGTAATTTTCTTCTTTTAACACTATTTTTATTTTAACAACACCGTTTAAAGTCCAGGGTTTCCAGTCTTTCGTCGAGCTTGATCCTTGACTGTATGTAGGTACCTACAACAAAATCTAAAGCCAGTGGTACAGAAAGCCGTCTTCTCTAAGATTGAAATTAGGATATATATATTTAATTTCAATAGCATTAAGCAATATTCTGGGAAAAAATCGTTAAAGTCAATCTAGTTAATCCTTCTAATGATAAAATGGCGAAGTTATTAGCCAAGACAATCAGAATATATATTTTAAATGCACTGGATGAGTCGAAAGAACCTGCTACTTATGGCCTAAAACAGAACAAGGTTTCTATTGTACAGGATCCAAATATAGCGGGTGGCTTACTTAGCTCCATAAAAATAGCAGTTGGTGCAAGGTAACTTGACTTAGTTTTGAAAGACCTAATCATCTATACCCCACACCATGGGATAACCCGATGAAAAAAATTACATCCCCACTTTTTTACATGTAGGGAAGGTACACATTAAAAAGTTTTATAATTTTATTCTAACAATATGTCTCTGAGCTAAGCTGCGGACAGACAGATGGACGGACATGGTGAAACTATAAGGGTTCCTTGTTGACTACAGAATCCTAAAAAGCTGTTATTCACTTAGGCAAGAGTACTTTTTGCTAAAGCTTACGTGTCCTTTAGTCGGGTTAAAATCTTGCAGGGTGTTGCTATTTGTGACCTCAATCAAAGGAACCTGTCCAATAGTCCTAATGACAATTCAGCTTTAGCAGAATTGCGAAACTTAGAAACAGTAACCCAGTATTGTGACAGAAATTATAATATGAGTTTTTTTGTCAAAAAGTTTTTCTGAGACTCGTTTTTATTATCGACTGTACAAACGTTAATTGTTCATCAAGAACAGTCAGACGAGCCCAAACACCATGGGTTTATCATGTGCTGTTTAGGAGTTCTTACGGCCATCTTCAGCTCCAAGGTACCCAATTATTGTACTGTCAAAATTTTATTAAATTGTTGATTGTAACGTTAATAAAACTTAACATTTAACCAACATTTGAAATTCTTGGCTTAGATCCTTTCACAACTAGATGGTTATCATGAGATCTTCATTCAGTAAGTAATATGGAAAATGCTAATAAAACTTAACATTTATCCAACATGTGGAATTCTTGGCTTCAATATTGGCTGACACCCATTAACAACTAGCTGGTCATCACGAGACCTTCATTTATTGAGTGATATAGAAAATGCTAATAGTACTTAACATTTAACCAAAATTTTGAATCATTAGCTTCAATATTGGCTGAGATCCATTAACAACTACCTGGTCATCATGAGACCTTCATTTAGTAAGTGATATAGAAAATGCTAATAGTACTTAACATTTAACCAAAATTTTGAATCCTTAGCTTCAATATTGGGTGAGATCCATTAACAACTACCTGGTCATCATGAGACGTTCATTTAGTAAGTGATATAGAAAATGCTAGTAATACTTAACATTTTACCCAAATTTGGAATCCTTGGCTTCAATATTGGCTGAGATCCATTATCAACTACCTGGTCATCATGAGACCCTAAATTAGTAAGTCATATAGAAAATGCTAATAAAACTTAACATTAAGCCAATATGTCGAAGTATTGACTTCAATATTGGCTGAGATCTCGTCACTTGTTCCAATTAAAGCTGAATATCTTGGAAACTACTGGTCCTATTTCCACCAAACATAGCTAAGAACCATCTCGAAGGAAAAGTCTTTCGATTAAAAAAAAAAGCACTTAAATTGGTCCATCCGCTTGGGCGCTACGATGCCGCAGACAGATACACAGATACACAGATACACATGCTAAACTTATAACACCCCTCTTTTTTCGTCGGGGGTTAAAAAAACATAACTATCTTAAGACATCTTTAATAGTTATAAAAACGGTGCAGTGGGTGAAACGTGCAGCAGCACGGATAGCCCCTGATAAAGAGCTCCATATGAGTTCGAAACCTGTCAGACCGTTCCTAAAAATGTTTACGTGAGTTTAAACCATTTTTATAGATATTAAACAAAGTCATAGGTTTGAATAGGATAAAATATTTTTATCAAATCTAAATACTTCCCCACAGCACTGTCCCTCGCTTAACCTTAAACATTTTATTCCCATGAAATCATGAGTCCCGGTCATACTCCACAGAAGGATAGCGGGAATAAAACAATGTTATCATAGGCCTTTATGAAACTCGAGGGAGATACTTGAATACCCAGGTAATATCAACTTGATTTAACACAGTTAGGATATGACAGCAGTAGTTTAACTTAGATAATTTCAGAAATGTCGTAGGCTAATTTGACATAATTACACACATCCCTTCCACAGCCTTTGTTTCTGATTTAAAAAAAGTGCTAATCGATTTTGTGTTCGCCACTGTGCGTTCAGCATCGATCGTGGGTGACAATTTTACTGGCTTACGTCAAATTGCATGCTAAAATAATTATCAGCTACTACTTTTGATGTGAACTAACTTTTGCAGCTGAGTTTGATAGTATCAACGAGTGAGACGATTATTACAAAACGTTAATAAAAGCTGCAGAAGTTCATTCATAACTGATGAATCCCAGGGTTTCCAGTGCACGAATGATTTGACACTAATCCGACAATAGGCGTCATACTCATGTGTAAGATATTAATGAAATTTAGCTTAACAAAGAACCAAAACGGCATGAAGTGCCATTGGTAATCACTAATCAGGTACAGAGCTTGTTTAAAATGACATTTGATTAACTCTTGCAAAAGTTAGTTTACTTTTCATTAAAATCTGCATGTACTGCCTATCGTGTCGGGGCCACCCGGCCGGACGGCACCGCTTCAGCCCTCTCACGGTACAACCATGTAAAGCCTGACCAGAAATATATGGGGATGCGCCATACTCGTATTGCGGAATTTCACTGGAACTAATTTCTTACGCTGGCAATGATTTTATGATGGTTTGTTTACAATGTCAATGTCATTCGTGGTGATTTCTTTAAAAGACAAATATTTAAAATTATCCAAAGAAAATGCCGAAAACCATTCACAGTCGTCAACGTAAGATTATTAATAAGTTACACGAAAAACAGTCAGGAAAAGAGTGAATTCGATTAATAGTACATTACATCAGAGGCCGGGAAAATGAGGATTTCCGGCCAAGTAGGTATATACGGCCGAGCGAGCGTGCGAGCGAGGCCGGATAGTGATACGAGGCCGGGAATCCGTTTTCACGACGAGGCATGTATAGTGCTTTTCTCAAACATACAATGAAATAAAAAATTTATACTTCAAAGAATAACACTTAATATTGTTTATCCGATATTTTCCGAATTTGACCGAATTTTAAAAATCCGATTTCAGATTCTGACTCAGGAGCCCCAAAAACCCCCGAATACCGAATTTCAGCCTCCTAGGACCAATTTAAAATTTTCTCCATACAAATCGTTTTTTTTTCGACATTTTCAGAATTTGACCGAATTTTCGGACAAGATTTAAGATTCATATTTTTGAGCCCCGAAAGCCCCCGAATCCGAATTTGACCGAATTTTAAAAATCCGATTTCAGATTCTGACTCAGGAGCCCCAAAAACCCCCGGATACCGAATTTCAGCCTCCTAGGACCAATTTGAAATTTTTTCCATACAAATCGTTTTTTTTTTTCGATATTTTCCTAATTTGACCGAATTTTCGGACTAGATTTCAGATTCATATTTTTGAGCCCCGAGAGCCCCCTGATACCGAGTTTTAGCCGCCTAGCACCAATTTGAAATTTTGAAAAAGAAAGTCGCCATCTTGCATTTTTTTTTCCACAAGTGTCTAACAACCAACCTTTAAAAACGAAACCTGCTTTTTGTCAAACCAGCCAGCTGTGTGAACCTTGTTGTTGAAACCAAAATAAAGTTACTTTGCAGGCCTAGGTCTGAAAAACAGTATGAAATCCCTTTACAGTCCTCCCGAGTTGTTGCGCCCAAAAACCGATACTTCCGAGCCTATTATAAGGAACGCAAAGACAATATTTCATTGCATGTTTGAGAAAAGGGTATTACGAGGTTAACATAATGGAACTGACAGGTATTTAAAACTAATGTCATTATAGTGGGTTGCGATTGGTTGCAAAATTGTTGCCATATAAATCTTATAAATAGCGCCCTCTTCACAATCCTCATATATGACCAGAAAGGTCAGGCTTTAATCTGGGTTACGTTATTTTGTCGAGAGGTTAATAGATTACTGTTAGTGGGATCTACCGTGTAGACCATCAATAGTACATTACTGCAGGCGCCGGGAAAGAAGGGCTTGCCGGTCGAGTAGGTATACTCGTAGACGGATAGTGATACGAAGCCGGCAAGCCCTTTTCACGGCTAGGCATGTATAGTACTTTTCTCAAACACATGCGATGAAATAAAAAAATATTCGCCTGTTTAGCCTATTCATGAACCCAGACGCCATGTTTTAAAAAAATACTTCCCGGCCAAGGCCTTCAATTTTGTATGAAATTCCTTTACAGTTCTCTCGAGTTGTTCCGCCCGAAACGTGATACTTCGATGCCTTTTAATACGTTGTGACGACATTTCATTGAATGTTTGAGAACAATATTTGATTCGACTAAATTAAAATAAAAAATTAAAGTAAATTAGATTAAAACCAATTTAAATTAAGAATTAAATTAAAAAATAGTCTCATGTAATATTTGCATGATACCGTATGAATAACTTATAAGTAACTACGTAAGAGCGCGTATCTTAGTAGCGTTCAGTACTAAAATACGCAGTTTTGAAGATGCATAACCAGCGATTAACAACTTATTATTTCAGGCACCTCCAAAATTGTTTTTTTTTGCTTAATTTTCTAAACAGATTATCTTAATCTTATTTTATTATTCATTTAATTGTTTGCACTTAAGAGAAAATTAGGAAGAAAGGAGGTTCAGAAAGGGGCTTGTGAAGTAATACCGCGGAAGGTATGCGCATTTCCACTAATCACTTTTAAACGAAAGTTGTTTTTAACTCTGGACATAAACAGGGGAAAACAAAGATTCCTTTGTCTATATTTATGTATACCCACTCGTAGAAAGCTATAAAGAGAGGGTACAATACAATAGCAGTTTTGCTTTGGAGAAATTCGAAGTATTATTGAGCTTAAGCTATTGGAAATGGATTGTGGAGTCAAGCGTAAAAAAGTAATTTAAAACGTATTCTGTGGCAGACAAGCTATGTTCAGTCCGAGGTTTATACCTACATATCTGACTAACTTTTAGTAGTCTTAGCACAGTAACGATTTACGGGCGATTTGAAAACGAGGCAAGAAGGCGGCGAGATATGAATCTCTCCAATTTCACCCAAATCAGAATCCCAATGTAGCTCTTGTAATAATCAGACTCGCGCACCGAGGGTTCCGTACAAACACTTCCCATCTCAACAGACTGGGTTAAGTTAAATTTGCACTTGGTATGTATGGCCCCGCAGACAAAATGAGGTGCAAAGTTAACGCAACCGATCACGTTTGTTGTATGGGAGCCCCACTTAAATATGTTTTATTTATTTTGTGTTTAGTATTTGTTTTATAGCGGCAACAGAAATACCTACCTACATCATCTGTGAAAATTTCAAGTGGTTAGCTATCACGGTTCATGAGATACAGCCTAGTGACAGACGTACAGACAGACAGACGGACAGCGGAGTCGTATTAATAGGGTCCCGTTTTTAACCCTTTGGGTACGGAACCCTAAAAAATTATGATTTTATTCACAGTTAGGTTAAGGAACTGGAACGCGGTGCGGAACGCACAACCAGTGGACTGTTCGCCGAAGGTTCTTCTTCAGGTCGTGGTGTGGTCACATTGGGTCCCTGAAGAAGGGCTCCGACCGAGTTCGAAACATTTCAGGCCGGTTTGGACACATATAAACCGTCGTTTTCAATGTCATAATAACATCGGCACACATCGGTAAGTTATCTTCCATTATGTCATCTAATAAGAAGAACAACTTTTACCAGTTTTACCCCAATACATTGTACTAGAAGGAACCGATATTTAATAAATAACGGACGATGTAATATATACTACTTAAACTTTTTAACCAAGCAAGGGTTAAATCGTTAAGTAAGTATGTATATAGTGAGAGGGTTACGACTTTTTCCACTAAGACGTAATCACCCCCAGGAAACAAATTACAAACATGGCCAAATCAAAACAAAACCGTCTAAGAAACGTTTGCTGGAGTGTCAGCGGCCAGGAAAGGACAAATAGTGGTTATCAATCACGAATTAGCATTACTGGGGCGGACAAATGGTCCAGCGTCCGTCGGGGGGCAGACTAATGGAAAACACCCATCCGTCATTAAAACGACACGATATCGACACATGCCAATGTGAAAATAATTCTTGTTCTTTTTTTACTTTAAACCCTCTTTAGATATTTGCCATTATAGACCTCGGAATATAAAGGGCTAAATTTAACGGCAGCTGCTAGCAGCTAGGGATCGACTTGGTATATCGATAAACTCAATTATCGATGCTCTTCCCA
The DNA here is from genome assembly GCA_905147355.2 of Apotomis turbidana. Classification (NCBI taxonomy): domain Eukaryota; kingdom Metazoa; phylum Arthropoda; class Insecta; order Lepidoptera; family Tortricidae; genus Apotomis; species Apotomis turbidana. The sequence continues at coordinate 49,019,076 of LR990280.1, read as the reverse complement.
TATTATAGTGTATATTTTTTGTATTTACCTAAATCGCAAAGTACACTCAAATATTGCGCTGGTAAACCATTTTTCGTAAATTTTATTGACAGCAAAATACTAGTCAACGATGTTTCCAAACTGAAATAAAACAGTTGTTATTAGATCATTTTTATTGAGATTTAATAGTATCATGGATCATGGAGGACAGTGTTGTCTATATGCATTTGTAAACGAATTTGTAAAAGTTTCATTAGTAGTTAGTGAGTTACACAGTGTAACAGGAAAACAAAAAAGAGTGTAATATTCGTCAACAAACTGTTATGAAGTTTGGCGTAAAAACGCTGTGCATGTGTATGCATTTTTATAAAAAAAAAGCATATAGCGACACACTGTATACCTATTTATATTTTCTTCCCCACTCAAGCATGTACCTTACTTTCAAATCACAAATACACTCATGTTCATGTATAAGAACAGTCAATTGCCTATCGTAACCGGTGTAAGCGTCGTCATGAGCCTAAGCAAACACGCTACCACAAACGCAACCCTTCGAACCTCTCGACACGTGATTCCCTTCCCTAGTCAACACCGATTTTCGTTTAAGGCACTCAATAGGCGACCGACCGACATTTTTTAGGGTTACCTTATAAATAATCGATACGGAGAAAATCCGTCGTGCCGTCTCTATTTGATAAAATAAAAAAAATTATAACAGTAAGTAGGTATATTAAAATTATTTCGCGTGTCTTAATTAAGTACATCCTTGGAATTTTGATGATACCTATGTTGGATGTACAGCGATGATCATGGGGTCCAGTCCTGGCAAGGGCAACCGTTAAACCGTAAAATTTGGTCCTAGCGGGTAAATGTCCCCGCGGTATTAAATATAAATACGTTGATATACGTTAAGTATTCAATAAATACGTACGTTCATCTCTTTGCTAATGAAATAATTCGTAATTTTTACTTTCTTTATCCTTTAATACCTACCAATAACATATATCCGCTAGGTCAGAATTTGACGATATCAGGTCTACAAAGTAGCCATGCATAACATAAAGTTTACCTGGGCTCAATTTTTATCCAGGTCAATGGTATTAGAATTGTTTGATATTTACCTGACTTCATTTACCCAAAATGTATTTTTCTTATCACGCTGGTCACCTGGGGATTTGGATAATATGTCGCAAATTTAGAAATGTGCCGTTTTATATGGGAAATGTTCTCGAGAACGTTTTTTCCCCATACAAATTGGGAAACTTTTCGAGAACGGCACATCTCTAATCGTATTAGCCTGTCAGTCGTTCCGTCCTAAATATAGTTTTTACTTCTCCAATACATTTGTCACCAAATGAGAGTCAAAGCTGCTTCAATGATGATCCCATCCCTCCCCGATGATTGCTGCAAATCATACCCTAATCTGTCAGCTATTCATTCAATTCCGAGCTACATCAATACTGCCATTCAAGTAACGATGGGCGTAAGGTAAACGTCCCTGTGCTCGACACGCTAATGCCTAATGCTGTATTGCTTAATGACATAACATTCAAGATGGCAAGTATTGGGACAGTGTCGAGCACAGGGACGTTTACCTTACCCTATATCTACGTAATTTTTAAGTTATTAACTTGTGAACAAAAACAACTCAGGGTTGATGTCGTAACTTTACGCTACCTGATTTTTCAAGTTAGGTTACTAACAATAACTACCTAATAATTCTGAACACCTGTAAACATGTTACGAACCTGCGAATTATAATTAAAGAGTATTTGTTTTTGTTACAGATACCTTCTGGCATCAGAAAATAACCTGATAAGTAAGTTACCAAAACCCCCGCTTTAAAATATATATGGTAGAATTTTGTCGATGTTTCTATTTTGTATAATTAATCCTTATCGTCTAATAAATATTTAAAAAATACTAAAGAAGGAAATAAAAAATGTAACAGTAAAATTTAATAAAATTATTAACTCGTATATTTCGTACAATGTTTCGAACAAAAGTTGTAACTGCTAATTTAATAAAATTTACAAAAATTATTGAATTGTCACCATAACCGTTGCGTTTATCACATGATCAATAAGTGACAAAGCATCTGTCACTCACACTCACATTTTGTCAAAAAATTACGGATGCTTTGTCATTTATTTATCGCGTGATAAAAGCAACCATCATAGGCCCATGAGATTTAATAAAATTATTTAATTGTAACTTACAACTTTGTTCTAAATATACGAGTAGATAAGGGTTAAAAAAACTCGCCAAAACGCGTCGAAATTATTAAATATAAGTGCCTCGTTTTGCCAATTTACTTAGTTAAGTAACACTAACAATAGAAAACGTGCCTCTCGTTGTAAATTTGAGTTACGAAGTTAGCATTAGCACCTTTGTTTATATTAAAACGTCCCGTTTATATTTGTTTAGTCGACTGCGGAAACATAAATGTAACGGTTTTGATTTTGATGTTCGCCGTTTAATAAATTTTTGTTAGAAATCCATTTTGATACAAGGTTTTGTCAGAAACCTTTTTTAATAAATCAAACGAGTACAAATATGATTGATTTTAATAACATGTGTACTTATTTCAAGGATTTCTACATATTTCTGCAATTTGGGGTGAATGGCCTTAAATGTTATACTTAATATTTAGGATATTGGCCCGGGGGTTCCCGGAAAGCCCGCTTTTTGGCGACATTATTACATCGCATGCGTTTTTAAGCAATACAATAGAATACAAGGTAATGTATATCTTTATTAGACTTAGTATATAGTCACTAATTAAAATAGCTGCTAAAAGTACAGGAGCAGAAATACAATATTATTGATGCCAGTATAATTATAAGTATCTACCTACCTTTTTTGTAACTGAGTAATATTTTGAAACGAAATATTTTTTAAGCTTTACGATTATAATATGCGCTAGGGGCGTTGTACTATTCTCCATACAAATCATTTACGTTGTCGCTAGCGAGTACGGTCACGTTAACTCATGGTAGGGGTACTGTAGTCGGATTAGGGTGTGCTATTTCCTGGGACTTCGTTTCGTAATAATAATATGGATGTGACTTTATATCGATATTAATATCGATATAAAGTCACATCCATAATCCGACTCGAAATGGTAACAGATAGCAAATTATTTCACTAAACTTGCGACGGCATAGCATAAGCGACAGTAACTGAGACCACTCATATTCACATACTCGTAGTCTAACTTTCATCAAGATATCATGCTATCCACGTCTGATTTTTTGGTATATTTTTATGTAAATTTGCATACACTGTAAGAGGCCTTATTCCTTTTAAAATTAGTTTCTTTTATATTATGACAAATATATTGATAATTTTAACCAACTTTTTGAAGTGAGTAATAGTCTTCCCTGAGTTCGTGAAAGTAACATAAGTATTTCATGCTTTACAGTCTGACCAAAAGAAACATGTTTGATCATAGAGAAAAATGTCTAATATATTCAGTAATTTTAAACGGATAAGGAGCCTAACGCATCGCTTATCTTAAGTGATATAAATAATAAACTAGTATAATTATAATAATAAAAAAAATGGTTGCCTGTAAAGTCGGTTTTACGGGCGAAGGAAGATTTTACGTGACAACGTCTTTTTCTCATCTTTTAACCGACGGAACAAACATCATATGTTTGACAGGTACTCGTAAGTACGAACAGTTTGTATTTGTATGGGAATATAAAATTAACTTTTTTATTATTTTCCACTCATTTATTCAATATTTTCTCACCGTTTAAACCTTCCCTTGACTTCCACGAATATTTCAATACTAAAATTAGCCAAATCGGTTCAGCCGTTCTCGAGTTTTAGCGGGACTAAAACATTGTAACAGACGTGAGCGGGCGTTACACTTTTTCATGAGTGACTCCGAGCCGCAACCTAATTTAAGACGTTGTCACGTCAAAAGGAAATAAGTTTCATTCAATCTTTAATTCATTCAAGTGAATATACGAGTAGTCTGTAAGCCGCGCGTGTTCTTGTCTGGGGTTTTTGTTACAAATAGAAGTTACAACCGCCCCAGAAATCCACAGCTATTCGTTACCAACGTAACGAGTTCTACTTTTTCAGCCGAAAGAGCACTAATTTAAAGGCCATTTAGAAAACATAAAGTGATACAGGGGTGCTTTGGCGGAATATAATGCTTAATTTCACGCGATGTACGTGATGTCGCCGTAGCTCAGGGGCAGAAGACTAACTAAATACATCGAGGTCTTGGATACTATTCCCACCTGAAATTTAGTTGATCGCGTGTAATTTCGTACTAATATTTAACGGTGCTATCAATATTCATAAAAAGTATTAGAAGCTTTAATGATTTTTAAAGTTTACGAGTACAAAATGGTGCGGAGCTTTCGGAGATAGTCATAGCCCCTACTTAATATTTGCAGCTGTGATAAAAACGAACAAGCGATACCGCTCCGGTGTCTACCAGACGGAAAGCTGCTCGCTCATTCATTATATACCAGCGCCATCTGTCGGTGAAAACATTGACTGCAGCTGTTGTACCCTCAGCGAGAAGCCAGTCCTCCGGCGGACTCCCCAACATCGTTGGACACAACTAGGGCTGCCATCTGTACGGGTCCGGGGGGGTTTTCAAAAAGTGTCCGGTCACTTTTTATGTGAATGAGAAATAAAACGATTGTTTTTGTAATATCTAATATTATTTTCGGACACGTCCGGGGAAAAAATGCGATTTATGCCTAATGTCCGGGTTTTTTTAAGTCCTTGTCCGGGTTTGGTGAATTTACAGATGGCAGCCCTAGACACAACACATTGGTAAACTCTAATATATTGTTTAACGGTTTAAAATAATCTATACTGTTTCAAGTAAGTTAGTAATAGTAAAGGAGACTGTAATAATCCGTTGGAAATGAACGCAGCACTCGGAGAAGATAAATAGGTCGCTGGGGACTGCGCCATCCCGCTTCTGATACCAGCCTTATTGAAAAATAAATACTGGCTTAGACAAACGCTCTGTAGCGTAACCATTCCTTAATATAACAAAGTAACAGAAATATAAAAACATGTAAAATATAATATTATGTTGTCTTTATTATCTTTTCAAATCCGTAGCTGCCTAAATTCATACTTTAAATCTTTCAAACCGGTAGCAATTTGCTACCGGTCTGCAACTACTAGCAAATAATATCTTCGTGTGCAATCGAATAAAAACAAATCCGCGTGGCACATGCAAGGATAGGATGCCCAAACAAAAACTATCTCCAGCAGCACGCAACAACAAAATGTCATGAACTCTCTAAGAAAGTTCCAAGTTGCCCTCTGCGGATTGCCCCTCGCCCCCGCCCTACGGTCCCTCGCGACTATTATTGAGGATGAAGTTGCAAGTTTTTGTCGATGGACAGTTGGAGTTAGTGATGTGATATTGTCAGTCGTTGTTACAGGGAATATTGCTGTTGGCAATAGTCGGCAATATTGTACCGCGAGCAAAGTGAGTTCTTTAAAATTCAAAGTAGAATCGAGTACTTGTCTAGCTCCCGGTTCTTGTTCAGTTACTGATTGTTAGTTTAAGCAACTAAATGGCATATTTTTATTTCATATTATTGAATCATACTTACCCACGAACTGACCTTCCCCTACCTCTGCAGTAATGTACTTTGTCTTTTATTGTTTATTTTTGCTTAATCCTCTACCCAAAGGTTGTCTGGAAGAGATCGCTCTTTAGCGATAAGACCGCCTATTGTCTACCATTTATAATTTAAGGTTTCGATTGTAATATTTTTCTTGTTGGTGTGCAATAAAGAATTGTTGTATTGTATTGTACTATTTCACAGTCTTTAGGCAATATGACGTGTTAGGTGTGAAACATTTATTTACGTCAATGTTCTTGCTACCCATTACAGCCCGTCTCGCACAATCTTCGCAACCCTTGTCGTGCGACACACCGTCATCCGTGACGAGATATAAGTAATATGCTCGAGCGTGTCAGAGTTATTATTATTATTGTGTATTTAATTATTTATTAGAACTTTACAATTTCCTAAAATCTAAATACATTGTCCATTGTCCCATAAAACCAGTGGCTGGTTTGACTGTGGGATCTCTGTTAGGGAATCTCTATTTTAGGTACAGGTACAAAGTATGTATTACGGTAGTAGTGTGAAAAAAAAAGTGTGTGTGTCAGCTCCGACGCACGACTGGAGTTTGCTCTTCAGGCCAGGCGCGCACCACGATTTTTTTTTAGTCGCGCGATAATTTTGTCAGAAATAAAAGTACTTATGGGTTTATGAAAATCGTGGTGCGCGCACTCTCATATAAACCCATATCTTCCATTTCTGCGACAAAATTATCGCGCGACTAAAATAGTGGTGCGCGCCTGGCCTTAAGAACGATTATAAAATATATACTCTATACGTTTATCGCACATAATGATTATAAAGGTGGAAGTAAATAGTTTAAGTAACACATTATGTATCCTGTTGGGCGCTGCAAACAAGAACGAGAAGGTAGGCACTTACATAATATTAATATACGAGTATAATATACAGCAAAACTTATAATAATGTTACATTTTTTACCCAGAGGCCTATCTTCTAAATATTCGTTCAAGGAGTACTACTTCGAAACTAATGATTGTTTAAGTTTGTGAACGAAAACTGCACCTTTTTTTTCTTTTTACTTCGAACTTCGTATTGTGCCGTCCCTTTCACTCTCGTGTTATACACCGTATGAGTGAAAGGGACGGCACGCGGTGGCGGTCAGTTGTAATGTATGACTATCCTAACATTCCCTCAGACACACGCGGCCTGGATTGTCATAGTGACAGCAGGCCGCCACCGCGGGCTGCTGGTGTGTGCGATGGGCTTTAATAAAATTGTTGAATAACGACATGCATACTTGACCGCTGGACGTTGTTGACCAAGGTCTTTTCACTTTCATACAAAGAATTGGCTTCAAAATGTTATAAACGGTTAACAATATTTTTATTGCTCGATGAAAAAAATATACTTGTGTTTTTTATTCTGGAAATGCTAGGCTGTGCTGGCGGTAAGCCCTAAAGTCTCAAAAAAAACTGATGGCTGTTAACCTGTTATTTTAATTTACGTCAACAAACGGCAAATTTCAAATTGTTTCGCGATTTATTTCAAAAATATCATAGATAATGTCTTCAAATGCATAAAGAAAATGTGTTTAACGCGGCACAACCTATGCTGAAGACGATTCAGTTCATTTTCCTAGAGCAGGAATAATAATTTTACGGTAAGAATATTTTATTTCAGGTCTCTTATACATGTCTCGGAATTTTGTTGTATATTTTAATACACATGAAATAAGAACTACCAGCTATTTGTTTAAGACGTGTTTCAGGTACATTTTGTTAGGTTAGCTTACCTAGAAATACGGTTATTGTATGTTATTAAATCACAGGTTTTGTTTGGTTGTTTTAAATATGGTGATAGGATACTTCTAACTTCTTACCCAACAACTGTAGACAAAAAGTTTTTTAATACAAGTATTTAGGTACCTGCAGACATATAGTTTTTCAAATATAATTCATAAGGTAATATTTTATAACTGCTAGAGATATTTAGGCCTGCATTGACCAAACTTGTTCTGAGCTTAGTGCATAGTATTTTAACATTATATTTCTGTTCATGTCTATTGTCCATTTTGTTCAAGCAGGTCTCAATTAATGTGGATGTGTAGAGTTGTTAAAATGTAATTTCCTATTTCAGAGCTACATTTTGGGCACGACTGGCCTTCACAAGAATCCTTGACTTCTCTGTACGAAAGGAATAGGGTTTGTGGACGACATTTACAAGATTCCCGTTACACTGACAGTTGTAGAAAAAGCCTGAGCAAGTATTCTGTTCTAGGAACAACAGAATATATTATTAAAACAATGCAATAATAGTGCACCTATGTGGTAAACTTTTTAAAAAGACATTTTGTAAATTATAGTCCCTGTTTGGATATACAATGAATAAAGGCCATTTAAAAGTAATTCATTGTGTTGTATTTTTTATAAAACTATTAAATGACAGCTCAATCGTATACCGGGAAGTGGTTGACAAATGATTTGCAGGATTAAACCTGTATATGCATGCATGTAAAATAGAAAAGTTAGAAAAACAAACCTTCAATATGGCATATTTGAAAACCCTGCCAATATAGCCCGCTGTCACTTAGTTCATATACGGTGGCGCTAGTAGTATAAAAAAAAGATAGGCAACTGTTTTGAACGTAGTTTCCGTTCTTCTCCTTGTGAGTATTATATTCCTTGTTCTTGACATACTTGACGTTCAAGTTTGCATGACGTTATTCAACAATTTTATTAAAGTGCGTCCCTTTCACTCTCGTGTTATACACTATATGAGTGAAAGGGTCGGCACGATACGAAGTTCGGAGTAGGCCCTTAGATACACAAACACAAGTTTACCGGACGCCGCTTCAAGCATCATGCAGGCTTGATCGTGTATGGCCTGCATTATCCTTACTTCATGCAGGCATCCGAAATGTCAAATTTCATAGTTTTTTTATGTGAACATAATGGAAGGGGAACTGGGAGCGCTTAGTTTGTCTCTTATCCACTATCCCGAAACCCCTCTTGGGCTCTCTCTCGCACATAATAGTCTAGGATCCCGATATAAAACGACCTTCACCGAGATGTTTATTTGATGAAATGTATTTTATATTTAGTTTTATGTCAATAAATAAATTGCATATGGGTTGCCTAACAAATTTTAGTCAAGGGTATGTTTAGTTAAAAATTTAAAATTTCACATCACTGATTTGATTATTAGATAAATTCATAATTAAATAATCCTTAATTTTATTTAATTTCAATTCAATAATCAAATCATAAAATAAATAAATAAATATTAAGGGACAATCTTACACAAATCGACCTAGTCCCAAACTAAGCAAAACTTGTACTATGGGTAGGTACTAGACGACGATATACATAATATATATAGATAACATCCATGACCTAAGAACAAATATTTGCACAAATATTTGCCCCGGCCGGGATTCGAACCCGGGACCGCCGACTCAGTAGGCAGGTGTCTACAAACCGAGCCAAACGCGTCGTCAACCAGACCGTTGCAAAATGCTAGTAGGTATAGATTTACCTGTTTATACCTGGCTACCCGATAGTTGTGACGGGAAAAGAATAGGCAACCTAACGTTTGCATATTCTATGGGCTTCATACTTTCGATTGGTATAGAATTTATCTAATATTAATCAAACCGGTGAAATGTTTAAAACATTTTTTTTTAATTATTAATTATCATACCCTGGACTAAAATTTGTTAGGCAACCCATATGCAATATATTTATTGACATATTAAATTAAATATAAAATACATTTCATCAAATAAACATCTCGGTGAAGGTCATTTTATATCGGGATCTTAGTCTATAACGCGTAACGCATAACCTGCTAAATTAAGAAGTCGTATTTTTACCCCGATCGTATACTGAGATACGACTTTTTAAATTAGCACGGCAGATACGTTCGATTTTATACCCCATATTTTTCATACCCCGGGCTTACCTATATATGAAAATCGATTCTTAAGGAGTAAACTCCAATAAACTCCAAAAAGTGTTTTTTTAACATTCAATTGAACTTTTTTTGTTTGGCTCTCGCCGTATTTCCTCCGGTAAACTATTGATTAGGTACGGAATGCGATTCTTTAGGGTTCTATCCCCAAAGTAATTGTTTACCAATAGTTTTCCGGAAGTCATAGACTTGGTGTTATGGATATGTTGTACAGGTTGGATTATGGATGCTTCTGAGCTATGCTCTTGGCGGATTTGGTTATTTATGGCAAAAGGGTATTTATGTTTTTAGCTAACCGGTAAAATATTGCAAATTTTAAAAAGTTCTTTATGGTCAGATCTACGTTTATTTTTAGTTTGTTGTTTACTAAGAGTTTCAAGAATCTTAATTGAATGTTTTCTAATTTATTAGGCTTAGTTGTGAGTCCATAGCTGTCAAGAGCATAGCCCAAAATAGAATCTACTAGTGACATGTACAAACATCTAAGGGTGCTTGCAGGTACTCTATAGCTTAAATGTAAGTACGATACGAATTTGTCCAAATTATGGACGTGCGTCTTATTTCTTCGAAAAACAATTAACATATTTTCATATGACCGAACATACGTATGGTAGAACATTCAGATTCTTATATAAACGTTTCTTACAGTGTTTATTTCATTTGTCGTTATTTCGTAGAAGCACAATTGATAGATATATAACTCATTTATAATGTAAACCTATAAAATAAAGTGAATTCAAAGAGGCAACGTATTGCGAAACGTTTAATATTTTAGTAAAGTGACAGCCATGTCAATGCTAAGGCGATGTCAATGTTGGACGGCGTACATTGAAAATGCTATTTACTTTGTTTGAAATAACGAACATATGGAAACAGTATTTTTAAAATTAGTTTCTGAACAGATGCTGTTCGGGTATAATCTGTTTTAATTTTTTGCTCCTCTTACAGGACCCACCTGTATAACCATTTGCATTATTTAGTATCTAATCTCAATTTCAAGATATCGTCGCAAGAGCAGTTACAAGCTACTATTTATATATAAGAGCGAGCGGCTCGGGGCAGCGACCGGGAACTTGGGCCGTCTCGAATGTCTCTTATTTCTTGTATGAAAACCACATACAATATACAGATGTACAGGTACATTTTTATAATAAGATAAATGGCTCAATGTCAGACTTAATTCACCCACACACCCTGATTTGGCTGTTTGCTGACTTAAAATAAAATAAAATAAATAAATAATATTAAGAGACAATCTCACTATCTCACACAATACGACATACGAGTAGACCACACTAAACAAAGCTTTTAATATGGGTACTAGACGATATACATAATATAAATACATGTACAGGGTATTTTTATTGATTTGCGTTAACTTCAGATCGAATTAAGTAAATTTCTCCAAGAAACTAATGTCTTAACTCATACCGTTATTAAAATATTCATGATCCTAATTTTCTCACTTAAGTACGTTAAACCAGTGTAAAGTCTTCTTAATCCATAACAAAATTACAATTCGTTCAATTAAAGAGTTTTCAGTGCTTACACATGCATGACAAGAAGTTCAAATCAGGAATGTGTCAAAGATAAGGAGTTCGTTTAACGTTGCCTTTCAGTTTGTGTGACACGTCAATTTGACAGTAGTTTGTTATGGTTGATATTGATTTTTTCAATAATACATTTTTGTTTGATTCATTATGCTACGATTTAATTCTCTGCCTGAAGAGGAAGCTAATTCAATAAGACATTGCCGCAGAAGCAACACGGAAGGACAGCCGCCGATATCCCAATTGACAAATCCGACATATTTACATTCTTCAGTGAATTAAATATAAACGATTTGCAAATTTGAGCGTTGAATGATGAGATCGGCATAATCATCATGGAAGGACAGCCGCCGATATCCCAATCGACAAATCCGACATATTTACATTCTTCAGTGAATTATAAACGATTTGCAAATTTGAGCGTTGAATGATGAGATCGGCATAATGAACGTAATCGTAGAGGATCCGTCCGATTTTGTTACGCGGCGTGTGGAAGCGATACGGTCTATCATTTCATTACAGAAAAGGTTTTTTGCCACAAGACAATTTGCAATGAACTACCTATTAACGCAACGGATCGGAAAAATATTGTGGATGGACTACACACAAATTGCAAGTGCAGGAATCGTAAATTCCTTCCTGTCCTTGTCCGAACATAACCCGAAACTTGCCTTAGGAGTCTTCATTTCATTATGTGTAAATAATTAAGTATAAATGTATTTTAATATTTATTGCCTTTGTATTTTTAGGGTTTCGTACCCAAAGGGTAAAAACGGGACCCTATTAGTAAGACTCCGCTGTCCGTCTGCAGGCGTATTCTTGTCCAGACCAAATGAAAAAATAATGTTTGGTTGAAATATAAGGGCATCATAGTCAAACGAGAAAAGGGGATTACCAGGGGAAGAAAGGGGGGGATTGACCGAAAGTTTCTGGAAACTTTTAATTAAGCAAGGAAGGTCTTTATGGGTCCAATATTTGGAGTCGGGAATTATATTGGCCAGGTTATTTAAGCTACATATTAACAAATATTACCCGGTACTGGCGGTAATGAAATTTTCTGGCAGCTGTCATAGTTTTTTTTTAATTCAGAGGAAACTAGAGTCAGCCTCAACTATCATATCGTTCGATATCTTACTTACGTGCGACATTTGTCAAATTTGATTGCAAATTGACATTTCATTTCGAACTAAACGTCATCTCGACTGATATTAGAATAGAGGTCAAATCAAATTTCTTTTTTTCACAGATGTTCAAAATTTGAATAAATAATATTATCGAAATTGATGTTATTATTAAGCTATAATAACATTTTTACGCCCTTACGGCCCTTTGCACTGCTTGGGCTGGCTCGTCCTTTAGGACGAGCCACCGAAATTTACTTACCCTAATACTTACTTACTAATTACCGGATCTCTGGGAGAACTCACGGTTTGGGTTTGTTGGAGACCATGTTGGTGTCCGTGTGCATGACCGTGCGCGAGTCGGCGGCGGGGGCCGCGGCGTGTTCCGCAACAGCGGCGACCAGCTACTGGTCGTTTTGGGGCCTTCTTTTTGACTCCCAGTGGGGAGCCCTAGAATAATAAATCAAATCAAATCAAATCGTTTATTTGCATAAATTGCGGTACAGTTGAGATCGAAATTACATATAATAGAACAACACAATTTGAATAATGCGCCCTCATAGCGTTGAACGCGAGGGCGCCGGGTTTATGTCGCAACGGGGGCTTCCACCTGGTCTGGCCTCCGTGGCCGTGTGGAGTGTTCATGTGTTTGTGTGCATGTACAATTGACTACACTGTTTTGTATAGGTGTATGTTTATCTAGGCTCCACTATCACCAACACTGGAGGCTGCGAGGACGAGATCCGAAGACGTTGCGCCATGACTAGATCCGCGGTGCAAAAATTAACAAAGATTTGGAAGGACCGCAGATTAACCAAAAACACAAAAGTTCGATTGATGAGGTGCCTGGTCTTTCCAATCTTTCTGTACGGAGTTGAGACGTGGACACTGAGGATGCGAGATCGCCACAAGATTGACGCACTGGAAATGTGGTGCTGGAGACGCATGCTCAGAATCCCGTGAGCTGCGCACCGAACCAACGTTTCAATCCTGAAAGAACTCAACATCAAAGAGAGATTATCGTCGGCTGTGCAAATACGAATCCTCAAGTTCTTCGGTAACATCACCCGCAACGAGGACTCCATGGAACGATTGGTGGTGCAAGAGAAAGTGGAGGGCAAAAGATCTCGTGGGCGCTCTCCAACGCGATGGACAGACCTCATCAAATCTGTGACACAATGCGGCATAAACGAGAATTCTCACTCCGCCAAACATAGGACTACATGGCGGCTCATCACGAGAGAAGCGGTGGCGAAAGAATCGACCTAACCATGACCACGACCACTCTGCCAAGAGTGCACGACTACGAAGAAGAGGGTGGATGTGTGGCAGTGGCTGATGCACGCGGGTGAGGTTGTGGGCCAACGTCGGGACCGGTAGCCGGGCAATTAGGCTCGGTGTCCGTTTCCTCGTCGGGCCAGTATTTTCTTTTGATCATAAAGGTTGGGGGATTATCAGCGTAATGCTGTGCAAGTTTGTTTAGTCCGTCTGTCTGTACATGTCTGGGTCTGCGATCTTTAGCAGGCACATCTGGTGTTGGAGTCTGGCTTTGGGTTGGCTTTTGTTATAAGATGGTTATTGCTTGGGGCGGCCTTCTCATAGAAGCGCTCTGAACACTTTTGAAGTGGGTTTGTACCGGTTCCAGATGAGTGCGGGTCTGTGTTTCGCATGTACGGCGGAGCCCCTACCGCAGATCTCAGAAATTTGTTCTGCAGCACCTGAAAGGACTGTATCCTCGTTGGTGCTGCTTGGGCGAAGGCGGGGGCTCGCGTACGAAACCACGGGGCCTGATGCACGTTTTATATATTATAAGTTTGTTACGGTAAGAAAGTTTACTTTTCGAGTACAGTAGGAAATGCACTCTGCTAAGATAAAATGCTGCTCTGTTTCGTACAGTTTTGATGTGCCTGCTAAAATTAAGGCGCCGGTCGAGGATGACGCCTAAATAGCGCGTCTCATCTACCCACGGTATGGTTCTATTAAATAGGCACGGTTGAACGAAGGTTCGGACGTACGCAGGATAGTTTGCCCTTCGGGAAAAAATCATCGCCGCGCTTTTGTCGGGGTTGACTTCGACCCTCCACCGGCGACACCAATCACCTAGGTGATTTAGTGCCTCCTGTAGACGGCTCATCAACAACCGACGGCGACGGTGGGTAACATTAAGGCGGTGTCATCTGCGAATAAGGCATAATTGACACCGGGGATCTTTGGTTTAACTATCATTGATATACAACGAAAAATTTTTTCTAACAAAACAGTCTATTTTTATGGTGGTCATAATGTGCGTTTCTTGAACGCATCATAGAGGGTTTATGATATTTGCATAGATAAATATATATATAAGTAGGTACTCTTTTCGCTTAGTCGGTGTTTTTTGTGAAATAGTGATTTAAATTAAAAAGAAGGGGTATATTTTACATAGAAAACGACCGTGAGTCACAGACATATTAAAATACATACGAAGCGATCAAATATCGCTCGACATGTTTCGAATCGGTTCGCGATTCATTATCAGGAAAGCCTATCAGTCACGGCCGAGCTCAACGTGAGTAAACCCGTTTCGTATTTTAATAATAAGTATATTAATGAGTTAAGAGCATCTTATAAAGCTTTCAACAACAAATTGTTCTAGTCTCGGGGCAGCGACCGCGAACTTCGGCCATAACCATAACCGTTTCTAATGCGTTTTGTTTGTTCCTACGAAGGGAGAGTGTAGCTCGTTACAACAACTTTCTATATGCAATTATATAGAGTCTGGCTAGCAAATAATGTTGACAGATATTTCCTTGTGGTATCACCAATTGTCTTATCAATTAATATCCATAAATGCCTGAAGTGAATCATTGTCCTTGGATTGACCATATTTTATTTAGTAGAAATAAACTTAAAACTGCTCTCAGGTTGCGATCTAAATAAATAAATAAATAAATATTAAGGGACAATCATACACAAATCGACCTAGTCCCAAACTAAGCAAAGCTTGTACTATGGGTACTAGACGACGATATACATAATATATAAATACATATATAGATAACATCCATGACCCAAGAACAAATATTTAGCACAAATATTTGCCCCGGCCGGGATTCGAACCCGGGACCGCCGACTCAGTAGGCAGGTGTCTACCAACCGAGCCAAACGCGTCGTCGATCTGGTCACATTCCATCTAAATCGTTCTCATTTTTGATGAAAAAAGTTCCTTCGCCACTGTGCGATGATTGTGGAGTGGTTGAAGATGTTCTACATATATTGATGGAGTGTGTTCGGAACGATTCGGTGAGATCCAAATATTTTAATAATAATTCCTTTGAAGTCGGTCTTGTGAACAGCATTTTGGCTTCGCCCATATCGGATGAAGCTGAAATGCTGTACAATCTAGCCGATTTAGCGTTAGTTGTTCCTAAGTAGTGATTTATTTGTTTCCTTTTTGTATTTTGTTTGTAAACTGTTTTTTGGGGCGATGTGGTCGCCTAGCGACAAAGCCCTTTCAATAAATAAAAAAAAAAATATCTATAAATGATTTTGATACTTTATGTACTAGTTCTAATATTCCGATCGAGGTGAAGTTTTGGCATAGTACTTATGTTATTTTTTTAGTCATGGATTAATATGGTATTATCGACCTAGGTCTTATTTACACTAAATTTAATTTTTCACCTTGTATATGGTTAGAAAGTGTAAACATATATTATGTGTTTGTCGTTGATTGTACTGTACATAGTGGTCAGTGGTAGAAATTATGTGAGTTGACTATGAGTGAACGTCAACGAACCTTACGTGTGCATTGAAAATTAAAAATATGTTCTAGTATCAAAACTATAACTCCCTACACAAAGTGTAACCAGCCGCAGATTTTTTTAAATTTCCCGCCAATAATCTGAGTAATATTTCATTAGCCAGACTACACACACAAACAAGGGTGCATTGATGATTTGCAAATCGCAGAAATTTTTGTACTTAGTCACGAAACGTCTTGATACCCTAAAAAAAATAGCTTTTATTTTTCTGAAAATTTATTTTACACTTGTCTGTCTGCACATTCCGAACTACATACATCAAAGTGGCATAAGATGTTGAAAAAGAAAACCTGGGTCATGGATGTTATCTATATATGTAAAAGCCTGACCAGAAATATATGAGGATTGTCAAGAGGTCGCTATTTATAAGATTTACCAATCGCAACCCACTATAATGACATTAGTTTCAAATACCTGTCAGTTCCACTATGTTAACCTCGTAATATCATTTAATGGAATGCTCTCTTTTCCTAACTGTTTTTCGTGTCAACACTTGTACACTTTATTTATAATCTTACGTTCACGACTGTGAACGGTTTTCGGCATTTTCTTTGGATAATTTTAATATGTGTCTTTTAAAGAAATCACCACGAATGACATTGACATTGTTGACAAACCATCATAAAATCATTGCCAGTGTAAGAAATTAGTTCCAGTGATTTTCCGCAATATGGCGCACCCTCATATATTTCTGGTCAGACTTTATACTATATTATTTGCCGTTGTATATTACCTATATCACAAAGCATTGCTTAGTTTGGGACTAGGTCGATTTGTGTAAGATTGTCTCTTAATATTTATTTGATATAAACATTATTATGTTTAGGAATTTGATAGACTTGGCAACCTACCACAACTCCAAAATTTCGAAAAGAGACGGATAATTTATCATTTATCTATATTCAAACGTGTCAATGGCGTAGCGATGCGCTATCGCAGTATTTTGTCACATGAAGTTATAAATATATCCCACGCACGTCGTCGTCGACAAATATATCGAATACTTATGTCTAACTTACGTCTAACGCGCTTTAGATAATGGATGTGTAAAAAATAAACTTGAATATTTTGTTCGTATGTAGATATAACCGCCCTTTTTTCCTGTAAAAACTACAGATTGTGTAGCTTAATTTTTTTTACGAAATAATAAAAAAAAACCTACGTCCAAACAAAACTTCCAGACATTTTATTATTTAATTTATTCCCCATTGAGGGATACCCATTTTTATTATTTTATTGATATTGAACTACGTTTCTGACGCGAATATTATTATTTTGTGGGATTACAGAGCGCTTGATATCCACGCCATCTGTCTGAGAGTTGCCGAACGCCATTACCAGAATGGTTTTAATTTGCTTCGCTTAGAATATAAGTCGCCCACTCAACAGTAGATGGCGCATATTGGCAAAGCTTTACGCTAAAATTATAAAGCCATTTAGGTATTTATTGGAACGGCTCATAACTCATAACATAAAGAAAGCACATCTTTAATAAGCAATTTTCATGCAGTATACAAGCTAACATGTAAATGTAATCATAATGAATATGAAATCTACTGTAAAAGCATTACAAGACAAATAGAGGACTAAATAAACAATACCGATTCTAATTGGAAAGCAATCTTTCTTTGTTAGTATTAAAATTAAAAAACCATCGGGACTTAAGTGTGCCTACCGTTATACTTTGATATTTTGATATGGTGGGTGCACTTACCCCTAGGCTTGCCACCTTTTTTTTGAAGAAATATAGTATTTTTCTCAGAACCTTGCCAAAATATAGTACTTTTTGGAAACAAATTAGTACACGTTCTAAAATTCACAACGCGTCACTACGGGTACGTTTATAGATGCGAAGCTGGTTGCTAACATTTCTAGCCCAGCGGCTAGAAACGGCTTATTTGGCTTATTATCATTTCTAGCGATAACAAGCGGCTGGAAACGGCTGCTTACATTTTATTGACATATTCACATGATTCAATGTTTGTTTTTGTTATTTTTCTTTTCATTTATTTACTATAGGATCTATTTAACATAAATAGACATAAACAATGACATTTGCATCTGTATTCAGTGTTAAAAACTCAAAATTCTCTTACAAAATGTGAAAGAGCAGTGGAATAGGACTATTTTAATAATTTATTTGTGAGAGATGAATATATATAAAATAGAGAATAGAGATGAATTGGAAATAGGTATTTATCAGTTACCTAGTAATAGTAAGCATTTAGTTGTATTTCTATAATGCACCAACGCAACGAGCCTCGCGCACTCATCCCCGCCCCCCACACGCATTTAACCTGCCGCGCGAGATTCCCGCGTTTGGTTTACAATGATGATTATTAGATCCAAAATAAACTGATTTAGCTACCTTTATTCTTATAATTTTCATACACCGCCACCTGAACACAAACGTTGTTTTAGTTTACTTTTCGTATCTGAATTAAGTAAATTAGTAGGTACAAATGGTGTCTTCGGGGTCAATTTTTTTAAAAAAGAACATAATACGTGCTACTGTATAACAAAAATAAGAGTTTAACAAAAAAAATGTAATAAAAATAATTTCTTTATTTGATGCTCAAGTCGGGTATCTACCCGGTATCAAGCGGCTGGTTATTCGTTTCTAGCCGCTGCTTTCGGTTACTACCGGCTTACAAGCCGCTGGTTTACAACTATAGTCACACTCTGCTGGGGTAACCAAATATTTAGCAATAAAGGGACTCATCCTTACTCCGTTTTATTATAAGTCTAAAAATGTGTATTGGCAGGTACTGTAGCTAGATTTAATTTTATATACCCATGGTTATACACATAAATATATAAAGTGAATGTTAGCTACTATGCCAGCAAAAACACTCTTTTGGCCCCCCTTATTTTAACAGAACGCAGCAAACCCGTAATTGTTAATTTGATTTGATAAATGACAAACTTCGTTAAAACTAGGTAACTTAATATTTTTCATGCTTAAAAACAAAAAACATATTCTGATACTAATGTACGTGGACCTGAACACATTTATAAGGATATTAAAAAATTAAATAAAAAATGAGTGGTCATGTGACTGTGAGTACCATTATTTTATAAACTACCTGTATAACTGTTTTACCAAAGTATGAATGCTATGGCGGAATAAAAAGAAAAAAAAAATGCAATAAAAGAACCGAGTCCAAAAAAACTAAAAAGCCAAAAATAACCCGTTTAAGTACAGATTATATTTGAATCATCTTTTGAAGTCGGTGGCATACCACTCAGTTATTATATTTTTATATTATATGTATTTTTTTTTGCTTTTTAGTGATTCATATAAAATACTTATGGCGGGGTGATCTGGGAGGTCTTGAAGGCATGCATCTCGTTTGAGCTAGCCCCACTCCTAACCGTTACCAGGCGGGGCGCACTCCGCGATTAACGTTTCCCGCTACAAGTACATGCCGGTGGCCTCATGCATGGTGCCTATTCAGTGGCTGCCACGCACTGTCTCGGAACGCACGTACACGAAATTCGCGCGCACGCTCTTCCGATTTATGTACGTCGCAAGTGAACGTTCCTCATTCATCTGTTGATACCAGTGTTATATTATAATATAAAGTGTTTAAATGAGTAAAAAGACAGCGAAAAGATATTGTATCGCAGCGGGTTGTAGGAACAATGATCGAAATTGGAATCACGCGTTTTTCGTTCTCTCAACACGTCCGAAGTATGCCGATAGGTAAGAAAATTAACATAATATATAATAAGTAGTTACTGATTAATAATAAAAAACATATTGCAGGTGTATCTACTTCCATATTTAACACTGGTTACTCAGATCAATTTTAATTGTTAAGTACTTATGTAACTTTGAATTGATTATTTGCTGATATTTGTCAATTTAAATTCTAGTAAAATATATAAGTATGTCTACTACTAAATCAACAATCATAGAGGTTTTTATAATAATATTTGATATCAAGTTTGTAAAATTACTTGTAAGTAATGAATAAACGATTGAGTGATAGTTTGATAGGTGAGTATATAAAATATATAAATAAAGAGTTAAAAGAAATGTATTGGAAGAGATCCCTAATAGGGATAAGTTCGCCTTTATACATGTTTTATTTGTAACTAGCGACCCGTCCCGGCTTCGCACGGTGCGTCCGTGCGTATTTTTAAAGATCTAAGCATACCTACATAGGGGCAGACAGACAGCAGGAAACGACTTTGTTTTATACTAGGTGTATAGTGATGAATATATATGAACAAATAAATAAATATCGGACAACTAAGCAAAAACAAAATGAAGCTCAAGAATTTAATTGCATGTTAAGGTAACGCATTCGTTGCATTTTTTTATTATATTATACGTATTAAAATGTTTAAAAATAAAGCTAAAATGTTTTGCGGCCTGGTGGTGGATTCAATTCGTCGAAATTCTGTGATTGATTATTTTATAGTTAAATAATGAAATAATAAATATGTATAATGTATGAAGAATATAAACATATTACTCTCTATATTGAATGCAAGAAATAAATGGGAAATACATTTTTATTTTTAGTCGTTGACAGCCCTCGCTCTCGGCGACGCGGCAAGCGAGCCAATTCATTTTTACCGTTGGCACGCAGCTTTAACGTTCCGTTTGGCTTGCGCTGGGGACGACGACTTTAGAAGGGCCATAAATCATATTTTTTCGGCTAAAAAAAGCGGCTTTTGTAAAGATCAAAGTAGTGTGCCTTCTGTACTTGTACTATTATCTATTCTGTGCCGTTACGGAGTTATACCTTCCATCATTAGCTCAGCATAGGAAGATGATGACTATCAGACGCAAAGTAAAACGTTGTTAATTCAAGATTAGGTTGTGCAAGATTATAAAGTTGTTCGTGAACAACTTCATAATTGCGGACAGACATACATATATGCAGGTCAAACTGAGAACCTCCTTTTTTTGAACTCGGTTAAAAACAGGACGAAACAGCAAAACAAATGAGTTGAAAACGTTAATGAAATTATCAACCTATACTTTCTGTGCTCGTTATGAATTTACAATACTTATAAAAAAAACTATATAAAAATTAAAATAATAATACCTATTTTAATTTTTATATAGTATTTTTTTACTTATGCGAAAGTCAGTTGCACAACCTAAATATTTCTGCTTTGCCTTACTTAAATTTTAACTGTAAATTCATTGTCACTATTAGTTTTCTGCTTCGCCTTAAGGTTGACTGGTAAAGAATACCTCTAAGCACTAAAAAAAAAATGTTCGCCTTTTGTACGATTAAAGTAATTTTGCTTTTGTGCAATAAAGGTTGAACAGTCTTGTCGTCTGTCCGTCGAGAACTGATGGTTTCTTGTCTTGTCGCTGTCATGTCTAATTTTGAAGCCAGTCAGTCAGTTGGTCTACGTCAGGTCGCCACGGAGGTGGGAAGCCACGACAAAGGTCAAATAAATAAAATAAGTCTAAAACACTCCAGTTACATTATTGTGTATTGTTGATTGTTGGTACTACTATCAAAGATACTGATATTTAATGGAAATATATTTATTTATTTAAACGAAAAACAAGTAAAAATTAACGATACACAACTTAACCTAAATAAAATTAACTAACAAAAACCGATGTCCCAAAAAATAAAATTAAAATTGATACTTAATTGTACATTTGTAAACGAATTTAAACCTTATTGCAACGGTTAAGGCCTGTGGGTGTATAGTTAACTGTGTCTTCATTTGTAAATTGTACCTAAATACATAAGAATCGGGATAAATTAGTTTTTACACCGATAATTAAAACTGAGGTCGTTTCGGCCGTAGGCGCTTCTACGCGATCTTTAAAAAAACCGGACGAGCGTACAGATCTTATGTTCGCTAGAACTACATTATATGAGCATAGGGTAAAATCACGCGTCTACGCTCGTACGAGTCACGCTTGGTATAAAAGACACGGCGCCTATACGCACATTTACTCACACGCTTACAAGAACGAACTCACGCGGGTATACAATGCTGGTTGGAAACCTAAACCATCCTTAGATAGCGAATGATTATTATGATTATCGTAGTATATTGAAAACGACTTTACTGCAATAAACTTTTGTTCAGGTTGTGCGAATAATGTTTCTCGAAGTAAAACATAGATCGGAATTATCCGGTATTTTTTTTAATTCATTGTCACTCTATTCAATTCAATTCAATTTATATAAAAAAAATGGCTACTGCCCATTGGGTCAATTCTGCCAGTGTCAAAGTTGACGAACGTTGTACGGTGAGTTGAGCTTTTTGTAAAGTGATAGCGATTTACAAAAAACCACGCGGTCTACCGGGCCTTGACCCAAGAAGGGCTATGTACGCTTCAAGTTGAATTCTTCATTAACCATTCACTCATACGTTAGTTCACTGCACAATAGGCTATCAATACTACACATTGAACAACCAAAATGAATAAATAACGAATAACTAAACTTAAAGGCATGCGGCCATCTTAATTCACAAACCGGAACCCTGTCACTCTATTAGTACTTTATCAAAGTTTGACATGCTTTCATTACATTTCATATTAATATACGATACCATATCTTACCTGAAAAAATATACTACGGCCACCAAAAGATTTCCTTTTGCAACCTTTAATTTTTTTTTTTTTTATTAATTTATTCATGACCATGGTTACAAGACCTTCAGTCGAAGTCATAAAAATACAATCAATCTTATTTATAAAATAAAGAACTGAAGTTTACAAGAGAGATACTTAAATCTATGTACATTAAATCTTTTCAATTGTTTTTAAAATAAATTTGAACACTGGTATGAAATACACTGGATTCGAGAGTAAGTCTTGAATGTGGCGGGGAACACTTAGCGAGTTTTCGTCTGCTACATCACTAAGGGCACTGACAAGTAGTAGCCGTTGAATAGCGAACTTTTCGCAATCGAATATAACATGTTTGATATCTGCATTTGCCTTCGAACAATATGTACATTTATCATCGTTAATAATATTCATTCTCTTGAGGTGTGCTGGGACCAGGCAATGGCCAAATCGTAATCGATTGATGGATGTTATAAACCTTCTACTGATGTATTTAAAACCATTGTACCACGGTGATTTCGGTAAGTTTTTCTGTATCTCAGCGTACCATTTTCCTTTATTCTGTGTTTCCGTGACATACCTCCAATATTCATTCCACATTCTCTGGCATATACTTTTGAAGTGGTGATAGTAATCGGTGAAAGGTATCTTGAATGACTCTGTCAGGTCTATGAAGTGGTCCTGACGCGTCGCCTGATCCACAACCTCATTTCCTGCTATGCCACTGTGGGAAGGAACCCATACAAACTCGACATTTCTTCCTAACTCATATAACATCTTTTTAATTTTGTATATAATGTAATTATGCTTATAATTTAAATAACTACTACACAAGGCAGTTAATACACTCTTAGAATCACTAACAATTAGAATATTTACACTATTTACATTGTCATGTACATATGTTAAAGCCTCTAATATTGCCAAAGCTTCAGCAGTGAAAATGCTACAGTTATTGTCTATTTTAAAACACTTCGTAACTTTAATTTGTGGGTCATAATATGCAGCTTTAACATGGTCATTTTTAGAGCCATCAGTATAAATAGTATAGAAGTCAGATTTCTCATCTAACAATTCTAAAAAGTCAAATTTGTTTTTAACAGAATCTAAATGAGCTTTAATGTCAAAATAATGTAGTATAGAGTTATATGGGCAAGTATAAATTGGCCACTTGTTATTAATGTACATATTTCCTGTCAGGTTTTTTGTGTAACTCATTATTGTTGATATTTCAGGTAGAGAACCTGCAATAAGTGTATTAGGCAAGATATTGGATGTCTCAGCTGACTGAGCAATTTCTACTGGATATATTACTTTCTTCAAGACAACATGATTATCGAAGGCAAGCTCCTTTAAGCAAAATCTCTCAGCCAGCTGTAAACGTCGCAAGGACAATGGAGGTATACAGTTTTCAATTTCCATTGAGTTTATAGGAGTGGTGCACATAGCTCCACTAATGACTCTTAGTCCCATATTTTGAATAACATCTAATTTTCTTAATAGTGTGCTACTCGCAGTCATATAAGCTAGGGAACTATAGTCAAAATGGCTTCTGACTATACTTTTGTATAACATACTTAGTGTTTTTGGGTCTGAACCCCAGAATGTTCCTGCTATACTTCTAATTACATTTATGCTTTTCATTGCATTCTGACTTATGTAATCAATATGTTTATCAAATTTTAATTTGTCATCTACAACAATGCCTAAAAATTTGTGGTGACTAACAATGGGAATTAAGTTACTATTATACTTAATATTAACAAGAGTCTGTGCAAGTGGATCTCTACTAATTACTAAAACTTTACTTTTATCTGGACTAATTTCTAATTTCAAGTTGTTACTATAGTAATTTTGTAATTGAGTTAAAGCCGTGTTCATATTCTCAACAGCAATGTTCAAATTTTGGTTCTCGCTGTATAAAAGCAAATCATCAGCAAATTGTAGTATTTGAACTTGAGATGTATTTACAAAATTGAGGATTTGAGATGTATACAAGTTGTATAATAACGGTGACAAGGTTGCACCTTGCATTGTTCCCTTATTAACAACTCTGGGCCCAAACAATTTGTTGTTGAATTTTACAAAAACAGTCCTATTGCTTAAAAAGCTAAAAATCCAATTAAGTACTTTAGATGGCAAGTCTAACGTGTATAACACATGTATAAGGCTTTCAATATTTACATTATCAAAAGCTCCTTTGACATCTAGAAATGTACATACAACATTTGTGTGACTAAGTTTAGCCCTTTTGAGATCACTAATAAAAGATACAAAACTTTCAGAACAACTTCGGCCTTTTCTGAATCCAAACTGAATATCTGGCAGCTTCCCTTGTGTTTCAGAAAAATAATCTAAGCGTAGCTTTAACATATTTTCAAAAAGTTTTCCTAAACATGATGACAAAGAGATTGGTCGGAATGATGTGGGGTCATTAACAGTTTTATTTGGTTTTAAGATAGGAATAACACACTGTGTTTTCCATGGCTCTGGTATTACTAAACTATCCCATAATTTATTGTAAATACTAAGTAGTATATCTAGAGCACTAGGGTGTAACTTTTTAACCAACATGTAAGGTATACTATCCAAACCAGGTATTGTGTCTTTTCTACTTTTGAGTGAGATGAGCAATTCATTTAAAGTAAATGGTCTATTGAGAAATGAGTTACTATGATTCACGCTTGTCTGACTTAAAATATTATGCAAATTAATTTGGTTATACTGTGGGGAATCTGATATCTTGTCTAAGAAGCTTGGTACCCATTCATCATTTAAGTATCTATTATGAGATGATCCAATTCTTTTAAATCTTTTAATGTAACCCCATATTCGAGAAACAGGCGTCATTCTATTGAAGCTACTACACAAGTCATTCCATGAGTTCATTCGTTCTTCATTTAATATTCTTTTTTTCTGAGCATCAAGTTTTTTGTAAGTTATAAAATTAGGAATACTAGGCGATTTTCTGTACTGCAATAAAGCTTCTTTAGACATTTTAACTGCATCAGCACAAGTTTGGTTCCACCACGGAACTGGTTTTCTCAAAACTTGCATTGTTGGGTTTGATGTTTGTTTTGGAACAGTTTCTAATCTAAGATCATAGAGAATATTTACAAAGTTGTTGTATACATTAAGTGGATCAGTGCTATTAACATCTAAGTCAGAAAAACGGGTTTGTGATAAATCGTGATATTTAGTCCAATCTGCCTTACTATAAATAAATTTTTCTTCAACAGGTCGCACCTCATAGATGGATGGCTTCACATTTATAATAACATGAGTTGGATAATGGTAACTGCCCATTGGATCATTGTGTACATGCCAATCGCAAAAAGGAGCTAATGTGGGACTAACTATGCTGATATCTATTGCAGAAGGATTCCTATTTGGATACTGTACAGTTACACTACCATCATTTAAAATACTCAGGTCAAATTCATCTATTAGATTGTATAAACTATTGCCTCTACTGTTATTTGAATGACACCCAAACAATATGTGATGTGCATTAAAATCTCCCATGATGATACATGGCTTCGGGGTTTCGAGTAACAACTTTTTCATTTTACGGGAATCAAATCTACTACTATTTGGAGGACAGTAAACACAAAGAATGTACAATTTACCTATAGATGTGTCTATTGATATACAGATATTCTGAATGGATTCATAGAAAGTTGTGTTCACAAAATCATATTGTAAGTTTTGCTTAACTAGTATACCTACTCCATTTTTTGAATTTTTAGAAACTCTATGTACAAAATTATATGGTGTAAAATTAGGGATTTTAGTAGTACTTTTAAGCCAGGTTTCATTTAATAAACAGATATCTACACTTTGTTCTGAAAGAAATGTATTTAATAAGGCTCTCTTACTAAGTAAACTTTGAATGTTAAACTGTGATATATGTAAAAAATCCATTGTTAATTTAATAAATTTGTTAAAATTATTTCCTTTATTCTTTTATTTGTGATCGGAGAATTACTTTTATCATTTCCTAGAGCAAGCAAGGACTTAACTAAAGCTTCTAAGATTATTTCATTACTTGATATTTGTTCAGCAGTTAGCTGACTTATGCCTACAGTATTTTTAGGTGTGGGAATAGCCGGGAAGACTTTAGGGTCGGTAATTGCTGGGGCTTGTGGTGTAGTACTCACCACAGTGGCATAACTTCGGTTGCTGTTCTCATATTTAATTTTTTTCTCTGCCATTTTCTTCTGTTTAACTGGGCAATCCCTGGAGATTGCCAAGTGATTTCCGCTGCAGTTTATGCAGGTAATTTCTTCTACCTCACAATCCTTGTATGAATGTTGGCCGGAACAAGATGAACACATTTGTTCACCTCTGCAGACTCTTGCTGAATGATTAAATTTCAAGCATTTGTAGCATTGCAGCAGCGGTGGTATATATATCCGTATCTGATATCTAAACATTTGGATGTACGCGTGCTGAGGTAAGGTCGTAGCTGCAAAAGTAACGGCAATTGTACTCAGGGGAACAAGTTTGCCGTCAACTTTCCTCATGAATCTTTTAACTGAGATTACCTCGGTGTCACAAGCAATGTTCTTATATATCTCCTCATTACTCATCTCTTTGGGTACGAAACGAATAACGCCAGTAGTCTCGGTGAGGTGCGCGGGAACAAAAGCTTTCAATTTATTTTTGCCTAGAAAGTTGTCCATTGTCAAAAAATTGTTAGCTGTTGCCGGTTTTTTAAAGGTAACGCCTACTTTATGTGCGTTCACACGGTGCACGCCGATTATTCCCTTCACATTGTCCGTAAAAAGTTTTGTCAGTTTTATAGGATTTCTATTGCCGATCTTCTCATTCTCCTCCTGTGATTCGACATATACAATACACTCCGCACTGTGATTGTCCGGAAATTGTCTTTTATAATTGGGTTTGGTGAACAATTTATAGTTCGTGGTAAGGTACAATGCCTCCAACTTTCTTTTCTTTGCATCTTTTTCAGCAGGAGCAGGGGACTGCCCCCCGCCGCTGTTTTCACCCATTTTTATTTAGAAACTATTTTATGTACACAAATTTGTTATATACAGCAAAAATATACAAATATATACACAGAAATCTTTTTCAGAAAATTTGCGAAAAATTAAAACACCCGCTTAATTTGACTTCCCGCCAAAAAGTCCTCTGCAACCTTTAATTCAGCACATTCTTACCATGATGCAAATATAAATATGATCTTTTTTTAAATAACTAGAAAAGACACCATCAAGCACTGTCAAAAATGATGACAGTTTTCGATTATATTAATAAGATTTCAAATTTAAAGGTTTTATCCTGCCCTAACATAAAATTATTTTTATATACTAACGGATTGTATAACGTTCATAATTTTTTCCGTTAGTTTCTTTGGTGACGCGTAAGAAAGTTTAGCGAATAAAATATTTAATTATTTGAAGTGAATAGTGTTAATTTAAAGAAATATGTAAACTACTAATAACTACCATTTTATTTGAAAACTACTAATCATTACTATTTTTTGTGACTGGCAATATTAGAAAGGGACACACTACCTATGTGCCAGCTGTCTCTGTCTGACCGTGACCCCCTTCACCGGTAAAATATACTTTATGTATTTACACTAACCACTCAACTGCTTCGAATTTTTTTAATAATAAAATAAGAGCGATGACAGGTAGCCGTAGTTACCAAAAGCAATTGAGTGGCTAAGATTAAATTTTGTGTGAACACTTATTCTGAGTTCGCACTCCTGTTGTCTTGACATAAAAGCTCCTTGCATTGAGGTATTATTTACATATTACGTCAATGATGGGTCATTAAGAACGCAGAATATCAGCTGTATACAAATTGACATCCGTCAGACTATTTACACAATAGTGTATCTAAAATTCAATTTTCTAACACACCCCAAAACCAAACTAAGTTACTCTGACACATTTTCTTAGTTGCATTGAGTTTGCCCCTCATCTGTACCACGTTGCGTACAACCGAGGTGCAATCTTAACTGAACCGGGTACGGATTTCGAAATGCATAAGCTGCGACATTGAAGCGAAGAAACTAGTGTATTCCCAAAAGAGCTTATGTCTCTAAGAAAGCCTTAGAGTTACAAGTTCTTTTCGAAACGCCACGAAAATGCTCTCTGGACAATTTATATGCAGATGCATGCCTCGTTATTTTAATCAACATCCCAGGCAAGACACGAGATTGTTTTGTACTTACATTGTATACATAAGGGACGTCATTATGTAAACAACATTGAAAAAACATTTGGACCTTGAAAATATCGCTCAAACGTACCTATGTCATAATACGTTTAAAATGAGTACCATATTACATTTACTTTACGAGTGTCAAGGGATCGAGGGACGGGATGAGATAAAGATAACTCATCCTTGGTAGCGAGCACGACAATTTATAAGCATGTTTTCTAATTCTTAATAATCGATATTTCTCTTGAGAACCATCGTATAGAATATTAGATCGACGCGTCCTCGTCCGTTCTAACAGTTTGTATTGGTTTAGGTACCCTGTTTTCGCATAATTTTGTAATTGTACGATAATTCTTTGTGCCATAATTTATACAGCCATATTAGGCTTTATGCATAAACTGTTATCGTAAAATCCAATTTCGCATAATTTAATTACACAGAATTACGTTAGTCCGAATACCTAGTATATTTTTCATGATCCGAATCATGTCTACGCACAATTAAAATGATCATGAAATTTTCTTCTAATTAGTTTTTTCCCTAAGATAATTAAATGTGTAATGAATGTAAAAAAAAAATAACAAAAAAAGGAACCGACTTCAGTAAAACTAAAAAGCCAACAATAACCCGTTCAAGTACAGATTACCTTTGACTCACCCTTCGAAGTCGATCCCAAACCACTCAGTTCTTATATTTATATATTATAGTTTACGCGAGGTTTGGCACCGACTTCGAAGGGTGAGTCAAATGTAATCTGTACTTGAACGGGTTATTGTTGGCTTTTTAGTTTTACTGAAGTCGATTCTTTTTTTTGTTAAAAAATTTTTTTTTTTTGCTTTTTATTGATTCGTATGTGTGTTCATCATCAGTTTCCTTACACCAAATCCTATTTACTGAATGTAAATTCTTGACCTTATCAATAAATTACCGAAAGCGCCGTACATGTCCCTATAACATTTGAAGAGTTCCCTCGATTTCTCCAAGATTCCATCATCAGGTCCCGACTTGGTGCCAACGGGACCAACTCGGAGTTATACCCTTTCGATTAAAAAATATATATTGAAAATCGGTTCACGGTTCTCGGAGATATCGAGTAACATACATACAAAAAAAAAATTAGTTCGAATTGAGAACCTCTTCCTTTTTTGAAGTCTGTTAAAAATAAAAACCTTATGATTCGCAATTTTATATCTAGTTTTACTAATGATCACTCCTAGCTGTCCGATTTTTCTGGTCACAGTTAGTTTTTTGGCAGGTTTTCGGTTCTGTGAGAGTCGCAGTTCTAACCTGACCCGACCTACTTGGCGGGCTTTCGTTTTGGACAATCGATAACATGCCAAATAGAATTATGTATAAAAATAATCGGTCATAATAATAGTATGCGACTTAATTTCGGACTAACTCATTCGAGGGGTGATATTGATTATACAAATACTGGCCGGGATTCGAACTCGGGAGCGCCGGCTCGGGGGTTAGCTGGACGAAACGACTCATATACACTATATACAGCCTAAAGTGTTAAATGCATCTCTTTCTATATAGCGGTGAAGCCAGACGAGCGTAATTTGAGTCGCGTAATTTCTATAAATATAGTTTGACCTGATCCCGTGGCGTGTGGCGCGTCCGAAATTACGCGACTCAAATTATGTTCGTCTGGCGTCACCCAAAGGCTGATTTAGACGAAGACTATTTTAAGACCCTAATTAACGGCGCCAGTGACTACCGTACAGCACACCTCAGACCGTTTAGACAATGACTATTTTCAGCCGCCTAAATCTCGCCACCAGTGTCCAGCAAGCCACACAGTGCTTTTTTTTCAGTAACAGTCATTAGTGGCACGCAGAGACGCGGGCGGGGGTACCTGGCGCCAAAAAATAGGCGCGTGTTCTATTCCGTGCCAGCGCTGGCATGCCGCGAAAAAATGGCGCGGAAAGTGTTTAATACGGTGCCTTTTTAGGCACCGTAATTTAGGCGTCTCAAAATAGTCAGACGAAGAATCAGCCTTAAAGTATTCGAAACAACATGCAAGACAGTGTGTCAACAAAATCGCAAAACGTATCTCTCCCCGCGAATAGAGGTCATAATCACAGAAGTGCTGCCATTCCGCCACCCATTAGTGTATTAGGGCACTGCTTTGTGTCGACCAAGTTCCAAAAAGGCATAAGTAATGAGCAAGTGAAATGGACTTAGTACGTTTCGTTTAGTGGAGAATCTCTTTTCATGAAAATTCCCTCTGACTGCGGGACATTTGATTAGTATGTTTGGTGAAAGGATAAAGTCAGCGATGCTGCGTTTGAGGATTATTAAATCATATTTGTGTCGCAGTGAATTGATAAACACGGGGGTGTTTGACCAAATCTCCATTCCCTAGATTCAGTAGAACGAATACAAGTAAGAATTGTTGTACTTAACAAGTTGAAAGCCAATTGAACCAGTTTGGAGATCTGATCAAATCCCTGAAGTCGTCTAGGGAAAGGGCAATGGAAGTTGACTTAGAATCTAGAATAGTTTAGCTATTGTCGATGTTTAGTGGAGTCAAAAACTCAGGGGGAAGACAATTTTAAGATATCAGACGATACTATTTTTTATGGAGAACAAATGTCTATATGGACTAAATAAATTAAGAATGCTCTACGAGTCAGAAAATACTGTTAGAGTTTGTTAGATTTCTAAGGAGCGCCGAAAACGACTTCTGACTTGTAAAAAGTGCCCTTGTGGCCTACTTACTAAATAAATTATTTCATTTCATAAATTATTTCATTTCACTTAATTTCATTCCAAGGCTTTATACAAATGGCGAGCATGCCGTGACGTCATCAATGTATCCATGAAAGGTAAAAAATATTATAAATAAGTACGGAAAAATAACTAAATTGCCATTTTGTCCGTGATAAAATGTGTTTACGTAGGTACATGTGGTTGTAATACCTACACTTATTGTTTTGTTGAATTATGAGGATACTGCAAAAAAAAGGTACACTTCAATCCATTACTTACATGCGGATCAGAACGTTTTTGACCAAGTTCCTCTGCAGTCTCGAGGATTTCACTGTGGAATTCGAAGATTATACTGTAACATCATCATTGCTAACATGGAAACAGAGCGGGAGAGGCAGAGGAAAGAGAGAAACACAACTGTACATACACATTATAATTATGTTCTGAAGTTGTAAGTACATGTAATGTATCGACGGCATTCTTTAGTGAATTCAGTGTTTTCAATAACGGAACAGTCAAAGGATACAATCAAATTGAAGCGAAGTTTTCTGTTTAGTAGTTAAGCAAGGAATATTTGGTTGACACGTGATGCAGCTGTATGTCCAGGGCCAAAACCTGTTCAGCTTCAGTTGCAGTTTCCTGATCCAGATGAGGGAAAAACTTAGGTTGCGATGCTTCTAGAAGCTCCTGCGGGAAAGATATGCTTCCTTAAATAAATTGGTAGATGAATGCAAAAGGAAGATTTCGGCGAAGCGTCATTGCGGCTCCACGCTACAGTCTGACCAAAAGAGTAGAAATTAAAAAGTGGCAATACTGCAGTGTCGTCCCTTTTTAATCAATCTAAGAAAACGGGGACGGCACTTTGGCAGAGGTTGGGCGAATATGAAAGTGTAGAGGGGCCTTCGCTGCGGAAACCCATACTTAGGCCTCATAACTTCGCCTCGCCCAACTTCGGTCAACTTCGCGAGTAGTGTGGAGCTAGGGTCAAAGAAATCCCTAGGCGAACCGAAGCATAATTGACTTTACTACAGTCTGACACAAAAGAGTAGAAATTAAAAAGTGGCAATACTGTCGTCGTCGTGTCGTCTCTTTCTAATCAATCTAATAAAACGGGGACGTCAATACAGTATTGCCACTTTTTAATTTCTACTCTTTTGTGTCAGACTGTATTTCTTTACCAGCTGGTGTAAAGTAGGTACCTACTCCAATACTTTAAAAAACGCCAGCCGGTAGGAAAGGAGTTCCAGGCAGTGGCGTATTTATCCCTAGGCCCACAAGGCCCAGGCCTAGGGGAGGGGGGCCCAAATGCCAAGACCTAGGGGCCCTGGCCCTCTAAGTCAGGGCCTGGCTCCAGGGACGCCGTGCCACTGGAAGATATGGATTTGACTATGTGCTCATAAGTGCACCACACGCCGAAATAAGTCCACCTACGTTCTACGTCGCGTATGATGGCTTTTATGAGCACTCTCCGTACGGCTTTAGCTCAGTGACCATAATCATTTTATATTGATACAAAAATCAAAGCAAAAGAGGTACTTACGGTTCGGTTCTCGGTCTGTTCCACCAGGTTACGCATTTCAATTGAGCTTTGATTTTTGTATCATTGGCTTACTATAAAAATTGTGGTGTGAACTCACATAAAAAAAAAGGACGGGTTGCACTCCGGGAGTGCCGGCAGAAGTGAAAACTTAAACATCAACGTTGTGCATTTTTGAATATTTTGGAATGGTTAGGGAATAATTTCGCACAAATTGTTTTATATATCATTATAAAAGTACTATCATGTGTGTGGTAAAATACAATATTCATTTATTGCGCGCGCTATCGTAGACAAACATGATAATTTATATTACCTACATAAAAAAGTTAACACTACAGAACTATTATAATTATTTAACATCAAAAAGTTTATTATCAGAAAAATCAACTTTCATCCATAATTTCAACGAATCTTTCACCATCATCATTACCAGCACCATCATCGCCAATCTCTAAAACTGATATAATAGGTTTATGGTAGCTGAAGTAAGAAACGAACAATTTTGATTCGACTCTATTTAAATGTCTTATAAAGACCGCATCAATAGTAGTTTTGTATTTCGTTCTGCTAAGATTGCGATCATTAGACATCTTTAACCCAAATTCATTATTTGAAAATTCAATTACCTAATGGTTGATTTTTATTGTCTGCAAAGTTTATGTTGAAATCTCCACTCAAAATCATTGGCAAATCATCAAACCTTTTCCCAATTTTTTACAAGCTTTTATTTAACTTGCATTGTATATGTATGTTTAAAGTATGTTTGTTCGGGTGGAATCTTGCAACTCAATTTTGAAGCAGATATCGTCAACCGATTGAGCTGAAATTTTGCATACTTACATAACTTTGATGACAATACAATAACATGGTACCATGGGGCTGATCTGGTGATGGAGCCGGAAGGTGGCCATAGGAACTCTATAATAGAAAAAGCAATCCTACCGAGTTTGGGCTCTTTAGAATCGTCTATGTGAGCATTTGGTGGATATTCAAAGAAAAGTACAGTCGGCTATAAAAGCTTGTCACTAAAATGTAATTTTTGACAGAAACTTATTTTTCAAGCAGTGCAGATGCGTCATGAGAATAAATAAATAAATGTTC
Organism: Apotomis turbidana; assembly: GCA_905147355.2. NCBI lineage: Eukaryota > Metazoa > Arthropoda > Insecta > Lepidoptera > Tortricidae > Apotomis > Apotomis turbidana. The sequence goes on along the minus strand of LR990280.1, from coordinate 48,984,947 downwards.
ATACAAGAAGTCTCGTATAGCACGCAATGACTTATCTGGAGAAATGTAAATGGCAACCATAATAATAAACTGATTATCACCAGATTGGCAACGACTTATACACATATGTTATAAATAATGATTAAACTGTAATGTTACAAATAATGATTCATTCTAAATAAATAAATAAATATGGCCGATATCAGACACATTATGATTATGATTATGATTATAATTTGTGCAATAATGAACTGTGTTCATATTTTGATAAATAGCTACTCCTCCCGCTGAACAAAATTGAAATTTGGAATGTCAATTATTTCATCGCTACCCATATGAGTTTCTGATAACATTAACACATTCATCTTTCTAACAAGAGTATCAATTGCTAGATCATCTACATGCGCAAGTAAACTTTGACAATTGAATGAAAAAATAGATAATCTATTATTCTTCGAAATAAAACCCGCTGTTAAAAAGTAGCGTATGTGTTAAACCAGGGTGTCAGCTACCTCCATACCGAATTTCATGAAAATAGGTCCAGCCGTTTGAGAGCGAAGAAGTAAAAAACATACACTCACACACTCCCACACACACTCACAAACTTTCGCCTTTATAATATTAATGAGATAATTAAAACCAATTTTTTCACCGCCTACAACTTATCTGCTTTGCTCAAAGGTTGACTGGTATTGATGCCCGATGGCATTAAGTCCGCCTTGTGTGCGTTTTTTTTTAACTGTGCAATAAAGATTAAATAAATAAATAAAACATAATTATGATAAGTTTCTCCCTTCCTAGCACTTTTAGTCCATAATATAAAACTTTGAAAATATTAGAAGGTTTTTTCCCCACTGAATTTGTTATGGTTACTATCCGATTTTATTATATCTCACTTGATTTCTATTTTAATCTCTATTTCTTACTAATGTAAGTTATATAATATAGTTTATGATATATTCCTTGCGCTTCACCATCTGTCACTTACAACATTTTGTTGTTCGAAGGCCCCCTTTCTTTGAAACAGACACGGTTGCTAGGTTACCAATTGTTTATACAACGTCTTACGCTTTTTCGATCAGCACGTCTAGCATCTCAGAATAACAACTAAAGCACTAGAAACCGTACTAAAATAGCAGCAGAAAACATCAGTTTGTACTATTTTGACTTACGGCATTGAAAATGTGTCAGACTGAGATGCAAATACATTTGTACATTCGATATTTAGAAGGTTGTCACTAGTTCATTACTAGCACTCTTAATGCTAGTGATGTTGCTATGTCGACTTCAATATCGATAAAGAAAACAACAACAGTTAAAGTTTAAAAGTTACGATTAACCCAGATAGCCCGACCAGGTGTAGGCCTACACCGCTCATTTTTTTTTTTTAATAATTTACTCTAATGCTTGTTGCGATTTCATATATCGCAAAATTTACCCAGGTTCCAAAAAGTTCGTTTAGGTGAAAGTGGGTTAATTATATGAAATAAAAATAACCAGCCGTATTTTAAAAGCCGAGGTGTTTGGAATAAAATACGTTTTGAACTTAATCGACAAGGACAAACCGTACACTATTTTACCATCTTATGAAGGGTACTTTAGGTACGGTGCTGGGGGCAGGACGATAAAGGAGTAGAAAAAAAAAGATACTTTTAAAGGCGCTTTTTTATTATTTTATAGTAGCTGTGACAACTAGGCGACAATACCAAAAAGTAATTTTTCAATGTTAATAAAATAACTAGTCAAAATACATTTTTTTTATCTCTTTAATATAATTATGTTCAGGGCTCACCCCTTCACTTAAGTTTAGCGACTGTCTGAGCTATATCTACAACTTTGGTTCTCTTGCGTATCTCGGACCTTTAAATTATAATTATTCAATTTTAGACCTCCTTCTTAAATTTTTAACAGTAGTTCTATACATTCCCAAGATATTGAATACCCATCTTTATCAATCAATATTCTTTTGTCAGCAAAAGCATTGCGAACATGCCATAAACATATCTCTGAGCCCGCATATTGGAATGAAACTGCACCAGAAGACATAACTATTTTTTTTCGGTGTTCAGTCGCATCTTGAAATAAGTTGTATCCATATATTTTTCGCCCCTTCATCTTTGGGGAATCTAAATCAAAATGTATGGTTGGTCAACAATATCGATACAATTTCTCACATCACTACGATAACTACAACTGTTTGTTAATATTGTACAAAAATAGGAGAAAGTAGTCCAAAATATAGGTGGAAACTCGAATTACCATAATTTACATTATATTTCTTACAATACAGTTATTTTATTATCACAAATAATGCAAACATTACATCAAAACTCACCGATGAAAATTAACTAACTCAATCTTATTTTCTTTCCGTGTTGTATGAGACTTGCAGCCTTCAACCACACACGCCATGTTAAAAACACGTTCCTAGAAAATCTAGAGGGTCGAAACATATATTTTCGAAAGGTTTCTTTATTATTTTCCTAATAATTTAAACAAATTCACCAGAGCAACCGGCAAGCTTCAGATCCGTAACAATGCGACCATTTTAAGTTAATCAAACGCCAGGAAAAAGAAAAATTAATTATGTACTTATTTTTAATTTAGTAGCATTATTAGAACCAAGTACAACCATTTGACATTTTAAGTTGTGACTCATTCCGAAATAATAAAAACAATGAGGGGTTTTTGGTTTCACTTACTCTCGTGTACGTTGTATTGCTAAATGTGAATAAGAGAGCGGTTACCGAGTTTTTATTTTAGTAAGGTTTCTATTGCTTTAGTTATTATTCTTGAGTCTAGCATATCTTTGACACGTGACTCATGTCGCATGAGATAGCATCATCCGTCACTATCTCATAGTACAGTACAGATAGAGATAGGTAGTATATCTCGCGCGAGAAAGAGTCACGTGTCAAAGTTATGCTAGCCGTGATCTGACGCGAGTTTAACATTTTTTACCCATCTCAAAAGTGCCAAGCGCCGCTAAAGAAGCTTTCACTTCAAAAAATAGACAAATGTATATACTCATCTTAGTGCTACAATAGGCGTGTAGACAATTTTTTCAAAATATCAATCGATTATATTTTTATCGGGATCAAATGTCTATATGGGACTAACTACACTTAGGCTGCTCTAAAAGTCAGAAATGACCTTCAAAGTTTAACATTCCTTCGCTCCACACAAATGGCCACCTACATGTGATGTGACATCATAAGTAGAGTTGCTAAGCCGCGAAATTGTGCGCATCGGGTTACAAGCATGAAATTTCTACCACACATAGAGCGTTCCACGGTGATTATTTTCAGATGTGGAGGGAAGTCAGATTCGTCCCCTGTGTGGTGGGAGAGCGGGGTGAAGAGGACCAAGTACTGTTCTTTTTCTTTTTTTATTACAGATCAGTTAAGGCTATTAGGGCTTGTGCGACATCGTTTTCGTGTAAAATAGATATCAGCTATTAATTTTTCATGTTATTTAAGAATAGTTTCATATAAAAATTTGGGTTTATTGCCGAAAAGGTAAATATCACAACAAGTTTTTTTTATTCAGAACGATAAATTAGTTATCTATCCTGAATATTTACAATTTAAAAAAATATTACTAAACAGCAAATTTAATCTTGTTTTTAAAAATGTATACATACCTATTGGGCACATCTGATACAAAAAGTACCTTGAAAAAAATGTTGATGTTAAGCTTAGCCTGCGTGTTCTAGTACATTTTGCTAAGTCGCGAAATTGTGTACATCGGGATACAACCACGAAATTTCTACCACAGATAGAGTATTTTGCGGTGATTATTTTCAGATGTAGAGGAAAGTCAGATTCATCCAATGTGCGGCGGGAAAGTGGGGTGAAGAGGACAAAGGAGTCCTCTTTTTCTTTTTATATTACTGATCCGGTAACGCTAGTAGGACTTGTGTCGTGTCGTTTTCGTGTAAAACAGATATCAAAAATTTATTTTTCATCTTATTTATTTATTGTACCATATAAAAATATGGTTGTATTTCCGAAATTGTAAAAATCACAACAAGTTTTTTTTTTATACAGGGAGATAAATTAGGTATATTTCCTGAATATTTACAACTAACAAAAATATAGCAAAATAGCAAATTTAATCTAGTTTCTAAAAAATATATAAATATTGGGAACTCTTCATACAAACAGTAACTTAAATAAATTGTTGATGTTGAAATTACCCCGTGTGCTTGTGATACATTAGCAAAAAAATATTTTGTTTTAATTACATTAATTTGTTTTTTTAGGACGTATATAGTAAATATTATATGTAAAAGCATGTTAATAATCATTATTTAATGTATTTAATGAAGTGAAATAGGATGCGTTCGGAGATTTACGTTGGTTACGCCGACGTAAAGATATATTTTAAGCTACTGTTTGTATGAGAAGTGCCCAACATGCATATATTTTTAGAAATCAGATTAAATGAACTTTTTGAAATAATAATAATAATTTGAAAATGTTAACGAAATTGAACTAATTTACCTCATTGAATAAAAAATCTTGTTGTGATTTTTACCTTTTCGGCCATTACACCCATATTTTTATATAGAACTATACAAAAATAACATAAAAAATGAATTTCTGATATATATTTTACACGGAAACGATACCAAACACGTCCTGGTAGACTTAACTGACCAGCAATAAAGAAAGAAAAGAGGGATACTTGGCCGTATTCACTCCGCTCTCCCGCCTGACAGGGGACGAATCTTACTTCCCTCCACATCTGAAAATAATCACCGTGGAACACTCTATCTGTGGTAGAAATTTCATGCTTGTAACCCGATGCGCACAATTATGTTAGAAAACAGCGGACTAACAACTCTACTACATGTGGGTTTGGTACAGTAGCAATCAAAAGTATTTTGACAAATCATTTTTATTTTTCAAGATGTTGATGAATTAAGGGCCATAAGATGTTATCGTTACGTAATTATTAAATATATATTTTTAATAATTACGTTACGATAACATCTTATAACCCTTTTCTTGTTACGTTTCCACTGAGATAACTAAAACTTAACAAGGGACTTAGAATAAAAACTGATAATACACGCTTCAGGTAGGTCAAAAGTATTTTGACACTTACATAAAATTATTTTGCTGAACTTGCAACAGGGTTAAATAAGACGTTTCATCAATATTTAGTTGCATATCCTCTGCCCTTCCTAAAAGCTGTACAAGGAGCCGTCATATAGTCCACTAACTTCTATATATACGTTCGTAAGGTATGTTCGTCCTTTCTGACTGAAGTGCTTGAAAAAAAGCCCCTTGGAGTAATTTCTGCACCTCACTCGACGATCCAACTCTTCTCGTAGATGCTCAATAGGATTAAGGTCAGCATTTTGACTAGGCCCCTCAAAAACCTTGACTTTTTTACGCTTTAAGAAAGCCTGTAATTTTTTAGAATTGTGTCTGAGGTCATTATGGTGCTAAAAACCCAACGAGGTGGCATATTTTTCTTTATTTATTTTCATAGGGTATCGTATGTGTATAAAGTATATTTTCATACACATATCGATCCCATTATCCCGTCAATTCATACGAGAGGCCCGACGCCATGGCGAGTAAAAAATCCCCGCACCATTACGTTGCCGCCACCATGCTTGAGTGTGGGTACCAGGTATCGCACATCGTGTCTTTTATTTTGAGGACGACCCACATACTTGATACCACCCCACGAGATTAAATTTAACTTGCTCGCGTCACTCCATACAATTTTTGAACAATGGGCACTTGTTCATGATTTGTGACAAATCGCAAATGCTAATCGGGATGCCTTATTCTTTGCTGAACATTGTAGTTTTTTTTAATGGGCGTCGACCATGTGATCCATGGTCTATTAGGCTTCGTTTAATAGTAAAAATATGAACATTTGTGTTGTAGTTTTCTGTTAGGTCATCTTTAATTGGTGTTGCATTATTCCGTGGGGTTTCTACGTCTTACTTTTTTATTACACAATCAGTTGTACAAGTCGTTTTTCGAGGACGGCTGTTTTCAGGCTTATTTGTGACGCTGTTTCGAGCCTTGAACTGCTTATTCCAGACACTAATTAATTGCCGTGATATACCAAAACTTCGCGAAATCTCATCTTGCGGCTGCGTTTAAGAAGGGTAAGTCCCTTCTTAAACGCAGCCGCAACGGGTTACTTAAAATCTTCCGAATATTATTTATGTCGAGACATGCTAAGAAAAGCCTCAACTTGTAGTTCCTACAAAGTATTTAAATTCTGCAGCCCCATTTCTCAGTTAAATTGGAAAAGAGACATTGTCAAAATATTTTTGAACCGGTATATAAATATTTTTTGTGGCTATGTTTATACTTATTTTAATTCAATGAATCTAAATTTTTACTTGTTTCGAGAAGCTTTTAAGCCATGAAATACTTTATCAAGAATTAAGTTGGAAAAACTAACATATCGCATATAATATCAAAGCTTTTGTCGTTGTCAAAATACTTTTGATTGCTACTGTAAGTAATATGCCATTTTCATCATGGATGTCATAGGTACAATTATTGTTTTTTTTTTTTAAATTATGAGAATTCAGAAAACAATTTCAGAATTTATTATGTATAAAAAAAACATAAAATTTGTGTACCTTTAAAGTCACAGAATATTAAAAATATATTATATATTATTCATATGAATCATATGACTACAGAACGTTGTATAATTCAACTTCAGTCTACACCCGTATTAGGTACCATCACTAGCCACCGGACTAATCAAACAAATACCTGAACTACGGTAATCGCTTTCCATCAGGCGATCCGTTTGCACGTTCGCCCCATATGACATTAAAAAAAACTCACCTGCACAATAACAACGACGCCGAGCAGAGCGCAACTTGAAAATGGTTTCTCGCTGCAGCCGACGGGATGATCCTGCGCATCCTCAACGCTGAGTCCACGTCGCGCATGGTGTGATCAATGAGCAGTGCGTAGGGTTTAAGCTCAGTGAAAACGCTCATCGCTTCTTCGCCAGTCCGCAATGCATCTGACATGCCGCACTCTATCGGACCCATTGACGTTACGCCGATCTATTAAGCGTGTTAAGAAAATTTTAATTTTATGGGAAATACGTAATATTACAGAATAATTATACATAATAACATTGTTACTGACTGCGAGTCACATATAACAGAAATTACAAATACAGTTCACATGTACAAAAATCAAAGGGCACGACCATGCCATGATCTTAGAATGAACGCACTAGAGTCCTTAGAGTCAAACCGCACTTACTCTTCCATCCAAGCAAATGAACTGTCAAACCATACAAACTGACTCACTTTGCTTGGAAGAGTTAGGTTCTAAATACCATGCCGTTGGTGGTCTGAGTCTGAGACAATATGATGACCAACACCTTCCAAGGTCATCCAAGGCCCACATATGTACTACAGTATACCTGGGTGCCATTGTAAAGCACGGGCCCGCCCGAGTCACCGGCGCAGACGCCGCGTGAGTCTCCCATTGCGCAAGCGCAGTTCTTCCAGTCTGCGCGATCGCAAGTCGCCAGCCGAAGGCGCACCTCGCGAAGTCGTTCGCCCGCCGGCTTATGCTCCGTCATACCGTAGCCTAACACCTGAAAAAGCCGTACGTTCATCTTATCAGCCAAGAGACATCTGCACCTGTAGCACAAATGTGACACGCGACTCTTTCTCGCGCGAGATGTATTACCTATATTTTTCTGCACAGTTCTGTGAGAGAGTGACAGGTGACGTTAAGTCACGCGACAAGAGTCGCGAAGCATAGTTGTGCTAGACCCGCTGGACTGGACATAACCCGAGAAATCTCCACAACGCACTTCGCACTAGCGCCGCCGTCCTCACCCAACTTCCTCTGTTTACACAATAATTTAATGTTTATAAAGTAATACAGCAGGCTGCAGAAAAACCTGACCCCGCACCATAGTAATTAACCATGATATTCCTCCGCAATAGTTATTACATAGGTATTGTAATGCATTCTGAATGAATTTTCATGACAGTTTCCAACAATAAACTTCATTCTATCATTATTTCAATAACAAACTACAACAAAGCGATCCAGTTCGTCGCAACTTTGGTCCCAGAGTTGGTACACGGAAGAGAAGTCCTGATCAAAATCGTAAAAGGTGCGTGAACGGACTCATCATTAGACGAGAACCATGATCTTTTCTTTACTATATTTTACTTTTATGTTACCGATCTGGTCACGAGAGAGGTGCTGGCATAAAAGTCAAAATAATCTGAAATTATCTGCTACTTTTGAATTTTGATGTTGACAGTAAAATGACTGAAAAATAATAGCCATTGCTTACGTCAATCTCTTCTCCGATTAACTCCGAAACGCTGTACATTGACATTCGTTGCACAGGGTCTGTCGGCCCGGAGCGGGTCGGCAAGGGGAAGAACGCTTCACTCGGTACTTGCATGTCTGTACGTGTTCGCACCATTCCAATATCGTGGTGAAGAGTGACCACGTCCATACCGGCGCCTAGGTCCTTTTGCACCACCTTAAAACTGTCAATAAAGTTGTCATAAGAGGTGAAGACGTGAAAGGACGAGTTCCGCTAGATATTTTTTTTAGTGCATTCCAAGGATTAAATTTTCAGCGATTAAACTGGCACAGGATAGAAGTCCTCGGAATAAGGTTGCGTCTACTGTAGAGAAGCGGAGAAAATTAACCATACAGGCTCCGTCTCTGTGAAATCCGAAACCCTTTAAATCTGAGAAATGTGATTGCTCCATTCTGTGGAAAGGCCGCCTAAACCAAACGGATCCCAAGTATGCCAACCATGTTATAGTTGACATATGGTTGGAACTTTGGTTAAGAATGTACGCTACAGTTTCTCAAATTTGTATGGCTTAGGCCTGGTTTCTTCAACAACGATCAAATCATCATCGGAGAACGTACATACAAATTAATATACTGCTCTGCTCAATTTTTTTTTTTTCAAAAAAGGTGCAGCTAAGACAGTTTGTTGGCGAGATCGCGCTCATCTACATTATTTTTAGTTATTATGCACCTAACACTACATATTTACCTTATAATTATATTAACAGGTTAACCTTAAATTGAGAATAGCCTCCTTCCTCATGCTGGTTGAACAAATACATTCCACAACGGATCCTAATTTTCTCCTTTTCAGACATTTAAAAATAAGCTGTACCTATTGTAATGTTTTTATTTTTATTTTTATAAATACAAACTAGGTATATGTTGGAACATCCGTTTAATTGAAAAAGGTTAAAAAACAACAAACAACGTACATACATATGCTTTAAGCGCCTCCATGAAGAAACACCATGGTGTATCTTAATTTCATCCCTTCTGGAGTCGGTTAGAAACAGAATATACTGCAGTCGTAGTATATGGGCCATTATTTCTAAAGTTGTACACCCCACTTTTTTTTAATGTTCGATATTTTGGTTATTTTTTACTCAGAATCATTAGCTCTTTCGATCTAATTAGGGGAAAAAAACTGTCCCAATGTTTTTTCGTTATATTACGTTACCATTTCCATATAACCTACTAGTTACAGCGGTAACGGAATGAAAAAACTAAAAATGTATGAATATAATTTGGGACAGTTTTTTTCTCCTAACTAGATCGAAAGAGCTCGTGATTCTGAGTAGAAAATACTCAAAATATCGAAAAAAATAAAAAGTGGGGTGTACAACTTTAGAAAAAATGGCCCATATATTATTCATAAGATCGCTTAAAATCAAAATTGAGAATACTCCAGAAAAAAACTTACTCAGGATGGGTATACAGCAGCCTTACTGAGACAATTTTTTCACCATTGCGCTCCATGTGATTGTTATACTGCACGTAGGCAACGCTGGGGTCCGCGCAATGGGCAGCAGTCAGTACCCATCGTGGTGACAGAATCGCGCACGAACAGCGTGCACCCAAAGTGCGATCGAGTAGCGCGCACGCCGGCCATGAGGTATGCGTTTCTGATCCGCCGAAAACGCGGCGCCCGCCTGGCCTAATAAATGATCGGAAAAACGCGTAACGCGCACCCGTTTTTCCCGCTGCTTCTCGCGCCCATAACACCAGCAGCACTATCCCCAACCATCGCATCGTTCACATTACTGACTGATCGTTCACATTTGACACTATTGAAATTTAGCTTTTGTTTACTTACATGTTAGTACGCTTCATAGAGTGATTTTATGTTACTCAAAGAGGTTGTACTTGTGACAAGGATCTTTTTTGTCTTCTCGAAAAGCAGGAGTGTTATAATCTATATATATAAAAGAAGAAGTCCTGACTGACTCATCAACGCACAGCCGAAACTACCAATGTTAGAGAGTTGATTTTTGCACAGTAGGTTACTTTTATAACGTGGGCTAGAGATAAGAAGGGATTTTTGGAAATACCTCCCCTAAGAGGTTTAAATGGGGGTGCAGTTTGTATGGGGTACAAGTTTTTTTTTAAGCTAGGAACTTGAAACTTCGTAAAAAGGTATCAAAATAAAATGGAAGAAAAGTGATTTCAGAGTTTTTGTAAATTCATCCCCTAAGGTGGTAAAAAAGGGGTTGAAAGTTTGTATAGAGATCAATTTATTTTTTTGAGTGCGGGACTTAAATCTTTGTACAAAGGCATACTATTAAAATACAAGAAAAGTAATTTTAGCGTTTTTAAAAATTCATCCCCTAAAAGGGTTAAAAAGGGGTTGAAAGTTTAAATTCATTACAAATTCTTTGAAACTTCTTATAAAGGCATACATGAGAATAAAAAAATTACATTAATTGATCGTTATTAAAAATTCAACCTCTAAGGGGGTCAAAAGGGGGATGAAAGTTTGTCTTGGGGTTCAAATTTAATTTTAAGCTAGGAACTTGAAACTTCGTAAAAAGGTATTAAAATAAAAGAAAAGAAAACTAATTTCAGCGTTTTTGAAAATTCATTCCTTAAAAGGGTTAAAAAGGGGTTGAAAGTATGTATGACGATCAAAATTTTTTTTGACTGCGAAACTTTATATAAAAGCATATTATAAAAATACAGAAAAGTGATTTCAGCGTTTTTGAAAATTCAGCCCCGAAGCTGGTGAAAAAGGGGCTGAAAATTTGTATGAAGATCAAAATTTTTTTTGATTGCGGGATTTTAAATTTTTGTATAAAGGCATATAATAAGGATACAAGAAAAGTAATTTCAGCGTTTTTGAAAATTCTACCCCTAAGGGGGTTAAAAAGAGGATGAACGGTTGTATCGGGTATAAGTTGTATTTTAAGTTAGGAATGAGAAACTTTGTAAAAAGTTATTTTATTAAACGATAAGAAAACTCATATCAGCGTTTTTGGAAATTCAGCCCCGAAGGTGGTGAAAAAGGGGTTGAAAGTTTGTATGAAGATCAAAAATTTTTTTGAGTGCGGGACTTGAAACTTTATATAAAAGCATATTATATAAATACAAGAAAAGTTATTTCAGCGTTTTTGAAAATTCAGCCCAGAAGGTGGTGAAAAAGGGGTTGAAAATTAGTATGAAGATCAAATTTTTTTTTGATTGCGGGTTTTTAAACTTTGTTTACAGGCATTTAATTAAAATACAAGAAAAGAGATTTAAGCGTTTTTGGAAATTCTACCCCTAAGGGGGTTAAAAAGGGGTTGAAAGTTTGTGTAAAGATCAAATTTTTTTTTGAGTGCGGGATTTGAAACTGTATATAAAAGCTTTTTTTTTTTTTTTTATCTAGCCTGTTTGTGTGTGTCCCACTGCTGGGCAAAGGCCTCCCCTCTTTCTCTCCAGTCGTCTCGCTGAAGAGCAAGTTGCTCCCAAACGTTCTCAAATGCGTACAGGTCATCCCGCCATCTCCGTTTCGGTCTGCCTCTGCACCGGTACCCATCCTGCGGTATCCACTCAGTGGATAGTTTGGCCCAACGTTCCGGATGCATTCGGCAGACGTGTCCTGCCCAGTCCCACTTGAGCTTGGCGGCCTTGACACCCACATCTGTAATGCCTGTTTTGGAGCGCAGTTCGGTGTTTCTGACACGATCAGTCCTGCGAACTCCAAGTATGCTGCGCTCCATCGCTCGCTGGCAAACCTTGAGTCGGGACTTCTGAGCTTCCGTTAATGACCATGTTTGGGCGCCGTAGGTTAGGATAGGAAGGATACACATGTCGACGAGTTTGCGCTTCAGAGTCAATGGAAGGTTCCCCTTCATTAGCGGCTTCATGGACCAGAAGCTCTTCCAGGCATTTTCGATGCGTCGATCGATTTCTTTAGACTGCCTGTTTTCGAAGGATGCTATCTGGCCCAAGTATATATACTCGTCGACGTATTGTATATCTTCCCCATCTACCTTTACCCTACGTTTCACGCTATTGGTCATTAACTGTGTCTTTGCCCTGTTCATTTTGAGTCCGACTTCAAGACTTGCCGTGCTCAGATCTTGCAACATTTGCTCTAGATGGGGTGCCGTATGGGAGAATAAGACAATGTCATCTGCAAAACGTAAATTGGTTAGCTTTTTGCCACCTATATCGATTCCCATTGTTTCCCAAGAGGTCGCCAGCTTTTGGAAGATCTCTTGTAGGCAACTTGTGAACAGCTTTGGAGATAGCGGATCTTAGTTTTTTAAATTTTAATTTTGCTTATATTTTAAAGTGATACCTTTTGATTGAATTGTCTTGAAATTTCATGAAACAAAGCTGACGGTACAGAATGTAACAATAAAAGACTTTGTATTAAAGTACTGAATCGAGATTTTTTTTGTAAGATTAATTTAGTTATTTGGTTTCAGGTCGCCCTTGATACATGTAGTAAATCTTGTTTTCTGAAAAATCTACCGCCATGTCTTCTCAATTTACTCTGCTACGAGAAAATCCTTTTTAATACAGTTGATCAAAAAGTGGTACTTTTCGTAGCTGCAAATCGTGCGAAAAGTTGGTTATTTCGAACTAGTGCTTTTTACTTTTCAATTTTTTTTAATTTTCTGTTGTACTAACACGTCATACCTCATACATCCAAACAAAGGTCAATCACTTTCTGACTTTATTTATTACGTCATGCAGCATTGCAGGTGTATATCTCATAATTATGCTTAAAATATTTCAATTGCATATTGGATCAATCAAAGGGTTATCTATTTAAAAAACTCAAAAACGGTGTAAATAATTTGTTTGAGTGACTATTATTTAATGAGCAAATGAGTATTATGCGTGACCTAAAAAAATTAAAAAGAAAAGTATTGTCACAGATTAGAAAATACAGTATTAAGCGTGACCTACGCGCTGCTTTATAAATTCATAATAATTATGAATAATCGCTATTTTTGTGTAATAAATAATATATTTATTTACAATTATATGAAGTGTAAAGAACTAAAAACAGATTCACGATGTTCATTGTTTTGAATCAATTAAATTACTGTGTAACATTATCATATCTCTTCTGAAATATTAAAACTATTTCTTTTGATTTGGCTGAATGATGACAGCCGACGCCATCTTGAAAAAAAATATTACAATTAAAAGTAAAACTTTCTTTTTCATTCAAGATTGTTTTAATTATGTGTTAATGACACGTAAGATTTATAAAATAAGAGTTTTTCATAGAAAATGATGGATTCTGATGTTACCAGAATAGATTTAACACCGCCCTATATACGAGCCAAGGCAAAAATTGCAAGTGAGAGTATTTTACCCGCAAAATCGAAAAAATTACATTGCCGTCTATGAACATTTTATTGGCTGGAAACGAGAAAAAAAGAATTATTAATAACTTGAATAAAACTTTAAACTTACCAGCAAAGGCCTTAAATGCGACCCTTGACAATTGCTCTAAAAATTGTAGGTACTCTTAATTTTTATCAGCCAGACATAAATATAATTGCCCCTTTCAATTACTGTTTTAAACTTGTATTATTGCAATTTTTCGCAAATGTATTAAAAAACGTTGTTTGGTACACGTGTGGAAGTGTCATTTTGACTCGTCCCGAGTCTTGACCCTCGCCTTGCGGCTCAGGCCAAGACTCCTCGGGACTCGTTCAAAATGACATACTTTCCACACTTGTATCAAAAACTACTATTTTCTCAAACATCCAATGAAATATTGTCTTTACGTTCCTTAAAATAGGCTCGGAAGTATCGCTTTTTGGGCGCAACCACTCGAGAGGACTGTAAAGGGATTTCATACTGCTTTTCAGGCCTAGGCCTGCAAAGTAACTTTTTTTTGGTTTCAACAACAAGGTCATTCACACAGCTGGCTGGTTTGACAAAAAGCAGGTTTTGTTTTTAAAGGTTGGTTGTTAGACACTTGTGGAAAAAAAATTCAAGATGGCGACTTTTTTTTTTCAAAATTTTAAATGCGGCTAGGCGGCTAAAACTCGGTAATGGGGGGGGGGCTCTCGGGGCTCAAAAATATGAATCTGAAATCTTGTCCGAAAATTCGGTCAAATTCGGAAAATATCGAAAAAAAAAACGATTTGTATGCAGAAAATTTCAAATTGGTCCTAGGAGGCTGAAATTCGGTATCCGGGGGTTTTTGGGGCTCCTGAGTCAAAATCTGAAATCGGATTTTTAAAATTAGGTAAAAATCGGATTCGGGGGCTCTCGGGGCTCAAAAATATGAATCTGAAATCTTGTCCGAAAATTCGGTCAAATTCGGAAAATGTCGAAAAAAAACGATTTGTATGGAGAAAATTTCAAATTGGTCCTAGGAGGCTGAAATTCGGTATCCGGGGGTTTTTGGGGCTCCTGAGTCAGAATCTGAAATCGGGTTTTTTAAATTCGGTCAAATTCGGAAAATATCGGACAAACAATATTAAGTGTTATTCTTTGAAGTATATTTTTTTATTTCATTGTATGTTTGAGAAAAGCACTATACATGCCTCGTCGTGAAAACGGATTCCCGGCCTCTGATGTAATGTACTATTGGTTAACCTATATATTATATTATTATTATTACTCAATTCAACAAGGTACAAACGCCGCACTTAATAAAAGTATTATCACTGAGCTGGACAATTTTTAAATTGTATTAAATATAATATTTACAATTCGGGCTTCTAATAGACACTCGTTTGTAATTCCTCGTTTACCACCCTCGTTACTTAATGTACTATTACAGATGGAGCCTATAAACATGCAAGCCCGTATCAAGCTCCAAAACTTGATCGTCTAATCACGATATATATCACACATAATGTCGTAAACTATTACAATCTAAATTACAATCTAAATTATTGGTCCTTCGAACCGGATGAGACGAATCCTACGTATTTGGCCCGTTCAAGTCTTTTTGTCTGATCAATTATTATTGTCTCAGATTCTGACTCAGGAGCCCCAAAAACCCCCGGATACCGGGGTTTTTGGGGCTCCTGAGTCAGAATCTGAAATCGGATTTTTTTAATTCGGTCAAATTCGGTATCGGGGGGCTCTCGAGGCTCAAAAATATGAATCTGAAATCTTGTCCGAAAATTCGGTCATTTTCGGAAAATGTCGATAAAAAACGATTTGTATGGAGAAAATTTCAAATTGGTCCTAGGAGGCTGAAATTCGGTATCCGGGGGTTTTTGGGGCTCCTGAGTCAGAATCTGAAATTGGATTTTTTAAATTCGGTCAAATTCGGTATCGGGGGCTCTCGGGGCTCAAAAATATGAATCAGAAATCTTGTCCGAAAATTCGGTCAAATTCGGAAAATATCGAAAAAAAAAACGATTTGTATGGAGAAAATTTCAAATTGGTCCTAGGAGGCTGAAATTCGGTATCCGGGGGTTTTTGGGGCTCCTGAGTCAGAATCTGAAATCGGGTTTTTTAAATTCGGTCAAATTCGGAAAATATCGGACAAACAATATTAAGTGTTATTCTTTGAAGTATATTTTTTTATTTCATTGTATGTTTGAGAAAAGCACTATACATGCCTCGTCGTGAAAACGGATTCCCGGCCTCTGATGTAATGTACTATTGGTTAACCTATATATTATATTATTATTATTACTCAATTCAACAAGGTACAAACGCCGCACTTAATAAAAGCATTATCACTGAGCTGGACAATTTTTAAATTGTATTAAATATAATATTTACAATTCGGGCTTCTAATAGACACTCGTTTGTAATTCCTCGTTTACCACCCTCGTTACTTAATGTACTATTACAGATGGAGCCTATAAACATGCAAGCCCGTATCAAGCTCCAAAACTTGATCGTCTAATCACGATATATATCACACATAATGTCGTAAACTATTACAATCTAAATTACAATCTAAATTATTGGTCCTTCGAACCGGATGAGACGAATCCTACGTATTTGGCCCGTTCAAGTCTTTTTGTCTGATCAATTATTATTGTCTAATCAAGTATTCTTGTCTACTCAAGTTTTTTGTATACGCAAGTATTTTTGTCTAATCAAGTCTTTTTGTCCCCAGAACGTTGTAGCAGTAAGCGCTTCGCGCTGGCGGGCGGCGGGGGGGCGATGAGCGCGGCGCCATGAACGAGGCGGGCGTGGCGGTGAGCACGACGGACGTGTCGGAACGTCTCAACCGCACCATCCTCGAGTGCGAGTCCGATATCGACGTATCTGAGTCCGACAAGCTCTTCCGCTTCGTCGTACATGGAGTCCTCCTCAATGTGGTCGGATGCGGCGGATTGCTCGGCAACGCTTTGTGCGTGGCCGTGCTCTCGCGGCCGCAGATGCGCTCGTCTATCAACTGCCTATTAGCTGGATTAGCCGCCGCGGATGCGGCATTGCTGGCCGCTAGCGTGTTACTCTTCGGGCTATCGGCTGTGTTTCCTTATACGGGTCGGATGCGGTATTACTATTACCACGTGTGTCCGCGGATCGCGCCTGTGGCGTATCCACTAGCTCTGGTGGCGCAGACGATGTCCGTGTACCTGACGCTTGTGGTGACGGCGGAGCGATGGGTGGCCGTGTGCCGGCCCTTGCGCGCGCGTGCATTGTGCACGCCACGCCGCGCCCGCTTCGCCGTCGTCGCTGTCGCCATCTTTGCGTTCGCCTACAACGCGCCGAAGTTTCTTGAGGTACCTATGTTATGTATTAATTTGGAACGCAATAGTTTTGTGTTTGTATTTTACACCTAGAATGATTATTACAACGCGAATTGAG
The DNA here is from genome assembly GCA_905147355.2 of Apotomis turbidana. NCBI lineage: Eukaryota > Metazoa > Arthropoda > Insecta > Lepidoptera > Tortricidae > Apotomis > Apotomis turbidana. The sequence continues at coordinate 48,967,887 of LR990280.1, read as the reverse complement.
TTTTCTTCTACAAGCGAAACACTCTTGCGAAGCAATTTGCGAACGTATTCAGTGTTGTTTTTCATATGACAAAACAATACAACCATTTGTAGCTAGATGATCGATATTTAAAAATCGCCCCTGTATTTAACCTGCTCTAGTTTTAAAAATAATAATAATGATAACAGTTTAACCCTCGAAATTTTCTGGTCGTAATAATGACGAACTCCGTATGAACCGTGCTGTGGTTCCGTTGGTTGTCTTGTAAGAATCAGGGCTTTTTGCAATTCTGAATTTCTTGATTTTTTATGTGATGTTCACATTTCGTCTACAGGTATCAGATAATTAAAATGCTCAAATATTCACCCCTCTGCCTTGTGTATGCAGGTGGAGGTTATACGCGTGACGTCACACGGCCTAGACCCGGACGGTGGCGACGAAGAGGATGCCATCTACTGTGTAGCAGCAGCTGAGTTCCGCAGCGAGCTCTACGTAGCCGTTTATGTGCACTGGCTGTACCTGCTCGTGATGTACGCTGTGCCCTTCACGGCGCTCGCTGTGCTCAACTTGGCCATCGTTCGTCAGGTACACTTAAGGTTGCCATGTACTGACATCCACAGCGAGCCTGCGTCGCCTTCTAAATGCACTTGATGTACCCTGCTCTTAATGTACACTGTGCCCTTCACGGCGCTAGCTGTGCTCAATTTGGCTATCGTTGTAAGGTTGGTCTTGACAGGATCAAATGCGTTCAGGAGACCTCAATCAAGGGTGTAACACTTACGCCAAATGGCTTAGGCACGTGAAGTCAGCCTACTACCGTGTTTTAAGAAATCATATTGTATATATGGAAAATTATTAATTTGTCATTCATTGATATGTTACGTAGCTGGCGAGACGCTGCAATTGCGTTCCAGTGGAGCAAATCTCTAATGATGAGGCCTTGTAACATGGGCCGATGCTGAGTTTAGTACTGAATCGAACATTACAGTTTCTTTCGGTTACTACCATAGCTCGGCTATTATAAAGCGCACTTGATTCTCTCGGGCTCATTATTACAGTAATAACACTAACAGAGACAACCGCTTGCTTATCCAGATCAGTCAGAACCGTTCAGCAACTCTTTGACAATATCATTGCGTCCACATCCTCAACTCATTTACAGGCTAGTAGGGAATGTACATGAGATGAGAATATGGGAATGGTTAGAACTTCCCTGGTGGTGCTAATCTAAACTATTGTGCATAATTGATATCTTAATGTGCGCAGGTGCGGCGCGCACAGGCAGAACGCGCTCGTCTTTCGCGATCACAGCGACGCGAGCTCTCGCTGGCCACGATGCTTCTGGTGGTAGTGCTGGTGTTCTTCTTGTGTAACCTGCTGCCGCTCGTCACTAACTCCTTTGAGGTAAATCTTGAGCGGATTGGTGGTTGGATCTCTCGTGATTTTGCCGACTACCATGCTTCTGGTGGTAGTGCTGGTTTTCTCTCTGTGCAACTGCCGCCACTCGACACAAACTCCTTCAAGGCAAGATAGACTCGAATTAAGCCACCATGCTGGTAGTGGTAGCATAAGACTGATCTTATGATTATGAGCTTAATAAAAACGTCTTTGCAAAGATGGAGTCTAGACGAAAATTACTGTCTCAAGACCATTACAACTTCTACAGAAGCCATTTGACACCTATGTTGTTGCAGGTATTCCTGGGCTCCGAGCTGGAGCGGCTGGACGCGCTAGTGAAGACATCCAACCTACTAGTGACCATCAACTCGTCAGCCAACTTCCTGATCTACGTGCTATTCGGGGACAAGTTCAAGCGCGTGTTCCTGTCGACGTTCTGCCGGCCGGCGCTGGCGTGGCTTCCTTGCGGTCGCACGCGCACTCAGGAGTCGCCTGATAATACCCGTGATGACTCCTGTGCTTCGGCTCCGGACAGGCTGAGCCTACGGGTTTCTATGTCACGCGACGCTACCTTACGTCGCTCGGCGCCGCTGCTGTCCAGTGGGCAACAACGTCGTACGCGACCGCGTCGCCTGGAAGCCGCACCGACTGTGTATTACCCTGCACCGGCGCCCACCTCGACGACGGCAATAACCTCGCTCTCCACTGACTCGCTGACGGGCAACGGCCACGCCCGCGACCATTTCTAGACTCAGTGCTCTGTGTTTAAGTATAGCACTCAGTGCTGTACTGTAGTTTAGCGTTCAGTGATCAAGTAAAGGTCGTTCAGTACCCCTTCCTAAGTCAGCGTTCTGGGCTCTACCTATTATAAACCAGGGCTCAGTGCTCAAGTGAAAGTCAGTGTTTTGCGCTCATTTGTTAAGCGAAGTTCAGCGCTTAGCGCTCTAAAATAAGCACTCTGTGTTAAAGTGAAAGTCAGTGTTCAGCGCTGAATTGTCGGGTCAGCACTCAGTGCTCAACTGGAGGACAGTGCTCAGCGCTCAAGTGTTTATCAGCGCCGCCCGCTGTTTAAATGAATATATGTGTTCAGCGCTCAGTGTTAAAGTGAAAGTACTCAGCGCTCAATTGTAGGGTCAGCGCTCAGTGCTCAAGTGAAGGTCAGTGCTCAGCGCTCAAGTGTAGGTCAGCGCTCAGTGCTCAAGACCGACACGCTCAAACGAGCCGGTACGGGGCGGTCGCCCCTGCCAAGGACTCTATTTTAGGTAATGTTACTCTGTGATTCGCTGTAAACGCGTTCTAGAATGATCAACGAGAATGTCTCAGTTAAATAAAAGTTAATTGGATGTATGACTGGTTATTACTACATTTTTTATTCTCCCTGTCCTCTACGTTAATGGTCAATATTCGAATTCGAATGTATATTTGGCAAACATCTCAACTGAACTTGGGATACTTGGAATATGAATTTAAATAGCAAGATTTGCAATTAAACATTGTTATAGGATGCATTTTTAAAAGCTTTTATTAAACTCGCATTGTTTGTATGTATGTATTTATACCTATATGTTTGGATCAAACCTTGCAACTGAATTGTAAAGTATTTATCCTCAACTAAACGTCTTTTTACCAGCTTTTTACTACTTAGGTATCTACGCAACTTCGATGACAACACCATAACATGGCACCATGGATCTTGTCTGATAATGAAGCTAAATAGATGGTGGTCATAGGAACTCAAGTCATAATTACCAAGATTGAGCTCTTTATAACCGTCTCAATAAGTTGATGAATGATATAAAAAAGGGTTAATTTTATCCATGTGCACTAACTCACCCTTGTTACTGAGGCGGTTATCGGACCCTCCTAGAGGTAGAGGTAAAATTATAGTATAGTAAGTACAGTCAACCAATTTGATTTCTAGGCCGCTATAGAACACAATCTCATATCATTGTCACAATGACAATGATATGAGATTTCAAGCGGCTTTCAAATTAACGTTCACTGTAACAAGGTTATTTCGTACCTAGGAATCAAATTGGTTGACTGTACATTCTCTAAATAAAATACGAAAAAGTGACAAATATTTTATTGACATTATCTTGAGCCAAGATATTAAAAGTAGTAGTACAATCCGTGAGCTCTCAGATTGGGATTCGGGTTTGGGTGAAAACTGAGAGGTCCTTATCTGAATCGCATTGGAGCGAGCGGAGCGGGTGGAACTGGTATAAATCGAACCGCATTCTGTCAACTCATGTAGTATACCTAATGTGTTATGGCAGACAAATTAATTATATATATCAAGTATTGCTATAGTGACGATAAGCATATTAGTTGTGATACTTGTGATGAGCATTTATGCAGGAAATTCCTATCGTACCTATAAGAAAATAAATTTGGTCTGTAAAATATATGCGAAGTGATTTGGTCTATTCCTCTACCGACATCGTTTTCATCATCATAAAGTAAGAGATTGCTGTCTTCAGGACCTGAAAACAAAATATTATTAGATGTTAGTGGCAGATTTTTTAATAAATATTTAAAAGGTTGTTTTGGCCTTACTGAAGCCATGGTCTGCACGCCGACAGTCAAAACCCCGCCGGCTTTGATACTGATCGTGCTCTGCGTTTTAAAGAGCAGTATTAGCACTATCCTTCTGTTTTTTCTGTTCATAGCCTCCCATGGCATTGAGTACACCGCGTGCTTCAGATGATCGCTCTGTGAAAACAAAAAAAATATATATATAATAATCGGGACAAGCAAGTACAAGGCTGCTAGCGGGTTAAAATATTGATAACCTAAATTAAAAATGTAAAACACCCCTAACACAAGTAGCTGTATAGCATGAGACCCTCATTCAATGAGTGATAGAATTAGAAGATGCTACGAAAACTGAACATAACTAAGCTTTAATTTGTTGTTGTTCAAATCTTAGTAATTTTATCTGCAATAGTGGAACCAACTTATCTGTTAAACGGCAAAATTAGGATTCACAACTGTCATGCTGAAATGCGTTCGAGTTATTTTGTGTGAAGAATGTGGCGACACTAATGGTTTGGAGTTTTTATTACCATTCAAGAGGTTGTTCATTTTAGTGGTACTAATTTATTTTACTGGCAACGACAAATTTTTGTTAAATGATGTTGAAAGTCAGTGAATGTCACTGATGTAAACAAAGAGGAAACACGACAAAATATTCCGCAAACTTCAACTATTTTTTGGATAATAAGGCTAAAACTATCCAAAGTGCTGAAAGTCAAGTTTTTTTCAATAGGATTCAGTATTTATTTCGCAACGACAACGAAGGATTGAGCAGCATTCCGGTAAACAAGGTTTTGAACTTGGTTAATGACAAGTCCTTGACAAATCGCTAGTGACGTTCAATAATGCAAATATATGACGTATGCTCATTATTAAGCTGTGTGTGTAGCGCCACTATCCTTGGGCAGGACCGACACTTCTTAAGCTATACGTACACTGCTTAGTTTTTGACTATTATTACCCTTATTTTTTCATCATTAATACTTAGTATTAGATTATCAATTTACCCTGGTGTTGACTGCTTCGAAAATAAAAGAAAGCACTAACAGCTGTTGCGACATTGCGACTGTCAGTGGTCCATACATGGTGAGAGCGTCTATCGTCTGGAAACAAATATATGTTATAAGATGAGATAACAGCAAGAATAAGTTTATTGTCTAACTTGTTAACAGTACCTTTTATCTTTATATTTTGTATGCCAGAAGTTGGTGCAGTCTGTGAGACCTGTTTTATCGTACATTGTGACCTGTACTACTGTGACCAAAGGCTTGACTTGACTTGACTTGATTTATCGGTTGGGGCAGTCGCCACCTATAAGCACCTAAATTAAGTAGATTCACTTACGCCTTAAACGAATTAAAAAATTGTACTGACCTGAAGACCGCTATTTGTGCCTACTAAGCTTACGCCCACGCCTGGCTCCAATACGGTATAGTACTATGGGGAAACAGTACAGACGTCGCACACCTATTCAGACTCCAAAAACGCTGCATAAGAATATTAGTAAATATAGATGTCATGATAAGTTGCAAGCCATATTTCATTAAACATAGTATCCTAACCCTGACATCTATATATATATATTCTGCAATAGTTATAAATTGCGGTTGAATCAATGGTTTATTGCGAACGATTTCAATGAGCAGACTGACAAATCCGCAATCAAACGAAGGGCGATATTATTGAGTGCACTGAGCGAATCAACAATCAAGTTAGCTAGTGAATTGGCATTGCCTAGCAAGGTAGAAGAATTGGATTACGCAAGGATAACCAAACTCCTCTATGATCACTTCACACCGAAACGTTTCAGATTCGCGGAGAAATCTACCTTCTATTCGGCAACGTAGCGGCCAGGTGAAAGTCACACTCAATGGGCAGCCAGGATCAGGGGGTTGGCGGCACATTGCGCATTTAAAAATTTGGAACAAGCCTTGCTGGATAGATTTATTATGGGCATGGCGGCAGGAGACGAAAAGGACAAACTATTCGCGCAGGATCAAAAGGATCTGACACTGCCCAAGGCCATTGACTTGGCAGAGAGTGTGCGATACGCGCGACGCGCCGCCGCGCTGGCTCCAGCGGCGGGCGCCCCGGGCGCCGGCGCAGGCGCGGCGAACCTCGCCACCGTGTTCAACATCTCCAAAGGACAAAAGTGTAGTGTGTGCCGGTTTACCAACCATAAGTCTGATCAGTGCGAGTACAAAAACTACAAGTGCAAGAAATTTAATAGGAAAGGACATTTACGTAAAATGTGTTCGTTTAAAGATAAGGTCAAATATGTGGAAGAAGTTAATGAGGACGAAGGAGACGACGGTAAGCATTTTTTCTATATTCGGCAAACCGATGACGGAAAACGTCCAAATCGGTGATCTGTTTTTAGAGTTCGAAATAGATAGTGGATCAGCTGTCAGCGTTATTTCATCGGATACTTATAACTCCCATTTCAATGATTTGCCATTATCAGTCACAAACAAAAAAATATTAAGTTATACGGGCGAAAATATTTTAACAAAAGGTATATTTAGTGTACCTATATCATATAACGGAGAAACCCACTTGTTGTCTGTTTATGTGGTGTGTAATGGAGGACCGCCAATCCTAGGGAGGTACTTCATTCTCGCGTTTAACTTAGAGTTGGCACCAGCGAGCGCCGCCGCCGCCGGCGCGCCCGCCGGCCACGCCGACACCGACGCGCGCGCCGTGTACGCCGTACCGCGTGCGTCGAACACCATTGTGACCACGATATTGTAAAAGAATTTACCTCTAAATTCCCTCAGGTTTTTTCGGGAAATCTTGGAACATTTAATAAGTACAGTGTTGATTTACACTTAAAACCAGACGCTAAACCGATTTTCTTTAAAGCTAAGGCGGTACCGTATGCATTAAAAGAAAAGATAGAGAAAGAGTTAGATAGATTAATTGGGTTGGGAATTTTAAAACCCGTTCAACATTCGGAATATGCTTCACCTAGTGCCCGTCCTAAAAAAAGATGGTGGTTTGAGAATTTGCGCAGACTATTCCGTCACTATTAACAAACAGCTCGTAGTTGATCAGTACCCATGACCTTCTGTCAACGATTTACTGTCCAAATTACACGGGGGAGTCCAATTCAGTAAAATCGACTTATCTATGGCTTACAACCAATTTGTACTGAGCGAAGAGTCACAAAAACTAACGTGTTAACACACACCGTGGTCACCTAAGGTACACGAGGCTGGTTTTCGGACTTGCCCCAGCTCCTTCAATATTCCAGCGCGCCATGGAATGCGTATTGGCGGGAACAGAAGGGATAATATTTCTGTTAGACGATATTCTTATCACAGGCGCGAACAAAGAGCAACACAAACAACGGTTAGCCGCGGTGTTACAGCGTGCAGCGTTTGGAAGATGCGCAGTTAACGGTGCAAATGAGTAAGTGCGAATTTTTCAAGGACGAAGTTGCTTATCTCGGGCACGTCATTGACAAAAACGGGATTAGAAAATCGCCAGTTAAAGTTAAGGCTATTCCAGAGGCTCCTAAACCCTTGAACGTTTCTCAGCTGCAATCATTTCTAATCAGGTCTAGCGAACTCTTACAGAAATTTTGTACCGGCTGCGTCCTCAATCTTAAGCCCACTGTATAATTTATTAAAAAAGAACGTAAAATGGGAGTGGACGTCTATTCACGATGACGCGTTCACTAAAATAAAAAAAACCTTGCCTCCAAGGAAACGTTAGCGCATTTTGACCCAAATGCTACCTTAATTTTAACAGTAGACGCTTCGCCCGTCGGCTTAGGGAGTATATTATCACAAGTAGGTTCCGATGGCCAGGAAAAACCTTTATCATACGCATCTAGAACACTTACGTCACCAGAATGAAAATAAGCGCAGATTCAAAGGGAGGCCACTGCGGGGTATTTGGGGTAAGGCGGTTTCACCAATACCTTTCTGGTCGGTCAGTGCCCTTCGTGTTACGGACAGACCACAAAGCACTCCTATCAATACTCGGCCCACACAAGGGTATCCCCGTAATATCCGCCAACAGACTACAACGTTACGCGATATTTTTTTCAGCCTATAACTATACCATAGAATATATAAGTAGTAAACAAAATAGTGCTGATTTCTTATCGCGTGCGTGTGTACCGCGTAAGTGCCGCGCGGTATTCTTATGCTTCGAACGTTACACATATTAGTTAACTGCCATACAGCATTAAAACGTTCCGCTCAATCTGGCGCGTATAATCGATAACTTCCAGAAGGTAATAAGTTTTTACAGTTACTTTGGCGTTTATGACCTTTTTATAGAGCTTGAAATCTTTCTCGTAATTTAAATCTCGGGCTTAAGAGGCCTTATTCCTTTTAAAATTTATTTTTTTCTTATTATAACAAATATATTGATAATTTCAACCAACTTTTTGAAGTGAATAATGCTTTTCCCTGAGTTCTAGGTAGTAACGTAGCTATTTCATGCTTTTATTGCGTGCAGTCGAAAATAAGTTAAAAAAACTAAATTTCCGCGTGAATTTTGTCAATTTCGAGTAGTTTTTGAATCAAAAATTATCAATGAAAAATTCAAACTGTGGGTTTGAAATATATACCAATAAATTCCATTAGCCCTGTTCTAGGAAGTAACATCAATAATATGTTAAATAACATGTTTGATCATAGAGAAAAATGTCAAAAACAATCAGCATTTTCAAAGGAATAAGGCCTTTTAAAACCGCTGTTTTAAACCCGTCTATTGTGAAGAATACTACGGAACCCTACACTGAGCGTGGCCCGACATGCTCTTGGCTGGTTTTCTAATTGTTGTTGACGCATACAGCAAATGGGTTGAATGTTATAACATGTCTTCATCGCCCGGTTCGAAAGCGGTTATTGAACGGTTGTATAATTTCATGTCCCGGTTCGGCATGCCTCATACCATGGTGAGCGATAATGGCACATCTTTCACGTCTGAGGAGTTTAAGTTATTTTGTGCCGTAAATGATATAAAACACGTCTTATGCCCCCTGTTTACCATCCCTCGAGTAACGGCCAAGCTGAATCTTTTGTTAAGATAGTTAAAAAAGGGCTTAAAGAAATAATAATTAGTAATTCCAACAAAGCGCTATTACAAGGGAAATTATGCAAGTTTTTATTTGACTACAGGAGTTCTAAAAACAGTACGACCGGTAAGTCGCCCGCGGAATTAGTTTACGGACGGTCGTTACGTTCGAGATTGGATTTAACCCATTCGCAGTGTCTCCTCCGTCCGCAGACCTCGTTGACACCATGGAACGCAATGAGCCCTTACAGGCTAAATACTACAAAGGAATTAAAAGACCAGAATTTAGAGTTAATGACAACAAAATATACAAACACTAACAAAAAGTTTATTTGGATCGAGGGCATCATACGACAACGAATTGGCAGAGTTATGTATGTTGTTTACATACCGCAGCTGGATTGCGAGGCAACGAGACACATCTATCAAATAAGGGCCCGTCTGTGCCACATCGGAAACGTCAACTCGCAGTGGGATCCAGACGTGGTGCCGGACGTAACATCTGCGGGTGACGCAGAGACTTCGGCCGTAATGGTAAACCCAGCTGCTACGTCGACACGGGCTGCCGCTGCAACGGTAGCTGCCGCACCAACGGTCACTACTGGTGATGATTGGGCAGTTTTGCCGCAAGAGGAAGAAAGAGATGGCCCAACAACTGGGTTAGAAGAGCCAGAGTCTAGCCAGACCCAGGCGCTGACGACGCCGCCACCCGGCGCTGGTACTCAGCGATGTCAGGCAATCAGTCCACAGTTCGCCACTCCCACATCATTCCGGGACGATGACCTCGATACTGATAACGAGTAGTGAAAACGTATGTGACCTAAGTTAAGATAATTTTGAACTTAAGTTCTAGCTATAAGGTGGAGGGATGTTACGTATATACATGTGTGGGTGCGCGCATACTGTAACCTGTATAAAATAATGCAATAAATCAGTGTTGAACTAGCTCGCTTGTTTGACGGTCATGTACCTCTCCCGTGACAGATAATCCATAAATAACAGTATCTAAATCCGTTAATGAGCCGGCAACATGACTGTTTAGATGCGTCTCACCGCCCGCAAGACCCTTAGTGTGCGCCCTTACTTCGCTAACAGATGTAGATCCCAGATATTGATGTTGTTTTAACTCATATCTGTTTCAAAACCCCTCGGTGTCCCCTATAGGTGCGCTTGTCCCGCTGGCGACTGCCCCAACTGATAAGTCAAGTCAAGTCAAGTCAAATCTCTTTATTTTGCTTAAATTGTGGTCACAGTAGTACAGGTCACAATTCCCTTATCGCCATCTTACGACCACGCAACTATAGTTAGTTGGCAATAAATGAGATGGCATTAGTACCTAGTACAATAACTGTACTTCTCGATATTGCGATGTGGTAGGTGTGCATGTCATAAATTACCTTAACTTAACAAATATAGTTCATATGTTAGGTTCTGAATAAGGTCGCTTTACCATCATAGCAAAATCGAGAAGGGAGCTTTGTATATCGAACTATTGGACTGTTGTAGTCTGCCCTCACTCCACCTTACCGTAGGTAAAAGGGTTATTGGCGAAAAACTTAAACATAAGACTCAACCTAATCTTTTCTTTAATTACTTCTCTTCTCTAACGAAAGTTTCACTCTTACCCATAAATTGTATGGCTAAATGTTGTTATAAAAAGAGATTAATATAAAAATGATAAGGAGAAGTTTTTTGAAAACGAATCCGGGATACTTGCACAGGGAACAAACATTCGTTTCCCGCCCGCTCTCAGACAAAATATTGCTATAAAGTTGACTTTTATGCATGTAAAAGGCACTCTTAAGGCTCGGCCTTTAGGACAAACCAAATCGTTGGATCGCGATAATCAATAAGATTCATCAAGTACCTCTTCTATTTCTGTTTGTACCATAATATTCATAGTAGTTCTATTTGGAATAAAATCCGTGCTTGCAGATACTTCGATCCACCAGTCTAACTATTTGGAAAAAAAGTCCAAATAGTTCGACTATCGAACTACTAGTAGGACTGGATGGAATCATGAGATAAAATTCAGCAATTTCAAAACTAACTCTCAAGAGCAGCTCACAGGGCCACTAGTAATAGTGAGATACCTAACAAAGATATCAGAACTAGAGATGTGCTATTCTCGAGAACGCTTTCCGATTTGTGTGGGGAAAGAACGTTCTCGAGAACATTGCTCATACAAATCGCGAAACGTTTTCGAGAACGGCACGTATCTAATCAGAACTATGGATTCCATGTGAGAATCACAAATTGCGAAGAATGCGCCATATTTTGGTCTCTAGAAAACGCACGAGACAGCAAAATTACTACATCGCTTGAGGGTTGTCGCAAATTCGCTTCAACGCAAAAAGTCAAAATCTGAATGATCAAAATTTTACTAGTTTGTAACGTGACTACATCACTATCTTGGCACATTGGGAACCTTAATCTACGAACCAAAGTGACCGACATAGTCCTAAAGATATGCAAGTTGAAGTGGCAGTGGGCGGGGCATATTTGTCGTAGAGCCGATGGTCGATGGGGCACACGAGTTCAGGAGTGGACACCACGAACGACACGCCCTGTAGGACGGCCTCCCGCCAGGAGGACCGACGACCTAAAAAGAGTGGCGGGAAGCGGTTGGATGCGGAAAGCTGAGGACCGGGTATAGTGGCGCGAACTGGGGAAGGCCTATGTCCAACAGTGGACGACTCCGGGCTGATGATGATGATGATGATGATGATGATGATGATGAATCTAAGAATGACTTACCAATGATGAAAGTTCCAGCAACAAGAAACAGGCCAAAACTTGAATAAAGATTAAAAATATGATTAAATATTCTTTAAATGCATTGGTACACTGGTTCACGAACCTGCAAATATGACAATTAGGCTTATTATATATATTCCAGTCAATAAAACATTGACACTATCACAAATAACATTATAAAGGCGACAGTTTGTGAGTGTACGCTGCAGTTAAACACAAAACCTACGTACCTAATATATTTCCATAAAAAAATTCATTGAGATAGCTTAGATCGGGTTAGGACTAGACATGTGCTGGTCTCGAGGTGTCCCGATTTGTATGAGGAAAGAATGTTCTCGAGAACATTTCCCATACAAAACGGAAAATGTATAATATGCCATCGTGACACATGTTGATACATAATGTCTATTTCCGAGTCTACTTACTATTAAAAATCATTAAGTAAATTGACCACACATATTTGATTAGTTGGTAAGCTTCAAGTTTCATACGGAGAAGTATTTTTTGTCACTGTCACATTTTCAAGTTTCTCGTTCTACAAGAGCGTAATTGACAGGTCTTATGCCATCACCTTGCAGGTATTGTTATCACTTACTTTATAATCGTGTTGTGATGATCAATAACATCCTTTAAAAGTCCATTGACACGCTCATTTTCGTCAGCTGTGTACATAATTCCATGTTCGGGCTCCGGAAAATTATTTAAATTATATTTCATAACCTTAAGGTGTCCATTTATCTGTAGTGCTATTAAGAAGAGAAGAAGATCGACTCCGCTAACGCCGGCACAGACGATGTAGGTGTTAGGTATGTTGATGAAAAATAGTATCCAGTATCCCGTTATGTCATTGTAAAAATAATCATTCTTGCAATAGAGATATACAGAGTGTTCAAAGGTTTGATTCGCTGGAGGATTGTCAGTGAACATCCCGATTCTGTAGTTGTTGTACCACGGTTTGAAAAGAAAGAGAGACAGGCCGAAGTATAATTGAAACGCAACGTAGAAAGTGAGTATGCCTGAATAAATGTGGATCTCTCTGTATACCTGCAACATAAATTATACGTCAAACTTCAAAATGGTTAATTCAAGTGGGCGAATTCCCATTTGTACATAATGATATACCCCTGGGGGTTTCGGAGCACTTTTGATTTAACACTAGAGAGTAAGCGTCAAAATGAGTAATGACAGTAGGTTAATCCAAAGTTATGACTGCTTCTGCTCGTCCACCTAGTTTCTAATATGTTCTTATCTATTTCGAGCTTTTATAGTAGACCTTTTTATCTCAAGCGATACAGCTGGGCAGTAGGATCAGTAAATATCGACACAAAGATAAATTATGAAAGAGAAAGGTACCTAATGTGATCCACTGCAATGTAATCAGAACTTGAACCTACGACTCTACGTTTCCAGCGAGTGCCAACAGAGCATTAGAACTTTAAAACAGAATTGAAAAGGGATTCTATAATAAATAAATTATATTAAGGGACAATCTTATTTAAATCGATCTAGTCCCAAACTAAGCAAAGCTTGTACTATGGGAACACGCTGACGACTATAAACATAATATAAAAATGACCCAGGAACAGACTTTCGAGTTCATCACACAAATATGTGCCCAGGCCGGCATTTGAACCCAGGACCGCTGGCTCATTAGGCTGGTGCACTACAATTGCGCCAACCGCGTCACACGTCGTCTGATTCCTACAATTAGACTGATATCTTCACATACACATGTAGCCTTGTTATACACATGGCTACATGTCGCAAATGTATAGATATAAAACTGCAGTAATTCTAATAGTTATTGCCAATGAAATATTACTCAACGTTTTGGCGGAAAATTTAAAAAATCTGCGGCTGGTAACATTTTGTGTAGTAGTTATTATGGTTTTGATCATAGTCTAATAAAACATGGTCTTCACACAAGCCTACGTCACAATAACATTGCCACTTTATTTCAACATAACATGTTATATGGGTACATTATACCTATGGTTAATTAGTTAAAATAGGTATTTATTTATAATTTTATAATTTTCATTTATATGTCTTTTATCTTAAATTTTACAACAACACTTCATTTTCAGGGTTCCGTACCCAAAGGGTAAAAACGGGACTCTATTACTGAGACTTCGCTGTCCGTCCGTCCGTCCGTCCGTCCGTCTGTCACCAGGCTGTATCTCAACAACGGTGATAGCTAGACAGTTGAAATTTTCACAGATGATGTATTTCTATTGTCGCTATAACAACAAATACTAAAAATAAAATAAAATAAATATTTAAGGGGGGCTCCCATACAACAAACTTGTTATAGATTATATATATATGTATAGGTACGGGCTATGCTCGGGGTGTCTCTACGTGATCGAATCAGAAATGAAGAAATCCGTAGACGAACTAAAGTGACCGATATAGCTCACCGGATTAGCAAGTTGAAGTAGCGTTAACGAGAGTCCACTCAGTTTTTGTAAAAACTCACCTCAACAACTTGATCTTGAGCAAGAGGGAGACTCAAATGAGCCATGGCAGACAGTTCCCTTTAAAAAGACCAGAAGGGTAAAAAACATCGTAGTAGGAACAGGACCGGCTGATGACATCATCAAAACTATACCTCAAATTAAGTATATTCAAGCCTGGTGTTTCGAACCGAATACGACGACGGATAACATCATTCATTTCTTAAATAAAATAGAAACTTCCGCTGACTTCTATGTTGAGAAAAGAAAAATAAATTCCAACAAGCACGCATCATTCATCATCGGTATCCCAGCGAATTTGTTTGAACGCCTAACATCGCCCACTGTATGGCCCCCGGGAGTAAAGTTTGCAGACTGGTTTCTCGTCCGCGCCCGCCGTGTCACCGGGCGCGGCGCGGACGCAGGCGCAGTCAACAACGGACTGGCCGGCGATCAACACGAATCAAAGTGAATGTGAACAGTTACTAAGCGTATTCTTACAAAATGTCCGATGCCTTAGAAATAAGACTACTAGTATCGAGTCTCTTCTACAGGGAGATACCAAATATGATATTTTATTATTTACGGAACATTGGTTGCCACCGAACGAGTTGGTCGCAACTAGTATTAGCAATTACGTTTTGTGTTCAAACTATTGTCGTGTGAATAGGCAGCACGGAGGTGTATGTATTTACGCGCACAGTAATTTAAGTGTTATAGAGAGAATTGACCTGTGTAGTTATTCTATTGAAATGCATGCCGAGATAGCGGCGATACAACTAGTTGACATAAACTTAATTGTTATTTGTATGTACCGCTCAAACACTGAAGGTGATTTCGACACATTCACTAATCAATTGGATTCATTACTGACACATATAGTTAATGAAGATGCTAGTATATTAATAATGGGTGACATCAATGTTGATTTCATGAAGCATACTAAACAAAAACGCGATATACAGCAACTATTAAGCAGATTTAACTTAATTTCTATGGTAAATTTTCCGACAAGAATTCAAGGCGACTCAAAATCCTGTTTAGACCATGCGTACACCGATTTACCTCGGGATAGTACCAGGGTATATCCGCTAGATACTTGTATTAGTGACCACTGTGCGGTTTGCTTGAAATTCTCATACGCGAAATCGACTAATCCGGTATTGCACGTTACCAGGAGACTCACGAATGAAATATATTTGTCACGGTTTGTTGAAAGCGTCGCGAACTATGATTGGTGTAGATCGTCTTGCTCACATCTAGGTGCTCAAGTTTTTGACAGCCTATTCACACAGTTTCTAGATAAATTTGAGGCCACTTGTCCCATAAAAAAGGTACCTATCCGACCAAAAGAAAAAGTGTGGATGACCGACGAAACTGATAGCGGTAAAGACTTCTTATTACTTTTAGGGATGCTTGCTAGATTCCACCCTGATAATGAAGACCTACTCAAATTCATTAATGAAAGTAAATGCAAACATAACGCTATTTTAAGTAGAACTAGGAAACAATTTATGAATAGTTTAATCGAGTCTAGTAATAACAAGGCCCTCGCTTTGTGGGATTTAATCAAGATGGAGACTAATAAAGGTAGATTAGGTGGAAATGAGTATGGTGCACTTTGCCGGGCGGTGTGCGGTGAGCGCGGCTCTAGTCGTGAGCTGGCGGACGCGCTGAACCAGCACTACCTGAGTGTGGTGCGGGACACTCCGGTGCGTCCGTGTCTTCCGGAAGCCATTCGGTTGCTCCGTGCCGCGCAACCACCCCAATTTTCCACCATGTTTCTGTTGCCTTTTACGCTACAGGAAATAGATGAGATTATTAAGAAAATTAAGGCGAAGGGTACGAAGGATATATATGGTATTCCAACATCTCTCTTGCACAAGTTGCCCCGTAACTTTATTCACTCCTTATGCGAATTTTTTAATGCCTCCATCTCGGACGGTGTTTATCCTGAACCGCTAAAGAAAATCAAGGTCACTCCGGTGTATAAAGGAAAGGGTTGCAGGAAATCAATGAAAAGCTATCGCCCAATATCCCTGGTACCAGCGATCTCCAAAATCTTTGAGACAGGTTTGTGCAACAGACTGACGCAATTTCTAAGTATGAACGGAGCTCTCTGTTGCGAACAGTACGCTTACCGGGCGAGTCGATCTACTGTAGGAGCAGCACGCAAACTACTGCAAACCGTCGTGCATAGTCTGGAGGCGAAAAGATGTGTTGCTGCGGTTTTCTTTGACCTCTCACGTGCGTTCGACTTGGTCGATCATGCTCTTATAGCGTCTAAGCTCGAACATTATGGTGTGCGAGGAGTAGCTCTGGATGTGTTCAAATCGTTTTTAGCCAACCGTAGTCAAATAACTGAGGTAGCGGGAGAGAGGTCTGAGATTGGTATAATTGGGGATAGGTCAGTCCCCCAGGGTTCCAATGTCGGTAATTGTATTTTTTCACTGCTGATGAACGATTTGCCTTTTCCCAGTCCCAACGCACAATTTATAATGTACGCAGATGATATCTGCGCCATTGTCCATGGGGAAAACTGTGAGGAACTGCACAATAATACGAAAGCCACGATCCTAAAACTACTGATCTGGTTTGAAGCTAATGGTATGCTTCTAAATATAGAAAAGACTAACCTTCTTCACTTCTCTCTAAGTTGGAAAACACAGCCCCGATTTAACGTGGATATCAACGGCACCCAAATAGAACCAGTGTCTCACGCTCGCTATGTAGGTTTCACACTAGATCGGGGGTTGCAGTGGAGTGAGCATATAAACACATTATGCTCAAAACTGAACTCCGCGTATTACGCTTTATCCCGCTTAAGACGCACGCTTTCACTTCAGAACCTGCTAACAGCATATTACGCATACTTTCATACACACCTCACTAATGGAATCGACCTTTGGGGAATGGCAGCGGACAGGGATCGACCCTTTATTTTACAAAAAAAAGCCATCCGCTTAATATGCCGCGTTCCCCCGGATGAGCCAGCCCGACAACTCTTCGTGAACCTTGGGGTCCTGACGGTACCTTCTCTCTATATTTTTGAAGTGGGAAAATATGTGAGACAACATTCAGCAGAGTTCCCCTTAGGTAAGACCTATTCCGCAAGGCGAAAACCGGGACTGTTAGTACCGCCGCACAGGCTACAAAAAACTGGCAAGTCCCTGGCAGTCATGGGTGCACTTATATTCAACAAAATACCTGAAATAATAAGAGCTTCACCTACAGAACGTATTTTCATTACGAAACTTAAAACTTTTTGTATTAAAAAGGCGTATTACTCTGTCAAGGAGTTCCTTGATGGGTGAGTCTGTCGAGTCCTTTTGGTGTACATATA
The DNA here is from genome assembly GCA_905147355.2 of Apotomis turbidana. Lineage (NCBI taxonomy): Eukaryota > Metazoa > Arthropoda > Insecta > Lepidoptera > Tortricidae > Apotomis > Apotomis turbidana. The sequence goes on along the minus strand of LR990280.1, from coordinate 48,950,385 downwards.
TTATATAATTGACATGTTAATTTTAATTTTAATTTTCAAAATCTATTTTATTTCTTTCGACACTTTAGTATTATTAACTTTTTATATTTTAAGACTGAACATGTATTAATTGAATGTTTGACAGTGTAAGTTTATTACAAATAAATTATTCTATTCTATTCTATTCTAGCAATGGGCAGGCCACATAGCACGCAGAGCAGATGGCCGATGGGGCCGAAAAGTGCTCGAGTGGAGACCTCGGACCAGCAAGCGCAGCGTAGGACGTCCACCTACAAGATGGACAGATGACCTTATAAAGGTCGCCGGAAAGCGCTGGATGCAGGTCACTTCCAACCGGTATATATGGAAGTCCAAAGGGGAGGCCTATGTTCAGCAGTGGACGTCCTATGGCTGAGATGATGATGATGATGACGGAACCCTTCATGCGCGAGTCGGGCTCGCACTTGCCCAATTTATTAATTATTCTTCTTCTTCATCTTCCGATGCACGAAATAAATATCAAACGTTCGGGAAATTCTGTTCACACTACTGGAGACACAGGATAGTGCTGTTACATTTGACAATCCGTCATTTTGTCCTTGACCGTCATCATTGTCTAACGCATGTTAATTGTTATTTCCTTCTCGTTTAGTTTCTGCAATCGCAGCGTTTTCCAAACTTTTCACGTCGTAAGCTTGGTAATTAATGTTTCCTTACGAAAATGGTTGGCTGTTCTATTCGGAACTGTAAGAGTAGGAGGGAAAAGGGCAGTATAATTAGATTTTATTCGTTTCCGAAATAATAATCCGTAGCCAGTGAATGGCTTCGCTATTGTGGACTGAAAACAACATGTAAAAATGGGATGTATACATACTTATCGACAAAAATTACTATTAATAATAAAATTTTAGGTTCTATGTTTGCTTGTTGACGCAAGTAGCCCCCCTAAGTGCACCAAACCGATATTCTGTTTTACAGGCAGAGTTTATTCAAAACATTTCACGAGTTCTGAATATATCAAGCCATTGCAGCGGTTTATCATCAAATTGTCGACACTCACTTCGCCGAATTTCACTTCAAAGTCAATGTTTCATGTATTTTCATTTAGTCGACAATTCAGTTAGTGGAATGATCATTACAAGTAATTTTAAATCGTGTATTTTTACTTGTCGGATGATTCATAACATAGTTGTATTATGTCATGGAAAACGTTTTGTAGTTTATTGTTTCAAGTATTTTAATTAACATACAAATTATTACAAGGATTATTATTTAAATCATCAAATGTATTGGCGAAGTTTTATTCCCCACTCGATATAGATCTCCGCGGCTCGCTCGCTTCGCGCGCTCGTTAGGGTCGCAGTTCAACAAATTGTATATACTTAATGTATACCTACCTACAGATGTGGGCAAAAGTTAATCGATTAACGAATAAAATTAACCTATTTTATAGCGATTAACGATTAAAACTGACGATTAGTTAATCTAATCGTACGAGTTCCGATTAATTTAATCCCGATTAAGTTAATAGTAGATTAAACTCTAGCGATTAAATTTTTATTCGATTAATTCGTTCGATTAATTCGTTCGATTAATTTTCTCTCGATTATTATTAGGAAAAAATATTAAGATATTTTTTGTAAGTGTAAGTTCCTAGCTAGAACATCTTACTGCACTATAAAAACCACCTTGTAAGTAACAAGTTTATTTCACACAGCACACTAGAATGCTTTTTCTAGTTTACACATGACAGGACATAGGTAATTGTACTTTCGTAAAATGCACAAATGAGCGTGTTCCAACTTTTAATCGAGAATTAAAATGACAATTAGTTAATCGTTAATCGAATACTGTCGATGAATTTAATCGTGATTAATTTAATCGATTAATGACCATCTCCGAATGTATATAGCCATTTAAAAAAACTTAAAGTAGATCCAACTTAAATAGAACGACGTGTTTGGCTCGGTTTGTGGACACCTACTGAGCCGGCGGTCCCGGGTTCCAATCCCGGCCAGGGCAAATATTTGTGTGATGAACTCGAATATTTATGTTTGGGTCATGGTTGTTCGTGTATTTAAGTATATATTTATCTATATGAGAACGTATATCGTCGCCTAGTACCCATAACACAAGCCTTCTTGAGCTTAATTTGGGACTAGATCGATTTGTGTGAGGTCGCCAATATATATATTAAAAAAAAAACTTCAATGGAACATCAGAATACAAATAACCGTCCTTACCTTCCTTCCTAAATTACTCACATAAATCAACTAATTATTTATTCCTAATGGTTAATCGGTCACAACTACATTATATTCGTATAATAATAATAACGTTTAATAATAACGTTTTCACGACACTGCTCGAAAATGTGGTTATAGATGACCTGAATCCAGTACACAAAACTGCTTATATATGTTCATTTGTAAACTGTATATCTATGTTAGCTCCCAACACGGCAACAATGTTGGACCTTACGGTAACAGTTCGTATCTACACTTGAATTTCATAGTAAGATACGACTTTTTAGAAAATATTTCAGACTAATTTTCTCGGCCGGCTTAAACGACAATTTAACCAATCAAAGCTTAATCGTCTGCTGCATGTCAAATTAAATTGACCAATGAGAATGCGTCATTTATGAGGTGTATTTTTTTCTTAAACTTATAAATACCCACAAACGAGTTTATTTTCTTAAGTAAGATAATACTCCTCAGGTTTACTTTTTAATAAGTTTTTGTTAAAAAGGGTTTTACTCTGAAAATCATGAACATTTATATTTTAAAATTAGTTATGGGGGCATAAAACAATTTCCTAATTTCTACAATTACTAATTTCTCAACAAATAAACAGTTTTCAAGAAATAAATACTTTTAATTACCTATATAAATATTGAGTTCATTTTTTTTTATTCGGCTGAAAAGCTATGACTCCATTGCGATGAGATGCGAAGCACGCATGCGCTCCGGGGCAGCCGGCCATATTTAAAAAATACAACAAAATGTATTGTTTAGTAAATATTAAAATTGGTTTTGTAATGTGATAATGTGTAATCTATTTAATAATATTCACATTGACTCACGAAATATTATATAATTATTAGGAACGTATGTTAATATTGCGTACCGTTAAAATGACCCTTCAGTGTATAATGTATCGTAGGGTTGTTTACCTGAGTGAAACCTAGACTAAATATTTAAATGTCTAAATTAAGTTGAAAGTGAGGTAAGTTTGAATATTTTTGTTATTTCTTCATAACTGGGTAGAATCTGGGGGCACGATCAGCTTTATGTTTATAATAGCCCTGATTTTTACAACAACGAGGCTGCAACAAGGCGCCGAGTTTAATTACCAATATGAAACCCTCGTATTATAATATATTTCCTCGTGTCGTGAAAAGCACCATGTTAAGTCTCGGCTGAAAGTGCAATAGATTAACTCGTACTATCGAAGGCCTCCCCTGCGGGTCGGCCTTCGAAATTTACTCGTTAATCTATTGCTTACTTTACAGCCTCTACAACAATGTACTATTATTCAATACAAAACCTTATCGCTAATGTTCATCCTCTGCCAAACCATAAGGCGGTTTATTGGCAAACAAACAAAGTAGATTCATGCAGAATATGCTAGGGATATCGGCAGATATATCCGTTATGTAAAAATCATATCGTGTGTAGCGGTGATCAACATGGCGGCAATGTGTCATCGAATAGTACCGTCTCCCGCCCCCCACACGGACCATGGGAGTGTCACATATGAAATTGTAGACCTATAAATGTGAATTAGTTTTTCAAACGTTTCTATTGTATAGATAATTACAATTTTGATTTAATACATTAGATTTGTTTTATTGTACTACCTATGTTTCTATATAAATAACTTAAAATTAAAGCCGTTAAAATATCTTATAATACAGTTGCTCAAAAAGTGGTACTTTTCGTAGCTGCAAATCGTGCGAAAAGTTGGATATTTCGAACTAGTGCTTTTTACTTTTCTTTTTTTTTTTTTTTCTGTTGTACTAACACGTCATACCTCATACATACAAACAAAGGTCAATCACTTTCTGATTTTATTTATTACCTCAAGTAGCATTGTAGGTGTATATCTCATAATTATCCTTAAAATATTTTAATTGCATATTGGATCAATCAAAGGGTTATCTATTAAAAAAAACTCAAAAACGGTTTTAATAATTTGGTTGAGTGACGTTTATTTAATGAGCAAATGAGTATTATGCGTGACCTAAAAAAATTAAAAAGAAAAGTATTGCCACATATTAGATAATACAGTATTAAGCGTGACCGACGCGCTGATTTATTAATTCATGAATAATCGCAATTTTTGTGTATTTAATATATTAATTTACATTTATATGAAATGTAAAGAACTAAAAAAAGATTCACGATGTTTATTGTTTAGAATCAATTAAATTACTGTGTAACATTATCCTATCTCTTCTGAAATATTAAAACTATTTATTTTATTTGGCTGCATGATGACAGCCGACGCCATCAAAAAAAAAAAATATTACAATTAAAAGTAAAACTTTCTTTTTCATTCTAGATTGTTTTAATTATGTGTAAATGACACGTAAGTTTTATAAAATAAGACTTTTTGATAGAAAATGATGGATTCTGATGTTATCAGAATAGATTTAACACCGCACGATATACTAGCCAAGGCTAAAATAAAATTGCAAGTGAGAGTATTTTACCCGCAAAATCGAAAGAAATATTATATTGCCGTCTATGAACAGTTTATCGGTTGAAAACGAGAATACGAGAATTATTAACAACTTGAATAAAACTTTAAACTTACCAGCAAAGGCCTTAAATGCGACCCTTCACAATTGCTCTAAAAATTGTACTCTTAATTTTATCAGACAGAAATAAATATAATTGCCCCTTTCAATTACTGTTTTAAACTTGTATTATTTAAATTTTTCGCAAATGTATTAAAAAACGTTGTTTGGTACACGTGTGGAAGTGTCGTTTTAACTCGTCCCGAGTCTTGGCCCGAGCCGGAAGGCGAAGGTCCTCGGGAGTCGTTCAATATGACATACTTTCCACACTTGTATCTCTCTCTCCTGAGCAATTATTATTCCCATCTGGTTGTGGGGTCTGCTTTCTTCGTCTTCTTCTTCCACTTCTCCCTGTCCAACGCATCATCTGCCGATACGTCGCAAGAACTGAGGTCCAGCTTTATGAGATCTGTCCATCGCCTCTTCGGTCTACCTCTGGTTCTGGACCCTGGGATGGACAAATTCAAAGCCTTTTGGCCGATGTAGTCTGCAGGCCTTCTTTGAACATGGCCATACCAACGGAGCCTACTTTCCTGTAGCTTGTCGGCGATGTCCCGGATACCAAGACTGCCGCGCACGTACTCGTTACGGATTTTATCGAGCTTGGTAACTCCGCACATCCACCGCAACATCTTCATCTCGGCTACCTGTATGGTATGCACATGTCGCTGGGTCACCGTCCACGTCTCACTTCCGTACACCAGTACTGGCCTGATTATGGTCTTATAGACAAGGCCCTTTAGTTTGACAGGCATTTTTGGGTCACAGGTTACTCCAGTTACTTCCCGCCATTTTAGCCAGGCGGCTGCGATTCGGTGCTGAATATTGGCTTCTACTCCACCGTTTGAGTGTAACATCGAACCCAGGTATTTATATTCGTCACACTTCTTGACTTCCTGACCGTCAATTAGAAGCGGATCGTCACCTGAGTCCGTTTTGTTACACACCATGAACTGAGTTTTGGCCACACTCAACACAAGCCCTCCTGCTTGTAACTGTTGTTTCCACTCCCTTAATGCCTGTTCTAACTCATATCTGGTGTCGGTGCAGATAGCCACGTCGTCTGCGTAGATAAAAGTCCACGGTGCAAGGCTTTGAGCGTTCTCAGTAAGGGCATCCATCACCAAGCAAAAAAGATAAGGGCTGAGCACAGAACCTTGATGCACCCCTTCGGTAACTGCTATAGGGTCTGTTTGTCCTACTGTTGTACGAATGTATGATTTCGCGTCCTTGTACATGTCGGCTACAATTTCGATATACCTTTCTGGGATATTTTTCTTGCGAAGACTCCACCAGATAGTTGGACGAGGCACCCGATCAAAGGCCTTTTCCATGTCAAGGAACGCGACGTACAGGGGTTTTTTCTTTGCTCCATATTCCTGTGCAACCGTGTTTATGGCAAACATCGGATCAATCGTGGATAAGCCAGGTACAAAGCCGTACTGGGTAGTGGACAGAGCACATTCCGATCTCAACCGTGCGTCGATGACTCTTTCGTACAGCTTCATAGTGTGGCACATCAACTTTATTCCACGATAGTTATTGCAGTCGTATTTACTGCCCTTGCCTTTGTAAAGAGGTACTATGGTACTAAGCCTCCATGCGTCTGGTATCTGCGCCTGATCCATGATTTTCACAAAAAGATGTGTGAGGAGACTGACACCTTTCTGTCCAAGGGATTTCCATGCCTCAATCGGTATGCCATCTGGACCCGGCGCTTTTTTATTTGCCATCTTTTTCAGGGCATTTTGCACTTCCTGAGGGTGTATTACTGATATAAGGCCTACATTTTTCCTCATCTCAGGAAGTACTACCGATTTAGATGTTTTATTTAGCAGCTCATCGTAGTAACTATGCCACGCCGAAAGGATGTCTTTATCCTTGTATACTAAGATCCCTTCCCGGCTTCTTACTACCCTTGATTTTATTGAATCTTGAGATGCTTTGTTACGAGCTTTAGCTAATTTATAGATCTCCTTTTGTCCCTCTTTACTTTCTAAGGCAGTGTACAATGAGCCCAGTGCGTTTTTTCTTTCTATGGCGACAACCTTCTTCGCTTTTCTTTTTAACTCCTTATATGCCTCTCTATCGTTTTGTGAGTGAGTGGATTGCCAACCCTTAAAAGCCTCTTTTTTTTCTTTTAGAGCTTTTTGAACCGCTTCATTCCACCACCACGTCTCCCTTGGTATTCTTTTTCCCGGTCTTGTACGGCCCAGTACTTTATTTGCCGCTTTCATGATGTGCGAATATAGTTGCCGCCATATGATATTAACCTCACCGTTCATGTCTATAGTCACATCTTCTAGTTCTTTATTAAACTCATCTATCTTATTACCTTTGAGTAACCACCACTTAGTGATTTCCGGCACCCTCTCCGGCTTGGCGATAGCTTTCTTACGGAAGATCATGTCCATGACTACTATGCGGTGTTGTGAGACTACATATTCCCCGGGAATCACTTTACAATCCTTTACTCTACCGATATTTGTCCTGTTTATTAATAAGTAGTCTATCTGCGTACTGTTTTGGCCACTTTTGTAAGTAATAAGATGCTCCGGCTTTTTACGGAAGAAGGTGTTTACAATGGCTAGATCATAAGCTAAAGCGTTCGAAAGTATTGTTTTACCTGCGCTGTTTATGGTACCGTATCCATGGCCTCCATGAACTCTACCGAACGGAGAACACGAGCTTCCTACGTGGCCATTTAGATCTCCGCCTATTACTATAGTTTCACCATTCGGTATCGGGCGAACCAGTTCTTCAAATGATTCCCAGAACGCTTCTTTTTCTTGATCATTGCAACCTACTTGTGGTGCGTAAACAGATACGATGTTAACAATTTCACCTTCGATTAGAATCTTGATAGCCATGATGCGGTCACTTATCCGCTGTACCTCCACAATGTCGTCCAGGTGTTTTTGATCGACAACAATTGCAACGCCATTTCGTCCATTTGTTGAGCCACTATACATCATTTTGTAGCCTTCCCCGATGTTCCGTGCTTTTGACCCGCGCCATTTCGTTTCTTGCAGACACGCAAAATCTATATTTCGTCTTCTAAACAGTTCTGCGAGTTCGTGCGTTCTTCCTGTTAGTGAACCTACATTTAAAGTGGAGAAGCGGACTTTCAAGTTTCGTTCCGGGACTAACGTCTTTAACCAAGCCCGTCCTTGACTTGGTAGCCCTCGCATATTTGTCGCAGATGTAGGGCGATGTCTCTGCGCGTCGTTTTGCGGCGACGCCCTAGCAGATAATCGCACACTCGAAACTTGACTTTCCATTTCATTACTGAAGAGGTGGCTTTTTTTGGGTTTATTAGTCCGGTGCCGATTGCCATCTGACGCACCAAAACCTCCATCTGACTGAAAGGGAAACCCTCGGATGTAAAAGGTGTTAAATCCGACACGGGAGTTTTGAACCCGTGTAAAAGTGTAGTCTGGATATACCGCCAGTATTTCGGTCGCCAGAGCCTCGTCCGTTTATCAGCAGGGAGCACCACGGCAGCCAATTTGCCACCGTTGCCCTTCGGCACGTGCAGGTGAGGTTGACTTTTGGATCGGTTAAGGTTTTGTGTACCGTCCCTTACTCCCCTTGTATCAAACTCAACTTTCCACACTTGTATCAAAAACTACTATTACAATGCACGTAGTCGAAAAGAGCGTTTTCTAGGTATTCAAACTGTGCGTAAAGTACTAATTTCCCCCACTAGTGCTTTTTACTTTTAATTTCTAGCTGTGTCGAGAGGCTGAAGCAAAGAGGTTCTATTATTTAAAAAAAGGTTGATAAATTAGACCGATTATTATTATATTATATCATATCATATCATATCATATCATATCATATCATATCATATCATATCATATCATATCATATCATATCATATCATATCATATCATATCATATCATATCATATCATATCATATCATATCATATCATATCATATCATATCATATCATATCATATCATATCATATCATATCATATCATATCATATCATATCATATCATATCATATCATATCATATCATATCGTATCATATCATATCATATCATATCATATCATATCATATCATATCATATCATATCATATCATATCATATCATATCATATCATATCATATCATATCATATCATATCATATCATATCATATCATATCATATCATATCATATCATATCATATCATACCATATCATACCATATCATACCATACCATACCATACCATACCATACCATACCATACCATACCATACCATACCATACCATACCATACCATACCATACCATACCATACCATACCATACCATACCATACCATACCATACCATACCATACCATACCATACCATACCATACCATACCATACCATACCATACCATACCATACCATACCATACCATACCATACCATACCATACCATACCATACCATACCATACCATACCATACCATACCATACCATACCATACCATACCATACCATACCATACCATACCATACCATACCATACCATACCATACCATACCATACCATACCATACCATACCATACCATACCATACCATACCATACCATACCATACCATACCATACCATACCATACCATACCATACCATACCATACCATACCATACCATACCATACCATACCATACCATACCATACCATACCATACCATACCATACCATACCATACCATACCATACCATACCATACCATACCATACCATACCATACCATACCATACCATACCATACCATACCATACCATACCATACCATACCATACCATACCATACCATACCATACCATACCATACCATACCATACCATACCATACCATACCATACCATACCATACCATACCATACCATACCATACCATACCATACCATACCATACCATACCATACCATACCATACCATACCATACCATACCATACCATACCATACCATACCATACCATACCATACCATACCATACCATACCATACCATACCATACCATACCATACCATACCATACCATACCATACCATACCATACCATACCATACCATACCATACCATACCATACCATACCATACCATACCATACCATACCATACCATACCATACCATACCATACCATACCATACCATACCATACCATACCATACCATACCATACCATACCATACCATACCATACCATACCATACCATACCATACCATACCATACCATACCATACCATACCATACCATACCATACCATACCATACCATACCATACCATACCATACCATACCATACCATACCATACCATACCATACCATACCATACCATACCATACCATACCATACCATACCATACCATACCATACCATACCATACCATACCATACCATATCATATCATATCATATCATATCATATCATATCATATCATATCATATCATATCATATCATATCATATCATATCATATCATATCATATCATATCATATCATATCATATCATATCATATCATATCAAATCATATCATATCATATCATATCATATCCTATCATATCCTATCATATCATATCATATCATATCATATCATATCATATCATATCATATCATATCATATCATATCATATCATATCATATCATATCATATCATATCATATCATATCATATCATATCATATCATATCATATCATATCATATCATATCATATCATATCATATCATATCATATCATATCATATCATATCATATCATATCATATCATATCATATCATATCATATCATATCATATCATATCATATCATATCATATCATATCATATCATATCATATCATATCATATCATATCATATCATATCATATCATATCATATCATATCATATCATATCATATCATATCATATCATATCATATCATATCATATCATATCATATCATATCATATCATATCATATCATATCATATCATATCATATCATATCATATCATATCATATCATATCATATCATATCATATCATATCATATCATATCATATCCTATCATATCATATCATATCATATCATATCATATCATATCATATCATATCATATCATATCATATCATATCATATCATATCATATCATATCATATATCATATCATATTATATTATATTATAGTATATTATTATTATTATTATTTTATAAAAGTTCAAGAAAACCAATACTTCATTAAACACGTTATTAATTACATTAGATTTAGAATTTGATTAATAAACGAACTTTAAATACTTAATTCCTTATTCATTAAATATATTTGGCTGAATGTGTACGCGCTCGTGCCATTTTGACATAAGACGAATATTAAAAAGTAGCTTTTTGCACATGCGCAGTAGTAGATTAATTTGTCGAGCGCGACCTATAAATAACGCCGCCATTTTTTATTGATGTTTTGTTTATTACGAAGTTCAATTGTGCAAATCTGCTGAAATTATGCCGAGTTCTTGTGACGAATTAATAAATTTAGACCCGCAAAATGTTATTGGAGAAGTAAAGCATGTTAACAACGGCGTTTAAATCATAGACAATTGGTAACCACAAGGAAATATCTGTCAACAATATTTGGCTACCCAGACTCTATTACTTATATTGCAGCCTGGAGGGTGCGCTAACATTGACGTAATAAATAATACCTCAATGTGCGCTAACAGTGTAGTGTTTAAATACAAAACGCAAGTCAATTATTGGAAAATTTGCCCACATAATTAAGTCTTATCCAGTTAGGATAAACAATGTAAACATCTACATTTTATATCGATAGTATTTTAATAGGATTTTTGGTAATACAATCTTGTTTTCACCAACCTTATTGTAAATCTCTGACTTGTTCTTGTAATAAAACAGATGGAATTTGAAAAGATATTCCCATATGACCGCCTGTATCTTTTTCATCCTGAACTGCACCATCCTCGTCTGAAACGAAACTTCTATTAATACAATAAAATTCTAATGTTTTTTTTCTAGTTGAAGCTGAATATTTTTTGTATTACAAAATAGTGATTACATTGTTAAGCGGAATGTTATTCCATCAATAGTCCTTTTTCTGAAATATTTGTTAAATCGGACGGGCATAAACTTGCATTTCTGAGGGTATTTTTGGCTTTAAGTATTTGTGAAAATTTATTGAAATTCGTGAAATATATAGCCCTATTTTCTCATTGTCCACTTTAGTGACATAAAAGTATTCCTTGCCAGTGAAATACTAATAAAATAGCAACATTAAAAATCGGCACTGCGGCGAGTATCTTGAAACAACTTGACGGGGTATAAATGCTCACCGTATAGAGGAAATTCATGAAAACAGTCACAACTATATGTCCCAAGTCAAAAATGGTGATTGTGGCCCATCGCTGCGTCAAATAAGTAACTTCTAAAAAAGCTAATACATTTGCGAAGATTATGAGAATCAGGTAATAAGTAAAAAGTATATTGTGAAGTCTGGTCTTTCCGAAGAATTTATGGGGCCAGCAACCGACCGTGCTGAGCTGATGATTGAGACGTTTCACGTGTCGTAAATTCCAAGGAACATCCACGTCACTGAAAACAAGATTATAATATTATAATGGTCAGGGGTCGGACTTTCTTTCGCACGGTATACTAATGAAGAACTATGGAGTCGTTATTAACATTAAAATACAATTCATACTCATACTCATTCATCTATTGCATTCCAAACTGCCTTTATGGTTATTATGGTTAACATTCCCAAGCATTAAATTACTAAAATTATGAATAAAATATTTTTTTTACAATATTTCAAACTCTTAATTTAACTCAATTTATTGTCAATATCATTAACTTTCTAGTCATAAATGGATATTCGATCAATATAGAACCCAATTTACTCCAGAAAACATGGATAAAGTGCAAATATTTACGTAATTTATGGTGGCGAAAAAAACAATGCCTACACAAATCAGGTCTTTGTATATTCTTCTGACTTTGTCCTTGACTATAAAATCAAAATTGCGAATGAAATACACATATGAGTATAAGTATGAGTATGAATAGTATTTTAATATGAATATCGGCTCCATAGCTCTCCATTAGTCCTACCGTGTGAACGAAAGTCCGACCCCTGATAATGGTGCTAAACTATTTACATGCGCTCCTGCGGATATGATGGTTGCTGTTATCACGTGATTAATAAGTGACATCATCCGTCACGTTTTGACAAAATGCGAGTGTGAGTGACAGAGATGCTTTGTCACTTATTTTTATCACGTGACAAACGCAACCATCATAGGACTCCTGGTATGAGATAAATTTACCTTAGATTACCTTAAGGGTGCGTCTTCATTGAAGCGAGGCGAAATGAAATCTGTGGGTTCCCTTTATCTTGCATAATATCGATTCTCCGAAATACATTTCGCATAGCAGCTATCACCGAAACATTTTTAGCCGAATGATTCTTTAGCATAATCATATATTATAATGTATCATAATTGTCAGTTAGCATACTATTAATTTAGCATAATTTTAAATGGCAGAACACTAATAAATATCACCGACTTTTAGTTCACATAATTTTATATGGCAGAACATTAATATCGCCGAATTTATTACGGCATAAAGACATAGTTTACGGGACAGACGGGTGCTAGGAAACTAGTTTAGGTTTTACTGCTGCCAGTAAAGTAGGTTAGGTTAAAACCGAACTTAATGGGTTAGGTTAGGTTAGAACTGCGACTATAACAGAATCGAACTGCTGCCAGTAAAGTAGGTTAGGAACCGAACTTAATGGGTTAGGTTAGGTTAATCGAATCGAAGTGGTATACTCCATCCGGATAGGGCTTTAACTAGGGTTTTTAGATGGATGTCATGTTCGGCTGAGTAAAGTTGACATATTCAGGTGTACTCAACATCTTATCAATTGTTAAATTTTAATTCTTGATTTCGATTATTCTTTTGGTAGTCAGACTCTGATCAAGGTTCGGCAAAGCAGAAAAATAATTGAACGGCCCATGCCAACACGTAAAATAAATGAATACACAGATGTTATGTATGAATATACATTCAATATTTTAAATGTATTTCTTCTGTACTGCTCACAAACACTAACGCAGGTAGGTATGTAAAATACACGTTATGTTATTTCTAAAAATAGTATGTTAAAGAGTTAATTTTTCTTACCTTTGGGGCAAACTATTATTAAATAAAAGAGTTTAGTAACTGTAATCATAGTTTTATTTGAACTGTCACTATTGTTGTCTAATTTTGATGATACCGAAGATGATGAGGAAGCATCACCAACATTAATAATGAACCGTTCCTTTTCAGCAGAAAAACAATAACTAACACAATAATAAACACTAATTGATAACACTAATAATAAACAGAACGAATGAAATAATAATATGATCAATAACAAAACAAATTAACAAGAAAACTAACGCAAGCGAAAATCCCGACTAGAATAGTATGCGAAAACAAATACACGAGAAGTGTCAAGTTATTTGAAAAAAGGTTGCCAATTCCTAGGTTTTTAGGTTCTTTATTGTGCACAATTTGTAAAATATTTGGTGGCATATTGAAATTATTATTAAGTGAATGTACTTAAGGAATAATTTCATAGTTTTGATTGGGTATCGTATGGATTATTCTTTAGCTTGATATATTAAGGCAAAATAAATATTATATTTTTTATTAGAGTAATATTATTCAATACAAAATAGACCAACCAATGTCGGCCTGATAAAGCACCTAATTTATGGTTTGTTTACATTTAGTTAAAGCCCTATCCGGATAGTCATGTGGTGAGTAGAAATAAAAAAGGAGTAAGTAGTTATCGTATTTCATTTATTTCAGACATGCAAAATACATTAAGGTTAAGGTAAATGTTTGCTGTCAACAAATGCAAATGTTTCTGTGTACAATTTTTATGCAATCTTAATATTATTAGATACAAATTTCTTCGAAATAACTATTCGGACATGTCAATATTATGCTTATTCGTATTCTGCCATATGAATGTTCTGATATTAACAATTATGTGAAATCACAATATGAGAAGAAAAATATGCAAAATAAAATTCGGAGAAATGATGTTTCTGTCGAAGGTTGTTATACAAAATGAATTTATGAGTATCAATTTTATGCAACATATTAGTGAACCGAAATCTGAATCTCAGCTCCACTTCACTAGTGTGATCGGTCGATTCCGCACGTCTACGCTCCGCTCCGTTTCAGTGGATACGCACCCTAAGGCCCTAAAAACCCTGGGCAGGCCCATCTTGCCCACTGGGCATTTTGGCCACATGCCCAGGGTCTCTAGTTTCACGAGGGCCCCAATCTCACGTACCCACGTGAGTCCTCAGGTCCCAACAACTCCCGAAAAAACATACCTAGAGGTTGAAGCCCCTTATTATCGAGTACCCCTCGGCCCATGCCAGGGCCATACTTTAAAGACGGCCTTACTCCTGGGGGTTAAAATGCAAGAAAATCCCTTCACAAGGACCTGGGGGTTAAAATGTAAGGCGCGTAATACGCGTAGTATAAAACGGACGGATATGTCATGAAATAATGAACTTTATTCTGCAAGTAGGCCACAAGGGCACTTTTACATGTCTGAGTCTACCGGCATTTCACAAGAGGAGACCTCTGTTGAGAAGAAACGCCGAAAGAAACTCAACAGTAAGTCATTTTTACAGAAAGCATAAGTAGTTACTTAACTATTACAATGATATGAACTTAACTATACGTAGTTCTACAAGAAAACATATTAAAAGTGTATTTTAAGATATAAGTGAGGAAAAGTGTAAGAATAAAATAGAAACTACAAAAAAGCCTGACGGTACGTTTGATATGCTTTCTTATTAGAACTGTGTCCCTTAAACTAGTTAGGTACAATCTAAGGAGTCAGCTACACGGTTTCTGGTTCAGGCCATGCATGCATGTCATGTCATCTCATGTATCTTCATCAGGGACCGCTACCCGTACACCGGCGCGGCAACTGGTCACTGATTCTCTTTTGAAAGAATCCGGTGCACGGGTGGCAGGCCCTGGTGAAGAGCTCCATACGATACCGTTCCTGACAATATCACGTGAGCCATGTGAGTGTTGAGGGTAAACCGCTTAATACTATAATTAAATATGTCTCACGAAAGTTTTAATTTTGACATTATTGAAATGTTAGTAATTAAAAATGATTTTCTCAAAAATTGCATGTAATGTTGCCTTACCATCGCTAGATAGACTACAGTAAGTGGAACATACCGAAGACTTTTTAGAAGTGTCCAGTAAACAGCGAAATTTTAAATTTGGAATCAATATTTGTCCAGTAAGTAAGTATGTAATTCCTATTACGTATCAAGATATTTGAATATCGAAACACGATTTACATCGTCACCGACCTATAAAAAAACTAAGGATGTGAAGGCGATGAGGTCGTATATAAATGTAAAAAGGATGCATTCCACAAATTGTTTTAATTATAAGTACAGTGCGACAGCAAATTGTAGAAATTAAAAAGTGGCGTCCCTTTTTCAAGGATTAAATAGAAAGAGACGACATTGCAGTAATACTCTTGCAATTTACACTAAGAGCAAAATGTAAAATAAAAAGAGGTTAGCACTATTGGCAGTATAAACGTAAATCAAGTTGCATATTAAAAAAAAAGAAGTAGCGACTAGGTTTAGTGCGGAAGTTTGTATGCAGCGTTTAGTTCATAATTGTGCTGTGTAAATTGACAATGATATTTCGGAATTCCTTCCTTTTTTTGTGTCGTTTAGAAAAACCTCGGAGTTAAAATTGAAGGTAAGCTTTATGATATGAAAATTAGTTGGAAAATATACAAAAATGTATAACAATAATTAAATTTTATCTTTAAGACTTAGATTTGTAAGACAGTGCAAATAATTAAACGCAGTATTTATAAAAAAAGAAATTAAGGCAAGATTTAAATTAAAAGACAAAAATTTCAAATTTGTTTGTGTGATCTATTACAATAATTCAGCAAAAATTAGTTCAGACGAGTCTGATTCCGAATAGACGGCACTCCTCCATACTTAAAAGCGGAGGCAGAGTTAGCTAAAATAATTTACTTCCGACTAAATCCAAGGAGATATAAAAAATTACAAGAGATCCATTAAATGGAAGGAAGAAAATCAAGTTAATAATTGGTCAGATAATGTGTGATAAGGTCAGAATATTTCAACAATCTTTCTGAGACAATCGGATGGCTAAAGAAAAGAAATCACAAATATTCAGCAGCAAAATATAGAAAAGTTCTTAAATCAAGCTCCAGATGATAACCATTTTGGCGATGAAGGTAAATAAATGCTGCCACTATTTGATAACGATATAACTCTATCTTTTATCCAAGTATAAACTCATAATTATTTTTGTTATAGGTTGTTATCATGGGAGTTAATGGTGCCTGCGACGACGAATGTCACAATGTGTAATAAAAAAAATGGGATGTAACAAAAATATTCATTGGAAAATGGCCGAATATGAATGTCACCTACAAAATATAATTTTAATCTAATTTTCTTGTTTAATTTTTGAGAAAAGCACTATACTTGCTTCGACCGTAAGAGCCATCCTGGCCTCGTATTATATCCGGACCTCGCCTACGGCTCGGTCCGTCTAATTCCTAACTCGGCCAGTATGGCTTACTTACTGGTCTCTGCCGTAATGTACTATTACCAGTCTTTAGAAAGCAGAATCTTGGTTTTTTCACGTAGAGTCAACCCCATACTGCTGAAAGTTGTCGCGTTCCTGGAAATATAAAACACTGACTTCAATACCATACTGATTTTACTAATACTGGGTCTGTGAGCCTGTAGACCTTACGGGTCTATTTTGAATGGTTTAATACGTAAATAAAAAAAAATATTTAAAAAAAATTATACAAATCTAACCTAGGGTGCGGGATTGGGCCCATGTTTGTAATTTCTACTTCGCTACCTAAAGGTTGTCTGGAAGAGATCGCTATTTAGCGATAAGACCGCCTGTTGTTTACCTCTGCCTATTTGTTCGTTACTGTTCTTGTTACTGTATATTCCTTAATGTGTAAGGTGTGCAATAAAGAATATTTGTATTTGTATTCTGTATTGTACTTTACATATTATATGTATACATAGCATTACATTGTGAAAAACCCATCCTGAGAACATAAATAAGTGAGAGAATATTAATGATAAGATAAGTATAATATTGAATTATTAGCTGCAATCGTTTCGGCTTTCTGCACTCTACCTGGCACTTCATATTATACAATGTGTTTTTGTTCAATTGCTTTAACTTCGACATAGTGCTTGGAACATTAACGTAAACTCATCCCTTAAACCGTTTAATGATATTCGAAAAATTTTGAAGTGAAAACTTCTTTAGCGGCGTTTGGCACTTTTTAGATGGGTAAAAAATGTGAAACTCGCGTCAGATCCGCGCGTCAGATCCTGATCGAAAAAACTTAGGACGTTGTATAAACAATTGGTAACCTAACAACCGTGTCTGTTTCAAAGACAGGGGGCCTTCGAGCAACAAAATGTTGTGACAGATGGTGAAGCGTAATCATAAACTTACATTAGTAAAAAAAAGATATCAAAATAGAAATCAATTAGTGTCCGTGAGATATAATAAAATCGGATAGTTCGGACTTAACCTTAAGGTGGTTGCAGAGGAAACAAAACTAGACATTCCACGCTAGATGGCGCTGGGAAGCCAGATTTGTAGTTTTTATGTATTATTTCGTATGTTACTTTAGTTTGAAGTAAAATTTGTGTATTGGCGAGTCCGCGTATTTGTCTTTTATTCATGTAGTATTAGTAGCACGTCATACATTGTATTATTCTTCCGTGTATTAGCAATTTGTGAAAAATCAGCAAGTACTCACACTAATAGACACTAATTGTGAGTGTGTGCGGGTGATTCATTCATTAAAGGGTCGCGTATCATCTGTCAGTTTGATAGTACTCGTAAGCGCAGAATAAATAAGCAGGCATGATATTTTGATTTTGATGATGAAGTAAAGATGCACCTCTAGCACAACTCTGACACGCAACTCTTTCTCGCGCGAAAAATATTTCCTATCTCTTTCTTTGCGGTACTGTAGGAGATTGACGGCTGATTGACGGGCGATGCTATGTCGCGCGACAAGAATCGTGAAGCCTAGTTGTATTAGACGGGCTGGATTGTCAAAATAAATAATACGAAGAAATTACAAATCTAGCAGTTCTATATTTTTTAAGTATGTGGTGAAATTAAATAAGTATTTTTGTTGGGTTTCTTTTCTGATATATTGTGATTCTGATTTGTGATGTTATTGAGTTTGTCCTAAGTTTTTCTGAATGATAGATTGGGGTATAGCAAAAAGGGCCCAATATTAGGGCACATATTTTGCTGAAAAATATTTTTCTCATTTTTGTTACTTTTTTGATTACAACTAAAGAGTACATTAAAATAAGTATCTATTATAAATTACAATTGTTTGATTAACTTGCCCGTTTAAGAACTAGAGCGGTCCTAAGCTACGTAGCCTGAGACTACTTGTTACTATCATCTATTCTGTGCAGTGGACTTAGAAATTTACGATGAAAAAAAAACACAAGTATACCTCTGTTTTTAATTACTTAATGACAAGATCGGGCCCTTTTTGCTATACTCTGACCTGATATACAAAAACCCGACATCAAGAATAATACTACTGATTAGGGTTGGGATTTTCGTGGTTCTAGATCGTGGTTCCATGGAGTTCAGTCAAAATATATAACTACTACAACTACTACTAACTGAGCGCAGCACCATATAAAAATATATGACAATACTTATATTGTTATTATATATGGATTTTAGAACCACCAACCCCACTAAATAAAATAAAACAATTTTTGTTACGTGTGAGTTTTATTATAATACTAATGATTGTGTGAGTTGTAGACGCCGCTTTAATTCGAAATGGTGGATTATTTTTCTTTTTTACCCCCAGATCTTCGCCATTTTCAATTTTTTCGTTAAAACTAGGTCTATTACCTAGGCTTCTTTCTGTTTAGTGCTGTTTAGTGGATAGTACGGCTGCCTGAAAACGAAGGTTTATATTTACATATGTGGTTTGCAGGTATACGTTGTAATATTATTTTAGGCAACACGCATGGTTTGTAGAAAATTATAAGTTTCTGCAGCTTTTCTTGGATGAAGCCTTCATCTGTACGAACTTTAACTGTCATTATTGTTGTTGATAAATCAATGAAGGAAATCATCTTGCAGTAATCCCTTTTGATGTAGGTCTAAGCTGGCCTTGAATCTGTAAAGAAATTATTTATTACGTCACAGGAATGCCAGCAATGGAAACCGCTGTATGCAGTACCTATTATGTGATTATCTTATAGGGTGTTAGGGTAATTAGTGTTATTACAGTTAACCTTCAAGGAGGAAACTTAGTCACTGAACCGATAATTCCAAAACAATTTGGTTTCCCACACCTATTGAAAAACATGGGTATATAGGTCTTGGTATCAATTCAGTCAGAGAGAAGAAACTACCTATATGAACCTACTATGAACAGCTTTGTTTTTTTTCATCACCCAAAGCGAGCGATTGCGTTCAGTTTTTGTGGTTGGTTACACGGTTGTCATCACGCCATGCTTGTCTTCGCCTAAAAAGAAAATAGCACGAGACACCTCTTTCACGGCAGAACGCTTCGATTTGTAATATTTACAAACACAATACTTTCCCCGCAATTTCTGACCCATGATATCGCAATATCATTTAGGGATCACTATGTCCTGAGTAAGTGAGTACACATGTTTATTATATGCACGTTTCATTATTCATACCACATAAAGTAAAAACTCACGAAACGAAAAAAATGCAAACCAAACATGATTCATTTTTATACGAATTTCCACAATTGACAGTATAGTATTGACACAATTCATTATTTCATTCACAACATTTAGTGCGTTCGAAATCTATTCCACTTTATTGTTATGAGCAAAGAAACACAATAGGTAGGTATCTTTAAAACCAAATGTTTCCAATTATTTGTTACATGTTTAATGGAAGCTGTAATCATTAAAAAAAATAAACTGTTATGCATTCATATCGAAACATCAATTAAAACGTATTATCCTAAAACATAAGTTAAGTACTATTATATTTCAGAACGCACTGTTCATGAATAGCTTTACGTGCGCTTACGTTTGTATGTTGTGTAAAAGCAACGCACACATACATATATGGTCAATATTTCAACGGGTTTTAAAGCTTTAATAACTTTGTAATTGTATGATTTATAGCAAAACTGATTTCATTGGCGAATATAATATCGCTTCAAGATTTTTTTAAGAATGTTTAATAACCTAAAGCCATAACCGCCTAAGTGTGTAGTGATCAAACAATTTGTATGAAAGTAACATCTCTGCAACCACCTTAACAAATTCAGTGAGGAAAAGTACATCTAATATTTTTAAAGTTTTATATTATGGACCAAAAGGTGTGATGCTTCCTGCCCACGCCACAGACGCAATTTGAATCCTGATTATTGTAAACAAATGTTCAAGATATGTACATAATTTGTACGTCATTTAAAAAAAAAGTACGATAAAGGTTTTGGAGATTTTGAACAAAATTAGTGGCGTGGGCAGAAAGTATGGTTCCTAGCCACGCCACCTAAAATAGCGCAGTAGGACTGTTGATTGTTATTTTTATAGTGTTAAATAATTGTACGAAAATTGTTCGTCCTGAATATAAACAACCCGCCGTCCAACCGTCCGTCCGTCCGTCACCAGACTGTATCTCATGAACAACATGTATAAAGTCATAGCTAGAGAGTTGAAATTTTCACGGTTGGACGGCGGGTTGTTTATATTCAGGACGAACAATTTTCGTACAATTATTTAACACTATAAAAATAACAATCAACAGTCCTACTGCGCTATTTTAGGTGGCGTGGCTAGGAACCATACTTTCTGCCCACGCCACTAATTTTGTTCAAAATCTCCAAAACATTTATCGTACTTTTTTTTAAATGACGTACAAATTATGTACATATCTTGAACATTTGTTTACAATAATCAGGATTCAAATTGCGTCTGTGGCGTGGGCAGGAAGCATCACACACCAAAAGTGCTATAAGGGAGAAACTTATCATATGTTTTATTTATTTATTTAATCTTAATTGCAAAATTGAAAAAAGAAACGTACACAAGGCGGACTTAATGCCATTGGGCATCAATACCAGTCAACCTTTGAGCAAAGCAGATAAGTTGTAGGCGGTGAAAAAACAGGTTTTAATTATCTCACTAATATTATAAAGGCGAAAGTTTGTGAGTGTGTGGGTGTGTGTCAGTGTATGTTTGTTACTTCTTCACGTTCAAACGGCTGCACCAATTTTCATGAAATTCGGTATGGAGGTAGCTGTACACCCTGGATTAACACATAGGCTACTTTTTAACAGCGGGTAACACCGCGGGGCACAGCTAGTATTTGTAATATGTTGATACTTTATATCGTTAACCTATATATACGCGCGACAAAATTTAGGAACATATTTGAGGGAAAACGTTTCTTTTTATTGAAACACAAACATTTCGTTTAGCAGAATATATTTGAAGTAAGTAATTGACAACATTTATTTAAATCACTGTCAATACGAAAAGCCCAGCTGATGGCCAGTGCAACACTCCCCCTACATCAGATGAGGTCCACTACCGTCACCATTCCTAATGAGGATCGTGCTTTGAGAAAACTTTCCTTTGCCAGCTTTCGTAAACGTATCCGCTACCTGTTCCTTCGCGGGTATGTAGAGGACGTTGACCTTTTTCTCTTTACGCAATTCTTGTTGACATTTATACCGTGTATCAATGTGCTTTGTCTTAAAATGGAACACCGGGTTCTTGACAAGCTTGATACTTGATAGCACTTTGGTTATCAACATAAAGCGCAGACACGACCTCGTTTCCACGAACTTCCTTGTAAAGGCGATTAAGCTATATAACCGTCTGGGCTGCAAGGCAGGCCACCACAAATTCTGCCTCAGTGGTTGAAAGGCTCACACATCTTTGTGTTTTTGAAGACCACGACACCGCTCCCCTGCGGCCAGACATACGAAGCCAGATGTAGATCTAATATCGCTGTCTCCGGCGTAGTCCGCATCGCTATATGCCACAAAGGAATCCTCTTTTGCTGACGACGACTTGTATAATATACCAAGGAATTGAGCTCCCTTTAGGTATCGCAAGACTCGTTTGCCAATTGCATAATGGCGCCTTTCGGGTTTTTAAACATTTTTCGATAAAACATTGATTGACAACGCAAAACAAATATCGGGTCTGCTCACAACCGATAAATGTTATAACAATTTTCCAACTAATCAAAGAATATAATACTCACAAGGAGAAGAACGGTAACTACGTACAAAAAAGTTGCCTATCTTTTTTTTTTTTAATACTACTAGCGCCACCTTAGTAGAGCCTATGAACTAAGTGACAGCGGGATTTTCAAATATGCCATATTGAAAGTTTGTTTTTCTAACTTTTCTATTTTACATGCATGCATATTCAGGTTTAATCCTGCAACTCATTTGTCAACCACTTCTCAATATATGAGATTGAGCTGAAATTTAATAGTTTTATAAAAAAATACAAAACAATGAATTACTTTTAAATGGTAGCCTTTATTCATTTAATATCCTAAGCAAGAACTTTTACAAAATGTCTTTAAAAAGTTTACTACATAGGTATATATAGGCACTATTATTGCATTGTTTTTAATAATATATTCTGTTGTTCCTGGAACAGAATACTTGCTCAGGCGGTTTTTGCAACTGTCAGTTTAATGGGAATCTTGGAAATGTCGTCCACATAAAACCTTATTCCTTTTGTGCTTTGGCCAACAATATGTGGCCCAAAATGTAGCCCTGAAATAGGAAATTACATTTTAACTAAAACACGGCTAAAACAAACAGCTGGTAGTCCTACTTCATGTTTATTAAAACATACAGTAATGTTCCGAGACATAAAAGACCTGAATTAAAATATTCTTACCGTTAAATATTGGTTATTCCAGCTTTGGGGAAACGGTGAAATTGAACTGAATCGTCTTTAGTAGAAGTTGCGCCGCGTTAAGCACATTCAAGGAATATAACAAATCACATTTTCTATTTATGCATTTGAAGACATGATGATATTTTCGAAATTAATCGCGAAACAATTTGAAATTGGCCGTTCTTTGACGTAAATTAAAATAACACGCTGACAACTGCTGACAACCATCAGTTTTTTTTTTGGGACTTTATGGCTTAAACCCGTAACAGACGATTGAACAATCCGGCGGACCATAGAGACGCTGCTATCTGTGAGACGTATATTACTATCTCATTCCGACAGATAGCAGCGTCCCTATCGGTCCGCCGGATTGTTCGATCGTCTGTTACGGCTTTTATTGCCATCTGACCGTCCAGCCTGGCATTGCCAGAATAAGAAATAAATCTTTTTTTCATCGAGCAATAAAAATATTGTTAGCCGTATATAAAATCTTGAAGCCAATTCTTTGTATGAAAGTGAAAAGACCTTGCAACTAATTCTCTGTAATGAAAATTGTTGACGTTCGTGTCATTGTCACAGTCGGACTTATTTGTCATTTGACTCTTGTCTATAGGAATGACCACCGAGTTTGAATCGCACATGTTATTTCGTTTGAAAATAGTTTTTATAAAGGCTTCTTGAATTATAAAAATAGATCCGTCCTTCAGGCGATTTATTTGTAAACCAAGATAGCACGGCTTCAGCTGGCTGGTTGTACCAAAGCTCTTCCGTCGCGTGGCGTCTTCCCTTTAATTTGGTTTGATCCAGTTCTGTTAAATACGTAGCTCGCAGTATTAATAGCTTCAGCCCACAGCTTTCTCGGAAGGTCTTTGTTGTCTAGCATACTTCTCGCTGCCTCAACATGAATCCTATTCTCTCGTTCTGCGGCGCCATTCTGTTCTGGAGTGTACGGCATACTCATACGATGATTTAAGCCAACTGCTTCTGTAACACGATGAAATTCGGCATTACCGAACTCTTTTCCGCCATCTGTGAGTAATTCCTTAACAACATGACCAGCCGTTTCAATTTTAGCAAGAAATTTGGGTAGTACACTGGCTACTTCGGATTTATGTTTTAAGAAGTATACCTTTCTGAATTTTGTAAAGTCATCTTTAAAGCCAACGAAGTATCTTCTTCCACCAAGTGACGGTTCTGAAATAGGTCCACATACATCGGCATTAATTTGATCGCCAGGTTGTGTGCCTCGATGTTTACTTGTGCCGAATGACAATCTGGTCATCTCCCCGTATACGCAGCCATCACAGTCAGATTTATCTGGTGAAAACTTGATATCATTGCGCGTAAGAACTTCCTTCAACATATCTTGAGTTCAAGAATGCTTGGGAGTCGGTGCCTAAGGAGAATAGAAGTATTTACTTTTTTTACTTTTAGGCCACTCATATTAACGAAACACAAGTTATAAAAGGTAAAACAGGTCCCAAAATTTGAAGAATACCTACTATATAAAAACGAAATATTCGTCTAAAGTCCATAACCTATTGAAACCATAGAGGGTTTGATAGTACCTAAATTGTCACACAACCTACTGTCTGTTAGGAAATTGTTCCAAAAAGGTTATATGGTTCAATTTAATAAAGAAAATGTGTCAGTAAAAAATAAGTCAGGAAATTTTGAGAAACTTACTTGGAAATTTGTATGTCATACCTATGCAATAAGATGGTGACAGGTGCTTAGCAACTAACAATAATAATAGTGATTTATTGTGGCATCAGAGACTAGGGCATGCTAATCGAAAACACTTGAGGATGATGCAGCTGCCATATAGTGACCAGCCCTGTGAAGCCTGCATGGAAGGTGAATCTACCAGATTACCATTTTGTACCACTTCGAAGCCCCGATCCAGATTAGGAGAATTAATTCACACTGATCTCTCTGGTCCTGTCAGCACTCCAACAGCTAACGGTGAGGTTTATTACCAAACAATAATTGATGATTACACTCATTTCTGTGCAATTTATCTATTGAAGAGGAAAAGTGAAGCAACAGAAAAAATAATTTAATTATATTAATAAAATGGAAACACAAACAGGTAATAAAGGAAGAAAAATTAGGGCAGACAATGGCGGAGAATTTAAAAATCAAGTGATGCAAGACTTCTGCAATAGAAAAGGTATAATTTTACAATTTACAATTGCTTATAGCCCACAATCAAATGGTGTTGCAGAACGTATGATTCGCACCATATACAACCCAGCAAGAAAATTGTAGGCTGAAACAAAATTACCAAAAACATTATGGGGAGAAGCGGTAAGATGCTCCGTTTATCAAGCAAATAGATGTCCTTCAGCTGCCATCAGTTTTCATACACCAGGTGAAATGATGTTTGGACATCGAGATCTGTCACGCCTAGGAATATTTGGATGTAAGGTATGGGTTCGTATATTACCAAGTCAAGACAAGCTTGAGAAGAGGGCGAAAACAATGATATTTGTTGGATATGCACCTACTGGTTATCGTGTATGGGATCCAGAAACCAACAAGATTATATTAACAAGATATATAAGGTTTGATGAGACACAACTCAAGTTTGAACAGTCAGAGCGAGACCATGATGAGGTAAGATACAGGTATTATGAATATGATAAAGAAGATGACCAGAAATTAAAGGAAACTGTCTGAAGAGCAAGAGAAACAGGTAGAAATGTTCAAAAGAATCAAGAGGATGATGAACATTTTACAGAAACTGAAGAGGAAAGTAATATCGAAGAACAAAGACAAGAAAGTGAGGAATATCATACAAGATCGGGAAGACAAGTACGAAAACCAAGAAAATGACTTGAAAACTATGACTTAAATTATACAGCATACTGCTTACCTACTATCAGGTGACCCACAAGATTTTGAAGAAGCCATACAAAGTGAATAATGGTAACAAGCAATAAAGAAAGAGCTAAACTCACAGCAGAAGTTAGAGACACGGGAATAAGCAAATATAACCAAAATAGTGTAAAGCTGGAATAAAGAAAGTGAGACTTGTAGCTAAAGGGTTTCAACAGAGTAGCTCATACAACAATTATGCGCTAGTAGCTAAATTATCAACAATGAGACTAATGATGAGCATAGCAGTTCAAGAAGATAAAATAATAAAACAGCTGGATGTTCCCACAGCTTTCTTAAACGGAATTTTAGACCAGGTATATAAAAAATGTCCACAATGATTGAAAATAAAAGAAGGAAAAGTATTGAAACCAAAAAAGGCGTTATATGGACTGAAGGAAGCATCCAAATGCTAGAAAAAACCGATTTCATAAATTTATTACAGGACAAGGATACATACAATCAAAATATGACTATTGTTTGTACAGAAAAGGAAAAACCTGGATATTACTGTATGTAGATGACATTTTAATACTCGGTGATGGAAATTTTATCATCACCCAACTGAAAAGAGAATTCAATGTGAAGGAATTGGGAGAAGTAAAGAATTATTCAGGACTGGAATTTACAAGAAAGAAGGACAGAATGGAAATTAAACAAACAGACATGATAAACAGATTACTAGAAAAATTCAATATGCAAGATTGTAAGAAAAGTCAATGAAAATCAACTACAGCGCAGACACCAAGTCAGAGGTAAGAAATGTACCATTTAATGAATTAGTTTTAGGCTGGAGTCCATAAAAATCTGCCCATCCTCCACACGTATAAAATAGTGTAATAAATAATTGACGGACACTGAATCGAAAAATTTGTATTTATCGTTATCGTTATATTACCCTTAAACGGCTGGACTGATTTCAACTATTCTTGGTACATGGCTAAGCTGGTCATCCTCAGATGCTTATAAGATATTTTTATCCGACTGCGGAGACTCTTAAATCCGCGTGGATGACGCTTGCGGACACTTCCTAGCCTAGTTAATATTTTTTTCGGTTTCCGCGACTGTCACACATTTAAATAAAGCAATTTAAACGGATTACATCGCGAATATGAATTATTTGAGCCTCCCTGACGTTTCGGTGGATTTCCATTTACTATGCAGTTACATATTTATAAATTCGTATAAAAACAAATACCTTCGTATTCATGTACTACTCGTATTATTGTTATTAATCCGGTAATGGCAGCTGCTAAAAGGCTTGAGCCAGGGTTAATTTTTGAGACAGTTATTTTGTAGCTAGAATAAAATAGCGAAAACTTTACGAAATTTAAGTGAACAAAATAAAACTAAAATGTACACAAATCAGAATTATGTACTAACCGATGATTAGAAATACGTCCTTGCGCCGAATTTTCTGCGATTGTATGAAATATTGCAGTATAATGAATGACGAGGCTTAAGACAATTATTTAAGGGTGCACGTGTATTAAAGTCGCCGTTTGACTACCGATTACGGATATAAAGTACAATTATCTATGGTTTGTGCATAAAATGATATATTTTTAATTACGGCACAATTACGTGAACGCTTATCGCCACTTTCAAATAGCCAAGACACTTTTAATTTATAGTTGCTTCCCCTTTTCAATTTAATTCTGTTTGTTTCGCTACTTCCATAGAGTTATTATTTAAATATAAGCGCTGATAGAGCCTTTATTCAGCTCAAATTAGCTGTATAATGGCTTAATAAGCGCTTATGCAGCTTGTGTACTACTTGGGTATAGAGTCACAGGGTTGAACAGAAAAAATGATTAAAAACTGACTCTATGGCCATTGTCAACGGTAAAATATAAGGAAATACATAAAATAACTAGAATTTACGACAACTATGCCTGCATAGAGTTGAAGTCTTAGTCCTATCCGCAAAAAAAGGACGGGTTTCACTCCGGGAGTGCCGGCAAAAGTGAAAACTTAAACATCAACGTTGTGCATTATTAACCCCCGACGAAAAAAGAGGGGTGTTATAAGTTTAACATGTGTATCTGTGTATCTGTGTATCTGTGTATCTGTGTATCTGTGTATCTGTGTATCTGTGTATCTGTCTGTGGCATCGTAGCGCCCAAGCGGATGGACCAATTTAAGTGCGGTTTTTTTTAATGGAAAGACCTTTCCGTCGAGATGGTTCTTAGCTATGTTTGGTGGAAATAGGACCAGTAGTTTCCAAGATATTCAGCTTTAATTGGAACAAGTGATAAGATCTCAGCCAATATTGAAGCCAATGATTTCAAATTTTGGTTAAATGTTAAGTTTTATTAGCATTTTTTTATAACACTCACTAAATAAGTGTCTCATGATGACCAGCTAGTTGTGAAGGGTTCTCAGCAAATATAGAAGCCAAGAACTTAAAATTTTGGTTAAATGTTAAGTTTTATTAGCATTGTCTATATCACTCACTAAATGAGGGTCTCATGATGATCAGCTAGTTGTGAATGGATCTCAGCCAATATTTAAGCCAAGAATTTAAAATTTTGATTTAATGTTAAGTTTTATATTTGCATTTTTATATGCAATAAATGTAGGTTTTCCTTAATTTTTGACAGTACAATAATTTGGTATCTTGAAGCTGAAGGTGGCCGAAAGAACTCCTAAACAGCACAAGATAAACCCATGGTGTTTGGACTCGTCTGATTGGTCTTGACGCTTAACGTTTGTGTAAGATAGTACAATCGGTAATAAAAGCGAGTCTCAGAAATATTTTCATGACAAAAAAAAAACAATATTACCCATAATTTCTATCAAAGTACTGAGTCCCTGTTTCTAAGTCTTTGCAATTCTGCTAAAGCTGATTTGTCATTAGGACTATTGAACAATTTCCTTTGATTGAGGTCACAAATAGCAACACCCTGCAAACTCTTAACGCGACTTAAGGCCACGTAAGCTTGTCCTTTAGCAAAAATGCTCTTGCCTAAATAAATTACAGCTTTTTCCACGGTGGTCCCTTGTAATTTATGCACTGTAACAGCCCAGCTTAAAATAATGGGAAACATTACTCGTTCAATGTTGCCATATCCTCTAAGACCTTGAAACGTTAAACTTTGAGGTTGAATTGGAACCCATCCGTGAGCATCTTTAAAACTCCTTCCAATTGTTTTATCGTCAAATTCTATGAAGATGGTCTTTGGAAGTTCGCCTTCTTCTAACTGATCTCGGCGAAGTCCGTTCCATTCGAATTTTTTGACGATTCCGATGCTACCGTTTACTAGTCCTTCCGAAACTTTCAAATTCATACGCAACATGACCCTAGCACCAACTGCAATTTTTATGAAACTAAGTAAGCCACCCGTGTTGTTTGGATCTTGAGGAATTGAAACCTGGTTCGGTTTTTGCCCATAGGTGGCAGGTTCTTTTGATTCGTCCAGTGCATTCAAAGTATAAATTTTGGACGTTTTAGCCATTGACTCGACCATTTTGTCATTATAGGCATTCACAAGTTTAACTGTCGGAAAAATACGCACAGCTTTGCCGTCAGCAAAATCACCAACCAAGGGCACACGACTTCTTTCAAGCAAAAGCTCATACTGTTCCATACTCAACTCGCCTACACGAAGATTATTAAGAATGTCTATAAACTGGCCATCGTTTTGCTGTCGCACGTTAGTTTGTAGCTCACAAAGTCCAAAATAATGCCACAAATGCGGCTCACCATGGAACATATTGGGTTGCTTAAAGCACCAACTGCCCTTAACAGGCGACAACTGCATGATATCACCGAATACTAAAATATTTAGACCACCAAAAATTTCTTGACAGTTTTTTAACTCTTGCAAACGGAGGTGGATGGATCTCAAAACTTCATAAGACACCATCGATATCTCATCTATTATAAGCCAACGAATATAACGCCATTTTCTTCTCATATCCTCCAGACGCTGCCCTGTCATCTGCCTATAGACTGTTGCTCTACCTTTCTCGATGCCTAAAGCAAATGCACTATGAATAGTTTTCCCGTTGACAAGACGCGCTGCAACGCCTGTTGGAGCGGTTACTTCAACAAAAGTTGCATTTAACAATTGCTCTGTTGTTGGAGCATAACATCGACGAATATGGTGTACTATTGTTTTTAACACAAAAGATTTTCCGCTGCCTGCTCCCCCAGTCACAAATATTTTTAAGGGAATATTTGTGTCAAGTTCATTTCTCACTTCATGCCGAATTCGTTTCGTTACTTCGTCAAATATTTTTCTCTGTTCTATATTCATGTTATTGACCATGATATGGAATTCTTCATCTGTGATATTTAAGTGTATTTCTTCTCCAACATCTTCTACGTCGACGTCAACATCAGCCATTCTTGGGTCGTATCCATCAACAATTGCCCCTACTTCCAGATTTTCTGTATTCACTTCTTGCTCATTGACCTCATTAAACGCTGTGGGTTCGGCTATTGCTAGTACTTGGCCAATAACTTGCTGAAGTTCGCGTTCAATATATTGGAATTGCTCAACAGAATCTCCGTGAAATGGACGTAACCGACCTCGTTGCGCCATAAAAGCTTCTTCACTCGTTTCATATCCCGCTAGTAATGCATTTTCATCCCTAAACGGCACGTGGGCGACAAGATAACTATAAAAATAGCCTTCTCTGTCTCCTATTTGCGTGTAATAGCGAGTCCTTAGAATGGCAGGCTTTCTTCGCTTTTTCATAACGTTTCCATTCATAAGTCTGATAGTCGTTTGTCTCGCTTCAGCGCCTCTATTTAGGTCCTCATAAACTTCCACGTCCCCGTCTTCTTCATCATTCTCTGGTCTATTTGTGTGTTCATAATTTACAGCAAATTCTGCCAAACTCAGGTCCTCTAGATAAAATGGTCTTTGAATGTACTTGTCAAATATATTTTGATATGTTTGACCTTGGTCACTGTCATACCGAAGAATTCGGTATCGTTCATGAGGTTGGCATGTGTTAACAAAAACCACTTTTCGAGAACTGTCTCTTAATTTAAGGTGGCACAATCTAAATGCACATTCACACGCTGATACTCTGCGGTGGTTTAAAATTGCCATAGAAACGGCAAACAACTGCCTACCGATATCACCATGACAGGCTCTCACTCTACTAACGGCATCTTTTACCGCTTGTCCTACATCCTGGGGCTCGTGCTTAGAGGTGTATTTGGCAATATAATAAGATACAGCTGTCACATTTCCACAGGGCTGGATGTCCATATTTGCTTTCCAGAGTTTCAATATTTGGGTATTATAATTATTTACATATTGTTCTGCGGGATTTCTTTTCAGAACGCAAAATCGTCCATTGTTACGCAAAGTTTCGTCTGGTCCTAACAAATTAGTTTGGTCACTTACTGGCCTAGGAAAATCAAATCGACAGTGATGATCATTCCTGTTCTTATAACATGTTGATGAATGGGAGTGTATTTGAACACGTTTAACTATTTCATTTAACTCGTCATCTTCGCTATGTAAAGAACAGGAAACAATCTCATTTATCAACGATCTGCCTTGCGGCGAGTCGAAGTTTGGTGCATTTTCAATCCAACATAACATATGTAAGTGTGGGCTTCCACGATTTTGGAACTCGATCCTCCACCAGTAATCTATTAACCTTCCTCCTAAAACTTGATCGTTGTTTTTTAAAAAGGTCATCATAGCATTAACACGAATCATAAATTGACGGCTTAAAGTCACTGGGTGTTCGTCTACAAGTTGTTGTCTAGCACTGAAACTCAAATCGCTTGGATTTTCAGTAGATCTTCCAGCAGCAATTAAAAGTGATTTAAGAATGTCGTCCCAATTGAGGTCATTACAACTCAATGTGAGGAACCATGTAGGGGGACCTAAGTTCTTGACCATAGCAATGAGGTTAGAACATGCACTTTGCCAGTATGCATTCGAGCCTCGTATATTTCGCATGTTAAGATGTATGTTTTCTACCAAATTATCAGGCCGATTTTCACCTTGGCGCATTCGTAAAACCACTCCTACATTTTGCTTGGCTCTGAAAAATTCCATAACTGACAATGCATAAAAAAGATAGTCATGTCTTTGAAAACGTGTATCGTCTCCCATTATTCTAGCTTGACAGTAATCTAGTGGTGTAATAGGGTAAGGCCGATTTTCTTGTAGTCCATTTCTGCCACGAGGGAACAAGTGAAACCAAGACAACTCTTCAGCTCTTCGTTCCCTAGTAATTTGCAAAGGTGGTTCTGTTTTCCTACGTAGCTCATGAACAGGTAATTGAGAACAGTTATCGTTGTCAATAACAGTAGACAATTCAGGAATAGGTTCGTCTATAACACGTAAAACTGACGACGTTATAACAATATTGTCATTGTTCAAATCATTGGTTGATTGTAATGACTGGTTCGTATTTCTTATAATTCCATTATCGGTTTCTGGAACATTTAGGATTTGATGTAATGGATCTACAATAGGGGTAATTTTTGTAATACAGTATTGATCATCGTCCAGTCTATTTTGCTGTGACTTCGGTATGTTTGATTTTAAAACAGTCCATAACGATGTAACATCAGGAAAAGATATCAAACAAGCTGCACCATCCTGAGCCACACGACCTTTTGGCCCTCTTGAGTGAGAGTCGAACATGTAATATGCATTATTAGTTTTCCAGATTGCCACAGATATGCTATTACATGTAACAATCGCCCTGTGATCTGTACCACCATCTGTAAAAAACGCTTCTAAGCCATTTTTAAGATTTGGAAATCCAATATCTTGGTTATTTATGATCAAATGGCCACAAATCGATGATGATTCATCATGAACTTGTATTAAACATGAATAATTCAATACCTCGAAATTGACTTGTAACTCTTGTGCACGCAAATATTCAGTATTAGCCTCAGCCAAATCCGGAGCTCTACGAGACTGTAAACTATTCGAGTACAAGCGATCACCGGATATTAAAATTGAATCAATTATATCCGAAGACCATAACTCAGTTAGTTTAATTTTTGATACTGCGATAGCTACGGCAGCATTTGCCGTACATTGCTTACCACGAGAAAATTCCAAAAATTTTGTGTGACTTTGATGAAATGTACCTCTTAATATACGCCGGCTATTACCCATTTCTTGGAAACAATTAATAGTTTCGTTTACGTTTTCCTGTTGTATTGTATCGTTTTGTAAAATATGGCAAATATCATTAATATTGTAATTATCGTCGTCGTTTAAGTTAATTGTCACATTTCGGTATAACGGATTATTAGCGATAAGCCAATGTAGTGCATCGCGCAGCCTTTGAATGTTTACAGAAAAACGACGTAATCTTTGAACGGACTCTAATTGCTCACAAACGATCACTAAACCAGCACTACTCATTTGTAAGGGTAGCTGCTCAGCTATTTCTTCTACTTCCTGGCCAAAAAGTACAGCTTGACCATGGAAACCATGTTGTCCGAAACGACCACTAAGTTTAACCATTTTTACAAATGGAATTATCCTACTAAGTAAGCGTATTTCCACATCAGATAAGGACTTTATTTCTGGGGGAATTTCATCTAGTGACATGCCATTCCAGTAAGCTTGCGTAGGTGTTCTTCCCCTGCGAAGTATTCTTGCACACCGATGACAGGTAGAGATCATGTCATATTGAGTCATCAGTTCATTTGGTAGTAAATCACCTGGTAAATCGCTTACTGTAACTGACTGAATTTGTTTACGATAACAAAGCTTTTTACACACCAAACAGACTGTATCTGCAAATGTGTATATAGAATTATTAAAATCTACCCTGAGTTTGGCTCTAGACTGAGCCGTACACTGAGCATTGTTGGCACGCCTCATTGAACGCTGGCCTGGAGTCTCATTCAAAATGGACCGATCCGTGGCTTCTGCGTCCCTGGCAAGCCTGGAGGAACGTTGCTCTTGAGTCTCATTTAAACGAGACTCAGCAGTACACTGCGCATTTTGGGACCGTCTTATAGAACTTTTCTCAGGAGTTTCATTGAATATGGACAAAGCCGTGGCTTCTGCGTCCCTGGCAAGCCTGGAGGCACGTTGCTCTTGAGTCTCATTTAAACGAGACTCAGCAGTACACTGCGCATTTCTGGCCCGTCTTGTGGAACTGTGCTCAGGAGTTTCATTGAGTATGGACAGAGCCGTGGCTTCTGAGTCCTTGGCAAGCCTGGAGGTACGTTGCTCTTGAGTCTCATTTAAACGAGACTCAGCAGTACACTGCGCATTTCTGGCCCGTCTTGTGGAACTGTGCTCAGGAGTTTCATTGAGTATGGACAGAGCCGTGGCTTCTGAGTCCTTGGCAAGCCTGGAGGTACGTTGCTCTTGAGTCTCATTTAAACGAGACTCAGCAGTACACTGCGCATTTCGAGCCCGTCTTATAGAAGTTTCCTCAGGAGTTTCATTGAGTATGGACAGAGCCGTGGCTTCTGAGTCCTTGGCAAACCTGGAGGAACGTTGCTCTTGAGTCTCATTTAAACGGGACTCGGCAGTACACTGCGCATTTCGAACCCGTCTTATAGAAGTTTCCTCAGGAGTTTCATTGAATATGGACAGAGCCGTGGCTTCTGTGTCCCTGGCAAGCCTGGAGGAACGTTGCTCTTGAGTCTCATTTAAACGAGACTCAGCAGTACACTGCGCATTTCTGGCCCGTCGTAAAGAACTTTCCTTAGAAGTTTCATTTAATATTGCTTGAGCAGTGGCCTTTGCGTCCCTGGCAAGCCTGGAAGAACGCCGCTCAGTAGTTTCATTGGATCGAGAAATACTAATTGATATGGCATTTTTTATTTTACGAAAAGCTCGTTTAACACTATTCTCTTTTGATGTCTGCAAAACCTTAGTAGCCGCATCTTTTTCTAAGCGACGCTGCCTAGTTTGAGAACATTCTTGACTACGCAATTCAGCTTTTCGACTAGCTTGAGATATCAGTAACTGATATTTTTCAGGAGTATTCTCTTCAGGCTCTGCCAATTTACGCCTTTTAGCTTCATTAAGAGCTTTTTTAGTTTTCCGCCCCAGTCCCATTAGAATTGGGATTATCACTGAAATGACCTATACCTAAACAATAATTACTGCAAATAAAGTACGTCTATACAACTCGATAACAATAAATAATAGATAATTTTATGAACTCCCGTAGTAATGAAAACAAAAAAAAAATACAATCATTTTCTGTATGATCTTTTAAGAAGAACGAGTAACCTAGAACATGTTACTCTTAAACTTAATATTTATTAACTCTTTACCTCTACCAACGAAAAAAAAAAAAAATTTATTTAAATGTTTTTTCAATATACCAATAAGTCTATATACAACAATAATATTAAATAGCGCTTGGTATAGCACACAGAAATCTTAAACTATGTCTATGAAATAATCACCTTAATATACTATCAAGTATCAATTTAAGTTAACTCAGAAAGAAATCTACTTCACCTTAAGTAGCTCACTAAAACAAAATTAATGTCTATTTACAAAATACTCAAGAAACGAAAAAGTTGTTATGGGTTCAAATTTAAAACCACTGAAACCACACTGTCCTACTCGTATTGCATTGGCAATATTCACTGAAATAAAAAATACTTTTGTACTTTCTTAATAGATTTGAGAGTTACACATTCCGGGACGAAACTTCTGCTTCGCCCCGGAATGTATAGGTTTAAAAAATAAGAAATAAAAATAAAATTAAAAATTTATAAAACCCCCGACAGTTAAACCTATAAAAAGAAAAAAATAAAATCTACGTAATGTGCCTTTGCGATGAATAGTTGAAAAAAAAAACCAAGCGTCGTTGCGTCGGGGGACCGCTAAGTAAATGAAAATGTAGAATTTTAATTAATTTGCTTCAAAAAAAATCAATATTCGATACGACCGTCAACATCGTCTGCCCTCACGCGTCTGCCCGTTCGGGTAGCCGTACTCAGTGACATCTCCGCCCCGCGTGCCTCATACCGCGTGTCGCCGATTGTCATAACGCTCAATGTTACAGGCTATTTCACTTTTGATTATTTAAAATTTGAACATTGTGTCACTATGACGATGTTAACGCAACTGGCCAGTATCGCCGATCAAAACGTTCCGACCAGTCAACTGACTTAAAGACTTCTTATAGAACAGAACGGAATCGGTAGGTCATAGATACATAAGTATATTAATGAATATGACATGGATTATCACATTGAATACGAGGAAAATAAATAAATACTACTACTATTTTACATTTCATTTACTTAGCGGTCCCCCGTCGCAACGACGCTTGGTTTTTTTTTTCAACTATTCATCGCAAAGGCACATTACGTAGATTTTATTTTTTTCTTTTTATAGGTTTAACTGTCGGGGGTTTTATAAATTTTTAATTTTATTTTTATTTCTTATTTTTTAAACCTATACATTCCGGGGCGAAGCAGAAGTTTCGTCCCGGAATGTGTAACTCTCAAATCTATTAAGAAAGTACAAAAGTATTTTTTATTTCAGTGAATATTGTTTTATATTTTGGAATGGTTAGGGAATAATTTCGATCAAATTGTTTTATTTATCAGTACCGGTCCTCACCCATGGTCCACCTAGCAAGTTCACCTGGGTGAACCACGGGCAGGTTTTTTTTCCCGTGGTACACGTAGGTGGCCTACGGGAAATTTTATTTGGCGCCGCTAAAGAAGTTTTCACTTAAAAAATGTTAAGTTTACACTACACCCTGACTGGGTCCTTGTACCTAGTTATAAGTACTTGGATGCATTAAATATATTATTATTATTATCTAATCGTCAACAGGATTAGCTAGTAGGTATAGCTAGGCAAGCTTTTTTTTTCGATCGGTGGAGGTGTGACGGGGCCAGTGTGTCTACACAGGTTGCATCACACACTAGAATATATTAATATTTTATGTAGAACATTATTAGAACTAGGATACATTATTACTTCATAAAACGAAAATATATCTTTATATGTAAAAGTACATTAAACGAAAAAAAAGCTTGCCTAGCTATACCTACTAGCTAAGCCTGTTGGCGATTAGATATAATAATAATATTAATAATATATTTATTGCATCCAAGAACTTATAACTAGGTACAAGGGTCAGGGTGTAGCAAAAATTTTTTATGTAAGGCTTAAGATAAACCAAAGAGCTGGTACGTGAAATAGGTCTAGTAGCAAGGTGGATCACGGTAAGTTAAACAATAAATCTACCCTGGTCCACCTGATCTTTTAGTTGTACCACGGGCAAATAAACTTTCCCGTAACCACCTAGGTGTACCACGGGGAAAAACATGCCCGTGGTTCACCCAGGTGAACTTGCTAGGTGGACCATGGGTGAGGACCGGTATTTAGGTATGTTACAGTAAATATGTATACAAGTAAAACTATGTCCCAAGTTATCTCAAGGAAAAGAAACCCATCGCGGCATGGAAATAATATAACGTAAAATAAAATAAAAAAAACGTAAACAATCTGACGATGAAATATACGAGTAGAACTTTGGATACATTATTTATGATATAGGTATTTATTTTAGGAATTGCAAGGAACAATTCCAATGAAGTTATTAGTATTAATCCGTAAATGGCGGCTCGAAGCTTGTGCCAATATCAGTTTTTTGGTTAATAACCAATGCATGACTCCCGTGTTAAAAAACTAATCAAAAAAATAAAAATCAAATTATTAAAACATGAGATGAAATGAACATGAACAAAGATGGCCGATGAATCGGAACAGAACTTAAAACGCAGTCTCTAATGTAGTTAATAAATTAAATGTTTATCAAGCTGTCAAATGTTTGTCAATATGTCAGCAATATCAGCATTCCCGGCTGGCGGTAGGTAGTCTTTCTCATTAAATAAAAAAAAAACTGACTAAATTGTAGAAGTTTTCAGATGAAACTAATTTTTGTCTCTAAAATCTAAAAAATAAAACTAAGGGAATCTCTATTATTAAAATTCGCATTTTTTGATCTTAAAAGAGAGCGATGGACTTTGTTGATTCTAATTACCAAAAAGTTCCTTTACTTCAAGACGACTGCGTCTTTCAGGACACGTCCCGCCATCTACATAACACCACACACCAAATTATAATAGGCTAGTGTAGACCCAGTTTTGAAATATACTTCAAATGGTTGATAGTGATCTTACTAGCTCTAAAAAAAATGTCTTGCATTTTTGTGAAAGCTAGAAAGCTAAATTCTATCAATTGAAAATTAGAAATTTCATGAACAGTCAAAACGGCGTTTTTTGC
The DNA here is from genome assembly GCA_905147355.2 of Apotomis turbidana. Taxonomy (NCBI): domain Eukaryota; kingdom Metazoa; phylum Arthropoda; class Insecta; order Lepidoptera; family Tortricidae; genus Apotomis; species Apotomis turbidana. The sequence goes on along the minus strand of LR990280.1, from coordinate 48,911,524 downwards.
TAATCTGTGGCGTGACGTAGAATTACCTGTCACTCCAATATACTTTGACAGGAGATCGAGAGGGATGGCACTATTCGAAGTCGTCCAAGTAGACTTTCAGTTTTGTTTACATGACCGATGACGTCACTATCATAAGCGAAAATGGCGGACAGCGTTTCAAGCATTTAAAAATACAGATTAAAAACCATATTTTCAAATTATTTATGAATTGAATAATACATATATATTTAGGTTTCCTTTGCTAAATACTATACGGAATAAACATTACTTTATTACAATTTGACATGAGTCAACTAGTGTATTGTGACTGTTGTATTAGGGAAAAGGTCCCACTTGGTCGATATGGAGTTATGAGTAGTTCCTTATATACTAAAGGACAAACTTTATGTTTTGTTATATAACAAACTACTCATAACTCGATATCGACAAAGTAGGAAGTTTTCCCTAGAACAGTCACAACGACGATTTTTTTAGGTATTCGACAAAGTGGGACGCCAGGCAGTAAACTTTAAGGCGACTCCGTACGTGGAATGGTGATTTTTAAAGTCCTAAGGCTCCTAATCTAGCCAACGGAAAAATCTGAAAAAAATATATGTTATTTTTGACTATTTCTTCTAAAAAATTATAGTTGGATTTTTTTTTAAAGCAATAATTACTATGGAAAAAATAATGTTGAAATAGGGTCGTTTTCAATTTTCAATTCCCTAAGGCTTCTAAACTACAAGTGATATTTACACGGCTCTTTCGCAAGAACATTGACAATTCATTGATCTTTAATCGTATTGTTTAAAAGTTAGTAAAATGGAAATTCGGTCTAATAAAGCATCAAAAAAACTGAATTTCCGCGAGCGCGGCCGTGCCCGGGCTGCGAGCTCAGTGTAAATGTAACCGTCGAAGGGGAAGGCTGTGTCACTTGCTCTCGCGATCCATCTAGTTACGGAAAATTGTTATAGTACCGGATCCCGCGGAGGTTCGATCTGTCTTCGTGCGTTTGAAGTGTATTTTAAGAGAGTGTAGTTCGTTTTTTCACACGACTACGCTATGCGACATAACAAAAAGCACTCATTTTCATATAGAATTAAATTCAACTATTTTTTTGTATTTAGGTATCTATTAATTATAAGTACTTATAAAAAAAATTGTCATTGCTTAGCATTCCCGAACACATTTGAATACTTATATATTCTCAGTCATGGGCCCACACCAGACAGGATGCCCAGAAAATAACACTTTTGGTGTGGGTTTTTTTTTCTCTGTGTAATATTAGAGTACCTTAGGTATTTCGGTTAGTAAAAAAAATCTGATAATACAGATATTTAAGTATGATAACGTCTAATGATCTTTATGAATTCAACCCTAAGAGATATGAATATCGTAATGCAGAACAAGTATTGTTCGTTTGAATACCATTGTAATATTTGGTAAAACGCTAATTTACGAATACGAATATTTATTGTAAGTATTCACCTTCGTTGCGTCACTAGTACAGTAATGGCATAGGATATAAAAATACATTATCAAAAATTACAATAATTTTCTAGTCCAAGAAGGCAAGTGACAATTTTGGCATGAGGGCTTACTCGTATTTATGTACATATAGTCAGAATACATATTTGCATCAATAAATTTCCCACTTCATATTTAAATCTAAATGAGCGTTAGTAATTATTGACATATCCGCCGGGCCTAGCTAGACATACCTAGCCTGGCCATAAGTTCTGTTCCAATTGTTTACCGTTTATAAAATATAAATCTGATTTTTATTACATATCGTTTAAAAGCCATATATTAATAATCGGATTACAGTTGAATTAATGAAAAAATATATAACTTTATTTAGACTCATCGTAATGCCCGGACTTGATTTTTGACTAATGCCCAGAATTTTTCTCTCCTAGTTTGCCAGAGGGCAATGAAACGATCTTGGATCAAATTAATCGATCGCGGAAGGAACGCCCAAACCCAAATAGCTTACATAACCCAGACAACCGCTAAACTAAAGTAGAGCCGCATTGAGTTGATGAGTTTGCCGCATGTCAACCGATCTGCAGATCAAGAAATCTACACCCACCCAATAAAATTCGGCGTCACGGTAGATCACGATGGAGATGGTGGGACTACCTGGATGTATTACAAAAGGGTTGGCCATTGCTGATCTAAATAAGGACGAGTGGAAAAAAGATAGAGGCCTTTACCCGACAAAGGGACGGCACAGGCTTATATGCATAATAATCTGAAAAAAAAAAACTTTTGAGTCATGTATAAGTACATTCAGTTATCTAAAGCTTGTTATTTTATTAAATCTTTTATCTATCCAAATATCATAAACCCTCCATGATGCGTTCAAGAACGGCACATTATGACCACCATAAAAATAGACTGTTTTTTAGCACAAATTTCTTATTTCGATAGTATTATTTATTCAAATTTCGAACATCTCTGAAAAACAAAGAAATTTGATTTGACCTCTATTCTAATATCAATCGAGATGACGTTTAGTTCGAAATGAATTGTCAATTTTCAATCAAATTTGACAAATGTCACACGTAAGTAAGATATCGAACGATATGATAGTTAGGGCCGACTCTAGTTTGTCTCTGAATTAAAATAAAAACAATGACAGCTGTCAGAAAACTTCATTACCGCCATTACCGGGTAATATTTGTTATAATGTGCGACTTCTGAATGCATCATGGAGGCTTATGACATGTGGCTAGATAAAGTAGTATATGTAACTGTACATAATTAGGCATTAAAACACTCGTGTGATGTTATCATGAAACTTGCCTTCGGCTCGTTTCATAAACCCACACTCGTGTTTAATACCCTTCATGATGTACAGTCACATTAAGGACTATTTATTGTATTCATATATCACATTACACCGTCAAAATATGTTATTACCTTCTTAAACTTCAAAACCTACTGAATTTATTAATGATAGTGATTCGAAAATGGCTTGAACTTGTATTGAATCTATTTATTTGTTGTTTGTAAAGTTTTGTTTAAATTAAGTATTAGCTATGTAATTAGTGAAGGCTATTGTATGTTCAATTTCTGTAGTTAAATTTCTTGTAATTAATGCTGTGACATTATTGACATTTTTATTTTGATTTTTGTGTGTTAGTGACTTAAGTATTATTTCCAACACGATGTAAATTGTTAAGGAAAATAAATAAATGAAATGAAATGAAATTTAAAACTAGCCTGGTTATGAATAACATTTTCCATCTTGAAATTTTATTTTTATCGGCTAAATTTCATATATACTGATTAAAAGTGTTAAACCTCATTATTTATAGATTTAGGTATTTTTACCGGAAAAATCGGAACCCATAGGATCATTTTGCTGACCGTCCGTCTTTCTGTCACGACCCTTTATCTCGGTAACGCGTGTAGGTGTCGAGTTGAAATTAAAATCTTCTACACGTCGTACTTTGGTCTACAGTCCCTTGAAGCTGTAAAAAATCGAACTTCTAAGCTAACGTAAAAAAAAGATACGTCTCTTTATGCCGCAAAAAAACGTATCTACGCTGGAAAGGAAAATTATCCAAGAGACACGGAGCTAACTTTACAGGAGATCTAAAAAACTACGAACTTTTTCAAAAAAATAAAAAGTTATTTAATATTCTGTGAACCTACTTTTTAAATGAAGCATTTTATAATTATAAACAACATCATGTTCTCTACATGTCGCTTTTGTTATTTTGTCTATTAATGGAATAATCTAAAATTTAGCATCGCTTACGCAAAATGGCTGTCAAAATAGAATTAGGTAAAATTATCTAAACGACACGTTTCCCGAAATATTAGTCAGGTAAAATAGTATAATCTACATTTTACACAACAATCAACACAGTAAACAATATCTATGTGCATACGATGCTCATTTAATATAAACAATATCATGTTTTTTAATGGAATATTTTAGGATTTAGCGTCGCTTACGCAAAATGGCCGTCAAAATAGAATTAGGTAAAATTATCTAAACGAAACGTTTCCCGAGAAATTAGTCAGGTAAAATAGTATAATCTATTAAACAACAATCAACACAGTTAACAACATATATGTGCATGCTCATTTTATAGTCAGGTAAATATATAAATGTGCATAAATCAGCATGAAATAAATCAAGAATTTTTTTCTAATCGCCTTTGTAGGAAATATTTCAGACATGAAAAGCTATTTATCGTACAATAAAACCTCACGATTAATGTTTTAATTAAAAAACATTAAAATTAATGAAGTGACATTTAAAGTTCTCTAAAACAAAAACTTATGGTCCAACTACGCATATACAAAAAAAACTGCTCTAGAAATGTTCAAGTTTTATTCATCAGATATCACGTGAAATTTCAATTTTATCAATATTTATGTTATGTGTGATCTGCTGAAAGATTTCCAGTAGTTCTAGACCAATGTATGGTAGCAAACGATAGCTATGACTAATGAGAACAGCACAAGAGTTCTCAAGACTGCAGTCACTCGGTACTCATTAAGGAATTTTAAATCACGAACTACGTGAAATTTCAAGTTTTACAATTGCAATGAGATAATATCCTATCCTAACAAGAATAACAAAACTACCTACAACTTTTTCGTATGATCTGTTTTGACAAATAAGTAAAAAAGCTTTAAGGTTCATTATTATGCAAAAAAACTTTTTTTGTAATCTCCATTTTGCAAAAAAAAACCTCAAAAATCAAGTCGTTTAGTAGAAAAAAAATGTAGAGATTCTCTAAATCACCGACGGGATAAGCAACACAAAAGTCGTCAGACAGATATTATTATATACGAGACCCAACCCTTTCGATGTACAAAAATCTGCCGATCCCCAAAAATGTCGCTTAGATAATTTCTACTTTCCAGCATCGGTATATTTTGACACTCAAGTAAATTAACATTTATAGGGTATCCATTGACCTTGAACATAGAAAAAAAACAAAAAAAATATCGTCTAGTAAAATATCGTCAATATCAACAAGTATAGGGAAAAATCTGAGAACATTACTAATGTAGTCATAAAAAACTATCACTGTTTATAAGTAAAGGACGTAAATCCGTTTTCCAACGGTAAAGTTGAGTTTGTCGCTCTATTATTTATAGTTTATCTTTTCATTAGAGCAACATGACCCGGGGGATAAAGCTGTGCCTCCACTACTATGTTAAAATATCGGTTCATCCGCTGGGTAACGATATGATTTTTTTATTAAAAAACGGTATTTCTTTTTTTTTGCATGATTTTACACGTATAATCAAGAATCTTGTCGGCATTTTAACTATTTTTGGTAGGTATACACATACAAAAGAAACTAAAAAGTATTTTTCGATTCGAGACTTCCAAATGGCTAATTTCACTTGTTTTTTGGAAAATAGCTTTAACGCATTTTATTTTTAATATTCTACTGTAGTGGGTAAATAGATATTTAGTAATCCGAAATAATTATATCATTGTTTAAATGATTTATTTTACTTCGAGATTTTTCAATGCCTTTAAATAAGGTATAAGGTTTGTTGGTCTTCAACTCACGCTCGGACTATGCGAGTGTATGAAGCTGCTTGGACGCCACTCAACGAGATTATGAACGAAGTAATGTTCCGGGGGCGCACGGTTGGCGGGGGGAATAACGTTAGGCTCCGCCCAGATCCTCAAGGACGTTGGGATTAGGAGTCGCCTTAAGGGCCTAAAAAGGTGCTTAAATTGGACATTAATGCGTCGACATCATTATTATATTATTACAGTATGTTGCATAAGTTTTTAATCAAAGATGAATTTCGGTAGGTTTTCCCATATTTCACTAAACTGCCCGTAACTCCGTAACTGGAATCGACAAAGTGGGACGTTTTACTAAACTCACTGTCATTAAATTAAAGTATCCTTAAATTATCTGAATTATTGTATGTATATCAAATTAAATTGAATAATTATTATAAGTAGAACAGTTTCACTAAACAAATATGTCCGGCGAATCTTTAGCGTTTCTACAACGTTTTTTATTCATCATTCTTATCACAAATGTTGAGACACGCCAAAAGTCGGTTAATTTCGATTTTCTTATGAACCCGAAATGGACTAGCATAACTGTGACCCGCGGCTCTTTGTCGCGCTACAAATACTACCTGTCACTTTCCTTTCGATATCGTGCGAGCAGGACAGGTGTCGCTGAGTGGCGCGACAAGTAGGGTTGCCATCCGTCCAGGTTTCCCCGGATTTGTCCTAGTTTGGAGGTCATCCGGGGGCCGTCCGGAGGTTTTCAAAAAGTGTCCGGGGAAAACCCGGACACTTATTATGTGAATGAAAAATAAAGCGATTTGTTTCTGGGCACGTCCGGGGAAGAATGCGATTTATGCCGAACGTCCGGTTTTTTGAAAGTTTTAGTCCGGGTTCGGTAAATTTAGAGATGCCGACAAGCGAAGTCGAGGTGGAGTCTTGTTCTGGTTTAATCACGTTTATAGCGTCTTGTTCTTCCATTGTGGTAATATGATAATAATCATGATACCAGAATGACCATAAAAAACCACGCTGAACAAAGGCATTGCCCGGTCTGATAAAAAAAATAACATGAGCGATATGAAATAAAGTTTTATACCCAAATACCTAAATGTGAAAAGACAATATTTTTAATTTTAAACGGTCTAATTTGACTGCAGAACATTCTTATGATGAGTATGACCCATTTTCTTCTTTGCATAAATCTCTATTAAAACGCTCATTTAGGGGTTACTTATATATTTATGTTATCTAATGAAAATAAAAGCTTTTAACAATTAATTGAATTCATATTTCTAATTAAGTACAGATATATTAAAATAAATTTAATTTGAAATGGGTTTACTCGTCGTACAGGTCGAATATCGGGACTTCCGATCAGTCGTCTCCTAATGATAAATCGCGAACACAAGCAATATATATTTTATTAGCAGAACTTAGAATGCTTAACCAAACATTATTAAGAAACCTTATTCCTTTAAAAAAAAAATTTTTCGTATTATGACAAAAATAAATAAGTTGAAAAAACTAATTTTCCGCGTGAATTTTGTCAATATCGAGTAGTTTATGAAACAAAAATTGTCAATGAAAAATTCAAACTGTAGGTTTCAAATATATACCAATAAATCCCAATAGCCCTGTTCTAGGTAGTCACATAAATAATATGTTAAGTAACATGTTTGGTCATAGAGAAAAATGTCTAGAACAATCAGCGTTTTAAAAGGAATAGGCTTTTTAAATCACGGTCGTTTTCTAATTACATAACTAGAGCCTGTCAATAATATCACTGGACGGTACCTGAGGGCAGTGCGGTCCCTGCTTCACGTACGGAAATTCACAATGGAACAAGAGAATAGAACTGTCGTGAGATTGAACAAACTTGCGATAATTCAAGTTCAATATAATTTTTATAATAACAGCCATTACAATCTGATTAACTTGACAATATAATTCACCTTTGTATAGTTATTTACTGGTAATATAATTTAAATTAGATATCCTCTCACAGCTTAGACAAACAGACTTTCCACTTTTAAATGCGAATTCATCGATTCTTAACAGCTAGCCTACTGAAACTAATTTAGGGCCTATTAATTTTTAGTTAATATAATTTTCGTAGACATATTTTTTTTAAATGTTAATTAAAGAAGTTTCGTAAAGTTTTGTATTTGTATCTGAGTTTACCACTCAGTTTAAAAGTAAGTAGTATTTTTTTAAATAAAAATTGAATAAAAAAAGTGTACTTTCGTGTACTCTTCATTTTAGACTCACAGCAACACAGTTTAATCCGCTTTGAGTATAATTTTAGATGTATGTCAATTTCAAAATTGTCACACCCATAGGCATCTCATGGGTTTGTACATCCACATTCGTTTACCTATTAAGTCTAAAGATGCAGGTAAACAACCATGCCGACTTGTTGTTCGGTTATTTGACGACGCGGTTGGCGCAGTTTGTAGAGCACCTGCCTTCTGAGCCGGCGGTACCGGGTTCGAATCCCGGCCAGGGCAAATATTTGTGTCATGAACTCGAATATGTGTGCTAGGATGATGATTGTTCTATATATTTAAGTATATATTTATCTATATATGTATGTATATCGTCGTCTAATAACTACCCATAACACGAGCCTTCTTGAGCTTAATTTGGGACTAGATCAATTTGTATTCATATTTTTGCCGCTGAATGAACTCTCTGCACTAGTAGTTCGCGTTGTTCGATAATTAATTCAAGCGACCATTTTTCAATAGATTCTTACCTTGTCGCCCCACGGAAGACCTGCACTGTGATATTCCCCTATGTCGCAGTATAGGTACCAACATTTGTCGCTGAATGAACTCTCTGTACTTTTAGTTTACGTTGCTCGATAAATAATTCAAGCGCCGACTTCTCGATAGATTCTTGTTGCAACCGTCACCCTCCATCGCGTATGTGTTATTTGTATGATGCAAGTTCTTTGCTCCTTAGCCGCTCAATGTCCTAAGCAAAAAAAAAAGTAACACAAATAATACCTTTGACGAAAACTTTAACGAAATGTTTCATTATTCATTCTAAAATTTGGTCATGTCGATTCAAGATGATAACAAAGTGTAATTAAAATAAATTTATAAAACATGCAATGTCTCATTACCATATTTTTTTTAGGGTCGCAGGTTCGAGTCCTGCTAACATTGCAGTGGATCACGTTACATTTTCCTTTCAGAATTCACATTTGTGTCAATATTTATAAAAAATATAATACAGTTCTGACACGTGTAGGTTTATTTTATATAGGTATAATAGGTATATAGGTACATTTTTATTGTTTGATTGCTACTGTTAGACCGGGCGGAGTTGAGCTTTTACCTTTATATTAAAAATTCCTACATTTTTAATTTAATACAAAGGTTAAACGAATAATGAGACACCATTGGTTGCTATTCTCACAGTGAAACCAATATAATTATAATACTTACGTAATTTCACTCGACTTTAGAAGCCTTATTCCTTTTAAAGTGCTAATTGGTTTAGACATTTTTCTTCTTAACATATTATTGATGTTACTACCCAGAACAGGGCTATGGGGATTTATTGGTATATATTTGAAACCTACAGTTTGGATTTTTCATTGATAATGTTTGTTTCAAAAACTACTCGAAATTGACAAAATTCACGCGGAAGATTAGTTTTTCCAACTTATTTTCGACTGCACGCAATGAAAGCATGAGCCAAAATCACAAATTAATTGATATTAGCGTAGGGTCCGTAGTCAACTAAGAACCCTACTTTTCCCCGCGAATGGCTTTGGGATTTTCAATTCAATTATCTATGAAGTAGATAATTAGATTCTACTTCTTGCTTCTTCGTCCGTAAATTAATCTATCGTTTAATATACTTACCTACTACGTATAAGTGTTGTCCCCTAAAAAGAAATATATATTTATTTCGTAATTAAAACCTTCTTCTCTACTTTTAAAACTTGTTTTTCATCAGACAAGCGACTCTTATTGAATTTACTTTCAGTTTATGTTTGTGTATTAAAATTGCTTGTATGTTTTACTACATGTATAATAAATATTTCTTCTGTCTCTAAGAGTGTATTTTAGTTTTGGAATCAACTTACCTTACGTGTTAATTTTATAGTAATTTGATACTACTTAATTAATAATTTTGCTTGATAAATTTGAATTGACTGTTTGTCTGTAATAAGATATTGTTCGCTTTTGAATAATAATAATCACATTGGGGACGACGCTGTGCGCGCCTTTCATGATTTGTTAGCGCAGCACACAATATTTCGGCCGTGAGAGGTCTCTCTTTCTTTATCCGGAACTAATAGAGGCTCAAAACGAGACTCATTTACAGATAATATATGGCGGGGAAGTTGGATCTGTAGGACAATGGATTTACATTTCTTACATTATATAATTTAATTACTTCGCAACAAGCTTTCGTTAAGGCATTATTCTCATACTTGGATACTGACAAAATACAATTTCCTAGCGTCTAACGTCAACCTGGTAACAGCATTAAGTGTGGGTTATTTGCTATTTGTTTTGCGACTGCTTTAGCATTGATAGTAAATCCGTCCTGCGTTAATTATATTACCGAGAATATGCCGTCATTTGTTCGACATGTCATCTCGTGGTGTATTAGAGCTGTTTCTATCAACTAACGAACGCAAGAAAAGTTTGAGGCCGGCTGCCAGCAAATTTATTCCAAAATGTGCAAGCGCTTAAAGTTATTAAACAAAAAATCAAGGAACAGGAGACAAACAAGAAAAGAGTTAAGAGATCTCAAAAGACGGAACATCAAAAACCTGAAAGTCCAACGTTTACCGGAAATTCTCAAAATGTAGAAAGTCAAACATTTACCGGAAATTCTCAGAAACTAGAAAGTCCAACATTCGCAGAAGACAGTCAGGAAATTCAGAATTCAACTTTCATACATAGTTCTCAGGAAATAGTAAGTCCTGAATTTAGACGAACCATTCAAGAATATCCTGACGCTAACTCGGCCAATCGTAAAAAACATAATTTAGATCACAAAGAAATCAAAAACGGAATACTGAAAACCGTAGGGTCAATCGTCAAATTTACGACGTAAACCAGGCAGAACAACAGCTCAAGCTCACCGGACAGCTCGACAAAACCCTGTAATCCTGTAATCCCTCTAACCCTGTAATCCGGAATGCCGAACAATACCGTAATACGCAGGCTCACCGCACAGCACGTGAAAACCCTGACTTTCGAGTTGCCGAAAGACGGCGTGATAGGCAGGCTCATCGAACTGCTCATCAAGGTCCTCATCATTCACAAATCGAACATGTTTGGAATAGCAGGGCTCGACTGTTGGCGGGGTAAAATTAGGGAAATGTAACCCGAAAAATATTGATAATGTAAAAGAAAGCTACAATCATCCTTGTTCATGTTGTGGAAGGTTATGGCATAGAAATTCTGTAAGGAAACTGACAAAACATGCTATTTCGATTAAATATAATGACGACTTCGTATTGAAGGTATTTAACTTAAACCCTTCCAATGAGTCTGGAGTTTTGTAATATGTACATGTGCTACACATATTTCTCAAGGACAAATGCCGCGATTAGCAATAGCAAATGGATTGAAGTTTCCAGATATTCCAGATATTCTGAACGAATTGACTTGAATGGAAGAAAGCTTAGTTTGTCCCCGCCACATATTTTTTATAATAGTCCGTAGAGGTCAAGGATTAGGTTATCAACATGGTCTATCAGGTAATGTTATTAACGTATCTGTAAAAGTGAATAATATGGTAAGAGCTCTACCTCGTTCAATACATGATGACAACATTATTATTGTGGAGTTGAAAGTAAATATTGTTACAAACATGGTCGAAAAGAACGTGTCCGCCCAGAAATAACACGTCGAACAGATGAAGACTTAGCGACGTGCTACTTATTTCGGGCACACGGCATTCAATTACAAGATTCATGGACATGCAATAATGAAACTGAAGATACCGTCGAATGTACATGTGATGCATCTAAGCAAGAGAACAACGTTGGTGACGATCTTGATGATAATCCTGGTACCACAGAAACTTTGTTAGACGATAACCAAGATATAACTATAGTAATGGCTCCAGGAGAAAGTGAAAAGCCTATATCGTTGCTGTTTGATCCGCATCTCGAAGAGCTTGCATTCATAAAAGTACATTGCGGTGTTGAGGGGAAATTCCGTGTCAACTTAAGCCATTCTGATATTACACGATCATTGAAGGGGCCATCTATGTTCTCACTGGTCTACCGTTATCACGAGCCAGCGAAGCTGACGTATATATGAATACTAGTTTGCCATGCTGAATTACAGAGGCTTGAACCTGATTCATGAGATGTTTTCCAAAAAGGTGCAATCGACTAATACGCAAAACGACCAGTCTTGTTAGAAAACATAAGCCTTGCTCATTTTGTAGCATATTATATTACACTTATTCCAAAAATAGTTTATCAACGAAATCAATAGAGAACCTCAATGATAGTTGTCAGAGTGTTGATGAAGTTGAAGTTGAAGGTAACTGGATTCCTTTTGAAGACAATTTAGGATACATACGGAAAAGAACAAAGCCAAAAGTGATACGATGTCAGCGGTAAAGCTGAATGTTCCCTGTAAAAATTGTCTGGATCGTCAATGGAGCTATACCGCCAAAATCGTATCACTTTACGCTTTGTTCTTTTCCGTATGTATATGTAATGCTCTACATCCCTTGGCGAAACGAAGAAGAAAAACTACTGAATCCTAATGTAAATATTAAAAATGTATTTGACGAGTACAGAGACAGAATAAAGGCAGAAAGTAAACAGTTCAATAAACTGGGTGATCCTGAAATGTTTGATAGATTGTTAACAGAAATAAGGAATGTAGAAGTTATAGCCGAGGAGGAAAACGTGGGACGACAAGGGGTTAACGTAGATGCACTTGAAGGATTTGAATTTGAAACACAAATTGCAGATGTAGCAGAAGTCCTTATTCCAGGAGGAAACCCTGGGCCTCAGTTGTCTGGAGGCCTCTCTACTTTTGTCGCTCAACCACATCAGTTGTTACAAGATGATTATTTAGCTCTTGTTAGAAAATTTAATAACGCTCAAAGATACTTCATGTTTATCAACACTTTTCCTTCGCCTCTCCACCTCCATTGTATTTATTAATGAGTGGCGGGGCTGGTATCGGTAAAAGTGTTTTAATAAAAACAATATTACTTCCTTATTTATTAGAGAACCTGGAAGTTATCCGGACGAACTAAAAATTCTGTCAATGCTACTACTGGTGAGAGAAGACCTTTACGTATTTGGATATATTTTGCTGACATCACAGTAAGAAAATTAAAAAGAACCCAAAGCGCAACATCATTGCTCGTTACAAAACCAGGCTTAATAATAATCCAATGGACTCCGAAGAAACAAACCACGAACACTTTAAAAAATAATAAATCTTCAAATCTACTAGTGTATCGTAGTCAATTCCTATTAGTTCCAGCCGAAGCTGTTACAATACACAAAAGCCAGATCCACGTTAGAGAAAGTAGTCGTACATTATAAAGCCCGGTATTTTGAGATCAATGTTGTACGTCGCTTGCTCGCGTGCCACTTGCGCTGAAGGTTTGTTTATTGCAACTGAAGCCTTTCGGCCTCCACGTCCACCGTCTGACCATGACGCCGCTGTCATGGAAATGAGGAGGCTGAGATTAAATCCTCTAATACCCACATATCGATTTTTTGAGAGAGCTCAGCAGTTCATGTCAAATTATGTTACACAATGTCCAATCACTGCGCAAACACCTGCAGGATATAGTTTGTGATCATCAAGCAACGGTTTCTGATATTTATTTAGCAGTTGAGACTTGGAGCTTCGCTCAAGAGTCATTTAACGTACTCGGTTTCGAAGAAATCATTCGAACAAATGGCCCTAAACCATCTTCAAATCCCGGATTTGGTGTGTGTGCATAGGCAAAATGTAACGTTGAATATACTAACCCGCAATCTTACAGTAAAATTGTTGGAAGTGAGCACTGTGAAGTAGTGTCGTTTCAAGTGCACAATGTAAAAATTGTAGCCTTGTACATGCAAATGCCCCAATAGCGTCGCCGTAGAGATCATACATATTTTTTCACGACTCTGCTCGAAAATGTGGCTATAGATTACCTGAATCCAGTACACAAAACTGCTTATATATGTTCATTTGTAAACTGTATAATCTATATTAGCTCCCAACACGTCAACAATGTAGCACCTTACGGTCACAGTTCGTATACACACATGAATTTCATAATAAGATACTTTTTAGAAAATATTTCAGAGTAATTTTCTCGGCCGGCTCAAACGACAATTTAACCAACCAAAGCTTAATCGTCTGCCGCATGTCAAATTAAATTGACCAATGACAATGAGTCATTTATGAGGTGTATTTTTCTCTTAAACTTATAAATACCCGTATAGGAGTTTTTTTTTCTTAAGTGGTAAATATTTATTATGGAAAATTATTAAAGAAAATACATAGAAACAATTAAAACTAGAATATATGTATATTTTTTTCTTAAGTGAAACAGTAGCACTCTCTTCGATGGAGTAATCGGTTGTTAATAATGAAACAACATATATAAATAACTTCACTATTATATTTTAATCACACTAACACTTAACAAAGTTACCAACTACAATCTTACACCAGAATTTTACCACGACTGGCCTCGTCTGCTTCGGATACCCGCCTATTTATCATCTACCTCCAATTGTCTATTATCGACCGTTGAACGATCAGGACTGTCTTACCATACTAAAAAAATAATAATGCGTGTAATACTCATAAAAGTGAATGTTACATAAGTAAGATAAGGTTTACTTTTTAATACGTTTTCATTAAAAAGGTTTTACCCTGAAAATCATGAACATTTATATTTTAAAGTTAGTAATGGGGCGTAAAACAATTTCCTAATTTCTACAATTACTTATTTTTAAACAAATTAACAGTTTTCAACCAATAAACACATTAAATTATTGAGTTCATATTTTTATTTGGCTGAAAAGCTTTGCAATTGTGTAAGAAACGCGCAATGCGCTACGGGGCAGCCGCCATATTTAAAAAAATAAAATGTATTGTTAGTAAATATTAAATATTGGTTTTGTGATGTGCTTAATTTAATAATGTTCTCATTAATTGTGCCTGGTGTCCCAGAAGGTGGCAGATATCTAAATTAAGTTATGGTTTTTAATTATTTCTTACCTACTAACATAGTTTTTCATAAGTACAATATACTAACATAAATCTGGACGCTGACTGAAATAAAACTATTTATTATTTTATTTTATTAACTCACGAAATAAATAATATTAGGAACGTATATTAATATTGACGTAACGTTGCAATGATCTTTCAGTATAGAATGTATTGTTGAGTTGTTTATCTGAGTGTAACCTAGACTAAATGTTTAATGTCTAAATTTAGTTGAAAGTGAGGTAAATTTGAATATTTTTGTTATTTCTTTAAAATGGGTTGAAAATCGTCGTTGCGTCATTTGAATCTGGGGGCACAATCAGCCTTACGTATACAATAGCCCTAATTTTTACAACAATGAGGCTGCATCAAGGCGCCGAGTTTAATGATAAATATAAAATACTCGTATTTTAATGTATTTCCTCGCAGTAGTCGTGAAAAGCACTCTGTTCAGGCTCGGCTGAAAGTACAATAGATGAACTCGTACTGTCGAAGGCCTCCCTGCGGGTCGACCTTCGAAATTTACTCGTTCATCTATTGCTTACTTTACAGCCTCTACAACAATGTCTATTGTGTCACATAATAGCCCTTGAATAATATTTGGAGATTTTAATGAAGACTACCTCAGCAACAAAAACACTGCAGTATTTAAATTACTCAATGACGCTGGTTATTAGTTATTTTTCCCAGTTACAACCGCTTCCCTCTACACACGGTGGAACTCAAATAGACAACATTTTTGTTCAAACTTCGCTTGTACTGTGGGATTCTATAACTCATTCTTTAGTTATCATCGTCGTATATGGGCCCGTTTCTAATTTATGAGCCAAATATTTTTAAAGCAATAAAGCAATTCCTTATGTTCATTAGCATCAAATAACAGCGCTGTTTTAAGCCCGTCTATTGAGAAGGATGGGCAACTACGTAAACCTACACTGAGCGTGGCCCGACATGCTCTTGGCCGGTTTTGGACTTTAATATGTCAATACCTATTTCACATATATTTATGAAATTTGGGATTCTAGTTGTTCTAAAGGATCTTAATACATGAGATCTTATTACATACATTTTTTTTATGTTAAACAGATTTGGAGTTATTGAGGGGTCAAAAGTGGCTCCAAACGGTTCGTGTAAAATAACACACGGCTGCTGCTAGTGCTGCTCACCAGTTCCTGGGGTGAACTTGGCTGGACACACTGCCGCGTGTCTAGATACGTAACTGGCTTGACGCTGCTATTGCGTTCCAGTGGAGCAAATCTCTTCCTGTCCTCTACGTTAATGGTCAAACAGATTTGGAGATATTGAGGGGTCAAAAGTGGCTCCAAACGGTTCGTGTAAAATAACACATGGCTGCTGCTTGCCAGTTCCTGGGGTGAACTTAGATGGACACACTGTCGCGTGTCAGTGTGGAGCAAATCTCTCCCTGTCCTCTACGTTAATGGTCTCTACGCAAACATCTCAACTGAACTTGGAATATGAATTTAAATAGCATGTTTTGCAATTAAGTATTGTTATAGGATGCAGTTTTAAAAGCTTTTATTAAACTCGCATTGTTTGTACGTATGTATTTATACCTATATGTTTGGATCAAACCTTGCAACTGAATTGTAAAGTATTTATCCTCAACTAAATGACTTTTAACTAGGTATCTACGCAACTTCGATGACAACACAATAACATGGCACCATGAACCTTGTCTGATTATGAAGCCAGACGGTGGTCATAGGAACTCAAGTCATAAATACCAATTATTTTAAAGCAAATAAAGAATATTTCATTTCATTTCATTTCATTTCAAGATTGAGCTCTTTATAATCGTCTCGGTAAGTTGATGAATGATATAAATAACTGTACGGTCAGCAAAAAAAGCGGGTCAAAAAAGTGATTTTTAACACTAACTAGTTTTATCTGCTAATAGTGCAAGAGGGTTAATTTTATCCAACTTCGTACCAACTCACCCTTGTTGCTGTGGCGGTTGTGGGACCGGACGGGAGGTAATATAGTAGGTACGACATTCTCGAAATAACATACGAAAAAAGTGACAAATATTTTATTGACAATATCTTGAGCCCAAAAATTCGAACCACATTCATTAATTATTTATATCAAGTATTGCTATAGTGACGATAAGCATATTAGTTGTGATACTTGTGATGAGCATTTATGTAGAAAATTCCTATCGTATAAGAAAATTCTGTAAAAATATATGCGAAGTGATTTGGTCTATTCCTCTGCCGCCATCGTTTTCATCATCATAAAGTAAGAGCATGCTGTCTTCAGGAGCTGAAAACAAAATATTGTTAGATGTTAATGTCAGAATTCTTGACAAATATAAATTAATCATTATTTTTAAGTTCATTACAAGTGATTATAAGGGTCAATTTCCCAAGCAGTATTTTTTGATGGCAAGACTGAAAACGCAGCGCAGGTGCAGAAACGTTGAATAATAAATTACCATTGTTTTTTGGAAACAGCCCCCCATTGTCTACCTCGGGCAACAGCTAAAATTAAAACATTAATATATACACCGTGACCGTTAATAACCCGAAAGATTTAAGCTAACGATACTAGAGCCTAATTAGAGTAATAAACTTATGTAACATATAGTCCAAAAACTCATAATTAAGGAGATATAAATTATTTAAAACAAATCAAAAGTTAAAAAATCTCCCGTCTAACACACCCTAAGTCATGTCATTATGCCAATGTTCAAATTTGAACTCGTCAAAAGTGAAACATAGAACCCTGTAATATTGAGACAGCGATAAGTTGACACTTCCTGTCATAGAACAGAAGTCACGGCATTCGCCGTCCGTCGTATGATTTCGGAGCGATTCGTGAAGAGTCATGCTCGCTCACTCTTCTTCAACTAAAGACTTGTTCACAAAGAAGTGGGCAATTAATATGATTTAATTTATACTGAAATAGTAATTTAATTAAGACACATAATTAGACCCATGCTGATATAACATTATTTACTCGTTTTGTCGTCAAAAATACGTGGTTTAAATCTTTCGGGTTATTAACGGCCACGGTGTATAATAATTAAATAAATATATATTTAGACCATATTTCTCATCAAGGTGGGTTGTCCCGAAGCCGGTTTTGTTTGTAAAATGCCGGGTAACTCAAATACTATGCATGACAAAGAAAATCTATTACCTTTATTTTATTACCATATAAATAGGTAACGAAAAAAGCACATTAACCATTTTATATCTCCTTTGTATAACCTTGAATAAGTGCATATACGTTTGTCCCGAGAAAACTTCTCATTACTGCCGACAATGTTTGGAACCGATTTATTTCCCAAATTTGATCAAGTCTCCCGCGCACTTCAAAGAATTAGTCAAGCTGCGGCGCTCGACTAGGCCGGTTGTGTATAGTGGCAATACGTTGGCTTGTATAAACGTGAATACGAGTATATCATCGCGGTGGACCGGGGACAAAAAAAATGTCATTCCGGAGTTTGTTATAGCTTCTTTATTTTTTAACTGCGTGGTTTGAAATTTATATATATCAGGTAAAGTATACTCGTGATTTCAAGAGTTGATTTAGTTTTAGAATATAGGGTGCTTTTTTTAAGAAATAAAAATATGTCGTGTTTCTCATTCCACCATTCTCATTCCGGTATTTCCGGTGTAGTAAAATGACTTTAAACCCCACCAAAATGAGGAAAACACCGGAATGACATCAATTCTCATAGATATTGTTGAAATAATGATATGTTTTTTATTTTGTTTTTAATACCGGACTAAGATATATGTTTATATTATTATGTAATGCCAATATAATATATATTACGAATATAAAACGTAAAATAACTTTCATAATTTGCCACTTTTCTTTCATTCCGGTGTATGAAATCTCATTGCGGTACACTTATTTTATCATCCTGGTGTACATTTAGCATTCCGTTGTGTGTTTCATATTCGATCTCGAATATCTCGAAAACTATTTCAGATTGCAGGGTCCCTTTTACATATATATGTTTAATAATATAGTCTAAAGTATCTCTTCACATTTAAAAAACTCATAAATAATCAAAAATAAAGAATCACACCGAAATGATACAAAAAATGCGTCTTGTTGAAATTGACCCATAAGCACAAAAGATGGAAATATTCTCTTAGAATAGAATATCATAGAAGTTTCTCTCTCTTTTGATTTATGGAAAATCCGCCGGCGGCCTGAGATCTGTATTCTATTAGGCGTGGCGACAGGGCCGACTGATGACGAATGAAATCGAATCTGGCTTCCAACGGACTTTAAAAAAGAAACAAATGTTCTTCTTCCTATTGAAGCGAAAAAGATGCCTAACGCATATAAGAACTGGTTACAAATTTCAATGGCTCGGGCATAGTCTCGACAGCCTAGTAGCCAATGCGCACGTATTGTCGCAAATAGCCGTGGGAAGTGAGGGTTTGAATCCCATTAGAAGCATTTATTTTCATGACCTTTCACTTTAATAAAAACATTTGAGTATCGCTAGCAGATGTTTGTGCTGAAATAACAATTATAAAGAGTTTGTTGTGGTCTTACTGTAGCCATGGTCTGCACGCCAACGACCACAACCCCGCCGGCTTTAATACTGATCGTGCTCTGCGTCTTAAAGAGCAGTATTAGCACTATCGTCCTGTTTTTTCTGTCCATAGACTCCCATGGCATCGAATACACCGCGTGCTTCAGTTCATCGCTCTGTGAATAGAAAAAAAAAACAAAATATAATCGGGACAAGTGCGCTAGTGGGCCAAAATATTGACATCCAAAAATTAAAAATTTAAATTACCCCTGGCACAAGTAGCTGGTCACGAGACCCTCAATCAATGAGTGATATCCTATGCTACTAAAACTGAACATAGCTACAAGATTTGGAATTCTTAGCTACAATATTGACTGAGGTCTCGGGCGTCTCGGCACTTGTCCCAATTAAAGCTGAATATCTTGGAAACTACAAGGCCCTATTTCCACCAAACGTAGCTAATTTATATATAATATCCCAACGGAAAGTTTTACGAAAAAAAACGTACTCAAATTAGTCATCCGCTTGGGAGCTATGATGCCACAGACAGACATACAGATACACAAATACCCTAATACCCTCTTTTTTTGTAGGTAGTTAAAAATTACATAATAGGTTACTACTGTTGGTGTGCTTGCCTCGCTGTCGTAGTAGTGTAGTGTAGTCCTGACTAGTAATCTAACAGGATAAAATAGTTAGTGATAGTTCGGTAAATATAAGAGATATAAAGAAAACGGTTGTTGAAAGTGCATTACCCAATGAGTAAAACCGCATTTATAAAAATAAATAACATAATAAACCTAAAACTATGGATAATACTAATAGTTTTAGGATTATTATGAGTACCTAAGCGCTTTCATGCTGTTCGGTGTACTCCTCAGGTAAGCTCTCCAGACCAGGAATCCCAGGATCGTCAATGAAGGAACACCAGGATAGTACAAATCTTCGTTTTAATTGTATTTATATACAAGGACAATTACAATAGTAATGAAATAAAAATGGTGTTGCCGCCACGGCTGTGCGGTGCAGTCTGAGGGAGGCGGTAATATGACGTATGTGTGACGTCACTGCTGAACCGGTAGTACGATGACTTCTGTTATGTTGCGCCAACATCCTCCCGCCTCTTAAAGCTTCTGGATTTAAGCTTGATCATCATCAAGGAAAGGACAGATTCGGTTGACTGCGCGCCGAATTGTGCCTTTCGTAGTTAGAATGTCCGCAACTCGACTTGCTCCGTCGGTGCCAGGATAGACTGCTTGTATTCTTCCTAGTGGCCATTTAAGCGGTGGTGTCGCCTCGTCCTTTATTAGAACCATCTGACCAATTTTAATATCGGGGCGGCGTCGCTGCCATCGGGTACGTTGCTGCAACTCACAGACGTATTCCTGGCTCCATCTCGACCAAAAGTGTTGCCTTGCCTGCTCGATTCTGGCATATCTTTGAAGTCGGTTGGGGTTTTTCAATATGGCGGCGGGCGCGGAGTGGGGCAATTGTGCATTTTAATCACTGACTAACCATCCTAGACAACATATCAATGATTCAAAACTACCGGACCGTTTGTAAGGTCACCCATAGTACTTTAGTCTCTATTCACCGAACTAATTTTTACGTCTTTATAAGAGTGTGTGAAGCCATATTTGACTATTATTACCCTTAGGTACCTTTTCATCATAAATACTAAGTATAAAATTAACAATTTACCCTGGTGTTGACAGCTTCGAACATAAAAGAAAGCACGAACAACTGTTGCGACATTGCGGCCGTCAGGGGTCCATACATGGTTATAGCGTCTATCGTCTGGAAATAAATATATAAGGTAAGATGGGATAACACTCACAAAGTTTAATGTCTAACGGGGCAAGACGATTACCTTTTAGCAGTTGGGGCACTCGACAGCGGTACATGCACACCTATAAGGAACACCGAGAGATTTAGAAATACACAACGTCAATTTGTCGGTACCTAAATCCGTTAATGAGCCGGCGACATGACTGTTTTGACGACTCTAACCGCCCGCGAGACCCTCAGTGTGAGCCCTTACTTCGCTATCAGATGTGGATCCGAGAACATGACGTTGTTTTAACTCGTCTCTGTTTCAAAAACCCTCGGTTTCCCTCGACATCTTACGACCACGCAACTATAGTTAGTTGGCAATAAATAAGATGGCATTAGTACCTAGTATAACAACAGAACTGTTCTCCTCGATATTTCGATGTCGTAGGTGCGCATATCCTAAATTATCTTATCTTATAAAATGTACTTAATTTCTTAGGTTCCGATTAAGGTTGCTTTAACATCATAACAACATCGAGAAGGAAGCTTCGTATAGTTTCTGGACTGTGTTAGTCTTCCTCGGTGACAGTCTGACGTCGCATTTCTCAACCGATTCTCAAGAAACTTTTGGATAAGTATAAGTACCTATTGTTTTTTTTTTTTTTGTAGATTCGGTTATCCGAAATTTTTAAAGATTTCAGAGATAGGAGATAAAATTCAGCAATTTCGAAACTAATTCGCGATATCTACATCTCACACGGCCAATAGTAATAGTGATACTTGAACAAAGATATCAGAATTAGAGATGTGCCGCGTTTCCCTATTTGTATGGGGAAAGAAGGTTCTCGAGAACATTCCCCATACAAATTGCGGAACGTTCTCGAGAACGGCACATATCTAATCAGAACTAAGGATTGCATGTCAGAATCACAAATTGCGATGAATGCGCCATATTCGGCCTCTAGAAAATGCACTAGACCGCAAAATTACTACATCGCTTGAGAGCTGGCGCAAATTCGCGTCAGCGCAATACGCCAAAATCTGAAGACTATATCTGAATTTAACTAGATTGTAACGTGACTACATCGCTATAGCTTGGCACTTTGGTACCGTTAATCTAAGAATAGCTTACCAATGAGGAAAGTTCAAGCAACAAGAAACAGGCCATAATTTGAATGAAGAATAAAAATATGATTAAATATTCTTTAAATGCATCGGTACACTGATCCACGAACCTGTAAACATAAGAATTAGGTTTATTGTATATTTTACAGTCAATGAAACAATCACACTGTCACAATAAGAATATTAAAAAGGCGAAAGTCGATATGTACCGTTCTCGATAGTAAATAATAAATAATAAATAAATATTAAGGGACAATCTTACACAAATCGACCTAGTCCCAAACCAAGCAAGGCTTGTACTATGGGTACTAGACGACGATATACATAATATACAAATACATATATAGATAACATCCATGACCCAAGAACAAATATTTGCCCCGGCCGGGATTCGAACCCGGGACCGCCGACTCAGTAGGCAGGTGTCTACAAACCGAGCCAAACGCGTCGTCACGATAAGGTTTCCCGATGTGTATGGGGAAAGAACGTACGCGAACACATTTGCCACGTAGAAATTAAAAAGTGGCAATACTGTATTGTCGTCCCTGTCTAATCAATCTAAGAAAAAGGGGTCGACACTACAGTATTTGCACTTTTTAATTTCTACTCTTTTTGGTCAGACTGTAAATCCGGAAACGTTCTCCAGAACGGCACATCTCTAGCCGAAAGTTTGTTATCTACTCACTTCATTTAAATACAAAAACTACATAATGTATTTGCATAAAACTTTTCATTAAGAGATAGCTTAGATATCACGTTAGGACTAGAAATATGCTGTTCTCGAAAACGTTTCCCGGTTTGTATGGGGAAAGAACGTTCTTGAGAGCATTTCCAATACAAATTGGGAAATCAAATGTTTACAATGAAGCGAAAAATTGAAAAATGTATTGGTTCATTCAGACAGGATTCGAACCTGCGTTTCCAACGGCTTTCCGGGCCAACACGGGCGTCCTACCAACTGGACCACCGAACCAGATGTCAGAGCCATTGAATCTTTCAACCAGTTGCTTCAACATGCCTTAGGGTGGCATCGTAGCGCCAACTACCGTAAAGATTTAGACTTTTAGTCGGCACCATCGTCTCAAATTTCTTGATTTTCAATTTGGTTGTAAACGTTTGGTTTACGTTAGCAGACGTTACTGCTTTAATAAAAATAATTAAATTGGGAAATATTCTCGAGAACGGCAGTTTCATACGGAGAAGTATTTTTAGTTACATTTTAAAGAGTTCCTCGTTCTACAAGAGCTTATGTGACAAGTAATTGGTCATACACTCGGACTATTTGCGAGGCGGATTTACTATGGAAATTGTACTGGTGTTCTCCTTGTGAGTTGTGACTGTTAACTGTTCCGGCGGGAGACATCATTCTTTAATAATGATTTTGGGGCGACGTTTATTCCAAAAATTTCTAAATATTTACAAAACTAGTAGGTAGTATGATAAAATAAAAATAATGGCTTTGGGTTATGTGGTAATACATCTAAGAAATTTGTATAGGAATAACACTTTTTGAAAGTCTGTAATGTTGTCAATTTGTTAAATATATAACAAAATAATGTGTAGTGTGGCGCCATCTGTGGAAGGAATGTTGTAGCTACCCTATTGCATAGTCTGTGACTTTTAAAAAAAATAAATTCAGTTCGTTCCCATCAACGGTGTGTTTTATTATAAGAGGTTATGGGCTGCATGACTTTCAAGTAATTAAATTGTGATTATCAGTGTAATATGGCTGGGAATGTCATAACAAGTATTTCCAAATTAAAAGGAAGAGAAAACTATGAAGAATGGGCGTTTGCGGTCGAAAATTATCTTATTCTCGAGGGCATGGACGGATGTCTCAAGAAAGAAGGTGAAGCAAATGACGCCAAAGCGCGAGCAAAAATAATTCTCACAATAGAACCAGGATTATTTGTGCATAATTAAGACTGAAAAAAGTGCTTTGGGTCTGTGGACGAAGCTTCAAAAAATGTTCGACGATACCGGTTTTACAAGAAGAATTGGATTAAATATTGCGAACTCTTATTTCGATTCGACGTGAAAATTGCGAGTCCATGGCACATTATGTTACTTCAATAGTGGAAGCAAGCCAGCGGTTAAATAATACCGGTTTCAAGATCGACGAAGAATGGGTGGGATCACTACTTTTAGCTGGTTTACCCGAGAAATTCGCGCCGATGATCATGGCTATTGAGCATTCCGGTATGGATATAACGGCTGATTCAATAAAATCGAAGCTCATAGACATGGATGACTCGAGTGAAGTTAGCAGCGGAAATTGCCAGAGTGTATTTGTCTCTAGAAAATGGCAGCCGCATAGTGGCCATAGGCATGAACGAAACGCAGCTAATGTCAGTTGTACTGAAACGTCAAAGTCAAACATAATATGTTATAAATGCAAAAAACCGGGGCACTACAAGAATCAGTGCAAGTTTATAGAAAAGAAAAAACAATCGAATGCATTTAGTGCTATTTTTCTAAGCGGAAGATTCAACACTACGGACTGGTACTTCGATTCAGGAGCCAGTATGCATTTAACAACTAAAAAACATTGGTTAAAGAATGTGTCAAATCAGCCATTTGTTGATGAGATTGTTATTGCGGACAAGTCAGTGATTTCTGTGAATTGTTGTGGTGAAACCCAGATAACAACAATAGTGAAGAATACAGAATATGACATACTCTGTGTCCGACGTGTTGTACGTGCCCAGTCTTGCTACAAATTTGCTATCAGTTAGCCAGCTCATCAAAAAGGGAAACAAAGTTAACTTTACTGATAATCACTGCATGATTTTTAATCAAGAGAACGAACTCGTTGCTACGGCAGATTTGGTGGACGGTGTTTACAAGTTAAATGTGAAACAAGTTGATTGTTTGTTTACACCAGTTTCGGGACGTGTGTGGCATCGAAGATTTGCGCACTTGAATAGTACCGATCTTGATAAAATGAGAGATGGTGCAGTTGTCGGCATGACATACACAGATAAGTCTCAAGTGAACCAAACAAACTGCATTGTGTGCTGTGAGGGCAAGCAAGCACGGTTACCTTTCTCAAATATGGGTAACAGAAGTGAAGAGTTGCTTCATACGGTGCATGCAGACATTTGTGGTCCTATGGAAACCAAGTCTATTGGAGGATCCAAATATTTTTTGTTATTTGTGGATGACAAAAGCAAAATGGTCTTTGTTTACTTTTTAAGGACAAAGGATCAAGCACTTGATAAATTTAAAACCTTTAAGAATATGGTAGAAAACCAGATAGGAAAACGAATAAATGTTTTAAGAACAGACAATGGTTTAGAGTTCTGTAATAGGCAGTTTGATAATTATTTAGAAGAAGCAGGAATATTACACCAGAAAACCAATCCGTACACCCCACAGCAAAATGGATGTTGTGAGCGTATGAACCGTACAGTAGTGGAAAAAGCCAAATGTTTGTTGTTTGATGCAGGACTAACCAAGAGATATTGGGCAGAAGCAGTACATACTGCAGTTTATCTGAGAAACCGGTCAATAGCATCAGGATTAAACAATCAAACGCCATATGAAGTGTGGACAGGAGAGAAACCTGATGTTAGTCACTTACGTATATTTGGCAGTAAAATAATGGTGCACATACCGAAGGAAAAGAGACATAAATGGGATAAGAAGGCTACACAGTGTATTTTGGTTGGTTATCCAGACAATGTAAAAGGATATAGAGTGTACAATCCCAACAATAACACAATAACAACGAGTCGAGATATTGTTGTGATTGAGGAGGGGAATTGTGCTACTGAGATTCCAGTGAACATAGCCGAATCGACCATTGATTTTGTGGTCAAAGCGGAGACACCAGAAGCAGTGGGAGAGCAACCGAGTATGAGTGTTTGTGACATGAACCTGAAATCAGAATCCAGTTCCGGGGCAGTTGAGGATGCAGTTAGCCAGGATCCAGGCAGCATCAGCTCCGAGGAAGATGAATTTCTTGATGGTCAAGAAAGTCAAATCCCTACTCCAGTTCCAGAGCAACAGGTGGTCAGTCCCGGATCACCAGTCGTCGATGAGGATGGGCCAAAGCAGTGTCGTATTCGTAAAAAGCCTGAGCGGTATGGCTTTGCCAGTGTGAGTGCGGGTTGTGAAGTGTTTGATGGTAGTGAAATATCACTCCAAGAAGCTCTAAGTGGAGCAGAGAGTGTACAGTGGGCGCAAGCCATGGATGATGAATTGAAATCATTCGAAGAGAATGATGCTTGGGAAGTTGTGGCCTTTCCAGTGAACAGTACAGTCGTGCCTTGCAAATGGGTGTTCAAACGAAAAATAGACAGTGACAATAATATAAGATATCGTGCAAGATTGGTGGCTAAGGGGTTTGTTCAAAAGCCTGGCATTGATTTTGATCAAACGTTCTCACCTGTACTGCGACATTCATCTTTAAGATTGCTTTTTGCCTTGGCGGCTCAGATGAAGCTTGATGTAACACATCTTGACATTAAAACTGCTATTTTAAATGGCTTCTTGAAAGAGACAGTTTACATGAAAATGCCAGAAGGTTTTGAATGTAAGGATAGTATAAATAAAGTACTTAAACTAAAGAAAGCCATCTATGGTTTAAAGCAGTCTTCAAGAGCCTGGTACCAAAGAGTTGATAGTTTTTTGGAAACAATTGGTTTTAAACGATCTCAACTCGAACCCTGCCTGTATACTAAAATAAATGGTTCAGATAGAATATTTATTGCTCTGTATGTTGATGATTTTTTTGTGTTCTCAAACAATGTGTTAGAAACTGAGAAAGTAAAGAAAAGTCTGTCATCAATTTTTAAAATTAAAGATATGGGTAGTGTTAAGCAATGCCTCGGTATGAGGGTTCATGTAGATAAAGTAAATGGTTGTGTAACTTTAGATCAACAACAGTACATTGAAAAATTGTCCCAAAAATTTAATATTCAGAATTGTAAGCATGTACATACACCTATTGAATCTAAATTGAATTTAAGTAAAAGTGAAATCTGTAATACTCAAGTACCTTACCAACAGCTGATTGGTAGTATGATGTATTTAGCTGTACTCACTAGACCAGACATTGTTTTTTCAGTAAATTACTTAAGTCAATTTAATAATTGCTACAATGATGCACACTGGGCTTATGCCAAGAGAGTCTTAAAATATTTAAAAACATCAAAAGATTTTTGCCTGAAATATACTGCTAATGGAAATCCTAAACTACAAGCTTATTTTGATGCCGACTGGGCTAGTAATGTATTAGACAGACGTTCTTATACAGGGTTCTTCTTTGCTCTTTCTGGTGGTGCTGTCTCATGGGAAACTAGGAAGCAAGTTTCTGTTGCCTTGTCCAGTACTGAGGCAGAGTACATGGGTATATCTGATTGTTGTAAAGAAGTTATATATCTAAGGAATTTACAATATGAATTAACTAATGAGTTGTATATAATAACTGTTTTCAATGACAATCAGTCTGCACAGAAGTTGGCAAGTAATAATTGTTTACATAAGAGATCCAAACATATAGATATTCGTTATCACTTCTTTAGAGAACATTTAAATGCTAATGTTATACAATTAAGATATTTACCAACTTCAGACATGCCTGCTGATTTATTTACTAAGGGGTTGAATACAGTTAAACATTATAAATTTTTAGAAATGTTAGGTTTAAATAAATAAGTTATCTTTAAGTTTTATTTTGTTATGTGGGAGTGTTAAATATATAACAAAATAATTTGTAGTGTGGCGCCATCTGTGGAAGGAATGTTGTAGCTACCCTATTGCATAGTCTGTGACTTTTAAAAAAAAAAATCAGTTCGTTCCCATCAACGGTGTGTTTTATTATAAGACAATTGAATCAGAAATAGTATCATAACCTCTTAATGCCACCACCTGGCAGGTATTATTATAAATAATTTATCTATCCAAATATCATAAACCCTCCATGATGCGTTCAAGAACCGTAGGTATATTATGACCACCATAAAAATAGTCTGTCTTGTTAGAACAAATTTCTTATCTGTAAAAATGTTATTATTGCTAAATAATAACATCGATTTCGATAATATTATTTATTAACATTTCGAACATCTCTGAAAAATAAAGAAATCTGATTTGACCTCTATTCTAATATCAGTCGAGATGACGTTTACTTCGAAATGAATTGTCAATTTGCAATCAAATTTGACAAATGTCGCACGTAAGTAAGATATCGAACGATATGATATTTGGGGCCGACTCTAGTTTGTCTCTGAATATAAAAAAAACCATGACTGCTGCCAGAAAACTTCATTACCGCCATTACCGGGTAATATTTGTCATAATGTGCGACTCCTGAATGCATCATGGAGGCTTATGATATGTGGCTAGATAAAGTAGTGTATGTAACTGTACATAATTAGGCATTAAAACACTCGTGTGATGTTATTATGAAACTTGCCTACGGCTCGTTTCATAAACCCACACTCGTGTTTAATACCCTTCATTATGTACGGTCACATAAACTACTATTATAACTTACGTTATAATCGTGCTGTGGTGAATTATAACATCCTTTAAAAGTCCATGAACTCGGATATTTTCTTCATCTGTGTACATTATCCCATGCTCGGGTTCCGGAAAATGAGTTAAATTATATTTCATAATCTTTAGGTGTCCATTTATCTGCAATACTATTAAGAAGAGAAGAAGATCGACTCCCGTAACACCGGCACAGACATTGTAGGTGTTAGGTATGTTGATGACAAATAGTATCCAGTATCCCGTTATGTCATTGTAAAAATAATCATTTTTGCAATAGAAATATACAGAGTGTTCAAAGGTTTGATTCGCTGGAGGATTGTCACTGAACATCCCGATTCTGTAGTTGTTGTACCACGGTTTGAAAAGGAAGAGCAACACGCCGAAGTATAATTGAAACGCAACGTAGAGAGTGAGTATTCCTGAATAAATGTGGATCTCGCTGTATACCTGCAACAGAAAGTGTATAATATATCAAACTCTCTCTGTATACCTACAACAGAAAGTATATATCAAACTCTCTGGATCCAATGTTATGACTGCTTCTGCTCGTCCAACTAGTTTCTAATATGTTCTTAATCTATCTTGAGATTTTATAGTAGATAGTATAGTACTTCAAACGATACATGATTAGATCTTTAGAACTATCTATTAAAAACCGTATCTACGTAAATCCGTTGCATAGTTTTAAAGATCTAAGCATACATAGGACAGACAGCTGGAAAAGACTAGGTTTTATACTATGTAGTGATATAGCCTGTATACCTATGATATAAAATATAGCTGTTTACATTGTTTACCCTTACTGGATAATACTCAATTATATTAGATGATCAAACGAACTTCTCAAGCGAAGTTCGATCATTATTATATGAGTCGTTTCATTCGAAGATATAATAACCCTCCCACCCAAGTGTACTCCCCTATGGGTAAATTTGCTAATAATTGACTTGCGTTTTGTATTTAAACACTAAACTGTTAGCGCACCCTCCAGGCTGCAACATAACTTAGAGCGATTTCGCACGTGACTGTATTCCGACCGTGGCTATATTAGAACGAGTACAGTTTCATATATATATACCGTTGCGGTGAAACCATAACCATACCAAAACTAGGCTTTATGTGTATGTGTAGGAATCAGTCTTATTTAGTCTATACTGAGCTATACTGCATAATTTATGAAGCAGGGGCGGGTCGCTAGTTCAGTACAGTAGGAGTTTTGTTAAAACAATCTTCTTTTCACCAACCTTTTTGAAGATCTCTGACTTGTTCTTGTAATAAAACAGATGGAATTTGAAAAGATATTCCCATGTGACCGCCTGTATCTTTTTCATCCTAGACTGCACCAACCTCGTCTGAAACGAAATTTCTATAATGCAATAAAATTCTAATATTTTATCTAGTTTAAGCCGATTATGTTTTGTATTTCAGTAATAACAGCGTCTATATTTGATATAACCGCAAACTTTACGGGGTCTTAATAGTCACTTCATATATTCTTATTCCGTAAATTATTAAAAAAAATCCAACTTCTTTTTTTATATAAAATAATTCAGCACGCAATGTATATGTTTGTTGTTGTTTGTTGACACTTAACATCGGTCAAAAATTAATTACGCTGTGGCAGTTAACGCTAAATTAATATTTTTTATAAATATCAGATTAGAGCACTAAAATCTCCGTCTGGCTACAATATGCGGTTATATCAAATATACCTACACGCTGTATAGGTGGTAGTAGCATTGTTCATCGGAATACTATTCTACATCGTCCTTTTTCTGAAATATTTGTTAAATCGTACTGGCAAAAACTTCTTGCATTACTGAGGGTATTTATGAATTTAGGTATTAGGGTTTTTTTTTAACTCGTGAAATATTTTGCCCTATTCTCTCTTTGTCTGCGTCAGTGACATTAGAAGACTTTCAACATCAGTTAGTTACTAAAAAGTCCTCCTTGCCAGTAAAATAACTATACTATAGTCATCGGACGTCTGGTGGCACGGTAGGACTTTAGAGAATTATGGAGCCGTTATTAACATTAAATTACACCTTCATCCTTATACTCATACTCATTCATCTATTGCATTTCAAACTACCTTTATGGTTATTGTGGTCAACATTCACAAGCATTAAATTACTAAAATTGTAAATAAAATCTTTTTTTTACAATATTACAATCTAGATTTAACGGTATTAATTGACGATTTTATTCATCTTCTAGTTACAACTGGATATTCGATCAATATAGAACCCAATTTACTCCAGAAAACATGGAAAAAAGTCGCAAATCTTTATGTATTTTATGATGACGAAATATAAAAAATTCCTTTACAAATCCGGTCTTTGTATATTCTTAAAACTTTGTACGTGACTGTAAAATTAAATTGAGAATACATTTATGAGTATGAGTATGAATTGTATTTTAATTTTTAATGTTAATATCGACTCCATTGTTCTCTAAGTCTTACCGTGCGTGACCGTGCTATTAACAGTCCGATGCTTAAAAACGACTATAAATTAGCAACATTAAAAATGCTCACCATATAGATTGTGTTCATGAAAATAGTCACAACTATATGTCCCAAGTCAAAAAAGGTGATTGTCGACCATCGCTGCTTCAAATAGATAATAGCTAAAATATTTAATAAATTTGCGACGAGTATGAGAAACAGGTTATAATTAAACAGTATATTGTGAAGTCTGGTCTTGCCAAAGAACTTATGGGGCCAGCAACCGATGGTGCTGAGCTGATGATTGAGACGTTTCACGTGTCTTAAATTCCAAGGAACATCCACGTCACTGAAAAAAAAAACATATAATGGCGCTATACAATTTGCATGCGCTCCTATGCCCGTCCAGCACAACTACGCTCGCGACTCTTGTCGAGCGACATGATGATGATGATGATGAAGGTGATGAATGTATACCATATTCATCACCATCAACATCATCATCACCAAGACCACCATTATCATCATAATCACCACCACCAGGCACCACCATATTGATCACCATCATCATCATCACCAATACCACCGTCATCACCAACGCCACCATCGTCACCGCCAGTCACCCCCATATTCATCATCATTATCATCGTCAACACTATCACCATCATCACCACCAGTCATCACCTTTATCATCATCATCATCACCATCAGTCACCACCACCATCATCATCATTGCCATCACCAACACCATCACTATTTCACGAGTCAACCCATATAGGTACAATTAGGTACACAAACAACCCTTTCAAAATTTTCTACGCAGCCAACTCCAACCGTGCCAACAGGCGCTAAACAATTTGCCCGTCTAGCACAACTACGCTCGCGACTTGTCGAGCGATATAGCATCGCCCGTCACTCTCTCACAGTACAGCGGAGAAAGAGATAGGTAATAATATTTCTCGCGTGATTGAAAGTCGCGTGTCACTATATGCTAGAGGTGTTGGTACGTGTATGAGATAGCGGGTAATAGGCAGTTTGGGAGAACTCGCCGAGAGGCCTTTGCCTTACCTTAAGGGTGCGTTTCCATTGAAGCGAGGCAGAGCGAAGATGTGCGGAAGAGAACAATCTCACAATCTCCTGAGTTGAAATCTGGGGGGTCATTCGACCAATTTTAGAGAGATGATGGAGATCTCTCCATTTCATCGCCATCCGTCACTTTTGACGTGTCCCTACTTGACAAGTGGTGATATCCCTAGATCCCTAGAACATCGCAACTTCGTCAATCCGGTCGCGCTTAATTTGCGTTTCCTTTGTATGTGACGGCATAAATAACAGGCGCATACTTTAACTTGACCTTGTAGTGCGTGAAATTATTCAGTTACGTTTCATTCAAAACAGAAATGCATATGCATGAATAGAATTTTTGACAATCATTATCTCCTTTGTATTTCCAAAATTGAGATGAGATATGTCACTTGAAGCTCATCGCATTTTCGTGACAGTTTAAAGGCGTTATCACTGTTATCTAATAGAGTTTTGACGCTTTGCGATCTCTCAAATTCTCGAATAAGGACCCTGGGGCCCAATTCGAGAATGCCGTTGGAGATATCGCCAAACGTCAAATCTCCATTAGATAACAGTTATATCGCCATTGAACTGTCATTTAAATGCGATGAGCTTAAAAGTGACATATCTCATCTCAATTTTGGAAATACGAAGGCGATAATGATTGTCAAAAATGTTATTCATGTATATAAATTTCTGTTTTGAACGAAACGTAACGGACTAATTTCACGGTCTACGCGGTCAATTTAAAGTATGCGCCTGTTATTTATGCCGTCACATACAAAGAAAGCAAAAATTTTGCGCGTCCGAATTGACGAAGTTGCGATGTTCTAGGGATATCGCCACTTGTCAAGTAGGCACACGTCAAAAGTGACGGATGGCGATGAAAAGGAGAGATCTCCATTATATCTCTAAAATTGGTCGAATACCCCCCCTGTATCTCAGCTGCGCTTTGCTTTTGTGATTGGTCGATTCCGCATGTCTCCGCTCCGCGCCGTTTCAGTGGAGACGCACCCTAAGTGCCTCCGCTAAGTTGTGCGGATGCTCGCCTTCTTTTTAGAAAGAATCAGTGACAAAGTTGCCGCTCCGACCACCAGGGACTGCTACCCATACACCAGCACGGCAACTTTGACACTGATACTTTTTTGAAAGAATCTGTGACAAAGTTGCCGCGCCGGTGTATGGGTAGCAGTCCTTGGTGAACGCTACACATGAGTTCGAAACAAGTCGGGCCGTTCCTGATAATTTCACGTGACTGAAAAACCCTTCTATAATTGAATATGTAACGAGTTTTAATAAGATTATCGAAAAGTAATAAAGACGATTTACCAGTCTTCGGAAAGCAGTATTTGGGTTTTTTCACGTAGAGTCAAGCCCATGCTGCTGAAGTGTGTCGCGTTTCTGGAAGAATAAAATACTGGCTTCAATGTAATACTGATTTCACTAATACTGGTGGGGTCTGTGAACCTGTACAGTAGACGTTACTGGTCTTTTTCGAAATGGTTGCAAAACATTATTATAAAAACCTAACCTAGGGAGCGAGGCTGGGCCCAAGCTCCGATAGTTGGTATTTATATTTTGGAATGTCTGTATTATATTTAACTTTTTATATAGAGACGCATACATTGTGAAAAAGTTTTTCCGATTTTGAGAAATTTAATCACTCTATGAGGTGAGATATCTTTTCCCACGTTTGATTGCGAGGTCGTTTGCACGGAGGTGCCACAAATTTGCGCGACAGCGGCATCGTTGCGCGGCACGTGTGTCTCGCTCACTCGGATCTCTTGCTCAACCGCTCTCCGCGGCGCTTGTCGCCCTAGGACCCGCAGATTAAACAATGACAAAAAAGACGATTGTCGCATCTCGAACCATCGAACCCCAAAGAAAGGCGAGATATTGTATGAACACAGTGAAATCCATAACATCATGACATCTAGTGGTGAGCTTAGGAACAATTAACTTCCTAAGGAGACTAAGGAAACAGTAGTATAAACTGACTTGTATATAATAATTATATTGAGGGCAGCCAGCGCGAAATTATCGCTGTCACTAATACCTACTACAGTGAGTACTCATAAAGTTCCTTATGATTTTGTAAAAATACATAGGACATAATTTTTAAGTGTTGTTAAACATTATGTTCTGCCATCTATCGGCGAGTAGTAACATCAGGAACAGGAGGCAGCGACATCTATTGTTGAGTAGGAGCATATAAAGTTATAATAAAAGGAACCTAGATGTCACCAGCTACCTCTGTTGGGAAATTCAACAACTGACCTTTGTTAAGTTTTACAAAACTCTTAGTCTTTTACTTAGTGTTTACATAATAATATACTTTTCACTTCTCTCGCTCTAAAAGTTCGACTTTATGCTGTGCGTAGGCGACATAAAGTCGCTTTTTATGCTCTAGAGCATAAAGTAAAATCGTCATCGAAGACCAAGGCGATCGGTCCAACAGCCACACGAAAAAGGTTCTTAATAAACAGTTTAAAAAAAATATATAAAACTTCATACAATAAAACCCGTTCCAGACCTTCCGATCCGATCCGATTTATCGGGAGAAATCGGATAATGTGTAGTGTATAAGATCCTAACAATTGCAATACACATTATCCGATTTCTTCCGATAAATCGGATCGGATCGGAAGGTCTGGAACGGGTTTTAACTCTTTATTTTATTTTGTTTTGTTAGTATTCTAAGACCAAGGCAAATATACCAACAGCCAAAGTACACAATAAAACTTCTTGAAATAAATACATGATATGTGTATATGTTATTTACATGATACATGATACATTTTCATTTCCTTGCAATCGAAGTGAAAAGTAGAGTGTGCAACTCGTCCATAAAACGCATTTTACACTCGACTTTATATTCATCCTCGCTCGCAAGCTCGCTCGGATGGATAAACGTCTCGTGTAAAATGATGCGTTTTATGCACTTGTCGTACAATCTACTATCGTTCGATGTTTTCATGTTCTAATGACATATTTATGGGTAAATAAGTTTATATTTGAAAGTGAAACACACAATTTATTTACGTATTAAGCGTAATATTTCAGCATAAGTACTATGGGCTGCACAGTGGGCCAGCTCATTGTACATATAAGTACTAGTACTTAATTTTTATATTATTTGCTAAAAAGGCAACGACGCTTTTCGATGCGACAGTTTTACTGACTCCCATGTGGGAGCGTCGTTATCCTATGGGTACGTCATTACTTAGGTACCTATAAGCAGACCCCGTTATCAGTGGTGAAAATTCATTGAAATCGAATTATAGGGTTGTCACACAATGTTCATTTAATTCGTGTAAGTACATTAGACATACTGGTATAAATGTCGCTAAGAACAATTTAAAATAAAACACAATATTTTTGGTTAATTATTGCATTATCACTGAATCTGTATATATGTTACGAAATATACAGGAAGTAGGTAAAAAATTAGTTTCCAGATTTATGATTCACACTTTTGCATATTATATTTCACTCATAGTTACTACTACATAAAGGCCGAAATTCACCGAATAAAACAAATTAATAAATATTAATACTTTGGTTTATTGGATTTTGTTAGATCAGTCGCTGATATATAACTATTAAAGTATGGAACTCCTTGCCGGCTCATGTGTTTCCTCCTTCTTATAACTTGGGACCCTTCAAACGAAGCGTGAAGAAGCATCTCTCGGGCCAGCATGGCAGTGTCAACTGACTTGGCACCGTTGGTTTCTCGTCAGTCGCCATTGCGACTTGGGCTCCCCTTTTTGCTTACCATCAGGCGAAAAAAAAAAAAAAAAAAAAAAAAAAAAAAATAGATATATAATTTAGTTAACGTTAATCGTCTGATATGTGGATGGTAAAATTGTGAATAAAACAACAGACCTGTTTATTTACCGGTTCATTTCCAGTTTTTCCATTAGCTCCAATTTAAACTGAGAAAATTCAGCACGATTATCCAGGCAATTCGTATATTTAAATTTTTTACTGAACAAAAAAATTCAGTTTTTATATGACATCAAACATATTTTGACAAATAAATGTAAATTTTGTATCTATTATTATAGAGTTCAACAATCAAATGGTACCTTTTTTAAGACAATTGGCTTCATATTATATATACCTATGAATAAAATTAGTACTTCTAGGTACTTAACTATATTGTTTTTTATCAAACAGGTATATCAAATTATACACGTAAAAATATTAATGTGTAGTGCCAGTCCTAGTATTTTCAATGTTTCTTCACCACTGATAACGGCGTCTGCCTATAAGTTGCTTAGAGAATTTTGATGTTTACAAGTAGAAGCCTTAATACAAACACACACTTCTCCCCGTTTTCACTTCTCATGTCAAGAGAAAACGATTGTCACTTCGATAATACAACCCGCAAAACGACCAAAGTGCATCAACTCGCTTAAACTTTTACGCCCTTTCGGTTCTGCGCAGAACCGGATAATTGTGGGTATATTCCCACAGTCCCTATGAAACAAAATTGCTGCAACAAAGTTCTATTTTATTAGAACAACATGCGAAATGGAACTTTGTCGCTGCAAGCGTATTATTAAGTGAAAATTAGCCGAAACGGAATTTAAGCGAGCTGTAAAAATAAATGTGATTGTTTTTGTTTATGTTAATGAAGTTGTAGGAATATGGTAAGTATAAGTAACGAGGAAACAGTGCTTCCATTGTATTAAAAAATCTACGGAATCTGCCAAGTGAGAAATTGAAATTAAAGTCATTTATTCAGTAAGTACCTACCTACCTACACAAGGTGTCAGCACACAACACTGATTTGATCTGAGAATCGGATGATTCTCGTTTTTAGGGTTCCGTACCCAAAGGGTAAAAACCTATTACTGAGAGTTCTCTGTCCGTCCGTCCGTCTGTCACCAGGCTGTATCTCAAGAACGGTGATAGCTAGACAGTTGAAATTTTCACAGATGATGTATTTCTATTGCCGCTATAACAACAAATACTAAAAATAAAATAAAATAAATATTTAAGGGGGGCTCCCATACAACAAACTTACAGATAATGGTACGGAGAGTCCCACTCGCACTAGGCTGGCTACGCCAGTCTGGCGCCATCTGTTACTCATAATTTCCATTGTCCTATTTGTCCTCGCATCACGCTGAAACAGCTGGACAAAGTTTAACCAATTTTGGTTTAGGGGCAGGGCATCCAAAGATGGTTACCTCCCTAAAGGATATATTTTACTCGTCTAAAGTCTATACGGTAAAGAAAAAAAATACTCGAACGAAATTGCGGGCGCCCCCTAGTAACGAATAAAATTAATCAAAACTATTGTCTTCAATGACTTTTCTCAAACATGAATAAATTACCCTTACAATTATTCGTAAGCCAAAGCTTATCGTACAATCACGACGTCATCACGTGACGTCCACTTTCACGATAATTCCGACAGGGCAATCCATTTTCTTATATAACGTACTTTTTGAACGTCTAAATAAAAGAGCTAGACCACTCTCTTATTGGGTAATGATCTTATTACTGGGTTACCATTCGAACTCGATCCGGTTATACGTTCGCTTATCGTTTTAGTGTATAAAAATAATGTATACTGTATCTGTATCATACACTGGGGGATTCAGTGCACAATTGATTTGATTCCTACTGTTGGCCTAATGTTATAAATAAATAAATATCAGACAACCTCACACAAATCGATCTAGTCCCAAATTAAGCTCAACAAGGCTTGTGTTATGGGCACTAGTCGACGATATGTACCTATACTTATATACATAGATAAATATATACTTAAATACATAGAACAACCATGACCCAAGCACAAATATTCGAGTAGATTGTTGTGCGACACTGACAAAATTATAAAATGTCTTTATACATAATATAGTAACTTACACGAACTTAACTTTAAAGTCAAATAATAGCCCACCTACCTTAAACTTGGATACGTTACATTAATGAAAAATTAAATAAAATCGCAAATAAATAAAACATGCAATAAATTCACATTCCATAAAAAGAACCGCAAGCTTGAAGCGAAGTGACTTCCTATCGAGCTCCGCTTTGATACCAATCAATACGAGTATCAATAGTTACACAAAATATAGTAAGTTATGATTAATACTATAATAATGAAAGTTGACTTAACGCGGCGTAATCGGGCCCTGTTCGTGAGATATGCCCAATTTTTTTATGTAAAAAATAAAATGCCGGATTTATGCAACTTGAGA
Source organism: Apotomis turbidana (assembly GCA_905147355.2). Taxonomy (NCBI): domain Eukaryota; kingdom Metazoa; phylum Arthropoda; class Insecta; order Lepidoptera; family Tortricidae; genus Apotomis; species Apotomis turbidana. Next base: position 48,873,150 of record LR990280.1, on the reverse strand, counting down.
ATTTGCTTGTTGCGTGACTAAGCATTATCTTGCTCGGTCGCTAAAACAGAGTCGTTGGATTGCGAGCCGAGTCGAAGGATCTAGTGTCCCTCATGTTGCATTGGCATTAAGGATTTTAATTTAAAATATGATTGAACCCTAAGTTACTACTACACAACTATTTAATAGGATATATTCCGTACAAAGTTTTGTAAACAAAACAAGCCAGCTGACACATTTACAAAATATTTCAATTTTTTTTTATTTAACTTAAAGAATTGGTTCCCGTGTCATGGAAATTGAAACCGTATTTACAGAAACCTAGTATCGAGTTCAGAACAGAATAAATCGATGAGATAGGTTAAGTAAGGTGAGCCATAGCTCCAGGAGTCTTCAACCTTTTGACTGGAGGCCGAGTCAGCCGCGTGTAGACATGGGTAACTCCGGTTTCAAAGAGTCAAATGATCCGATTCCGTCAGCGGAGTCGATTCCCTTACTGAATCCACGCGATTCTTACTGATTCCGCGGAGTTGTAACTCCGACCATCTAAACGCTCGTTTCGTTTCGTTCTTTCGCGTTGGTTCGGCAGCGGAGCAGAGCGCGTGAGTGTCTGTCTCTGTCTCGCAGCGATACGAGCCGGACTCAACAAGAGGAGTCGGAATCATTAAGCGGAATCGATTCCGATTTAGGAGTCGGATTCAGAGAATCAAATCACTAGTCGGAGTTGAGATTACCCATGTCTAGCCGCGTGGCATCTTAAGGTTTGCTATAGGTACGTAAAGGGAGTCTCAAATCTCAGTGGATTTTTTCCCTGCATGAGACTCGGAAATTTGTCAGCTATAACCTATAATTGTTCCCATTAATAAAAATAAAATGTTACACAAATGAAAAACGTGCTATCATTGCAAACACATAAACACTTGTGAAAAATAAGGATGGGCTTTGTTGTTCAACAAATAGTGCCAACTAGCTTAATTCGTCGGGGATAGTGCAGTACCGCGTAAGCAACAAGTGTAGATACGAATCAATATTCAAACCAAATGCTAAGTATTTTATTGAAATGAGAACTTTATCGACAGCACTATCCCCGACGTTATGTGTATATCAACCCTAACAGGCGGATACGCGAGATTTAGATCTATGTCATTCGTTCGGCGGCGTAAGGACCAAATGCAACATTTGAATAATAAGTGTTAACATTTTCTTTTTTGTGATACTAAGCTTTTATTGTAGACTATACTTTTCATTAAAGAACCATCAGCTCCGAGCACCAAGACAATTGTAAAGAGCCCAAACTCCGTAGGATTGCATTAATTTCAAATTTCTTATGACCAATATCTACTGTATACATCATCACATCGTGCCATAATATTTTGTCATTGAAATTACATAAAAAAAAACAGGGGCGGTTCAGCTGTCTGTTACTTTTCGTTAAGAAACTTAGACGGACATACCCACAAATTAGACATCCAACTTAAAAACTATTCATCTTCATCACGCAAATTAAAAGGCGGTTGAAATGCCAAGCTGGCCCACGGGCCGAAATTTGACGACCCCTGTCCTAGAGGGGTGGATGACGGCAGGTGCGTGTGCGCAGATGTTGCGCGAGAACGGAAACGTGGCAAAAACGGTGGCTTTCCGGGCACTAAGTTTATTTCTCACACTTGCTAGTCAGTAATGTAACATTTGCAATGCGGGCCGTACTCGTAAGTCATACATTAAAATTTTAATCGCAATCATGATCTCTCTTAATAGATATAAGTAGGCAGCAATGGCGCCCGTAGAAATCGATTCCCACCGCCGTGCCCATTTTAGGAAACATTGGCAATTGATTATGAAAACAAAACTAAGCTTACTCAGAAATTTATTTTCACGCCACGTCTCTGATAGGTAGGTACCATTTTTTTAAATACCGATGGGAATTTGTATTTACTTGAATTTTTGGCAACAACTTTTCTTTATTTACATATTAACGGACCTTAAAATACATAAAATTAAATATCTGAGCAACTCGATGGACTTCATGGGCCAATTAATGTAGCAAATTTTGTGTAAAAATTTGTAAGACAGCGTCAGAATAAGCAACTTTACCAACTCACAAACAATTTAAAACTAAGAAAAAAAAAATCGACAACAAAATAAAAGTTGGCCTATTTATAATTTGACAATAATCAGTAGGAGTATTGCGGAATACTTTCAATCCGTAAATAACATCCATATATACTATTTTTTTAAATAGCTGTGGATAAGATTCATAACTGCACTGTGCCGACCGACCGTATCGCATCGAGGCGAGTACGGCACGAGAATACCAGCAAAAATTGCTTCGAAGGTGACCGTAAGCTTTGACCAACTTAACGACCTTTCTCTCACCACTATTCCTACCACATTGAGTGCGATAGAGATGGGAGATATGTAAATCGAGTTCCTTTTCGTGACATTCCGTAGCGTATTGCGTGCGTCCGTATTTTGTATCTGGAACGCTATTACCGAGGTCTTGAACGTTGAGATCTTACGGTGAATGGAGGCTTAAGATATTCCTTTGATTATTACCGTTAATAATGTAATACTAGGTTTTTATTGCGGTTTCGCACGCTTATACTAGTCTCTGAGACGGTCTGTTATACGCTGTAAGTTATAATTAAGTTTACATTGTAGATTTTTTGTCATATACCTAAGTAATCAGTGCTGCAGTGATCGGCACACCCAGCCCGTGCAATACCGCTGGTTTCCTATAGTAAATTTAAGAAGCTTTTTAGAATGCTGATTGTTTTAGACATGTTTCTCTGTGATCAAACATGTTAATTAACATATTATTATGTTACTACCTAGAACAGGGCTATTGGGGTGTATGCGTAGGTAAATATTTGAAACCTACAGTTTAAATTTTTCATTGATCATTTTTGTTTCAAAACTAGTCGAAATTGTCAAAATTCACGCGGAAAATTAGTTATTTCAACTTATTTTCGACTGCACGCAATGAAAGCATGAAATAGCTACCTATGTTACTACCTAGAACTCGAGGAAAAGTATTATTCTCTTAAAAAAGTTGGTGGAAACGATCTATACATTTGTCATCATCATTTGTCAATCATCTATACATTGTCATTTGTCATAGGAAGAAAAAAAAAAATATTTTTAAAGGAATAAGGCCTCTTAATATTAACTTATGATCCCGTGATTGCAAATAAACTTGTTCCAATATTGAGTGTAATATAATAATATAATGTAAAATGTATATTTATTATAATCATGTCCGCATTTAATTTTTAACAAATAACGTGATGTTGCACTGCCTTCATATAATAAACACGATCTGTGACAGAAGGGTAAATTAAGTCACACTTTCGTATTAACTGTAACAGTAGGTAGGTTAGGGCTTGTGCACAGATCACGTTGGGGGAGGGAGGGGTATAAGGAGACCTCACGTGTATTTTTCTTCCATGAACGAAGACTAAGAATTAAAAATAAATCTTCACTTGTTAAATACTTCAAAATTGCGAGTCTATTTTACGAAATTCTGGCAGAAAAAAATACACGTGAGGTAGTAGGGGGGGGGGGGGTAGCAAAGAACCTCACCAAACATCACCAGGGGGGAGGGGGGTCAAAAAGTAGCCGAAAAACCTCACGTGATTCGTGCACAAGCCCTATGAATTAGATTTTATAATTTCGTCAGACAGTAAAAGTTTACCTGTTTGGTTCACAAATTCCAGCTTTCAGTGAACTTTCTATAAAAATAAGTCAAAAGTTGTGAAGAGAAAAGAAGTCAGGAGACAGATGAGAACGTAATCTCGATTTGTACGGAGAAATGAGCAGTGGTATTGCCTCTTAAGAGTCTACTATAAGCAGAAGCACGAAAGCTGTAAAACATCTACAACGTCGGTAGGTAGTTAGTTATTTAAATTAGGCAATGTAGTGACCTAGTAAGGGGTTCCGTTTTCACCACTCGATACGGAAGCCTAAAAACTATAACTCAAAGCCTGATTTTAACACAGGCATGTTGTCCGCGACCCTGAGGCCTCGGCCTTTACTAGTTCTATATCCGTGCAGAACTCGATGGTTTAGCGGTAGGCACAATCGGACAAATTTTTATTTGGTTGTCAATTTATTTATTTTCTCAGATTTCTGTAAAATTTGGTGAGTGATTTGGTGATTAGGTGACTCAATGGAAAATTTTATACGACATTGTGAAATTGGGCTCACCTCGTTCAGAATAAGCAACTTTACCAACTCACCAAATTTTATTGAAATCTGAAAAAAAAAATCGACAACTAAATAAAAATTTGCCCAATCTTAGTTTGTGGCCACACTGCGTAATGGAATAAAGGCTGTATACAGCGTGTATATTTGATACCGCATATTGTAGCCAGACGGAGATTTTAGTGCTATAATCTGATATACCATAGCGTAGTTAATTATTGAAAATTTTCTGAGTAGCAATGTATGGTGTAGTTATTACTAGTGGCTGTTGTGACATCACGATGTTATGTGTCAACAAACAACAACAAACAAGTACATTGCTTGCTGATATATTTTTACACACTGTATAGTTCTCAGTTACAAAGGCAAGTAGAATCGGCGTTCAAAAACGGTTATTGATTACTAACGGCACATGACTAGTAACGAGGCGTCTCAAATGCCTAAATAATAACTCAACTCTAGCAAGAAAACAAAAGAAAGCAACGACACGTGTTGTACCTTGTTTAGTATCAAGGAATTTGATGAAGACGTAAACAGTGTGCTTGTGTTTCGTAACCTATCCGATTTTATATTCGTGTCGAATTGCATACTTAATTGTGCAGCACAATTTGTGCTGCATCATAAAATAATAAGGATCGCTACTTGAGATTATTGGAAGTTCAATATCAACGGATCGTAAGATTGACTACATTCCTTTGCCATTATAAATAAAATTGGTATGCAGGCATACTCGCATATGACTACAATTTCGTTTTAATAGGTGTAAAAACAAAACATAAACATGGCCGAAATGTGTACAATGAAGCGAAAAGTTGAAAAATTTAATGGTTCAGACAGGATTCGAACCTGCGTTTCCAACGGTTTTCCGGGTCAACACGGGTTCCCTACCAACTGGACCACCGAACCAGATGTCCGAGCCATTGAATCTTTCAATCAGTTGCTTCTACATGCCTTAGGGTTGCGGAAAGCCGTTGGGAACGCAGGTTGGAATCCTGTCTGAACCATTAAATTTTTCAACTTTTCGCTTCATTGTAAACATTTTGGTTTACGTTAGCAGCCGTTACTGCTTAAATAAAAATAATAAACGTGGCCTCTTTACGATGGTCACAATTTGAATAAAATTCCGTAATCAAAGGAAATAGTCGAGAACGTTACATACCTACAGAAAATTTCCCTGTGATATTTCTTCTGATGAATTTGCTCATAAGGTAAACTTTGAATTCATGAGGACTTGAATTTACGAGTTGGAATTTGCTACGAAAGTCGTTCAAAGATAATGTATGAGACAGAGATTTCGCTAAGGTAGCGTCGTCACCAACAGGGCTTGTGCACAAATCACGTGAGGTTTTTTCGGCTATTTTTGACCCCCCTCCCCCCTCGTGATATTTGGTGAGGTTCTTTGCTAACCCCCCCCCTCCCCCTCACTACCTCACGTGTATTTTTTTTTCGCCAAAATTTCGTAAAATAGACTCGCTATTTTGAAGTATTTAACAAGTGAAGACTTATTTTTAACAAAACCGAGAAAAAAATATTGATTTTTTTCTTACTTCGTTCACTGTGGAAAAATACACGTGAGGTCTCCTTATACCCCCCCCCAACGTGATTTATCGTGATTTTTTCGTGACCCCCCTATTGAACCTCACGTGATTTGTGCACAAGCCCACAGAGGAATGCAGCATTGTAAGCATTTGGCAGTCATCCTATATAATCGGGAAGTTCCCTTAAAAAATACAATTCGTCCATAGTCAGTTAGATTATACAAAAAGGATCCACTTTTTTTAATACTCTAACACTTCACCGAATAATTTCCTCGAATTTTCTTTTCATAGACAAATTCCCCGAGTCATAATTCTTTTAGAAATCTTAAGAATTACAACTTATAGATAAGTTAAATTAGGTTTGTGTTGTAACATTCCAAATTTTTTTATTGTTTAGAGGCCGTCCGAGTGGGTTTTCAAAAAATTATGTGAATAAAAATAAAGCGCTATTTTTTACGCTTTTCTTTTCAAAATAAATGAGAAAACCGCATTTCAAGCCTCTGTGTTTGTTGAATAATTAAAACAATAAGAAGTATTAAAAAAGTTAGTTTTTATCATTTATGATACATTACTGCTAAGAAGAAAAATGCGATTTACGCCAAATGTCCGGGTTTTTTAAGTCTATGTCCGGGTTTGCCGAATTTAGAGTGGCCTATTTCGATGAAATAATATTCCTAAGAAATGATAATTCGCTGAAACGTTCGTCTACACAAAAGGGTAACCAAGGGTAGGGTAAGGGTAAGGGTCACCTTCGGTTCGGGATAAATAAAAAAAAATACAACCTTATGAGAACCTCCGGTAGGCGGTATAAGAGAGTGTGTAGGTATATTTACGATTAACTTTGTTTATGTGTTTTTAACTGACGTAACTGTTTATTACGTATCCAATAGTAACTCACATCGACAAACAATCACTACCCGAAGTTACTTTCTAGATTCACCGTACTAGACTAAACGCCTTTAAGAAAGGCCTAATAGTATGAATGTAGTGTAAACTTACGTCATTATTGATTCGGGCTGCGGACTGTTTCTCGTACATTATTAATGGCGGCGAACAATGTGCGGGCACTAATGAGCTCCTAGTGGAGGTGTTGAATCATTTAACAACGTACCTATTGGCTATGCATTCGACGGTTTCGCTGCACAGAATAAGGGACCAACCCGTCTAGCACAACTATGGTTCGAGACTAATGTCACGCGACATAGTATCACCCGTCTCTCTCTCACAATACTGTACAGAAAGAGATAGGTAGTATATCTCGACAACTATGCTTCGCGACTTGTCGCCCGACATAGCGCTACCTGTCACTCTCTCACATTACTGCACAGGAAGAGATGGTTAAATATCTCGCGCGAGAAATAGGCGCTTATGACAATTATGCTAGTGGTGCAGCAAACTAAAAAACAGGGTTTTCGTTACTTGTAATATTATCTATCCGGTAGTAAAGAGAATGGGTATGGAGTTAAATAAAGTTAATCTATGTGAGAAAAGTACTAGAAAACATGGAGCTTAAAAACTGTTTCAACACAGTATCTATGATCACCAAATCAATACTATTATAAAACTCTAGATTTGTATCTACATATTATGACTGAGTTTTCTACAGAAAGAGGTCATATATGACTTGAGGAAAAATCTTAATAGCGCGATGCAGGATCGGCTTATGTTTTGTATGAACGCGCGCTGTCATGCCAGTCTGGGGCCATCTGTTGGTCATAACTTGTCTTCTCATCACGCCGAAACGGCTGGACTAATTTTAACCAACATCGGTAGGCTGCGTATCTAGAATACTTTTTACCCGTACAGGGTAAAAAAAACGCGAACGAAGATGCCCACCTTCCAGAAGTATATATAATACATATATATCTATGATCGATCGCAATGCAACACGTGTTGCACTACCTATCAATTCCACAAACACGGAAACTCAACCCCCGGTAGAGGCGCGGGTTTCTTCATTGTTCCGATAATAGTTGCGATTACCGCCGGTTATGCTCTCTTTATGTTGCGTCTAGCGGAAATCTGAAAGCTAATACAGATCCACTTTAAGTCAGGTCATGGGATAGCAAAAGGGCATTCTGACGACAATCATACTCGAACATTTGAGAGCAAATATTCCGAGACTCTGACAGTGAATGTGATATCTCGAAAACTAAAAGGCATGTACGGCTCGTCGACACCACTGGTGATGGTGACCAAAGGACTGGTCCACATTCCTATCCAACTGGCTCTATCATTAGTGCTGCCACCGTTTTCGGTACAATGTAACGGGGCCCATTTTAAGACATTACTATGGCAATTAAAATAACAAAATAATAACAAGAGTAAAGGGTAGGGTTAGGTAGGGCGTCTAGATATACCTCATTATACAGGAACAATTCTCGATTCTATCTTTTTATTTTTAGCGAAATGTCCTAGTGCCCGCAACTTAGTCCACGTAATTTTTTTTTCTTTACAGTTTTCGGGTTAAACGTATCCCGTAATCATTTTTGGATGTTTAGTTATCCTGGAACCCACATTGACTAAGAACCAATACTATCAGTTACATACCTCGTACCTATGACCAAACATGAGGTCGAAACTTGACGTAACCGGATTATACAAATCGATATGCGTCTGTTATAGGAAAAAATCCACCACAAACGAACGCCTAATTGTACAATAATTTGCGCAACAATCGAAACGATGCAAGACCGAAGAATTCCTTCCCTTTCGGTTTCTAAAGTTTCGTAAAGATTGGTAAAGTTTTGCAGTTTTTAAACAGACGAGAACGGAATCTTGATGTGTATAAAAATTAGGACTAGTATTTCCTCTTAAAATCTGTCCAACCGTTTCGGTGTCATGCGCGGACAAAAATAAAATTCACCAATAGATCGCGGTGTAAAGTTGACGCTATACAAATCTTTCAATACATTTTAAAGTTATATAATAGTACAAATTATACAACAGGTCACTGAACTCTACATTTTGCCCGACATGCCGCCCGAAACGCATACGTATCCAATAAGTAGGTACATAGAAACGTGCAACGTGACACTTCTGCGCCGAATGAAATTAAAAACCGGCAAAGTGCGAGTCTGACTCGCGCACCTAGGGTTCCACTCACTTCCCATCTTAACTGGCCGGGTTGAGTTATGTTTGTTAAGTTACCTGGTATGTATGGCACCGCATACAAATGAGGTGCAAGGTTAACGCAACCGATCACGTTTGTTGTATGGAAGCCCCACTTAAATATTTATTTAATTCTGTTTTTAGTATTTTTTGTTATAGCGGCAACAGAAATACATCATTATGTGAAAATTTGAACTGGCTCTATCACGGTTCATGAGATACAGCCTGGTGACAGACAGACAGACGCACAGACTGACAGACGGACGGACAGCGGAGTCTCAGTAATAGGGTCCCGTTTTTTACCCTTAGGGTACGGAACCCTAAAAACCAGTGTTTACGAGTACGCATTACCAATATGGACAAGTCTTGAAGGTGCAGTTTGTTTGTAGTAAAGGCAAAAGTGAGGACATACGACTGGATGGTGACGATCGCTCATATTCAAGGGCGTCAATAGGCGTGCGGACAATTTTTTGTTGAGGATGTCAATCGATTCTATTTTTTATTGGGATCAAATGTCTATATCGGACAAACTACACTTGGACTGCTCTAAAAGTCGGAAATGTCCGTCAAAGTTCAACATTTCTACAGAGCACTAAAAACGCTCCATACAAATGGCCACCTACAGTCCTACATGTGACGTCTGTGGATTGGGTACAATATTTGTATGAAGACAATTCCTAATTTGCCATTATCGCGGTGAAAAAGTGCTATTAAGTTCATGGGTGTTTTACAATATAGTTTTTTTTTAAATAATGAGGATTCTAAAAACAATTACAAAATTTATTTTGGATTGATGGATGGATCGTGGGTGTTAATTAGGCAGATCATGAAATGGCAGCCTTTCATGATATGCCTAGGAATTTCATGATCTGACTAAACGTCATTGGGTAAATCGTTAAACATTATGTCTTGAACGATATGGCGGATGTCATTTAGCCAAATCATGAACTGGCGGCGTTTCACGATATGCCTAGGAATTTCGTGATGTGCCGGATTTTACGATCGGCCGCCGACATATCGACTTGACAATTCTGTTTCTTTGTATTCTGTACCTAATTAAGTATGTTTTTGTTATAGGTGGGTATTAACTTCGTTAAGATTAACTTTTATGGAAAGTTAACGGTGTTCATTACTTCTGTTATTTTAACTAAATTACTTTGGTTGTTTGGTGATGGTGAAGATAGTGATGCTGGTAACTACCTTCATCAATACTTCCACCACTACTATTACCCCAGGTATCACCAGCACCATCTCCATCATCATCACCACCGCCACCACCGCTACCCCTCTATCAATATCACCACTATCATCGCCACTATCGCCATCACCGTTCCCATCATCACCACCATCATAATCATCATCATCGTTATCCTATTTTTAACAAAATAATCGCTTAAAGCAGTACGTTTTGCACAGTGTTATGATCATTTAAACTTAAGAGGCCTTATTCCTTTTAAAATGCTGATTGTTTTAGAATTTTTTCTCTATGATCAAACTTGTTTCTCAACATATATTATTGATTTGACTACCTAGAACAGGGCTATTAGGATTTACTGGTATAAATTTGAAACCTAGTTTAAATTTTTCATTTATAATTTTTGTTTCAAAAACTACTCGAACGTGTCAACTTTCACGGGTAAAATTAGTCTTTTCAACTTATTTTCGACAGCACGCAACGAAAGCATGAAATAGCTATATGTTACTACCTAAAACTTGGGGAAAAATATTATTCACTTGAAGCCACAGATAAACTACCAAACCACGACCCGAGACACAGATAAACTACCAACCCACGTTATCCATAGGAGACAATTAGGTAATTGAGCTTAGTTTAATTTTAATTATATAATTAAATTATATACCGAATAGCGAATGTATGAGTCAGGTCGCACGTGTCAAGTAACAAGATGCCAGAACTAAAACTACGAGCTTGCATTTTGTTTCACATTTTGTACTTGGTCACATGAACGATAGATAATTTCATCATATATTACCTACTCTTTCTACTTTTTAATTTCATTTTTTTCATATTATGAACAATATATTGATAATTTCAACCAACTTTTTTAAGTGACTTCTCCCCGAGTTTTAGGTAGTAACATAGCTATTTCATGCTTTCATTGCCAGCAGTCGAAAATAAGTTGAAAAGTTCGTGAGCTCTTTAACTTGCCATTTGGGTTTGCTATTACAAAAGACGTTGTTAGAAAGAATATAGGTAGATTGACGATAGTAAGTACAAAAGAAACAAATATGGCAAACGCAATAGAGAGTGCATTATTTATGAATCAATTTTTATGCAAGATTGCAGATTGTATTGTACAGCACAAATAATTCAAAGAGGCTGATCGTTTTAGTACCCTGTAACAGTAAGTTGCAATACTGTGCCACTGTGACTGCTCTAAAATAGTTAAAGTGACATGGTACTAGAGCGATTAGGGATTGACGCACAAAGTACAGGAAACAGAAAAATCACGAAGAAAGACGCATCTTGCGTCATTGCTTTGTAATTTTCGATTCTTATTCTAAATACCTTCTCGTAATCAGTGCAATCTTTGCACCTCGGTAATCATCGTAATCAGTGGAATACTTTTTCTGAAGTACTTATTACTCTTTTAAAGTGTTAGGCCTTATTCCTTTTATTTATTTATTTAAACTTTATTGCACAAAATACATAAGTAAAAGTACAAATGGCGGACTTAATGCTATGAGGCATTCTCTACCAGTCAACCACAAGGTCAAACAGAGACATTATTGGTGCGGTAAGGGTGTAAACAATACGTGTATACACACGATGCAACTGTCGAAACAAAAAAAAACACTAGTTACGTTGATGACTATATATATATATATGAATATGGATTATATATATATATATAGGGTTTTAATTTTTTTTATTCTTATATTATGACTAATATATTGATAATTTCAACCAAGTTTTTGAAGTGAATAATACTTACTTTTCCCCGAGTTCCAAGTAGTAACATAGCTATTTCATGCTTTCGTTGCGTGCAGTCGAAAATAATTTAAAAAAACTGATTTTCCGTGCGAATTTTGTAAATTTTGAGTCGTCTTTATAACAAAAATCATGAATGAAATATTCAAACTGTAGATTTCAAATATATGCCAATAAATCTCAATAGCCCTGTTCTAGTTAGTAACGTCAATAATAAGTTAAGAAACATGTTTGATCATAGAGAGAAATGTCTAAAACATTCAGCATTAAAAAAGGAATTAGGCCGCTTTAAAATTTTCTAGCTAGTTGGCCGAGCAAGCAAAGAGAGAAAAGCGCTCCGTTTTAGCTTGGCTCAATTCTTTCCGTATGTTTGTTCTGGCTTACAGGTCGCAATTATCAACCGATTCTCATGAAATGTTTTGAGTGGGTTCGATGAGTATAGATTTACTGTCGATTAATTTTTTCGTAATTTTTGAAAACGGCGGTGAGGCGTAGACTGCCGCTGGCTTCGGCGCCTCGTCGACCGCAGACCATTGGCGTGACACGAACGAATTTGCCAAGCTATACCTACCTTAGTTTTAAGCCAAGCTGTAACATATTTATAATTATTCGAATAAATAGAAAAACAAAAGTACTCCTGTGCGTACAGCTCTCACGAACCGTCCATTCCATAACAAAACATTCGTTACGCTCCCATACAAACTGTTAACACATACACTGTACATTAATACGCTCACAAACTTGCGTTGTACTCCACAGCGGCGCCACCGTACGCGAGAACACAGGAATTTCATATACAACGGTATTAGTTCCAGTTTCAACCACTGGTATACAAAAGTTTAATTTACAACACCTTTTACAAACTTATTTTTGCAGTTAGCAACAGCGCTTTAGGCGCGCAGTGCTCGTTAATCGGTACAGGCTGTTAGTTAGTTCATTTTTCACCGTTCGCTCGTCTAAGTTTGTCGCGTTATCTCTCTCACCATCCAAATTCACAATGATGTTATTAAATCGATAAGATCATATCGATACGTAACTTGCAGCATAATATGGGTTTTGTTCACTTCCGCAGTGAAAAACATTAGTCTAGGAGAAACAAGACATGCCGGGGCACTCCATTAGGCAACCCATTGCTCAGTAAAAAAACATCATGTATGTTTTTTTCAGGGCCGGTGGTGGTGACTTCGCTTGTCGTGCGACTCAGCGTTATCTGTCCTGCTCGCGCGGTATTGAATGGAAAGTGACAGGTAGTATTTATCGCTTGACAAAGACTCGCGTGACACAGTTATGCTACACGTGCAGGGGCATTCGTGGAGGTATATCTCCATTTTATAGGACTTTTATGGAAAATTCAGTCAGCCTCGCGCAACTCTCAAGGTAAAAAACGATCGACAACGGTTGTATGAAACGGAGGTGAATTTTTTACCTATCTAAGTTTGAAAGAACGTTGAAACCTACAAAGCATTAGATAATTGGCGACAATCGAATTTAGGCGGGTTGTACTTCAGCTGCCATTTTTGTCCGCCATGTCATGTTAGATGACGTTTCTATTTTGTTGTGTAGTCTGCTTCTGTCAAGGTTCTGCGATCTTTTCAAATAATTCAAATTTCACAAATAATCTAATAATTTGCATTCTTTGGGTGTAGTGGTCGTCTAGAAGGTACACAAGACAATCACAATTGCAAAAATGAGTGGATTGAAAAGGAAAAAGTGCGAAATATGCAGAATGAAAACGTGTCGAATGGACGGTCAAAAAAGACTATTCATGGCAAGATTTCCACCGTTCGAAGATCGGTAAGTAAAAAAATATAATTAATTACTGCGTGTTATAACCATGTTAATCGTAAGTTTAATTGAAAACTTGGTATTTCGGGTAAAATAATACATACCCTTATACGTATGTAAACAATAGTGCTGTATGTAAGTTTTATCGATAATTTTCATTTGAAGTGAAAAATACCTGGGTAAACACGGAATATCTTTCTTCAAGCAAAAGCCTATTGGTATGTGTACTTGTACAAAAGTGTGCACTTGAATACAGCTGTTAAAGCCATCTCAGATGAGAGGATAAGACATTATTATCACTACTTTTTATGCCAGTTTGAGTTAGATTATGGTCACAGAAATATTTTACGAAAAATCTTCAATGGACTATGAATGGTACGGTTTCATCTGGACAAACAGATACATTTTTACTGTGTAATTTTCTGTTTACCCTGTATTATTTGTGTTGCAGAACTTCCAACCTGGAGCACAGACTGGAGTGATGAAACGGATTTTTTCGTCTATGTTTATCAGCAAGCCAAGCAAAGTTTTAACGAAATAAAATTATTTGCACACTTTTGTTTTTTTTTTATGAAGGCAGTAACCTAAAGTAAACCAAATGTTTACATTGAAGCGAAATATTTAATGATTTAAATTATCGGAAAGCCGTTGGAGACGCTGGTGCGAATGCGAACCCCGCCTGAACCATTTTTTTTAAATACCGATATCGATATCAATAATTCGATAATTGGTGTAACTTGTGACATCCCTATTTTGTTCTTGATGTTGGCATTATGTCATGAGTTGACACTGACACTGATATTGTTTGCGGCTTCATATTGGCAGTATGTTTCGCTCCCGTTTCATACTAATGCGAGTTCACGCTTTTTGTATGGCACTCCCGTCTCTTAAAACGTAGTGATTACATACTCTTTGAATTCAGTATTAGATCTGAAGAAACCTACGTTGGTCGATTCAAATCAAATGTAGCTTAGATATCCACGTGTGATCTCGCATCTCACATCAAGGCACCAGGCGCCCAGACAATGGAGGAGGTCGGCTTCCTGTGCGAACTCTAACAATGCCCATTGTGCAGTCCGCTACCATTTCACCGGCAATTACTGTTTCTACCTCTGCTTTCCTAGTATGTAGCTCCCTTATTATTAATATTCACACTTAAGTAACGTAAAGGTGGTCACTGCTATAATTCCCCTAACCCTATAACCAACTAAACTAAACCTGCGACTTCGCAAAAACTTAACATTTTTGACTTATCCAAACTCGATCTGTTTGTATAGTTTTTAACTACGACAAAAGAGGGATACCATACGTTTAATATGTATATTTGTATCTGTCAGAGATATCATAACTCCTAACCGCATTTTAATCAAAATCTTTTTCTGTCGTGATGTTTGTCCGCTATGATTGGAGGAAATTAAGCAGTCGCTCCCAAGATATTCCGCTTTACTTGGAACTAGTGACCAGCGTTAACAGTTTGAGTAGCATTTTCTAAACCACAAATGAAACGAGGGTCTCTACAATTTAGGTTTAACTTAATTCCTATCCGTCGCCATCATCACATCAGCTCCAAGATACAAATTATTGTATTATGAGATCAGCTTCGTGGTGTAATATATTGTATTGTCATCGAAGTTACGTAGGTACACAAAAAGTCTCCGTGAAGTGATTGAAATCTGATTTGATTACATACACAGGTGAAAGTAAATAAAAGCTTGTAAAAAAGTGATACAAGGGACACATATTCAGCCAAGACAAGTGTCTCATTCGTAATTAAAGGTAACTGAATGCACGTACGTCAGCCGGTTACCGGTAACTGGCATTACGTCAACATCAATAGGAAGCCAGGCCGGTGACGGTCACAGGTCACTCGCCGAGTACAATGCCGGTATTGGGTCACGGAAAGTGTGCAATATTGCTGGGAAATACAGCGCGATTGTTGCTTGCTTACGGTAAAAGCGAACACCATGAATTTATAGAGAAATCGCTTGACTGATTAGTACCTCTATGGTTTGGTATGACTCATAATTATACAGGGTGGCCATGAAATAAGTGTGGAGCTTTCAGGAGAAGTCATTTAAGTGAATTTGAACAGAGATACACCATGTTATACCCCACAGGGATAAAAACGCTTCAAAAACATTTTTTTTATTGAACCATTGATACTAAATACAATGTGATTTCGTATGTGAATGTGAATAGAAATAAACGTCACGACTAATTGTGGTGGATTACTAATATTTTTTGTTATAATTTTATTAAAACTTTCGTGAGACATATTTAATTATTGTATTAAGCGGTTTACACTCACGTGAAATTGTCAGGAACGGCCCGACATGTTTCGAACTCGTATGGAGCCCTTCATCAGGGACGGCTGCCCGTACACCGCCGCGGCAAACTCGTAATTTTTTGTTATAGCGGCCGTTTATTATGCTCAAGTCTCTCTACCTACTACGGTTCCAAAGATATAGCCCTGGGACAGACGAATTGACAAACAGACAGCGGATGCTTAGTAATAGTGTTCTGTTGTGGCGCTAATTGGGATTCGATAGTATCATTCGTTTTGCTGATAATTAAAATAAAATTCCATGTTTGAACTCTCTGTTTATGAATGCATTTCTCATATTGTGATAATATAGTAAAGAATTTGGAATTCCAACTTCATGCATCTTTCCTATTATGGGTACTTTCATTTCGTGTAGGTATTAGTATATATAGTTTATACCGTGTGACTAAAGGCTGCTGGTGATTCAAACGTTGCGAAACCATCGCAACTCAACACTCTGTATTCTCTGCGTAATCGAAAACGGCATCAATGCAACTCGTGGAAGCCATTATGGATAACATTATCCTATTTCACGACGCATACAAGATTATAGTACAGTCAGCGGTCTATGAGACTTATAGGTACAGCTCAGTTCACGTAAAAAGAGCTATTTTAATTTTGGCATTTAGGCTGTCTGACCACAGAAGCGGAGCAGAGTAAAATTGACCAATCAGACATAGAAGTGTTGGTGACACGAATAAAATAAGTTTCTGTCAAAAAATTCAGTTTTGTGACAAGCTTTTATAGCCGACTGTACTTTTTTTTGAACATCCATCAATTGCTCACAGAGGGTAGAGACGATTCTAAAGAGCCCAAACTCGATATAATTGCTTTATTTATTACGGAGTTCCTATGGTCGCCTTCCAGTTCCATCATCAGATCAGCTCCACGTCATCATAATATTGCATTGCCATGCGATTTGCATATTCGTGCAAAATTTCAGCTCAATCAAAAACCGGAAAGTGGGTCAAATTTAACTTGCAAAATTCCAATTACAACGGGACAGGTGAAAGTAAATAAAAGCTTGTAATATTGCTAGGGAGAGCCACACGATATTATTAATTTATCGATAAGTTGTACTTACTTATGACAGTAGTTATGTTATGACTATCAGATTAACGTATATTATGAATAATATAGTTATATAGGTACCGTATATTAACCGATTAATTATAAAAAAAATATAAGGTTGTTGATAGAATTTTAATATTCATAAAAAGTATATACGAGTAAGTAACATTGATGGGTAGAAACCAGCATATTTTAGTTAATTTCTATTTATCCGGTGAACTTGATAATATGAAATGTCATTTCGGAATAAGTATTCAAATAATTTTTGTATCCAAAGGATGTCCCTAGTTAATTGAAGTTATTGCCACGAACACTTCTATGTCTGATTTAAATGCAGTTATTTTTGGCTTCTCAAAAACGCAGCCTGATTGACTCCGGTCCGCTTCTATGGACAGACTTATACCTACTGAGCTGAGATCTCGCCGGCGCTCTTTTTAAATGAATAGAGCTTATAATATCGTAAGTATTGTTTCTCTCGTGTCTCCAAATGCATAATAACTAGCCTTGTGCCGTTTGTCTTGTATGAGTATGACCAATTTAGCGCACTATAGTAAACCTAGTCGACTTATAAATGGCAGAGCAAATGAAGTTCTGAGGCAACAAACATCAAAAAAACGAACTGACTTTTTAGGGTTCCGTACCTCAATCGGAAAAAAACTGAAGCCTTATATGATTGTTGTCCGGCCGTCTGTCTGTCTGTCAAGACCATTTATCTCAAGAACGCGTGAAGGTATCGAGTTGAATTTTAGACCATATGCGTCTACGGTCCCTTGAAGCTGTGAAAAAATCAAACTTCTACGTTAACGTGAAAAAAAGATACGGCCGTTTATGTAGCAAATAACGTACATTGCGGCACTCTCAAGGGAATCAAAATGATAGGGCACTTCCCGATGACCTAGAACTATGAAGTTTGGCAAGTAATATCGTCACATACTACAAATACTTATAAAAATCTAAAACTATACATTTGTAATAAAATCATAAAAAATATAGTCCTTTTCAAACATCAGCGCCATACATTTTAACTCAACCTGACTCAACCAGATGTGGCGATTCGCATGATCTCGTCATGTGCCCGCCATCATATAATCATATATCATCATCGTGATACTCACATCATCATTATCATCATCAAATTTCAGGCATATTAGCATCATACGTCATCAAGCTAATACTAAAATTATCATTTGATAGGTATATGCAATACAAATGCTTAATAGGAGTAGCAGTATGAATGGTTACGGAAGCGGGAAGAAAGACATTACAATGACTAAACAGCCTACCTTTTTAAAATAGCAAATTACTATTCACAAAAATTACCAACAGAAGAATTGAGCTTTATTTAGACTAAATAAGAAATCAAAATCACATATACAACGCTTAGAGGGCGGGGGCTACGTCACGTGACGTGTCGGGAGTGTCCCGAGTGTCCCGAAGCTGTCGAAGCTGTCGAAGCTGTCGAAGCTGTTGAAGCTGTCAAAGCTGTCGAAGCTGTTGAAGCTGTCGAAGCTGTCGAAGCTGTCGAATGTCTCGAGCTATTGGTTATAAATAGGCAAGGGCTTAGTAGAAGGGGATTCTTTTTGTTTGGAACTCCGTCGGAGTAACATTACTTTCTGGCAGTTAAGGTATTAAAATTAATTCTAAGGGGAATTTCTGTCGGGTTTTTGTTTGTTTCTTGAACTATAATTACCTATTGAAATTAGTGGGGTTGTTGCTTTAAGGCTATTAAGCCTAGTCACATGCCAGAAATAGTGTTTTGGTACATGGTTGCCAGGTGAAAGATATTTAACCTTGCGGCTGTTAAACGAATATCTTTCAGACTCTTCTAGTTTTACCCGAGTTAGGCGGCTCGGGCACTAGCCATATATAAGTGCAGTGAATAGCCTACGAATGTGGATAGTTTTGTTTGGTGGAAGCAAGGACCACACGTGTTGGACATGCGGGCCTTTCCGCGCTTGCCGAAGCCAAATGGACCTCCATGCTCGGTCTCATATACTAATATATTTATATGTCTGCTTTATATACACATATTAGGGCGAGCTACTCCATGCTTCCGGCGTCTCATCAGCCGCGTGGGGGGGGCTCAAATACACCGATGATAGTCACTTCTTCGGGCTAATCACCCGAACTTACAGTTCAGTTTAGCTAGGCCCATACACGTTTAAATATAAATGTGAGACCCAGGTCTCTAGTGTTCTTTGTATTAGCTAAGGAACGGGGGTATGGGGATAGGTACACTCCAGTAGAAATATTAATACGGGGTTCTTTATCTTCCGAGCAATCGGCCATTCATCATTAACTAACATAACATCTATTCAAATTATTTTAACCTTGTTAGGTATAGTGGTTAAGAGGTTGAACTATTATTTTCTTAAGTGGTTATGACCCGGGGAAGTTAGTAGGGGAAAAGCAGTCGTGTAGCGGTTTGTAAAGATTGGGAATAGGGAATCTGGTATTTAGGTCATCCAGATATTTAACACCTTTAACTTACCAACATTAATTATAGAAATAATTAATTAAAATTTACCGATTATGTGTTGAAGCAATGTACCTTGATATAGCTTAAGTGATAGAATGGAATCACTGAAGTAAAGTTGAGCCAATTAGCTGTAGATATTCGCTTTCTCAATGAACAGAAATAGTTTAAACTTTGTTATAATTTTGATAAGGAAATTGTGGATTGTTGTATAGTACTACAAAGCATTCCTAAGACTGGATGTGGAGTATCTGAAGTGTAAATTGCTAAAAGAAAAGCCGGGGACTTATGGATAGCAATAATGAAAGTTATTCGTCCTCGTATTTACATCACAGATCTCAGAACTAAAGTAATTTATATCACAAAGGTTGAGAGTAAATTCCTTTTTCAAAATCAGTCATTCGAGAGTTGAAAGATACTCCGATCGGCACAATAGTCTTCATGATTTCAAGGGTATGCTACATTTATGAGTATGGTCAAACGAAAACCAAGTTCTAGAACTTATTAGAAGGGTTCTTACCTACTAAGGAAGAGTAGTGTACTAGAGATCTTATAAATACAATTATAACTACATTGTCATAGTCTTTGCAGCCATCACATATATTTAACTAGTTAAATAGGTAGGTAAAATCCTTAGAGTAGATCTTGTGTAGTTAACTTAAGAAGCTTGCGCCAAAAGGCTTCCCTAAAAGATAGATCCTTGACACTTTGCTTTAGGTAGGACGTCATGCATAGATGTGATGAGATCCCACAGTGGTTTGTTCAGCTTAGACTAGGAGCGGAGTTCCCCATCCTCTAGCTGAACGCTTTAATTCGATTTGCTTCTCAGGAATAGATAGGTAAAGCGTTCAGTGATACTCTCCGCACACTCAGGGTGGTAGGGGATTATTAACAAAAATTTATATTTTTTTTTTATACACAATAAAAATACCTTCTCCATTATACTATAATCTAGTCCTTACTAGTTCTTAATTGTGAAGACTAACACAACTTCCTACTTATTGTATAGGTCTAGAATCCACTTCAGATTGGTCTACTATAGTTTATTTAAGGGAGGTAACCACCTTCTCAGATTAAGGAGTAATGACAAAATTTATTCAATATTGTCAAATATGAAAACTTAAGAACAATTAAATTCATAATAAAAATTCATAGATCCTGTAACTTTCATCTATTTATAGATTGGTAAGGAAGTGTAGTTTCATATTGTACATAGACATTTGATTTCTAATCATTCTGGAGTAAGAACATGCAATTTTAAAAACTAAATTACCCTTCATTTCGGAATCTTAATAATATTTGGATAGAATCACATATTGACTTTTATTGTTACATAAGGTAATCTAGTTCGATTATACCTGACTGTGGTCTAAATGAATTCGATACTTCATATAGAATTAAACAACTTTCATAAGAGTATCTGTAATATTCCATATTGATTTTGATATAGGAACTATATAAGTTAGGAATTTAATTAGTACAAAGAACCGAGGTAGCAGTAGGATAGGAGTAGCTTGCACAAAATAAATAATAGAATACACACTTATTTAGTTAATTTAACAAAATACATAGTAATTTTGCACTATTCAGGTACGAGGCATTTCGCGGCACATCACGGCTACATCTCCTAAAAGAAACTGTGTTACTACAACAACGTAGGATCCGACCAATCTAGACGTTCACAACGGTTTTACCGATCACCTTGGCCATTAGTTTTAAGAAATGTTCAGCTCAACTGTATAAAGATCCTTTCATATCTAGGTTTGGTTAGTTGTAGGTTCTGGAAGGCTAGGTAGTCGTTGAAGGGTTTCCTAGGGGTTCGTTGTAGGAGTAGAGTCTGGTGAGGAGGGTGAAGCAGACGAAAGACCTGTACCTTTAGTTTAGGGCTTAGCAGACGTTACGATTGGTGGTCCCGTGACTCAGGATAGCTCTAGAGTTGAAGTTCTTAGCTCGCAAGCATTCAGTACAATTGGCGCGCGTTCCCAGGATTTGTTTATTTAGTAGGTAGCTCATGCATTCATTACACAGACCAATTAAGATGGGATAAGTGAAAGTTTGTACGAAGCCCTCGGTGCGCGAGTCAGACTCGCACTTAGCCGGTTTTTTTATGATAAAGTTCCATAAGATACTTTCCTTGTCAACATCTGCAGACACCATTCATGACGCTTTAGATATTGAGCATTGACGTAATATTGAGTGAGACTATACAAACTTGCTGATATGACATGACATTATTGGACTCGATATGGTATTGTCGTGTTTTAGATAGATCCGCTTACGTATGTTTTGCTTCGCGACATCGAAATATAGAAAAGTACAGCCAACTATTATTCGGCAAAAGTAAAGTGGCAGGCGCGCTTGATCTGGTGGCGCACTTGTCCTGACTGACCCATGTGACGACGTTAGCCTGGTGGTAGAAGAATTTCACGCTGGACTGGTTATTTAAACTATAAAGGAGGACAAACTAGACAGTATGTGATGATACGTCACATCAGTGATATAATTCGATTGACTTAGACCAATAGTTTCCAACTGACCATATTCCACAGGATTCAGAGAATTTGATTGAATTTGATCGCGAACAACAATGAAATAAAAATGGTCAAGAAAAGGTTGGGCACCACTGACATAGACAAATGCCGTCCCCAATGATCGGCGTGCACAATCCTAATCCCAATTTCTTGAGATCTTGACTAGATACTTTAAAACCCTATAGGTACTAACTTTACGTCGACAGGTAGGCCAGGACCTCTAAAACGACTATTTCTCTTTCTGTGCAGTAATGTGAGAGAGTGACGGGTAGCGCTCTGTCGCACGTCAAGAGTCGCGAAGCATAGTTGTTGTGTTAGACGGGCTGGCCATATGGAATTACACAAGAGCTTGTAAAAATGCTTTTATTTACATTTAACTTTGAAAGGAACCTCATTTTTCATGTCAGCGAGTAAATAAACGTAACAAGTCTACTTGGCCTAAACAAAAGGCGAATTATCAATCATTATCAGCGATGATAAATGTGTTTTGTGCTGTTATCACTCGACAGCCGTCAGCACACGGTATTGAGATAGCAAATACGATTACTGATTCGGACTTGTCCTTTCTCTTTCAATGCCCCAGTGCGAGCGGATGGATAATTACTCCTGTGGCGCGGAGATGATCCCATTAGCGGGTTATACTCCCACACAAAGTCCGACTCACTGGTAGTGAGGGCTAACCAGCCCTGATACAGTTCAAGTCATGTCTAAAAAAGGTTGGATTCAAAAATGTTTAATTTAAGTAGTTTACACCATGCGACCCATTACTATACCAATTTCAGTAAGGTAAAATTTCAACGAGATCTTTCCAGATGTTATAGGTACTCCGTCAATAAAAAAATCGGCCAAGTGCGTGTCGTACGCTCGCCCCTAGACCACCTGGACCTCAGGGATAGGGCGAAGTGGAGGAAGACGATAAGCTGACCCCTCTACCATATTACACATACGGGAAGAGAGTTAATTATTTTTATATCATCATAATAAACTAGTGCTTAGACCGAACAACGCCCCTTATTTGTATCAAATCTTTTGCTGCAAAATCAATCCATCACACATCCCTATCATTGTGATCGATCGCTCACAGTGGTGCCTCACCAAATTCAAAGTGAAACATCGAATCGCACCAAAACCGATACAAACGCACAGCAAAATTAATCGAATAGCATCGACTAGCGAGAAAGTGACCTTTCTGTGATCGATGGCCACGAAGACGTATCGATGTTATCTATGGTTACGTCTACACTACACTGTTTTCACTGATAACGAACTTGCTGATCTGAATTTAGATCTGCCATAATACTATTGTATTTTATAATTAAGGTTTTTGCTATGACAGAGAAAATCGAAGGTGGAGTGGTCAAATTCTTTAAAGTTGTTAATGCCACTGTTCATTTCCAGGATTGCGTTATCAAAGCCGATATGTCGAAAAAAATTGGTCTTCGAAATAAGAATTCTATGTACACTACATATTGTACTACATATTGTTTTTTTCGACTTATCGGGTTTGATTACGCAATCCTGGAAATTTACAGTGGCAGTAACAACTTTAACAACGGTTTCTCTTAGATCTAGAGATATGCCAATTCCGGAAATTTCCGTAAACTTTCCACATTTTGTATGGACGATGAAAATTTCCGATAATTTTCTGAAAATCTAACATCTCTACTTAGATCCAATTATACATTAGTGGCTCCAAACTGTAGACCTCACGAGCCTATAAAGAATAGGCTGAACATGTTAATTATTACAAGCTTTTATGTAACTTGCATTGTATGTAACTATGTCATGTTTAAAGTATGTTTGTTCGGGTGGTATCTTGCAACTCAATTTTAAAGCAGATATCGTCAACCGATTGAGCTGAAAATTTGTACTTACTTAACTTCGATGACAATACAATAATATGGTACCATGGGGCTGATCTGATGATGGAGCCGGAAGGTGGCCATAGGAACTCTATAATAGAAAAAGCAATCCTACCGAGCTTGGGCTCTTTAGAATCGTCTCAGTGAGCATTTGATTGATATCCAAAGAAAAGTACAGTCGGCTATAAAAGCAAATTACTATATAATACTAAAATGAAATTTTTGGTAGAAACTTATTTTACTTTTATCATTCCCGAATCTCCGCCATTTTGAAAAAAAGTCCAACAACTGAATCAGAGGCAATGAAGCAGAAGAGGCATCATGTACGTCATTCTAGAATGCCCTGGAGTGGCCAAATACCGAGCACGACACCTCTGGTCTCCAAGGTCACTGCCTGAAGTCGTCGGCATCATCGAGGGACTGCTAGGCTTTCTTGGTAGAGTTGGGTTGGCAAGAGTAGTGCCATCAACCCTTCACGCAAATTTTAAGAAATCGAGTTACGGACAAATAGCCGGCGGTAACCTAATATATGTAAACATACATGACATCCGATTCATGATGATCATGGTGTCCATCGTCAGATTTTTTGAATAGAATGAAACAACTGGTTGTAAGATTTGATATAAAAAATATTTTCAAAATCAGTCCGTTAATGACGAAAGAGGTACTTAACATACGAGCCAACTTGAGCCTTCTCTCCTTTTTTGAAGGTAAAAATAAGTTTTAGTAAAAAAAGTTTTATAGAGACATGCCTTGGTTTTCGGCTGTATAGTTTCACAAACTTTAATTGCTCGTCTAAAACAATGAAATAAGCCCATACGCGTTGGGTTTATCTTGTGCTGTTTAGGAGTTCCTAAGATATAATTATTTTGTATTTACTCGTGTATAAAAAACACACACCTATTCATACCAGAGGTTTTGGGGGTTTTGTTTTACCTTAAAATCATTCCTGCACCCAAAACACCGGGATATGCTTACCTATAATACGAAATAACAAACTTATTTACTAATTTTGGTAGTAAATAATAATAAAGACACTCAGTTACAACATTCGATATTTCTAAGCAATTCCAAGCAAAGAAATCTCTATACGCAATATGATACGAAGTTTAAATACGAATACTAAGTAATCATAATTCTACACTCCATTCCATTCAAGTCGTCTCTACGCAATATACGCGCGAAGTAAGCATTTATACAAGTGTGAAATAGCATAATTATATGACAGTAACTCGGCTATCGAATCAGCGCGTCTTCAATAAATTGGCTGAACTGGTACAATTGGAAACTGTTATCATAAGTGGTCGCAGACATATGCCATTTAATACAGTAATTCGATTGTCTCATAAGTCATAACTGCGTAGTAATTGTCACGTTACATGCAATGCAGTGAATTTTTGACAACAGTAAGTAATGTCAGCAGCGAAAGTTGCTAAGCAAAATAAATAACACACAAATAATCTATATGTACACTTCTTATTCTCTAAATAGAGCCCGTGTACACTGAGTCCATGTGTGCGTTCGTATGTGTGTGTGCGTGTGTCTGGAGTAGCTGACTGTACGAGTATCGTGTTCATGCATAAAATTGTTTATCTACACCCATATTGTAACATTCTTATAACGAGTACAAAAAGTATAGGTAAAGACTGCTATATGTGGTGGTGGCGGCGAGGATGGGCAAAGTGAGTTGTGTTATTTCATAACATGGGCCGGGCCTATGATAGTTGCGTTTATCACGTGATAAATAAGTGACAAAGCATCTGTCACTCACACTCGCATCTTGTCAAAACGTGATGGATGCTTTGTCACTTATTTGTCGAGTGTTAAAAGCAACCGCCATAGGCGGCTGTAGTGGTTTTGATGATTTGCGTATTATCGGCGGAGTTCCCCGGAATATGGGAATATTGTTTAGGTACTTTCGGTCCCCGCGAACAACGATGACATTAAGTGGTCTCTTGTCAAGAAAAGTTTGGGAAGCGCTGCTCTAATTGGTGCCACTTGATCCACGGAAAGCTCCTTTTAACATTAACCTTACTGTGATCATCTAAATACAAAATAAACTTAATCTTCATGTAACAAAATTCATAATTAAAATACAGTATGCCGCGTCATACCACTATACGATGTCGTATCTTGTAATTGTGTTTGGAGCCTTTCCTGCGAGCCTATGATGGTCGCTTTTATCACGCAATAATTAAGTGACAAAGCATCCGTCACGTTTTGACAAAATGCGAGAATGATAGATGCTTTGGCACTGTTTATCACGTGATAAACACAATCATCATAGCCCGCTGCAAAACGTCCCATAGTTTTTTTTTTGGATCAATCAACTTGTTTCTCCTGCTCCTTGCCATGCTGATCTTAATGTCCCCTGTGCCACTCTTTACAACTACGATTTCTACGGTTATGTTACCGAAACCTCTGTAATTGCAACAGTTATAAACCCATTCTTATGTAGACCATCTCCTGACAGTACCAGTAATATATCAACACTTTATTAAATAGTTAAATCACAATTCCCCTACGCCACGGGACAGAATACCAACAAGAAAAGATGTACTTACAACCCCTTTATTATATTTTTAAAATGTTATAATAGTTTTAGTATAAATATCTAATTTTTTCGACAACGTCCGCGTTACAAAACTGGCTTGGCATCCGTGCCTCCATATAAGTATATCACCTTAGTAGCAATGATTATGAGAAAGTGGTTTCCTTCATTTTCCTTCGCGTTTCTCGCGTTTTTTATACTGTTAAGAAAACTTGCTTGCGCGCAAGCGCGCCGCATCGTTGGTGGCTTATTCTGTAATTTAAAAAACAGCAGAAAATAGTGCTAAGCAAAAAGTTTCACACTTCAACAAGTCACGCCGTGGTATAAAATAATATGTCAAGAAGAATGAGGGCTTACTCCGAAGTTTAATATTAAAAGTTTGTGTCTCACAGGTGAACTGCTAAGCGTTCACCAAATCATTGCAGATTTTTTTCGCCTACGGTTTCATTTTGCAGAAGCGTCATTTCGTTGAAAGCATTTTACCCTGAAACCGTCAACTATTTGGGATTGTAAAACAAGCCTGACCTAACCTAATCAACAGGATGACATTTGCAAGAATTAGGAAAAATGTATCACTACAGAGGAATAAAAATTCTGCGAAATGAAACATACCACCAAAAATAAACCTGCGAAAAGGTAGTATACCACCACTAAGGAATGAAACTTGCTTAAATCGTGTGTATTTCCTAAAATTTCAAATTTGGATTTCCTCAAGGCAAGACTGATTAGGCTGTTGCCATTTTCCACCCCGTAGTCACTTACCACCAGGTAATACTGAGGTCAATCGCCAGTCAGTTTGTGTATTAAAAAGAAACCATACCGTTCTTTTAAATCAATTGTTCGCACGTGCGTAACGAACAAATTTCAAACACAACAGGACGGTACATACGATTTGATGATGGATGTTCGTCGATGTTTGTGTCAATTGACATTGAATTGACCGCGTACAGACTAACGAACAAAAACTAGTTTTTGTTCGTTCATCTGTACGCGGCTTTTCTATACTAAAATCGTAAGCTACTTTTAATGCTAACGGTACCATTAAGGTAGGTACTCCACGTCTACACTTTTACTACCAACTTCAAAAAATGAGGTTACAATTCGACTATGTATGCGATAATTCCCGCTAATTGGGGACCGAATCTCAAAAGTATTTTTATTTGAAATAGTATACTCCTGAGGTGGTGTTGTTTTCACGTCATCGAGGGCGACTCTTAAATATTATTAGCAGTAACAATGTTTTTCGTCGGTATTTGCGTCTGGTACCTACTCATCATCTCATTATGCTAGCTGAGCTGATGATGGAAGGTACAACTACTTAATAATGATAATTCTTGGAAAATAAAATTTCTTCTTAAATGTGATAAATGTATATACCATTACATAAGTCGTTTAATTCCATTCTACATTTAACGTGTTGTTTAAATTTTATATGCGATATTATTTATCGGGATTATCTTAAATCGGAATAACACCACAAGAGTACGTAGGTATACTTAAATCTCGAATGTCGTGTATCTGGCTGCCTGGGTATCAAGATACGCAGCATTCTCTATATGTCTAACATTGATTGGGTAATCATTGATTACTGATTAGCTGGTACCGACGACTCCTGAGTAAAAGTTACCATTGGGATACAACATTGAAATGAAATGAAATAATTTATTCAGTAAATAGCCCACAAGAGAACTTTTACAAGTCAGATTTTTGTTATAACTATAACCTGTACATCTCAAGAGTATCGCACTAATACAGGGCGAACGATCTGAAGTGTTACCAAATTCACACTGGCCATATCTGACAAAATTCTCAGAAAAAAAATCGCTGTTGTTTTTTTTTTTTGTCAATTTATTTCTATCTGGGCAATTATGGAGAGCAAGGTGAGGACAAGAAAGCATGCCAGTGTAGATACACTGAAGAAAGCGATCGTAAGTAACTAGCACAACATTCGCAGGACCACATTCGTGCAGCGTGCAACTCATTTTTCGACCGTCTGAAGGCCATAGTCAAGGCAGGTGGTCATATCAAGTTAAAAATGATCCGAAACCGGCCGATGTCGGACCGTCGGCCGGTTTCGGATCATTTTTATGCAATGATGATGATTGAACAAAGTACTGATATTTGTCTGGTTTATCTTTTGTTTTTCTTACAAAATTCTTTCGTATGTTTCGTATGTCATATGTAGGATTATGACATACGAAACATACGAGAGAATTTGGTGCCAAGCTGAAACAAAATCGCGTCTATCTCTTCGTACACTCGGTTAATTAGAAATGCCGATCGAGCCACTGCGAGCTCTTTAGTGTTTAAAAATAAATTTTTGACAATAAAAAACCGAATAAAAAATCCATACTAATATTATAAATGCGAAAGTGTGTCTGTCTGTCTGTCTGTCTGTCTGTCTGTCTGTCTGTCTGTCTGTTACCTCTTCACGCTTAAACCGCTGAACCGATTTAGATGAAATTCGGTATGGAGATAGTTTGAGACCCGGGAAAGGACATAGGATACTTTTCATCCCGAAAAAATTTAGTGTTCCCGTGGGATGAGCGGGTAACACCGCGGGGCACAGCTAGTAACTGATAAGCCAAAGATAACCCGATCATGTACAGATTACATTTGAATCACCTTTTGAAGTCGTTGCCGATGATGTATTACTATGAAAACAGATGCCGCAAGGTGATTCAAATGTAATCTGTAGGTACATGATCGGGTAATTTTTGGTTTTCAGATTTTTTAAGTAGTTTTTTTTTTGTTATGGATTTATTTTTAACCCCTGACGAAAAAAGAGGGGTGTTATAAGTTTAACATGTGTATCTGTGTATCTGTGTGTCTGTCTGTGGCATCGTAGCGCCCAAGTGGATGGACCAATTTAAGTGCGGTTATTTTTAATAGAAAGACTTTTCCGTCGAGATGGTTCTTAGCTATGTTTGGTGGAAATAGGATCAGTAGTTTCCAAGATCTTCATCAGCTTTAATTGGAACAAGTGACGAGATCTCAGCCAATAATGAAGTCAATAATTCGAAATATTGGCTAAATGTTAAGTTTTACTAGCATTTTCTATATGACTCACTAATTGAGGGTCTCATGATGACCAGGTACTTGTTAATGGATCTCAGCCAAAATTGAAGCTAAGGATTCCAAATTTTGGTTAAATGTTAAGTTGTATTAGCATTTTCTATATCACTCAATAAATGAAGGTCTCATGATGACCAGCTAGTTGTTAATGGATCTCAGCCAATATTGAAGCCAATAATTCAAAATTTTGGATAAATGATAAGTTTAATTAGCATTTTCTATATCACTCAATAAATGAAGGTCTCATGATGACCAGCTGGTTGTTAATGGATCTCAGCCAATATTGAAGCCAAGAATTCAAAATTTTGGATAAATGATAAGTTTTATTAGCATTTTCTATATCACTCAATAAATGAAGGTCTCATGATGACCAGCTAGTTGTTAATGGATCTCAGCCCATATTGAAACTAAGGATTCCAAATTTTGGTTAAATGTTAAAGTATTATTAGCATTTTCTATCACTCAACAAAAAATAAATGAAGGTCGCATGATGACCAGCTAGTTGTTAATGGATTTCAGCCAATATTGAAGCCAAGGATTCCAAAGTTTTGGTTAAATGCTAAGTATTATTAGCATTTTCTATATCACTCAATAAATGAAGGTCTCATGATGACCAGCTAGTTGTGAAAGGATCTAAGCCAAGAATTTCTAATGTTGGTTAAATGTTAAGTTTTATTAGCGTAATCAACAGATTAATAAAATTTTGACAGGTTAATAATTTGGTACCTTGGAGCTGAAGATGGCCGTAGGAACTCCTAAACGGCACAAGATAAACCCATGGTTTTTGGGCTCGTCTGATTGTTCTTGATGAGCAATTAACATTTGTGTAAGAAAGTACAGTCAATAATAAAACCGAGTCTCACAAAAACTTTTTTGACAAAAAAAACTCATTATAATTTCTGTCACAGTACTGGCTCACTATTTTTAAGTTTCGGAATTCTGCTAAAGCTGAATTGTTATTAGGACTATTGTACAGGTTCCTTTGATTGAGGTCACAAATAGCAACACCCTGCAAGATTTTAACGCGACTAAATGACACGTAAGCTTTAGCAAAAGTACTCTTGCCTAAGTGAATAACAGCTTTTTAGGATTTTGTAGTTTGTGTCAGTCTGTCCACAGCTTAGCTCAGAGACATAGTGGTTGAATACATTTAAAAAAAAAGTTGTGTACCTTACCTACACGTAACAAAAGTGGGGTACCTATCTCAAAACTTAGTCAAGTTACCTAGCACGAACTGCAATTTTTATGGAGCTAAGTAAGCCACCCGTACCTACTATTTGGATCCTGTGGAATAGCGACCTGGTTCTGTTTTAGGCCATAAGTACCTAGCAGGTTCTTGCGACTCATGCAGTGCATTTAAAGTATATATATTTTGATTGTCTTGGCTAATAACTTCGCCATTTTGCCATTATAAGCATTAACTAGTCTGACTTTAACGATATTTTCCCAGAATGTTGCTTAAGGCTTTTGAAATCAAAATATATCCTAACTTCAATCTTAGAGAAGACGGCATTAATTACCACTGGCTTGGTATCCTGTTTTTATCTACATATAGTCAAGGATCAAGCTCGACGAAAGATTGAAAACCCTGGACCTTAAACGGTGTAAAATAAAAATAGTGTCAAAAGAAGAAAATTCCGGGACGAAACTTCTGTTTGTTTAAAAAATATAAAATAAAAATAAAACTAAAAAATTTAAAACCCCTGACATGACATCCAATAAAAAGAAAGAAATAAAATCTACGAAATGTACCTATACAATGAACAGTAGAAAAAGAATCCAAGCTTCGTTGCGTCGGGGGACCGCTAAGTAAATGAAATGCAATGTACTGAAAATCGTAAAGTGGGAAGCCCAAATACATACTTGCAATTTTGCGTTGAAAAATATATTTCATTTCATTTAGGTACTTAGCGGTCCCCCGAACGCAACTAAGCTTGGATTCTTTTTCTACTGTTCATTGTATAGGTACATTTCGTAGATTTTATTTCTTTCTTTTTATTGGTTGTCATGTCGGGGGTTTTCAAAAATTTTAATTTTATTTTTTTTGCTTTTCTTTGATTCAAATATAATCACTTTTTCACAAAATAATAACCAACTTCAATGAGCGAAATTGAACATACAATAACAATATGATTTGGTCATGGATGTCTTTGTCAGGCCTGGATCAAATTTAAATGGGACCACACGGGAAGCACCAGCTTTCAAATAAAAAAAGAATCATCAAAATCGGTTCACCCAATCGATAGTTATGAGGTAACAACAAACATAAAAAAAATACAGTCGAATTGAGAACCCTCCTCCTTTTTTTGAAGTCGGTTAAAAAATACTAATAGACGAATACCTACACAACAAAATCATTAGAATTAACAACGATTTCAATAAGTGCCATATCTCCATTGTGGCGTATGTTTACAAATTCCACCACATCTGAAGCCGAGGTATACAAGCTGTTATTTAGTATCTAACCGAACTACCACTTGGCTAGATGCCAGTATAGTCTCACTATATGTAACAAAACACTATTCCACGACACTTCACCGTGACGTGAAACGTTAAGACAATTTATCACTTTACGTCGACCTTTATAACTGTATTTTTCTCAAGTGTGTCCTTCAATAGCTTCCAAGTTTTATGCTTCGATTTCCAACCTCGTATCCCTATCCTTATATACCTACTCGTCCGGCAATTCTTCCAAGGCGTACCAAGTATATTACTACTATTAATGTTTAATCTTGTTACACGTGGATATGGGTTTATATTGAAACTTTATTACACACTAACAAGAGAAACAATATACAGTTGCGTCTATACTTTGGTAGACAATAGACGGCCTTAACGCCATGTCTTCCATAGTGTCTCAGGGTGATATGATCACAAAATACCTGGAATAATAATATCTGTAAGGTAACCAGTAAAATTAGTAACTAAAAGTTAATTAATACGACCAATACTTGCCTGGAAACTCGACGCTAACTGGTGATTTCGAAAAGCTTGCAGCAATTTTAATAGTTAGAGAGAAAGTCTAGTCTTAATAATAGTTAATAAAATATGTACATTGTACAAGTTCGCACGCAAACTCTCGTTCACGATCAATGAACGGGCGTCGACCTGTGCGCGTTAGATCGACAGATGCCGATCCATATAAAAAGGTCGTATAAGCATACCCCACAACGGCATCCGTGGTTCTTTTCGTTCCTGAAAACCCATTGATCCTACAGGACGTATAATTTTAAAACGTTGCAAGTGTATAGGATTGTGGTGCCCTTTATGTCGTTTTAGTTTTAGGCTGCGCGGGAGTGGTGATCCGTGGATAGGGCGACGTGGTTGGGTGGTGGCGATGATGAAATGGTTCCTGTTGTAAAAAGTAGGAAAGGAAGTGTAAGTTTGTGTTATGTTGAGAAGTTGATATATCATGCGTGAAAACGTAAAAACGATCTTGTCTTGTTATTGATTAGTCTTTACTTTCATATGTTGAATATAAGTTCATTAATAGTTATAAGTATAACTGCCCAAATTTTAAAAACTTCGGCGAAAGCCCTGCTTTAAAAATGCGGTCGCCTGTGCCCACATTCGATTAAAAAAGAAGTCAAACCTGAGCAATGTATGAGCCATATCACAGACATCGCTGTGCATTTATTTTCGCTATTCTAAGTGCATTACTTTTCAATATTGTCAAAAAAATTTTTTTGCCTGTTTTTCGATCAAATCACCCCACATATAAATAGAAAAAGCAATTTCCTTTTACGCGATTGAATCAAAAGATAGTAAATACCACAGATCTACATACATATGTTATTTAATGATCAGATGTTTCCCATACTTTGTAATCTATGAAAAACCAGTTTACCAACTATCATATTAAGTATACCGCGCGAGAGATCATCTTATAATGGTTATATAATTATACTACACGACTATCTTATAACAAAATAGTATTAACCAGTAGGAAAACGTCTAGAGTTACGTCATTTTGTAAATGCGGTACGTTACGAAACTGTTCCTATGAAGTTGGTTCGGATATGGCGCCGTGCCAGGTTGGAGTTATTTATTATCATTATTTTGATCTTTTGGAGCATTTCATAAGTCGATATATGCAGGTAAATAAAGTGGATCTCGGTCGAGATTTTAATGATGACAATAACTGTTTGTTGATAACAAAGCTAGTTTTGTTTTCATTTTGCAATAGACACTAAATCTTTAAAAAAGCTTACGATCTTAGGTAGGTACGTGGTCACAGTGATTTTTTGTTATTGATTTAAACACAAAGTATTTGCTTCTTGTGATTTATTATTTATTCATAAAAACTATTGGATTATTAACGACCAGGATTATAAACGCATATCTTTTCTACAGTAAGTTGCTTAGATTAGATATTAATGATGGTGGTAAGTTTTCTTTATTTTATATTAACTAAGAGAACAACCAATAGAACTAAATGTAAAGCGTCCAATAAAAATAAAAGTAAACAATTGACAACATTTCATATTTTTAAGACTATCATTTTATTACTTTTCTGAATTCTGCTTAAAAAGATGAAGTTATCTAATCTCTGTTTTTATTTATTTTCTGAGATGATTATTTATTTTATTATTAATTTATAAAAACATACTCATTTTAAAATGTGGCAACACCAAAACCAGAACTAAATGGAACGGTTACTTTAGTCGGTTTTCTATAAAAAAAAAACTTAATAAAACTCGGTATGCATCTGTCATCTGTCAACGTCAAATAAAAAATAAATATATTTTTTCGCTCTTTGGTTTAGACAACAACCCTATTCAGCCCGTATTGTCTTAGATTGCCGTTATTTGATGTATTTTTTTATATTTCTTTAAATACAGAAGAATAAATTCAAAGATTTTTTTTTAAGGTACACGACATAAAGCCCTGTCGATCTCTATATTAATTTCCACCTGTTATAAATATGAAATGTTGTCAATTACGAAGAACATGTTGAAACACTTAGAACATTATCCCAAATAAAACGATTTTCGAAAGTAATGTTGTTAAAGTTCGATTTTTTAATGGCAGAATACTTATAAGGTCGTATTATTGTTCGGAAGAATTTTGAAGTAATTGCTAGTCTTTAATATGTCAGCGTGAGTATCATAATGTAGTTACCTACGTCAAATTTTCACTAAAATATCCGTAGCACACAAAAAAGAAAACAGTTTTGAATTAAAAACTAAATTATGAACCTCCGAACTAAATTATGACCAAGTTACTCACTCGTACTTAATCATTAGTAGAGCCACATTTCTAATTGCTAAAAACAACAGAACAGATTAAAATAATGTTTACAGTAAAAGTTAATGTCAAAATAATGCGCACGCTGACCTTTATGTTACCCTAGTAACCAAACGGCGTAAGTTACGAAGGCGATCTTGTCTGTTACGCCCTTATGGAAGCTATGGTTTCCCTTTTACTTTCAAGTGCAAAGGCCAGAGTTTCGACTAGAAAGTTAAAGTGATCTTGAACTTTGTTTTAGAGCACGCGATCAACCTTAAAGCAACATAATGGGAGTCACCGTAGACAACAGTAGATAAGACACGAGTCGTTATGTACACCTGACTTCAAGGAGGAGTTTCTCAATTCAACTTCATGTTGTTTGTTATAATATTTAATTTAGTTTTTTAGTTCTACAGTACTAGAAGGTGCACGGAACTTCGTACGCGTAATTTATTTTATACCGTAGTCGAATAAAAGGTATGTTACTATAACCTATCCCTGTGCCAAAATTGGTTAAAATTTGTCCAACCGTTTCATGACAAAGGAAATAATGCCCTACAGATGGCGCAAGACTGGCATCGCGCAACGCGCCCATACAAAATAAAATAAATGATGATTCTGCATCACGCTATTAAGATTTTTCCCGAAATAATGACCCCTCTTTACAGAAAACTGATGTGCAATACAAGTCTAAAATTATTATGTTTATTTCTGGTATATTAGAGTCTGGCTAGCCAAATAATGTTGACAGATGACAGACCTTGTGGTATCACCAATTGTCTATGATTTAAACAATTTAGTAGTTGGGCGCTTTATAATTAATTTTGATACTTTATGCAAATACAAGTCTAAAATTATTATGTTTATTTCTGGTATATTAGAGTCTGGCTAGCCAAATAATGTTGACAGATGACAGACCTTGTGGTATCACCAATTGTCTATGATTTAAACAATTTAGTAGTTGGGCGCTCTATAAATAATTTTGATACTTTATGCACTAGTTCCAACATTCCGATCGAGTTGAAATTTGGCATAGTACTTATGTTTTTTTTTTTTGGTGGATTAATATGGTTTTATCGAGCTAGGTCTTATTTACACCACATTTAATTTTTCGCCTTGTATATGGTTAGAAAGTGTAAACATATGTGTTTTTCGTTGACTGTATCGTACTGTGGTAGATATTATGTTAGCTGTCTATGAGTGCGCGTCAACATATATTTAAATTACGTGTGCATAGATAATCAAAGAATATTCAAAACTAATTCCTACTACACAAAGTGTGACCAGCCGCAGAATTTTAAAATTTCTCGCCAAAACTTTGAGCAATATTTCATTAGCCAGACTATATCACCATCACGGTATATCATCACCATCACCACCAATTCACCACCAGTAATACACTACTATCATCATCTTCATCATTACCATCACCAACACCATCACTATTTCACGAGTTTAATGCCCACCTATGCCTATGCACAATACACAACCATTTCAAAATTATCTACGCAGCCAACACGTTTCCAACTCAATGCTCCTGCGGGGAAAGGTATAGCTCGATTCAGTGCGGGGGTGTTCAATGTGCGTGTCCATTCTAGTAGTACTATTAAGTATTCTGCGCCGCGCCGATAGTAAACGCTCTTCTCGAAATAAGGGCCCATACAGACGAACGGCACTTTCCTTACAGACGAACGGCACCAGTACAACTGCAGCCGTCACCTCTCGACGGCAGCCGTCACTTGTCGACGGCTGCCGTCGACGCGTCGACTGTAGTCGCTACCTCTCGACGGCTGCCGTCGACGCGTCGACGGCAGTCGCCACCTCTCGACGGCTGCCGTCGACGCGTCAACGGCAGCCGGCAACGCGTCGACGGCAGCCGACGACAAGTGGCGACGGCATCCGTCACCAGGTGGCGACGGCAGCCGTCACCAGGTGGCGACGGCTGCAGTTGTACTAGTGCCGTTCGTCTGTATGGGCCCTAAAAGTTTGGTCGACTGCAGCCTTCGTCGACTAAGCAATTTCTGACTTATCAAGGATATGTGCAACGCTACACCACGGCTATAGAGAGATTGTGACTCATACGGTTTATCGCCTCCTTTGTATTCCTAATTTGCCTTTGAAATCTTATCTATGTCGGCTTTAACGATGAAGCTTTTACGATGTGCCAACTTTTAAGCGCATCACAACAGTGGCTCCCAAACTGTACGCCATAAATAGCAAGAAGATTCGGGTCAATTACATAACCCTAATGCTTACTTCGAAATTTTACATTAGAGACCATCGCTGAAATAAGTAAAGAAATCGGGTGATCGCTAGTTATATGAATAAATATAGCTCAATCACTATCACTACATAGTATATAACAAAGTCACTTCCTGCTGATGTCTGTCCCTATGTACGCTTAGATCTTTAAAACTACGCGACGGATTTTGATGCGTTTTTTTAATAGATAGAGTGATTCAAGAGATAGTTTTATATGTACCTATAATACTTGCATAATGTATCAGCATTATGCATGTATAGGTTCAAAATTCGCTCCCAAATCGCAAGTGCGGCCCTAACGGGCATTTCAGACTTAGAGCAGTGTAATTAGTCCCATACAGACATTTGATCCTAATATAATAAGTTTCTGTCAAAAATGACATTTTAGTGGCAAGCTTTTATAGCCGACTGGACTTTTCTTTGGTTATCAATCAAATGCTCACTGAGACGATTCTAAAGAGCCCAAGCTCGGTAGGATTGCTTTTTCTATTATAGAGTTCCTATGGCCACCTTCCGGCTCCATCATCAGATCAGCCCTATGGTACCATATTATTGTATTGTCATCAAAGTTAAGTAAGTATGCAAAATTTCAGCTCAATCTGTTGACGATATCTGCTTCGAAATTGAGATGCAAGATTTCACCCGAACAAACATACTTAGATACATACATACATTGCAAGTTAAATAAAAGCTTTTAAAATAGGATCGATTTTTTTACTTTTTAGGGTTTGTACCCAAAGGGTAAAAACGGGACCCTATTACTAAATCTCCGCTGTCCGTGTGTCTGTCCGTCTTTCACCAGGCTGTATCTCATGTGTTCGTTGTGTTGTGTTCCTATTTATATATTTATTTATATTTACATAATTATTTATTATTATTATTTTATTTTGTGTATTTTTAGCATCTAAGTAGTTATAAGCAGGTCCCCACTGAAAACCAGCGCCCCGGCTCGCCGTGGCATCATGCTGAGTGGGGTCCTATTCAACAAATGATTGTTTATGTTCGTTTTTTTCATGTAACTTTGTTTTTCGTTGAATAAATGTATTTTCTTTCTTTCTTTCTTTCTTTCATGAACCGTGATAGCTAGACAGTTGCAATTTTCACAGATGACGTATTTCTGTTGCCGCTATAGCATCAAATACTAAAAAATAAATAAACGATCGTTTGCGTCAACACCCCCGGTGCATGAGTCAGTCTCGCACTTGCCCAAGTTTTTTGCTTTGACGTCCATTTCGATCTTGCCTCAATCATTTCGTTTATTGAATTGTTTATATCACCACCCAATCGCTGACATAGCTTTTTAACGATAGATCCTGTCTTTTATTTGAGCGCCAATTGTATTATTTTTCTTGTAAGTGTGGGCAATACAGATTTGGTGTCATAATTTCAGCCATAGGACGTCCACTGCTGGACACAGGCCTCCTCAATAGATTTCCACATGGGCCGGATAGCAGCGACCCGCATCCAGGGAGTCCCCGCAACTCTAACCAGGTCGTCCGACCACCTTGCGGGTGGTCGTCCTACACTGCGCTTGCCGGTACGTGGTCTCCACTCGAGAACCTTTCTGCCCCAACGGCCATCGGTCCTTCGAGCTACGTGCCCCGCCCATTGCCACTTCAGCTTGCTTACCCGGTTTGCTATGTCGATGACCTTGGTTCGTCTACGAATCTCCACATTTCTGATTCGATCTCGTAGACAAATCCCGAGGATAGCTCTTTCCATAGCTCGCTGAGTGACTCTGAGCTTCTGAGATTTGGTGTACTTACCTACTATATTAATATTTGAGTTTGTGTATACGGATCTTTTTTAACCCCTGACAAAGAGGGGTCTAGAAGCTTAACAAGTGAGCGAGGAAATAAATATAGGGTGAAAAGAAGTCTACTGTATCTGTGTGTCTATCTGTATATACCATCGTATATTTCGAACTTATGAACCTATTTCAATAGGGATCTTTTCAACCGACCTTAAAATCGTAGTTTTTATAAATAAAAAATACCGATATTATCGACATTTATAAACTGATTTGTTTCTTTTTGGCGTGGAGGCATCTTCAGATTGTGGTCCCATAAAATTTTGGTGATGACCCGATGACGAGATCGATGAGAAATTGAAGAAACTCTTCAAATATTATAGGCATAATATTTACGAAAAAGAGGGGTGTTGTAAGTTTAACATGTGTATCTGTGTGTATGTGTGTCTGTCTGTGGCATCGTAGCTCCCGAACGGATGGACCAATTTTATTGGCCGTCGAGATGGTACTTAGCTATGTTTGAGGTTATTAGCTTTGACAAGCTTCAAGAATTAATGACAAGATGTCAGCCAATATTGAATCAGAATCAGAAATCAGAAAATATTCTGAAAGTAATGTAATTGAAACTAAGAATTCAGAATTGTATGATTACGTTCTGTTTTAAAAGAATTTTGCATATCACTCTACCGTATGAGGGTCTATCTATGGCCTCTAAGTACTTCCTCCGCCAGTTACTTGTCTTTCTTAATTTAGATTATAGTAGTGGCAAAAAATAATCACATTTCTATATATTTTTTATGAAAGATTCTTACAATCGCGAAAGGGTTTAACAAAATGTTAGTCAGCCATTTCAGTTTTAGCACAAAATACGTGTATGTTTCTATCCAAATAGCTATTTAAAACAACGTCGTCGACATTGTGCGTATTAAAAAAAATACGTGTTTTTTATCATTTGACTATTTCAGTACTATTGGATTGGGATTAGATTTGAACTTGTTCAAAATATAATAATAATTTTTATATTCGCTTTGACACTACAATACATGATAGATTTTTTGCCGCAAGAGTATGTTGAAATTGTAAGCTGGTATCAAACCAGCTTCAGAAACCTAACAACAAAATTATCGAAACGTCGGACCGGTCGCGATACATTTCCGTCCAGCCAGCTGAGTCGACGCGTCAGTTTTTTTATTTACACTGCAATAGATAGATATGGAAACTTGGAGAGATCGCCGCGCGCGCATTCGGTGTTGCCAGTGCCAATGCCAACTGAAGAGTTGTAAGCCAAATTCGGCACATTTTTGATAGTTAGAAAAAAATTAGAGACATTGTGAAAAGGGAAAATACCTTTAAAGTAGGCCGATGGGGAATAAGGGAACTGATTTATGGTGGTGGTGGGGATGGTGGTGGTGATGGTGCTGGTGGTGATCACCACCACCACCTTCATCACCATGACCACCACCACACTCACTACCACCACCACCTTCATCGCCACCACCACCATCACCATTACCACCATCATCACCACCATTACCACCACCACTACCAGTCACCACCATATTCATCACCATCACCATCATCATCATCATCATTACCATCACAAACACCATCACTATTTCACGAGTCAATGCCCACCTATAACCATATACACAGTAGGTACACAAACAACCCTTTCGAAATTTTCTACGTAGCCAACTCCCGGCCAACTCCGTGCCCTTGCGGGGTGAAGTAGCTCAATTCGGTGCGCGGGTGTGCGTGTCCGGTAATACTATTAAGTATTCTGTGCTATGACAATGACTACCATGTCTACTAACATTTTAAATTACAAACGAAACAGTTGCCAATATGTGTATACCTACTTGGCAAATGGTACAACTATTGGTTTAAGAAATGAGGTCTATCACCTTTTTGGTTTTGTAACGAGAATGAGAAAATCCTGCAACATAACCCGGTTTAGCGGCAGGAAATCTCTATCCTCGTACATTACCGATCTCAACGTTGGTCGTGTACAAGGCAATAATAATTCCTACTTTAAAACCGGGTATTGCATTAGGAATTTCTTTTACTAGTACATAACCAGCCCTGGACGAAGGTTTTGTACAAGGAAAAAAAAATCTCTTTACAAAACCCGGTTTTGGAATAGGAATTATTTGTCCTCTTCCAGTGCTGGTTGTGTAACTTGGTTATGTACGGGGAACACGGGGTTGTACGTTGGTATATGCCATATGGGAATAATGATATAATATGATTAGGTATACGTAGCTCTTATGTCTCGAACGCTTATTGCCATTTTTTAGGGTTTCTTTCCGGAACCTACCGATACAGATAATATCGGGGCATTTGTACTAATTTAGTTTATTTAATGCCTTATAGGTTCAACTTCTTAGCAAATAGCCTAGATAAAGTAAATGACTATGGCTTTCAGAATTCCCTGCACATGGACGATTAAATGAAAATTATATTTCTATTTTCTATAAATCTTTATGGTTTAGTTTTCGTTATTTTTGACCGAGCGAGTGAAGCGTCGCCATGCCAGCTTGGACAAAAATTATTTCGTAGTACAAATTTCGGGATGTTGTTGTCATTTTTCAACTGCTTCTCTACGAGCAAATCAATAATTATATAGATTGTTTTTGTCGATGTAGTTTTACGAAATATTTCAAAAAAAGGTGAATAGTTGGGCATTGAAAACGTAAAAAATACATATTCATATTTCAGCCATTTCGAATGGCTATGGCGGTATGTTCGTGAGGTCTGTGGTAGCTACCATGCTCTACTCTAGGGAATGCGAATCCGGTTATTTTACCATACAAATATCCGGTTATAACCGGGTTTACTATGAGAAAATAACTGGGTTTGCATTCTTCTAGTTCTCTGAGCCACTAGTATTAATTGTAATCATTATTTTTATCTCTGCCTGAATTAAAAGTTATCAAACTTCTTATTATAACGGCGAATGATTTTTTCTGTGGATTTTTTTAGTCTGGCACGTTTTTTACAAAGGTAGACGAATTTTGGCACATTTAGCACACTCGTGAATTTCGGGCTGGCCACACCGCCCCGGCCGGTTTGTACGGTTTAGTTTGACACCGCTCTCCGTATCGAGCGCACGACTCACGCGCATGTCGCCCTAATGAACGAACGAAGAGGTAGATTCAGTTCACGCATGTTTGTGCTAACTTTGTGAAGTGTTATGGAAGAGGTGCGCATCTCGGATTGGCCGGAGCCGCCGGGTTCCAACGCATGGCTACCTGCTTACGGATTCCAGCATGACATATTGGATAAAGACGACTATTTTGGCTCCAATGGTGAGTTTACCATTTGAGTTGAAATCGGGCTTTGTCCGTTCGGCGCTTTGTGTGTTCTAATTTCGAATAGTGTTTGTGTCTAACATCTTCCGATTACAATAACGATTGTTTGGCATGGTGTTGCAATATGCAATGAATCGATGTGTCTGAACGCAGGTGCACACTCGGGGAATGGCGAATTCATAATTGCCCCGCGCATATAACCATATATTTTTTAGTGACTTCATTTGAAAGTTGAGTAAAAACCCGGTGTTTGATGGAAGTTTTTAGTTGAGATACCTACCTACATATTAAATAGACACGTTTCGTGTTATGGTCATGGATGTTTTAGAGGTCGATAACCAGACCCAGAGTGTGTGTCTGCTTAACTGCAGTGCTACTTATGTAAGAGCTGAGCGTTGCCATTGCGATTTTTTTTTATTACATTGTCGTAACTAAATGTAAGTAACTCTATATATATAAACCTATTGTGCAATTTACAGCATCTATGGTTGTAGCTTAAAATCCCTTCTAATAGCCGGCTTGTGAAAATACTCGTATAACAATACTTAAGTTCCCATAGAGGCGTTAAATTAAATCCTTAGGAATAGCCGCGAATCACACAATTAAGTAACTGATGTTTACTGATGATAACTTTCGCAGGCTCGCACTTAATCAATTTTTGTTGTTGCCCCATGCGAATAGACACTACAGTCGTTGAAGTAAAAGAAGCGATCTTGCGAAAGTTATACCGGTGTCCCGTTACGGAACTTATTCCGATTTTACTGATCGTGGATTGGAAACAAAGTCCGCGATGCGTTCTTAACTGTAAAACAACACGACGGTCGAATTTGGTCGTAAGGTAACATTCGGAATGCGTCTAAACGGCTGTGCTGTAGTTAAAACTTAAAAAGCGTATCTTACTATGAATTTCATGTAATGATACGACCATTTACTTTAACACGGCAGTAAAGGTCTCTAGCATGCAAAATACTCGGGCGGTGTTGCCATGTCAGGAATTATTTTAGGGCAAAAATCACGTAGAAAAACTTTTTATGTTCTAAAATTAATAAACGTAATGTACCTATTTATGTTAGCGAGTTCAAAACATATGATCTATAATTTAAATAACTAGTACCTAGTGCATATTGTAGTTATGATACGACGTAATTATTACTCAAATTGTTTTTGCTTGTGCTCAGTCGCAGAAATTATACATTATACATGGTGCTCGTAAGGAATGTATATAATCTTACCAGAGTATTTCTAATGATATTTAAAGTTTAAATGCCATATTAAATTAGCTGGACTCTATTTAGTTTCCTAGATATGAACCATTTTTATGTAAATAATTATATGCCTGTGATTTGATTACTCGGTGAATAATTTACTTTTGCTTACAATATTGCCGCTTTATAGTTGTCAAGTCTGGGATTGACTGATAGGTTTTTCTAAAAGTCAGATGACAATCACGAAATAGAACTGCAGTAAAAAATATACGTTTTAAAGGATTTGTTTTTAGAGATAAGCTGTGTAATTAATGATTTTACAAACCTAATTGTCAAACAACCCGGAAATAGTTATTTGTTATACAAGGGGGGAAAGTTGTATTTTACCCGCGAGTGTTTATTTGAAACACGAGCTAGCGAAAGGATCCTATGATTGACCACGAGCGAAGCGAGTGGTTCAAAATAGAATCCTGAGCGTAGCGAGTGTTTCAATACACGAGACGTAAAATAACTTTTCGCCCGAGTATAACACAAAACTTTTCACCTCACTACAGCGAGGAAAAAGAATAAGGGTTCGTACTATATCTGCAATTTCTGAAAAATAACTGCAATAATCAACCAATTTGCCATTTATTAAAACTAAGGTCTAATTAGATTTCATGTAGGTATTTTAAACGGGATTTTTCAGAAAATAAGCTCATGTCAAATTTTACTTTAGCTGCGTTGAAACGTCAAAACTCTTTCTCCACATGTGGATAAAAAGCGATTTTCTCAATAGATATCAAACAAATAAACTGGACATTCCGAGCTAGTGAGGTGAAAAAAAACTTTTT
Source organism: Apotomis turbidana (assembly GCA_905147355.2). NCBI lineage: Eukaryota > Metazoa > Arthropoda > Insecta > Lepidoptera > Tortricidae > Apotomis > Apotomis turbidana. The sequence goes on along the minus strand of LR990280.1, from coordinate 48,829,105 downwards.
TACGACTGTAAATTTCAATATATATATTTTTGTTTCTAATGACCTCAATGATACGATACGATGTTAAAATTATCTGGATTCTTCCCGATCACCGTGTATAATAAAATTATTTTATTTTCTCAAACATGCTCGGAAATGTATGCGTTAATGTCCCGATATGAGGACATGAAGTTTCTCGTTTATGGCTCCCTACATTACTTCTTGGCCTAGGCAAAAAAAAATAGTATGAAAATCCATTATTGTCCGCTGCTCTAACTTTTTAAATTTCCTTACTAACGTTAAATTGGCAAAGGAAAAATTGCATACAGCCAACCACCACTGCCCTCTGTAAGCATACTTGCGATATACAAAAAAAAAAACTAAATCTATGGTACTATATTTATGTGCGGTTAAACATGGTGCTCAAATAGCTGGATCAAATAACATATTTAAAAAATAAAAAAGGCAGCAATATGAACAACTTTTTTCTGCTTATTCGTATTTCGTAGTGATTATAATATAATTTTAACAGACATAAAAATTACTTCTAGTGATGAGAGTGACGGAGAACTTATGAAAAAAGGATGACGGGGAACTTATGAGGAGGCAAATTTAGCCATTCAAAATGAATAATATTTTTTACTTTTTTCTCGTAGCATATTTTGTTTTGTTTACTTGATTATCTATTAGTTATTTTAATTTTAATATATCCTCACATCGTTTGAGAAAAGCACTATACCAGCTTCGGCCGGAACAGGGATTGCAGGACTCGTTGTATCTGGCCTCGTCTTCGACTCGGCCATCTACCCCAAACTCGTCCAGCAATCCCTTACTTCACGGCCTCTGCAGTAATGTACTATTATGTAATGGTCTATGTATAAAACATAAAGTACGCAGGTATCCTACATTTTTATATTAGGTTACATCTATGTAATAATAATAATAAATAATAATAATAATAATAATAATTCTTTATTATTTTCAGAGTTACACAAAACACGTAATACAACCAAAGATAGGACAAGATTTAGCTTGCCGCCAGCATAAACGCTGTAGACAAATTTTGTCTTGTGATATAAGAGAGAAACCATTACGCTGCTGGAGGCTAGCTTTATAAATTTATGAATTTATGACAATTGAGAAATGTACTACAGTAGTACAGTACATTTCTCAATTGCTTCAAAAAAGTGTATTGTAGGACGAAATAACAGAGGCCCCCAAACTAGGCTATGCCTGTATCTTGGGGTGCCATTGTGTGTAATACTTTGCATCAAACTTATTAAAATATATAACTTTGTATTTATCAGATAGAAATTTGTACTTATACAATTAACCATAAATCTAATTGTGTATCGGCATGTAACATTTTCACTTAACACTAGATTGCACCAGTATTATGAGATCTCTAAACGGAATTTAAGATATTTGGATACCTACAGTTAGAATACATTTGAGTAAGCAGGTTTTCTGTTGCCAGATAATCTAAGGTGAGCAGCCAGTCAGTGATTTTAATTTTAGCATTATATTTGGAAGCTTCTTTTAGATTACAAAAATTGGATATAAAATTGTACACATAAGGTCTCAAGAATTTCCCGAAACGTCTCGCAAAGGAGGTTTTGATTGAAGGTAGTGGTAATTTATTTGTACGTTTGTTTATTAAGTTGATATTATTGTCAGACGAGTATACAGCACTGTGGGTGACTAGTCCTGTTTTAAGAATGAAAAGCTTTCTGATTGATAACACCTGGGCTTCGTGATATAATTGAGTTGTAGGGTACCTGAAGGGTTTTTTAAGCATGACCTTAATTACAGATCTTTGAGCTCGTTCTGCATCTATTAAAACTGATTTCGCTGCACCTCCCCAAGCAGTGATACAGTAACATAACATCGATTGGCATAATGACAGGTACACCATTTTCATGACATCCTTAGGTACTAAATCTCTTAGTTTTTTGACAATGATAATTGTTTTTCTTGCTCTTTTAGAAAGACATGTGATGTGATCTTTAAAATTGAGGTTTTCGTCAATCATTATACCAAGATATTTTATATCACTGGATCGTTGAATTCTATTGCAATTACATGATTGAGTGTAGGGCATGTTACAGGTGTGAATTTGGATGTGCCTTATACTTTTGGGGCTTGAAGCTGCAGTTTTATGGAAACACAAATATTTAGTTTTATTATTATTTAAAGTGAGTAGATTATTTATCAACCAGTTGTTAATTGATTTCATCCCTTCTTCCGTTGTCTTATATGTTTCCTCCCAAGTTTTCCCGTGAAAAAGGACAACAGTGTCATCAGCGTAACACAAAACTTCGGCGTTTTTTAAGAAAAGGTCATGAATGTCGTTCATGTAGATGATAAATAGTGTGGGGCCTAGTATACTCCCTTGCGGAACTCCGAAATTAACAGATCTTAGGTCGCTTTTGTGAGAACCTAGCTTGACAAGTTGCTGTCTCTCAGATAGATAACTTGTGAACCATTCTAAGGCTATCCCCCTAATACCCAGTCCCTCCAACTTTTTTAGGAGTATCTTGGATGAAACAGTGTCGAAGGCCTTTTCCAAGTCTAAAAAGACTCCGACACAGCTGTAACCTTCATCCAAGTACTGAGCAATGAAGTCGGTTAGAAGTACTACAGCATCTTCGGTGGATTTCTGATGCCGGAATCCAAATTGTCTATCTGAGAGCAGTCCTTGGGATTCAATGAAATTTATTAGGCGCTTGTTAACAATCTTTTCCAAAACTTTTGAAAGTATACTAAGAAGAGAAATTGGTCTGTAATTCCCGGGTGAATCTTTCGGTCCGTCTTTGTAAATCGGAGTAACCGAAGCTACCTTCCATAATTTCGGAAAAATGCCTGTGCTTAAACTGAGGTTGTAGATGTGAATTAAAGGAGTACAAAAAAGATCTCTACAGTATTTAATAAGACTTGCACTTATGCAGTCTATACCAGGGGCGCTTTCTACTTTAAGTTTATCAATAATGTTATAGAGCTCATGTTGATCAGTTGGTTCCATGAAGAGAGAGTTTGGCGAAGATTTTTTAATAGTAACTTTTGTGGCCAGAGCCTCTTCGGTGTCGTTAATTTGTCTAAGTATGTTGTTAGCTAAGTTATCACCAATAGTTGCAAAGAAATCATTACATTTGTCAAGAGAACTTTTAGGGTTACTACTAATTGACGTGAGGTCAGCCGCCTTTTCTTTGTTTTTATTTAAGTTACACTTATTTTTGATGGATTTCCAAAGCTTTTTAGGGTCTTTACTATTGGCTCGAAATTCTTGTGATTCGTAATCTATTTTTTGTTTTCTAACTATCTGATTATAAAAATTACTGTAGCGAGAGTACGTAATTTGGAGAATTTTGTCATTGGGGAACTGTTTCGATTTAGCGTGGAGTCTATCTTTGTGTCGGGAACATCGTAAAAGCCCAGGTGTTATCCATGGTTGAATGGCGTATTTCGATCTACTGATTTTAACTTCTTTTGAATTGTTGGTAACGGCTTTATTTAGGATTGTCATAAACGTTTCTACTGCATCATCCACGTCAGTTTTCGAGGTAACAATATTCCAATCTATAGAGTTTAATTCATCTCCGATACTTTTATAATCAATAGTTCTTTTGATCCGGCTTTGTGACTTAGGTGTGATGTTAGTAGAAAGTCCAATTATTGCAATTTTATGATCCGTAATTTCAGAGCTGTAATACCTATGTAATGTAATTTTATACAAAAGTTGAAAAAGATATACGAAATGTGCCTAATTTATCTCTAAACTCTCTAAAGGTTGATGTGTTGGCAACACTGATCCAGAAACGGTTCTAGGATTTAAAAAAAAATCTTAGAGATGTTCTACTTCGAAATTGTATACCTATTTGAAGTATGTTCCTCTCGATCTCTCGTCAAGTAATATTTGATAAACAAAACGGCGCAATACGAAGTTCGAGTTCCGAACATCGGAATAATTTCCAAGTCTCTATTCAAAAACAGTTGGCACCTATGATTATCGCGATCTTCGGTGAGATTTAGATAAGCACAGTAAGATCGTCATAATACATTGTTGGTAGTGTGTATACTTATAGTCTGTTTAAATTATTTTATTTCAGTATATATTTATATGCCTAGTAGTAGCCCGGAAAGGTGCAAAAATAATTTGGTCGATTGTCACGTTTTCTCAATTAATACCTAAGGTTAATGTCCTAGTGCTTGAAACAGTCCTATTAGATGACACCTTCAACCTTATATCATAATTCATAGTAATGGAGATGACGGGTGGGTGTCAAACATTGTTTTTTTTTATATGCTCTCTGGTATTCGGATAAATACGTCCAACTGTTTTAAATAAATAGACATTTGAACGTAAACATAGTAAAACGAAACCTTGATAATAGATTAGTAGTAAATAGTCTTTGCGAAAAAGGAAAGGCTTCCTGTTAATAAACTGCATTTTGTTAGGGATATATTACAGGAAAAAGCTTTACTAAATCACCTGTTACAGTATTAGACTGGTCAAAAAGGCATATGTTTTGTTTATGTTACTTTTAAACATATGTTGTCTGTTCAAACAGGTCACAACTTCATATAAAAGATGCTTTACCTCTGTGTTTACCACTTTATACTAATACGAACATGGTAGATTCTCCGCGTAGGTTTACTACCGCGTAGAACGACCACTAACCTACTATTTTTTTTAACAGCCTGAAGTATCTACTTTTATTAACTTGACTATTTATTTCTTATGCCTATTCTGTTCTATCTGAAAATCAACAGTTGCAAAGGAATATTAGGCATCTTAGCACTATACCATATACAGTCAAGGAAATGGAAACACGTACCTTTTTGGTCCTTGTCGTAATCAAAATAAGAGTAAAAAATATACGCGTTCAGTTCCTTTACTATATTAATTCATCACGAAACCTAAGTTATTGTCAGCATAATGTTTATCAAATATTAGAAGAACAAACCCCTGTTATTCAAAATAACTACATACTTATTCCTTAGAATGATAAAAAAATAGGACAGCTCGTTCTCGTAGTGAAATAGGTATTTATTTTTCATAATACAGATAACATCATACGAGAAACGTATATCTTATGTTATATACCAAGTGCAAACTATATACCTACTATTGCATCTAAATAAATAAATTTTAGTGCTGCATAAACATCATGGATTTCTCCCGGCTGATGCGTGTCACTAAAATCCCACGCTCCCGAAGATGGATGACACTAAAATAAATATTTTTATACATTTGTATATCATAATTTCATTTATATTTTTTATTGAAACAAAGCATTTTATCTCATGTAAACAAAGAGAAAACTGGACTAAATAATTCGAAAATTTCTAATAATTATTGCATAATAAAGCCAAAACTATCCACAGTGATGAAAGTATTTTTTTTTTCAATGGGTTTCAGTATTTATTTCGCAAGAAGGATTGAGCAGCATTCCGGTATACCTACAATGTTTTGAATTTTGATAATGACAAATCTTTGGCTGACGTTTTATGCACATTATTGCCATATAAATTGCTGTATTGTATATTGCTGTTTTTTTTAATAATTATTTTAATGAAATTATTATTTTAATGACATTATTATTATTTTCTTTTTTAATGTATACTTATTGTGTTTTCTTTTTTTTTGGTGTCTTAGATATAGGTATTATAATGGTCTCATGTAAACGATTTGGTGCAAACACTGTAAGTTTATATTGATATAAATAAATCAATAAATAAATAAATGAAAGCGGTTTGTAGCGCTACTATCCCTGAGCCGGACTGACGCTTGCTAGGCTATAATTTGAATTAATTTACTGACTTTATCCAGGGACACACTGTATATTTGGTGCAACCATCTCCAATCTTAGTGCCAGCGACCGTACGTTTGTGTAAGTTACGTACGTAAAACACTGTTTTACAGGAATTTCGACGTTTCTCTATCCCTAACAAGACAGTTGTTGTCAAATACAATTTTTAACACGTTTAGAGTTATCCAATTGTCATTGACATATATGTAGCTTAAGAAACATAATAGGCCGGTTATACATCGACTGTTGCTTGACGAGAAACATTCTTTAGTAGTATCTTGAACAGATTTCTTTCGAAATATCGAATTTAGTAGTAGTGTAAGGATGTAGGCTACCCTATATACAAAGGTACTCTGTGATGTAGGCTGGTTATCACAGAGTACCTTTGTATATAGCTGGTTATTAAGAAGTATTACCGATTGGTTTAAATGAAGTTTCTGACACTTGCAGGTGAACGAGAAAATAAAATATTAGGTCATTCCTTTGCAAGCCGCCACCAATCAAAATATCTATAATTATTGTATTTCGGCATCAAATATATTCAAAATTAACCAGTGTTTCCCTGAGCCTTCGTCCAACCCTATAGTAGATACAACTTACCCATAGTCTTTAGTTACAACCTATGACAGAATTAAGTTCAACTACCGGTCCGGTTTATCCGAATAAGTTTAGAAATATCGCTGGCATATGTCACCCCATGGATGCAAAAACGAATTTAATACCACACCACCTAAATTTCGGACAATTTATGTACGTTAAATATGTCTAAGTACATATTTAACACAGATAAATTGTGCGAAATGCGACACGCCACCCTACTAGTAACGTCAGTTGATGGCGTCTTTGCCCTAAAAATTACTTCTTTCATGAAACACATGGCAGAAGCCATATCAGACCGCTGGCACCGAACTTTTAAGTAGCGTGCTGGGCTGGCTTAGAGCACGGGTAAGCGTTGCCATCATACGTGCAACTAGCATGTGCATTCGTGGCACACGGTATAGGTTCAAACCACTTAGCGACTGAATGTTCTTTTTAACATCAATTTATTGTATTGTACCCACTTTATTGAATAAATAACTATAATCTCACAATTTCAATTGTTCGAGTATAGTTAGGTTGCGAGATCATGTAACGTAACGCCGATCTATAGGTATCATAATATCATTCGGTTCTTTGCGACCGCGATACATGAAGGCGACCGATGACCGCGACCCACTGTTTTTAACCCCCGACAAAAAACGAGGGATGTTCTAAGTTTAACATGTGTATCTGTGTGTCTGTCTGTGGCATGTATTTGTAGCTTCCAAACGATTTTTTTTAATCGAAAGAATTGTCCGTCGAGATGGTTCTTAGCTTTGTTTAGTGGATATAGGACCAGTAGTTTAAATGCAACAGTGACAAGATTTCAGCCAATATTGAAGCTAAGTATTCCAAATTTTGTAGTTATGTTCAGTTTTAGTAGCATTTTCTATATCACTCATTGAATAAGGGTCTCTTTATGACCAGTTACTTGTGCCGCGGGTGTTTTAAATTTGGATTTATTGTATGTATTAAAAAAAAACTATAATAATAATAAAAAATAATCCATAAAAAGTATTGCGTCCCGGTCGCCGGTCGCCTTCATGTGTCGCGGTCGCTAATTGCCGAATGCTACCTTTACTCGTTAGAGCCTTATCACACTTACGATTTGCGAGCGAGTTTTCTAATTAAATAAGCGTTGCGACGAATTCGCTGCATGATTGCCTTCATTCAAAATTCGCTCGCAAATCGCAGATAGATTCTAATCTTTAAACTGAACAACATTTGTTCAGTAACTTAAAAAAATGACAGTTTTCAGAAGATCATTATTTCAAACAAATGAAATAGTATTTTCAATGTACGCCGTCCAACATCGACATTCACTTAGCATTGAAGTAGCTGTCACTAATATCACACACATCGCAATACTTTGCTTCTTTGAATAAAAAAAAATATTCTGAAGTTGCTTAACAAATGTTGTTCAGTTTGAAGGGTAGAATCTGTTTCAATTTATTGCTTCTATTATAGGCAACACCCAGTATAAAACAGCGTCTTTTTTTAAAGCGGTTACAAGGTTAGACTTTCGACCGCTCATAAAACGTCTATCATCTTTTAATAATACAAAATTCTCACTAAAACCGCATCTGGTGAAAGTATGTTATTAGAAATGACTTGACCATCGAGCATAGTAATTACGTATGTTTGTTCGTTAATGCGGCTACGAGCAACTAGCAAAAAATTCGTAATCGACTTCTAAAAACAAGGTTCTCAACCCAAATCGGCTCTACACGTATTTGCTTTTCCATATCTTCGTTTTTTAATTCGCGTGAAACGTTTGATGATTGCAATAACAAACTAAAACGCGTGAGATCCTATATTTCATTTATACAGTCTATACAAAAGTCATCTCGTTTGTGTTCTAGAGTTATAGCCCAACAGGGTGTTTTCAGTCCACGTCATATTGCGGGTTTTTAGTGGTACTAAATTTATTCTATTCTATTCTATTTTTTTAAATGGCAACCGGTCACAGTTAAGCGACCATTACTGCCAATGTCTCGTTGCCATTCGCACATGGCGACAAAATAGAGGATTGATACCACGTTTTACGGTGGGTTGAGAAAATCGTACTTTTTGTAAAGTGATAGCGATTTACAAAAAACCACACGGACTATCGGGCCTTGACCCAGGAAGGGCTATGTACGCTTCAAGTTGAATTCTTCATTAGCTATTTCACTCATTTGTTAGATCACTGCACAATACGCTATCAATACTATACATTGAACAACAAAAATGAATAAACAACGAACAACGAAACTTAAACGCATGCGGCCATCTTGAGTCACGGACCGGAAGCCAAATTATTCTACTGACAGCGACAATCTTTTCGTAACTGACGTTTAAAGTCAGTGAATGTCACTGATGTAAACAAAGAGTAAAGAAGAACGAAGGATTGAGCAGCATTACGGTACCTCTAGTACCACGCTAAACAGTGTTTTGAATTTGGTTAATGACAAATCCTTGACAAATCGATACTGACGTTTTATAATGCAAATATATGACGTATGTACATAATACATTAAAGCTGTTTGTAGCACCACTAACCCTGGGCAAGACCGACACTTGTTCGGCTATTATAGTACCTAGATTGTATGAAACTATGTTTCTATAACAGAATCACAGAACGCGTAACACACTGTATGTGTGAGTACTTAAACCCTTAGCCTGTCAAAAGGTAAGTATGTGTTGTCATTGTGTGTGATGGTGATAGGAAATACGTGAAACTAAATCTGTGTTTGACCCTTATGTGTGGCTAGAGAATATAAAGTGCCATATTTTTTCTTATAATCGGTTACAAACTCCTCACCGTTGCCTGCCATTGGTCTTCCCAAAGGTTATCCACCTTCATTAAACCCGACATAATAATTAAGACCGCGGGAAAGCGTGCACTGACTTCATACTTGCAATTAGCCTGATATCGCGAAGTACAAGAATTTACTCATTTAACGTTTTTATGCTTCACTTTACTCGAAAGTTGCTATGTTTTGGTAACCTAATTTTTTGTAGCTTTAACCGTGGTTGTCCTGTATAGCTATACACAAATGATATCCGCGTCGTGCGTCGTCCTGACGAGCTGGTCGCCAGTTTAATTCGACCATAGAGCTCCTTTAAATATTCAATATATCTAACCCTCGGCAGGGACCGGTATATACTGGCCCTTGAGTTAGAACATTGCCTATTTCGCTAAAAAAATACGCTATACATACCGCACTGACATAATCCAACATGATTGTGTAAGTAATCGGTTACAGTTAACCTTATACGAAGCGAATTCCTGTAGCACTGTTGCCCGCATCGCCATCTGTGCGATTTTAAGCAGTTGCTACAGTAAGCCCAGAAACTGGACCACAACTGGATCATGTCATCATGAGACCCTTATTCGTTGAGTGATATAGAAAATGCTACTAAAACTGATCATTACTACAAAATTTTAAATTCTTAGCTTTAATATTAGCTGAGATATTGTCACTTGTTCCAATTAAAGCTGAATATCTTGTAAACTAAGTACTAGTCCCATTTCCACAAACATAGCTAAGAACCACCTCGACGGACAAGTCTATCGATAAAAAAATCGCACTTAAATTGGTCTGTCCGTTTGTGAGCTATGATGCCACACACAGGCACTCAGATACACATGTTAAACTTATAGTACCCCTTTCTTGTCGTCGGAAGTTGAAAACCACATCCAATTAAGCCGCTTATATGCTATTAAAATAGAGATTGAAAATGGGTATATACGTACCGCTCAGCCTTTAAGGCTCCTTATCCGTTCAAAAATGCCGATCGTTTTAGACATTTTTCTCTATCAAACATGTTCCTAACATACTATCAATGTCACTACTTAGAACGGGGCCATAGCAATTTATTGGTATATATTTGTAACCTACAGTTTGAATTTTTCATTGATAATTTTTGTAAAAAAAGAAGGGGAGGCTTTTGCCCAGCAGTGGGACACCTGAACGGCTATAAAAAAAAAAAAATTTTTTTCAACTTATTTTTGACTGCACGCAATGAATGCATGAAATAGCTATGTTACCTACTACCTAGAACTCAGGAAAAGTATTATTCACTTCAAAAACTGGTTGAAATTATCAATATATTTGTGATAATATAAAAAAAAAATTTTTTAAAGGAATAAGGCTTAAGAGTATAAAGTTTGGAATATTGAACTATTTGCGAACGCGGCCGGCAGTACTAAGGAAGCATGCGGTCCAACCAGTTGGAAGTAAAGGTTACCCGTTCTGATGCATAGGCGCTTGTGAAACAATAGTCTGAGCGTTGGAGCTTTAGCGCACCGGAGATTTGGATTTGCTATTTTGCCGCGGCTGCTGCGAGCGCGCAGCGATTACGCCGCGAGCCCGCAGCGAGTTGACCGAGTGTACAAATAATATGACATCCACGCGGCGAACTCGCTACGCGCTTGTAACGGACACGTTGCGCGCTCGCGTTGAATTCCCTTCATGCTCAGTTCTCTTTCGTTGCAATTCGTCGAAATTCGCCTAAATATTTAAAAAAACAGGTTATTTCGCTATACATAATATAAAGATGCCTACCGTTAAATAGAACATACAGTTCACATGTATGGTACAGATCGGGGTAAAACTAACCGATAACAATATCTTAACTCCATATTGCACACTCAGCGAACCCGCTGCGCATCTGCGGCGAAACCGTTGCGCGCTCGCGGCGAAATCGCTGCTCATTCGCGGCGAAAACTAGCTAAAATGAATATCGCGCGGATGGAGACATAGCAAATAAAAACTTTTAAAACCGCCTTCGTCTTTCGATTGTGTACGTGTCCGATGTCCATATACTCGTATCTCTGTCAAACAGTGTCTTAGTATTTTTGTTAGGTAGATTTAAGCATATTCTTATTAACATCTACATTATAATACTATTTAAATAGAAAATTTAGTCTGTGTCTTTGTTTTCGCGGATAAACTACATAATTTTACTGGAATTGTCTACATAAAAAGCTTGGTGAGGTACTTATGGTAAAAATAACTTATTATGGTTTAAAAGATGGTCCTTTTGTAAAGATATGCTTCTAATAATATGATCGTAGAAGTTTCCAAATATACAAGTTAAGTACTTACAATAACTAGTGTTATCAATCTTCACTACATAGTATAAAATAAAGTAGCTTACGTCAGTCTGGTTTTTTTAATAGATAGTGATTCAAGAGGAAGGTTTATATGTATAATACATGCATAATTTATCAGCATTGTACCCATGCGAAGCCGGGGCGGGTCGCTAGTACATTATAAATCTCGAGTGTGTTTGTATGTTTGTTACTTCTTCACGCTCAAACGACTGGACCAATTTTGATAAAAATGGATTAACCCATAGACTACATGTTATACCAAAGGCGGGTAACACCGCGCGGCGTCGCTAATATATCATAAATCATACAAAACGCATGCTCACTGAAGCACGCGGGCACGCATCGGATCTTCAATGAAATGCTGTTGGAAACTAGGAATAATTCCATTGCAAAACGTTTGTTTTCTTCTATTCGTTAGGTTACTTCTATTCTGGCTGCATGTTGTTCAATACACAAGGCAGAAAATGTAGAGTTGTTAAGTGACATTTTGCAAACGCATTTGATAACGAATTCAACAACCAAAATTAAACATTCAAGACACCCCGACACAAGTAGCTGGTCGCTGGTCATCATGAGACCCACATACCCACACACACATAAAATGCTACTAAAACTAAACATAACTATAAGGCCGTGTTCAGACCGGGCTGACTGTTGGCCGCCCAAAGAGAGCGAACGTTACGCAACGTTACGCAGTTTCCATACGTATTCACACATTCGGCGGCCGACAGTCAGCCCGGTCTGAACACGGCCCAAAATTTGGAATTCTTAGCATCAATATTGACTGAGATCTTGTCACTTGTTCCAATTAAAGCTGAATATATCTTGGAAACTACTGGTCTTATTTCCACCTTAGGTAAGAAATTAGTAGAATATAGCCCGTCGAGATGGTTCTTAGAATATAGCTAAGAACCATCTCGACGGGCAAGTCTTTTGAATAAAAATACGCACTCAAATTGCTCCATCCGTTTCGGAGCCATGATGCTACAAACAGATACAGATAGACGAAAACACAGGTACACGTGTTAAATAAACTCATATAACACCCCTTTTTAACAAAATCTGGGGGCACGGCAGTGCCCCCGCCCAGACGATCGAAAAAGAAGCGGGGCTCTACCTACCTTTTCTCGAACCGTTTCGTCTCATTTTCATAACATTTTAGAGTCGAAATTGGTCATTTTACTCGTGGCTGTCAAATGTCACGTCTTACAGTCTACTAGCTGTGCCCCGCGGTGTTACCCGCTCATCCCACGGGGACACTACACTTTTTTGGGATAAATAGTAGTCTACGGTGTTAGCTACCTCCTTACAATTTTTTTTTATTGGTCCAGCCGTTTGAACGTGAAGAAGTGACAAACATAAGTACAAAAACACTAATTTAAACTTCCCATTTTTTAATATTAGTGTGATTTCACAAACATAGCTATAATCGAATTTAAATAAAAATACTTGACTGTGATCTTAGAATAAATACGCCTAGAAACCTTAGCGCTTGAATGTGAAGCCAATTATGGTTAGCCAAGGGCTAGGTTTGGTCCGTGTGCGCATCTGTCACAAGTGTTTCAACGTCAATTATGGTTAGCCAAGGGCTAGGTTTGGTCCGTGTGCGCATCTGTCACAAGTGTTTCAACGTCAATTATGGTTAGCCAAGGGCTAGGTTTGGTCCGTGTGCGCATCTGTCACAAGTGTTTCAACGTCAATTATGGTTAGCCAAGGGCTAGGTTTGGTCCGTGTGCGCATCTGTCACAAGTGTTTCAACGTCAATTATGGTTAGCCAAGGGCTAGGTTTGGTCCGTGTGCGCATCTGTCACAAGTGTTTCAACGTCAATTATGGTTAGCCAAGGGCTAGGTTTGGTCCGTGTGCGCATCTGTCACAAGTGTTTCAACGTCAATTATGGTTAGCCAAGGGCTAGGTTTGGTCCGTGTGCGCATCTGTCACAAGTGTTTCAACGTCAATTATGGTTAGCCAAGGGCTAGGTTTGGTCCGTGTGCGCATCTGTCACAAGTGTTTCAACGTCAATTATGGTTAGCCAAGGGCTAGGTTTGGTCCGTGTGCGCATCTGTCACAAGTGTTTCAACGTCAATTATGGTTAGCCAAGGGCTAGGTTTGGTCCGTGTGCGCATCTGTCACAAGTGTTTCAACGTCAATTATGGTTAGCCAAGGGCTAGGTTTGGTCCGTGTGCGCATCTGTCACAAGTGTTTCAACGTCAATTATGGTTAGCCAAGGGCTAGGTTTGGTCCGTGTGCGCATCTGTCACAAGTGTTTCAACGTCAATTATGGTTAGCCAAGGGCTAGGTTTGGTCCGTGTGCGCATCTGTCACAAGTGTTTCAACGTCAATTATGGTTAGCCAAGGGCTAGGTTTGGTCCGTGTGCGCATCTGTCACAAGTGTTTCAACGTCAATTATGGTTAGCCAAGGGCTAGGTTTGGTCCGTGTGCGCATCTGTCACAAGTGTTTCAACGTCAATTTCACCAGCAATACGTCTCTATGATTGGTTCGGAGACATAAAACCCAAAAGTGGTTTCATCTTTCGCAAATCTGTTGTATTTAGACTCTCGTTTTAGGCGTACTTATTCTAAGACTGTTATGAATTTATTTAGCACCTTTGATATACAAAAAAATTTGTAAAATCAGCAATCAACGGTTATTACAATACTACAGCCTGATTGGTTAAGTTTGCGTTTCATTTGTATGCGATGCCATAAATATCAGGCGCAAACTTAACTTGACAGGTAATATTTACTATAAATGACTAAAGCTAGAGCCGTATAGAAGTACTGTCGCAGTTTGTTTAGTCTGTAAGAACATACAAACCAATACTGGGGGGGCATTCGACCAATTTTAGAGATATAATGGAGATCTCTCCTTTTCATCGCCATCCGTCACTTTTGACGTGTGCCTACTTGACAAGTGGCGATATCCCTAGAACATCGCAACTTCGTCAATTCGGACGCGCAAAATTTTTGCTTTCTTTGTATGTGACGGCATAAATAACAGGCGCATACTTTAAATTGACCGCGTAGACCGTGAAATTAGTCCGTTACGTTTCGTTCAAAACAGAAATTTATATACATGAATAACATTTTTGACAATCATTATCGCCTTCGTATTTCCAAACTTGAGATGAGATATGTCACTTTTAAGCTCATCGCATTTAAATGACAGTTCAATGGCGATATAACTGTTATCTAATGGAGATTTGACGTTTGGCGATATCTCCAACGGCATTCTCGAATTGGGCCCCTGTTCCGCGACAAAGGCTATACTTTATTATTGCCAAGATGAATGTAGTCCTTGAAACGTCCGCCTGACATTTGAGATAAACCGCGTCAGCCAGTTAATGCATCCAGCTTTAAAAAACGATCTAACTTCATCTAAAAACTCCTATTCTTCCGTCCTTTTGGTTCTGAGTTGATTGGAGACAGATCCGACCAATTTCGAAAGCCCTATCCGACTAACAATAGAGACGTCTTGTCACGACGTTTCGTTTGGTTGGGTAATTCGTGTTACGAAAATATAGTGTGTAATTACGAGGAATTTTCTAATTAATTGTACGTCTTTAATTTTGTTCATTGTATAAGTTATATAACTGTAAACGAATGCCAAAGCAGGCAAGTCTGTTCTGTTTGGTTTACCTTTATAAATGTCTCTCTTTTATTTGACCGAGTGTGCGAGGCGCCTTCCTTTCAGCTTGGCCCAAAATTGGTCTAAAATTCTCATGAAATTTAGTAAGTAGGTTCGGTAAATACCGAATGTTGCCTGTAATAGGAGCAATAAATTAGAACAGATTCTACCCTTCAAACTGAACAACATTTGTTCGTGTTGAACAAGAAATATCGCTCTAGGGAAATCGCAATGTCACGTCGAACTCAGCACACCCTACCGTTTTTAAGTAGATATAAGTTCCCACGGTCAACATAATGTTTTAACTTTTCGCAACTGTCCCAATTACCTTGTTACATCATGTTACAGTACAAGTTCATACAATAATAGATAATTTAATTATAATTAAACAGATAATTAGACTTATGCGTAATGAAGTGCTTTATTGTGGATTTATATTGCAGATAAAGTTATCAACACTAATACACTTAACTAATGTGTGATTTTCAGCTGTAAGCTTAGATTTACTGCGACATTTATTATAATACCCACATTTTATGAATTTGTTTTGTTTTAAAGACGTACGGGAAACTGTTGTGTTTTAAAACAGGGCTGAGTTGAAACTACATCCATTTCTCGAATCTACATGTTAGTGAAGTAATCAAATTAAACGATCGATGGCACCATTTGTATACGAAACATAAGGGTACAAGTTTCATAATTCATAATCAAGAGACGTCTAAGATACCCAGGTTCTATGAAATTCCAACTGGAAGACTAAGCAAGTAATATATTTGTATTGCGTAAGCCTTACTATCCGTAGCCCAAAAAACTGAACCAGAGATGTGCCGTTCGCGAGAACGTTCCCTGATTTGTATGGGAAACAACGTTCTCGAGAACAGTTCCCAGTGCCGTTCTCGAGAACGTTACCCGATTTGTATGGGGAAAGAACGTTCTCTAGAACAGTTCCCAGTGCCGTTCTCGACAACGTTACCCGATTTGTATGGGGAAAGAACGTTCTCGAAAACAGTTCCCAGTGACGTTCGCGAGAACGTTCCCTGATTTGTATGGGAAACAACGTTCTCGAGAACAGTTCCCAGTGCCGTTCTCGAGAACGTTACCCGATTTGTATGGGGAATGAACGTTCTCGAAAACAGTTCCCAGTGCCGTTCTCGAGAATGTTACCCGATTTGTTTAGGGAAAGAACGTTCACGAAATCATTTCCCAGTGCCGTTGTCGAGAACGTTCCCTGATTTGTATGGGGAAAGAACGTTCTCGAGAACAGTTCCCATACAAATCTGGAAACGTCGAGAAAAATCTCTATGAACTAAGTACAATAACTTTTCGTTCAATGGCTGGCTTCGTCATTGTGAGTCCAAGGAGACGGTACTGTTTACCATTTACCAATAATTCTAGTTTTTCTGCCTCGACGGCTTCAGTGATCAATGGACAATAATCTACCATTCTTTGTCCACTAACAGGCCTGACCTACAGACCGACAAAGCTTGGAATAATGTATGTACGCACTTCACACAAAAGGTCGAGACGCAACTCACGCAATGAAACTTAAAAGGTAACAAGTTGAAGAATGCGCATTCGAAATTTATTTGTAAAGTAATACATGCATGGTCCAGACTAAAATGGAGCGTTTTTGACTTGGTTCCTGTTCCACTCGTGCAGTTTATCATTTATGTCAAGACATTTGTTATCCACCGGAATACTTTTTTAAATTAGAGCTAACCTTAAAAGTGATGGAAGAAAAAATGGTTCAGAAATGGAGATTTACTCTCAAGGTTGGCTGTTAGCTGATAAGGTTATCGCTTTGGTTTAAGGCTTCTTATCCGTTCAAAATTGCTGATTGTTTTAGACATTTTTCTCTATGATTAAACATGTTTCTTAACATATTATCAATGTTCCTATTTAGAACAGGCCAATTGAGATTTATTGATATATATTTGAAACCTTATAGTTTAAATTTTTCATTGATAACTTTTGTTTCAAAAACTACTCTAAATTCACACAGAAAACTAGTTTCTCCAATTTATTTTCGACTGCATGCAATGAAAGTATTAAGTATAAAGGAATTGCTAGAATTCAAGGTAAAGTTTTATTTACTTTACAAAGTTGGTTGAAATTATCAACATATTTGGCATAATATGAAAAATAAAACATTTAATAGGAATAAGGCCTCTTAAGACTAGTCTTACATCGTAATCAATCGCTTTCATCGTGAGTTTTTTTGATATCACAAACAAACACGTAAAACGCTTATAATGACATCCTTCCATCCTTCCTTAGCTATTTGTGATTTTTTACAAGCTTTTATTTAACTTGCATTGTATGTTTAATGTATGTTTGTTCGGGTGAAATCTTGCAACTCAATTTTGAAGCAGATATCGTCAACCTATTGAGCTGAAATTTTGCATACTTACTTAACTTTGATGACAATACAATTATATGATACCATGAGGCTGATCTGATGATGGAGCCGGAAGGTGGCCATAGGAACTCTATAATAGAAAAAGCAATACTACCGAGCTTGGTCTCTTTAGAATCGTGTCAGTGAGCATTTGATGGATATCCAAAGAAAAGTAAAGTCGGCTATAAAAGCTTGCCACTAAAATGTCATTTTTGACAGAAACTTATTTCACTATGACGTGAGAAAAGCAATGCTGTCATAATCAACCGACTTCGAAAAATAATAGTGATATTTTTGTTACCTTCTAACTTCGTTATTAAATTGTAAATTAATCATACTTAATAAATCGGGGCTAATTTAATTATGCAATTTAGTTTACAAATGTCATATGATAAGTAATTAAGTACCTGCCATAAATTGGCATGCGTTGTATATTTACAAGAACATTGTATTATTGACGAAAAAAACAGGACTAATCAATTTATTTATTTTAGGATTTAATACATTTACAAGCACAATGAGGATAACTGTAAATCTTTAAATCACAGCGTATAAAAAAAACTAATCCTGTGTACTTATGTAAACAATAAATAAAATTGAACTAATCTTGTAATGGGTACTTTACACAAAAAAACTATAGCAGCGAATTGAAACCATTCGTCAAAGTCAAAGTCAAACGGTATAAGGAAGTCGTTAAAGACCAATGGTTCTTGGGCGGCGTGCGATTGTCTTGATTACCACAAAAAATAAACAAAAGACTGCCACTTTATCCCAACATTGACACATGTGCATCGAAATTGCATTGCACTTAATGCATTTTTCTATTATACAACTGTTTGAACCAAAATGGCAAAAGCAGAGCTTCACAATTTAAGTTGGTTAATAGTGATTTAGGTAATGTACCTATAGCTCAACAGATTGCTTTATAGCCCATCGCCATATTTCGGATTTAAAAAAAAAACTGATTTTCAATACAAGTTTAGAATTTTTGGAGCTCCCATGGATCGACTCGAATGGAGTTTGTGACAATGCGCAGATCTCAGCGAGTTCTCAACCGATTTTAGATTTTTTTGTTTTAAAATGCAATAATTAAATTTCGCTAGGTCGTGACGAACAGAAAATTAAGAAAAAAAAAAACTCCGCTCCAATTTATGGTGCAAGCTTAGCCGGTGGCTGACTCTGCATCGACCTAGTATAATAGAACAGATACGCTGTCCCGTTTCGGCTGCGTTTGTTAAAAAACTGACCAAGTGCGATTCGGACTCGCGCACCGAGGGTTCCGTACATACAAACACTTATCCCGTCTTAACTGGCCGGGTTAAGTTAGGTTTGCACCTAGTATGTATGGCGCCGGATACAAATGAGGTGCAAAGTTAATGCAACCGATCACGTTGTATGGGAGCCCCACTTATACATATATTTATTTTATTTCGTTTTTTTATATTTGTTATAACGGCAACAGAAATACATCATCTGTGACATTTCAACTATCTAGCTATTTCGGTTCATGAGATACAATATCCTGGTGTCAGACGGACGGAGGGACAGTGGAGTCCTAGTACAGCTGCCGGCAAACTTTTTGAGCATAACCTTGACAGCGCAGATCCGCCATATTTGTTTAAAAGTTTGCCGGCAACTATAATAACGTTCCTGTTTTTACCCTATGAGTACGGAACCCTAAAAACTGCAACTGTAGATTGTTTCTAAATACAGAAAATCACTTGAGATAGCAATCTACTCAAGCAACCGCAGTTTCTGTGTTTGTTATCGCTGGGCTGATTTTTACATCGTAAAATGTTGGGAAATAATCTAGATTGCAATGTTTTGACGTCTGATTGGTGTTTTAAAACTACATACTCTCAGACTGGTTTATAGTATAGTTTAGAGATGGGAACGTTTCCCGATTGGTATGGGAAATGTTCTCAGGAACGTTCGTTCCCCATTAGAGATGGGCGCTCATGGGTAAAAAAAAACAAAAAAAAAAAAACGGGTAAATACCCAATCTACCGGGCAGTAGTAGTAGTAGATTGGGTATTTACCCGGTATCTATCGGATATTTACCCATGAGCGCCCATCTCTATTCCCCATACAGATCGGGAAACGTTCTCGAGAACGGCACATCCCTACCCGGAATACGGCGTGTAGTTTGTCTTATCAATAAGTAGCCCTAATATAACCGTAACTTTAAATTAAGGAGCATTGATGATTTTCATGAACATGTCAGCTCCAGCAGGTCTAATACCATAATATCATTCATCATATTCTTCTTCTTCGTTTCACTCTTATCAGAGCGGTCGTGGTCATCATGAGGGTGGCTTGGGGGCTGCTGTCGCCCGCCTAACGATGTCTCGCCATCTCGTCCGGCTCGCAGCACTTCTGGTACATTCATGCAATGGTTTGCCCAGAGCAGATTTCATCTGGTCAGTCCATCGCATTGGTGATCTACCACGTGGTCTCATGCCCTCCACTCTCCCCTGAACAACTAGGCGCTCAATGGAATCACTATTCCGCCTCGACACGTGTCCGAAGAACTTGAGTATGCGTGATTGTACGAGAACAGATAGACGCTGCTTGATGCCAAGTTCCTGATATATAATAATAGAAAAAGAAAACATAAACCGTATAAAATTAAAAATAACGTAAACAATAACCGTAACCTATTGCTTAAGAACGACGAAGAAAATAAGGTAATACACTCCGGCTAGTAAGACTTTCTACGACAATGATTTGTTGCCGCTTTATGGCACCAAAATAATTGTAAGGAGAAAATAGTTTGCCGCCAATCGTACTAAAAAAATATAATTATATTAATATGTCAGGCATGAGAAATAAAGCAAGCATTAACGGAAATCGACTTTTAATTTTAATAATTGTACCGCACTTAAATTTGATCAGTTCACTATACGATGCAATCCGAAAAATCAACCCGAACTGCACTCGACAGGCGCTTATAACACCTCGCTCCCCTCCTCTCCTCAGTACACCGCACCTCTCCCCGCTGCACCACCAAGTCAAGCAAGCTCCTCTCCACTTCCGTTACAATATACATGCATAATTATTGTCATGTTCTTTTACTAAGTTTTATTTTGTCGTAATAATTGATTTAAAACACTCACGATTTTATGAGATTCATACAGGTAGCAAGGGAATCGGGGAGTATTATGATACATCACTGGCAACACAGAAACGGATTGAACCAATCAACCAATCATAGCGTGAATCCGTCAAAAGTCTCACCTGTCATCCCGGAGTGCCTTCTTTTCTTATACCATGGAACTTTTGAAGAATACCGCGAAACATGCCAACTTTGCCCGCTTTTTTCGTAAAAACCCGAATTTCTCTTTTTTTCTCTGTTGGCATTCATAGGTTAGCAAGTTACTGGATAACATTCCCCACCATCATAGTTGTGGTTTTAATAAGTATTTTTAGTACAAACTACAGTAAAAATTATCTACAGTTCTTATTTATAACAAGTAATAAGATACATTCACCTGAGGTTTCCCCATTCTGTAAAAAATACACCAGAACTTCACCTAGAATTGGCCCACAAAATCACGCACCTTATTCGACTAGTTCCAACACGTTACGGAATGAAGTTGCGCGCAAATGTGATTCCCAGTGATACCACTGATATAGTATATTTTCCACTAAAAATAGTAGTGTTGCGATAATCATCTTGAAATTGTCTACAGTAACGTTTCTTTTTTTAAGTAGCGTTTTGGGCAAAGTTCCCTGTGGAGGCAAAGTTGGCGTATTTCACGGTAGTGATTAAAACGCGTTACTTTACTGTAGACTCATGCGGCCCACTTTCCAACAATTAGAGATGTACTTACATGTACCAAGATTCGAGCCCTGCATACCGGCGCCTCGTAAGCGTAACCATGTCTCAACACGTTCGCCGGCGGTAGGTACTACAGCGATGGCCGTACTGTCAAGACACAAGGTTCACAGTCCTACACCAGTTACGGCTATAGCCGGATCTCGCCGCAGAACGTGTGACTCCTTATCCGTTAAAAAAATGCTCATAATTTTAGACATTTTTCTCTATGATCAAACGTGTTACTTAACGTTGTGGATGTTAGTGGTATATATTTGAAACCTACATTTTGAATTTTTCATTCATAATTTTTGTTTCAAAAACTACTTGAATTTGACAAAAATCACGCAGAAAGCTGGTTTATTGAACTTATTTTCGACTGCACGTAATGAAATCATGAAATAGCTATGTTACTTTCTAGAACTTAGGGAAAAGTATCATTAATTTCTAAAAGTTGGTCAAGTTGGAATAAGGCTACTTAATGGGGCCCTTCATGATCTAAACAATAATCTAGTATATAACCGAGATCAGTTATTATTTGTTGTTATAGCGGCAATAGAAATACATCATCTGTGAAAATTTCAACTGTCTAGCTATCACCGTTCTTGAGATGGACCTGGTGACAGACGGACGGACGGAAGGACGGACAGCGAAGTCTCAGTAATAGGGTCCCGTTTTTACCCTTTGGGTACGGAAACCTAAAAAAACCCATTCAAGTGCAAGAATACGCGAATTTGTTTTTTAGTTTTCCTAATCACACAGAGAGTGACCCTCATACTTAAATATTTATTTACTTTAGACGTCCCTGTTTGGGTCACAGACCTACATACATACATGTACCAAATTTCAACTTGATCGGTCCAGTGGAATCTGAGGAAATCAGCCGTGACAGACGGACAGACAACCGAGTGATCCTATAAAGCTTCCGTTTCTTACAAACTTTTATTAAACTTGCAATGTATTCTATGTTTGTTCGGGTGGAATCTTCCAACTCAATTTTGAGCCAGCTGAAATTTCGCGTACCTAAATTTGATGACAATACAATAATTTGGTACCATGGGGTGTCACGGGGCTGCAGCTGGTCTAATGGTGGAGCCGGAAGGTGGCCCTAGCAACTCAGTAATAAATAAAGATATCCTGCCGAGTTTGGGATCTTTAGAATCGGCTCAGTGAACAATTGATGGATGTTCAAAGAAAAGTCAAAGGACAGTTGGCTATAAAAGCTTTCATTTTTTTTTTTACAGAAACTTGTATTCAGTTGGAGGTACGGAATAAAGTGGTAAGAAATTGTAGTAATGCTTTCGGCCCTATTTTATGTGTATCACGTGTTAAAATCCAATACTCCCTTTCTTAACTGACTGAACCATACCATACAATACAATCTCACGTCATAACAACATACAATTCGAGTCAAGAATTGTTTTAGAGCAAAACTGGAACACCCACACGTCCCATTAAGGAACAGGTTGCTTAGACGTTTATTAATTGGAAAATTAACCCTGCCAACGCAGGTGAAAACCGGGTCAGGCCACATGAACCATTAAATAAAATATGATAACTTTATTATCAACTACATTCCCTTTAATAGGTACTTAATTCGGAATCTAGTTTAATGGGTACGTGGGCCTCAATTCGTTACACTGATTCGCTACTATACAGTGTGCCCCTGTATAACGTGCACAATTTAAAAGGCACACAAGACGCAATTTTAATACAAAAAAAAGTTTTATTAAATTCATGTCTTTTTTTCTCAATGTGTACCTAACAATTGTGAATAGGGACATAACTCAAAACTGACGTATAATGACGAGGTATTATGACGATATTAATTTTAAAAAATATGAAGTACAAAGGTAGGGTTCTGTAGCAGCTAATACAAAGATAATACGAAGTTATTTTATAGTTGACTTAAAGGAAGCGGAAGACAAGCTATCCTGTTTCCGGGTAATTGTATATACTTTTTTAAATAAAACTTGACTAGCAAAATGGTCACTTTAAAAGCCAAGATTTCACAAACGCATCACTCAGTTGAAAATTTGTTTTTACAAACCTTATATTTTTATTGAAGACTTCTACAACGATATTCCACGCCAGCATAACTGTGACGCGCGAGTGTTTCTCGCGCGAGCTATATTAGCTATCTTTTTCCGTACAGTACTGTGAGAAAATGACGGGTGACGCTAAGTGAAACAAGAGTCGCGAAGCATAGTTGGTCATATTTATACAAAATGGAACCAGCCCACATATCAAAACCATTTACATAAATAAATAAAATAAAATAAATAAATATTACGGGACAATCATACACAAATCGACCATTGAACCCTCTTTAGCATAAAGTACAAACGTTTAATGTGGGTTGGTTCCCTTTTGCATAAATACGTCCAGTTGTGCTAGACGGGCTGGTAGAGGAGAAAAATTACACCCCCATTTTACGTGTAGGGGAGGTACACAAAAAAGTGTTTACAAGATTTTACTCTATCAATATGTTAGCGTGACTAATATTGTATATGCATGCTAAATTCCAGCTTTGCGCGAACTAAGCTGCGGACAGACTGACAGACGGACGGACATAACATAACTAAACAATAACGGTTCCGTGTTGACTACGGAACCCTAAAACTGGTAGTTTTTAATGATCATTATAATAATATATTTAAGGGGTTTATGTCTCTGTGTTTTTGTGTATGTATTTTAACTTATTTAATTAATTGTTTTTATAAAGTGATTTAAATCAAAATGGTTTGAATATTTGTAAGTTTATGAATATTGTAATATTTTGACTTAAGTCATTTTATTATATTTTTGATTCCGAAACATAATTATGTTTTTCGAAATTATTTTTAATGTGGGTAAATTAACACCACATGTTTTTTTATTATTTATTTTAACAAGGGTACAAAATTATAATCGGGTCGGTTCTGCAACGTTCATTTCAAAATCAAAATTCAGGTCAATATAGGTTGTTTTTAAACGACCAATTTTTTCAAAATTATATAAAAACAAGTATATTCGTAATCCCAATGACTTAAACTGAGAAGTAAATACATCAAAAACTTGTCTAATAGATATAAATATTGACACAAAGGTAAATTACGAAAGAAAATGTTGTATTTCCACATAAAAAAAATAGAATCGATAAAAAGATGCTATACAAATATTAAGAAATATTTTGTCTAATGGATGTTCCCTATACGATAAGCAATTACTCCTGTGGTGCGGAGATAATCCCATTACCGGGTTATATTCCACACAAAGTCCGACTCACTGGTAGTGAGGGCTTAACAGCCCTAATACAGTTCAACTCATGTACTTAATAAAAAGAGTGGTCCCTAAACATTGGTCAATATATAGTCGGCAAATATCAAATTCGCGAGCGATATTGCGCCGGGACTAGGGTGACCAGATGTCAGGAATTTTCCTGACATGTCAGGAATTTTAGACATATGTCAGGAATGCGGCCGGAAAAGGGAAATGTCAGGAATTTTCGGCAAATAAATGAGACCATAAATTGTATACACTGTAAACTTCTTTCTTCTTCTTCAAAACTGTAAAATCACAATAACAAAAAGGGTAAAGCTACAAGTACTTTGGAGTTTCATAAATTGCAACTTATAAATAATCGCAATTATCTTTTTACAATATAAACATAAATCAATCAACATTGACAAATTAAACAATTTCAGGACTAGTGTCAGGAATTTTGGCCGAAAATCAGGAATTTTGTCAGGACTTTTGAAATTTGTGTCTGGTAACCCTAGCCGGGACCCGCTGGAGAACGGGAATTTACATTTCATCACAAAAAATGTTGAGAACCACTGCTCTAAACTATGCGTATTATCTGTTTATTATAGTGTAAATCGTCTGTCCACAACCAAAACTCACTTAGTAACTAATACCTACTTTAAACAAAGGGCTTGTGCACAAATCACGAGAGGTTCAATAGGGAGGGAGGGGGTCACGAAAAAATCACGATATATCACGCTTGGGGAGGGAGGGGTATAAGGAGACCTCACGTGTATTTTTCCACAGTGAACAAACTAAGAAAAAATCGATATTTTTTCTCGGCTTCGTTAACAAAAAACTTCACTTGTTAAAAATACTTCAAAATAGCGAGTCTATTTTACGAAATTTTGGCGGAAATAAAATACACGTGAGGTAGTGAGGGGGAGGGGGGGTTAGCAAAGAACCTCACCAAATATCACCAGGGGGGAGGGGGGGTCAAAAAGTAGCCGGAAAAACCTCACGTGATTTGTGCACAAGCCCAAAGCTCGTATTTCAGTATCAATCTACAAACTAGATACGAGGTTTTGAAGATCAGTGACAGAAAATTTTGTGAGTTTTGTTTTTTTTTTGTCACCAGGTGAAATAAATGTAAGTTATCGCGTCTTACCGCGAGGAACTCAGAAAATACTGGACCGATTTTGATGCAGTGTTTAATAATGGGTAGCTTTATTGATAATTATGGGATTACTATGTATTTTATGAGTATATTATATGCCTACATAAGAATAGCTCGTACTCTGGGTATGTCTATGTATGTCAAGTGGAATTAAATCATTTTGATAAACCACCAGTTGGCAGTACCGTCGTAAGTCCATTTAACTGGTAACAGCCCTTGATTTGATGTATGTTAATATTAATTCATACGTATATTTAAATACGTATGAATTAATTAAGTATTTATTCAGACTCACGACGTTATGGCACACTTCTGTAGTTTAGGGTTATTCATAACTATAATAACAATTATTTTATATTAAGATCCATATGAAATGGGTTTACTCACGTCGTTTAAGTCGAATTCTGCTCGACATGTTTCGAATCGGTACGCGATTCATCGTCAGGAGCTCCGATAGTCGCGCTGTCGCTAATCGAGACAGAACCATGTCGAGCAATATTCTATAAATAAATAAATATTATGGGACAATCATACACAAATCGACATAGTCCCAAACTAAGCCAAGCTTGTACTATGGGTACTAGACGACGATATACATAATATATAAATACATAAATAGATAACATCCATGACCCACGAACAAATATTTGAGTTCATCACACAAATATTTGCCCCGGCCGGTATTCGAACCCGGGACCGCCGGCTCAGTAGGCAGGTCTGCAAACTGCACCAAACGTGTCGTCAACATGTCGTGTCGTGTTCTATATAAACGACGCGAGTAAATCCGTTTCATATGGATTTTAATATTTCTAAGAGTCACGGGAGTTATCTGTAAAACAGTTCTTTTATCTCACAAATTCTGCGTTTTTTTAAGCTGCTACAGTTTAAATTAATCTCGGGCCGCCCAATG
The DNA here is from genome assembly GCA_905147355.2 of Apotomis turbidana. Lineage (NCBI taxonomy): Eukaryota > Metazoa > Arthropoda > Insecta > Lepidoptera > Tortricidae > Apotomis > Apotomis turbidana. Next base: position 48,802,483 of record LR990280.1, on the reverse strand, counting down.
TGCAACAGAATGTAAATTTCACTTCAATAGCACGAAGCTAGGGTATGTATGTATATTTAATACCAAAAAAAAAACAGTAGGTACATGACACTGGGAATAGGCATGATGGTTTTTGGTGAGGTAGTCAATCGATCCTATTTTATATTGGGGTCAAATGTCTGTAAGGGAATAACTACAGTGACTACTCTAGAAGTCAGAAATGACCGTAAAAGTTCAACATTCCTACGGAGTGCTAAGAACTCGTCATTAAAATGGCCACCTAATCGTGACTTCATCACATTTGTATGATGAAAATAAGTAATTTATAATTTGCCATTTTCACCGTGAAAAAGTGCTTTTAGGTTCATAGTTGTCATACAATTACTGTTTTTTAAATTATAACAACTCTGGAAACAATTACAAAATTTATTTTGGATAAAAAAATATCATAAAATTTGCGTAAACTAAACTTGCAAAATAAATATTTTGTTTTTGTTCGTGTTTTTGACATAGTGAGCTAATTTTACTCATATGATTATAGTATAACTTAGGCCTTATTCCTTTTAAGATGCTGATTATTTAAGACATTTTTCTCTATGGTCAAACATGTTTCTTAACATATTATTGATGTTACTACCTAGAACAGGGCTATTGGGATTTATTGATAATTTTTGTTTCTAAAACTACTGGAAATTGACAAAGTTCACGCGGAAAGTTAGTTTTTTCAACATTAAAAATTTACATATGTTACCTAGAACTCGGGGAAAAGTTTTATTCACTTAAAAAATTTGGTTGAAATTATCAACGTATTTGTCATAATATGAAAAAAATAATTAAAAGTAGTAAGGCCTCTTAACATCAGCCGTCATCCCTATTCCCTGTAAGTAAATACTAAAATCTATTGGTACTGCATGCCCTAGTACAATCTCTAGGAAGAATTTAAGAAGGAAGCTCCAAATTTTTTATGGTATGTTGTTACGCAAAAAAAATACATCTAGTTTATGGTTTCAACATTTGTTCGAACGATAACCGTTTTTTTTATCTGTTACGATTTGAAAATAACTGGATTAACCAGCGTTTTTGTGAGATATAAGTCCTGTAAGTTTAATAAATCGGGTGCTCACAGACATAGTCTTTTATGTTTCGCGCAAGTGTGACTTTAAGTAGGTATTTGTGACTGTGTGACAGGCGTGTGGTCCTAAAGTAACTTACTAAGTACCAAGACCGTCTCATATTGGGACCCGAAGTGTATGATTACGTTTCAAGAAAGCCCTGAAGTCGTCGAACAATGTTCATCACGTTCCTTTACTTCAGCGAACCCCGTCGTAGGCCACGAGAACACACACACACACGTAAGTATTAAACCTTTTTAAAGAAATAATGAACTTCATTCTGTAAGTAGGCAACAATGACACTTATATATGTATCACTCCTGTAATCCCATCAGCGGGCTATACTCCCACACAAGGACCGACTCACTGGTAGTGAGGGTTAAACAGCCCTAATGCCCCTGATACGGTTCAACCATGTGTAAAAAAAAGTTTTTATATGTCTGGGTCTAACCGGCATTTCACAAGAGCCCAATTGAGAAGGAACGCCGAAAGAAACTCAAAAGAGTTGCGTCCGTGTGTAGGTACTTAATAAGAATAAGTCATCTACTGTTACATAAATTGTAACATAAATTATTTGTTATGTATTTAGGAACCGTGCATAGATTAATTACACCCACAGACACATAATCTATATATATAAAACTCAAAGGTGACTGACTGACTGACTGACTGACATAGTGATCTATCAACGCACAGCCCAAACCACTGGACGGATCGGGCCGAAATTTGGCATGCAGGTAGATGTTATGACGTAGGCATCCGCTAAGAAAGGATTTTTCAAAATTCACCCCCTAAAGGGGTGAAATGGGGGTCCAAAGTTTGTATGGGGAAACAAGATTAGTTAGACTATTTTATTCGAAACTTCACAGGAGTATTCCTAACGATAAATGAGTAAACACGTGTTTCAGGTTTTTTGAAAATTCAACCCCTAAAAGGGAGAAATATGGTGACAAAGTCTGAAAATCAGCATAGGTATTGTTTTTATGGTTTATCGGGTCGCTGATTACAAAAACCGCAACGATTTTAAAATCCAACGTGGCGGACGTGAGTTACCATCTCCCCTGTTGGAGTGAAATGGGGTTGAAATGTCTAAATACTAAACCGCTGGTTCTAGTGAGTTCAAATTTGGCACGTAGGTTCCTTATAAGGTGTAGGGGTGCACTAAGAAAGGATTTTTCAAAATTTACCCCCAAAAGGGGTGAAATGGGGGTCCAAAGTTTGTATGGCGAAACAAGATTAGTTAGACTATTTTATTCGAAACTTCACAGGAGTATTTCTAACAATAAATGAGTTAACACGTGTTTCAGGTTTTTTTTAATTCAACCCCTAAAAGGGAGAAATGTGGTGACAAAGTCTGAAAATCCATTGGTAATGCTTTAATGGTTTATCGGGTCGGGTCGCCTTTTGGGGTGCGATGGGGTTGAAATGACTAAATATGAGTACGGGTGTAATTTGTATGGTTTGTTGGGACGTTAATTACGAAAATGCCACCGATTTTGAAATTTTATTTGTGGTCATGAAAATTCTTGAAAGCATTTGCGCCAAATTGCAATTTAATAGGTCCAGTAGTTTTGCAGCAAATCGATTGTAACAGACGGACTGAAAGACAGCTACACGTGATCCTATAAGGGGGTTCTTTTTTTGCTTTTGAGGTATGGATAGAGACCCGTGTTATCCTCATAGATTAAAAAAGTAGTATTTGGTGGCATCTCGATCGTCGTCAATCGGTACCTATAGGCGGGCGGCGCGTTGGGACGGGATGAGTAATGATCGGGAAACTTCCTGCATCCGTAATAAATACATTCAAGCTTTTCAATAATAAGTCATTTCAGAATTCTGAATTACGTTTATCTGGCTAAGAATAATACATTTTTTATTCATCAACGAAGAGAACCTCAATATCTTACAATAGAACATGACGTAACTTATAACATGGCTTAGAATCATTAAACCAATCTCGAATAACAAGTCTCAGGGGCAAACTCTCAAATTTGCGGGTATTGACTTGAGAGAACATTGCTTCTCTCATGGACAGTTTTATGTTGCTTGCTCTCGAGTAAGTTCACCCAGTAGCTTGATAGTTTTAGCGCCTAATGACAGATTAGTCAAGAATATTGTGTACAAAGAAGTTTAGTAGGCCCTATTTTTTTACACACGCTAAACAAAAGTAAAGCCGCAAAAACTATACATAATTAATAATAATACTTCTTAATGCTAGCGAAGCCGCGGGCACAAGCTAGTTATTATCTAAAGCGTTAGATGGGTTATTGTCAGTTCAAAAAACAAAATTTGTCCCTTCGGTGGTCAAAAGTGAAGAGTTTGTATGAATCTAGGTTATGTTGCTATTACATCGGATTATAGAAGAGGGAACGTTCTTTATTCTCACAGGCATTTAATCAGATAATTAGGCCCTGGAATCCTTAATTTCGCAAATGTCCACCGGAAAGACGCGCACCTAAATCTGACAATGACCCAGATATAACTGTAGTCAAAGCATGTCATATAATATAAGGTACTGTAATCCCACTTCTGATATTAGACTAAAGAAATGGTGATGATACACATGCCTTTTAATATCAATTATATTTCGATGTAGCATCCTAGATTTTTCTAATGATATTTAATCCGTACTCCTTTTCTAGACACTGAGCGTCATAGTCATTTAGTCTAAAATAATTTTTTTAATCATTGATACAAAGAACAAAGTACAAAGAAAAAAAAAATGCATCACATGGCGGAAGAGACAGTAAATAAAACCCGGTGCCTCTGGATTGGGTTCGATTCCTGGTCTCTTGCATCAGATTAAAATCAGGGGCTCAATTTTTCTTTGTGCTTTATATCCATGGTTCAATATAAAAAAAAACGGCGTACCCACATTAAAAATAATGAGACTTTACTTAATTTATAAAAAAGTCTTATTAAACCGGCCAACCAACCTGCCAGCAGTCTTCATTCGTTTCTTTAGTTCAAATAGTTTTCTTGCGCTAGCAACACTTCCTTAGATGCTGGTAGTTCCTTAGAGAAAATGTTGCTAGCACAAATAATGTTGCTGCGTTTATTAGATATTAGTACATTTCGGAATATCTCGACGTTCGGCATTACTCGAGTACAATTTACATAAAAAAAATTACGTGTTACACATAGCGTGCTGTGTCACTCAGTGTCAGTGTCTAAGACACGTGATAATTTGATTGGTTTAAGTTTCTCTTTACCGAGTTGATCAGGTAGACATACAGTCAACTACAATATCATAATTTAAGAGTAAATATTAGGAATTTCCAATGTAAATAATAGGTTATTCTTTCGCGCGGCAGTAAGAAGAACCAGCCTACAAACAATTATATGTATATACTAGAAGGTACCTATAGGCAACTTCATCCCCGTAGTCGGGTAATAAGTATCCTATAACCATCTTTGGATGTCCCATAATTAGTTGAATACCTTGCAATCTTTTCTGCGTGATGACGGAATAAATAATTGTTTACCAACAGATTGCGCTGTACGCCCATACAAATCCTGCATCGCGCTGTTATGACTTCCTGAAATAATGACCGTTCTCCATAGAAAACATATTTTTACAATTAGAAATCACTACATCAATCATCATTGCTTAGTCGCTTCCTGCTGCCTGTATGTCCCTATGTATGCTTAGATCTTTAAAACTACGTAACGGATTTTGATGCAGTTTTTTTTAAAGATAGAGTGATTCAAGAGCACGGGTTATTTGTACGAGTATAATACATCGCCCCCTGCCTGCTATACGGCCACATCTCAAAAAACCATTTTTTCGAGAAATCGCTTGTTAAAGTTTTGGCAGCGTGGTGCGTGGTAGTAAAACGGGGATTACTCCTTGAGTTTTGGGTCAATTCATTTTAAATTTTGCTCTTTTCACTCGACATGATATAATGCTTCTCATGAATACGTTCCTTTTTATAAAACTTGTATATTTTTTAAGATACGAGGCCTTTAAGACATGTACTTAGAGTTGTGGCCGTATTGCAGAAACATTTTGTTGACATTTTGAAATGCGCCTAAAACCGAACAAGAATTATTGCAAAATGGTAACATGAAAATGTATGAAAATATAGTAATAATATATATATATATATAAATATATGTACACACACTAAAATAATTAAAATACCTTTACTAATCAACTTTTGATACAGTAACAACATCACTGTAAGCGATAATAGGTGCATGCAGCTTTAATACCAACTTTCTAGATGCAGATAATCTTGCATATAGAAAATGATTATCTGGTACCTTTATCGTCTCCTTAATGCACTTGTATGCTTAATTAAATTATCGTGTTAACATGTACCATATTATATGGTATAATACCATATTACATGGACATGTGCAATGTAAGAGTACTGTAGGTTTTGCTTGAACTAGGTTCCCGTTGATATTAGTGTACTGTTTCCCAGAATTCTTCAACTTCTTTACATTTTCATAGTGCATTACCTTTTCATAGTGCAGGATAAGCTTTTCGTTTTCTACTTTTAGGTTTAGCAATACTGGATGAAGACTGGTTTGAATCAAAATCCCAATTTTTGTGAGTCGGTATTTTCAATAAATTTTTTGAACACCTTGAACCAAGGTGTTAGGACGTGGCTTTCACAGTTTTAATTAGACAGTCTCGAATAATACAATTCCACCTAAGTCCAACTTTTAAAAAATAATAGCCAAACTGAATCCGGGTAAGCCAGGCGACGACCCAAAGTGTTACCGACCCATTGCTCTACTTAGTTCCGTCTACAAACTTTTGGAGAGGCTAATCTAAAATTAAATCGAACCTATTTATTGTTGACAAAATAATTCCTGTGAAGCAGGCTGGATTCCGTAGTGGTCTGAACTGCGTGGATCGGGTAATGTCACTCACAACACACGCAGAGGCTGGGTTTCAAAGGAAAGACAAAACCGTGGCAGTCTTTATCGACCTCTCAGCTATAAGCTGTATCTAATCAACTCTATGCTCAGCAATAGAGAATTTATCGTCCACCTCGGTAGCACTCCAAGCAAAGTCTGAAAGCTGAACAATGGACTACCGCAGGGATCGGTCCAATTATATCGTGTGTGTATAGGTTGAACAGGAGTGGGGTCAGGACCGATTCCGAAAACAGAGAGTTGGCAATTAATGTATGCTGATGACATCGCCATCACTCACCAGCATGGCAAATTTAAACCCTCAAAGGAAGCCCTTACTCGCGATGGAATGTCTTGAGAAATACTTAAAAAAATGGCTACTGCAGCCCCATGCTAGTAAAGCAGAAGTTGCGACATTCTATCTCTGCAACAAAGAAACTATTATGAGCCAAATATCTGATTTAGAGAGACGGCGCTTAAATTAAATCCTATACCGAAGTACTTGGATGTCACTCTAGACCGCTGTTTTACCTATATGCGCCACACATTAGTAAGTTAGGGAAGAAGCTACAGACGCGGAATAACATACTCCACAGACTAAGGGGAACTATACTTGGGCAGCAACAGCTGATGTGCTACCGATCTTAGCCTAGTTTACTCCCACGGCGGAATACTGCGCGCCAGTTTGCATCGGATAGACGTGCTAAACCAAACCATGCGATGCATATCGGGAACCATCAAATGTACTCCTCTGGTTTGGCTGCCTGTGTTGAGTCATACAGCTCCCGAAGCCCACGAAACACGAAAATTCGTGAATCGTTCCGATTTTCCCATCCACGCAGAGTTCACCAACCTACCACCGTACAATATAAAATAAAAAAACCTTGAAATTAACTTATATGAATGACTGTACTTACTGTTGTGACAAAATCAAATGATGTTAACTTCGATTATATTTAAAGGGAATCATCGTAATAACACTATATTCCTATAGGACGCAACTCAAAAAAAATATTATAAATTTATGCTATACAGCCACAACTGGCAAGTGGCTGTCTTGCAGGGAGTCAACGGACAATTTTTGGTCAGATCCATGAGGCCACTTGTGGAAAAAAGGCTTTTAAGGACACTTTTTCTTATGGCTCTCGAAATACGGTCGTAAATTGAACTATTCTGACTACGAATCTGCAATAATCGGAAAAAATTTTTTTTTTGAGATGTGGCCGTATAGCAGGCAGGGGGCGACATGCATAATATAGCATTGCACCCGTGCGAAGCCGGGGCGGGTCGCTAGTTTATAATAGTTTACTAGTGTTAGTTCAGGGGGTGATGCCGCCTTGAGGCATGTAGAAATGAAGCAACTACGCTACACTAGTGTTGGAGCGATAAAAAATTCACCCCCGCTTTAGGTGTACGAAAAGTACCCAAAAAAAATATTTTTAGTTTTTATTTTACCGTTTTGTCGGCGTGATACATACACACTCATACCCAGCTTTCTAGTACTAATGATCACGGAGCTAAGCCGCGGGCGGACTGACAGATGGACGGACATGGCGAAACTATGAGGGTTCCTAGTTGACTACGGAACCCTAAAAATGGGATGATTTTAAAATTAAAAATAAAATACTTTTGATTATTTTAGAAGCACGTACTTAGTACAGAGGTTTACATTTAGGGATCATGTGTCCAAAACACTAATTTTGTTTTACCAATTTGATGTCACCCTGTATAAACATTTAGTTTACGCTAGATGTTACTGCTTTAATATTACAAGATAAGTATGTTTTACAGCCTCGTACAAAAACATCAGTTTATAATTATATTATAAGACTCATTTCATATGCCGCATATGAAACATATTATGTGTTGTGAAACCTTTTGTTCTGCATTTATTTTTACCTAAGTCGGCTACTTGGAATTGTTGGTATAACTTGTTATCGTAATACAGTTCATGCAGAATTTCTGTCCTAGCACTGAAAGAGCGCACACGCCGTGGACGGACAAACACACTTACACTCTTTTGCAGTTGTTGGTTAATTTGAAACATTTGCAGGTGCTAATATTGATGAATCGGCGTTTTCACACTTTTCGCGTGTTATCTATCCTATTATAAAAATTTTAAAATTTTATCTATGGAGAGGAGTAGTTTTTTTCGGGAAAAATCTTAACAACGCGATGCATAATTTGATGCGTTGGATCCAGCGGTATTTGTTGGTAAAATTTTCTGTATCCTCTCATCACGCTGAAGCGGTCTGACGGATTTTAATCAGTTTTGGTACAGGGATAGCTGGTCATCCAAAGATGGTTATAGGATACTTTTTACCCGACTTACAGTAAAGAGTCTTAATGAGGTTAACTGTATACGTGACTTAGGTGTACTACTAGACAGTAAACTTAAGTTCATACCACATATTGACCAAACAATAAAGAAGGCCTCGGGGATGCTAGGGTTCCTTATAAGAAATTCAAGAATGTTAAAAAAGACATCCACTAAAATACTATTATACAACAGTTTAGTGCGGAGTAGATTAGAGTATTGCAGTGTGGTGTGGCGGCCTCATTACGCGACTCTCGAGCGGATCCAAAAACGATTTCTTTGGTATCTAGCACGACCCATGGGGTTAGCCAAAAGTAGAACTTCTTATAACACCCGATTAAAATATTTTAAAATGAGCTCTCTTAGCGCACGTAGGGAGACACTCGATTTAATCTTTCTGTACAAGCTCGTAAGAAACCACATAGATTGTCCGCAGCTACTAAGACTCATGAAGTTTCGAGCACCAAGCAGAACTCCCCGAAAGATAATCACACCTTTATGCCCACCGCTCCGTAAAACTGTACTTGGCTCTAATTCACCCATATGTCGTCTCTGTAAACTTCTAAATGCTTGTAGACTGTCAGTTTTTTTTTAATAAATAAATAAACATTAAGGGACAATCATACACAAATCTACCTAGTCCCAAACTAAGCAAAGCTTGTACTATGGGTACTAGATGACGATATACATAATATATAAATACATATATAGATAACATCCATGACCCAAGAACAAATATTTGCACAAATATTTGCCCCGGAAGGGATTCGAGCCCGGGACCGCCGACTCAGTAGGCAGGTGTCTACAAACCGAGCCAAACGCGTCGTGTCAGTGGATATACATGCTCACCCATAACCTAAATTCCGCAGGATGATAAACACTCTTCTTAGTAAAAAAAAATATCAATAATGTAATATTGTAATCTATAAGCAAACTGCTATGTGACTAGACCTTAAAATTATTATTTTCGATATTAGACTATCACTGTAATATAATTACCTACTGCTCATTTACTTTACTTTTCTCATAAAAGCAGGTTAAAAAACAATACGCGGTAGCTAGCCTAGCTTTGTGTCTTCTGTCCTATTCTCAAGAACGTCTATTTGGAACTAATATCAAAATTAGGTCTAACTGGCTCAAATGAAAAACAACTTAAGTAATGTTTCAAGCATACGGTCGTTTGTAACTTGTGTAATCGATTTAATTTGTTCTAGTATAGCAATACAGCGAGGTAATGCTGCCAGCGTCTTTGGTACGTGGGGCCCATTTTTAGACATAGTTTAGTTTTAGATTTAGTTTAATAATTGGTACATAATTAATATATATTTATATAGACTTATTTTGAATGAGTGATTGTGTTGTGTTGTGTTATAGATAATTTTGTATCTTTGAATAGACTTTAATTTTTACCATTTCTTATTTATTTTTATCATTTAGGTAGCCGACCCCGATTGAGAATTCATTCTCTACAAAAAGGGACAAAGGCTAGGAGGATGATGATGATGATTTTACTCATAGGTTAATAAAGATACTGATACTTAACTGAGATTCAACTTGATCTGTATTATAAAATCTCATTCGGCGAGGTCCGTCCGGTGAGTCGCCCACACAGATCATCTCTTTAAGGGGGGCATGACATCATTAAATATAATGCAGAGTTGCTATCAGAACCTCCCATTTTTTGCGCACAAAATATTATATATTAAGACTAGCTATATATTAAGAGCCGTTCTCGAGAACATTTCCAGATTTGTATGGGGAAAGAACGTATTCGAGAATATTTCCTATACAGATCGGGGAACGTTCTCGAGAACGGCACATCTCTAATTAAGACCACAGACCCATATCTAAATAGAATACTCCAGTGGCTATAACTTTATAATTAGGTTTATCGTACATACAATCTTACTGGAAGGACGAAAAAAAAGAACTTAATCATGATAGGAAATATTTCCTTGCCCTCGTATTTATACATTTTTGCAGCACAAATACGACACAATTGTAATTCTTTTCTCGATGGAGCCAATCAGAATAGAACGCGAAATAAATAAGTCATGAAATTTTGAGTTGGCCGTTTCTTTTACTTTTTGGCACGAAATACCTACATCTAAGAGGCCTTATTAATCCTTTTAATTTTTTTTTTCTTATTATGAGTTATGACAAATATATTGATAATTTCCACCAACTTTTTGAAGTAAATAATACTTTTCCCCGAGTTCTAGGTAGTAACATGGCTATTTCATGCTTTCATTGCGTGCAGTCGAAAATAAATTAAAAAAGAAAACTAATTTTCCGCGTGAAGTTTGAATATATCGAGTAGTTTTTGAAGCAAAAATTATAACTCTTGGTTTCAAATATATACCAATAAATCCCAATAGCCCTGTTTTAGGTAGTAACATCAATTAATATGTTAAGAAACATGTTTGATCATAGAGAACAATGTCTAAAACAATTAGCATTTTAAAAGGAATAAGGCCTCTCGGGCCAGCGCGCCAGCGGGACAAAGCGCATCTGCCATATTGAAAAGTATAGATGTTACTACTTATAGCCCTTCGGTTGGCGTTGTGTACGATCTCATTAAAGAAAACAGTACTATAGTGTGGTTTCGTACCTCTTTATCGTCCGTCATAAAGGAAATGCATGTTTCATAAATAAGGTGTCATTTTGGTGGATTATCAACTCTGAAGCCTTTGTCAAGAGTTAAAATAGCTTTAAATAGTAATCGCGTGTACCTGATTACCTCTATTAAAGCAATTTTAAGCCTTAGATTGATGACGATGAAATACACGTTTCCCTTTTATGACGGAGGACAATGACGTACACAACCGCACTATATTACCTACTGTTTTCTTTATTGAGATCGAACACAACGCCGAAGGACTAACGCCAACTTACAACCACGCAACTATAGTTAGTTGGCAAAAGTAACTTCAGTTATTTACTTAGAGATAAGTCTGTGTTTAAGACACTATTAAATGAAACTCGGTTCGCATAAAGTCAACCCTCTTTTTTTCTGTCTCACCGGGTAATAAGTACCTACCTATTCTACTAAAAATAATGTTTCGATTCGGTGAATTTCGAATACATAGCTAACCTTGTTTATTGGAAAATACTTGCAATTTACGGATAATTTTTTTAGTTTTTTTAATTCATCAAATAGTTATTTAAGAGAGGGTACAATGTGAGCGTAGCGAAGGACGCTTGACATTGGCAATAGTTACCTAACTGAGATACTATTCAGGGTGATCAATCCAAATGGGTCAGTAGGGAGAAGTCACAAACTATAAGAGATAGGGAAATCTGTTCTTTGGTCAGTCATGGTTGGCGTTGATTTTAGATTTAATATAAAGTGCATTATTGTTTTTTTTATAAATCTCATACATTATTTCATACAAACTCAGTCAAACCCGCTGTAAAGAATGCTACAATACGACATGCGATTACTTGCAGAATTTTAACCAGGTTAAAAAAAAAATGCAGTTTCTATTATTTAAAAATCGACGCCACGGTTTCTATGAACAGATTTCCCTATCTCTTATAGTTTTCGTTATCTCCCTACAGACCCATTTGGATTGATCACCCTGTAATTTACTTAGGAAGGGAATGGTGTTCCGTATATAGTGGACAAACATTGAATAACCACACATTCCAATCCAATGCATTCCTTATACTGTAGTATCTACGTAACAGATAATTAGTGTTCTATGGGCGTCGCGGACGCGGAGGCTATTCTCAACATTAGAAAATGAAAGCGATATTTTTTATATTGTTTTATTTAAACTAATAACAGCTACAAATCAATCTTTAAATTTAAGATTAGCTAAGCAGAAAATGTAAAAACGAATCGCTTCCCTGAAATAAACAGCTTTTATTTTATACATTTTTGTTTGATCATTTTTTTATACAGATTATACAAGAGGCATTTTAATAGAGCTAAAGTATACTATTACTGTTCTGATTGTTCTTACTTAATAACTTTGTTCGTACGCCAATCTTTTTTTTGAGTTTTTTTTCTAAGGAACTTGCGAACTACTTACCATACTCTTCCATAACTACAAAATACAGTCGTTAGACGTAAATTTGAGTTATCGGAATCAAATAATTGAGCAAGTAAGCGAAGTTAAGTTTCTGGGTATAACCTTAGACCCACATCGTTCATGCTAACGACATTAATTTGTGGTTAATTAGACCAGTTTGTGTACGCTTTACAACGACTGAGGATTGTTGCAGGAGAAAAAACGACACAACTTGCATATCATGGCTATCATCATCAACATCAGCCTATTCTTGTCCATTGCTGGACATAGAGGCCTCTCTAACTGCACGCCATTGTGAACGATCCTCGGCTACTCTCATCCAGCTCTTGCCAGGCTCTGTTACTTGAAAGTAAATAATTTCATTGGCTATCTTACTTGAAAATAAATAATTTCATTTAATTTATTTTCTAACTTAGTGTATAAGTACGGTATACAACAAAAGCGTCATCAAAACCAAGCTTTAACTTTAGTCTCAAAATATCACCATCTCGGGACGTCGATAAATGTCTATCGCCCCAGAATAACCCATCACCTTGCTCTTAACACCCGGTCAGTCGCCACGCATAATAATAGCCCCAAGTGATTCATAAACACTACTAGTAAGCCTCGTGTTGCGAGCCCGAACGAACGCTTGTCATAATTATGACAAATAATATTATGTGAAGTGTTGTTTATTAAAAGTGCGATGTGTATGGAATAGTTTCTTATAATGCTGTTATGATTATGTGATAGGTGACATGTTTAGATGTCTCGGCGGGGACGCATAGGCGAGTACTAATTTATACTAAGCAATAGCTGCCTATTACTTGACGCAAGAAGCCACAGATCGTTTTTTTTCTGAGGTCCAGTAGTAAAAAAAAACTACTAATTTTGATGACTGAACTAGATATTCTTAATAAAAATATAAACATAAAACTGATGGAATGTTTCGAAATGGCTGAAATTGTTTTTTTTTTTACGCTTTCAACCCATATTGCCATTTTGAAAACTAGTCGAAAAAAAAGTTTTATATAGGTAGGTACATACTTATAAAATCTACTTACAAGATTTCTATAGGCGAGAACAACCGGAAATCCGAACAAACGAAAAAAAATAAAGCAAAGCTGAAGGGCAGACGCTTCGCTATACAAATAAAAATAGGGATAACTTTTTACTACTTTTGCTAAACAAACCACGTGTCTCCATTCAGTGATACAATCAGTCAGCGTCGCACCACAGATACAAAAATTACTTTGATTGGCCCGATAAATGATAATAAGCATCTTCCCGCTTTTGAACACAAAATGTATTGTATAACCCGAAAAATTACTATCCTACCCACGCCATATGGAGGATTTTTATTGGAACCATTTTATTACTGTGGCAATTTATTAGCACTTTGTGGTTACCGACGTTGAAAGTCATCAAATGTAAACAAAGAGTAAACAGGGATAGTTTTGGATGCTTTGAAATATTCCGGAAATTTCTAATAGTCCCAAACTATATAGGTACCTACATAGATGCAGGAAAAAATATTCTTCATACTAATTCAGAGGAATTTAGATAGACAATAGTTTGACCATCATCATCATATCAGCCCATAGACATCCACTGCTGGACAAAGTTCACCACAATGATCGATCTTGCGCCGCCCTCATCCATTTCACGGTAGTTTTGCGGAAAGCTACCTGAATATATTTATATTATAATATATTATTGTTATGTGCAAAAAGCGATTTAAAAAAATTGTATCGCTTTCTGCATAACTATGGTCATTTTCAGGTTAATGCTGTTAAACGGTTTATCAAACGCTTTATGCGCTTCTCAAACTGTCATGCAAGTGTCTTTCGTGAAATTGCCAGACAGGTTCTGTCTCACAAAAATGTCGTGTAGAGTATACTACTTTCAATATGAAGGCCTTGTGGTCGTCCTAAAAATGCGCGTCGCAGAGGTATAAATGACGCATCGGCCTGATAATATATAATATTTTAAAATTCAAAAATTGTATTGAATATCAGTTTTCTATGGAGAGGGCTAATTACTTCAGGAAAAATCTTAACAGCGTGCTTAAAAAAATCAGTCTCCGCTCCAAAACGGCAGGACGGATTTTAACAAATTTTGGTACAGGCACAGCTGAAAATCCGCAGATATTAGATCCCTATAAAAAGTAGAATAGATAGTCATCCTAAAAAAACATTTTGCCTCTTATATACTCCTACGAAGGTGGGCGCGAATATGACTCTAAAAACCACTTTGTTCATCAATGTGTAAGGAAACGTTGAGTTATGTTATTTGAGCGTGAACAACGTACTAGCATCGGTAAACTGGCATAATATCCGATCGTTCAAATCCTAAAATAGCGAATGTAAACAAGCTAGTACTCACTCACTATTTCCGGGTGCATTTGAGGGGTTAAATCGGTACTAACTCTTCTGCGATTGTGCCAACGGTGTGGATAGGTACTCTTTTGTTTCTTTGCAAAAGTTATGTATAAACTAAAAAGTGACACGATGGGTAAAATTTTATAAAATTTTGCAAATAGTTTGATTTTTTTAGGTAGGTAGGTATAGAAAAAATAAAAAAATGTTACATATGTTATTAGGTTTAAAAAAAATAAAAAGTTGCGTGTGGTTTTTCCCGCGTCGTGCGGACCTGATAGCCGAAATGTGTATAAAAGGTGCGTAGGTCTTTTTTGTTTGACTTCGCGACTCTTGTAATATGAAGAGTTCATGAAATAATGAAATTACTCGTATCTTGAACTTGTGTTGATACATAAAATAACAGCAACAAACTTTGACACATCCAGGTATATTAGACCGTGGCGTTGTAGAAAAAACGTACCCCTTTTTATATTATGGAATTTTAGTATTTTTCTATACTCACGAGTTCGAAAGCTCGAGCAAAAAAGTTGTCCTATTTTGCTACTCGTTTTTTATTTAATACAATAGTTTATGTATGCGACATCTTTTCCATCACAAAAGGTACAAAATACACTAACATTCCATTTTGTGACAAATCGAGGGCGTAAAATAAAAACTTACATTCTACAATTAAAAGGTGCAACAGTATCACTAGTTTGCAAGAAAATAAAAGTGACTACATACGTTATCAAAGTATAAATAGAGATTATACAGTTTAGATTTAAACCAATTTAATTAACTTCCATGACTCATGACATGAATGACGTGCTACTACAAAAAAAAAGTTACTATTAATTCGTTGTCAGTTACCGTATTTATGTACATAATGTCCTGTTTATCTGTTATAGTTTCAAAGTATTTTTCAAATGATTATGTTACTGATAGTTCTAGTAAGAGAGCGTACTCTCACTTATATTTTTTTTTTATAAAAACTGATTACCTGAATATAAAAAAAAGACATAACCAAGAGTGTCACCAGCAAGCGGGGAAGGGCCACTCTAATATTCTTTTGTGTCAAAATACTTCGCGAATTCTTAGAAAAAATATACAATTCTTAGTCTACGAAAACTTCAGAAGTGGGATCATTTTTAAATACCTTTAATAGTATCTTTACTTCTCACTTATCTATTTTTTGTTTCTCCCAAACAGAGCGCCATGTTTTTTGATAATTAGTGTGCGTGCGTGTGTAGGTACTATAGTAAGGTATGGCTGTGTGCACCGACTGCATTCCGCACGTGCCTTATCATGGATCAATTGGCATTGCTACGGACCGGTTCTGTACCCTTACCATGAGTTTATAGTGACAGTTCTCGCTAGCGACTGCGTAAAACATTAGTATGGAGAATTGTAGTTCTATAAAGTAATCGCTAGGGTCGCTGTACTATTCTTAATACAAATCGTTTACGCTGTCGCTAGCGAGCACGGTCACGTTAACTCGTGGTAAGGGTACTGTACCCTTCGCGCTACACGTAAACAGTATGCAGGGTGGAATTTAAGTCGGGAGAAACTTTTGTCTTGTCCTCCTAATTGTTACTTTCGTGAACGTTTATTGTGTAAACCGTTGTGACTGTGACTTGGCTTTTTGTAATTTTTCTGTTTACCAAAAAATAGTTTGTATGTTACAAATATGCATACAAAAAATGTGTCGCAAGTTATTTTATATTAAAAAAAATCGTAAACAATCTAACAACAGAATATAAAATTTCCGACACATTATTTTTGATGTATAGGTATTTGTTTTCGGTTTTAATTTTAAGGAACAATGAATGTAATTTATTTACATTGAATGTTGGTCAAGTTCTACCTACTTATGTCAGCAATATCAGCATTCTCGGCTGGCAGGGTAGTCATTCACAGTAAATAAAAAAAACGGTCGAAATTGTATAGGTTTTCAGAGTTAAACTAATGTTTGTCTCTAGATCGCAAGAAAAAGGGAATCTCTATAATTTAGTCCCACATTTTTAACACCCTTAAAAGAGAGTACTATACTTAGTTAATTCTACTTACCAAAAAGTTCCTTTACTTCAAGACGACTGCCTTTTCAGAACACGTCCCGCCATCTACATAACACCACACACCAATTTATAATTGTACTCAAACCGTCATTAAATTAAAATATCCTTAAATCATCTGAAATTATTGTACGTATATGAAATTAAATTGAATAAATATTATAAATAGAACACGTTCATTAAACAAATAAAACGGTCCGGCGAATCTGAAGCGTTTGTACAGCGTTTTTTATTCACCATTCTTATCACAAATGTTAAGCCAAACCACGCCGAACGATGGTTAAAGTCATGTTAAAGTTTCGATTTTCTTATGAACCCGAAATAACTAATAACTGTCACACGCGACTCTTTCTCGCGCGACAAATACTACATGTCACTTTCCTTTCAATACCGTGAGAGCAAGGCAGGTGTTGCTGAGAGGCGCGAAAAGCGAAATCGCGGTGGAGTCCTATTCTGGATCGCGGCGGTGTGTCCTAAAGAACGCACTGTGACAGGACCAACTTGTGCAAAGGGTCTCTTAGGATAGGACCCGCAAGGTAAGAAAAAAAAAGTGTTGTTCTGGTTTAATCACGTTTATAGCGTCTTGTTTTTCCATTGTAGTAATACCATGGTGATAATCGTGAGACCAGTGACGATATGAAAACCACGCTGATCAAACGCAAGAAGATTTGCCCGATCTAATAAAAAAATATATCATGAGCGATATGAAATAAATAGTTTAATACCCAAATACCTAAATGTGAACACGACAATTTTTTTTTTAATTTGAAATTGTTATTGCAGTGCAATCGTTTTACTTATTACGTATTTATTGAAAACGATCTTATTTGACTGCAGAACATTCCTTCATTTTCTCCTTTAGGAAAATCTCTATCAAAACTACTACTGCTTTTATATCTATATTAAATAAATAATAAATAAATAATTATTGGACAACCTCACACAAATCGATCTAGTCCCAAATTAAGCTCAAGAAGTCTTGTGTTATGGGTACTAGACGACGATATACGTACTTATACTTATATAGATAAATATATACTTAAATACATAGAACAACCATGAACCAAGCACAAATATTCGAGTTCATCACACAAATATTTGCCCTGGCCGGGGTTCGAACCCGGGACCGCCGGCTCAGTAGGCAGGTGTCTACAAACCGAGCCAAACGCGTCGCCAAATTATCTTAAATAATTATTATATTATCTATTATCTAATTAAAATAAGAACTCTTTACAATTTTTTAAATAATTTTTTTAATTAAAATGGAATTATTGAAATATATTTAATTTGAAACGGGTTTACTCGTCGTACAGGTCGAATATCGCGCAAAATGTTTCAAAACAGGACCTCCGATCAGTCGTCACCTACGCTCCTGATGATAAATCGCGACCCGATTGATGTATATTTTAATATGTGGTTAAAATTCAAAATTCAATACTTTATTCTGCAAGTAGGCTACAAGAGCTCTTTTACATGTCAGATTCTAAATTACATAATAATAAAAAAAATACAATTTACAATAATGAATCACTGCTTGTACATTTCCCTGAGATTACTAATTGTTATATTATTTATTTATTAAAACATGCTCATTCGAAAATGCTTATTTTGACCCCTTGAGACCTTATACATCTCAACGGAATTAAATTATTGCATTAATTAATTAATTATACCTATCTATATTGCATGTCGTGACGCCTAGAGACCTTCTACATCTCTGAAAAAAAAACACTTTATTTTATTATTATTAGTGTAAACATTGATTTGGAGAAACTTGTACTTCTCCTATAACATGTATCAATTACCTATTTATAATACACATGTATAATTGTATCAATTTTTAAGTATAATTTACGAAAAAATGACTTACTGTTGAGTTCTTTCGGCTTTCTTCTCAACAGCGGTCTCCTCTTGTGAAATGCCGGTATATTCAGATGTGAAATTGCCCTTGTGGCCTACTTACAGAATAAACGTTTTGATTTTGATTTGATTCTGTAGTATCTCCATAACTATGACACTATAGAAACGTTATATCTAACTAAAAAAAAAAAAACGTTGAGTTCGACATTATTGACAGCTTATTTTTTTTCGCGATTTGGTCGAAGATCAGATCTCTATGCAGGCATAGTTGTCGTGGATTTCGATTATTTTATGTATTTTCTTATATTTCTTTACATACGGAAAAATAAAATCAAATATTTTTTAGGGTGTACAGGAGGTAAAGCTCTCGATCTGTATATTAATTTTCACCTGTTAGAAATATGAAATGTTGTCAAGTCACCCGTGACGTGTTCTAATAAGTATAGGTATTATAATATATATATATATACACGATGATTTTTAATCGGTGATCAGGAGTAGAAAAATATTAATATTTAGCTAAAATTAAACTTAATACGCGAGGTCTCGCGCAATTAACTCACTGTTAAATTAATTAAAAGTTAAAACATAATTAAAACTTATAACCACTAGATACATGGTCATCCTACATAAATGATTGAAGTACGATACCTACGTCAAGTGTCATCGCTTCGGCGGGAAATTTTACGAAATTTTCTACAACTTTGCTTATGTAATGACACTGACAATGACAAGTTATTACTCATAAATTGTCATTCCCATTAAATTATTAAAGAAGTTGTAAGCACACCGATACAGATTAGTTCGGTGACAAGGAATTTAAGACAAAATTGGTCACAAAATAAAAATTATTATAGAAAAAATAAAAGTTTGTTTTCATGTAATTACGACTTCAACGTGACCGCCATCAATTACTGAGTTAGAAAAGTGGGTAGCTGATCACCGATTAAAAATCATCGTGTATATATTATATTATAATAAACATAACTAGAGCTTGCCAAAAATATCACTGGAGGGTACCTGTGGACAGTACGGTCCCTACGTCACGTACACAAACCCACAATTGAATAAGACAATAGAACTGTCGTGAGCTTGAACAAGCGTGCGCTACTTTCTAGTTCAATATATTTTTTATAATATCGGAAATTACAATCTGATTAACTTGACAATATAATTCGCCTTTGTATAGTTATTTACTGGTATTATAATTTAAATTAGATGTCCTCACACAGCTTAGATAACCAGAATTTCCACTTGACATCACATTTCCATTTCACACAAATAATTTTCGTAAAATTTTGCATCTGTAACTGAGTGGTAAGTTAGTTTAAGTAAGTATTTAGTCCATTGAGTACAAAAGTGACGAAAAAGTGACTAGACTTGCTCTATTGCCCACACCCAATAGTCGTCTCATGGTTTTGTACACGCATATCCGTTTATAATTAATTTTTAATAGAAATATGCACCTATTCAGTTATGAATAGATGCAGGTAAACAACCATCCCGACTTGTTTGTTGTTCCTGTTCTCAACTACCTATGTACCTTGGGCTTATCGGTAAACAAGCGTTATGATGTTTCCCGAGGTCACAACATTATGCCAACAGTTGCCGCTGAATGAACTCTCTGTACTTGTAGTTTGAGTTCTTCGATAAATAATTCAAGCGACGATTTTTCAATAGATTCTTGTGCCCCACGGAAGACCTGTAGCTGTGATGTGTCCCGATGTATAGGTACCAACATTTGCCGCTGATTGAACTCTCTGTACTTGTATAGTTTGCGTTGTTCGATAAATAATTCAAGCGACGATTTCTCGATAGATTCTTGTTGCAACCGTCACCCTCCATCGCGCATGTGTTATTTCTATGATGCAAGTTCTTTGCTCCTAGCCGCTCGTGTCCTAAGCAAAAAAACAGTAATACAAATAATACTTTTGAAACATATTTCACGATTTTCAATACATTTGGTTCATTCCAACAGAATGTGGATTAGCAAATGGCTGTGGCATCTTAATAAAATATATATTTAACCCTAGGTTATACTATGATTTAAAAAAGTAAAGCTAAAAAAAAGATTCTATAAAAACATTTAGAATAGCGCCATCTCTCTCGTGGTCCTCACACTTGCTGTAAATCAATGGGGGCCTCGGATCGTGCGTGTAAAGCGCACATCCCATGCAGGGTATGGCTCATGCGCATAAGCATTTTAAACACGCTCCAGTAGTGTAGAATTATGGAATTAAAGATTTGGTGTGATTGACGTAACGGTCTAATAGCTCAATTGGGAGAGCACTACGCCGGAAACGTAGGGTCGCAGGTTCGAGTCCTGCTTAGATTGTAGTGATTACATTACATTTTTCATTCATAATTTACCTTTGTGTCAATATTTATAAAGTAAAGTTGTAAAATAACCGAGCACCACTAATATCGAGTATCAAATGAATGACGTTAGGTAAGCGACATTCTGGTGAGACGTCGTATTTTGCAATATTTGACATTTGTACGGGTTAGACATTATATTTCGCGCGACAGAGAGAAATGTATATCAGCCGTATAAAATTACCATACAAATATAGTACCGGAGTTACTTGTAATATCCTCCTACAAAAGTAGGAGTTCAGTCGTCAACCCTTTTAACGGCGGAAGCAAGAACTAATGTGCATCGTAAAATAAATGTAGGTCACGGGAGGCCAGTAAACCAATCAGTTTAAGGCCAGAGTACACTGGCTGCGTATATGCAAAGTGCAGGTACAGTCCGACCAAAAAGAGTAGAAAATAAATAGTGGCAATACTGTATGAATGCAGTTTTTCTTGTTATTAAAATCGATGATATGGTTCCTAAGAACAGATCTTCGTATGTCTTATAGTTTCAGACTTTCCCATACAGACCGATCTAAATAGGCCACCCTCTATAAATACAAAACAAACATGCATAAAATTCAAACATCACTTATTAATAAAGAAACATTTATATACAGACATTTATATAATAGCATAGAAAATATTTCATGTATAATAAACAAGCGAAAACAGCAAGTTTGAACACGGACCTAACCTTAAAATTTGGGTACATAACTTCAGCCATAAATGCTATCGATTTCTATGCAATCTGATATCGATAAGCATATCGGACATTACCGCTTGGCTATAAAATGAATAGCCTATCATATTTTATGCTCCGCTGCGCTGCTGCTTTCGCGGGACTACGATCACGTCGATCACCTATTATGGCGACTGAATTACGAAAACACTACTTTTCGGCTTCGCTTTGCGTTGAAGTCGGGGTACAATACCCCATGGCCTGGAAACCATACTTTTTCGGGATAAAAAGTACCGTAAAACTACCCAACTATAGTCCGGTGTAAACTCTAAGGTGAACAACATAATTAAACAAACATATATAAAAACGTATAAAATCACTGATAGAATATGGATCTTGATAAAATAAACGAGTTTTGTTTTGGACCATAGTTGTATGATTGGACTATAGTTAGGTAGTTTTACGGTAGCCAATGTTCTGTGTACGGGGATTGACTACGAGTATGTCTATTCCAAGAATTTAGTGTCCAGAAGGAACAACCATACACATGAACTTTCGCTTTTATAATATTACTGGGATTCGCAAGTCAATAACTAAAAATATATACATTAAAAAGTACTGAAACCTATAATAATATTTATTGATACATAAACATACATGAAAATATAATATAAATAAACATATAACATATAACTAAATACATATGTACTCACAAATAAAATAGTGGTCATAGTAATTTGAATGAGTAATAATAGTTAAGGTAATTCAAATGTTTGACAATAGCAGAAACAGAAGAATTTAAATTATTAAAGTCCTAACTTCGAAACCTTAAACCTTGAAGGTGCACAGCTGGGAGGTATTTGTTTGATAACAAATTCAATCAGGTTAATTTTGAGAAGGGTAAGGCAAAAGAAGCGCCACTTCCAATTTCTTCTAAAATATTCATTTTCAGTCATTGAAAGACTAAGGAGATTATAAAACCCATACATGGGCGGTGAATTCGTGAATGTCTGAGATCGCAGGGGTATTTGGGCCATATTTTCTAAAGTTGTATACCCCACTTTTTTATTTTCGATATTTTGGGTAATTTCTACTCATGATCACGAGCTCTTTCGATCTAATTAGGAGAAAAAAAGTGTCCCAATGGTTTTTCGTTCCATTCCGTTACCATTTCCATATACATAACCTACTACAGCGGTAAAGGAATGATAAAACAAAAAAATCTAAGAATATTTTGGGACAGTTTTTTGTCCTAATTAGATCGAATGAGCTCGTTATTCTTTGTAGCCCAAAATACTGAAAATTACAAATAAGTGGGGTGTACAACTTTAGAAAAAATGGCCCATTTATGCGATCTGATGCTTTACGAATTACCGCCCGTGGTTTGTCTAAAGCTTTACTTCTTTCCTTGGCCAGGAAGTGAGATTTTCTCTCCGCGTAGCGGGCAGGATATCCCACTTTCGACCTGGAGTGACTTAAACATCTTAAAAGGTATTATCACACTTGCGACTCTACCGAATGTTGTATGAAGGCTATCACGCAGCGACTTCGCTGCGACGCTTATTTGCATAGAAAACCCGCTCGCAAATCGCAAGTGTGATAAGACCCTAATATACAGGCCCATTAAGATCAGTCTGTACGGGAAAGTCTGAAACTATACATACCCATCGATATACTTTCCCATACATACCGATCTAATTGGGCCACCCTGTATATTGAAATACTGTGTAAATATTTTCGTTGTATAGTTGGCCCCAATCATCCAAATAACCGTTTCATACGCAAAACTAACGTGTGCACTTTAGAGTTTAAATCGTTCTTATCAAGTTGTTATTATAAATAAACAACAGTTAATCAGCTTTATGTGTCAGAATGAGTCCTACTGCCTACCATTTTTTGTAATATTATATTACGAAGGCGAAAGTTTGCCGGTGTGTTGGTACGTTAATTACTTCTTCACGTTCAAACGGCTGGACCAATTTTGATAAAATTTGGTATGGAAGTAGATGACACTCCGGTTTAACGAATAGGCTACTTTTTATCTGATATACCGCGGGTAACACCGCAGCGCGCAGCTAGTGTATTATAAAATAAAATATATGCATCTAAAATCAATGACCTATGGGGAAGGCTCACGATTCCAGAATAGACAGATAGCGGGGGCGTTATTAGATAACGTTGTCACCCTTTGTGTACTAGTCATAAGTCATAAAACATACGTGTCAACTTGAGAATTCCCTCTTTTTGAAGTGGGTAAAAACTTAGAAATACACCTAGAAACTTAGCGTTTGAAAGTGAAGCCAGTTTTGACGTTGTGACCGTGTACGCATCTGTCACCTCGTCAATATAACAAGAACGGTTAGCAGTATAGCAATAGCATTCACGCGTCATCTTCGTTACACGAAGTTTCCTTCTGTACCCCGAATCTCATTTTCAGTGCTCACGGACAGTACCATATTTTGCTTTAGAGTGTCTGTTGTGACTGAATCAACCTATCAGTAATAGCGCATTGATATGGTCAAGGTGAATCCGATACCAGTTTTCACGTGATGAGATGGCGTGTACATATATTGTATACGAGGTACACCGTCAGTTCGACCTTTTCCTGCTCTTACTGAATCTGGAACGACCGCACAAAAATACAATTTTGGAAATTTTCACCCTTAGAATAAATACTCCTAGAACGATAGTCTTCATGGAACTTCGTGTAACGTAAATACTATACTGCTATCCCGTTCTGAGTAATAAATAGGTAGAGTACTATTGCCACTATAACAGCAAAAACTCAAAATAAAAATAAGTAAAAAAATCCCATACAAAAACATGTTTTTAATGTTTTTTGCGTTTATGTTCTAACGTTTTAATGGTAATGGTAATAGCGTAGGTATGTTATTATATTACCACTAGCCGCGCCTCGCGATGATACCCGCGTGAAGAAGTAACAAACATACACATAAACACACTCATAAACTTTCGGCTTTACATTATTAGTGTGATAGACGATATAAAAAAAAACCGGCCAAGTGCGAGTTGGACTCGCGCACCGAGGGTTCCGTACACACACTTTCCATCCCTAAGTGGTTAAGTTAAGTTTGCACCTGGTATGTATAGCGCCCCATATAAATTAGGTGCAAAGTTAAGTTTAAAATTATTAAAAAAATATATATTATGTGATGTAACTAAAAATTTATGGTTTTCGTAATTTTTGCTTTATCTATGCTATAAGACGTTGCTTCGTACCAAATTTCAAGATTCTGAGTTCACGGGAAGCACCCTGTAGGTTTTGATTCCCTTGCAAGTGTCGAAAATTTGCGGCATAAACGGCTGTATCTTTTGATTGCGTTGGCTTAGAAGTTTGATTTTTTCACAGCTTCAAGGGACAGTAGACCTGAGTAATTGATATAAATTTCAGCTTCATACCTCCACGCGTTCCTGAGAAAAAGGGTCTTGACAGACGGACGGACGGACAGACGGACAACAAAGTGATCCTATAAGGGTTCCGTTTTTTCCTTTTGGGGTACGGAACCCTAAAAACAACCAAATATGTTTTTGTTAAGGTAAACGGTTTTTAACGAGTTATCTCAAACTCCAAGAAACATTAAGAGGCTAAAGTATATATCGAAAAGCACTATGTTATATGCATGATACTAAAACTCGGCATTGATGGAAGTCTCCCCATTTAGTTGTTTTCGTGGACTTTGCCTCGCATTTCATTCACTGTCGTCGTGTCCGATAAGTTTTAATATGATCAACAGACGACTCAAACATTAAACAATATTCCCATTGGCGCACTGTTTGACGAAGAGTACAGTCAGCCAGAAATAATCCCTAATAGCCGAAATCCTTGATCAATTTTAGGATGACTGTTCTGTTCTTATTCCGCGGATAAGCAACCAAGGGTGCATGCTCACTGTGAGCAATCGCTTGTAACAATTTAACAAAAAAAACTGCATTCTGGTGGTGAAGCGTATAGAATTTTTATGAATAAATAGATATTTTTTGATTTAATTGAACTTGTAGAAGTAGTATTAACCTTTTCTAAGATCGCAATTGACAATTTTTTTTTACCACGCCTTTTTCCAATATAATCAAATTAAGGAAAAAAACCAAGTTTACTAGTATTTTTACATTTTCGAAAATATCCCAATTTATGATTAAAACATCCATTTGAAAAGTTCCTCATTCTAAAAGAGCGTAGGCGACAAGTTATTGGTCACAGGACAGTCAATCTTACAGTCGGACTATTACTAAAACGAACTTAGCATGAAAATTGTACCACTGTCCTTTTTGTAGTTTGCAAGTGTCATTTTTCCACAAGGTGACGTCATTTGAGCTGCTTTCAGCTTTTTTTTAAATATTTTGACAACTAATCCGTAAAACTAATAAAAATAATAGTTTTGGGTTTGGGTTCTGTGATAAGAAAGTAATGAATAGTTAAAATTCAACTCTATTTGATAATTTTACATGGGATATTATTAATGGCACAGCAAACAAATAATCGCCTATCAATTTATTTTCACCAATTATATACTTTTTACAACAAATTAATTATTGCACAGCAAATAAAATAAATGCCTAGCATAAATTGTACTGCAGATAATTAGAAAATACACATCAGCACGACATTACTTTTCATCTTTAGAACCCAGTAGGTTAGGTTAGGTTTGTTTCATAATTATTCTGAAAAATAAACAGTTTTTGAAAAAAATGGATTTCGGTCAAATGAAAATTTGGCGAAACGTTACAGATGGGAAACAGAAATTTGTGTTTCAGATCGGTAACCATCTAATCCTGATCACCTTTCAGAGCAGATCCGACTCGGCCGGGTTAGGTTAGGTTAGTTTTTTTTTATATCCCTTAAAAACGCTCCGTAATGTGCGGTATAGTCTGGCTAATGAAATATTACTCGAAGTTTTGGCGGGAAATTTTAAAAATCTGTGGTTGGTCACACTTTGTGTAGTAGGAATTATAGTTTTGATACTAGAAAATATTTCTATGCACACATAAAATACCTAAGGAAATAAGTTAAATATATTTTGACGAGCTGTAGACTATGAGTATAGTCAGCTCACATAATAACTACCACTATGAATAGTGCAGTCAACGACGACAACAACATATATGTTTACACTTACTAGCCAAAGGCGTACTTACACTTACAAGGCGAAAACTGAAATGTAGTGTAAATAAGACCACAGAATAGATAATAGTACAAGTACAGAAGTCACACTACTTTGATCTTTACAAAAGCCGCTTTTTTTAGCCGAAAAAATATGATTTATGGCCCTTCTCAAATCGTCGTCCCCAGCGCAAGCCAAACGGAACGTTAAAGCTGCGTGCCAACGGTGAAAATGAATTGGCTCGCTTGCCGCGTCGCCGAGAGCGAGGGCTGTCAACGACTAAAAATAAAAATGTATTTCCCATTTATTTCTTGCATTCTATATAGAGAGCAATATATTTATATTCTTCATACATTATATTTTTTTAAATATCATATGTTATAATTTATATTATAATATAGAGGAGATGTACAAGATTATGTCTATAAAACATTAAAATAGGAACTATAACTAAATAACATTAAAAAAGATCGGGACCCCGTGGTAGGGTACCCAAAACGCAGGCAGCATTCCCGCGCTGGATAGCAATGGCTAACCTTTGCGCGAGAAAGCTGCCCGCGCGTGGATCGCCTGTCGCGTCCCGCAAGCGCTTGCTGACACATTTGACCAGGCGGCGTGCCCCCTGGTGCCATTATATTTATTATTTCATTATTTAACTATAAAATAATCAATCTCAGAATTAGGACGAAAAAACCACCAGGCCGCAAAACAGTTTAGCTTAATTATTAAACATTTTAATACGTTTAATATAATAAAATAATGCAACGAATGCGTTACCTTAACATGCAATTAAATTCTTGAGCTTCATTTTGTTTTTGCTTAGTTGTCCGATATTTATTTATTTATTTATATATATTCATCACTACACACCTAGTATACAACAAAGTCGTTTCCTGATGTCTGTCTGTCTGCCCCTATGTATGCTTAGATCTTTAAAAATACGCACGGACGCACCGTGCGAAGCCGGGGCGGGTCGCTAGTAACAAATAAAACATGTACGAAGGCGAAGTTATCCCTATTAGGGATCTCTTCCAATACATTTCTTTTAACTCATTATTTATATATTTATATACTTACCTATCAAACTATTACTCAATCGTTTATTCATTAGGTACTAGTAATTTTACAAACTTGATATTAAATATTATTATAAAAACCTCTATGATTGTTGATTTAGTAGTAGACATACTTATTTTACTAGAATTTAAATTGACAAATAGGTATCAGCAAATAATCTACAATTGACAATTAAAATTGTTCTGAGTAATCAGTGTTAAATATGGAAGTAGATACACCTGCAATATGTTTTTTATTATTATTCAGTTACTACTTATTATATATTATGTTCATTTTCTTACCTTTCAGCATCCTTCGGACGTGTTGGGAGAACTAAAAACGCGTGATTCCAATTTCGATCATTGTTCCTACAACCCGCTGCGATACAATATCTTTTCGCTGTCTTTTTACTCATTTAAACACTTTATATTATAATATAACACTGGTATACACAGATGAATGCGGAACGTTCACTTGCGACGTAAATCGTGAGCGAGACGCGCGCGAAAATCGTGTAGGTACGTGCGTTCCGAGACAGAGCGTGTCAGCCACTGAATAGTCCGCATGCATGCGGCCACCGGCATGTACTTGTAGCGGGAAACGTTAATCGCGGAGTGCGCCCCGCCTGATAAGACCCAGCTCGATAATACCATATTTTAATCCATCACCAAAAAAGACATAAGTACTATGCCAAATTTCAACTCAATCGGAATGTTAGAATTGTACATAAAGTATCAACATTATTTATAGAGGACCCTACTAAATTGGTTAAATCATAGACAATTGGTAATACCACAAGGAAATATCTGTCAACATTATTTGGCTAGCCAGACTCTAGTCATTATTAGCTATGCATTACTTAAATATGCTTTACTTTTAAAATACACACAAATATAAATTGTAGTATATTTAGTAACATTGTGAGTGCAATATTTGCTGGGCTATCAGTAATTTTGATATATTTTGATTATTTTTGCATAGAAAAAGGTTTTTTTTGATGTGCGTTTAAATACTACCCATTTTTAAATGTTGTCAATTCTAAATAGGGTGGGCTTACTTTAATCGAACGCTCATGTATTTACAAGGTAGTGAGAGTGGGTCCAACGGTCTTTTACGGCTTTTCTGGTTCGAAGTGGTATCGTCAGAGCGTGACCGCTAACGGTAGATGGGCGTATAAACGGTAGCTACCTTCGCGCAGCCAACCATCCAGCCTCCAAGTACTAAGGGGCTTTCCAGGGCTGGCATCAACTGAAAAAAATTGGGCAAGTGCGAATCTGACTCGCGCATGAAGGGTTCCGTACCTATATATATATATAATCTATAACAAGTTTGTTGTATGGGATATCATCTGTGAAAATTTCAACTGTCTAGCTATCACCGTTCTTGAGATACAGCCTGGTGACAGACGGACGGACGGACGGACAGCGAAGTCTCAGTAATAGGGTCCCGTTTTTACCCTTTGGGTACGGAACCCTAAAAAAGAAGATTTCAAGGTACCTACCGCGAATGTTTTATAAACTTGATCTCACAACTGCTCACATTCTTCACAATAGGCGTGTAGACAAATTGTTTGAGGAAGTCAATCGATTCTATTTTTTATTGGGATCAAATGTCTATAAGGGACTAACTACACGTAGAATGCTCTAAAAGTCAGAAATGGCCGTCGAATTTGAACATACTAATGGCCACCTACATGTGACGTCATTTGTGAGTTGGCTACCAATATTTGTATGGGGACAATAAGTAATTTGCTATTTTCACCGTGAAAAAGTGCGTTTAAGTTCATGGTTGTTATACAATTATTGTTCTGTTCAATTATGAGGATTCTGAAAACAATTTCATTCGAATTAAAAAAAAGAACAAAAAAGCTACGTATCTTTGAAGTTACATAGTTATTAAAAAAAATATTATGATTTGTTTTTTTTTTCTTTATGACATATTGAGTTAATTATGTTCATATAACAGCAATATGCTCCAGAATTTAACAACAATCGGCATCCCTCTTGAGAAACAATGACGAGATTCATTCGAAATCGAAGTAGGCCTATCTCCTCAAATATTATAGGTATGTTTATGGCGATTTCGGTATATTTTTTAGTAACTTGTCCATTTATCCTCGGGTATAGCAAAGAATAACTAAAATTGACGAAAATAAAACGTATTTTATTTTCGTCAATTTTAGTTATTCTTTGCCACACAGTTATTATTAGAGTCTCATAAAGCGTATTCTTGTGAACCAAGCTTTATCCGTACCAAACAAGCATCGCTGCAACTGCTATTTCCTCAATTTTACTGAAGAGCCAATTTGCAATTGAGTGTCAAAACGATGCCATCGTGATGAATGAAAATAAAACTGATCAGGTTTAGCTAATGAAATGTTTCATATTAATTCTAAAATTTGGTTATGTCAGTTCAAGATGATAACATTTTTTTTATATAATACAATATAAGTACTCTTTATTGCACACCTTATAAAACATACAGGGGAAATACAACGCAAGAAATTACAATTAGAGCCATTAGAGGCGGTCTTATCGCTAAAAAGCGATCTCTATTATCAACTTTTTATCATCCAACTTCAAAACATTGGAGCTTACATTACTTATTGGAAAAACATTATTCTTTTTTCAAAAA
Organism: Apotomis turbidana; assembly: GCA_905147355.2. NCBI lineage: Eukaryota > Metazoa > Arthropoda > Insecta > Lepidoptera > Tortricidae > Apotomis > Apotomis turbidana. Next base: position 48,772,051 of record LR990280.1, on the reverse strand, counting down.
AAGTGTTAGCAGCAAGTTTTATTTCCAGAATATTAATATTTTCAACTTATCTTACCCAGGATCGTTCGTGCATTCAAATCTCAGAAAAGAAAAAGTTTTTCAAAATTTCCATTTCATCGTAACATTTTTGTATGTTTTTTTCTATGAACCTGACGAACTCAAAACAAAATCATACACCATTTGGGGCACTTTTCTTGTATTATGTTCGAATGTACAAAAGGATTACCTGAATAAGATCACCCAAAAAAAAAACAAAAAGAATTGTAGTACACTTTTTATAGAACAAGTCCAGTTACCATCAAAATCCAATTGTTTTATAAATTTAATACTATGTCGTGCTTCTTAGGTTATGAGCTGACATTGCGCTTCCGCAATTCCACAATTCTCGCATGTTTATGTAAACATGACCTTATTTTTATTTTAGTCCTGTTGACTTTGTTACGGAACCCCAAACCCAAAGGTCAATGCATGCATACAATCTTAAAGTCAATTTAACGCATTCAGAATTGCAGTCGCAGTTAAATATTGCGTATTCGGCGTACAATTGCCAATTACAACAAGCCAAAAGTACCGTTTTTGTACGTTTACCTGTGACACTATCCGTGACGGGAAAGCCACTATTCCCTGACCTGTCAGCCTAATCATTTTCTTACAGTAAAGGGATCAATTTACATCAGTCGTTGGTCTGCGGTCAGTTACTTTCGATTTTGAAACACGACTCTGTCGACAACCTTTTGTTTTAAAAAGTACATTTGTGTATCTAAAAAATACGTTTAGCGTTCGCTCGTAGAGTAATTTCATTCTGTAGGCTGTAGAGTGCCCGCGACTTCCCTTGTTAGTTCTTCGCAGTCGGTTAAAAATGTTCTTATTTATAACCATCTATGGATGTTTAGCTTTGACTGTACTAAAATTGATTACAAACTTTAGTGCAAAACCTAAAGCAGGAGCGGCACAGTCAACCAAGAAAGTGGTCTCCAGCTTTTGTAGAGTGAAAAAGTGGTAGACCAATATGCTTATGAGTTATGACTGTACTTAGGTACAGTAAGTTCAATGACAAATGTATTGCATTTTCTGTAGTTTAAAATCGACCTAGCCAATTTAGAAGTGATGGTACCGCAAATAATTAAGAATCGGAAATTGACGAGAGATGGCGTTGCATTGCGCATTCAAATATTCGAAACATATCATTCAAACTTAAAAAAAATTGCGTTGTTCTAATCATCAATATTTTCAACAACATATCGCAATTAAAATATCAACTTGACCCGCAAAACGTTATTACTTTTTACGCTGGCATGTCTAACTTAAAAAATAAAATAATAAAAAATAATCACAGTCTATAAAGGAGCCATTAACTAAACGTGTCTCAACGCGGCCATTAAGGCAATTTAAAAGCGGTTTTAACTGCCTGTATACCGCCATACTATGTCCTATTTTTAGGGTTCCATTGTCACACCATTTTCAGTTTCTCTATTTATCTATCTATATAAATAAAAATGAATTGCTGTTCGTTAGTATGCTTAAAACTCGAGAACGGCTGAACCGATTTGGCTAATTTTGGTCTTGAAATATTCGTGAAAGTCCAGGGAAGGTTTAAAAGGTGAGAATAATGGAGAATATGCTAGGAAATATACGAAAAACAAGAATTTAATTTTCTCATACAAACTTACGATAAGATCTGAGCTGTCAAACATATGACATTTGTAAACTTCGATCGACTCAAATTCACGATAATTATGATGTAAAACATTAAATAAGGGTTTTGAATCGAGATCATATATCCACAACGTTCGGATTATTGCGTTTTCACATAATTTAGATTTACAGTTCCTAAACAGGATTAAATTTGTCACTTGGTTGTCAAATGCTCATAGCGGTGCGTTCAGAAATTCATATGAAATCAACCGCATCTGTTGATATGATTTCGGCATTACGTTTGAAAAAAATAGATGAGAATTAGTCGGATTATCTTATCACATATTACAAGCTTTTATTTAGCTTGCATGGTATGTTTAAAGTATGTATGTTCGGGTGAAATCTTGCACGCGTCGGAAAACCTACATCTTTATTTATTTACGCGCCGCCAAAAAAAATATATATTGTCTATCAGAAAGCATTATGCTAATTAACTGTATACCGGGTGGCTTATTTAAATGGGTTAGTATGGGAAAGTCTTAAAATATAAGGCATAGGAAGATCTCAATGTATGAATGCAGTTTTTCTTATAACTAAAATCGATGACATGGTACCTAAGAAGAATTAGTTAGCAGGCCCTGCACCATAAAATGTTTCTGTTTAGCCCAATAGTTGACTGGTAGAGAATGTTTTGTGCAATAAAGATTAAATAAATAAACACATTCTTCCAATGCCTTATAGTTTCAGATTTCCCCATACTGACCCTCTTAAATGAACCACCCTGTATATGTACAGCAGTGGACGTCTATTGGCCGATATGATGATGATAACTGTGTTGTATTTAATTTAAACAAAGATTTGTTTATCACGTTCACAGTCCAGAAACAAGCACATCCAAGAAAATTTAATTTTTTTGTATACGGAGTGTAAAGATATAAATTACTTAATATGTATATAATATGTGCATTTGGGACCTTACATATATATGTTGTGACTAATACATATATATATCTGAAATAAAATTCAATATGATACAACTCAATTTATTTTTATTTCAAAATATATTAATCACTCTTTAGGAACACTTGGCTCGCCAGGACTTGATAACATGGCGGGAGTACTAGGCGACTCAGACAAGTCTGGTTCAATCAGAACATTGTTGATGTTGAGCTGCTGGCTGTCTTCAATATCATCAATATCCTTGATGTCTTCGGCCGATAAATTTAATTCACAAAATATTCCCTCAGATGATGGCATAAACGGTGATGATTGTATTGTAGAGACAAATTTTGGTTTCGATAGCAGCTTTTGCTTTAGACTATCTTTTTGTTCCTTTGCCCTGTTAATGCGTATTATTCGGCTCACATTCTTACCACACTTGGTACAAAATCTGAAGGTGTCACTCAGCGATTATGCTGTAACATTCGTCGCATCTTAATAATGTTTTATTGCACCCAGGACAGGTATTACGTTTGTTCTGCCGTTCCATCCACTTATTACAATACGGACAATGCATTTTGAGAAGTTATTTACAACTTTGGACAATAGTTTTTAAAATCCAACAATATTTTCATGAAAAGTTAGGTGACAGTGTCACTGACAGTATTGCCAGATTACTAAACTACTATAACGGTTTAGTAATGTGGCGAAATCGATACAAACCGAAAAGAAATAGGCTGGTACTATTTGTTGACATAAGTTTCTATAATCTAAGTAATATAATGTGGCATGCAACATGGTCATGTCTGTGTGATTTGACCATTTTTTCCGCCACTTATTGAGCCGATACCTACTTAAAACTATTTGATGATGTCTTTTTAAAGTTACCAGCTCTAAAATACATATGGTTTAAATAAATTTGGTTTACATTAATAGGTAAGTGATACGAAGTTCACCGGGTCATCTAGTATTCTATATATACTCTTCCAGTATTCACTCAATCAAAGGTTGACTGGAAGAGATCCTTTATAGGAATAAGTTCGTCTTTGTATCTGTGTTATTTGTTATAGATGTAGTTTAACTGTTTTTTGGGCTTCCAAATCCACCAAAAGGGTGATCAATCCAAATGGGTCAGTAGGGAGAAACCGAAAACTATAAGAGATAGGGAAATCTGTTCTTAAGAACCATGGCGTCGATTTTAGATTTATTATAAACTGCATTATTTTTTATAAATCTCCTACATAGATAACCGGGAATTCACCTGTTTAAAATTCTGTAAGTAATCGCATGTCTTATTGTATGTACATTCTTTACAGCGGTTTTGAGCAGGTTATGTATGTTCTATTAAATCTAAAATCGACGCTATGGTTCCTAAGAACAGATTTCCCTATCTCTTATACTTTGTGACTTTTCCCTACTGACCCATTTTGATTGATCACCCGGTATATCCTAGGGCATTGGCTAATGCGCTTACGCATTAAAAAGACGCAGAGCGCACTCTAACAGCGTAGTAACGATGTTAAAGCTAGAAACGTAGGGTGGCAGGTTCGAGTCCTGCTTGCATCTTGCATATCAGTCGATCACATTATTTTTTCACTCATAATTTCTCTTAGTATCAATATTTATATAAGCATAATACAATTCTGACACGTGTGAAGCTAGATTTATTTTATATATTATAGGTATAGGTATACGTTTTTATTGTAATTGTTTGATTGCTACTGTTAGACCGGGCGGAGTTGAGCTTTTAGGTATTTTATATTAAAAGATAAGTAAATACCTATATTTTTAATACAAAGGTTAAACGAATAATAAGACACCATTGGTTACTATTCCCACAGTGAAATCAATACAATTGTTATAGGTATTTTCACCCGACTTTTAAAACAGAAGGTTTCGTTGTTACTATCGATACTACGAAAGGATTTTGATTTTTATTAACATGCTTTTATTAGGTCCACCTGTAACTTACTAACTACTTGATGCCAATACAAATTTTTTATTAGTTATCTTCGGAAGACTCAGAAGAAGAACAGTCGGCCATTAAGACTAGAGTATAGCATCGCGATCCTAACGAAATAGGTATTTACGAAAACGCATGCTGTCGCTCTGAGCGCTCACACCCCCCGGCATCGCGCACAACACATACAAATCCCCTCACGCACACATCGAGGCAGTGACATAACGCTGCTAGGCTAGTTTGACGATTGACAAGCAATTGCGATAAATAAAGGTGGACTGTTTAGTTTTCTTGCGTACCTACGGATAGTGAATTGTTGTGGTGTGACTGAAATTCCGATATTATAAAGAAGTATTTTATTTATTTTTGTAATTATTAGTAACGAGTATGTACCTAGATACCTACAAGCTAAATTATGTTTGATAAATCAGTTTGTTCCCGATGTACCGGTAGGATGTAAATGACTGACATTTTTTATTGTAATATTATTTAGGTATTTCAAAGGTATTTATATAATGAGTTACTTACTGATATTTACAAAACAAAACATTTTTTATTTGACTTTGTCATTGTGTACGAAAGTACATAATTATTATACTTGCTTATAATGTTTACATGATATCGGAGTTACTATGTCTTTCTAGGGTTCCGTAGTCAACTAGGAATACTTTTTGACACAATTTTTGTGGTATATGTTTCTAGTGCCTTAGCAATAATTGACTGTGTGGGAATTGTGTGCAAGACGTGTTAAAGGTTTCCTTTTTAAAATATAAAGTTTAATTGGAAGTAAATAATACGGATATTTAAAAAAAAAAATTTTAATCACTGTTTCTAATTTTGGTGGTTTTTTTGGTAATATGAAAGTCACCAAAATTGCTTGATGCCACCAGAATTGTTAATTTTGTATATCATTTCACATTTTTTAACGTCTTTTTCGCATTTCCAAAACTTTTGACTCGGTGAATTTATTTAAAGTCAAGAATAAACAAAATACATCTAATATAACAAGCTGTCGGTGAGGGTAATCTTAGCTTAGATATTATGCTGGTAGGTATCGTCCTATGTCCATTCTTCCCGTCTTATCTAAAATCATTGAATCCTTTGTAAATCGATGCCTCTCATCACATCTAAGTAGACTTAACTTGTTTAATTCTTTAGCACAACCACCGCTTTGGTTAAGATCACCGACGACATTCGTCTAAATATAGAATATAGAAAAGTGACTATATTGGTGCTCCTTGATTTTAGTAGTGCTTTTAACACTGTTGATTTTGATATACTTCTCAGTTTACTTAGTAGGTACTTTAAATATATCTTCAACTTCACTGTCCTGGTTTCGTGATTACCGCTTTGGGAGGGAACAGCGGGTTCGAGTTGATGACCGATTTTATAGCTGGTGTAAACCGTCTGCTGGTGTCCCCCAAGGGGGCATACTCTCTCCATCGGAATCACCAAGTCACTCTCCTCCTCGTTCCATTTCTATGCAGACGATTTGCAGCTTTATGCGGCGACCAGCATTGAGGATTTTGGCTCCTTGGTTTCGCAAATCAATTCAGACCTAGAATCAATCCGTGCTTGGGCTTGATCCTTTGGTTTGATGAAGAATGCTAAGAAGTCGCAGGCTATTGTCGTTGGAAGCCCACATTTTATTTCCAAGCTTTCAGATCAAGCTAAGCCAGTTATTTTCTTTGATGGTACCCCTATACCTTGCTCTTCTACTGTTAACAAATTTGGCATTACCATGGATCAAACTTTGTCATGGGCACCTCTTATTTCTGAGATCAGTAGGAAACTTTTCGCGTCCCTTCATTCATTGAGGTGTCTGCAGAATTTCCTTCCTCTTCATACGGAGATCATGCTTGCCCGCTCACTTTTGCTTTGGTCTTCACAAGTTTGATCATGTGTCTCAATACCGCGCTCAACTTAAATGGCTCCCGATCCGTCAGCGCAGATACTATGTTCTTTGTCTTTTGTATAATGTCCTTTTCATTCCTTCTTCTCCTCCTTACCTTACAGAGAAGTTCTTTTACATGGCGGATGGTAGTGGACATCGCCTGCGGTCAAGTGCGAATCTGGATCTATGTATCCCACTGCATAGATCATGAGATCTATGATCAGAACATGAGTTTACGATGTGTTTTTTGCTGTGCGCGCCGTGAAATTATGGAATAAATTGTCTCCCGCCCTAAGGTAGACGCAGTTCGCAGCATCACTCAAGGGGAAGTTACAGAAATTGTGGCTGTCGAACGAATGATTACTTGATTAGGTTGCTGTTTTTGTTATAATTATGATTATATTTATGTTATATGTATTTATATAGATATTACGTAATATGTTTTACCTACATTGACTGTTTGCCTATCTCTCTCTCATTTGGTTTTTGCATTTTCATTTGTACTATTGTAAAGTTATCGTATTGTACATGTTGCTTGGTTTGTCTACCATTTACTTGTGTTTAATACTCATTTACTTGAAGGTTAATTGGAAGAAATCCCTTAGAGGGATAGGTTCGCTTTTGTACATGCTTATTTGTTTGCAATGTATTTCTTGTTATTGTGTACAATAAAGTGTTTAGATCTTTAGATACATTACATGCAAACAATTAATCTAAATTATTACTTTTGCTATTCATAATTTATTTATTTTTTAGGAGGGCTAATCGAAAAAAAAAAACAATCAAGAGAAGAACTCCTCGAAAAGAAAAAAATATAATGTTGTTACAAACGAGTTAGTGATTTTATTTTCATAGATATTTTGGTATAACTAAAATGATAAATAAAACATTTACTTTCTTTTAATTTCCAGTAGGCAATTTCATTAACAAATATTAATTTTTAGCACAAGTAACTAATTTTGGTGTAGATGTACAATTTTGGTGGCCAAAAAATCTAATATTTGTGGGCACAAGCAATTTCGGTGGCAGGCAAATTACTAAAATCATAATACCTTTATAACTATTATGTATAACAAAGGGCCATTACTACACAATATTGGTTATATATAATTTTGACTCTAACATTAAAAATAAAAAAAGCCACCAAAATTAGGTAAATTTCGAGCTTGTTGAAATTCACCCTGAAACTATACATTTGTAATATAATCATAAAAAATATAGTCCTTTTCAAATATCATGTTTGGTGAACCTGGTTATATTAAGTTTGCACCTCATTTGTATACGGCGCCATACGCACCAGGTGCAAACTTAACCAGGCCAGTTAAGTTGGCATAAGTGAAAATTTGTACGGAACCCTCGGTGCGTGGGTGGCTCACACTTGGCCGATTTTTTTAATTCAATTGTAATATAATGATAATCAACCGATCGATCTTTTTCTTGAAACCCAACTAGTGTTAGTAGAAGTTCCTACTCTACTCCCATCATTTTTGAAACAGATTTAGATATCGATTACGCGGGTTAGGATCCTTTTTACTTTTTCATTAACATCCTTGTAAATACGAGATACTTTACTTCCTCCCCCGACCCGCAATCGTGCGATAGAGAGCGTTGCAGCTTGCGACTGACAACAGGTACTTTTTTGATGAAATTTGCGTTACGGGAGAAAACGTTTTCCCCTAACTAAATCTTAGCAAATCACTTTGATTTTGATGTTGATCGCTTCAGCATAATATAATCTAGGTTTATAGGTTTCGCTTTTTTTTTTAAAGTGCATTGTTTTTATAATACAAATGGTTTTATTCAACAACGTTTTAATCTCAAAAATTAGGTTTTTCAGCCACCTTTAAATTCGAATCTATAGCAAATTTTGAAAAAAGGAAAACCTACAAACCTAGTTTGTCACTGTGTCAATAACATACTAAAAAATGATGGAGATTGGAAAATATTAAAAGGTAGAAAAACGTTTTCTCTTTTTGTATGGACGAGTGCGTACTATACTTCCCTCTTAAAGTGTTTCAAAAATAGTTTTTGGAGAAAATTGAATATTTTCCCACAATTTCAATCCTCTGAATTTAGCCCTTATACTGGCCTTTTTTTAGGTAATCAATCGTTCCTATTTTATATTGGGGTCAAATGTGTGTATCGGACTAACTACACTTAGACTGCTCTCAAAGCACAGCTAAATGTCAGAAATGTCCGTTAAAGATCGACATTCCTACGGAACGTTGAAAACGCTCCATACCAATAGCTACCGGAGACATCACATTATATATCTATGATGGGTATTCGAGTTTAAAATATTCATTTTGAAAAAATAACACAAATTTGAAGCCTCGTATTTCAAAGTCCCTTTGTGTTTTAGCGTTATTTGGGTGACTAGCGTGCCGTAGAATTCAACATCGGTGATGAAGAAGGATCTTAGGGTTAAATAGACAGCATGGTTACCCTCGTAGTTTTTCCACGTCTCTCTATTTGTAAGTACATATTGGTATTTTAGCGCAAACTATTATGAAGAGACACCATTCATTCCTATTCCCACAGTATTTGCGTAGTTGAGTGAATAAATCATTACCCTGTTTTTAGCTTAGCCACATACGCAAATTGTTTTGGAATTTCTAAGGTAAACGAGAAAACTATTCAGCCATACCACAGGAATAGTTCTTTGGTCTGCTACAAACATATCCACAAGATAACAAAATTACCTCTTCACGTGCATACAAGCAGAACTTAGAAATGCTCAACCAAACCAAACATTAAGTACTTATACAACAAGTAATCAAGTATTCAAATTCCATAAATGTACATAAGTAGAATTAAAATAGGGTTGACATTAAAACACAGTGCATTTAATGTATTTCAAAAAGAATTTAAAAAATGTATTTGACGACGTGGTTGGCGCAGTGGTTAAGCAGCTGCCTACTGAGCCGACGGTCCTGGGTTCGAATCCAGGCAAGGGCAAATATTTGTGTGATGAACACGAATATTTGCGCCTGGGTCATGGATGTTGTATGTATTTAAGTATTTATTTATCTATATAAGTACGTATATCGTCTCATAGTACCCATAACACAACCCTTCTTGAGCTTAATTTGGGACTAGGTTGATTTGTGTGAGGTTATCTGATTTAAAAAAAAAAAAATTTAAACAACAGTGAAGTGCGCGGAAGTGTACAGATAATGGCCTTGTTCGCAGGTAACAAGGGTAAGCAGATTCGGACTCCAAAAAAAATTCCGACTATACTGTTATTTGGTGATGAGATGACTGATGAATATGAATTCTATGAAAGAAATGAACGCGCTGTATTTTTTGTTAAAATCAAACTATCCTTCGCCTTAATGTCAGTGTCGATATACACAGTAACTCAATTACATATTTGTCCTTCATTTTAGCAACAATTTCTAGGTCTGGACATTTTAAAGAACAGCAAAATTGAGACGATTATAAACTGGATTCCCTTCAGAATCGCCTAACGCAAGGGGCCTCGGCACCACTCATTTTACAAAGAGCTTTAGTACATCGGCATAGCATTGTCGCTTAAGGCTTTACAGACTCGTGATAAAATGAATCTTGGCTTATGTGAAAAACGGTATATCTTTATTAGAATTCCGGTGTCGCTTAAGATGTTTGGGATTTGTGCGCATTGAAACGAGTTTGAGCCCACGGGGCAACGAACGTTTAATTTCATTATCAATAGCCTTAATTATATACGAATTTAAATGTTGTTTTGCCTTCATGTTGGATGCATTTCCATGTTGTGTATGCATAGTCTATTTAATTGCAAATATGATACACTAGACTCATTCTAGGTAGTTAATCCAAATATTTAAAGAAGGAGGAATACACGTCATGCTCCTCAAACATAGTCAGTTTCGTTATTTTGACAACTTAATATTTAGTAAAGTGGTCCCTTACTGAGTACCAAAAGTCCAAAATTTTAGGGGTGAAAAGGACGGATCGTGTCCGGTGTCCGAAACACCATCACGCTGCGTTCCAAAACACGCATAGCTGACGTAGGCAACAAAACAGCCAGGCTCAAGTGGGATTGGGCAGCCCACGTCTGCCGTATGAACCCGGAAAGATAGGCCAGCATAGCCACCAAGTGGGTGCCCCAAAATGGGAAACGTAGACAACCAGGCGGAGATGGAGGGATGACATAGAAGCATTCCTCAGCAACTGGTCGGAGACATGTCAGACAGGGACCTGTGGAAATCAAAGGACCTTTGCCCAGTAGAGGCACACTTCTATAAGCTAGGCAAAAAAAAACGCCATGCGCGTGGATAAGTCATAATCATAACCCTAATTTTAGGAGTATATTTTATTTTTTAATGAAACTGAATAAACCCCAAAAATTGGAATTCTTAACTTCAATATAGGCTCAGCCTATTAGGCTGGAATCGTATCATTTGTTCCACTAAAAGCTGAATTTGGAAAAGACTGCTGTACTTTTAACCAAACGCACTAAAATAGGAGTTACGATAAATCCATTGAGAGGAAACGAACGATGCCACAGACATGTTAAATTATAACGCCTTTTTTGTCAGGGGGTTAAAAATGTATGGTACACAATCTCGCCTTGTGTAGGCACAGTCTTAAGCCAAGCTTTATAGAAAGTCTCGAAAGTCGCTTGATAGGTGATTGAAACGGATCGATTTATACCAATGTTTAATCTCTCTTTGCATTTGAGCTAAAATATATATTTACGATCATTTATTTCCACTTTCTATTTGTTATAGCCAGGTATGGGTTTATTAACAACGGTACCTTGTAAGGATGACAGTCTGAAAAGGCATTTGACTTTTAAATACTTGCGGTATTTGTGAATTACCTAGGCAGCCTTTCCACAGATCCGAAGCGGAGAAAATAACCCATCAGGATACGTATTTGTGAAGTACAAAATAAGTGGGGGTTGTGGACAAATCACGCGAGGTTCGATAGAGGAGGGGGTCACGAAAAAATCACGACAGATCACGTTGGGGAGGGAGGGGTGTAAGTAGACCTCACGTGTATTTTTCTACAGTGAGCGAAGAATCTACCACATGAATAGATACTTTTTCTCGGTTTCGTTAAAAAATATTCTTCACGTGTTAAATACTTCAAAATAGCGAGTCTATTTTACTAAATTCTGGTTTAAAAAAAATTACGTGAGATTGTAAGTCTCGCCAAATGTCACCAGGAGGGAGGAGGGTCAAAAAGTAGCCGAAACAACCTCGCGTAATTTGTGCACAAGCCCTGAATTAAAATCTGAGAATTGTGATTGGTCCATCCATTTTACTCATCTCCGTTCCGCTTCTGTGGACAGACAGCCTTACACAGACTGGAAATGTTCCATATCAACAGAGACTGAAATCGAGTCGCCATAAAATAAATCACGATCTATAGCCAGTGTCACGACTTCGATTTGAGTCGATTCTTTTAAATTACAAGGACTTATGTCCTTATATAAGAATAGAATACTCTTTTCTCAAACATCCAAGGAAATGTCGTTTTTATGATCGTGGTAATAGAACGCGAAATACGTCTTTGTATATAGCAATCGTTGAAGATTCGTTCTAATTTCAAATTAGAGGTCAATAAAGGAATTTCATACAACATTATTGGCCGTGGCCAACAAAGAGATTGTCTTTTGTTTCAGTGGGGTTTATTTATTTTATTGATAATCTATGGCATACTGCCAATAAAAAAAACGTAGTTTGTGCATGTATATTTACTTTTTATTTCTTATATTTACTTAACTAGATTATTCAATTAGATTTATTTATTTATTTATTTCAAACAGATTACACAGCTTAACAGTGAGATACCAAGGCGCTGTGAAATGTATACAATGTTAATCTTAAATGCTAACATTAAATTGTTTATACAATACAACAATAACAATATTAATAGGTAACAGAAGATATACGATCATCCATCGCCTCACATAACCTCTTACATTCATCACAAATCATCTTCCAACTGCTTGCAAAAACATCGCAGTCAGGTGCTGATCTGAGAAGCGCGTTCAGATACTGTAAAGCGCGAACTAACGGCGATTTCCGGTACGCTACAGTGCGCGTTTTGGGAACTGCCAATAGGTCGCGATCACGTGGTCTAAAATTAAATTTTGACTGCGACAGAGAAGGCGCGAAGATGCGAACCAGTTGCGAGACCAGTTGAGGACAGTCTGAATCCCCACGCAATATTCGGCATGCCCCAGTCACGAGTGCATAATTACGCCTTACTTCTAATGAGTTAAAACCCAGGGAGCCAAGCAAGAATTTTGTCGGGTAAAGAAAAGGATAACATCCATAGGTTTTTTGATATAAAAAGCGCAAAAACGCTTTTTGGATTTTTTCCAATAACAGGGTGTAAGTAACCTCGTGGGGGTTCCATACTATACACGCTGCCTCGAGTTTGCTCCTAACTAGAGCGATGAACATGACCCTAATGGCGAAGGTGTTGTCAAATTCGCGGGCATTGCGGATAACAAAACCCAATCTCCGGTAGCAGTCGGTAGTTAGGGTTTTCATATGGACGTGGAAATCAAGATGTGAATCAAATGTAACACCAAGGTCTTTAACAGTGTCTACACGTTTTAGAGATTCCGCTCCAAGTATGTAATTGAAGGATAAGGAACTACGAGCACGGCTGAAGGACATTACGGAACACTTCTCAGTGTGGAAAAGTAGTTTATTAGACAAGCTCCATTGGTAGATCCGATCGACATCTTCTTGGAGCGATTCACTGTCTGATAGTTGCTGCACGCCATAGATGAGCTTTAAGTCATCAGCGTAAAGAAGACATCGGGCATATCTAGGCAGAGACGCCAAGTCATTAATCATAATGCCGAACAGAAAAGGACCCAGGATTGAGCCCTGGCTTACTCCGGAGCGAGTGTGGTAGGGATTGGAAACAAAGCAGCCGTGTTGCACGTACTGCTGCCTGTCGCGTAGATAACTGGCAAAAAACTGAAGCAGTTTTGGCGAGAAGCCGATGTTACATAACTTGCTCAGTAGTATGTCATCATCCACGCGATCAAAGGCTTTTTTAAAGTCAAAGTACAACACGTCTACCTGTATTCCTTGATCCAAATGCTCAGAGATGGAGTCTACCAGGGTTAGAAGGTTCGTCTCAACAGATCGTTTTGGCCTAAAACCATGTTGTGAGTCACAGAGATAGGGCTTTGTTTGAGAGGCAACCTGCTTGTTTATAATGGACTCGAACAATTTTGCAATCGAGGAGAGAATCGCTATAGGACGATAACCTTCAACATTAGTTGCGTCGGCTGACTTAGGAATTGGCCGCACCCTAGTTAATTTCCACTGATTCGGATACTCCCCTGTAAATAGAGCTAGGTTGAAGATATGGCATAATGGCAATACTAGCCAGTCTTTACAACCCTTAAGTATAAAAGCAGGAAAGGCATCAGGTCCCAGCGAGCTATGAGGTTTTTGACGAGCAATGCCGGAGACTACGTCCAAGGGGGATATTGTCCCAATATGAATTAAGTTTGCAGAATTCGTTACATCCTGCTCTATGGTCTTATTTTGGTCAAGTAATGGTACGCTAGGAAGGAAGACACTAGAGAAAAAGTCCGCGAAAGCTTGAGCAGTCTCTACACCCTCATAAAGCTTCCCATCGTACTGCACTCTATTCTCAAACCCACCCTTGGATTTCAAACCTCTCATATGTTGCCAAAAAGCTCGAGGATTACAAGTTATGTTAGCCTGAACTCTGTTTATATAGTTATTATACGCTTCTGCCATTCTGGATTTAATATCAGCTCTGAGTTTTGAAAATATTGCATACACTTCTTTGTCTCTAGTGCGTTTCCACTTACGGTGAAGAGAAGCTTTCCGTTTAATATCAGAGATAAGATCCGCTGTAAACCAAATGGGATATAGTCTACTGGGCTTGCTGGGCCTTTTCTTCCTGGGTATGCATATATCAAAAATACCATACATCAGATCATAAAAACGATCTACAGCGACATTAACATTTTGGGCTTCAAGAACGCTCGTCCAAGACACCTCGGTGATTAGCTGGTAAAGAAGTTGGTAATTACCCTTGGAAAAATTCCAATCACGTCTCGTATTCAAGTTACTTGGGTCGACCGCCGCAGGACTACTTACGAATTTTATGAGTGGAATAGAAATTTCAAGAGGTGGATGATAAGAGTCGGCATGCGGAACCAGGCTACCCTCTGGGTCACTATTGACCAAAACCCCATGAGCGCGTTCTCGCACCAGCACCACATCTAGCACTCCTCCATGCGCATTTACTACCTCATTCATCTCAATAAAGTTACAAACCGTAGTAAAGTAACAGTAATAACTTAAGATACTTATTGAGGCATACTTAGGGTTAAGGTTTAAGTCACCGACAAGTATGACCACACCGAGTGAGTCAATAAACGATTCAATTTTTTGAAATAGTTGCATGTACACATTTTCGGATGAGTTCGGTGGTATGTACACACACAGACGGACAAACAGACTGGCAGACCGACGAACGACAAAGTGATCCTATAAGGGTTCCGTTATTGTCCGTAAGGAACCCTAAAAACATTTGTCTCTTTGAAGTTAAAAATACATATGATTCATGAAACATATTGATAATTCTTTATTTGATGATATTTTGGTATATTCAATCACGTAAATAGATATGTACATACATTTATTATATTAAATTCCATATAAGTAAATTTCAAATTTTATTAGTGATGATTTGTTATATTTATTTATTTGCGCACTTACTTTTCTTTTCGCGGTGGGTGAGTGGTGGAATTTACGTTACGCCTTGCTTGCCCACCATGCTGAGAGAAAATCTAACTTACTGGTCAAAACAAGATGTAAAAGTTTGTATAGACAAACCGCGGGCGGTAAGTCGTAAAGTCCCAGACCGCATATTTATGCACCTGCGATCTGGGACATTCACGAATTCACCGCCCGTCAATGTTATTACATATACGTATGCAACGTACTATTACTGCATGAACACATGAAAATATACGTCAACATTTCTATTGTATTTCAGTCCTTCAAGACAGTTTAGTTCGGTAAATATAGACTAAAGTACTAGGGGTGACTATGGATTATGGGTGGGGAAAATATTGGTCGCTGAAAGAAATAATGAAAAGTAAAGAATTGGGCATGCACATAAAGAGGAAGACATTTAACACCTGCATTCTCCCGTGCTTGATATATGGCTGTGAGACCTGGTCACTAACAGCTCAACACCGAGATAAGCTTGCAAAATGTCAAAGAGCAATGGAAAGGAGTATGCTTGGAGTAAGACTAAGTGACAGAATATGGAACACCGATATAAGATCGAGGACTAAGGTCACGGACATTGTCAAGCGAATAGACCAGCAGAAATGGAGGTGGACAGGCCACATGCTACGCGACAGGGTAGAGAAATGGAGCAAACGAGTGACGCAATGGTACCCCAGAGACGGCAGGCGGAAAAGAGGTCGCCAAGCAAGACGTTGGGAAGACGATATTAGGGCAACTCTAGGACCTCAGTGGAGCTTTTCAGCATTTTAGCTAGAAAAAAGCGTAGACAATGTTTTAGACAATTAAATTTACTATGACATACATTTTAAATTTTGTTTCAAGGACAGATAGTTACGGAGATATGCACATTAAAAAAAATG
Source organism: Apotomis turbidana (assembly GCA_905147355.2). Classification (NCBI taxonomy): domain Eukaryota; kingdom Metazoa; phylum Arthropoda; class Insecta; order Lepidoptera; family Tortricidae; genus Apotomis; species Apotomis turbidana. The sequence continues at coordinate 48,755,989 of LR990280.1, read as the reverse complement.
AAAAACATCGCAATTTCCAGTAATGTATCAAACTTCTGGCTTACATCTTCATTTACGAGCATTTTAACTAGAAAAGAGCTTGGGCAATGTTGTGGGGAATTAAATTTACTATAATTTATATTTCAAATTTAAATGCGTGGAGGAGGGGGAATTGGGCATTTTGCATTTTAAACACTCACTAACCATCCTAGACAACATATTAAAAATTCTAAACTATCGGACCGTTTGTAAGGACCTTTTTTCATTGGATCAGTTTATCTGCGGCACATGCTCTACAAATGGAAACCACTCCACTTGAAATTAGAAAAATATCTGAACAGCTGTAATTATAATTACGATTGGCCTTGTGAGTCACTGATAACGAGAGATAACGTTATCACTTATCAGCCAGCGCAATGTCAAGGGCTGGGAATTTAAATTATATCCAAGCGCATGCGCCTTAGCCTTGTTATAATAACGAAAGTGTTTTACTTTTCACCCGTTTGTTTATAAATAATAAATAAATATTAGACAACCTCACACAAATCGATCTGGTCCCAAAATAAGCTCAAGAAGGCTTGTGTTATGGGTACTAGACGACGATATATACATCCTTATATAAATAAATATATACTTAAATACATAGAACAACCATGAACCAAGCACAAACATTCGAGTTCATCACACAAATATTTACCCTGGCCGGGATTCGAACCCGGGACCGCTGGCTCAGTAGGCAGGTGGTTACAAACTGAGCCAACCGCGTCGTCAAAACAATCCTTTGAACGGGTTCCGGTTTGTGACTTAAGATGGCCGCATGCCTTTAAGTTTAGTTATTCGTTATTTATTCATTTTGGTTGTTCAATGTGTAGTATTGATAGCCTATTGTGCAGTGAACTAACGTATGAGTGAATGGTTAATGAAGAATTCAACTTGAAGCGTACATAGCCCTTCTTGGGTCAAGGCCCGGTAGACCGCGTGGTTTTTTGTAAATCGCTATCACTTTACAAAAAGCTCAACTCACCGTACAACGTTCGTCAACTTTGACACTGGCAGAATTGACCCAATGGGCAGTAGCCATTTTTTTTATATAAAAATTGAACACCAAGAAGTGAAGCAAAACAGACGGACTACAAAGTGATGCTATAAGGGTACCGCTTTTAATTTTAAAAGCTTTTATTTAACTTGCAATGTATGTAATGTATGTATGTATCTAAGTATGTGTTCGGGTGAAATCTTGCAACTCAATTTTGAAGAAGATATCGTCAACCGATTGAGCTGAAATTTAGCCTACTTACTTAACTTTGATGACAATACAATAATATTATGTTACCATGGGGCTGATCTGATGATGGAGCCGGAAGGTGGCCATAGGAACTCTATAATAGAAAAAGCAATCCTACCGAGCTTGGGCTCTTTACAATCGTATCAGTGAGCATTTGATGGATATCCAAAGAAAAGTACAGTCGGCTATAAAAGCTTGCCACTAAAATGTCATTTTTGACAGAAACTTATTTCATAAATAAAATTAAGCAATCGACACATTGAGTTCCGAATAGAAAAAAAAAACATTTATTATCTTCAATGTGCTGACTTTCGTAATATGTATTTACTAGTACATTTCTTTTTTACCGTAAAACAATTTCGAAAGATGTTGATTTCGTTTGCAGCTGACTGTACAATCTACATGTGCGCATGAGTTGGTTTGCGTAGTATGTGGGAACGCTTCTATTCAATGCAAATTAATTCTTGTCATAAAGTAATGATTTAATGTCCGATTTTAATAGAATTACCCAAGTAGGTTAACGCTGGCACAGCGATTCCACATATTTAGTACAGATTAAGCAAATAAAGTTATTGGTGTTAAAATTAAATCATTGATAATTTGTTTAGAATTGCAGTATGCAATAGTGAATTACAGTATACATGCCGATTACCGAAAAGTAATAGATTAAGTATTTAATTATTTGTTATATGTTTCTTTTTATCTAAAACTCAAGACCGAATTTGAAATCAACCAGAGGTCAAGTGGTTTTATGGATATCGAGGAAAAGTAGGTACACGTCTTATTTAGAAGCTAATGAACTATTTAGTTATAAAAATTATTAAAATATTTAGAAGCTAATGAACGATTTAGTTATAAACATTATTAAAAATAACTGATTATTGAAAATAGCTGATTAGACCCGCTAAAAAAAAACGATAAAAAACGCTATTTGATTTCAAGGCGTACCCAATGTTTAAACATTGCTAGTCTTTCAATGAGTTAAATACTAGTCTCATCATCAACCTGAAAGGAGAATATTGTTTCATATTAAGTACGCTTTGAACGTAATTATTTAATAAAAAGTTGCAAAAGCTGCTCCAAAGCTGGTTATGAAAGCTCTCACATTTTTCGGTCACGACCGCGTTGCACCGTTGCGTCATCTAATGAAATAATAAGAGAAAGCACTATTGTGAAGCCGTTCGCCATTTTATATGAAAATGAGCCTCATTGTTGTAGGTTACACGCCGTTATTATACATAAACTAGTACTTACCTATTATGTTAGCGTTTGTGCGCACAGCGAATTTTATTGCAAGCGAATTTTAATAATACGTAATATATATTTTTTATCGTGCTCATAAAACAGTGTACAGTGTTTATTACAGCCATCTATCGTCGAGTAGCGTAACTAACTTCTCAATTGTTCGCAGGCGATAATGGCAGCAATCACGCACTGTATCTTGAGACAATAGTTGAAGAGACGAGCGATGATCTCCGGTCTGAACGCTCATCTGCGGCTACCTGGCTCTCTGATTCGGATGCTGACTCCGTCATACATGTGCAGGGCAATGCAGGTAAGTCATTAATTTAAGCGCCATCTAGTGGTGAATAGCTGCGGCACAAAGAAAGGTACAAGCGTCTGACAAGAAAAAGTTCGAGTAAATGTAAAGAGAGGGCGCTACTAGTTCCTCATGTTGATATTTATGCATTATTTTGAATTGAATATAAAAATAACCTCTCTCCCCTATTTACAGAAAACCGTGATTAATAATAAACTTACATTGATACTACATTGTAGACGGTGGTAAAACGATTGAATTTGGCAACTGTCATGTGTTTCCCAATTCTGCATCGTTGGATTGTTTCCAAAATCTGTCCCATAGACGCGTACCTACGCGTCATTGTCATTGCCGGTCTCTGGTCGTGGCGACGTGTCGGGAATACTCGTTCTGAAGTAAACTTGTGCCGATGCAGCGGCCACAGAGATAGTGAAGTTTGTGACGTCATCAGTGCACGTGTTATGTTATAAGTTAAGTGCATCGATCAAACACTCAAACAGACAGTGCGCACGAGTGGATCTCAAAAGCAGCAAGTGACTGAGACAATCGTTTTATTTCTGTGAGTACTAAAACCTGCTAGGTAGTTCAAAACTGCGATTGTGACTTTGATGACTCGACTTGTGCAGACTGTGGAAACTTATTATTATTACCTATAGGTTGCGGTTGTGTATCTCGCGTGTTTTGTTTTAGGGTCCGAGTGCGACAGCGAGTCGGAGCGCGAGTGGGCGTGCCCCGCGAAGCGGCGGCGGCGCGAACGTGCCTCCTCACCCGGCAGCACCGGTTCGATCTCGCGGTCGTCCAGCCTCGCGCAGTTTGAGTCGCTGGAGCGCTCCTGCGCCGCGCCCGCCTCGCCCAGCTTGTCACCAGACTCGCTCGAATCCCCCGTGGCGTCCCCGCCACCGGCTCATCTACCACCGGCGCCGCGTCCGCACCTCTCCGCCGAAAACCTTAGCGAGGACAGCGGCTACAGCGAGCGCGCGCGCCGCCCACCCCCGCCGCGTCGTCGACCCGAAATAACCCAGGCCGGCGCCGCCGCCGGCTCCGCGCCCAACCTCGCGTCGCCGGGCGCCGAGCGCAGGCCGGCCCGCGCCGCGCGCGCTCTTTCTCTCCCCGCCGAGCTCGACGTGTGCGCCGAGCCGCGTCGTCACGCCGGGCATCGCGCGCGCTTCCGCCAGGCGTTCGAGGTGACCGAGAGCCTCACCGTCAGCGTGGCCGACCTCACCGCGCTCGACTACCGCGGCGGCCCGCGTCGCCCGCGCCTGCCGCCGCCGCCGCCACCACCTCGCGCACAGCCTCCACCGCCACCACCCGTCTATGTCGCCCGTCAGCCGTCACCCTCGCCTGCGCGTGAGCCCAGCGCCGCCAGCGATGACACCACCGAGTCCGAGCTCGCCTTCGCGCGCGAGATGGAAGCGACCGCGAGGAGGCTCGATGACGCCGCCAAGCGGGCGCTCGAAGACACCGGCAACTACGATCGGGGGCTGTCCGTGCTGACCGCCAAGCGGCTGCGCGACTCGTGGGGCGCGTGGGACGACGTGCTCGATGAGCTGCGTCGGCGCACGGAGACGTCGTCGGCGTCGCCTTCGCCGCCGCGCTCGCCGTCACCGAGAGGTCGCGGCGCGCCCGCGTTCACGTCGACGCCGCTACGGCCCGGCGACGCGCGCGTGCGCTCCACCCCCGAACTACGAGCGCGCGCACCGGCTCCCCGCGAGACGCCCGAGGAGCTCCGCGCTTCGTTGCAGCTGGTGGGCCCGACGCCGGTGGGCGCGGCGCCACCGGCGCGCTCCGTATCGGCGGGCTCAAAGGGTGTCACGTTCTCGCCGGTGGTCGCCGAGGTGAGCTGGCGCGAGACGAGCGCGAGCGCGGAGTCGACGAGCGAGAGCGTATCCTCGAGCGCGAGCGACGACGCGGCGGACGCGGAGGTGATGGTGGTGGGGAGCGAGGCGCCGCGCGCGCCGCACTCAGACCGGCGCGCCGCGATGACGGACGCGGGCGCGCGCGCTCCGCGCAGCCGCATAGCGGGCTTCCTCTCGCGGTTCGCGAACTTCCGATTCTCGGGGCGCAAGGAAAAGAAGGTGCGCGCAGGCGCGAACGGGCGGGGCGCTTCGAGCCCGCCGCGACCAGACGCGGGGCAGGGACCGCGCGCGGCGGCCGGGCCGCAATATGTACGGATTCCGCTGAAGGAGGAGGTGTCGCGCCCGGAGGCTCCCCCGGCGGGCACCGTGGCGCACAAGCCGCCGCGGCGCCCGCCCGCGCCGGCGCCCGGCGTGCTGGAGACGGACGTGGACACCGCGCGCACGGTGCTGCACGCGCGTTCGCTGCTGGCGCTGGCTCCGCCCGACCAGCGCGCACCGCGCCCCCACAAGTCCATGGAGTTCCTGCTCGACAAAGACAGCGCGCAGACTATACAGGTGAGATTACACGTAACCTTCTTTGAAAGCCGGTACCGCAATGTTTACAAACAGCGCGATCGATCCTCCCCTCCCCTACCCCGCGCCGCGCTCGTTTCGCGCAATTTTCCAACAAAGCCGGGCGAAAGCGCATGTACAGGCACGTAGCGGCACGTGACCCGCTGCGAAACTGATCTGTCGTTACCATTCGATACGACTTTCAAAACGTTTTCACCCTAAAGACATTTCGACAAGTCTGCTATTTATTGAAACGTACTCTGCCGATTCCCATAAAACATTGTATGTACTATTACTTACCTATATTTGTAACAATATTTACCTACTCCGGCCATTAACATGTACTCATGAATCTAGAATTCTAGACCGGCCCACCACAGCCCACAGGCGAGATAACGCAACGCCGGGACCCACACAATCATCCCACAAAGACTTCATCCGCAATGTTTCTAAAGCCACATTCACCTCGCCCTGCATTTGTACGAGCCTATCCAAACGAACCAGACACTGAAAACATGAATATCGTCATTTTTATTACCTAAGATACAAGAACTTTTAATCTTAACCGAGTTAGCCCTTATAACTACCTACATTGTTGCGTATACATTTAATCGTAGACATATAGCTATAAATTATAATACATACAAGAAATATAAGCAGTCTGCTCTTCATTCATCTAAAACATCAAAGAGTGGCAGCCTAAACATGCATGGAATCTGTATCTATCAAAATAATGAGCGATCATCTGTATCACTATCACTAGTTACTACAATTTTAAAGTAACTAACAATAGGTACTTATTAAGCTTTAATACCGACATGGCGTAAATACTTCTCTTGATAATAGGGAATAACTAAAACCATAAATCTACTCACAAATATAATACCTACTCACATAATAGTAGGTATATATCATATCCATAGTAACCAAACAGCCGTTCTAAAAAAGTCAAAATAAACCTCGCTAAAGAAGCAAAGTAAAATAAAAGTAACCAAAAAACGGAAACATTTCACTAAGTCCGCATGACATGCTCACGACAACCCAGATATAAATATCCTTATTCAAAGTACCTACCCATAAACACATCTATTAATATCCTTATTCAAAAGGGTACACGGTACACAAGGGTACATTGGTATGCCAAATGAGTGTCACTGGGGATCCTTAAAAAGACCTACCTTCCCACCCCAATACGAAGAGACATATGGGACAAATTCTATTCATTTAACTGCTCTGCGAATGCCAGCATGTATTGTTAATTGTTCAAACGGACCCCGCTTTTATCAGTTAAGGTTAAAATAAAGCTTTGTTATGTTTTAACGTCCCAAAATACCACATTAAAAAGGCAAATTCTTTGTAGCGGTATATCGTCTTTGCATTTTTGGGATTCATAATATTACCAGGTACACCTTAATAGGCGGGGTATAGTTGGTATTATATTCATAAATTTATCGACGAATTATTTTTACCCGACTATGTCAGTGTTAATGACTTTTTTCACTTCACTTTCTTGTATATAAACGCAGCCACATAGCTGAGTGAGAATCTTACTGTATTACATTATAATATATACCTGGTGATCAATCCAAATGGGTCAGTAGGGAGAAGTCAGAAACTATAAGAGACAGGGAAATCTGTTCTTAGGAGCCATGGCGTCGATTTAATAAAAACTGCATTATTATTTTGTTATAAATCTCATACATAATTTCATACATAACCCGCTCAAAACCGCTGTAAAGAATTTTATAATGCGACATGCGATTACTTACAGAATTTTAACCAGGTTCAATTCCCGGTTATGTATCAGATAAAAAAGGCAGTTTCTATTTAATCTAAAATCGACACCATGGTTCCTAGGAACAGATTTCCCTATCTCTTTTGTAGTTTTCGTTTCCTCCCTACTGACCCATTTGGATTGATCACCCTGTATAATATAATTATAGGCTAAAGGATAAAAAACTGGCGTAAAGGACAATGTTATCATGCCAAAGGGCAGTAGACGCCAAAGGTTTCCTAACAATATACGCTCTTTTAAACTAGAAGCGTAACAAGGTATTTATATCTAGATTTACACCCACCGACATATAGGTCGATTGATTGTGGGTCACTGAACTTACCCAATTGCGTATAAAAGGCTATGTATAAGTGGGATAATGTCATGGAAGTCACTTCTACTCTACCATAAAAAGCTAGTCATTATTTTAACCCCCAACGAAAATAGGACTATTAAGCCGATATCAGACGGACGGGCATCATACTACACGGTGCCCTATATTTATTTATGAACAACCTAACCCCCAATAAAAGAAGCCTAGTTTCTGAGTGATGGTAAAAATACATTTTTTTTTAATAATTTGTTAGGGTATAACACTTTGTGTGCCTCTATACGATTTCTGCCAACCGATTAGAAAACAATACGTTTAAAAATTCCAATGTCGGCCGGAATAACCGATTTCTATACTACCTACGCTACCATTGTTCAATAGGACAGATAGTACGGTCGTTTGTCAGGGCTTACGAGTTAATAGCTTTTTGATTAGATATGTGGAGTATGCGGGGCAGCGGACGGCCACGCTGATGCGATCAGTTTAATAAATAAAGGGTATCGGGGCCGTAACTCCATATACATATCGCTGATATCCAGGAGAGGTATCCGAGGTGGCGATATATAGTATATTACTAATTCGGCAACCCAGTCGCGATAAGTTTGCGCCTCATTTATATGCGACACCATTGATATCAGGCGCAAATTTAACTTGACATGGTAGTGACGTAAAATGTCAATTTCAATATAATAAACATGTGTCCGAATTGCAAACTTTCACGAAAACTGCGACTAGTAGGCGAAAACAGGCAGAAATCTGGACGTCCGGATAAACGAACAATACGAAAGCATTTTGCATTTTTGCTTCACGTCGCTCGCTCGGCCAATAGAATCCGTAGCATGTTTGTGTTTGTTAATGTGATAAGTTATCATTATCAACGCTATTTTAACTTGAATTAGTGCTTTAAATCGATGCAATTCGGCTTATTCTACCTGGCGAAATATATTCCTTAGTTATATACCTACCAATTAGTATGTGGTTTACACCGTGCGGTTTATTCATTTATTTATTGAGCTGAGCCCTTTGATGCTTTTGAGCCAGATCTGGTGGGTATTAGAGACCTATTTTTAATCATAAGTTACGTACGTATTTATTTATGAAATCCGTACTTTGTGATATTATCAGTGAGATAATAGTTATCAGCGATATTTTTACTTTAACTTGCGTGTTAAATTAATGTAAACTCTTAGTTACCTACCAAACAATTAGTTCCTAAGGCTCCTTAGCCGTTCAAATATGCTGATTGTTTTAGACAGTTTTCTCAATGATCAAACATGTTTCTTAACATATTCTCAATGTTACTACTTAGAACAGGGCTATTGCGATTTGTTGGTTTATATTTTTTACCAAAAAAATTGAACTTTTCATTCATAATTTTTGTTTGAAAAACTACTCGAAATTATCAAAATTCACGCAGAACACTGACAACTTATTTTCGACTGGACGCAATGAAAGCATGAAATAGCTTTGTTACTATCTAGAACTTAAGGAAAAGTATTATTCAATTAAACAGTTAGTTGATATTATCAATATATTTGTCACAATATCAAAAAAATACATTTTAAAATGTACAAGGCCTCTTAAGCTATAGCTTGTATACACCGTGCGAAATCCATCCCTAACAAACTTGCAGCCTATACAATACGGGTTTCCTGCAGCGTCGCAGATTGCCTAGTGCTCTGCGCCGATAACTAGGCTTACGAAGCTCCGTTGGCGTAGACTCAATGCTATTGTGACTGGCCACCTATTGAGCGAAAGCCTTTCTTGGTTGTTGCTTTAGAATGACATCTTGACCGCAATTTCGGTGTTGGACTGCGACAATTATTTGAAATCCTCTATATTTCATCTGATGAGTGTCATTCGACCTTATCTGTACGTAATAAAGTTTCCTTCACAATAAATCCAAGGTTATACAAATAATAGTTCATCTTATAACAAATACAAAATATATATAAATAACTTAGTTTATTCGTAATGTGTTAAAGATAGAAAATATTTCCCAAGCACCCTCCGTGGTATTCACACTTCACAGCTCCAGAAAACCACTAAAATGCTTGCCCCGCCTGCTCTTCTCTTCTATAAAATAAATTTTAGACAGTGGAAATAATATATTACTTACGTAACTACGCCCAGTATTTTGGCCGTAGAAGAAATTTAGAATTATAATTTACCGAAGAAATATTCATGTTGATTTGTAATATTAAGTATTCGATTTGTCTGTTATATCACTGTATCTGAGTATGCCATACGATTAAATGAATAATATAAGCCCAGTAATTACCACGCTTTTTATCGAAAAAAAAAAGACAGTAAGTTTATGTTTTTACATAACACGAAAGTATATGTTTTTACATACGAGTACCGCTCGTACTCTATACATGATACTATTATCAAGTATCAAGTTATTTGATAAATATCGAAAACTATTCATTGTCATTTATCGAGAAATAAGAAATTTTCTAAGAAATACTTTGTTTAATTAAATTATTTAGTTGTGAACAATCCTTTTAATGATTTTCGTCACAGAATCGTACGTACGTCAAGTACCTATTTATTATACCACGCAACTAATGTTATATAATATTTATAATACCACGCACGCGTAGTTAGTCATTCATAATATAATACTTACGGAAAACGAGTGATGATCGAAAACATTAAAGATGACATGGCGTATTCATATTGCCAATCATTGTGGTAGAGCTAAAATACACTTGTGGTGGATCGCTCTTGTATGAGAAAAAAAAAACCTTACGTATTTAACTTCTAATAGTTCTTAAAAGTTGTAGCATAGTATAAAGATGCGAGACGTTCTTTTTTTACATTTATAAAATAACCTTTATTTGCCTTCGCATAGCTGTTAAAGAATTAAATAAATGTGGAAATAGTTAAGTACAACTTAAAAAAAAACACTGAGGCGAAATTATTAGCCTAATATGATCACAAGGTTAAAAAACATTATTAAGAGGATATAAATTTATTAAATTAAGAGTAAGAGTTATTCAGAAAAATCTGTACTCAAAGTTCGTCTATTCCTTATATGGCTATCAAATAATTGAACAAATTTCTGTCACGAATCTTCAAAACCGCGTATCTAGTTTGTAAATTGATACCGAGATACGAGCTTTGCTTTAAGTATTTGTTACTAAGTGAACTTTTGTTGTCAACAGTCGAATTATATTACCTGTCACATTATTTTCTTTGCCGTGCAAGCAAGACAGGCGATGCTGAGTCTAGCAAAGTGACGGCAACATTTGCTTACTTAAACAAATCGCTACCCTTACCACGAGTTAACGTGATCGTACTCACTAGCGACAGCGTAAAAGATTTGTATGGAGAATAGTACAGTGCCCCTAGCGGATGCTTTGTAGAACTACAATTCTCCACACAAATCGGTTACACAGTCGCCAGCGAGTACGGTTACGTTAACTCATGGGTTAAATAATTATTTTCTATTGTAAATTATTCACGTTGACGCCTAGAGAAGAGACCTTATACATATCTGTGGAATTAAACTAATTAAGTAATTGTATTTTATTGTATGTTGTGACACCTTTATACATCTCTGGGTATATTTAATATTTTAAATCGATCGTTAAAATGTTATTTTGATGTTCCTACTTAACATTGATTTGGAGTATCTATACTTCTCCTTTACGTGTACCCATGTAATTATAAAATAAGACAAATGTAATATAATTGTTTTAAATATTATTTACGAAGAAATGATTTACCGTTGAGTTTCTTTCGGCTTTCTTCTCAACAGCGGTCTTCTCTTGCGAAATGCCGGTAGACTCATAGTCTGACTTGTAAAAGTGCCCCTGTGGCCTACTTCACTACATAGTATAAAACAAAGTCGCTTTCTCTGTCCCTATGTCCCTTTGTATGCTTAAATCTTTAAAACTACGCAACGGATTTTGATGCGGTTTTTTTTAATAGATAGAGTGATTCAAGAGGAAGGTTTATATGTATAATACATCCATAATTTATCAGCATTACACCCGTGCGAATCCGGGGCGGGTCGCTAGTACTGAATAAATTATTTAATTTCATGGTAAGGGGCCTGCATGACTCAGTCCCAGCAGACGATCCTGACGCCGAAGGCGCCCGAACGGTGCAATTCATTGTCCTAAGTTCGCACGCTATTTAAGCCCATGCGTTAATGTGTCAATTGGTCTTATGCAATCTACCTCGCGTTATATAACCTTGTCTCGTTTAGCGCATGCGTGAGACTCGTAGGCAGGGAGACAACGAGTTATAGCCAGTTACAGTGACAGTTTTAGGACTGCTATACAGGGTGATCAATCTAAACGGGTCAGTAGGGAGACTAGGGAGAAGTCACAAACTATAAGAGAAAAAAATCGAAGCCATGGTTCCTAAGCACAGATTTCCCTTTATATTATATTTTGTGACTTCTCCCTACGGATCCTTTTGGATTGATAACCCAAAAGTATAATTTGGGATTGCCACGGAGGTAACGGCGTGTTGATTGTTTTTATACGTTTATTTTTATCTAACACTAGAAGGCCCGCGAACTTCATCCGCAAATCCGCATGGAAGAAAAAGTCATAATTTATTTATTTATTTATTTAAACTTTATTGCACAAAACAAAAGTCAGTACAAATGGCGAACTTAATGCTTAATGGCATTCTCTACCTGTCAACCATAGGGCCAAACAGATATGCTTCAAGTGGGTGCAGAGTAGAAAATTAATCGTTCGGAAAGCATCTAAGATACAAGTGAATAAATGTATATTATATAATAACTTTACCATAAATACCACAGACCATATAAATACAATGATAATCAGTAACCTCTTTTTTATTCTCCGTATTGAGGTATAAAGCTTTCTACGGTTGTCACATGTCCAATTAGTTCGGGCTAAAAAGTAGCCGATGTTACTCCAGGATGTCACCTACCTCTACTTATACCAAATTTTATCAAATTTGGGCCAGCCGTTTGGGCGTGAAGTTTAACAAACATACAAACACACTCACAAACTTTCGTCTGTATAATATACCAGCTGCGCCCCGCGGTGTTACCTGCTTTTGGAATAAAAAGTAGCCTATGTGTTGATCCAGGGTGTCACCTACCTCTATACCGAATTTTATCAATATTGGGCTAGCCGTTTGGGCGTGAAGAAGTAGCAAACATACACACAATCAGAAACTTTTGCGGTCATCCCACGGGAACACTACGTTTTTTTTCGGGACTAAACGTAGCCTATGTGTTAATCCAAGTTATCAGCTATGTCCATACCAATTTTTTACAGAATTCGCTCAATCGTTTAATTTTGACGAAGTAACAAACAAAGAAGAAAATGGTCAAGTCATAGCTTAGCGTCCCAGCATTATTAAAGTATCAAAAGAACAATATTACGTAAACCGACATTAAATGTAATGCCCCAGTGAATTCCACTCCAGTTCAGGCAAATCATTCTCGTTACATCATCCCTAATCAACTCGCGACATTGTGGACTATGACGTCACATGAATACTAATGACACACGTGCATTTATTTTCCTGTAACGACAGACCGGTGGAAACTGACCTGTCCCGTATTGATTACGCCTAGGTACCAAAGGTCCCCGTTGGTTGGACGAGGAATACATATTTTGAGAAGAATCTGTTCGTAATATGCCTACTTTTGAAAGAGTACTTTGCTGAGTAGGTACCTGAAATGTTATTTTACATTTATACTGTTTTACAATACTAAAATTGTATTGGAAATCAGTTCCCTATAGAGAGGGATTAATATTTCGCGGAAAAACCTTATCAGCACAAAGTTTAATAATAAACCACGCGGTATATAATAGAGATTGCTAACTAATACGGTTATGAATAACTATAACTATAACATAACGCACTTACAAAAATCGTTCGTACAATCGGAAAAACCTGTTTGACAAAAAATATGATAACGAAAAAAAAAATGTCATGGGTTATTGAAAGTATTGAATCTGGGATTAACAAAACAAAACTTAACACAATTTTTGGCCTTTGGCAACTTCAAATATGACACAAAAAATGCTGATTTAGGTACAGTCTAATACCATTGAAGGAAGGATTAAAGGTATTGATTTAAATTTCAGAACATTTAGTAAATGAATAAAAGTGGCGATGGCACCAAAATAAACAATGCTTGTGTAATATGTACTAGAAGACGATATATATTACATAAATACGTAAAAACGTCCATGACCCAAGAATCTATGCTCATCACACAAATATTTGCCTTTGCCGGGATTCGAGCCCTGGGCTACAGTCTTCGCAGGCTAGTACCACGTATCAAATGACAAAACTAAAAAAATTATAATCTATTGATTAAACCGCACCGATCGATCGGGTTAAGGTGACCCTGGGACCCTAATTCGAGAATGCCGTTAAGAGATCGCAAAACGTCAAAACTCTATTAGATAACAGTGATATCGCCTTTGAACTGTCATTAAAATGCGATGAGCTTCATGGTGACATATCTCATCTCAATTTTGGAAATACGAAGGCGATAATGATTGTCAAAAATGGTATTCATGCATATGAAATTCTGTTTTGAACGAAACGTAACTGACTAATTTCACGCACTAGACGGTCAAGTTAAAGTATGCGCCTGTTATTTATGCCGTCACATACAAAGGAAACGCAAATTAAGCGCGACCGGATTGACGAAGTTGCGATGTTCTAGGGATATCGCCACTTGCCAAGTAGGGACACGTCAAAAGTGACGGATCGCGATGAAATGGAGAGATCTCCATCATCTGTCTAAAATTGGTTGAATTACCCCCCTGATTATAATACTGTAGCCTATATCTCAACTTAAAGTGCAGAGTTTTTGTTTCATTAGTTCTAAGTGAACAATATTTCCCAATCGCCCTTGGCCACAATCAACGGCCTCTCGATAGGCTGTTGTGAAATTGAAATCACTGTTTACTCGCCTTTTGTATGGGTCACACAAACCATGGAAGGAATACTTAATCACTAGTATCACGACCATGTTAATAAGGAGGTATTCACACTGACAACAAATATTTGTACTTTCTTTTATGTACTCGCATATATTTTTTACATGATTTTGACTATATCAGGACTAGTTAGTCCTCGCTACCAGTGAGTCGGACTTTGTGTTCATTTAACATTTAACATTGCTAGTATCCCAGTTTATTTAAAAGAACGGCCAAGCGTGTGTCGTATAAACGCTGAAGGGTTCCTGATTCGAAAGCAAACAACAGTCGCAAAAGTGTACCAACAAAAGGGCGTATCGTAGCACTTACATTATTTTGTTAAAGGGGTTAGTATGTTAGATATTGGCAACGCTTTTGACGGCGCAGATTTTTCTCATAGAGGTCGCGCGCTCTGCGCCCTAACGACCGAAAGCGCGACTAAGTGCGCGGAACGAAAAAGTTTTAAACTATTTTTTTCTTACTTAATCGGGTAAAAGATATAAATGTGTGTAATAGAACCGTAGGCCTGAACTTGGCAAAAATAATAGATGTCGATACAGCCGTTTAGATGCGACGAAGCCTCTAAAAGTGATAGAGACATTTTACACATGGTGCATTAATTTATTAGAAAAATATTTAATATTGAACTAATTGTTGGCGGTGCCTAGAAACCACACATAGATACTTATAACCACTTATCGGTACGGTTCATACTTAAAATTAAAGACATATTATATATTTACATATATTAAAATAAAAAATACACAGGATTCGTTAGCTATGCGTTAACATTAGTAAGTTAAATATATTTTTGCGTGTGTTTTTGGACACTTGAGATTTTCAAAATTATTACATTAATATATGTACTATCATTTTTTGTTTATGGTCCGAACCCCTGCTTTCAAATTACTCGAGTGCAAGTCACGGTGGATTGAGTCCTTTTCGTTTAACTACGTCTAATTATCGCTTTATAAATTTATTGCATTAATTATCTTTAGGTAAGTACTATCTGAATTACACCACCGTAAGAAATACAAAAAATACTCTACTACTCTCTACTGTTTTTAAGACGTATTCAAATCGGCCGGGTTATAGTCAAACTCAAAAGTCAGAGGGCAACGATTGTACTTGATGCTGCTTCTTAACTTGTCCAGGTTACAGATCACAAAAGGCGAGTCTACAGTGTTACCAACTTGAGTGTGTAGTTCCCGAAGTGGCTAGCATCGACGACACTAATATATCACTCATATGACGTAGTTAGTTCTCTATTTATCCGTGTGAACGTTTAAGTTGGTGGCAGTGTAATCGCATAGTTGAAGTATTACTCATCTAACCGGTATATGTTAACCGGTCTTGCGTTTTGCATACACACTTGACACAGTTCACCTACGCGTAGGCTAGTGCATAGTTATTGTACTGCTGGTCTATGGACTTGATAGGTCTGCGTTCGAAATGGCACGATATAAAGCTTAAGATCATTGAGACGCCATGGCAGGGTCGCCAAATACGAGTACGTATCTCATTCATAAAACACAATTTTTACCCAGCGCCATAAAAAAAAAACGAAAAACTGAATTGACAACAAAAGGTACTACCTATATCTCTCGGACCTACTCATAATTTCACTAGAATCGGCCTGAAGGTTTTGACACAACATTTTATTGCCGACTGTATTGTTTAGCCCTAGCATCAATTGCGCGTGAAGTCGAATTAAACGAGCCCAAACTCGATGCGGTTCGGCGGAATAGAATAGAATATTCTTTATTGCACACCTCAACGGGAAATAAATACAAGCAAACACAGATACACGTAACTTAAAATGTTCGAAATATTCTATGGTAATATCCGCCGCGTTACGTTACTTACGTAATTTCAGTAACACAGTGGAAAAATCAAACATGGTTCTAAAATAAAGTCACGTTAGTCATCTTTCTCACGCTGTTTTGCGGTTCCAGTTTTACGCTGAGTGGCATGTGACTATCATTATTTATCATTAAAATAACTATGCATTGTATGAGATGCGATCGTATTCGGATGATGACTAATGATAATGACCTCAAGTTTACCAGAATGTATGCATATTCCGGATGAATTATTGCGTGATATATGTTAAACTAGTACCCTTACCAGACTGCGACTGAACTATTTGTATGAAGAATTGTAGTTCTATAAAGTGACCGCTAGGGGCGCCGTACTATTCTCGATACAAATCGTTTACGCTGTCGCTAGCGGGTACGGTCACGTACACGGTACAGAAGGTGCCCGCGAACTTCGTTTGTGTAGAAGAGAAAGTGTGCTATTACTTTTTTACTTCTCCGTAGTCGGATAAACAGTACCCTATATCAATCTGTGGCTACCAAACATAAATGAAATCGGGAAAACCGGCGCGTTTAGGTGTCACATTATCCTAATTTTTATTTAATAATAAAATCCTTTTTCATTAACTTAACATTACTACGCATAAAAGTGTAACTAGAATCAACGTGTTTGTGTTGTTTACTCAGTCCCTGTTGTCTAAGTGACATCTTCATACTGTTTCATATAAAATGCTTAGGTTGTCCGAGGGACAAATTTTGCGTAACCATAGCAACAAGGTGCACATAAAAGTTGATTCACCATTAACAGTCGTCTCTCCGGCGTAGAGGTCTCCCGCATTTTCCCCACAGCCGTTTATATCTGGCATTTTGCATCCAGTGTGGTCCAACCCTTTTAGAATAAAAAACATCGCGCCATCTTTTCCTTTGACGTCCGCGTTTCCTTTTCAATCCTCTTTGTATTCATTCTGTCACTTTTTGATCCATCTAGACTACCTATGCTTATTACTTTCTTAAGAGGCCTTATACCTTTTAAAATGCTGATTGTTTTAGACATTTTCCTCAATGATCAAACATGTTTCTTAACATATTATTGCAATAGCTATGTTACTACCCAGAACTCGGAAAAAAGGATTATTCACTTCAAAAAGTTGGTTGAATTGATCAATATATTTGTGATAATATGAAAAAAATAAATTTTAAAAGGAATAAGACCTCTTAAATCTGTATTATTTTATGCCGCCAAGCGAAGTGCATGTAGTTTATTTGCTTAGTGCATCGCTGCTCTGCGAATCATTTTGCTTAAGAAAAAATACCACTGGTTATTTTTCAGAAAACAAATCGAGTGATCGTTTTCGTCTGTCCTCTAAACCTGAGCCAATTTATACGAAATTTTTGAAACTGAATGGGAAGAAAATATTCTGTTTCGACTTTTGTGCTTATTTGTATTATAAAATTTGTGTAGGTACCTACTAGGCGTCTGTTTGGCCAAAATTCCGCCGCAAACGGACGCGAAGTACTCAAACCTCAACTGAGCTATCAGATCGTTAGATCAATCACACGAGTCAGATCGATTCTACGCTACGAGATCGCATAATCATTTGTTTTTTCTTTAAATTTATTAACCGCTTTAATGTGACATCAAATTGCAATAAAAAAATAGGAATGAAGATTACAGTTAAATAAATATCAATCATTACTTTACTAAATGACAACACAAAAAGGCATCTTTATTGAAATAGTGGTCAACCAGCCATGTATTTAATAAAACCTAGTTGTTTGTTGTGTCCATAAAGTGCTTTGTATTGTAAATTAACTATCAAAGGGGAGTATCCCTTTGATAGTTAATTTCGTTTTAATTGAATCCGCGGGTCGAAATAACGCGACGTGGCGCGGGCGTTATTTTAATTGTAACTCTCGTCCGTTCTGCTGATAGCACGAAAAGAACACGGTTTCATTTAACTTTGCAAAAACCTTTCAAAGCGGTGCTAGCCGAAAAAAATACGTCGAGTTCTAATATCGAAAATGTTTTTCATCACATTTGCTCGTAAAAGATGGTATTACATGCAGGTGTACTGAAGGACTAAGGCCTATATAGTTCCCGCGGGAGTTATGAATTGTTATAACTCCCGAGGGAGTTATGGTTTTAGGTGGTTTTAGTTTTAAAAATATAGTACGCACTCGCAGATTACTTCAGACTAAGGAGGTTTCAATACAGCCAAGGTTTTTTGTTGTACGAACAAAACTTGCCTACCAGAAAATTTTATTGTGTATTAATACGGTACATGTAACTGCATTAATATTTAGGTTTTACAAAATTTTATTGTTGATTAATACGGTACATGTAACTGCATTAATATTTATGTTTTACAATTATTTAAGTGTATTTTGCAATAATTTAATTAAATTTAATTTTGAATTATCGTTACAATCTGGCAGTATAGCCTGACATGTTTCTAAACTAAACGCAGTTCTTAGCATTATCTGTGGTAGACGACACAAAAAAAAAAAAAAGTTATAAAGTTGGGGTAAATACTATTTAGTTTTGTAACAAAATTACTCTTCGTATTTAAGTTTTATAATATTACGGTGTTAATTATTGCTGCATAATATTGTTATTTGTTTAATGATAGATAGTAGGTAAGATTCTTTGTATATTTGTTTTCTGTTTTAAGCTGATGGCCGTTTTGCCAGTGCTTATAGTAAATTAAAAAAAAATATAGGTACCTACAGAAAAAATTTGGATGTGAATCGTTATCGTTTCATTAGTTTAATGTTTATTTTTGTCTTACGTATTTGTTATTTACTCCCAAATGTGATGAAAAATATTGAGTGCATGGCGGGTATAGTAAGGGGATTACAAACTCAGGACATTAAAAGCCCTCCGCCTTCGGCGTCGGGCTTCTAATTGTCCTTCGTTAGTAATCCCATACTTACTACCCTTATGACTTATGACACAATATACTATTAATTCGAAATAATCAGCAAGGGTCATAACATATTCAGCCGATTGTATTTAAAAAGTAAATATTTAACTTTTCTTAAGGTTTTGTAAGTGACACTTACCCGACTTTTTATAAGTAAACTTAAACAGTCTTTAACCTCATATTATTTAACGGTTAGGATAGTAGGTACGTGTAGTGTAATATTGTTTTGACATTTCTATTTTTTATGTGGACTATCAGGCCTCAGCTAACAGAGCGCTTTTATTTGATGTGTCACATTCACATGATAGGTATCAGAACAAACAATTTCAAAAACTAACCCTTCCTTTTGGCTCTCCCTTAGTCGGGTAAATATGACGACATACCTCTGACTCCAATCCCCTACGAAGTGACTACCGCACTTTTCGTGTTTAGAAAAACATACCGAACAAGTACATACCGCTAGTCCGTTATGTATGGCGGAGGTAAATCCCACGGAAGTAAATGATACGTATTTTTATAAATAAATAAATATTGGACATCTTCTCACAAATCAAGTAGGTAAGTCCCACAGTAAGCTCTAGTAGGCTTAAGTTATGGTTACTAGACGACGATATTCATACTTGTTTAGATAAATACATAGAACATCAATGATCCAGGAAATAATATTCGAGTTCATCATACTTGCCCTTGCCGGGATTCGAACCCAGGACCGCCGGCTCAGTAGGCACCTGCGCCACCACTGCGCCAACCGCGCCGTCAAAATCTTCCTGACTACCTCACTAACTAAGTGCACATAACGCAAACTATCGAGAAAAATATTACATATCTAGTAAACTAAATGTTCCGAATTTACATAAACCAGTTGGTTGTTATTTTACATTTAGTAAAGTAATATCAACAAAAAATATGCACTCGTACATTTATATGCGCCCTTTTGCGAGAAATTCAATCAGTGGCACAGATGGAGGACACATGCAATTGTATGTACGGGTTAGCTTATCCATATTCAACAAATACTCGTGGCACGGAATTCAACCACGTGTGTTCCTAATTCAAACATCAGTTGAACGCTCATGATTGATTCAACCAGCTCCCCATAGGCGAGTCGGTATCAATTATTCGAATTTCGAACAGCCACACGACTAGGTCCTTTAGAGTTCAGTACGAATATTATTTTATTTATTTAAACTTTATTGCACAAAACAAAAAGTCAGTACAAATGGCCGACTTAAATTGTAAATTGAATGTTCTATTAAAACCATTGATACATAAATTAAACTTTAGGAAAAATTTAAAAAGGAGTTACTTGGTGGAAGAGACTGGGATTCGAACCCGGTACCTCTGGATTACCGGTCAAGAGCGTTCACCACTTCGCTACCCTAACTACAAGTAACCTGACGAATTTTTCCTTATGCTTTGTGTGTCGATCTTTGCATTGTTTATTTGAAAGGTTTTTACAACTTAGCGGCCTCTATGTGAATACGTTTATATCCACATCTTACTGCATCACTTTACAGCAGTGAACGAGCAAGCGAGAGAGTGCGCTGTTATTTTATAAATTTATGAAACATGTAATGTCTCATTTATTTCAACAGAATACTAGAATTGGCGCAGAGCAATTATTTTTATTATGATTATAGAACAGATAGAACAGATAGGAACTAGTGATGCATGCTGATTCGATAATCAACACAACAGTAAATGATTGTTGTGTAAATTGTAGAAAAATATAACTTTTAAGAGTGAATATTGGTTATCAATGTAATTGTTGTCTAAATTAGCACTTAGAGTGTTAGGTCAATTCCGTATCTTCGCAACTACGAATGATAAAAATATGATTCCAAGAGCATTCGGTCGAAGCATTTCTTTCGCTTTTAGTCCATGTAAACTCTCGAAAACTGTTATAAAGCAACTTAATTTGTTTTGAGACATAGGACGGCAGTAGAACTTTTAAGAGTGAGTAATCGGTAATCAATGTCTAAATCAGCACTTAGCGTGTTAGGTCGATTCCGTATCATCGAAACTACAAATGATAAAAATATGATTCCAAGAGCATTCGGTAAAGCATTTCTTTCGATTTTAGCCCATGTAAACTATCTAAAACTGTTACAAAGCAGCTTAGTTTGGTTTTAGACATAGGACGGCAGTATAACCTTTAAGAGTGAGTAATGCACCTTGACAATTCCTTTATGATTTTGTTATTTGACAGTCCTCTTACTAGATCGGACTTGTGCTTATACGAGTAGCCAATACTAGTCATCCGATTTTAATGTCAATCGATTCCTTTCTTGGTAAAATGCAGAAAATATGTGCCTATTTATTCTGATCGTGAAGTAAGCAATAATTTTTTCCTTGTTTGGTTAAAAAAGGAAATATTATTTTCCCTATTTTGTAACATTTTTCATGCATAGGAAGAGGAAAGTAAGGTCAAAGTAAAGGAAAATTACATGTATTTACTGCATTTGACCCTTCTAGGTCTGGGAGAAGTATTTTATCCAACTTCGAAAAATCCTTTCGCATGTAAGATTGCATTTCAACGCTTTTCAACCTTTTAATTTTTATTCCTCAGACTTTTATCTGACTACAGAATCTATTCGACGTTTTTCAACCCATTCGCAAAAAAAGAATGGCCGGAAACATGTTTTTTTCTTTAATATTGATTCGTATCACTTATTCAAGAATACCAAACTACGGAAATGGGGTCAATCGTATTCAAAAACATCAAATATTGACGTCCCCCAACCAAATCATCATATCCTTTATATTTTCTGGTCACCGCTATCCTTATTTTGACTGTAAGTAATTCGACAAGTAGGACTCGTTATTTTTAAAGAGCAGTTTCTCGATTCGTCGATATGTTTTTTTTTTAATGTATGTTCCTTGATTACTCGAACGTCTGGCCGATTTGGAACATTATTTAGGTGTATCAAAATCAAAAAAGTTTATTCTGTAAGTATGTAGATACTACATCGTATTCAACGCATGCAGGTGTACAAATAATTAACACAAATTCATAGCTATAGTCTAACAAGTGTCGGTCCGGCCCAGGGATAGTAGCGCTACAAACAGCTTTCATATGGCAATAATGTGCATACGTCATATTCATATATTTGCATTATTAAACGTCAGTCACGGATTTGTCATTAACCAAATTCAAAACATTGTTTACCAGAATGCTGCTAAGTCCTTCGTTCTTGCGAAATAAATACCGAATCCTATTGAAAAAAACTTTACTTTCATCACTGTGGATAGTTTTAGCTTTATGTCAGAATGTTTTCGGACCACAGAGCCGGCTCACTCCTCGGCCAAAGGCTTAGCTTGGCGGGGGAATGTAGCCGGCATCATGGGTACGGGTTGCCGCAGGGCCATGATCTGGGGGACATCGGTTTTAGTTAGTTACTTTTAGTTTAGTTAGTTGATTTCTGTTATTATTTACTTGTTTATCGTTACATAAATAAGCAAAATAATACTTGAAATTCGCGGAATATTTAGTCCTGTTTACTTTTGATTGCCTACACCAGTGACATTCACCGACTTTCAATGTCAGTAAGGTACTAAAAATTTGCCATTGCCAGTAAAATAAATTAGTAGGTAGGTACCACTAAAAAACCGCAATATGGCGTGGGTTGAAAAACACCCTGTTGGGCTGTACTTTTTTATTATAAGTATTTATGAATTTCAATAATCTTTATCTTGGATCTTTAAAAAACTCTCAGTATAATGGTGGCGCTCCACTTGGCGTTGCGTGTTCGCGTAGCGTATTCGCCGTGTTTGTCTAAATATTCGAATGAAGTCCAAATATCACAAACACGACATCCACACATGCGAAAATATATCAAATACGCAAACATGTTTGCCGTCGCTCACACAACTGAGCGAGCCATGTGTAGACGGTGAACGCAAATATTTGCCATATTTGCGTCCTTTGAATCCTTTGATGTGTGACCAAAAACCGACAAGCGCTATGCGCTATTTGGCATTTCGTGCAAATATGGCAAATACAGACGAATAAATCCTCCTCACATGGTCCTATTTCGCCAAATAAGGCAAATACGCGAACACGCAACGCCAAGTGGAGTGCCACCATAACGTATTAATGAAGATCACAAAACGGCTCCGGCAAAATTTCTTTTTCTTTTTTCCCAAGAATCCTTTGAACGTTCTCCTGGGATTAGATCCGCGTGGGAAAATAAGCTTTTTACCTCGTTTCCGTGAAAACGTGGATAGTTCAGTGGGATTCAGTTTCTAAGGAATAAATAAAAGGATAAATCGGAACTGAAAAGCGAGACGGTACAAGTTTATATTTATTTAAAAACAAAAAATCTGTTCTTCTTTTGTAATACGCGCAAAAGCGCTCGGACATATGTATTTTCAATAATATTCAATTCTAAAATAATACCGAAGATCAGTTTTCTAAGGAGAACGGTCATTATTTCAAGAAAAGTCTTAACGGATTTTCTCCAATTTTTGTATAAGGATAGCTGTAGGTACATCTAAAGATGGTTTTACCTGACTACAGTTAATAGAAGAGTTAATATACTGATTTAAACTTACACGATCTTCACACATTAACTAAAATTACAAAACTGGACAATCGCGTTCAAAAATCACGTTCGTAATGTCGAGGCCATTAAATACTTACCAGGTGGGCCCTGTAACAGGAGCAATAAATTAAAACATAGATTCTACCCCTCAAAGTGAACAACATTTATTAAACAACTTTTAAAAATAACTCATTTATAAAGTAAACCTGTAAAATAAAGTTTATTCAAAGAAGCAATTTATTGCGAAACATTTGATTTTTAGTACAACTACATCAATGCTAAGGCGATGTCAATGTTGGACGGCGTACATTGAAAATGCTATTTACTTTGTTTGAAATAATGAACATAATAAAAACAGTAAGGTATGTTGGGGTAATGCCGGACGGATTTTGGACTAGTTGAGAGACCTCGCCAAAAATATTTATTTCTAGATATCAGTAGTACACGTGAAATTATCGAAATATGGCGCATATGGTAAATAAACATCAGTCCTTCAATCCTAATTATGAATAATTTTGAGTTATAGCTGGTTTCTGTTTTATCCCTGTGCAAAGATAGGATACACTTTTTTTAGATTGTGACAAATAATTTTCCATCGAGATGTAATACCGGATGTCAATTTAAAAGCGCTTCTAATGCTAGGAGAATAAAGTTTATAAAAGGTATTTGTCCGGTGATACCCGTTCTGTAACGTGTATAAATTTGCAGCCCACCAATAACTGCAAACTTAAATGCTCTCATTGGATGTTTAATTTTTCGTATTTATGCATCCGATCTTAACCCTAATTCAGAAATTTGGCGAATCTGTGACTCTCAAACTTTGAAACGTCGATTGAAAGAATTTGTGTTTTTTGGCTTTGCCGCAGTCGAGTAAAAATAACGGAAGAAAAGTGTGATCAATAAAAACATTGAAATTTAATGTCTGAGAGAAATTTTACCATCTTAAAAATGTAAAGTTTGACAATCACTGCTGTATTTTGAATGGGTATAGATCGGATTCCCTCCTTCCGATCTTCACCTGCAAGGCTGAAGATCGGATATCAGCCTACAGTAGTCATATAAACCTTCAAAACGCAATAGTCTAAGAAAATGATTTCATAAAAGGCAATAATTTTCGTCACAATAAACAAAATAAATTTAAGGGCAAAGAACGGATTGCCAAAAAATACACGAAAATTACCTTGCTCCCTTTAACAGCGCGTAGCACACGTCTAACATCACAGAGCGGCTGGCAGTGACATTCAGTCGGGTCGCGATGAAATGGCGTCTTGCATGATGTTGCCAGCATTAAGAAATAAAGCCGAATTTGGCAGAAATTTAATTCTTACGGACATCCCCCACGTCCGGTGTTACCCTAACATACCTTAATTTCTTTTTCAATTTCTGAACAGATGTTGTTTAGTTTGACGAGTAAAATCTATGTTTTAATTTTTTGCTCCTGCTACAGGAACCACCTGGTATACATTTTTTGAACTCGATTTAGTTCAGTTTGGTTATAATTGTTATAAAGTTATAATAATAGAAAAGTTTACGCGCGCGAAGTTGTGGTCACCATCTTGTACCTACCTATCCTAAGAAGCGCTTATACAACCTTTATTCAGCTTAAATTAGCAGTATAAGGGCTGTATAAGCGGTTGTGCCGCTTGTTTGCTACTTGAGCATAGTATAAAGTATACCTATGTATAAATTTAATAGTTAATATGTATGTATATATAACAAAAAAAATATAAATATCAAACAAAAGTGCAAAAATTGCCATCTTTCCGGATTTAAACCGGCTTCTCTTGACAAAAGGGGCGAGCGCTGGCAGTGCGAAGGCTTTTGAAAAGTTTGCGATCTTTGTAAACTGAAATTGAACTTTTCTCAGCGCACTTAGCGAGAACTCATGAAGTGACTCCACCTAGTTGAACTGACTCGAAGTTACTCCGGCGACTTCCCCACAAGTTAATTAACGAACCATAATGACGAGTATGTTAATTATGTTTATCTATCCAAAAGTCATAAACCCTCCATGATGCGTTCAAGAACCGCACATTATGACCACCGTAAAAATAGAATGTTTTGTTAGAACAAACTTCTTATCTGTAAAAATGTTATTATTGCTTGTGTCTGGCTAGCCAAATAATGTTGACAGATATTTCCTTGTGTTATTACCAATTATCTATGATTTAAACAATTTAGTAGGTGGGTTCTCTATAAATAATTTTGATGTTTTATGTACTAGTTCTAACATTCCGATCGAATTGAAATTTGGTATATTACTCATCTAATTTTTTTGGTGACGTATTAATATGGTGTTATCTAGCTAGGTTTTATTTAAACTACATTTAATTTTTCGCCTTGTACATATATAAATAAACAAATATCAGACAACCTCACACAAATCGATCTAGTCCCAAATTAAGCTCAAGCAGGCTTGTGTTCTGGGTACTAGACGACGATATAGATATTTATATACTTAAATACATAGAACAACCATGACCCAAGCACAAATATTCGAGTTCATCACACAAATATTTGCCCTGGCCGGGATTCGAACCCGAGACCGACGGCTCAGTAGGCAGGTGCTTAAAAACTGAGCCAACCGCGTCGTCGTATTGTTAGAAAGAGTAAACATATTATGTGTTTGTCGTTGACTGTACTGTACATAGCGGTAGAAATTATGTGACCTGACTATGAGTGCACGTAAACATAATATATTTAAATTATTTCTTTAGGTACCTTAAGTGTGCATAGAAATTCAAAAATATGTTCTACTATCAAAACTATAATTCCTACTACACAAAGTGTGACCAGCCGCAGATTTTTTAAATTTACCGCCAAAACTGAGTAATATTTCATTAGCCAGACTATGAATAATAACATCGATTCGATAGAAGCTAAATCATCATTCAAATTTCATTCATTAAAATTTCGAACATCTCTGAAAAACAAAGAAATTTGATTTCACCTCTATTCGAATATCAGTCGAGATGACGTTTAGTTCGAAATGAATTGTCAATTTGCAATCAAATTTGACAAATGTCGCACGTAAGTAAGATATCAAACGATATGATAGTTGGGGCCGACTCTAGTTTGTCTCTGAATAAAAAAAAAACTATGAAAGCTGCCAGAAAACTTCATTACCGCCATTACTGGGTAAAATTTGTCCTAATGCGGGGCTCCTGAATGCATCATGGAGTCTTATGATATGTGGCTAGATAAAGTAGTGTATGTAACTGTACATAATTAAGCATTAAAACACTGTGTTTAATACCCTTCATTATGTACAGTCACATAAACTACTATTATGGTACAGGGAACATTAATACCTACATGGGCTTAAGTTTCTTTGGATGTAAAAAATCCCCGCAACGACAATCCAACAGGAATTCATTTTGAATTTTTATCGGACATTACCAATCACCGATCGTGCTCCGAATTTAAATAACTTTCGGGTTGCGTAACTCACCGCGGCCTTTCCGTTCCCTACGACGTTCAGTACCCTTACCACGAGTTTACAGTGACTGCAAACGCTAGCGACAGCGTAAATGATTTGTATGAAGAATTCTAGTTATACAAAGTATCCGCTAGGGGCGCTGTACTTTTCTTCATACAAATCTTTTATGCTGTCGCTAGCGAGTACGATCACGTAGACTCATGGTATGGGTACAGAATAGAGGTGAAGACGTTGCTTCCGCCAAAACGAATGTACATCGTATATGGCGGTCAAACTTCCCGTTACCAGATACCGGGGAAACGCAAACTTCCAGGTTTACGTAACGGTATCTCGGCCGATTTATAATTAAAACGATGCTTGTAACTAGTAAACAAATGGGATCACTGGCGGCGATTTATTACAACCTACGATTACGATTTCATATTTCCAATAAGTCTAACACTGTTTTATCTATTAATTATTTCAGGAATAATCTTAGAAGCAACATTTACGTTAGTTTTGGCGCATAAGCATCGATGACTACACCCCAGCTCTTATAATTTACTTATTAAAGTTTGCGGCTTATCACGGAACGGTTGGATACTGTATTTCGGTACATGCAGGACATTCAAATATGGTTATTTTTATATACATTACTTTTTACCTATAACGAAAACAGGAGTGTACCACTCGGGTAAAGTCATTGTGGGCTAGTCGAGCGATAAGTTTATTCTACATCCCTACTGTTTGCCGCAAGTTGCACATCAGATAGTTCCTAATAATAATTAATTAAGCGTTAATTCGAAATTAAACTTCACCCGAGAAGTTTTACATTTTAGGTGAAGATTTCAGACATGTCTAGTTTATTTTTTTTAAAGACATGACTTGAACTGTATCAGGGCTGGTTAGCCCTCACTACCAGTAGTCGGACTTTGTGTGGGAGTCATTGGCGTATCTAACATTATTTTTCAGGGGGGGCCTGGGGTGGGCCTGGAGGGGGGCCTGGCCATGGCATATGAGATGAAGCCATGAATTTCTATCGCTACCCAAAATCCTGGGGTGGGTACTAGACCATACTGGGGTGGGCACGGCCCACCCGGCCACCCCCCTATATACGCCAATGGTGGGAGTATAACCTGCTAATGGGACTATCACCGCGCCACAGGAGTAATTTGGGGAGCGTGATGCGGGCACATGGACTGCGTCGTGAATAGGGCGGGAGGAGAGGCTATGTCTAGTATCGTAGTGTCTAGTATCATACAAATTACTAGAAAGGGAAGAGGATCGTGCGGACGTGAAAGTACACCTTGGACGTCCTAATGGCCGCCACTCGATTGGGCGACCGGGGTATCGCTGGATCGATGAAGTCCAGAGAGACGTGTGCCAGCTTCAGGGAGCCTACTTTGATTGGCAACAAGCTGCAAAAGATAGAGTAGGATGACGTAGCTTAGTGTCGGAGGCCAAGATCGTTTCGGGTCACTGATTCATCGTAGTAAGGAAGTAAGAAGGTCTAGACATGTTTGATAACCAAGGCGTTTTATCTCCAAACAGTGATATAGTAGGCATATACTGGTATCCATTGTGACTGCTTGCATTTAAAGGTTTTTAACAGAGCGTTTTAATTCTATAAATTAAAGACAAATCATATTCTATATTTTAGCTCTTAGAACGCTTACAGGACCATACAAAAGAATCTTTAAAGTGTTGCACTTTAATATATATTAAAAAGCGACTATGGTACTATTTAGTACTGTAGACAAATCTTTTATGTATCAATTGTGCACAAAACTGCGTCAAAACAACTTTTACAGTACTGGCACTGTAGCAGTATTGAAAACATTATTACAGGATCAATTTGCATTATAAAAGCACTCCGCACACACATTACGTAACGTTTTAGCTTCTTAAAAGCTTTCTCAACATCGCTATGGGTCTAGTTCTGTAAAAGTGATGAAACTTTTCTATAGTAGGTACTAATTAGTACTATAGCGACAGAATAGCACTATAACGTTATGGTTACTTTTATAGTGCAAATTAGTGACATGATAGTTGCTGACAGCACTATTGTAGTACTAAAAGGCATTTCACGGCACTCTTATACTTCAACTACAGAGCTGATTTATCACCGCAAGAGCCTTTATGTTATGTTTGTACAATAAATCAATTATGAAACTAGCCCCTCTTTGGGGTTCTGTAAACATTTACAACACCGTTATAGTGCTAATGCTCATGAACACTATATTTAGCACGTCCTAAAACGTTCCCAGGACTTTTATAGTACCTAATGGTGTTACTTGGGACCAGCTAGCCATACAGCCAGAGCAGAGAGCATCGGTAATCAAACTGCGGAAGTCACACATCGATTCCCATCAGTGAGGCGACACTTCATTTCCTATCCACGTCGATGGCACAAGATGGGTGATGCTCAACTGTTTACGAATGCTTATATTTTTGACATATTCACATTCAGTACTACCCAGCAACGGCGGCATTTGTGGCAAGGTAACACTTAAAAAACGCTGCTAGGTACGTCACTGACGTATTTAGGGCGATAATTCGACGGAGCGTTGGAATATACCTGTATTTGGAATATTTACTAGCTGACACTACGCCGCGTCGCGATGTTGGAGTTTTTATATGAAAAAGGACAGGTGGGGGTTTTGGTATCTACTAAACTTGTTACTTATTTTGTTACAGGCGCTCACGAGTTTTGCGATTAGCAATTAGCAACGCAATTAGCGAATAATTTTAAATTAGTATAATACAATAAAATTAGCAAAATTTCGGCTTTATTAAAGCTTTAAAGCTTAAAGAAATTTCACAATCCTTTGTGATTGAACCGACGTATTAGCCGGTTAAATCAAGTGAAAATTCACGGCAACTGAACAACTGGGACGGCTCGAACCGTAAGCACAGGACGCAGTGCAGATGTAGATTGTGCCAATTTTCGTAATATATAACAAACCGATACAAGAGCCATTAAATTCTTCAACCTGTTGCTTCGCCTTGCATGGCTTAGCGCGACATTGTAGCGCCATCTACCGTGAATATTCATTAATTAATTTGAGTGAGCACATTGTTACTCTCAACATAATTTGATGTTGCCGATCATGAAGTCTGAATCTTTACGGTAGATGGCTCTACGATGCCACCCTATGACATGCAAGAGGTGAAGCAACCGAATGAAAATTTCAATGGTTCTCGCATCACCCGTTTTGGTCCGGAAAGCCGTTGAAAACGCGGGTTCGAACCCGAACTTTTCGCTTCAATGTAAAAATAATTAGTTTCCAAGCTATTGCGAAAATCTGCAATATTCTGCAACGTTTAATTTTTTTGTATTGATTTTTTATTAAATTCCTACTATTTTTAGGGTTCCGTAGCCAAATGGCAAAAAACGGAAACCTTATAGATTCGTCATGTCTGTCTGTCCGTCTGTCCGTCCGTCTGTCCGTCCGTATGTCACAGCCATTTTTTTCCGAAACTATAAGAGCTATACTGTTGAAACTTGGTAGGTAGATGTATTCTGTGAACCGCATTAAGATTTTGATGCAAAAATAAAAAAATAAAAAAAAAATATTGGGGGCTCCCCATACTTAGAATTGAAATACAATTTTTTTTTTTTCATCACATACATATGTGTGGGGCTATATACCCCCTACCCCACACGTATGTATTGGATAGGTCTTCAAAAATGATATCGAGGTTTCTAAAATATTTTTTTTCTAAACCGAATAGTTTGCGTGACAGACGCTTCCAAAGTGGAAATAAGTTGGTCCCCCCCCCTCTAACTTCTAAAATAAGAAAATGAAAAATCTAAAAAAAACATATGATGTACATTACTATAAAAACTACCAACGAAAATTGTTTTGAACGAGATCTAGTAAGTAGTTTTTTTTAATACCTAACTTTGCATCTAATTTATATGGGGCGCTATACATGCCAGGTGCAAATTTAACTTAACCGCTTAGGGATGGAAAGTCTTTGTACGGAACCCTCGGTACGCGAGTCCGACTCGCACTTGACCGGTTTTTTTTTTTAATGCGAAAGTAACCCTGTATGTTACCTATACAAGTTTAAATCGTTTTAGGTATGGGGATAGTAAGAGTCCCGGGGAAAGATGTAGGAGAGTTTTTATCACGGAAATAATGCCTTAAGGAAGTGAAAAGGGGTGTGTGCTTTTGTATGAAAATTGCTCTATGGGTTTAGTGACTAACTGAATCCTAAATAGCGATTCGAATATACGCAGATGAAGTCTTGGGCAGAATCTATCTTAATATAAATGCTAAACTGTGTCTTTTGCAGTGTTTCATTCTTTAGTATGTTAAGTAAAATATAAATAGATCTGTGAGCATACGTAGGGTTGGAATTGGATGCCTCGCCGGATAATGCGTCCAACCGCGTCGCGACGTAGCCGAGGATGATCACATTTGCGTCGTACGTCGTATATACGTCGGGACACACATAATGCATTTTACCACACTGTGGGAAACGATAGGTTTGAGGCAGATATGATAACAATGAAGCGAAAAACACGTTATTTACACTGGCAGACGTTACTGCTTTAATAAAAAATAATTTGGGCAGATATTCTCGAGTGTTTATTTTCCATTGACCGAGCGAGTGAAGCGTTGTTTCAGCTTTGGCAAAATCATTATATTAGTACTTTGCCATTTCTTCCCGATTTCATTATTTGACAGACCCTTCTAGCTACAGTTGTATAGACGGGTACTAGCTATAACTGTTATTTTGAGCGTTTTTTTTTTTAAATCATAGCTTCAGGTGCAAAAATCGTTAGGTTTTTTATATGTTCGATAGCGTTGTGGAGGAACTTCCAATTATTTAATATTTTTTTGAATATTTTTTACGTCACATGAACCCTATAGAGCACCAAATCCGCACCTATCGTTAAAGGATTTCTTAAGTTTAGAAAAATTATCCGCGCTATTATACAGCCCTTACACAGCTGTAATAAGCTGAATAAGGGCTGTATAAGCTCTTCGAACCACGAAATAGGTATGTGAAAAACCAACGTTCGCGACCATTCGAAAACCCATCACCGGCCACAGAGTAGACATTTTAATAAACTGGCACGACATTTTTAGGTCACCTCATTCCCTGAGGTCCCATTTCGCTTTGTCTGTATTTTTCTAATGAGCCTGAGTGAATAGTTTCAACATGGCCGGCCAACTGAAAAAAAAAAATTATCTCGTTTTATTTTTAGCGATGCGTATTGTAATGGCAAAAATGTTTTCGTAATATCTTAAGTGTTCAATATCAATAAGTGTACACGGTGGACCAATACATAGGTCAGTAATAGTAGATTGTACAACAAGTGCATAAAACGCACCATTTTACACGAGACGTTTATCTATCCGAGCGAGCTTGCGAGCGAGGATGAATATAAAGTCGAGTGTAAAATTCGTTTTGTGGACGAGTTACACACTCTACTTTTCACTTCGATTGCGAGGAAATGAAACTGACTCATGTAAATATTATACTTAATAAACAAATTTAAATAAAAGTTAAAGTTACATTAGAGCAATGAGAAATATTTAAAGTAATAGTTTTTCATTTTTAAAACATTTTGTTTTTTTATATCTATGATAAATTATTGTTGTATGTTATAGTAGTTTATGTGACTGTACATAATGAAGGGCATTAATCACGAGTGTGGGTTTATGACACGATGATGCATTCAGGAGCTGCATATTATGACCACCATACCTACTGTTTCTTTGACTTAGCTGGTAATAAGTAATTAATGACGTTAGGTGCTTTGTTACGGATATCAAGAGGCGTCGCCGAAATATCTATATCATCTTGATAGCTCAATTTATGGTTTATGTTCAACAAATCGATCAATTTTATGCATAAAATCAAATTCTAACCGGTAATGGCGGCAATGAAAACTTTTCTTTTCTTTTCTGGCAGCTGTCATAGTTTGTTTTTAATTCAGAGACAAACTAGAGTGGGCCCGAACTACCATATCGTTCGATATCTTACTTGCGTGCGACATTTGTCAATTTGTCTGCTAATTGACAATTCATTTCGAACTAAACGTCATCTCGACTGATATTAGAATAGAGGTCAAACCAAATTTCTTTGGTTTTCAGAGACGTTCGAAATTTGAATGTTATAATATTATCGAAATCGATGTTATTAATTAGCAATAATAACATTTTCACAGATAAGAAATTTGTTCTAACAAAACAGTTTATTTTTATGTTGGTCATAATGTGCGGTTCTTGAACGCATCATGAAGGGTTTATGATATTTGGGTAGATAAAATATATAATATATTGATTT
Source organism: Apotomis turbidana (assembly GCA_905147355.2). Lineage (NCBI taxonomy): Eukaryota > Metazoa > Arthropoda > Insecta > Lepidoptera > Tortricidae > Apotomis > Apotomis turbidana. The sequence continues at coordinate 48,722,725 of LR990280.1, read as the reverse complement.
ACCAAAATAAAAAATAAATTTAAAAAGTAATAAATGCTAATAAAAAATACAAGTTTATTTCAAGAAGTTTTTTTATGAACTTTGGCTTTTGGTATCTTTGCCTTGGTCTTAGAATATTGAGCGTTTTTTTTTACCTGTTTATTAAGGAACTTTTATCATTGGTATTATTATGTCAGCTAAAACCCGTTCCAGACCTTCCCATCCGATCCAGTTTATTGGAAGAAATCGGATAATGTGTAGTGTATTAGATTCTAACAATTATTGCACTACACATTATCCGATTTCTTCCGATAAATCGGATCGGATCGGAAATTGTTCGCGTGGCTGTTGGACCAATCGCCTTGGTCTTCGACGACGATTTTACTTTATGCTCTAGAGCATAAAAATCTATTTTATGTCGCCTACGCACAGCATAAAGTCGAACTTTTAGAGCATGAGAAGTGAAAAATCTATTAGATGTCATCTAGGGTTGATTATAATATGTATATATGGAATAGGTCAATTTACAGTAAGTATAGCTACATTAGAAAAAAAAAATGCATAGCATACTGTTCTATTACATTACTAAACTGACATTAGGTACCTACATGTTTTAAAAACAATAAATATCTGTTTCACGTTGTCAGCTTCTTTTCAATATTTGTGAAATTATTTGAAATATTCATGTTTTTCAGCTACTCTATTTTGTAATATGTCCCTATATGTGAATATACAAGCCCCGGTAACGCATCGACGCGTAAAGGCTTGTATAGTCACATAATATATTGACAATTTTCAAGTTCAACTATAGATCTCGAGTAAATACCTACTATATATTGCTACCAATAAGCTACTATATATTGAGATCTGTCCATGTATCTACATATATCTGTCCATGTATACAATACCCGGTAACGTCTAAGAACGCTGCCCGAGGTCGAGTGGAGTTGACAACAATCGCACCCTGATGCTAATCTTTCAAAGGCTTTGAGGAGTGAAGCGGGTTGTACCTACTCCTAATCCTAAACGCTCAATATTTAATCATCTATGTGGCAATTCAGCTATGAATTATATTTTCGTAAAATATAGTTACACGTAGAAATCTGTATGCTAAAGCTCAATGGTTACATAACATTACCTCTGACGAAGCAATAAGCACATAAATAAAATAACGACTAGCTTCAATCATAGATCGTGTGAAAATTACAACTGCCAGCTACCTATATTTTGAGATCTGTCCATGTATCCACATATATCGGTCCATGTACTGTACACAATACCCGGTATCATCTAAGAACGCTGCCCGAGGTCGAGTGGAGTTGACAACAATCGCACCCTGATGCTAATCTTTCAAAGGCTTTGAGGGGTGAAGCGGGTTGTACCCACTCCTAAACGCTCATTATATTTTCTTAAAATATAGTTACACGTAGAAATGTTTATGCTAAAGCTGAATGGTTACATAACATTACCCCTGACGAAGCAATAAGCACATAATTAAAAAAAACGACTAGTTTCAACTATAGATCTCAGGAAAATAACCATAGGTACATATTTTGAGATCTGTCCATGTATCTACAATCTACATATGTATATCTGTCGAAGTATACAATACCCGGTAATGTCTAAGAACGCTGCAGGCCCGAGTTCGAGTGGAGTTGACAACAATCGCACCCTGATGCTAATCTTTCAAAGGCTGAGGGGAGAAGCGGGTTGTACCTACACCTAAACGCTTAGTATTTAATCATCTATGCAGCAATCCAGCTATGAATATGATATTTTCGTAAAATATAGTTAGGTACACGTAGAAATCTTTATGCTAAAGCTCAATGGTTACATAACATTACCCCTGACGAAGCAGTAAGCACATAATTAAAATAACGACTAGCCTCAACTATAGATCTTGAGAAAATTACAACTGCCAACTACTATATTTTGAGATCTGTCCATGTATCTGTCGGTACATATATCTGTCCATCTATACAATACCCGGTAACGTCAAAGTAATTTACAAGAATTATCAGCTTCTTGCAAGTTCCCAATTAAGCTAATTATGGCACAGAAAAGCGGCTTCGGTAGGGCTTTAATATTTTTTAAGTTTAGTATATTTTACAGCTCACGTCCATTGTTTTGATAATACCTGTCTGTTGGTGCAAAACTTAATAAAAATGCAAATTACGCTTCAAGGCTGTACACACACAGGCGCCACGATGGGCTGACGCTTATACAGGGTGGCATGGGAGACGGGATCAGAACTGAGCCGAGCGATTCCGGGTTTCGCACGGTTGTTAAGCTGCAGACACTTACGAACGCTTGCAGATATGTATTGTGCATAAATCGATAAAAAAGAAATAGGGTAACATCGAACGATGAACGATGATGACAACGAAGCTACAAATTACAAATTAGATACAATCGGAATTTTCTTTCTAATATAAGAAGTTTTAAAGAGACTTCCGCTTGTTATATGTAAGCTTCGTGGAACAAGTCCTAGCCCCAGGCGTTCAAATATAAATAAATAAATATCAGACAACCTCACACAAATTAAGCTCAATAAGGCTTGCGTTATGGGTACTAGACAACGATATACATATTTTTATATAGATGAATATATACTTAAATACATAGAACAACCATGGCCCAGGCACAAATATTCGAGTTCAACACACAAATACTTGCCCTGGCCGAGATTCGAACCCGGGACCGCCGGCTCAGTAGGCAGGTCTGTACAAACTACGCCAACCTCATCGTCAATATAGGCTACTAGTACACGTATCAGCCCAGTTTACTATATTTCTTTATAATTATTGGCATACTGTGTGCACTCCGCCTTATGCCAATGATTAAAACTCATCGAGGCTCTTAAAGCTGCCGGCCTAAATTATAACTTAAGTCACTTTTTCTATGCTATCCAATAATTTTCAAAGAGCATGCAGAGTGCCTCGCTTTATTGAGAGCTCCCAGACAGCCACATACATAATTTACTATGTACTTTAATCGGGTACCGCAAGACGCCTTCGGCGTGAAATGGAATTTATAGTTTAAGGGTGGATCAACCTAATTGCAGCTAAGCTTCACCTATTCCAACTGAAAGTGTTAAGAAAACTTTATTCGGAGATGACCGTATTAAACGTAGTTTCGCATTGAATACATATAATAAAGCTGCAATCATTTTTTATCATAATGTGATATTTTATAACTTATGAGCTGTGACCCAGCGGACATATTTTTGTATGAAAATTTGGGTTCGTCCGCTGGGTCACACAAAAATTATGTAATTTTTATTTTTGAGTTAGTGTGTGAGTGAGTAGGAAGATACGGTTTTATTAAAACACCTACGAAATGGGTTCACGTCGTAGAAATCGATTATCGCTCGACATGTTTCGAATCGGTTCGCGATTCATCATCAGGCGAGCCGATCGGTCGCGGCGGCGGCCAACCACTGCGGGGAAACGCCCTGTAGTGAGCACGTAAATCTTTTCGCAGGTATATTAATGTCAGAGACACTGAGTTACTTTTCTATGTAAAAAAGATACATTTTTATCTATAAATTCAACTGCGTCACGCAAATAATATGGCAGATGGTAATTAGTGAGAGCATCCTTCCTAGCTCGGTTAAAGCGTCGGAGAATAAAAATAAACCCAGAAGCTCGGATGGGCTATTAAACGAATGACCCATAACGCGCAGTATACAGTTACGAGCAGTATACTTATATATTAGATATATAACCATAGTAAAGTTATGTTTATGCTGTTCGTTCCAAAGTATAATAAATAAATCACAGCCTCACGCAAATCGACCTAGTCCTCAAATTAAGCTCTCGTAGGCTTTATGGGTACTAGACGACGATACATATTTATGTTTAGTATGCATATTTATCTATACATATAGACGTAGGTACATGTAATAATATATATGTATAGATAATCAAAACAAATAAAGTAAAATAGGAACAAATATTCGACTTAATCACACAAATATTTGCCCTTGTCGGGATTTGAACCCAGGACCGCCTGCCCAGTAGGTAGCTGCACTATGACAGGGGTCCAGATTTCAGGCAAAATCTTTTTGAGTGCCCATCACGCCAATACAGGTGCATGGATTTTAACCTTTAAAAGGGATACACCAAAAAAATATTTGCTAACAGTAACCCAAATGTTAGCTGCTAGTTACATAGATCGGAGGACTGACAAACTCAGGGCTACCAGTAACCAAAATAAGTTATGTAAAATTAGCTTAATTTTAGTTACTACTAAGCACAATTTGCCTATTTCTCAAGTAGTTAAACTAGTTGAGCTATTTTTTTTTCAGTGTAGCGGGACATAAATAGTTCTAGGTTACTATTTGCTCGACTTCGGTTTAAAAAAACGATTACGTGGATAATTTCGTGGGCATCTTAATCAAGGAAATATGTTTTAAATTTAACAATTTTAAAAGAAACCTATTACCTACACTGCCTACACCAAGGAAATTCATGTGATCTTAAATAAAGGTCGTATCTTTATATGGACTTCATATTAAGATACGACTTTTTAACATAGCACGGCACAAGGGTCCCAAGTCTTCAAGTTTCCCCATTGCCGGTAACCACTTAAAGCGTGTACAATGAAGACCAATTTGTATCAATTAAAGCCCATGACTCCGAATTCCTGTTCACTGTCAGCTGTTTCAGGTATCGTGCTAGTGCCATGCCAAGTCCCGGGCAGTGCATTGGACATGATATGCGCATTGTTGATACAAACTGGGCACAAAAGGGCGATTATTTCGTTACCGTCTCATTTATGGGCAAATTATTATTTTTTTGTCGATTTTGTTATTCCCCAGATTTCAATAAAATTTGGTGAGTTGGTAAAGTTGCTTATTCTGAACAAGGTAAGCCCAATTTCACAATATGTCTCTACAAAATTTTCCACTGAGTTAAAATGTATGGAATTTTTTAAACTAAATTTCGTATTTTGTACTAAAATTTAGTCCGAAATGAGGAGTTCGAGATGAAAAATAAATAATTCGACAACAAATAAAAATTTGCCCATGGGCCAATTTCTGTAATACATTTTGTGTAACTCAATGGAGAAAAAATTATAGGACATATCGTGAAATTGAGCTTACCGTGATAAGAGGAAGCAACTTTACCAACTCACCAAATTTTATTGAAATCTGAGAAAAAAAAGAAATCGACAACAAAATAAAAAATATGTCCACAATATTGGCCAATCCATAACGGCAATTAACATCATTTTGATATGAATTGTAAAAATCGGCGACTTCTACAAGACAAACAAAAATAGGCCCTCAGTTCATACGGTTAGAGGTTAAGATCTGTAACGCTTTGGCAATTAGCTGTAAGTTACGGATATGTAATTGTAAATAAATAAATAAATAAATAATACGGAGGTCGTCGATATTGCGGACATATTAATGAGGCGGTAAAACGCTCGAGTAATCAACCAAAGGACACGTGCCAGTCGGACTCGCCACCGAGGGTTCCTTATTTTGCTTAATCTCGATGATTGATTACGCGTACCCTAAATAATTTAACCGAAAATACCCTATAAATTTTGATCCCCCGTAAAGTGTCGAAATGCACGGTGTTTGAGGCATAAACGGCCGCATCGTTTTTTTACGTCAACTTAGAATTTTGATTTTTTCTAAAACTTCAAGGGACTGTAGAGATCTTAGTGTATGGTTTAATTTCAACTAGATACCTCCAAGCGTTACCGAGATAAAGGGTCTTAACAGACATACGGACGGATGGACTAGAGTCTACAAAGTGATCCTAAAAGGGTTCCGTTTTTTCCTTCTGAGGTCCGGAACTTTAAAAATGATGTTTTTATTTTACGCCAAAATGCATGAATAGGTAAACAAATAGAAACATCACACCGCTCGTCATAATATTATCATAATCATTAAACTATGCGAGTTTTCGTCTAGCGGTAACTGTCATTTGGTTTAGAATCATCCTATGGTGAGTTTAAGTAAAGTTGTTACTAAAATATAAGCTTTTAAGTGCCAGTGACTTTTACGTAATCACACTTTTTTGGTTTGAAACAAAACAAAATCCGCGTAACATTTTCAATTTTGTCACACACTTCCCTCGGCGTTCCAAACTTTTTCCGATATTTGGTCTGCCTCGAAACATTGGTCATCCTGCCAGTGTTCGTATTAAATGCATGCAGCCTTTTTTGAGATAAACTATTCGAATTTCGAATATTCCTTTTCCTATCCAGCCGATAGCGCCAATCGGTTTTTTTACACGAATAACAATTTTATTGTAGTTTAACGGGGTTGTGAATCATGGCATTAACTAAAAAAAAAAGGTTATATAGTAAAAGTAATACAAACAATTGTCTGTGAGGGAAACGTAAAAATATTTTTGAATCGGCTCTATAATGATTGTCGTCGATTCAGAAAAGGATAAATTCCCAGTGACATTACATTTCAACATTCATCGCAGTTTTTTTTTAGTATAGGCTATATCGAAAATGTATATTATTATATTACAATGTCACGGCACTGTACATCTATGCGTTTCGCGAAAAAAAAATTAAGTCTTGTGTCTTAATGTTTCATCAACCTAATTAGAGCACAAAGCTATAATGTAATAAAAATTATATTAAAAATGCGCAAACTGCAGTTAAATATAAAAGAGTAACTTTATTAAGGAAATGCAGAATGAAAATATTAAGTACATATATGGTAAAAGTTATGATTGTGTCAATGCAGAACTTGCCAGTGCATAAAACAAGGCCAGTAATCTTCATTTCTTTTTCTTCAATCAAAAACATTCGAAATTCAAAACATTCCTGATTCAAAACATTACGTTCGATGCCCGGCCGTGTTCCGTAGATGGAACCAAAAGCGACCTTATACGTTCTTGTCTGTGGAGTTCAAATTAAAGAGCAGCGGGATATGACACATTTATGAACGAATGTAGAGGCATTGTCGATGGTCCGATGCAGACAGCGATAATTAACAAACATCGCTTCCGGTGAAATGTAGTTCGAATGCCCAAAGGTCTTCCAAATATGAAACTTTTCTATTTCCAACCCTTTTTCTATTGAAATGAAATAATTTAGTAAGTATTGAAATGAAATAATTTAGTAATTCAGTAAGTAGGCCACAGGGGCACTTTACAAGTCACATTATGAATATATTGGTTTCGTCTGCGCTGGGATATCTTCGAGCATAGCAATTTTCGGTTTACACTATTCGATCTATATTCCATCTATTAACAGATCGTTACATCGGATCACATCAACACACTTTTTAAATTCGAAATAAATTAGTTCAAACATTGAACAGTAATTTTAATACATTCAATACACAATGATAATTAAAACACTTGCACTGGATGCGATTTCTTATTTGCCAAAAACCTGAAAAATTAAACAAGATCGTCTTTTCTTTACATCTCATTGATGATGATTGAAGTGCTGTGGGCGTCATAAAAATATCATATTGATTTTTTTAAAAGACAGGGATTTAATTTGTTATAAGGTACTTGGACCAAAGATGACCCTGTTCCTAAGATTGCCCACTTCAAAATGTATAGTTATAACCGAACCTTATATATCTATGGTACTCTTATGTCTATGGCACTAACCGAACATGGGCGCGAAATTTTAATTCGTTCGAACGGTTATTACAATAAAATTTTGAAGTGGGCTATCCTAGGAACAGGGCCATCTTTGGCGTACCTTACAACAATCGAATTTTTATCATTTTAGTTTTTAAATACTTACACCTAGAGTTTAATATTATACCGTTTCTCTTCAAATTAAGAGAATGACGAGGTACCAGGGTTAAAACTTTAATCACTTTCCAACCCCAATAATTTCATTTTCGATCACGAAATAACTTCTCGAAGAAATAACTACCTGAAGTTAAAATGTTCTCCAAATTAATACTGTCGCTTAAAGGACTGAACTGATTGAAATGTCCCGTTCGTGTTATCGACAGCAATTTCAGAAGGAATTTTTAGGAAATATAAAACGTTTTTTTCTAAGTATATAAATTACCGGATTTTCGGTAAATTACCAGTAGTTTCCATAGAAAATGTTTCACCGGTTTGCATTTCCTAGAAATGTTCATTACGGAGTGACATTTTATTCTCCGTCGAAAACTAGACAGAGTGGTTGAGGTTTCATGATGACAAACGGTTTTCTCTGGAGAATATTGTCCCTATAACAATTTTCCGCATTACGGGAACATTGGACGGTGGTGGTTTGTGTGATAAGTTGATAACTATCAAATCTGTCCACCGCCGCGTAGGTGATTGGCGTCGTAGTCGCTTGCCTTCCACTTGTTTGACAACAGGCAGCCTTATCGCTAAAAAGCGATGTCCTCCAGACAACCTTTGTGTAGTGAAATTGATGACAAGTATAACTAAAATATAGAATAGGTGATGCAGAAGGCGAAAGAAACTCATTGGTAGATACCAACGGAAAACAAGTACGCATATAAGAGTAAATATACACAACGTAATATGTATAAATACATAAACCTACATGAACTTCAGTAATATGTTCAAAAATACGCGTAACGTTAAAAATATAGCTGAAACTTGATATTAGTTCTTATTGTGTGGCTTTAAATATATTTAAGAAAGCAAGCTCAAAGACGTGACGGGTTTTTTTGTGAACTGGCAATACGCGGAATGGTAGGTAGGTACCTAACTAAACCCCAAACACCCTTTTACCCTATTACGGTATATAAAAAAGGAGGGTTACGCGTACAAAGTTGTTTAGAATACTTTTTCAAATGGTGGCCAGTAAGAGCGCGTTCAGAAACCGAGTTAATATAAACGGCAAGCATCGCTGGAATGCGGCACGGCTCACTATTTCTGGACGTTTCCGTGTTATGCGTTTGGCGGAATCGATGCGGCCGTTCGAAGTTCAAACGCGTTCCAAAGTTCCAAACTATTTTTTTTAAGTCATTTAAGGAGGTTGCAAATCTAGCTAAGTACGTAGGAAATTACAACACCAAACAAGTTGAAAACACCAATTTTGGTCTTGACATGATTATTGCTGTGATTTACCTAATTTTGATTGTTACCCTACGGAACTTTATTACTTCCCTTTTGCTGGCTGTCAATATCAAAGGGTCGAGTTTCAATATGAAAATTAAGGACCTTTCGTCGTTTCATTGCTTAATTTGCTCTAGATTGTGTAACTTCGTGCCGTAATAATTATTCATTTAACTTGAAATCGCAAACAAGCAACTTTCCTTGACAAACACTGATGCCTTATTTTGATCAGTTCTCAGTAATCCAAAGTAGATATTCTGCGGTTCGCAGTACGCGCTGACACACTCTTTGAAGTCTGGGCGGCGCAAATGTGCTGCACCGTTGATAATTGATACATCCTATCCTCTCTACTCTACATATAACTAGGGATAAATATACACAATGTAAATGTACCGTGAAACGGGGGTCGGAGAAACAGTCATGTCTATTTGAAATTTTCTTCCCATAAATCATAGTCTCGCATGTCTACTACAGTCGAATAAGAACTTACCTATAAATACTTTTAGAAAATATCAATGGCCCAGACAAAAATTTTCGAGTTCGTCACACAAGTATTTTCCGTTGCTCAGATTCAAACCCAGGACTACCGGCTCAGTAAGCTGCACACCACTGCGCCAACCGCGTCTTCAAAAAAGTCCACATTTTATCAAAAGTCATAGTTTTGCAATTTGCAGGCTTTTGTATTCATAACGACTGTGATCACTATAGTTCTCGGCCGATAAGATATAACAAGAATTAAAACGATAAGAATCCTGACAACTGTCATCTCAATACATTTTATAACCTAAAACTTATTTTTAGGTTAAGAAATGTGTAGAGAGGAGATCTATCGATATTCATTTTATCTATCTGATTGTGCCTCAAAATTTACGAATTTCTCGTCTGTTGTATTTACGTAGAGAATACGTACCTTACATTCAAAGATCGTACATATTTCAGCGGCTAAATACGGAGATGCAACAGAGTTGTTTGGAAGCGGGTGCCAAACGTTTACGCAGCTTAAAACAGACGGACTTCTTAAAAATAAAATAAAGTAATTTACAGGAAAAAGGTAACCTTAACGATCCTACATAGACGAACGCAGTAACAGTTTTCAATGATTTTCATAGAAATATATAGTATCAAGCATACACAGATTCCATTTTTACAACTTGATAATAATACAGATAGATGGACAGTCGTACTAAAAAAACATCCCGCACTCTACAGCACTTCACGTCTTAAGGAATTTAACTGTAGCAAATTTAAATTAACTGTAACAGATGCACACAGTAACTTACACATAAAAAAAGAAGAATCCAAATTAATAAAAATAATCGTAGAGTTCGATTTTTTATAGAGTGCAACCAGCGAGTGGCTTCTACTATAATAGATTTGGTCTTACCAGCTCATGATTTTTCAAATTTATCGCGTGCGTGCTTCTTCTGACACGATTGCCTGGATAAACTGTATTATTAATTTTCTCTCCACTTTCTCCACAGATGTTATTATAAAAATGTAAACCTTAAAATCGGACTAGCCAAGCACCTCTGTCGGCCTTCATACAGAAATGGCCACCTTGATCGTGAGTGTGGTTCTAATTCGGGTTCATTCGATAATCGAACGGTGAATGATCGATTCAGTTATAGATTTGTTTTGGCATTGGAATGTTGAGTTTCGAATGCAAGGAACGTTTATTTTTTTTAAAGATGGCGCAGCACGTATGATGTTTGTTTATTTATTTTCGACTAAGGCTAGATTTCGGTCTAATAAAATATACCCGCTTTTATCATTTGTTCTTGAGGAAAAAAAATTAGCTTTACCGTCCTCGTAAAAAAATATCATACAACTATTCTTGCATATCTGTAAACATGTGTATTAAAGTAGTAAGTAAGCTTTTAGTCAGGATTCTTTATTCTCTAATTTAGGTACCTATGAAGTGAAATACCTGAGACTTCAAATGACTTAGGTGTCTAAGCCAAAAATATTTAGTTCCCATTACATTCATTTATATAATGGAAGCGATGCCAAAACGGCAAAGAATAAATGTTTAACATCAAAACAACACTCATTTTATCTCCTTACCGTCATCAACCGATTTAAATCGTGATTTCCATTTGTATTCTCACAACTCAGATTGTCATTTGTTCTTACATAACCTCGCTTCATTGAGATGACTCAATCATCACTATACGGGTGCAGCACGATTACTTAATGACTAAATATTACCACAACAATCGACGCTACGTGTTTATCTAATGTATATTGTATGTGTTAGAAAGAGACAGTACTATTTCTCGCAGCTTGAAACAAAGTACAATTGCAGTATTTTTGTAATGGACTCAAATGGATGAGGCCAGCTTATCTTTTGAGCTTGTTAATGGTGTGAGGGTTTGAAAATGATATAAATTAATTTATTTTTAATTTGTTACAAGTACCTACATAAAATAACAATCCTTTGAAGAATTAAATAATGTAAACTATTTCCATTTAAAATTAAAAACGCGTTGGCCATCCAAAGTGACGTTACAAAACTTACAAGGAATATGTTACCTTCAAAATTTTTGCTAGAAAGCCGTTGCACCTTTGTGATATTCCGAATTGAAGATTGAAGATAATACGATTGCTACTAAGGTTCTTCAGATTTATATATCCCAAGGAGTAGTGTTAGTAAGCTGCACGTAAGCTGTATTCGTTCAAGGTATACCATTTTCATTTGCCTGTTTACAGCGTCATATTTTAGGCAGGCCAAAAACATTTTAACCTCACTTTAGCTTTTAGTCTCGCATTTGCATAGCTCCATTTATTGGTTATTGCTAGTGCTCCCAACTTCGCCCGTGCAAAACTTATTAAACTTAAACTTACAATCCTTTGAAGAGTTAAATAATGTAAACTATTTCCATTTAAAATTAAAAACGCGTTGGCCATCCAAAGTGACGTTACAAAACTTACAAGGAATATGTTACCTTCAAAATTCATTTGCCTGTTTACAGCGTCATATTTTAGGCAGGCCAAAAACATTTTAACCTCACTTTAGCTTTTAGTCTCGCATTTGCATAGCTCCATTTATTGGTTATTGCTAGTGCTCCCAACTTCGCCCGTGCAAAACTTATTTCTCTACCAAATTCACATAAAAAGTATCATAAACCCATCTGTACACGTCTATCTGTGTACCAAAATTGATTACATAGAAACAGTCCAGCCGTTTCGATTCACAAAATTTTGGCTATACAGGGACCGGATACCGTTATTAGCCCCATACAAAATACCGTTATTCAATTTCGGTTTTTCACTTATTATTACGCATTTTTATATTACAGTGGATTAATTTTATATTTATATTTGGTAATGCAGCTGTTCTTAAAGTAGGTATAACTCGAACTAGTAAACTTAAGATTTGTAATCTGTGACACCAAGGATTGCTTTTTTGGCGACATTACAACATCGTTTAGCAGTGCTTTTATGGGCAGTAGACTATAGATTTTTGCAGACTTAGGTAATGCATGTCCTTATAATATGTAGAGTTGGTATTGGTAATGGCTTGTGTTTAAACGCCTACCAAATATGATTAAACGCCTACCAAATATGTTGATAAATTACTACCAATAAATTCTTAATGCTTACCAAAACGGATTAATGCTCACCAAATAGTGTATCCCAAACTATTCTATAAATAAAGCAAATAATTCTTTTTCTTACATGCTATAAAAATATATGAACACCTAAAAAGTTAATTTCAGACCAAATAATCTATATTATTGTCAAATAGATGTCACCAATATTTTATATTATTACTTCCATTTTAGTCACTTTTGCTGAGGCAAAAAACTAAATGCTCACCAAAATGGCTTATTTCACCAAAATTTCAAATTGGTGCTAGGCGGCTAAAACTCGGTATCGGGGGGCTCTCGGGGCTCAAAAATATGAATCTGAAATCTTGTCCGAAAATTCGGTCAAATTCAGAAAATATCGAAAAAAAACCGATTTGTATGGAGAAAATTTCAAATTGATATAGCATAGCTAATAATGACTACCGCACATTATGGAGCGTTTTTTAGGGATATAAAAAAAAAAACTAACCTCACTTAACCCGGCCGAGTCGGATCTGCTCTGAAAGGTGATCAGGATTAGATGGATACCTAGCTGAAACACTAATTTATGAAAACAATATTTGGTGAGCAAAAAATCCATTTTGGGAAGCAAAAAGATATTTTTGGTAATAATTTTGATGTTTTATGAAAACAATATTTGGTGAGCAAAAAATCCATTTTGGGAAGCAAAAAGATATTCTGACTCAACATAAAATTATCTGGTGTTATGTATATCGATTTTGGAATACAAAATGATTTAATTTGGGGAGCACTGTATAGAGAGTGGGTTTATATTAAATGGAGGCAATTAATTTTATTTGGAATTTAGTTTTGGGGTATAAAAGCCATTTTGGTGAGCGTTTAAATTGTTCCCATTGGTAATTATACATAAATGACAGAAAATAGTACTGGAATAGAAAAATATACGTTTTAGACTTCTTTCCCATTATTTACACTGCGGATATTGCTCCCGCAACTTGTACTAAAAGCACGCATAATGTGTATATATAGTATATATACAGTCAGTGATCTCTCTGATTGCGATTCGGGTTTGGGTGAAAACTGAGAGGTTCTTATCTGGATAGCGTAAGAGCGAGCGAGACAGGTATAAAACTCGAATCGCATTCTGACAGCTCACGCAATGTACAATGTATGTCTGTCTGTATTAATAGCACTGATCCGCAGTTTCCGGCTGCGCCATGATTCTTTTCCCTTTAAAAATAAACTTAACGAGTTATTCTTATTTCTTATACTGAGCACTCTTAAAGAGACGGTATTTTAAGCTCGTGCAGGTTTGTGATGTGGTTACGACTATAGCTTTAGTTTATTTAGCACGATAATGGACGTAATAAAATCCATGAAATGCGTTTACTCACGTCGTTTAAGTGGAATATTGCTCGACGTGTTTGGAATCGGTTTGCGAATCATCGTCAGGAGCTTCGGTCGGTCGAGGCGTCGGCCAACCGAACACTGCTCCAACGAAAAAGGTTCCCTAAAGATAATACAAGCACGTAAGAGGGATTCTCATCTTAGATAGAAACTAATATTAAGCGAGTTGACAGTTTTGTGATTGTTACCTACACGGATTTGAATGATAATTATTATATGCGGCTAGGTTATGAAATTACTCTCAGCAACGTTTAAAGTAAAAACAGTAAAGGTGAAAAGTGTACCTTTTTGAGCCTGTCCAGCCTTGTACCTACATTTATCCGATTCCGATGGAACAGAGTTTTGTACCATTATGTGATATTCTAACACTCACATAAATTTAACGAAGTTATCGGATAATATTAACCATAATAACAAGTCTACTCCACTTAATAAAGAAGTACACCATATACATAACTTGCGTTATATTCAATATAATTTGCGAAAACGGTTTTGGTTGGTCAATGTTGGTATACGAGTACGGTCATTTTGCTCTCTAGGTCTAGGGGTGTAATAACATTGTCATTGACATATGAACGATATTCCGCAGATTATCTTGATGTCAATGATATATATTCATTTTCGTTAAGTAGGTATTCGAACTGCATCAAGTGACATCATGACAAGTTATGACTCAGAGAAACATAAATTTATGTTTGTGATATTTAGAACACATGTCAAATTTTGTCTTGGGTGTCTATGAAACAAGCGTATTCAGAAAATACCTCGTCATTTTCGATTTGAAGTGATCCAATAAGTTATATTATACATTGTCGAAAAATTCGCTAGGACACTATTTTCTTTAGCTGTCCTGTTCCCGTTAGAAATGGAATGAAATAATTTATTCAGTAAGTAGTTCACAAAGGCACTTCTACAAGTGAATCTACCTACGTTACCCAGGAGACCTATGTTGAGAAAATAGCCGAAAGAAACTCAACGGCATTTTTCAGTAAATTATACTTTAAACAATTAATTACATTTAGGTTATAACTAATTACTACGGTACTATATTATATAACAATTGGTAGATAATTATATAGCGGTAGAGCACGAACATGTGTTTGCTAGGCTCATCCGGAACGATGACGTCACTCACCAGATGCAGGCAACCACGGAATGCGATACTCCGACTAAATATAGTACGAATAATGTTACACAGGGCTCCATTCATCACGCAATCGTTCGAATTCATCCTACTTACTTGAGTTTTAAAACGTATTGGTAAATTCTTGTTTGTAAATACCGGTAATTTCCATAGAACATTTTACCGGTTTTCATTCCCTACTTGTACGTGTGCAAAAGGACATTCGATGTGCGACATTTATATTTTTGCGTATTGCTCAGACAATTTTACTCAAATAAGAGGACCAGGCAAAATATTCGAGTTTAACAAATACTAGACCATGCCGGGATTCGTACCCAGGACCGTCGGTTCAGTAGTCAGCTGCTTTACGACTGCGCCAACCACGTTGTCAAAACCCGCTCCGTTCTGTAAATCGGTGGATAAACTTTTTTCTTCTTGTAATTCTGTCCCGTCGCCCAGAGGACAAAAGTTATTAACTTTCTTAGAAATGTGTAGATTATTTATACTACTGCTATTGTCAGGAGATAGTCTAAATAAGAATGGCCCTATAACTGTTGCAATAACAAAGTTTTTGTTAAATATAACCGCCAAAATCGTAGTTTAAAAGTATCCCAGAGGACATAACCATGGCAACCAGCAACAGAAAAAAATTGACTGTCCCAAATTCAGTTATACATCTTAGGAAAAACAAAATGAATATTTCCTTTACGTAAAACTAGCTATCTTCGGATTTCAGGCAGTTTTCCTCCATAGCCCCTCAATTCTTTCCACACTGTATAACACCACGTGGAACGTGTTAACTAATCATAATTTTAATGAGAGGATTATCTTCCAGACAACGTGGGAGGTCTGGCTGATTAGATAAAGTCTTGCATGAGCACTGTTCTACCTTACCAGCTTCAAAATGACGTAAATCATTGTACATACAACGGGTGTTATGACGTTACGAATTAGGGCCGTGTGGTATGCGGTGCAAACGTTACACAAGGGAATATTTAAGAAGAATATTCCTGTGAATAGTACTTATCCTTCTGCTATCACATAGCTTTGTTGTCGGATGACTAATAGGTTAGGTAGTTTGGGGTTGAGATTGTAGATCCCGGCGCAAATTTTTCCACACAGTTATGGATCGAGGGAGCGTAGCGTTTTCGCTTCATTTTGGCCAAAAATCATAAAGTATCTCCTGATGTTCGTTAGGATTTTTCAGCTGTTCTCACCTACAGACCGCATTTCTAAGCCAATTCTCGTGGAATATTGTAAACAGGTTCCATTATTAATTATATCGTTTTTATTTGCCGATATCACTACATAGTATAAAACAAAGTCGCTTCCTGGTATTCCTATGTATGCTTAGACTTTAGACTACGCAACGGATATACATATTTTAATGGCATATTTTAATGACATTATACCTATGTCGGATAGGTATCTATTTCTCCACCTAATAACGGCTAAATCCTCTGGACGCATAACCTATTTATGATACAGTGGTAAATACACATAATTTTATTCTAAGATACATACAATACCTACAATTAGCGAATGGAAATGAAAATGATATAAACCGGTAATTTTCTATGTAAATTACCGGTTATTAATAGCAAATTTTACAGTTGCCGAGAAACTTCTTGAGCCTAACCTTGACTGCGCAGTAGCCGATTTACGTACAAATATGCATGCGCAGATCCGCCATTTTGGGTCAAGAAGTTTCTCGGCAACTGTACCTGTTTTTATCGGGTGCCCGACGTTTCATATAACTTCACTTAATCTATTTTGGTTTGATATACCATTGCTTTGTATAATGTAACGAATAGTATAATAATGTTTTAGATAATTTTCAAATGATCTAATGCAACAATTAATATAATGGTTTATAGGTATAATTACTTTTATTATATGTACATTTACTATATTTATTATTTTGTATAAAACGTATTTATCATAATGACTTATTTTATATAATTCGTCAATGCTATAAACTACAGAAGATATAAAAGTTGATTTTACTATAGCCAAAAAAGGTGGTTCCGACTAGATATATTAGGCTGTCACCCCCTATATCACCTTAAGGCAGGTCCGACTTGGCTTAGGTTAGGTACGACGACGAGCGAAGCGAGGAGGAGTGTTAGGTTGAACTGCAACCCTAACGAGCGAGCCGCGCAGGTTGGCTTACGATTCCTAACATTACCTATTTCACCTTATGGCAGTATTTATATGAAAACGCTATTATTCTAAATAGTATGTATGTTAAACAAATTTATGTCATTAATATGTTATACAAAAGTATAATTATGCATATTGTCAATTATGTCATTTAGCATATTATATCAATCGATAATTAGAGAAAAGCAAAATATAGGAAAAAACCATTATATTAAACGTTACATTATATGAAACAACTTTATATTAATCGATTGTATATCAAGTGTATTTTAGTTTATCTGACATTATATGAAACATTACGGACCCGTTTTTATCATTTTACCGAAACCGGTAAATATTACTATGAAAATTACCGAAAAATTACCGGAAATTTGAATAGCAAATTCACCGGTTAATATCATTTAGGTAATCCGGTAAACTTCATGGAAAAATTTAGTTTTCCATCTAACTCTATCCATAGCCACTTCCTTGACTTCCATATGACATGACGTCTACCTTCTATTTTACTTGTTTAATGTAACTTATTCTTGGCCTTCCTCTTCATCGCTTCCACTCAACCTTTCCTTCTATGATGTTATTTATAAAACGTGGCGGCTAAGGTGGCTTAGCATTTTCCCTCCCCTATTAATTATAATTTTCAGCAAATTCCTTTTTTCTTCCACTCTTTTAAGTACTTCTTCATTTGTAACATATTTTATCCATCTGATCTTCGCCATCCTTCACCAGCACCACATTTTAAATATCTCCTTTAGCCTCGCGGTCTCTTTGCATCATGGTTCACCCCTCACACCCATATGATTTAGGTACCTATAGGTATAGATTTAATTTAGTGTAAGGTTTTAATCATTGTAATTTCATAAGTTTTTTATACCTGATGAAATATATTTCTTTAACCCCTTTTCAATATGTCTACATAGATCATTGTTATTAACAATTTTTTTTTTTATTTTTTTCAGGTATGTCTAATAATCTACAAAGGAACAACTACCACTTTCCATTTACGTGTAAGTACTTCGTGCGTATAAATATGCGATCTGGGACATTAAGAATTACCGCGGTTTGTTTAAAGTTTTACGATTAGCGTTGGCTCGGAAGTGCCACTTACGGCCTATGGTGGCGTAAAGACTATACTACCGTGCTAAGGTAAAAGGCAACCTTTTTGTATGGAGCTCCATTTCTAAAAGGTCGCTTTCTACCTTAGCACGGCAGCATATCAGTCGATATTCTCCCTATAGGTTCGTGGAACTAAAATATCCCATCAGATATAATAGAAAAAAATATATGTTCCAAAACGTTCATATACTTTTTTGTTTTTTCCATTCTGTGACCGCTATTTGTATGGGAATGGTAATGGAATGGAACGTAAAAATATTGGGACACCTTTTCCCCCCAAATTATTTCGAAAGAGCTCGTGATTCTGCGTAGAAAATACTTAAAATATCCAAAATATTAAAAAGGGGGTTGAGTGACAAAAAAATGACCCTGCTACGTCAACAATGGATCTGAGCAGCGGTGATCCAAAATGTATAATTAAATATGAAATTATAAATACGAGCGGCTAAAAAATGGGGTGTACAACAAAATAAAAATGGCACGCTCCAAAAATGCACATGCACTACATTATCACGTGCATACTTCAATATGAAAATGAAATACCGAAAGGGAGTTATTTTCATACCCTGCGTACATTTTATTGCAAGTTATTTTCATATGTTCGTTGCCGGCCTGGGCGCTTGCGCAACATGGACGGGCTTGTTACGGATTCTGGAGACTAGTTAAACTATTTAATTGACCGAGCGAGCGGATCGCCGCCGTTTCTGCTTGGCCTAAATTATTTCATATGTCTGGATGTTTGGATAGTCTGTTCTCGCCTATAGATCGCATTTCTCAACCAATTTCCTTAAAGTTTAGTGAGTAGGGTCGATAAGTAAACAGTTTTATTTTATTATATCAGTTTTTTTTTTCAAAATGGCGTCGTTTTCTTGGTTGAAAATTAGCTACTTAAAGCTTTTTCTATCCGTCTTTATTTTTAAAGTCGTTTTAAAATAAGCCGCCTATTCTATTAGTATCAAAAATACAGAGTTACTTGACCCGACGTCGCTCAAATATTAACCCTTTCAACTTAGCTATATATTATTTCATATGTTCGGATATTTGGATGTCCAGATGCTTTGCGACGTGTAGTACGTTGGGTACCGACCAAACGTTCATTTTAAAAATACGTTTTGGATAGCAACGTACTGAAATTGTACTATTTTGTACCCAGTATAAAAAAAATGTACCTTTATACAACAGAAGAAATAAGTAGCTTAAATTGGTCGGTACGCAACATACTCGTCTCGTACGGGCCAGTGGTTTACTGGCCCGTACGAGACGAGTATGTTGCGTATATAATTTTTTTTTTAACTTATTTCTTATAAATTTTATCAAAAAATCCTTTGTCTTTAATTATCATTAAGTCGGTAATTGGGAGGTACATTTATTTGACACTGAATAAGTTAAAATAATAAGCTTTATGGTCGGTACAGAACGTGTTCGTTCCATACCGCCCAACTTTGAACAAGAATAATAATTGATCTAAACATTACATGGTAATTATGGTACCCGAGTCTACTGGGTACAAAATAGTACAATTTCAGTACGTTGCTATCCAATAACGTATTTTTAAAATGAACGTTTGGTCGGTACCCAACGTAGTTACTACACTTTGCGACGATATTTCTCATTGCTCGATTATGAAATTTTGCGATAACTCAAAAACGGCTCGACCGATTTTATTCAATACAGTTTTCATTTAAAGTGCTTGTAAAACCTCATTTTTATAAATGTGTGATTGAAAAGTTACTGGGGGGGACGCTATTTTTTGTAATTTCTGGAGCGAATATTTACAAAACTGCTAACTTTATCAAAAAATGATTTTTGAAGACCCCTATCATTTTTAAAAGACCTATTTATTCAACGACACCCCAAACGCTAGTGTTGGAACGAAAAAAAAATCACCCCCTCTTTAGGTGTACCCGAAAAAAAGTTTTCTTTTCGGTCGGCCGGACCGACAGACAGACAGACGGGCGGACGGACGGACGGACCGACGGACGGACCGACAGACAGACAGACAGACAGACGGACGGACGGATGGACCGACGGACGGACGGACCGACAGACAGACAGACAGACAGACAGACAGACAGACAGACAGACAGACAGACAGACAGACAGACGGACGGACGGACGGACGGACGGACGGACGGACGGACGGACCGACAGACAGACAGACAGACAGACATACAGACAGACGGACAGATGGACATGGTGAAACTATAAGGGTTCCTAGTTGACTACGGAACCCTAAAAATGATGTCGTAGAAACGAAAGTATCGATGAAACGTCTACCAATATAACAAGGGTAAACTAGTCTTTTCGGACAGCGAGCCGTCGTCACCCTTCTAGAAACTTCCCGACAATTCGACTCTTTACTCCGCAGGATGTGGCCCGCCACCCAACACAAAAAGGCAGAAACATTCGTCAACCATCACGCCTTTACGACGTTATGGATCTGAGTGGAGTCACACTTAAAGTTCAATACGAAAACGCAGTAACTGTATGTTGTTATTCAATTACTTATGTCGTTTTGATTCTGGGTGTAATAGCCCTAGACGCTTAATTTAACGTAGGCGGGGTTACATGCAAAATTTTGAGTAAGTGGTTGATATGGTATGATCCATCTTGATTGGTCCTGTACTAGAGTGTACTGTCGGCCAAAGCTTAAAATTAAATAAAGACGACTCGTCCGCGCGGGGAATATAAAAGTCGTAATCGTATTAGGGAAAAAGTAAAGTTTTTTTAAGACTATTCAATTACATTTTATATCCCATAGGTTTTGCTATAAAGATCTGCAAACTGCAGCTTTTTAATTTTTCCTTACCATGGTCTATATTTTTTTTTTATGACATGACAGTATGCAATTTTGTTGGCTGAAGGGCCCTCCGCCATCAAAACCGGAATTAATTCAAAATGTCGGAGATAATATGGGGGTATAAAACGTAAAAAATAAAATTTCGCCATTCGGAGAAATTATCCATTAAAAACAACTATGTTAATCTAATCTACTCACAAAATTTCATGACAATCGTTTGAATGTGGCCTGTAGGCGAACCCAGCCGGAAATCCGAACATCCAAACTTCCGGTCATACTGACGATCTGAAGACACGATTCGCTCGCTTTTTAAAAAAAAAGACACCTGGATTAAGACTGCCCAATTGGCGATATCCCTGTGCCTCGTTGAATTAGCCCTAGTCTCGTTATTGAATGTACAAATTATATTCCTCTTTTTATTAAGGAACATTAAAGTACTTACAGTAATGGTACTTATCGTCGGAAGCACGCAAAGGACCCTCGAGGCATTAGGCAACTAATGGAGTACAATTTAATAATTTCGTATACTAGCGGCTTGTCGAGCTGTAGACCTCGGGAGTTTGTTTCTAAATGGTTGAAATATGTAATTTTTAGGGTTCCGTATCTCAAAAAGAAAAACGGAACCCTTATAGGATCACTTATTTGTCCCTCTGTCTGTTTGGTGTAGTTCGTAGAAATCGTAGCCAGCCGTTTACGCTGCAAATTTTTGACAAGGGAATCAAAACTTACTTCCGTAAACTCAGAATCTTTAAATTTGGTACGAAGCAACTTCTTATAGCACAGATAACGAAAAATTGCGAAAAGCATACAGTTTTACTTTTACTTTTTTACCTACAGGTTAGTACGGCACGCCCAGTGCGCGAGTCCGACTCGCACTTGGACGGTTTTTTACATTTTCAACCCCCATACTCCACCATTTTGAAAATTTTCGTAACTTTGTACTCTGCAGAAAATCTACCATTTTCCTCGCTCTCATTTCAAATTTTGTGCTAGAACAGATGCCACATACTTTATGTACATTTCGATTCAAGTTTTCCTATTCCGTAGGAAATCCCCATAATGATGCTCACAGTTATTAAAAGCGCATAGTGCGGGAGACGACTGAACGAACAAGCAAGTTGTCGAGCACCTTAAAACGGACGTGATGGATCTCTACGGAGTTAGTCTAAATGTCGATATTTATTTAAACTTAATGGCACAAGGCATTCAACCATAGAGAAAATCAGAATAGATTACCATTATTAAAGTTTAAAAAAAAATACTTAACGCCTGTTTACGATTTTACAGTTTTCGTCCAACTTCACTTAGTTTTCTAGGGTAAAATATTTAATCTTATAATTTTTCCACGGAGAAGTTGTTAACACATTCTTCGAAGTGCTAAATATACAGTTTAGAAATGGATTAAACAACTAGTGTTGACGCTGTCTCCTTAACGGCAACTGCCTATTTTTCACATTTCGCTCGGCGCAGTTTTAAGAAAGTTTACGGGCTGGTTAGGCGCACTTAATGCCATAATGTACTCTCGTCAACCGTCGACTATGGGCAGGATTTCAGTGTCTTGGATGAAATATCAATTTATCTTTCTTTTTTTTAACACCGTTCGGTATTCGATGACGTGGACACAGCTCCTGCCGCCTCATCGCTTACGGCATGAATGCAGTGAGCTGAAAGAGAACGAATGAATGGAAGTGCATCGTTCACCGAGTGAATGGTGCAGCGAAGGACCCATGAACTAGGACGAGTATGAAGTTTATATTGAAAGAGTGTTCTTGCGAAAAAACGACGCATCAATATTGTTCGCCTATAAGTTGTGCCTGTATAATAATTTGGAAAAGCTAGAATCCGGTTTTAATCCCCTATAATAAGAATGTATTACATTAATTATAATCCAGTTGCTTTACCGGGCTTCTAATATCAAGAAAACGTAATTAATAGCACGAGTATATGTAACCCAAGCTCCAAGCTACTCGCAAAGTTGACCGAAGTTGGGCGAGGCGAAGTTGACCGAAGTATGGGTTTCCGCAGCGAAGTGTCCTTCCACACTATCATATTCGCCCAACCTCGACCCACTTCGCGAGTAGTGTGGACCCCGAGTAAAATGTTTATTTGAGAGCGATTTCCACCCTAACAGTTCGGTACTCATCGACATAAAATTAACTTCCATGGGACTTAACTCCCCCATAGGGACTGCCGGTATGTACGGCACGTTTATCTAAGCACGGAAAGTGCTGTCGTCACTTCGTAGAGGTATGGAGGGTGCGATATGATGACGTCACTTTTTTATAGGATATTGTCATTTAAAATTCTGGAACCTATAATGTTACACATCAAATAAAAGGACTTTGTAATTTGAGTCCAAATATATTCCACATTGCTTTAAAGCCACTAAAATATTTTCGAAATCTACCAAGTTTGAGCTCTTGCTGGTAGAAAACGATGCGCAAAAATATAATTACATGATCAGGCAAGTATTAGTTCTAGCTCCCTTGTAGTACATGTAGTATTAGATTAGGATAGCAATATGCCGATGAGAACTTTCCAATGTTGCGAAACTTTCAACATGAGAAGTTACCGGTAACTTCTGATAATGTTCTCGGGAACGAGAATTTATCCAAATACTGCAAAGAGACTCATAATTTCTGATATCTATACTTATGGCTAGCTTTGATTTAATTACAGTAGTCTCATTTTATCTTTTCTCCTTTTATTTCTACTGCATTTTGCTTTATTTTGTAAAATTACGGGATGCATGACATTTGATACATTCATATCAAAATCACAAATTAAAGTCATAGCACTTAATTCGCAAATAATGATAATTAATGAATTCGATTTAATCAATAACGTTTATAAACCAACTTATTATCACCCGTACAGTAATTTAACACATAAAATAACGTTTATTTCTTGAAATTAACTTTAACGCCATCTCGCGGTATATTGAGATACCTGTATGACCCTAATGATGTTCATCAAATTATATGACGAGTCACATTAAAAGGCTAATTGTGCGAACCAATAATTTATTGCCACCTTGATATATGTCGTTATAATTTATGTTCTCGTAGGACTATGACTATGAGATAATTATTTTTGATGTGCATTGAATAGTTCTCTATAATATATTAATAAATATAAGAACAATATTTTAAATAGCCCAGCATCAGTCTACCTAAAACTAAACCAATAATAGGTAAGAATCCCAGTATAGTGCCGATGAGATGCAGACAAGTAATAAAGTAACATTATCGGCATACCTACATGTATTTATTCTGACGACTTGAAAAAGAAAAAAAAATTGATAAAATGTATTATTGAATGATATAATTAAAAACACAATTTAAACTCAAAATAAAAATATAAACAGAAATACTTCGTGAGGTTCAAACTGAACCAAGCAAACCCTAGCAAAACCTAAGCGTCGCAGATCCGCTATGCCATCGTTACAAAAGTGCTCGAAAATATCAATCAACTTCTTGTAACAGAAAGCCGATACTGGAACTATTCCCATTGCAACTTCTGACGAAATGTTTCCAGCAATTTAATGAGAATTTAAAGAACTTACTGGAAACTCAACACTTATTATTAATATTTTTACGTTTACTATAGTGTAAAAGATCCGCAAATTATTACCACGTTCAAAAAGGTACAAATGTTAATCATGTTCACAAAAATGTATTTTTTAGGAAATAAATAATAATAATAAATAAATAATCAAGGATCGATCACTGAATAGTTTGTCCGCTGCAGTCAAATACGATTTTGAAAAGTGATACGTCCGAGCACAGTAAAAAAAGTTTCCAATCGTCTCTATATTTACCCTAAACATCGTAGCTTCATTGACCGCAAATACTGTGACTGCCATTGCAACTTTTAGTTACATTCAGAAGTTACACAACACACGTACAAGTTATAGATTTAATTGAATTATTTTATGTAAAAAAGACATCGTTTTTTATTTATTGTCATTAGTCATTACCTTCCCAAATATTCCCAAACAATTTATATATGTAATTTAACAATATTAATTTATTTTGATCAAAAGTTTTTAGCATTGCAAATGGCGGCATATCTGAATCATTATTATTATTACAGTCTAAACATTCAGTTCTGTTGATTTGAAAACGTAACATTTCCATCAGAATTGATCATGATACCACTTTTTGTGTTCAAAGTTTCGTGAAACGTTTGTTCTAACTGCATATAAGTTTTTTTTTCTTCATCTCACGTCGATGTCATACTGTTAAATGGATGTCACCAATATTTTATATTATTACTTCCATTTTAGTCATTTTTGTTGAGGCAAAAAACGAAATGCTCACCAAAATGGCTTTTTCTCAAACATCCAATGAAATGTCTTTACGTTCCTTAAAATAGGCTCGGAAGTATCGCTTTTTGGGCGCAACAACTCGAGAAGACTGTAAAGGGATTTCATACTGCTTTTCAGGCCTAGGCCTGCAAAGTAACTTTTTTTTGGTTTCAACAACAAGGT
Source organism: Apotomis turbidana (assembly GCA_905147355.2). Taxonomy (NCBI): domain Eukaryota; kingdom Metazoa; phylum Arthropoda; class Insecta; order Lepidoptera; family Tortricidae; genus Apotomis; species Apotomis turbidana. Next base: position 48,697,074 of record LR990280.1, on the reverse strand, counting down.
CATTCACACAGCTGGCTGGTTTGACAAAAAGCAGGTTTTTGTTTTTAAAGGTTGGTTGTTAGATACTTGTGGAAAAAAAATTAAAGATGTAGACTTTTTTTTTTCAAAATTTCAGATTGGTGCTAGAAAGCAGAGAGGTGCTAAAACTCGGTATCGGGGGGCTCTCGGGGCACAAAAATATAAATCTGAAATCTTGTCCGAAAATTCGGTCAAATTCGGAAAATATCTAAAAAAAACGATTCAAAATTTCAAATTGGTGCTAGGCGGCTAAAACTTAGTATCGGGGGCTCTCGGGGCTCAAAAATATGAATCTGAAATCTTGTCCGCAAATTCGGTCAAATTCGGAAATTATCGAAAAAAACGATTCAAAATTTCAAATTAGTGCTAGGCGGCTAAAACTCGGTATCGAGGGGCTCTCGGGGCTCAAAAATATGAATCTGAAATGTTGTCCGAAAATTCGGAAAATATCGAAAAAAAAAACGATTCAAAATTTCAAATTGGTGCTAGGCGGCTAAAATTCGATATCGGGGGGGCTCTCGGGGCTCAAAAATATGAATCAGAAATCTTGTCCGAAAATTCGGTCATATTCGGAAAATATCGAAAAAAAAACGATTCAAAATTTCAAATTGGTGCTAGGCGGCTAAAAATCGGTATCGAGGGCTCTCGGGGCTCAAAAATATGAATCTGAAATCTTGTCCGAAAATTCGGTCAAATTCGGAAAATATCTAAAAAAAACGATTTGTATGGAGAAAATTTCAAATTGATGTGCGGTAGTCATTATTAGCTATGCTATAGCTAATAATGACTACCGCACATTATGGAGCGTTTTTTAGGGATATAAAAAAAACTAACCTAACGTAACCCGGCCGAGTCGGATCTGCTCTGAAAGGATCAGGATTAGATGGTTACCTAGCTGAAACACTAATTTATGAAAACAATATTTGGTGAGCAAAAAATCCATTTTGGTGAGCAAAAAATCCATTTTGGGAAGCAAAAAGATATTTTTGGTAATAATTTTGATGTTTTATGAAAACAATAGTTGGTGAGCAAAAAATCCATTTTGGGAAGCAAAAAGATATTCTGACTCAACATAAAATTATTCTGGTGTAATGTATATCGATTTTGGAATACAAAATGATTTAATTTGGGGAGCACTGTATAGAGTGGGTTTAATTTAAATGGAGGCAATTCATTTTATTTGGAATTTAGTTTTGGGGTATAAAAGCCATTTTGGTGAGCGTTTAAATTGTTCCCTTTATTAAATACACTACAACAGTGTTTCTCAACCTGTGGTCCGCGGCACCTGAGGGTCCGCGAGCATAAGTATGGGGGTCCGCAACCTTATCTATGGACTATCTAACAATCATAAATAAATGCCACCAAAAGTCTCGTAATCGCTACGCACACGTGCTATTTTTTGCTGCTTTTATTATTAAGGGGGTCCTTAAAAGTGTGCTCGATTTCCTAAGGGGTCCGTGGACAAAAAAGGTTAAGAAACGCTGCACTACAATTCTCCGAAGTATCATTTGTCCGAATGCAACATCATTCCGAATTTTCATAATTCCGAAAACCATGTAATACAAGTGTCAAACTTACAAGGAGGATTCGACATATTACCGGTTTTACCTAACTATAGTTACAAATAATTAATTTAAATTTTCATATAACACCTAACCTCATTTTAGTATGTAACATAAAATGATCCATGGCGAAAATGACTGTTGCACGTTATTTCACTTTCGGAATTTAAAAAACTGGGTTATTGATGGTTTCGGATAAATGAATCTTCGGAATTGTTAGGTGATCCCAATGATGATACCGGTATTAGATGTTAAATCGTATTACTCCTACTGGTCAGCATTCGCGTAAAACAAGACTAAGTTTTCAGTAACACTTACACAGTCATAATTTTAAATACTTGTTTGATTTGATGCACTACCAAAAAACCCTCCATCATATTGTATTGCTATGCTAGCCTAAAACGACGTAACTGCATATATAAATGTAATGGCGTATAAGCGGTTTGATAACTACGTAAATGTAATTATGTGAGACTAATCAAATGAATCGATTATTTAGCACGTTTTCAGCACCGGTTAACTTTATAATGATCCGCCAATCAACCGATTATATGTATCGGTTTTTATGGCAAATTGAACTGCATGCAGTTATCAAAGAATTCTGGCCTTTTTAACACTACATAGTATAAAACAAAGTCGCTTCCTGCTATCTGTCCCTACTGCTGCTGGATTTAAATGCGTTATTTTAATAGATAGAGTGATTCAAGAGGAAGGTTTATATGTATAATACATGTATATATCATTACACCCGTGCGAAGCATAGGCGGGTCGCTAGTTTATTATAAACATGACATGAGCTTGTATGAGTATCACGGCTGTTTAATCCTTACTACCACTGAGTTATTTGGGAGTACAAACCAGTGAAGTTGCTTGTAGTCACTACGTGTGCAGGTGTCTATATTAAGTCGGTTCCAACAAATAATAACTCATACAAGATTATTAAAAAAAATCGTGCAATAGTCGTGTCTGTCAACCACAGACAACCCCCACTAGACGGAGCATGTAAGGCGACCCGCGCGCACCAACGATATGGTACGGCAGAACATTACAGTATCAACACGGCGGCCACCGTTTAGTTGCGTCCTTGTTTATGATCCATGCGTACGTCAACGAAAAAATAAATTAAATAAATAACATGGTAAATTGTAATGTTAAGTGGTGTACAGAGACCTCATAAACATGGACGCAACTAAACGGTGGCCGCCGTGTTGGTACTTTAATGTTTTGCCGTACCATATCGTTGGTGCGCGCGGGTCGCCTTACATGTGCCTTACATGCTCCGTCTAGTGGGGGTGGTCTGTGCTGTCAACACATCACGAGGAACCTGAGGCCAGCCGATAGAAAAACGTTCAAAACCTACAGTTTAGTAATTGAGGATAAATTACGTAATCAGAATACAGCTACAGGTATATCAGAATTGTGATCAGAATGAATCCGAGTGTGCTGGTGTATAATGACCAATTTCCAAATGCTGAAATAGTAGAGTTGTTAGTCCGCTGTTTTCTAACATAATTGTGCGCATCGGGTTACAAGCATGAAATTTCTACCACAGATTGAGTGTTCCACGGTGATTATTTTCAGATGTGGAGGGAAGTCAGATTCGTTCCCTGTGAGGCGGGAGAGCGGAGTGAAGACGGCCAAGTATCCCTCTTTTCTTTCTTCATTGCTGGTCAGTTAAGTCTACCAGGACGTGTTTGGTATCGTTTTCGTGTAAAACAAATATCAGAAATAATTTTTTTATGTTATTTTTCTATAGTTCTATATAAAAATATGGATGTAATGGCCGAAAAGGTAAAAATCACAACAAGTTTTTTTATTCGGTGAGGTAAATTAGTTCAATTTCGTGAACATTTTCAAATTATTATTATTATTTCAAAAAGCTCATTTAATCTGGCTTCTAAAAATATATGCATGTTGGGCACTTCTCATACAAACAGTAGCTTAAAATATATCTTTACGTCGGCGTAACCAACATAAATCTCCGAACGCATCCTATTTCGCTTCATTAAGTACATTAAATAATGATTATTAACATGCTTTTACATATAATATTTACTATATACGTCCTAGAAAAACAAATTAATGTAATTAAAACAAAAAATTTTTTTGCTAATGTATCACGAGCACACGGGCTAATCTCAACATCAACAAATTATTTAAGTTACTGTTTGTATGAAGAGTGCCCAATATGTATATAATTTTAGAAACTAGATTAAATTTGCTATTTTGCAATATTTTTCTTAGTTGTAAATATTCAGGAAATATAACTAATTTATCTCCCTGAATAAAAAAAACTTGTTGTGATTTTTACAATTTCGGAAATACAACCATATTTTTATATGGTACTGTGAATAAATGACATGAAAAATGAATTGCTGATATCTGTTTTACACGAAAACGACACCACACAAGTCCTAGTAGCGTTATCTGATCAGTAATATAAAAAGAAAAAGAGGACTCCTTTGTCCTATTCACCCGCTTTCCCGCCGCACAGGGGACGAACCTGACTTCCCTCCACATCTGAAAATAATCACCGCAGAATACTCTATCTGTGGTAGAAATTTCGTAGTTATATCCCGATGTACACAATTTCGCGACTTAGCAAAATGTACTAGAACACGCAGGCTAAGCTTAACATCAACATTTTTTTCAAGGTACTTCTTGTATCAGATGTGCCCAATATGTATACATTTTTAAAAACAAGATTAAATTTGCTGTTTAGTAATATTTTTTTAAATTGTAAATATTCAGGATAGATAACTAATTTATCGTTCTGAATAAAAAAAACTTGTTGTGATTTTTACGTTTTCGGCAATAAACCTAATTTTTTATATTTACTATTCTTAAATAACATGAAAAATTAATAGCTGATATCTATTTTACACGAAAACGATGTCGCACAAGCCCTAATAGCCTTAACTGATCAGTAATAAAAAAAATAAAAAGAGCAGTACTTGGTCCTTTTCTTCCCGCTCTCCCACCACACAGGGGACGAATCTGACTTCCCTCCACATCTGAAAATAATCACCGTGGAACGCTCTATGTGTGGTAAAAATTTCATGCTTGTAACCCGATGCGCACAATTTCGCGGCTTAGCAACTCTACTAAAATAGAAAAGCCAGCGGTAATTTTGATATTTTGCTAAGTAAGTACCTAATGCACACACGTTGTTTGTATTGCGTTATGTCGCTTAAGACGTTTCTCCTACAGCGAGACCAATCCTTCAGTGTCACAGCTCGACTAAATTGGGTTAAATTGGCCGATTGACCAATCTGCCTTGGTTCTAACGATGACTGACGGTTCAACACAGTCCTTACCACCTGGGCGTACAAGGGTAGAAGAGCGTAACTGCATTCAACCTCAATGGCATTTACGGCCTTTTTTATAACATCTGACGGATATTAGTAATCTCTATTAGCCACAATGAAATAGAAATCGGCAGTATCATGACATTTTGGAACAGAAATTAGATTATACCCTAACTTATATGTAAAACACTACTTTTTATCCCGAAAAAAACTATGTTCGGTAGGATAATACGATTGTGTACGTTTTTACGCAATCAGGCAAAATTTAATTTTAAAATAAAATATAGTTAAGAGACAAGAATAATAATTATCACGTTTCTTGCTCGTAAACATGAAAAAAGCACTATCCATGGTTAACTACGAAAAGTCACTGTAAACGCACCGGCACGGCAGCGTATTTGGAACAACGGTCGCACCTTTTTCAGATCGAGAGCTTGACAATGTAATTATCAACGTGAAGTAAAATAATCTAACCTAATATAAGCGGGTAGGTACACTACAATTCTCTGAAATTTAATTAGTCCGAATGCATCATCATTCCGAATTTTCATAATACCGAAAACTAAGTTCTGATAAAATATTAAGATTTGTTTTGGGATATTATAATAAGCCTAACCTAATTATATGTTGAAAATTATCGTTTAATTTGCGTTACTTCACTTTCGGAATTTTGTAAATTCGGAATATTGATGGTTTTGAATAAATGAAACATCGGAATCTTTGAGTGCTCACAAATTAATCACCCTTGTGTCTTCATTAGGAATTAACTATGCAGATTTTCCGAAAGACACACACCTGAATGAAATCCTCTGACATTAATAAATGACCCCTCAGATTGTATTCACGATCCGATATGCGGTACGTATCGGAATTGGAGTTTACTCTCAGAATGAATAGTAAACAACGAACCCAGTGAAATATTGACGGGGATCGTGCATAAATTCGAATGGTGAAGTCAATTAATTTTTAGGCGCATATTGGCTATATTATTTTTAGCTGCCTTTAAAAAAAGACTCGCAGTTGTAAAGCTCAAAGAAAGAAATAAATGCGTAACCTGGTAGAAAAGACCGGGAATCGAACCCGAATGATTGTCGTTTATTGCTCTCTTGATATATGTTCTTTTTTTCTTACTGCGAAACAACTGGACTGATTTGGATATTTCTAGATCCTTCCGTCCTAGCTTGGAGAAGAAAGCGTGTACCTCCAATTTACGAGTAGTATATTCTGATAATCGAACAGGTTTCAATATTGAAGCATATTCTAAGTATCGACATTAAACTGTGAGTAAGATGCCAGCTCTGTATTCCTTAAATTTTGTACTTGACTACGACATAGCAAACGATGTTTTTAGCTGTTTATCTTCGTTTTCTGCTATGCGTTCCCCTTTTATTAATGCTTTTCAAACAAGACTTTGTATTTCACGTTAAATAGTTTAAAAAATACTTGTAAAGCCAAAATCATTTACCGTACTGAAATGATCGGGTAACATCTAAATATAAAAAAAAAAATAAAAAAAAAAATGTGGTATTACCACATAAAAAATATGAATCGATAAAAAGATTCTATACAAATATCTAAATATTGTCAATAAAAAATTTGTAAAGATTGTGCCGAAATTTCAAATTAACGTGGAATTGATTGCTAATTACATCATTTCGGGAAAAATTTAGTGTCATTCTATGCATTTAAGGATTAGGCCAGTCAGTCTTCCTTTATCAAACTATATCTGTACGTCTAGCATAACTGTGAAACTCGACTCTGACGCGCGACAAATGCTACCTGTCACTTCCCTTTCAATAGCGTGCGAGCGAGACGGGTGATGCTGAGATATGCAAGCCCTGCTGGCCACTCAGTGAACAAACTTGGCGTTTGCTTGGAGGTGTATTAATTAGTATGCACTGGGAAATTCGAAGCCGATTCAGTTCAACTATGTTGTTGTTTCAAACTATATTCCTAGGTTGCCGGGAACTGTGCAATAGTTACCGATGTTTGCTAATAAGTTATAGCATCTGTTTGTTTCAATGATCTTTGGTTTCGATAAAGTTTACTCAATATATGAAATAACAGAATGTCAATAATAATTGGTAGGTATAATGTGATGACTTTTGATTCGAGCTTAGACCTAATATTTCAATTAACACATTGACGGACGCATGACCATTTTGAATATTCATAAAAGAACGGCACAACGCGTTTGTATATAATTTTTTTGAGAAATCTACGGCTGTAGACGGAATGGCAGTTTTACGAAGATAAAAGCCACTGTCCACAGATGTGGTGCCATATCACGAAGGTCATATTTTACATCTCTTGTCCGTTAAAATGTTAACATTGGCATACTACCAAGAGTCGCGATAACAATTCGTCGTTTTACAGTACATAAGCGCACTATCATGCAATTCAACCCCCTAAATTTAATATTTAATACATATACCGGTAAATTTGGCTCGTATGTAGATTGTATCTGTGTATTAGCTCATACTTAATTGGATTTCACTTTAATAGCCGTCATGATTCGATTTATGAGTACGATCCTACCGACTGTGCCAGGTAATACTGGTCGGTAAGCAACTGGACCGAGTTCCAAGTTCAAATTCACTGACTAGATTAGAGCATTGGAGCGAATCGTCCACAGACTCTGTCGGGTCATACCGGCTCCACGAAACGTACATTGTTAACCTCACCTCACACGAGGTTAACATTAGTATACAATCGAGATTTAACGTTCGAGGCGCTCAATTGGTCAATTTCCTTATGCCACTATTAATCAATAGAAACCACATGGAAAGGCCCATTAGGCAAGAGAAATATAGGTAGACCGATGGAGAGATGGCTCGATGAGATACTGAAAGCAGCAGGGAATAACTGGGAAGAAAAGGCTTCAGACAGAAGCATGTGGAGGACAATGGAGGAGGCCTTTACCCTGTAAGGAGGTCCTTAATGAAAAAATAATTAAATAATAATAATGTTTTGCATGTATAGTAATCGAATATTGAATAGAATAAGAATTAAATTAAAAATTTATATTATCAAAATAATTTATATCAAATCTATTATGTTATATTTTATGTTTCAAATAATATCAATAAAAATAAATAAATAATGTAAATTCTATATATCCAAGATGTAACGTTTATTAAGGAATAAATGAGGCTTATTATTATTATTCCTTTATTTATTTCGTATCTTAGGTTAGGTTTTTACAATATATGTATATAAAAAGTAAAATACAATAAAGAAATTACAAATATATATAAACACATTATAAAAAACCTAACCTAGGGTGCCGCCGGCAGCGGGGCAGGGCCCAGGCTACCGGTGGTTAGGGCTGCAGAGAGAGGAACCTCCTGACAATGCGCGCCGTGTCCAGGAGTACCGCCTTCTGTATCTGGCCCTTGATCCAGCCATCTAGCGAGAGTCTCTTAAGATGTTTGTCGAGACTCTTCGCTATAAGACCGTTCGCCGAAACGACTATCGGGACAATGATCGTCGAGTCAATTATTATTATTATTAACCTTAATATTGTTTAAAATCCGTCCAACTGCTTCGCGCATGTAAATCCTGCATCGCGCTATTAAGGCTTTTCCTGAATTACTTCTCTTCATAGAAAACTAATTTCCAACTCAATTTTATAACAGTGAAGAATTATTAGAAGATGCACGCAACTTTGTACTAGAGACCCACCATTTTCTTTATCGAAATCAGGCAAAATTGAAATACGTCCGTTGTGCTTTTCGTGGGTATTGATTATAACGCCATCTAACAGTTGCCCTTGTCAATCACGCCATAAAAGCTCCAGCTATTATACAAGCAGTATTTTTCCGCTGCAATATTTTCCTTTCCCTATGGAAATGTATTTTTAATACCATTTTATATTATTACATAGCACATGAAAACGGGGACAGAAAACACTTCTGACAAACATTCAACATAACCTCATTAAGGAAGCAATCTTACTTAAATTTGTTTCAAACACTTCTGTTCTGATTACAGACGAACTTTCTCAACTGCCATCCTGAAGTTTTCCTTTGCATGCCGGTGCATTTACTACATAATTCAAAAGTAAAGTGCAACCTACTTTAGCTGTTACTTGTCACCGTGCCTTAAAGCCATATATGTATATCTGGATCAGCGGTAATTTCTTTTTTGGGGTCGTTTCAGTGAAAGTCTTATACAGGCATTTGTTTCTTTATATAATAGGACCGATGCGAAATAAGTTTCTGTCAAATATTTCATTTTTATGACACACTTTGATATTTTCTTTGAACATCCATCAATTGTTCACTGAGAAGACGATTCTAAAAACCTCAAACTGGGTAGGACTGCTTTATCCATCAGTAGACCAGCCCCGTGGTACCATATTATTGTATTGTCATCAAAGTTGGTATGCAAAATTTCAGCTCAATCGGTAAAGATATATGCTTCATAATTGAGTTGCAAGATTCTACCCGAACACACATAGCTACATACATTGCAAGTTAAATGAAAGCTGTGAAAAAATTGTCATTTATTCAATAAGAAACTTAAAACGTTTTCGTACAGTATAAATATGTCACTATAATTATAAAATGTATTCTAACACGATTAGTACCTAAAAGCTTGCAAAATGTCATCAAGACTATTCTTATGTAGTGAGTGGTGAGAGTTCTAACTAGGGCTGCCATCTCTAAATTCGCTGATCCCGGACAAGGACTTAAAAAACCCGGACATTTGGCGTAAATCGCATTTTTTCCCCGGACGTGTCAGAAAATAATAGAATTAAAAAAATGGTTGCCTGTAAAGTCGGTTTTACGGGCGAAGGAAGATTTTACGTGACAACGTCTTTTTCTCGGTAGAATATTTATTTGTATCATATCCATTCACAATTTCCCTAACAACATTTTAAGTGTTGCTTTCTGAACGCACCCATCACATGTGTCATTAATGTCATTATAGTGTCATTATTTTACATGTTTTAAATCTAAATATGCGATAATCAGACTATTATGCATGTATGTTGTCGATTCCAAACCCTTATTTAGTCTAGATCTACATGTAATTATTCTAAAAATACCGAACCGACGGAACAAACATCATATGTTTGACAGGTAAGTACGAACAGTTTGTATTTGTATGGGAATATAAAACTATCTTTTTTATTATTTTCCACTCATTTATTCAATATTTTCTCACCGTTTAAACCTTCCCTTGACTTCCACGAATATTTCAATACTAAAATTAGCCAAATCGGTTCAGCCGTTCTCGAGTTTTAGCGGGACAACCGGCCCTCCTAACAGACGTAAGCGGGCGTTACACTTTTTCATGAGTGACTTCGAGCGCAACCTAATTTAAGACGTTGTCACGTCAAAACAATCGTTTTATTTTTCATTCACATAAAAAGCGTTCGGGTTTTCCCCGGACACTTATTGAAAAGGCCCCCGGACGTCCTCCAAACTAGGACAAATCCGGGGAAAGCCGGACCGATGGCAGCCCTAGTTCCAACTAACCAGATAGCTACCTTCACCAACGGAGATATTTGGCTGAACGTTGCCACGTTCCGGCGCTTCTGCGGAGGGCTGGTTGTTTACGCTCTTCGTTGTGTTTGCTCTGTTCACGGCGTCGAACATCGTAAACACATCGCAATAATAATGTGACCTAGTTGTTAAGTTTATTGTATCACTAGCTGGGCCCCGCGGTGCTGCTCGCTCATACCACAGAACCCTTTTTTTGTGATAAAATGTAGTCCATGCAGCGTTAATCCGTCCGGGTGTCCGCTACCACCTTACCAAATTTTATCAAACTTGGTCTGACCATTTGAACTTGTGAAGAATTTGTGAAGAAGTAACAACCATAGAAACACACTCACAAACTTTCGCTTTTATAATACTAGTGGCTCTGTAGATGAGATTGTTTTGAAGAGGCAGAAATTTGACATTATTAATTACATTACTTTCGCAACGCCCATAGGTACCTCCGCCATTAAAAAAAAAATCTTTAAGTAGCACTGAATGGGAAATGATAAAAAACGCGTATTTTGTAAAAAGATGCACAATGTCGAAAAACTATTGACGTTTTATTTTCTAAGAGTGAAATGGCAGGTATTTTATTTTAAAGCCTTTTGCAATTGTAAAAGTGACGTATTTTTCATTCAAAATCCACAGATAAATTAAGATTATTTTTGCGTAGGTGTACTTAATTCCCGGTAAAATGTCAGTATCCTAAGATTGCCTCTCCATGGAAGCGGAGACCTATCACATTCCTCAGATTTAAATGCACTTCTTTTGGGCTTCGCAAAGACGTAGCCCTATTGGTTAATACTCTCCGCTTCGTTTCTGTCCAGCCAGCCTAATAATACGAACTGCTGACCCACAGATCACCATCACTCTCAAGATCCAATAAAAACAATTCCTCATACAAATCGTTTACACGGTCGCTATTAGCGAGTAGAGTTACTGTACTCATGGTAAGGGTACAGAGCTCAATCGAGACCGAACTGACACATTTAACCGTTAAGTGATAAATGAATCGAATAAAAGATAGTCAAAGCCCAGTAAATCGAGCGAAAAATTGTTACATCCAAGAAGATTGCCTTTCAATTAATCATGAATGGTACAAGATAAAATAAGGCAGACTTCTAAAAAGACGTAACTTCATAGCTGTATTGGTAACATACGGTGTTTTTTAACTGGAATGGTAGTACGAGTAGTGCATTGGAAAGGTGCCAGATATCAGGAAATATTGCAGCGCACCTACCCAAACTGAACGTAACTACCATTTCCAAATGCCCTGAGTTGTCAGCGCCTAGTTGGCTTTTTGCCTATCTAAGGAGATTTTAGTATAAAAATCTACCTACACAACATTGTATTTTAGGCACACAGTTTAGTTTTGAAACTTGACAAATATAATATTGTATATTTCAAAAGTTTATTGTGCTTATCTGTCGCTAACATGTCATTTTGTATAATCACAAATAGGTACTTAGTAACCGAATTAAATTAAATAACATTAATTAAGTGTCATGATTCCCTGCTACCCTCACGAGGTAGGTCATCATCGCGGTTGGGGGCCGACCCACGCTGCGCTTTCCTATACTTGGTAGCCACTCTAGGACTTTGCTGCCCCAACGGCCGTCCATTCTCCGGCCTGCTCATTGCCACTTCAACCGTGCAATCCTGTGAGCTTTGTCAGTTGCCTTGGTTCTTCTGCGGATATCCTTATTTCTGATTTTATCGCGCAAAGAAACGGCGAATCAATGGATGCGGTCTGTACGGTATCGCACATTGTGGCGAGTCATGGGAGAGGCCTATGTTCAGCAGTGGACGTTGGTAGCCGATAGATAGATAGATAGAGCTTCGGCGGCAGGCCTGCAAGCCGCAGCGGTGATCGGCGGCCACGAGTGAGCGAGACATTCGCATGGGTGGCACTTGCCGCCAAGGTGCTGTGCCGTAAAGAAGCGTGCATCTAAATACTCAGTGCCGCTTGATTCATATACACTTTGATACAAGTTAGACGCTGCGACTTTAATCCACTAGTTTACTAGACTAACGTTCTCTAATTATTTGTTCACTAGTTAACTAACACCAATCTGCGGATGAGTTACCTAATTCGATTTAAAACTCATAATTAACGCTCCGTGCGATAATATAACATTTTCCGACCTGCATTTCCAACTTCATTAGTTGCTCTACGAGCACTTGATGCTTTAGTTAACTAAAATGGGAATTTCGGCTTCAAAATTAAACACATAAGTATAGCTTTAATCAAGTTAATGGTCCATTGTGTACGTAATATTGAGTAGCCGTTATTTTACCAATAATTAATTAAGTGTTTTGGTTAGTATTTGGGTCTAATGAAATACGTTGAAGCCTCGATACCTGAAGCCAAAATCATCATTGTGGCTTAAGTCGATTATTTAGTTTGTGATTATTATAAACGAAATTTCGCTAAAACCTCTGATTTGAGATTTAGTAGCAATTATATTGTGATATGCCTGTTATCAACGTATTTTTCTTCATAGTAAGCGTGCAAACGGCAAGGAAAAGTGAAAGTCATATAATTAAATATGAATAATTTTTCGCAGAAATTTTTCGCATATTGTCACAATCTAATTGTTAATTGCGGTATAAGAACACTATCCCTGGAAATGGTTTCCGAATTAACACAGGTCGTAAAAAATAAGTATGTCCCAATTTGGACATACGAAGCTGGAACGTAGGCGCTTTGCTCGTTCGGCCAATTACCGCGGATATTAAATATGTGTCATGTCTTGCAATTCTCGTAACTTCATCGTAATTATGTTTGTCACTTTCCGCTCCCTATTAGTGTCAGTTAGACTGTTTCAGTGTCGTTATGCTAACATGAATAGGTACTTCAAGTACCTCTGTGAGCTCTAGTCCTTGTAAGTTGGCTTCGGAATAGCTGATTATTTTATTTCTTCACGATTTCTACACCCATATCTCCATCTTTTGAAAAACATGAAAATACTGCATCGTCAGAAAGTAATTATTATTATCGAACCCACTCGCAAAATTTCCTAAGAATCGGAGAAATGAGACCTATAGGCCTGTACAGGCCTACATACGAAAGATTTTTTGGGCAAGCTAATTCTTTCCACGGCGCTCCTCCTAAAAACGGGAATTTAAAATTAACGTTTTCAAGGCACTACTCTAAGCGAATATTTATAAAACTCAGTTTAAAATTGCACGAGAATATCATTCGGAGCCATATTTTCGAGCCACGAATTACCACCTCAAAGGGCTGCTTGTAAAACAATTTAAACACTTGACTACAAATTCAAGTGTTTGAAGGAAACAAGGTCCCAAAGAGCACTTTTCCGCGCTTGGGACTGAATTTAAACTGAAAGCTTTAGGTTTCATAAATAGACCAGTAATGTGAAGTCCGTTTTTTGATGTCATCATGCACTTAACTTAAGACTTTCCATTAACTTGTTTAGGTTAGTTGAAGTTCGAAGTGGTTGTTCGATCTGTTAAAAAAAATCTTTCGTATGTCCGGATGCCCGGGTATACTGCTGTTCTCGCGTACAGACCGCATTCTCCAACCAATTCTCGTGAAACTTTGTGTGCAGGTTCAATAATTTTATAGATATTTTCGTTAAGTCAGTATTTCGAAATTTTTCAAAATGCCGGAGATATTTATTTTAACTTTATTGCGCAAAACAAGAGACAGTACATATGGCGGACATAATGCCAACTGGTATTCTCTACCAGTCAACCATAGACCCAAACAGAGATACTAGAGATATGTGGTTTGAAACGTAAAAAAAATGGGCAAGTGCGAGTCCGACTCGCGCATGAAGGGTTCCGTACCATAAAACAAGTTTTTTGTATGGGATCCCCCTTAAATATATATTTTAATATTTTCTTCGGTTTCCGCGACTGTCACACATTTAAATAAAACAATTTAAACAGATTATATCGCGTATATTAATTATTTGAGCCTCCCTGACGTTTCAGTACCTTTACAGATACCGTCAACCTTTCACAACGGTATCTGTAAAGGTACTGAAACGTCAGGGAGGCTCAAATAATTAATATACGCGATATAATCCGTTTAAATTGTTTTATTTAAATATATATTTTATTTTATTTTTAGTATTTGTTGCTATAGCGGCAATAGAAATACATCATCTGTGAAAATTTCAACTGTCTTGAGATACAGCCTGGTGACAGACGGACGGACGGACGGACAGCGAAGTCTCAGTAATAGGGTCCCGTTTTTACCCTTTGGGTACGGAACCCTAAAAAAGGACTAGAACAGGAGTTCCCAAACTTTCCGTTGCACTCCAAGTTCCGAGTGAGCCACTTACAGGTTTAGCGTCTTTTCTCGACGGCTTACAATCGAAATAGGCTACAATGGTGCTAGCTTCTAGTCGTCCACTCTTGACAGAGTGGTGGAGTGGTAGTCCTGAGGGATTGTCTGTTTTATTTACTACCGCTTTCGAGATTCTTAGGTTTCTGTTACATGGCCTGCGCATTCTGTCACAAGAGTACTCAATGACAGATTGGTGTCTGCCCATCTAGTTGGTGATCGGCCTCGAGTACCTTCCACTCTGCCTTGAATAACCATGCACATATCTAAATTTATTAAGGTACTGGAAATGTGTAAGCAGACTGTACTGTTCTGTGTTTCACTACTTGAAAAATGGTAAAATTGCACTTAGTAGTAACCAAAATTAAGCTAATTTTACATAACTAAACTATTTTGGTTACTAGTAGCCCTCAGTTTGTCAGTCCTCCGATTTATGTGACTAGCAGCTAACATTTGGCATACTGTTGACATTTTTTTTTGTGTAGAATGCCACTTTTCATGTGCATAAAACTTATTTTATTGAAAGGTAATATGAAGAGTGAAGTTGCGTACACCTTTCTAGGGAAACTTATGAGCTGGTTTCCATTTGATATCTGTCCTTTGACATCCTCATGAGACTTAATGGAACTTATAACTCCTGTGATCTTTTTAACTATGTTTTTCTGCCAACAAACTGCTGTGCCGTTTGGCAGATCTTTAAAAAGTTTATTGTACTATTGTGTTACATAAAAAAAAAGGTGTAGGTACAGCATTATTAACTTGCCGATTTCATACCAATGAAGCCGTAAAATTACTACAGAAAAAAAGGTTGGCAGTTCGACGAGGCATTGAACGCTTCTTAACCTATTGAGCGCCATAGACGGTAAATTACGAATGGAAAATTTATCGCCAATGACGTCCTAATCTCAAAGATCAAAAACTTCGTAATTAGGTATTCATAAGACGAAATATATGAAAAATAAATCGTATTGATTGTTTGGGAGAGAGAGAGAGACTCCAATAGGTATTTCTATAATTATAAGAGACTTGACGACGAGCAATAATGTATGAATCATTAGTGGAAACTGTTTTGGCTTCTGTGTTATCTATTTTCGTTAACTCAAAGTGTGATTGTATGCTGTTTGTTTCCCATTTCAATAAATAAAAAATAGTATATATATCGTTATCAAATAGTGGCAGCATTTATTTACCTTCATCGCTAAATATTTATCATCTGGAGCTTGATTTAAGAACTTTTCTATATTTTGGCTGCTGAATATTTGTGATTTCTTTCCTTTGTAGCCATCCGATTGTCTCAGAAAGATGGTTGAAATAAGCCAGAAACACATTATCTGGCCAATTATTAACTTGATTTGCTTCCTTCCATATAATATAATGAATCTATTGCATTTTATTAAATATCTTTCCTTGGATTTAGGCGGAAGTACAAACTCTGCCTCCGCTTACAAGGTGGAGGTGACGTCTATTTCGGAATCAGAATCGTCTGAACTCATTTTTGCTGAATGTAATTACTAATTAGATTAAACAAACAAATTTGAAATTATTGTCTTTTAATTTAAATCCCGCCTTAATTTATTTGCTTTTTTTATAAATACTGCGTTTAATTGTTTGTACTGACTTATTTGCACTGCCTTACAAATCTAAGTTTTAAAGATAAATTTTAATTATTGCTATATTTTTCTAACTATTGTTCATATCCAATTATCCAGTGACCGGATTTATATCATAAGCTTACCTTTAATTTTAACTCAGAGGTTTAACTTAGAGGCTAAAGGATACAAAAAGTAATTCCGAAATATCATTGTCATTTTACACAGCACAATTATGAACTAAACGCAGCATATAAACTTTCCGCACTAACCTTGTCGCTACTTTTTTTTTAATATGCATCATGAGTAAAGTTTATACTGCCAATAGTGCTGACCTCTTTTTATTTTAGTGTAAATTGCATCTGTATACTGTAGTGTCGTCTCTTTCTATTCAATCTAAGGAAAAGGGACGCCACTTTTTAATTTCTACAATTTGCTGTTGGACTGTAGGTACTTATACTCGTAATTAAAACAATTTGTAGCATACATAATTTGCATATTTTAATTTAATACTATAATTAAATAAGAATATATTAGAAATAAAATAACATGATTAATTATCTTTTTACATTCATATACGACCTTATCACCTTCACATCCTTAGTTTGTTTATAGGTCGGTGACGATGTACACCGTGTTTCGAAATTTAAATATCTTGATACGTAATATGAATTACATACTTAATTACTGGATAAATAATGATTCCAAATCTAAAAATCTCGCTGTTTACTGGACACTTCTAAAAAGTCTTCGGTATTTTCCACTTACTGTAGTCTTTCTAGCGATTGTATGGCAACATTACATGGCATTTTTGAGAAAACATACTTACATACATACAATGCAAGTTAAATAAAAGCTTGTAAAATAAATATATTCCTCGCAAATTTTTCCCTTAAATGTACATAACTAAAAAGCGTCACATATTCGTATTACCCGTTACTGAACTTCGTTATATCGTGTTAGTTTTCAACTACTCGTAAACTCAATAAATACGAATTTAATTGAAAGCGGAAATTGCCTAGACTTTCAGTTTCAGGCGTCGACTAAATAGTTTCGTGGGGAACTTTATTCAATTCGAATACTTGTGTATGAAAACTATGCATATATGTATACAGGGCGTTTGGTAGCCATACCTGTAATTTGCATAGGAGTTTTTAGGCCAAATGTGATTGACAGAACGAGCGAAGCGTCATTGTTTCGGCTTGGCCCAAAATTCTTTCGTATGTCCGGATGCTTAATTGTGAAGTTTTTTTTTTTCGATTTAGTTTTTAGTAATTTTAAAAAGGAGAATATGAATAAATATATTTGACAACTTCACACATATCGACCTTGTCTCAAACTAACCAAAGCCTATACTATGGGTAGGTGCTAGACGACATAATATACATATAAGTACATATAGAGATAACATCCATAACCCAGGAACAAATATTCGAGTTCATCACACAAATTAAGAAGTTATGGCTTTCCAATGACTTGTGAATTGGATCTACAATGTATTTATATTTATGTGTATATTTATATATATGTATATATGTATGTATGTATGTATTAATAGTTTATATGTGTAATTATTAGTAGTCTTATTATTTTTAATACCTTTTTGTACACGGTGTTAGTTTGTCTATCTTCTTCTCGTACTCACTCAATTGCTCAAAGGTTAACTGGAAGAGATCCCTTATAGGGATAAGTTCGCCTTTGTACCTATATGTTAATTGTTATAGATGTATTTTTTAACTGTTTTTGTGTACAATAAAGCGTTTACTTACTTACTTACTTACAAATATTTACTCTTGCCGGGATTAGAACCATGGACCGCCGGCTCAGTAGGCAGGTGCACTAAACTGCGCCAGCCGCGTCGTCATATAAACGTCACTTAAACGTCAAAACATCTGGTCGAAAATTCACAAAGTTGCACACCGTGTGCCCTACGACCGGTCCAACTAACACGATTCAACTTTCCAAAATAGCAAATTAGTTGTTTTATCACTCACATATCGGTTCCATTCAGGTGTGATGACGTTACGCCCCGCTGGCCATTTGTATGGAGCGTTTTCAGCGCTCCGTAAGGAATGTCACACTTTAAGGCCGTGTTCAGACCGGGCTGACTGTCGGCCGCCGAATGTGTGAATATGTATGGAAACTGCGTAACGTTCGCTCACTTTGGGCGGTAATGGACGGCCGACAGTCAGCCCGGTCTGAACACGGCCTAACAGTAATTTTCTGACTCTTTGAGCACTAAATGTATTTTTTTTATTTATCTACCCAAATATCATAAACCCTCCATGATGCGTTCAAGAACCGCACATTATGATTATGACCACCATAAAAATAAGACTGCTAAATAATAACATCGATTTCGATAATATTATTCATTCAAATTTCGAACATCTCTGAAAAACAAAGAAATTTGATTTGACCTCTATTCTAATATCAGTCGAGATGACGTTTAGTTCGAAATGAATTGTCATTTTGCAATCAAATTTGACAAATGTCGCACGTAAGTAAGATATCGAACGATATGTTAGTTGGGGTGGGGCCGACTCTAGTTTGTCTCTGAATAAAAAAAAAACTATGACAGCTGCCAGAAAACTTCATTGCCGCCATTACCGGGTAAAAATTGTCATAATGTGCCGCTCCTGAATGAATCATCATGGAGGCTTATGATATGTAGGTAGATAAAGTAGTGTATGTAACTGTACATAATTAGGCATTAAAACACTCGTGTGATGTTATTATGAAATTTGCCTTCTGCTCGTTTCATAAACCCACACTCGTGTTTAATACCCTTCATTATGTACAGTCACATAAACTACTATTAGTTCCATAGAGACATTTGATACCGATAAATAATTCGATCGATTGACATCGTCTTGAAAATAAATAAAATAATATGTTGAAATGAGTTTACCCTTGTTCTATAGAGAAACATTTCATCGAATTTTCATTTCATGGAAATTTCATTTCATCGATTTTTTTTCTTTCTGAAATCACAAAATATTTTGGAATGTTATAACACAAACCTAAACCTAACCTAACCTAATCTATAAGTGGATATTTTCAAGATTTCTGAAAGATGTATGACGTCCGAGGAATAATTTGTCTATGAAATAAAAATTTTATGAACTGAAGCATTAAGTGAAGTGTTTTTTCTATAAAAGAAGTGGACACCGTTGAAATGTCATACTCCATGATCTTTAATCACAGTATATAATGCCAGAGTTTGGGAGTGGGTTTATGTGTATGTTTGATACTTCTTCACGCTCAAACGGTTGGACCAATTTTGATAAAATTTGGGATGAAGGTAGCTGACACCCTGGATTAACACACAGGATACTTTTTATCCCGGAAAAATGTAGCGTTCCCGTGGGATGAGCGGGTAACACCGCGTGGCGCAGCTGGTATAATATAAATTGTAAGTCCTTACTAAACTTTAGTTCGAAATGAATTGTCAATTTGCAATCAAATTTGACAAATGTCGCACGTAAGTATAAAGATATCGAACGATATGATAGTTGGGGCCCACTCTAGTTTGTCTCTGAATTGAAAAAAATACTATGACAGCTGCCAGAAAACTTATTACCGTGTGAAATTTGTCATAATGTGCAGCTCCTGAATGTATCATGGAGGCTTATGATATGTGGCTAGATAAAGTAGTGTATGTAACTGTACATAATTAGGCATTAAAACACTCGTGTGATGTTATTATGAAACTTGCCTTCGGCTCGTCTCATAAACCCACACTCGTGTTTAATACCCTTCATTATGAACACTGTACAGTCACATAAACTACTATTATCTCGGACCTTGTTATTATGAAATACTTTATGAAAACCGTGGCACACAAGATCGTGACTTGACATGTTGGAAAATAACGTTGAGGTAGTTTAGAAATGAAAAGGAACCCTTAGTTAACCGAGTGAGTAAAGCGCCTCCGTTTCAGTTTGGTCCAAAATTCTTTCGTATGTCCGGTTCTCGTCTAGAGGTCGCATTTAACAATAGATTCTCATAAATTTTGTAAGTAGATTTGATAAGTATTATAGACTTGTATTGTTGATTCAGTTTTTCAAAATGGTGTAAATATGGGGGGTTAAAAACGTAAAAAATAACAAATTTCAACAATTTGGAAACAATCTCACTAGGTTTTTTTATCTGTTAATTTAAGCTGCTGTCTCACCGGGGCTCTACAGCGCCGTCGCCAGCTACATCTAAACAAATCATTAAAATGTATCAACGCGATGGGATTATCCCTCCCAGTGGGGCAGGACTCTAAGTTGAACTATACGCCAACTTCCCTAGTACCTAATAATTATAATATACCTACATTTACTAGGTACGTATAGTAGGTCACTGGGCCACACGTTTTGCTAATGGAATATCTTATCCCACATCCATACTGCTGTGTTATGAAAGGTCGCATCTTACTATGAAATCCATATATAAAGACACTACCTTACCGTAGCACGTATAGCACGGTAAGATGCCACGGCGGCGTTGTCAAAACTTTGCACTTCAAACTTATATTTCTACGTCCTATATAACTTATATTTTTGCAATATTCAAAACGAATTAGTTCAAGTTTCGTTAGCGTGATGTGATGAGCCCTCAATTCGTATGCGGTTTGAACTAAACCACTTATACTAGTAGGTACTACATATATTGATAGTTACGTATGTAGATAATCATTTAGAATTTTTTTACTCATTTCGTTTTTCCTTGCTAATACCAAATGAATTATGGAGTGATTAACTGAAAAAAAAACACAGCGATTGTAAACTTCAATTATTCAGTTTCATTCAGTTCAGACTGGAAAGCTAAAAAGCAAGGATTATTTATCCAGTAAAACTATTCATGTGGAAACAATAGCTGCTACATAAAGATATCTACGGTAAATATATCAACGTCCCACTTGCCCAATAATACATTAAGTAAAGGGGTAAGATTTCGAGGTCAGAGTCACCCGCCTACCGTCAAGAGGACGCGTGGGGGCCACCCTTTTTCACCCACGAGATTTCTAAGCCGAGGCATTTCGAATTTCGAATGTTGTTTTTTTTATAATAGTTTAATTTTAGTGGCCAGATCCAAGACGAGATAATGTCCTTATTGTATATTGAAGCTAGAAACTGTAGTAAGGGCTCTTGGGAGCGCATGCGCGCTACGATGGCGCCCAAGGACACACGCCGCACCTCAGTCAGCCGCGAGGCAGCGCCGCGGCCGCCCGTCCCAGCCTCCATGCCCTACGATGCGAATTGCCGCAGTGGCATCCGCGTAAGTCTAACCACCGCATGCCAGACCCGGAGGCCCCTACTCAGCCGGTGGCCCGCAGAGCCACCCTAAGCACCGAAGCCCCTCGGCTCCTCCGATTCAGTCTCGTAATTAGATTTGTCGTTCAATAAGCAAATGCTGACTTGATTGGCGAACGCTTTCGCTTCCAAATTTTCGCTTGCTCTTTCCTGTCCGTCTTAGTATGTGTAGACGCTTTTTTTGTTTTTGCCGCCTTCGGATATGAACTTACGTAACGCGGCAGCGAGTGCATCGCCAGCGGTAGTCTGCGCTAGGGACCGGGTTGTGTAACGTCGCGGTCATGACTTGCTGGGAAAGCGTAGGACTGCTGGGCCCGTGCGCGCTGCTCACTTCCTCTGACGCAAGGGTGAGTCCAAACCGAAGGCTTGAGCCTTTCAAAACTTCCCCTAACTACCGCTAAACCCCCGCCAACATCGCGACCGAATTCCTCCAATGAACCGTTAAAGAAACTAAATTAACTAAACACAATCCAAATTTCTGGCATAATATTTATTTTACAAACAAAACTATTATCGAAAAACAACCGTCGTTAACTAATGCACATTCCCAGAATCGTTTGTAAAATTACTGGTAAACAAGCAAACGTCTAATGGCAAAGTTTCGAGAGCAGTCGCGTCGGGGAGGCCGAGCGCCCGAGAATGGTGTCAATAGTGCTACTGACGACTGAAGAGGTGCTCCAGAGGAATGGCTTCTGGTACTGCTTGGACTCACTTTGGGTCACCGAAGAGCTGGAGCCGTTCGAGGAGGTCAAGCCCGAGCATCTGTTCTCCAAACCGTTGTCCAGGGACTTCTATTACGCTAAATATCCCGAAATACCGCGAAGCGAATCCGACGAAGAGAACTCGTTATCTATAAGTGGATTTCAAAGCAAACATTATCAGTGGAAATCGAAGATATGCATCAAAAAGTTGAGTGCCCGACGGAAAAGCTTGGATCAGCTGAACACTAGCTCTGGATCGAACCGGACACTAAATCTGAGAAGGTCAGCATCACTAATAATCCGTGCGAGATCATCAACGAACTCTCTAGATAGAAGCGTCAAGAACGTCGATCGTGTACGAAATTTTCTCGATCGTTTACTAGAAAACGCCGCACCGCCTTCTTTACAAGAGGATATAACCGCCAAGAACACCATTTACAACTCCATCTCAACGTTAGACAACTTCCATGATATAGAAATACCCGAATATTCTGATTTTGAAAACGACGTCTTACAAAGCGAAGAAAGATTCGCGCCAACTTCCACTTTAAAAAGGCCGAATCGACGAGTCAGTTTTAATACGAACTCGTTCAGAAGTGAATTCGAAAACTGTGAATCGTGGTACGAGACTATATACGGTGTTTCTCAACTGATGAATAGAACTGGGTCGCACAATGAGTTGACTGTTAAACAAGAATCTTATCACACGAATCAATCTGAAAGCGATTACACGTCATGGTCCGAACTAGCCAGCGCTTGTGGAGTCAGTAACTCCTTACGCCGAAGCAAAGAGTCCTTACATTCTACAGAAGAATTGCTCAGCTACTCTCATCACGCCGAAACCAAACCCTTCGACGTGTCTCTAGATGACGACGAAGAATTAGGTTACACACAATTTGTAGTCCACAAGATACATCAGACTTTGAAAATCGATGACGGAATGCCCGATTCTTCTCCGATGAGAGACCTGAATGAAACAGAAGATAGTGTTCACGTGGAAAGTTCCTTTTGCCAATTAGTGTACAGATTAGCACCTATAGATGAATCGGTAAATGTGGCTTAGTTTAGTTCTTGTAATAAACCACTGCTTTCTTTCACAATTTTTTTCATTGCAATCTCCTTTAGGTAGGCTGTTAGAAGTTCTCAACTATTAGTGCGCAAGCTTTTATTGACCTCGGTGTTATATCTTCACTTATGACTTAAGCACTTTAGTAAACAGAAAAATATCAATATCGTTTAGAATGTGTTGACGTTGGTTGTAATTTTTCTATCAATTTCGGGTGATAACATTAATACTGTATTTTATTGTCAAGTCGTATCGGCTTCTTTCTATGAAGTGTTTCTAAGGAACCTCATGACGTAATTTTAATCATTTTGCTTTATTTCTTATTAAAGAAATGTTGATCATTCGCGATAAAATCGTATTTTTTGATCCAGAATCTTTTAAGATATGCGTAGCTGCAATACGCGCAAGTAACCTGATAAACAGACTACAGTTTAACCACAACTATAGTATTATATTCTATTTCTCTTGTATTTATAGGCATTTGTCTTTATTACCTAAATAGAAGACTTTAAAAAGTCTTCTATTTTGTCGTACTAAATGTACAGAAACGGTTAGGAATATCGTCATAAAATTCAGTAACTACAATGTTAAAACATACAAATTAAATCGTCGAATACTTTTGTGAAGTTACTGCTAAGATACTAAGTAGTTGCAATCCTTATTTGGACCAGAAATACGATTATCGTGACATGGGTACGCTAAAAAAAACTAAGCAATACCACCTATGATCGTTGCATTTATCACGTAATGAATGGGGGGTAATTCGACCAATTTTAGAGATGATGGAGATTTCTATTATATCGCCATCCGTCACTTTTGACGTGTCCCTACTTGACAAGTGGCGATATCCCTAGAACATCGCAACTTCGCAATCCAGTTGCGCTGAACGTCCGTCACTCTCCTCCGAGTAGTGCGTGAAATTAGTCAGTTACTTTTTGTGCAGAACAGAAATTCATATGCATGAATAGCATTTTTGACAATCATTTGCCTTCGTATTTCCAAAATTGTGATGAGATATGTTAATTGAAGCTCATCGCATGACATCGCATTTTAATGACAGATGATCTCTCAAACGGCACACTCGAATCAGGTCCCTGTATTTGGTTAGTTTTTAGTAGTACCTATCCATAGAACGCTGTAAAATCTATTCGGTCTTTGATTGAAAATAAATTTGTAGAAGTGAATGTAAAACATGCTACTTTATATTACATTGATTGTTGTAACTTCGAGTCTTTCCACATTTAGCTGCATTATGAGTATGACATGTAAATATCTTTTGTTACAATCAATTGTTATGTTTTTGACTATTATTATATTATCTCATTTTTATCTTTATGACGATCAGAGTATAAATGCATGTAAATTGTCTTAGCGTAATTTATACTGACATTTTATATTAAGAAATAAATAAATCTAATCTAATCTAATCTTTGAAAACTTCGAATGTTTACAAATTCCTGACATGCAAGTATTTTTTTTGTACCGAATCCAAGAAGCAAAAGAACTTAACCTGCCACACAGGTTTCGAAATGGATTCACTTTTAGAGCATTGGGTAAACAGGGGAACTTGTTTTTCTCAAACATGCAATGAAATATCGTCATAACGTGCGTTAAAACAGGCATCGAAGTGGCACGTTTCAGGCGGAACAATTCGAGAGAAATATAAAGGAATTTCATACAAAATTGAAGGCCAAGGCCGGGAAGTAATTTATTTTTTAACATGGCGTGAACGGGCTAAACAGCTGAATTATGTTTTTTGAGAGGTGTATTTTTTATTTTATTGCATATGTTTGAGAATAGCACTACGTGAAAAGGGCTTGCCGGCTTCGTATTACTATACCTTCTCAGCGGGCAAGCCCTTATTTTCCGGCGTCTGCAGTAATGTAGGTACTATAACGTGTGCGTTGTTAGAACTGGACGCTTATTTGAGTGTACCTACTTTGAGACAAGAGATGTCTCAAATATATCCAAGATAGCCTTTAACTGCCATTAAAACATGTTTGCGAATCGAGCGGCATATAGTGACATTTCACGTTACTTCCCGGTCAAGTTCATTGAGGCGCATACTTAACGCGACCGGGTTGGCGAAGTAACGATATACAAGGTATATCACCACATCGGATATATTTCCAAGTTATCACAGAGATACATATGGAATTAGGTTAGGGCCCAGATCCATCTTACGTCACTCGTTCAGTTCGTGAAACTTGTCGATATCAATCCACATATACCGGGTGTTGCCTATAATAGAAGCAATAAATTAAAACATAGATTCTTCCCTTGAAGCAACTTCTGAAATAACGTGTATTAAATGATAATTTGTAGAATAATGTTTAGACAAAGAAGCAATGTATTGCGAAATGTGCGATGTTAGAGTGACAGCTATGCAATGCTCAGGGAATGTCAACGTTGGACGACGTACATTGAAAATACTATTTAATTTGTTTGAAATCATGCAATTCTGAAATTCTGAATACTGGCATTTTTTTAAAGTGGCTGATCAAATGTTTTAATTTATTGCTCCAATTGCAGGTAACACCCGGTACTTATGTTTAAATACTTTTGCTTACGATACATTTTCTATTCCTCACATACCCAGTACATTTTTATTATTGTAATTTTTTATATAAAATTTTGCACATAAATTGCTTTGTGAAAACTATCGTCAAACATCATCCGGTGTAAATTAAAATAAAATAAATAAATAAAACACTGCTACTTCCTATACGTGAAACGGACCTTCAATATTCATTGTCATACTCGCGCCATTCGTATGTATTGTCGAGTATATCTGTCGAAATTAGTACAATTGTATACACAAATTCATCGGAATAAAGTTTGGTTAAAATGTTGTCTTCCGCGACAAACTAAGGGTATAATTTAAAATGCACTGTCCATTCTATTATTATGGACGACAATGAAAGGGTTGCGAATTCCATCCATTCAGTTTTCCATGAATTATTAATGGATTGTATTTTTGTAAGTATTGGTTGAGGACCTTTATGCCAAAGTACCTACAGTCAGCATCAAATTATATGTAACATCTACATAGAATGATAAATATATCACATCGATTCAGATACTAAGTAGTTAAATTACAACACTTACATGGTTTAGTATTACCAGTCCCACAAAAAAATTGCCGTCATGGGTTACCCACGAAAGATCCACAGGTGCGGTGTTCACGACATACATATAAGTGTAATATACGGCATTTGACGATCAGAAGCTTTCCATTGGCAGGATGAATCTTTTGAACCCTAGGAACATTTTAAAAAAGAGAGGAAGGAGTTATAACGTTATAAATTGTTTGTAGGGGATTTTGACATTTTGTGTTCATAGGGTTCAGAAGGTTCATCCTGCCAAAGGAAAACTGATCATCAAATGGCGTACATTCAAGCGAACGCCACCCAATACACGAGATCAGCAAAATATTCTACACCGCTTGTTTGAAAGGCGCTGCCCACGTACTTCCTTTCCAAAAGTAATTTTGTGTCATTTGCCAATTCACTGGATTCAAAAACTTTCCCGCCTTTTTTTAACGTCGTGTAGAACGCAGTTTGGATTAGGTTTTATACAAGTTCTGAAAAGTCTACGGTTCTAGAGTAAAAGCTGGTTTAGCGAAATGCACATTTGTAGAACGTAATTGACTATTCGTCATTAGATTTGTGTCGATGCATTGCTGAAGCAAGCCTACCACCAAAATTAAATGAAATCAATTATTCTGTAAATTTTGCATTTCACCGATACCGGCTGTTCGCAAGAAACCACTCGTTCAGATTTATTTTATTGGAAATTTTACTTAGTCATATATTACTACTATAATACTATATACCTAGTGCTTCAACTAAAATTTACCTTAAGAATTCAAATTATAACATTTATATTATATTTATGTACATTGAAACACGTAAATAAGATGGATAGATTCTACAATATAATCCATCATAAGATGGTATATTATAGCGCGAAACGCCTAGTTGCCGTAAGTCACAAAAAATAAATTACGTGGCGCGAATCGTACAATTATTTTTAGACTGTTGTACGTTCTAACAGTTTGTATGTTTGTTACAGCCTCCCGAGAACGAGTTGCAGAAGAATTCGGACCGTGTACTGTCGGAGCACGAATTGCGGGTCCAGAGGTCGCTACAGAAGCTCAATGTGCCAGAATGGTGAGTAGGTATACCAGAGGAAATACCACTGGTAATTTTTTCATACAAAATCGTTTCGTTCTAGTCTGTTGTTGGCCTAAATTCAGCTTTTTCTGCGGAAAAATCGCCCAAACGGCCCGTTAAATGGTTGTTATAATAGGCATTACCCATGTATTCAAGAAAAAAACTTAAGTACTAATAAGCATAGGTCGGACTAATCATAGCAAAACAAAAGTTAAGAAAAAAAATACGGAAATACTCACAAACTGTTGGCCAATTTAGGGTTTCATTTATTAATATAAATATGAATAATATTTTTCAATTAATTTTGGCCAAAAGTTTGTGAGTGTTTCCGTTATTTTTTTTCTTAACTCTTGTTTTGCTATGATTAGTCCGACCTATGCTAATAAGTTATGTACAGCTTCATTTAGTATGATTTTTTACTTAAAGAAATAATTTGCACGGGTTGCACCTTCTAGTACCTAAGTCCTTACAGACGAATGTGAGTATCCTAAATATTACCGCTACATTTGTCTTCCTATGAATTTATATGAAAAAGTCGAGGTTTAAGCGTTTTGTGTATAAATCACGCCCAATGCTTGCAATATTGCGAAAGTTATTATACCTAATGCGCCAGCGAATAAACTAACTATATTTAATAGAGATAAATGAATTCAAAAATGAATGCGCTTCTATATATTTACGTACTTACTTTAAGATATGTTTACTAAAGAAGCATTAAATAACCCAAATGGGTCGGCAGGGAGAAGTCAAATACTTACTATAAGATATAGGGAAATCTGTTCTTACGAACCGTGGCGTCGATTTAAGACTTAATAAAAAGTGTACAGGTTATGTGCTCACTGGATCAACTATAATAATAATAACAAATATGACATGCGCTTACTTACAGTATTTTCACCAGTTTTGATTCCCGGTTTGTATGAGATGGTAAAAAGAAATTCAATGCAGATTTATTAAGTGCTATAACCGACACCATGGTTCCTAAGGACAGATTTCGCCGTGTTAGTTTCTGACTTCCCATACTTCGGATGGAGCGTCCGTATAATTTATTTATTTTAATAATTTATTAGCGTGAACATATTGAATGCGCGTTCATTTTTGAATTGGTTTGTCTCCAAACATTGAACCATACTAATTACCATAATAATTAAAGCATGGCATATAAAATATAGTTTTTCAGCTTTTGCGAATATTAAAAGAGACAGCCGTCTGTAGTATTTTGTCATATACTGGAAAAATGTTCATCTGCGTAAAACTTTCCTTTCACCGTATCAATTTTGGATGTCCAGCTATACCTTTACCAAAATTGGTTAAAATCCGACCATCTGTTTCGGCGTGTTGAGAGGAAAAATATTTTTTTTCCAACATAATGACGTTTACGGCTGGCGCCGCGCGCCTATGTGAATCCTGACTTCATACTTTCTTATTAAGTACTCGGTTACCTAAGAGTTGTCTGGAAGAGATCGCTATTTAGCGATAAGACCGCCCGTTGTTTAACTCCGCCTGTTGATTTTATGTACCTCCTGTTGTGTTACGTCCATTGAGGTGTGCAATAATAGTACATTACATCAGAGGCCGGGAAAATGAGGATTTCCGGCCAAGTAGGTATATACGGCCGAGCGAGCGTGCAAGCGAGGCCGGATAGTGATACGAGGCCGGGAATCCGTTTTCACGACGAGGCATGTATAGTGCTTTTCTCAAACATACAATGAAATAAAAAAATATACTTCAAAGAATAACACTTAATAATAATAAAAATAATAATAAAAAACATTTATTCGTAGTAACAGTACTCCTACACATTACACAGCTTCTGCCAAACTGTAAAACAGTTTGTTGGCAGAAATAAGCTCCCTTTCTTTACATTACTGTTTTCAGCTTACAAACTACTTAGGTAAGTATTGTATACCTATAGGTAATTATAGGTAATTAACTACATTTGTAAACACAACATATATTTATATATGTAAGTATACACACACATACACCCTATGCTTACAAATGTAGTTACAGCAAGCATTTTATATCTAATTATTTAATTTTTTTTTTTTTGTTTTTTTTTTTAGCTTAAATTTACATTTAAATTAATTTTGTTTTTATATTGCTTCAACATATGTTTTTTTAGTTTTGATTTAAATACATTTTTGCTCGTACTTTTTCTGATATCTAGTGGTATATTGTTGTATATCTTAGGGACAAGATAAGGTCTGGATCTCTTTCCATAATAATTGACCATTCTAGGTAAAATCAATATTTCCTTAGCCACCTTTCTACGCAAACGTGGGTTAGTCACAGGGACTTTAAACTCACACGTGTCAAACTGTTCCAATGCTATCTGAAACGATACCCTCTCATCGACCGGCAGTATATTACACTTAAGGAATAACTTGCTATAATCCTCCCTACAAAGTTGCTTTGTTCTTCCATCTACGAGAGCTTTCATAAACCTAATCTGCAGGTGTTTAATTTTATCAAGAAAGGTTTTAAACGTTCTGCCGTACGTGCTCAGTCCATAAGAGAGTATCGAATCAGTGAGTGCATAGTAAACTGTATATAAGAGCGCTCTATTTGCGAAAAACTTAATGTGGTGAAACTTTACAAGCACCGCGCGGAGCTTTTCACACACTAAATCCACATGGGCACTCCACGTGAAGCGAGAGTCTATCATTAGTCCCAGGTACTTGTATCTTTCCACCACCTCAAGTTCTTCACAGTGACAGGAGGACTGGATACCGCTATGTAGACAGTCATAGTTATGGCCTACAATCTTTGGTGCTGTTGTTATACACTTATTGTAGGGCGAGTAAATGTGCATACATTTGGTTTTCACGATATTAATTATGATACCATTATCATGTGCCCACATAATGATATTGTTAAGGTCCTCCTGAATACAGCATTCTATATTATTTATGTCTTTGCTAGAATAAACTAGACAGGTGTCGTCTGCGTACATATAAGTCCTACAGTGTTTAACTACATTACTCATACTATTTACATGCATGATGTATCCCACGGGTCCGTACACGGAGCCAGTGGGCACCCCGCAGGTCACCTGCGCGGCACCACCCGTAACGCCGCAAACAGCAGTCCTCAGCGTCCGGTCAGCTAAATAGGCACGCAGCCACTTGTTGACCGGGCCGCTGACACCACACTCGTCCATGGCACACAGCAGCTGGTGGTGGTCCAGCGTATCAAAAGCTTTTTTGAAATCTATGAAGACCACCACCACCTGCTGCCTGTCGTTAAGACTGCCGCATACGTCATCTGTAAACCGCGCAAGTGCAGTCGTCGTGCTACGGCCCCGCCGGAACCCATGTTGTACATCATTTAATGCATTATTTTTCTCTAAAAAACCACTTATTTGTTCAACTATAAATTTTTCAACAATCTTATTAATTACCGACAATATTGCTATTGGTCGATAATTTGCGTAATCGAAATGAGAGCCTTGTTTGTATATTGGTCTTATTATAGCACTTTTTAATTCGAGTGGATATACACTTTTCTGTACACACAAGTTAATAAACAGAGCAATAATGGGGCTTAATTTTGACTTAACAAATTTTATGTCACGCACACGTATTCTATCGAGACCAGGTGACTTATCCGTACTCAGGCTGTTTATTATTTTAATAATATCTAAATCGGTGGCCTTCTTGAAGCGCATTGATAATTGTGTTTTATCTACATAATCATCTCTGTTTAAAAACTTAATATTGTTTGTACGATATTTTCCGAATTTGACCGAATTTTAAAAATCCGATTTCAGATTCTGACTTCCGAGCCCCAAAAACCTCCGGATACCGAATTTCAGCCTCCTAGGACCAATTTGAAATTTTCTCCATACAAATCGTTTTTTTTTCGATATTTTCCGAATTTGACCGAATTTTCGGACAAGATTTCAGATTCATATTTTTGAGCCCCGAGAGCCCCCCGATACCGAGTTTTAGCCGCCTAGCACCAATTTGAAATTATGAATCGTTTTTTTTTTCGATATTTTCCGAATTTGACCGAATTTTCGGACAAGATTTCAGATTCATATTTTTGAGCCCCGAGAGCCCCCCGATACCGAGTTTTAGCCGCCTAGCACTAATTTCAAATTTTGAAAAAAAAAAAGTCGCCATCTTGATTTTTTTTTCCACAAGTGTCTAACAACCAACCTTTAAAAACAAAATCTGCTTTTTGTCAAACCAGCCAGCTGTGTGAATGACCTTGTTGTTGAAACCAAAAAAAGTTACTTTGCAGGCCTAGGCCTGAAAAGCAGTATGAAATCCCTTTACAGTCCTCTCGAGTTGTTGCGCCCAAAAAGCGATACTTCCGAGCCTATTTTAAGGAACGTAAAGACAATATTTCATTGGATGTTTGAGAAAAGAGTATTTGTGTTTGTAGTCCTGCAACGCGCTGTTCCAATCAGTTGAAGAGGGTTCATTCATAGAAAACTAATTTTCAATACAATTTTATTATAGTGCTAAGTTAGAAGGTGTAACTTCTCACGTGTATTTTTTTTATATCGTAATCGAGTAAAAATTACCATCTTTGGTTGTCCTGTACCAAAATTGGTTAAAATTGTCCAGCCGTTTCGGCGTGATGCGAGGACAAGGGAAATTATGACCAACAGATGGTTCCAGACGCGCAAGTCGCCGCGCGCCCATACAAAACAAATGACGATCCTGCTTCGTTCGAGCTATTAGTCTAAGATCCCGATATAGAACGACCTTCACCGAGATTTTTATTTGATGAATTTGTATTTTATATTTAATTTAATATGTCAATAAATATATTGCATATGGGTTGCCTAAGAAATTTTAGTCCAGGGTATGTTTAATTAATAATTTAAAAGAAAATTAAACATTTCACCGGTTTGAAATTAGATAAATTCTATAACAAACCAAAGTATGAAGCCCATAGAATATGCAAACGTTAGGTTCCCTATTCTTTTCACGTCACAACTATCGGGTAGCCAGGTATAAACAGGTAAATCTATACCTACTAGCATTTTACAACGGTCTGATTATTGAATTGAAATTAAATAAAATCAAGATTATTTTATAAGGAATTTATCTTATAATCAAACCGATGAAATGTAATTTTTTTTTTTTTTATTTGTATTAAAACATACCCTGGACTAAAATTTGTTAGGCAACCCATAGGCAATATATTTATTGACATATTAAATTAAATATAAAATACATTTCATCCACTAAACATCTCGGTGAAGGTCGTTAACCGATGATCCAGAGATGAATACATCCCGGATTTGATGCCGGGATTATGACCGTGATGCCTTGATCGTATTATAAACCAACCGGGCGTCCTGCACTTTTCAGATGCCTGACATCCGACCATTTATCCGATCAACAGCTTCCCTTGTCTTTAGCTGATTTCAAAATAGACCGTAGGATGGCAACTGGATGTGTTGTATCCCTGGGGGGTAATTCGACCAATTTTAGAGAGATGATGGAGATCTCTACATTTCATCGCCATCCGTCACTTTTGACGTGTCCCTACTTGACAACTGGCGATATCCCTAAAACATTGCAACTTCGTCGATCCGGTCACGCTTAATTTGCGTTTCATTTGTATGTGACGGCATAAATAACAGGCGCATACTTTAACTTGACCGTGTAGTGCGTGAAATTAGTCAGTTACGTTTCGTTCAAAACAGAAATTCATATGCATGAATAGCATTTTTGACAGTCATTATCGCCTTCGTATTTCCAAAATTAAGATGAGATAATATGTCACTTGCTCATCGCATTTTGATGACAGTTCGTAGGCGATGTCACTGTTATCCAATAGAGTTTTGACGTTTTGCGAATTGCGATCTGTCACACGGCAATCTCGAATTAGGTCCCTGGTGTCAATGAGCCGTTATCATATTAAAACTGTTATGATATATCTTATATAATTATTATAAACAGTTTAAACTCACGAAAAATTGTTAGGAACAGACATGTTTCAAACTCGTATGGATCACATTTTGAATTTGAATTTAAAATAAAAATACATTTAGCAACTCCATGGGTTTTAGAACCACGGTATGCTACCAAATGTCCTAACCTAACCCTAATTATTAGTTATAACTTATAACAGTGTAGAAATGCAAGTATCAATAAAAACCGACCGCAGAAAGTATGACCGGGCCACCGCTTAAATTGGCATTATTTATCGCAAAGAAAGGTACCGACAAGGCTGAACCGATAGTAATTGGTCCTTAGAGTTAATAAATTACCAATCGATAGTGTCTTGGTAGCTAATGAAGCAATTTGAGCTAACTACGTAATAGCTAACTCACTCAGCGGGGTAGCTAGACGTGGGAGAAGCCCTTTACTTACAGTCCGCTAACATCCAATTATGCATTTAAATATGTCTGAGACGTGCAAAGATTTCTGTGTAAAGTATTGATGTTATTTTTTACCACAGACCACCCCCACTAGACGGAGCATGTAAGGCGACCCGCGCGCACCAACGATATGGTACGGCAGAACATGAAAGTATGAACACGGCGGCCACCGTTTAGTTGCGTCCTTGTTTATGATCCATGCGTACGTCAACGAAAAAAGAAATTAAATAAATAACATGGTAAATTGTAGT
This sequence comes from Apotomis turbidana, assembly GCA_905147355.2. Lineage (NCBI taxonomy): Eukaryota > Metazoa > Arthropoda > Insecta > Lepidoptera > Tortricidae > Apotomis > Apotomis turbidana. Next base: position 48,662,948 of record LR990280.1, on the reverse strand, counting down.
GTTAAGTGGTGTAGAGAGACCTCATAAACATGGACGCAACTAAACGGAAGCCGCCGTGTTGATACTTTAATGTTTTGCCGTACCATATCGTTGGTGCGCTTGGGTCGCCTTACATGTGCCTTACATGCTCCGTCTAGTGGGGGTTGTCTGTGTTTTTTACCAATCAGAGCGGAGGGCGGTATAGAATACAAAAATAATAAAAACCCAAGCAATCTTATTTTGCAATCTAAATATAAACTGATGATGTAATTCTCGCCTGTCTCCATCTTGATATTTCCATCCCTGATTCAATATCGTATCGGCGGCGTCGTAATCGAACGTGGCACCGCACCGTGCATCTACTCAACACAGCAAAGTTAATCTGCCCGGCGCGCGGCGCGACCTGCGGTGCCCGGTGCAGCATGTGTTTTCACGACGCGGCAACGTATATTCGCACGTTGGATAATTGTGTCGCGCTCCGACGCGACACAGCGTCGTTTTACGTTTACGACGCCGTGTCGTGTGTTTTCACGACGCGGCAACGGATATTCGCACGGTGGATAATGTGTCGCGCTCCGACGCGACACCGTGTCGTTTTACGTTTACGACGCCGTGTCGTGGACATGTGGCCAGGCCCATAGCCAATTTTTGCTGCAAATGTACGGCCACAAATGCTGCAAGTCAGCACCCCTCCGACGAAATTATAATTGATGACCACAGGTGGTCGGGTCTTCAACTCGTCGCGCTTCGTCGAGTTTTTTTCGCCTTTTTCCTTCGAAGGCTTGCACTTTTACCTGCACTGTATGCCTCCAGTTAGGTCGATCTTGGGCCAAAGTCTCCCAGCGCGAAGGTTCGATGTCACATCTTCGCATGTGGCGCTTCAGCACATCTTTGTACCGCAGGAGTTGGCCGCCTTGTTTCCGCTTGCCTTCCTGCAACTCTGAGTAAAAGATGCGCTTAGCCACTCTCTCTTCTGACATTCGGGAGACATGGCCAGACCACCGCAGCTGCCGCCTCATTAAATAAGCTTCAATTCCGTTGACATTAGCACGTCGCAGAACTTCCGTGTTCCGAACACGGTCCGACCAGGAAATGTTCGTAATGTCACGGAGGCATTTAAGATGAAACCTATCTAATGTGCGAATATGTCTGCGATAGAGGCACCATGTTTCCGAGGCATACAGGAGATTGGGCAGAACGATTGCCATGTATACAGAGACCTAAGTCGGGAGCTTTATGTCATGTGAGCGGAACACCTTGACGCTAAGTTTCCCGAAGGCAGCAGCAGCCGCTCCGATCCTGATGTTTATTTCGTCGTCAAGATGGCACTTAGCAGTTACAGTGCTCCCCAGATATCTGGACCTGTCTACCTGCTTAAGCGAGTCACTATCAAGCCGTATGTCAGGTGGCGCCAATGTCTCCACCCCCATCACTACAGTTTTCTTGACATTGATTTTAAGGCCAAACCGCTGACACGACTGATTTAGACTCGACATAAGCTCTTGTAGACTTTCTGGGGAGTCCGCCACAAAACACAGGTCATCTGCATACATAATCTCCGTAATCGTAGCTAGAGACACCTTCGTGCAAGCCTTACAAGTTTAAAGTGGCAATACTGTAGTGTCGTTCCCGTTTTCTTATATTGATTAGAATGGGAGGACACTATAGTATTGCCACTTTTTAATTTCTACTCTTTTTGGTCGGACTGTATATGCCTAAGTTTACATAGAAAACTCTCGAGAGTATTAGAGGTTGCGTGGTTCGGTCGCGATAGGACGGAGATGGACAGTTACTGTCTCGCCGCTGCCGCGTTTAAACGCAGTTCATGAGTAAGAACCGCGAATCGATTCGAAACATGCCGATGCCGTGCACTATTGGACTTAGACGACGTAAGTTAATCCGCTTCATAGAGTATCTATTTAACTATATTCGTTTCATATGTATCTATTTAACGTCATACAGTAAGAATCAAAATGAAAAACAAAAGCATTTAATAAAATTAATATTTGTATTTTTACAAGACCTAAATGTTCACAATCGTCACTTTACCTACGTATTATCGGCGTAAACCGAAATATGAATATGTAAAATGTCAAAACATTAATACTGATGTTTTATATTACTTATCGGATTGCGTTTCAACTGAATTTCGCTTTGGACGGCAATGTGTGCTTTGGCGCAATATCGGATTTAAAATGAAACCTTACACGTACGTTCACGAAGCTTGCTTTAAAATTAAATATCCTATTGACCAGTCCCGTAATACGATATTGAAAATAAATTTATTTTCAGTAAGCGATTGCTTATCATAAAATGGTGCATTACGTTTTGGTTTCAGAATGTTGCATACGTATTTCCATGGATACTCAAATACAGTAGTAACGCCAAATCCTGATTTACTAAAATTAACTTATATGAAATGAATGAATGAATGAAATGAATATTTACGTATTGTGTGACAGATTTAGGTTACCTTTTTTACATTTTGCGGTTACTGGTGCAAGCTTTGGATCAGCCAAATCGTACCTCTTCAGGTGTACACACATTACATAATTAGAATTTAAATTTATAACTAATATGTCAAACAGATAGATTATAGACATTTATAGTGTAATTAGGGTAAATAGAGGATGAAATTAGGCCTAAATAAACACGTTACAGCTTTTAACATACCTATAGATTTTACCGCAAATGCTTTTAGCACCGAAAAATGAAATAAATTCACTTAATTATCTAAATAAGCAACAAGTGCACAACAAGTCTGAGTTTATCGGTATTTCCTTAAGGAGACCACCTGTATAGAAGAAAGCCGAAAGAAATCGACCAATATTTTTCCGTAAAGCGTACTTAATTATTTAGGTTATATAACTAATTACATTATAACACGTAAAGCAATTCGCACAGATATACAGAATCAATTTTCGGTCCTTCGAACCGGATGGCACCTCGCATATCACACATTTCCACCTATCGGTGCCGCTTCTCACGTCTAAATTGATATTAAGTGCCGTAATTGCATTGGCCAGCCGATGCAACCTCACAATTGTCCCGTTCGAGCTAAATTGCCACTAGGGGCACTGAAGCCTTATTGCCTAGGGTGAAAGGCCCACTCGCTTTGAGCGACGTGAATTCCGTCAATGCCAATGTGAATTATTCAGAAGACAATGGTAGGTTGTTAGTGTTAACTCAAAAGGTTTGTCGCCTTTAATAATAACCATACAAGGCGATTAACCTAATGGCTTTCAATGGGTTTTTAGGGTTCCGTAGTTTTTTTTTTTTAATTTATAACTATAAACAATAACATTTAACAATGTAATATTACTCGCCAAACTGTGACGTTTAATGGCGAGAGGCGCTCAGTTTTAATAAATATAATAACAACTTAGTATGCCTAAATTAAATTATGTTAATAATAGGTACAAATACAATGAAACGGTTATTAGTACAATCTGCATACGTATCGTATTTACTATGCGGGTACTTCGCCCTCGACGACAGCGTCAACTAGGAACCCTTATTATAGTTTCGCCATATCGGTCTGTCCGCCTGTCCGACCGCGACTTAGCTCCGTGATCATTAGTACTAGAAAGCTGAAATTTGGTATGAGTATGGGTATGTATCTCGCCGACAAAACGGTAAAATAAAAACTAAGAAAAAAAAAACTTTTTTCGGGTACCTCTCGAACACCTAAAGCGGGGTGATTTTTTTTTTTATTTCAACATTAGTGTTTGGGCTGTCGTTGAATAGGTCTTTTAAAAATAATAGGAATCTCAAGAATTCAAGCTCTATAAAAAGGTCGTAAACGCCAAAGTAACTGTAATTACTTATTACCTTCTGGAAGTCACCTTACGTCCTTTTAAGAAAATTATGAAATTTTGCGATTACTCAAAAACGGCTCGACTGATTTTATTCAATATAGTTTTCATTGAAAGTACTTATAAGGCCTCATGTTCTTTTTCCATAATTTTTTGACCCGTGGACCGTGGTTGAAAAGTTAGAGGTGAGGACGCAATTTTTATTAATTTCGGAGCGAATATTTACAAAACTGCTGACTTTATCAAACAATAATGTTTGGAGACCCCTATTATTTTTACAAAACTTATTCAATGACACCCCAAACACTAGTGTTGAAATGAAAAAAAAAATCACCCCGCTTTAGGTGTTCGAGAGGTACCCGAAAAAAAAATTTTTTTTTTTAGTTTTTATTTTACCGTTTTCTCGGCGAGATTTATACCCATACTCATACCAAATTTCAGCTTTCTAGTGCTAATGATCACGGAGCTAAGCCGCGGACGGACAGGCGGACAGACCGACATGGCGAAACTATATTAAGGGTTCCTAGTTGACTTCGGTACCCTAAAAATGGGGTAGCAAAGAAAAAGATTTAAGCGGATGAAATTGCGGGTACCTAGTTTTAATTTAAGTAAATAAAAATTACGCCTTGTATTGTAGCTCCTCTAGAACCACAGTCTAGAACTTTAATCATATTATCGATTTCTTTTATGTCAATACTCGGACTAAACAACCAATAATTAATTACTATGCGCCAAAGGCTCTACGAGAGGCATGATGAAACTCGAGTCACGTCTCGAGCAGGATTTCCAATATCCTCTATACCTTTATAGGACTTTATGAAATCTAATTTGCCTGTATTAAAGTAGGTCGCCCTCGTGTTTTCTCGTCCTGGAAAGGCGCCAGAAACTATTTTCGCAGGGAAGAAAGGATGGGCGTAAAATGTATCCTATAAAACATTAATTCAAACATACACTATCAGTATCACACATAACTACGTATAGGTATCGAAAATTTGTATCAAATGTAAACTATGTATTTTTTTATGCACTTTTTTAGTATAGATCGTAAAAATTAGCTATATAATTATGTAGAATACTACAGTAAAAACCTAACTTATGTCCACAAAAATACAATTGAATGAATGATTTAGTTATAAGATTTGGCCACAGCTAACAATACAGATAATGAGTATTGTTCATCGGGTACAAAGCTAATGGGATTCGCTTAAGAAATGGGCTTCGAACTATACAAGAAGTAATAGAACAAGAGAAAATAATCCATAGATTTGATTCTAGTTAGTTTCTAAGATGTCAACATTCTAAATATTTTATTAATAATGTTTCATTAATGTTAATATGTTACCACCTTATAGGGAGGTGCCTCTAAGCATACACGGAGATAAAAGTCTCGTCCTTGACACCTACTTATAGGTACTTAAAAAGAGGTATCAACACTGTTTGTATGCTGAATTTTGGTACTACTGAGAAGATACATACACAAAATTATTTTTTATTTTTATTCATTATAGTGGGCGATGGTCAAGGCAAATAAAGTAATATACAACCCGGTTACAATATCTGTGGCCCTGGCGTTGATGGCTTTCCATTGCAGCGAGGTCCACAGATATTGTAACCGGGTTGTAAGTACTTACATTTGATGATCAGAAGGTTTCCTTTGGCAAAATGAACCTTCGGAACCCTAAGAGCATTATAAGATGGAGATCCATCTTGAATTTTGCGCAGGATGGAGTAATGAATTTTATTCATCTTTTTTTGCATGGGATTTTGACATTTTGTGTTCTGAATCGCCCACTATAACTACAGGATGTGTGATAAGTTATTTGAGAGCCAAAATGATTGACATTCTTAGTGGGGTAGTATAGTGCGCATTAGGGTATAGGGTATAGCATTAAAAATATAAATAATTGCACATAAACACGTTCTGTGTAAACGGGGACACCGCTAACGGGATGGAACGTGCACCAGAAAAGCATGAGAGTGTAAGGTTTCAGGATCGTTTGAATCTGGTCGGTTCATAACAGGATTATATAAGCTGACAGGCAACGCTCTGGTGGGCAAAGGACGGTCGTGCATTGTTCACACCGGGATATTGAGTTGATTGAATGAAGGGGGAAAATAACTGTGGATAGAATATAAAGTACGTGAAATCAGTATTAATTAAATAATTTACCGTCAAAAAATTCATTTTTGTGACAAGCTTTTTATAGGGGACTGTACTTTTCTTTGAACATCCATCAATTGCTCACTGAGATAAATCTAAGGACCACACACTTGATAGGATTGCTTTATCTACAGCCTGTTACTGGCATGCGGGCATTTATTAAAACTGATAATAATATCATCCATTAGTAATTGTTTTCATGTATTAGCTAATCATAATTATGTGAATTAACTGCACAATTAAATTTCTTAAATCCGCACATTCAATGTAGTGGGTGTACAGCGTAATGGTCGTTACTCATATCACGCTGTCATTTAACACTCACTTGTCAATTTACTGCACTGTACATTACTGGCAATTAAAATTTTGTTAGAAAGTTAATAAAGCCTGAATTTAAGTTAATTAATTAAATTAAGGTCATGGATACGTTAAAGATCTATGTTACTTTACTCTACTTTAAGAAAAGTCTACTTGGCGGTAACACATTGTATAACATACGTAGTTTCTTATTCTTAAGGCCACGTTCCGGGTCGGTCATCTCCATGGTACGATATTTGAATTGTCATCAAAGTTAAGTTATGCAAAATTTCAGCTCATTCGGATAAAGATATCCTATAAGGGTTCCGTTTTTTTCCTTTTCTGGAACGGAACCCTAGTTCCGTCACATATATGTCAGAAATATAATGTAACACGTGATTAATATAACATGAAGCATAGTATATCGGTAACATAATAGTAAAAATATAATATTCATTCGCTATCTCTGTTTTTCCAAGTGTCAGGTTATATAAAATTCTAATATCATTCAAGACAGCACAGGTTCAAGGCTGATATAGATCTGATATCGACAGCACCTGCACTTTCTCAAAGGAATTACATCCATAATTTCATGGTGCATTTACTGATAACTCAATGACCCAAAGTGAGTCTTTGCCACCGATAGGAGATTCCGCTACTTCTGGTGGTCTAGCGCTGTCCAGCCAATTTTTAGTATTCAACTTGATGTGTTTTCTAATTAAAATAAACAAAGGTTTTTTGACTGTTGATACTATCTATAATTGGCATGTATTTAAATCGATATCTGTATATTCCCTTTTTTCGATCAAAATATTTGAAAGTTTCAACAAAAATACTGACTTGCACACTAATTATGCACACTAAATAATGCAAATTCTATTACTATTTAAAGGTATTTGCAAAACTGTTTTACTGGATATAAAATAAAAAAAACTAACCTAACCTAACCCGGCCGAGTCAGATCTTAGTGTGCAGTGCGAGGATAATTAGTGCGCAAGTCAGTATTTTTGGTGAAACTTTCAAATATATCCGATGTACGAACCATATTTTTGGTGTGAATTCGGTTAAAAAGGTCATCTCGTTTTGTATGATGTTTAAGTTTTTTTTGTAGGACATCTTCAGTTAATCAATTGTTTTTTTGCACAGCATTAGTTTTTCTGGTATGCATTCAGTTAATTAGTGGAGTTACCTAGTGTGCTGAAAAATTATACAGATGTGCATTTAAATATATCCCTTTATAATTCCTGGGGCCTATGATGATTGCGTTTATCACGTGATAAATATGTAAGTGACACAGCATTTGTCACTCACACTCGCATTTGGACAAAACGTGAGGAATGCTTTGTCCCTTATTTATCGCGTGATATAAGCAACCATCAGGCCTGTGGACGAAATAAAATCGTTGAGGAGTTCGGAAGAATCCTACGAAACTTCATGCGGCGCCTCCATATCTCCTACTGACCGTTTTGATGTTTATGTTTTCAAATATATGAGTTTTGCGCCGATAATACGCTGCACCTCTTCTCTGAACATAATTCATTCTTTGTTATGTTTTTTATTTAAAAATGCATCTTGCTTAGTGTAATAGTTTACTAGTTTAAAGTTGTGTGGCATTAAGTCCGTCATTTGTATTGAATTATTGTTTTTTGTGTAACTAAAAACTATTTCACCCGCTCTTGATTTTGTCAACGGCGGACCGTTAGTCTGCTGTCAAGCGCGAGCCCCACCACGCGGCTACACTGTATACATTTTTGGAAATAAACCTCATTTGTTGAGTTTGTTTGTCTTTCCCTTGTTCGTGCCAGTGCCTACAGTATATGTACAATAATTATAACCATATTTCTGTGAAAATTACACCTTAACCAAAAAAAATACAGTTGATATGAGTATTTTCAATTCGGTTCGAACCTCTAGCGACAAAATTTGCGGGTCTCATACAAACTTCCATCCCCTAGTTTAAGGGGTTGGGGGGATAGAAGTTCATGTTTTAGGAGTATTTAGTTGTTTGTGTACTAATAGTAGCTTACATACCACAGTGAATAATGAATGGCCAACAGTGAATCGAAATCAGGGTTTTTTAGATATCAATACAATCTAAAGTATAAGAAAAATTTTATGTGTAATAAGTCCGCTATTGACAACATATATTGAGAATTTTGTTTATCTGGTATAATCCAAACCAAAGCTATGAGGGTTCAAAAAAACGACGATAGTGCCCTCGCGCTTCGTTTGGCTCATCTTGGCGGGGGCACTTCCGTGCCCCTAGATCCTTAGTATCCACACGAGAAATGGATCTTGGTTATTCGAAATGTATTTAACCTTAACGCCATCAACATGCTCGACACAAACATGATCACATATCGGTTCATTGTTACCCATTTAACCTACTTCCAGTAATCCAATTTTTCCATTAACCCGACGCTGACGCGCCAGCGCGCTTTGCTGTGATGAGTTATTCAGATAATATTGTAAAAATAATTGTACGTGCTAACTTGCGATTAATAGTACATTATTGTCGTAGCGACGAAAGAAGTTTTATACTCAACACTGAATTCTTGCATTGCCGCCTTTTTATTTATTAATTAACGTTTATTTTTCTTCCGAAAACGCCATAAACTATTTGGGGCAACTAAAAACTCGCGATAAGTCGTAGCTACTAATCTTCCGTTTTGGATGTTTAGGGTCATTTTAGGACCTATGCCTTTTTATATATGGCCGTTTGAATTTTTTTAAGTTTCGACAAATAAAGGAATAAACAACATTACAATTTTTGACTGATCATAATGTACTACTGATTTTTTATCTTTAAAGTCAACATTCTCGACCTTTTTTGAGAAAAATATATTTTATAAGCTTTATGAAAGACTAGCGGCCGCCCGCGACTTCGTCCGCGTAGATTTTTGATGATGACAAAGATATTAAAATAGGTAAGTAAATTTTATTCTTAGTTAAAATGGTCTAGACATATTACATTTCAAACAGAGTGGCAGACACTGATTTGCAATTGTTAAAGAATTTTAGAAGATTTTCCAATTAGATTACGGGAATTGTTTGCAGGATGCTTAATACTTATTCCGACAGTTACCTGATGCTTTTAATCTTTGGCAAAAATGACTCTGCAAGATATAGAGCGATACATGGATTTGGAGTTAGAAAATGGGGATCTTAGTTATTATGAGTGAGATTTAAAAAATAGTTAAATATCGTGAGGCTGTTAAAACAATCTTAAACTCAGCACTGGAAATCGACAGATGGAGGCAGTTTAATGAAGAGTATCTCTTTCAATAATAATAAATGACAAACTTTATTTCATAACAATAATAAATAATGACTTTTTTTCATAAGAAGGCAGCACGCCGGCCTGGCTATTAAACGAAAAGAGTGGTGTGGCGGAGTTCCCGAGGCTGGCCAAAATGTTTCTAAATGGTCTAGAAGGTACCCCAGTTATTAAAAAGGCTAGTGTTTAAAGGCATAGCAAAAAAACCAAAACCTGAAATGTGACCATTAAAAAATAATAGCACATAATCGAATTTAATGATGCGATTACTAATTTGGTCTAAGAGTGATTCAATATATTCTGGTGCTACAGTTCTCTATATTTCTCAAGAAGCTAAATAAAGTAAGAAAAGGTATAGTATAGATTTTTCATGTGCTGATAGACAACTCACTAAATATAGGAACACATAAAGTTTGGAACACAATTAATAAGAGACAGCACTAAGAAAATATTGTTGACAGTCAACCATAGGGCAAAAGGGGGTGCAAGTTCGTTTTAAAAAAAGGACTTAGTCACTGGGCAGAAAACAGGAAATATAAAAATTATAAACTGATCACCTTAGCGTAACACTTCTTTATAAACAACATTAGCGGTGTTTCCTTTGGGGGCTAAGATGACCAGACTATTGGCAGAACTCACCCTAGAACATGCGACGTAAAATTGACCGCGAGGGAAACAGTCCTCTCTTAAATCAATGCCTGCCAATTTCCTTGGGATTTATTAATAGTCATTGCGATTTTGTTTTTATTTAGCAGGTGAGGATGATAACATAAGATATTATGCTTTGTCATTTATCAAATGAACACCAAAAAGCGTGAAAACAGGTAAGTAATCAGTAAGAAAATGACTTGAATAAACCATTCAATCCTGTACGGATTAAATGGTTTTTTACGCTAACGCCACCTGTTGACAAAACCTTCTTATCCCTAGCCCACGTTATAAAAGTAACCTACTGTGCAAAAATCAACTCTCTAACATTATTAGTTTTGGCTGTGCGTTGATGAGTCAGTCAGGACTTTTTTTTTTATATATAGAATAAGATAAGAAGTTTTAAGGAATTTCTAACGGATTCAAACTTTCAACCCCATTTTAACCCTTTTAGGGGACGAATTTTTGAAACGCTGAAATAACTTTTCTTGTATTCTAATACTGTACCTTTACACAATAATTCAAGTCCGGCGCTCAAAAAAATACTTAATCTCCATACAAACTCTTAACCCCTTTTTGAAGTGAAAACTTCTTTAGCGGCGCTTGGCAATTTTTAGATGGGTAAAAAATGTTAAACTCGCGACAGATCCGCGCGACAGATAACAGTCAGGCGGTAATCTAGAAAGGGGGCCTTCGAACAACAAAATGTTGTAAGTGACAGATGGTGAAGCGTAATCATAAACATACATTAGTAAGAAATAGAGATTAAAATAGAAATCAAGTGTCAGTGAGATATAATAAAATCGGAGTTTTCACTTATGCCGGCACTCCCGGAGTGCAACCCGTCCTTTTTTATTTACCACCTTAGGGGGTGAATTTTCAAAAACGCTAAAATTAGTATTCTTCCATTTTATTTTAATACCTTATTACAAAGTTTCAAGTTCCTAGATTAAAAAAAACTTGTACCCCATACAAACTTTGCACCCCTATTTAAACCTCTTAGGTTAGGTATTTCCAAAAATCCCTTCTTATCCCTAGCCCACGTTATAAAAGTAACCTACTGTGCAAAAATCAACTCTCTAACATTGGTAGTTTCGGCTGTGCGTTGATGAGTCAGTCAGGACTTCTTCTTTTTAACCCCCGACGAAAAAAGAGGGGTGTTATAAGTTTAACATGTGTATCTGTGTGTCTGTCTGTGGCATCGTAGCGCCCAAGCGGATGGACCAATTTAAGTGCGGTTTTTTTTAAATCGAAAGACTTTTCCGTCGAGATGGTTCTTAGCTTTGTTTGGTGGAAATAGGACCAGTAGTTTCCAAGATATTCAGCTTTAATTGGAACAAGTGACGAGATCTCAGCCAATAATGAAGTCAATAATTCGAAATATTGGCTAAATGTTAAGTTTTATTAGCATTTTCTATACGACTCACTAATTGAGGGTCTCATGATGACCAGGTAGTTGTTAATGGATCTCAGCCAATATTGAAGCTAAGGATTCCAAATTTTGGTTAAATGTTAAGTTGTTTTTTATAATTTTTTATATCACTCAATAAATTAAGGTCTCATGATGACCAGCTAGTTGTTAATGGATCTCAGCCAATATTGAAGCCAAGAATTCCAAATTTTGGATAAATGATAAGTTTTATTAGCATTTTCTATATCCCTCAATAAATTAAGGTCTCATGATGACCAGCAAGTTGTTAATTCATTTTATTTGGAATTTAGTTTTGGGGTATGAAAGCCATTTTGGTGAGCGTTTAAATTTTTCCCTTTATTAAATACACTACAACAGTGTTTCTCAACCTGTGGTCCGCGGCACCTGAGGGTCCGCGAGCATAAGTATGGGGGTCCGCAACCTTATCTATGGACTATCTAACAATCATAAATAAATGCCACCAAAAGTCTCGTAATCGCTACGCACGTCGTCGTGCTATTTTTTGCTGCTTTTATTATTAAGGGGGTCCTTAAAAGTGTGCTTGATTTCCTAAGGGGTCCGTGGACAAAAAAGGTTAAGAAACGCTGCACTACAATACTCCGAAGTATCATTTGTCCGAATGCAACATCATTCCGAATTTTCATAATTCCGAAAACCATGTAATACAAATGTCAAACTTACAAGGAGGATTCGACATATTACCGGTTTTACCTAACTATAGTTACAAATAAATAATTTAAATTTTCATATAACACCTAACCTCATTTTAGTATGTAACATAAAATGATCCATGGCGAAAATGACTGTTTCACGTTATTTCACTTTCGGAATTAAAAAAACTGGGTTATTGATGGTTTCGGATAAATGAATCTTCGGAATTGTTAGGTGATCCCAATGATGATACCGGTATTAGATGTTAAATCGTATTACTCCTACTGGTCAGCATTCGCGTAAAACAAGACTAAGTTTTCAGTAACACTTACACAGTCATAATTTTAAATACTTGTTTGATTTGATGCACTACCAAAAAACCCTCCATCATATCGTATTGCTATGCTAGCCTAAAACGACGTAACTGCATATATAAATGTAATGGCGTATAAGCGGTTTGATAACTACGTAAATGTAATTATGTGAGACTAATCAAATGAATCGATTATTTAGCACGTTTTCAGCACCGGTTAACTTTATAATGATCCGCCAATCAACCGATTATATGTATCGGTTTTTATGGCAAATTGAACTGCATGCAGTTATCAAAGAATTCTGGCCTTTTTAACACTACATAGTATAAAACAAAGTCGCTTCCTGCTATCTGTCCCTACTGCTGCTGGATTTAAATGCGTTATTTTAATAGATAGAGTGATTCAAGAGGAAGGTTTATATGTATAATACATGTATATATCATTACACCCGTGCGAAGCATAGGCGGGTCGCTAGTTTATTATAAACATGACATGAGCTTGTATGAGTATCACGGCTGTTTAATCCTTACTACCACTGAGTTATTTGGGAGTACAAACCAGTGAAGTTGCTTGTAGTCACTACGTGTGCAGGTGTCTATATTAAGTCGGTTCCAACAAATAATAACTCATACAAGATTATTAAAAAAATCGTGCAATAGTCGTGTCTGTCAACCACAGACAACCCCCACTAGACGGAGCATGTAAGGCGACCCGCGCGCACCAACGATATGGTACGGCAGAACATTACAGTATCAACACGGCGGCCACCGTTTAGTTGCGTCCTTGTTTATGATCCATGCGTACGTCAACGAAAAAATAAATTAAATAAATAACATGGTAAATTGTAATGTTAAGTGGTGTACAGAGACCTCATAAACATGGACGCAACTAAACGGTGGCCGCCGTGTTGGTACTTTAATGTTTTGCCGTACCATATCGTTGGTGCGCGCGGGTCGCCTTACATGTGCCTTACATGCTCCGTCTAGTGGGGGTGGTCTGTGCTGTCAACACATCACGAGGAACCTGAGGCCAGCCGATAGAAAAACGTTCAAAACCTACAGTTTAGTAATTGAGGATAAATTACGTAATCAGAATACAGGTATATCAGAATTGTGATCAGAATGAATCCCAGTGTGCTGGTGTATAATGACCATGACCAGCTAGTTGTTAATGGATTTCAGCCAATATTGAAGCCAAGGATTCCAAAGTTTTGGTTAAATGCTAAGTATTATTAGCATTTTCTATATCACTCAATAAATGAAGATCTCATGATGACCTTCATGATAGTTGTGAAAGGATCTAAGCCAAGAATTTCTAATGTTGGTTAAACGTTAAGTTTTATTAGCGTAATCAACAGATTAATAAAATTTTGACAGTACAATAATTTGGTACCTTGGTGCTGAAGATGGCCGCAGGAACTCCTAAACAGCACAAGATAAACCCATGGTGTTTGAGCTCGTCTGATTGTTCTTGATGAGCAATTAACATTTGTGTAAGAAAGTACAGTCAATAATAAAACCGAGTCTCAAAAAAACTTTTTTGTCAAAAAAAACTCATTATAATTTCTGTCACAGTACTGGGTCACTGTTTTTAACTTTCGGAATTCTGCGAAAGCTGAATTGTTATTAGGATCATTGAACAGGTTCCTTTGATCGAGGTCACAAATAGCAACACCCTGCAAGATTTTAACGCGACTAAATGACACGTAAGCTTTAGCAAAAGTACTCTTGCCTAAGTGAATAACAGCTTTTTAGGATTTTGTAGTTTGTGTCAGTCTGTCCACAGCTTAGCTCAGAGACATAGTGGTTGAATAAATTTTTAAAAACATTTTTTGTGTACCGTCCCTACACGTAACAAAAGTGGGGATGTGTATCCCATGGTGTGGGGTATCGATGATTAGGTCTCTCAAAACTAAGTCAAGTTACCTAACACCAACTGCAATTTTTATGGAGCTAAGTAAGCCACCCGTACCGTATTTGGATCCTGTAGAATAGAAACCTGGTTCTGTTTTAGGCCATAAGTTTATTTTATATTTTGATTATCTTGGCTAATAACTTCGCCATTTTGCCATTATAAGCATTAACTAGTCTGACTTTAACGATTTTTCCCAGAATGTTGCTTAAGGCTATTGAAATCAAAATATATCCTAACTTCAATCTTAGAGAGGACGGCATTCATTACCACTGGCTTGGGATCCTGTTGTACCTACATATAGTCAAGGATCAAGCTCGACGAAAGATTGGAAACCCTGGACCTTAAACGGTGTAAAACAAAAATAGTCAAAAGAAGAAAATTCCGGGACGAAACTTCTGTTTGTTTAAAAAATATGAAATAAAAATAAAATTAAATTTTAAAAAGTTCCCGACATGACCACCAATAAAAAGAAAGAAATAAAATCTACCAAATGTGCCTATACAATAAACAGTAGAAAAAGAATCCAAGCTTCGTTGCGTCGGGGGCCGCTAAGTAAATGAAATGCAATGTACTGAAAATCGTAAAGTGGGAAGCCCAAATGCATACTTGCAATTTTGCGTTGAAAAATATATTTCATTTCATTTAGGTACTTAGCGGTCCCCCGAACGCAACGAAGCTTGGATTCTTTTTCTACTGATCATTGTATAGGTACATTTCGTAGATTTTATTTCTTTCTTTTTATTGGTTGTCATGTCGGGGGTTTTGTAAATTTTGAATTTTATTTTTACAAGCTTTTATTTAACTTGCATTGTATGTTTAATGTATGTGATGTTTGTTCGGGTGAAATCTTGCAATCGTGAGCATTTGATGCCTATCCAAAGAAAAGTACAGTCGGCTATAAAAGCTTGCTACTAAAATATCATTTTTGACAGAAACTTATTTATTCTGACGATGCGCGAAATCGTGTAAGTTTACATCTGTTTATACCTAATTTATCTTTTTTCCTCAGGTACAAGAACGCACCCGCGCCCCGAGAGGGCTTCCTGCTGCGCAAGCGGCTGTCTGACGCGTCAGCCTCTCGCTGGGCGGGGCTTAACTCTAAAACGACGTCGCTCGGGAGCCTGGGGGTCAACGCGCCCCCGCCGCCCCAACTGTCCCCGCATACTACAAGCTTTGGACGCTGGTCGACTAGCAGGCTCAACTCGAACCAGGTAAGCCTTGCACCTCTGGCACAAATATGACACGCGACTCCTTTTTTCTTTATTAAGACATAACTTGCACTGTATCAGGGCTGGTTAGCCCTCACTACCAGTAGTCGGACTCTGTGTGGGAGTATAACCCGCTAATGGCAAAAGCTAGTATGATATATGGGTGAATTGCAGAAAATATGCACCCTTTATGCTTATGAGTGTCCCATGAAAACAGAATGAATTTAAAACATATATCATGAGAATAAAACACAATGTAACTATGTTACTTTGATAATAAGAATTCTTTCAATTCAGATAAGATATTTTTATTTCAATTCCTTTTTTTATTTTATTTTTTAAGTATTTTTTTCCTAAGAGGTACGCAGTTACTTCATATATTATTCTCATGTCCCAATTCTGAGTGTATTTTTATCTCGGAAATTTGTTACGATTGATATTATTTATTTTAAAGTTTAACTGTAAATTATTCAGTCCTTATTAGATCATCTTTAAATTCTGTATATTATATTTACGTTTATTATAAATAGTTGTGAAATTTTTATAATGATAAACTTGTCCCAACTTACTGGAGTTTCGTTACTCAGGCTTAGTTACGGAGCATTTAATCCCAAAGAAATGTCTCAGTTCTTAGTAGAATTATTTTTTCTTATTCCGGCAGCACTTTGACATGTTCCAAAATGATAAACACGGCGACAGCCACTTTATGAATATGGTTTGCTCAATATGTATGAAACAAAGAAAAAAAAACAATACAGATATATTTTTTTAAGTATGTTACTTTAAGAGTAATGTATTTTTTTTTTATTCAATATACATTTTGAAATTGTGTTCAGAATCCTCATAAACGCACTTATTTACGGTGAAATTCGGAAATTACTTATTGTCTCCATACAAATATTGGTACCCACCCCGCAGAATGGCGTTACAATGTAGGTGGCCATTTGAATGGAAAGTTCTCAGCACTCTACAAGAATGTTGAACTTTGACGGTCATTTCTGACTTTTAAAGCGATTTAGAATTTTCTTTTGGATTTAAAAAAAAAATTTTTTCTTTTTCATGGCATATGAAGCAAATTTTATTCATATAACTACAGTATGATGTAATTCAACATCAGTCATCACCCCTGTTGTAGTAAGTACCCACTTTCATGACTAATTTCCCTGCGAGTAGACTCTCTAAACTTAAATTAATATCGAATTAGTGCTAACCAGGAAGCTGTGGTCGTTAACCCCAATTATGTCAACAATTATGTCAAATTTCATAACTAACACGTATTGGGTCAAACAGATTTGGGCTCTAATTTATCATTCCGGCCATTTAGAGCACAAATACAATTACACTTTACTACAAAACACAATGAAATATTAAACGAATACTTTATAAAAATGACACTTTATTTCAATGATCTTCAACAAGTAGAAAGAAAATAATAAAAGTAAACATGTCTGTTTACTTTTGTTATTTTCTTTCATCTACAATAAATTTTATACTTTAATAATAAAAAAATCAATTGTAATATTCATAATTCAACTGTATAAGATTTTTAAAAACTGAGCCCGAAGCTTTGTTTTAAACTTAGCTATAGCTTTGTTTTAAACTTGACCTTTCGAAAGGTTCTTTCCTGTCAAAATAATGTGATTATCTATGCAGAAACAACATAATTACTGTATTGTTGTAAATACACGTGTAATTCTAAATTGTTTCAAAAATCAGTTTTCTATGGAGAGGAGTCATTGTTTCAGTAAACATCTTAACAGCGCGATACAGGATTTAAAGCCTGACCATAAATATATGAGGATGCGCCATATTGCGGAATTTCACTGGAACTAATTTCTTACACTGGCAATGATTTTATGATGGTCTGTCAACAATGTCAATGTCATTCGTGGAGATTTCTTTAAAAGACAAATATCTAAAATGATCTGCCGAAAACGATTCACAGTCTTGAACGTAAGATTATAAATAAAGTGTACACGTGTTTAGTACACGAAAAACAGTCAGGAAAAGAGTGCATTCCATTGAATGATATAACGAGGTTAACATAGTGGAACTGACAGGTATTTAAAACTAATAATGGGTTGCGATTGGTTGCAAAATGGTTGCCATATAAATCTTATAAAAAGCGCCCTCTTGACAATCCTCATATATTTCTGGTCAGGCTTTATATTGGCGCGCGGCGTCAGCCCAACAACGCCATCTAATGGTAACAATTTTATCGTCCGCTCATCACACCGAAACGGCTGGCCACTTTTAAACCTACCAAAATATGATTATAGGATTGTTTTACCGACTACAGCAATAAAAAATAAGGATTATGGAGACGAACTAGCGGGCACCTCGTTAATTATACGTGTTAAACGCTTTTCGAATAGACTCGTCAAATGTAGGGCTATTTAGTATAATTAATTACTTTTCAAATAATTTCAGAATTCATTATCTTTTGCCGATTGGTCATTATTGTAGTTTTTCTACCATATTTCTAGGCTTGTATTCATCCTTTCTCCTGTGCCCCTTCGCTCCTGCACAAAAGTGGACATGAAAGTTCAGCTTTCATTAGTTGAAGGAGGTTATTAGAGTGAAAACGGGTGGAAACCCAGGCGAACTGTGCAAGTTAGGGTATAAATAAATGTCTCTTTAGGCATTTCAATATCGTTTAAAGTAGAAAATCAACTAAGTATTGAATAATTATAATTTAGGTCCATTTAAAACAAGTCTGGCTGTCAATTGGCTCTATACTAAATGTTATTAGGACAAATAAGGTGAACAAAACTGAACAGTGGTCGCTACGTTCGAGTTATTTCAAATATAGATGTCGGAAAGTTTTATTTTCTTCGCCTCGTCCGGATTCTACGAAGTTTAAGAACTTGATACTTGCCTTAAAACATTAAATGTGCCTTTTATGTTTAAACGGCCATGTTATATGGCTTTTTCACGCTTCTAAATTATATGAAAAATAATAATTTTTGAATGTTAAATTATAAAATAATAATACTTATATACGGATTTGCTATATACGAGTTAATGTTAATTAAAGGACATTGGGTACTTTCTTCCCCACTAGCGGACACAAACGAAACCAATTAAAGTTTTTAGATAATGTTACGGGCTTTACCACTGTGTATTTTTTATTCCCATAACTAATGGGAAATCTGAGAAAATGAGATTTTTATAGCGCAGCAATAAGGTTTTCATTGTGTACAAACATCGAAAGCTTGCTGCTGCTGTAGCTACTGAAGTCGCTTTCTGGCGGTTTTTGGAGGACTTCTTGCTGGAGATCGACGTCGATACTTCCGCGTTGTCTTCCAGGGCATGGTCGGAATCTAACGCAACAACCACTTCTACAGAACGCAACTGTAAGGTTTTCTGCATAAGGGCCACATCTAATTATGTTAGGTTGGTGTTCGATGAAATGAGTCGGCTCCCTAGGGGGAATGATTGACAATTCGGTTCTTTCTCTGGCTAAGAAGTTGAAAACTGAACGCCGTTTGGGTAAGATGCTACGCACTTCCACGCGGTGTGCTTAGAATTGAAGTCACCTGCTGCGAAGACGACTCCATTGGGATCTGGTTGAGCAAGTAGGTTTAAGTCTGTCGGTTAGAGTTTGTTAGAAGGAGACAGATAGACTGACGCAATCGTTATCAGGTCGTGACCTTCTAACGAAATACGACAGACAGATGCCTCCAACTGAATAAGAGGCGGGAGAGAGGGCAACTACGTGCAGACATCTGCGGTAGAAGATCGCGGTCCCTCCGAAGGGCCTATCCAACCTATCATTCCTAACCATCGCGTAACCGGGGATCGATTAATGGGGAATGATTACAAATGCGGTTTGTAAAAAGTTTCATGAACTAGAAATATATCGATAGAATGAGCGCGTAGGAATTCCATCACCCTATCTTTCATGCCACGCAGACCGAATCATTGAAGATGCCAATAATTAACGAACGAGATTTAAACGTGAGGGGCGTACTATAGCTGAGAGAAGTTAGCACTGCTCTTTGTAAGAAGTGTTTATCTCTTTATAAAGAGCTAGTATTACGGAGGGCTCTTTCGCAGTCTTGAGCTCATCCTCAATTGCTGCTATGTGAGATGCGATAGCATTCGCATGCTTCAATTGAGGTGTACCCTTACTAGAAATTGCAGTTTATGGGGGAGCAGGTGCAGCCCGGGCTGCACGTTTGGACTGGTTTAGACAAGTCAAGACAAGATTGGACTGGGGCGCAGAAGGCGCCGGGGGGGCTACGTCCGCTGAAGGCGGAAGGTAACCTGTATTTTTTTTCCGACTTCCTTTCCTCGGAGGAAGCACGCGCGCGCTTGCGCTTTTCCTTCAGAGGCATTGCGACCTGAAATTCTGTTTCCATCTTGTCCGCGTCGCGCCTCTTGGGCTGCGTTACGCGGTCTAAGGGGATTTGCTCGAGGGGGATAACTAGGGGCTCTTTGAGGCTTTGGACCTCTGCTAACGTCCCGGAGACGGGGTTAACACTGAGGGTCGGGCTCCGGATTACCTTTCCTGCACCTTTGGGGGTGCGGGAATGGGATTTCCGAATGTCAGAATCCGTCTTGGCCTTAGGGGCCGAGAGGGTGCCTGGGGCGGGCGCGGCCACCTTTACTGGGGGCTTCGCGTCTTAAACGGCGCTGGGGCTGCTTTAGAGGCAGGGAGCGCTGGGGGCTTGGAGGCTTGGCCTTTTTAGGAGCCTTCTGCTCTGCCGCCGGGGGAGAGCGAGCATTAGGGGCTTCGATTACCTTAGTTGCAACCGGAGCCGGAGGGGCCGTGGGAGACGATGAGTTCTGTGACTTTTCCGGCACACTCAGTGACCCGAACTCATCAGCCACCGAGAAGTCAGAGAAGCTCTTGCTTAGCCCTTTTTCATGCTTGCAAAAGCGTAAAACTAAGCCAGCAACAGATTCGATAGCTTCCTTGTGGTCCTCGGAACAGGCCGCTTCGCGGAGAAGGGTTACGGGATCCATGGGGAAAACGATGGAAACAGAATACTAACAGTCAAAGTCGTAGCCTGGATTGACGTCTTGCGCGGTGCTCGCCGTGTCCTTGTCACACTACACTACGCAACCTACTCACGAAGGGCATAAATGAGGACAGGACGTACACCTCAGGAGAGATGCTCGGGAACACTTTTCAACGAGTTCACCTCACGCGGCCCGCCTCAGTGTGCAATAATAAAATACTCGAGACCGATTTCTGCGCTGCGGGCCGGCCCGTAGCAGCCCGCCCAAAATGTGCGCGTACTCCAACTTGACAAGACTATAAACCACAACCTCTATGAGTCTGGCACTTCAACTGCTATCTATACCAAGCTAGTCATCAAATAACACAAAATATATTTATATACAGTACTAAACATTTACATACAGTACAGTATTAAAATAATACGATCACCGTACCTGAATTATTAAAGTAATTATATTTCGGTATTCCCATACGCCACAATAATGCCCCTTTACTTAGTAAAACTAGAAGTTAGAAGCTTTCAATTGAGGTATGTTTCAGCTTTGTCCGCCGTGGGGAATTTTTCCATAGTAAAGTACCCAATGTCCTTTGTATACATATTAAGTTATAAATGATTTTTATGTATTGACGTGTAATATTGAAAATATTATAAATAAATGAATATGAACATGAATATATTTAGATTTGTATGAGAAATAAATAAAAGTCGTATTCATATTCTTGGGGCTTAATACGAGATTATTATTGAATGACATACTCGTATGCATAAATGTACATATGCATGCTTTACCGAATTCGAAGGGAAAATTGAGGGAAGGAGAGGAAGAGGGAAGACACAGGATTAGTAATATGGACCAGATAAAGGAAAGGGTAGACGACGCGCCGTATCGAGATGTAAAGGTACCCTTACTATGAGTTAACGTGACCGTACTCGATAGCGACAGCGTAAACGGTTTATATGTAGAATAGTTCAGCAAACCTAGCGCAAATCATTTACGCAGTCGCTAGCGAGTACGGTTACTGTAAATTCATGGTAAGGGTACTGGCGTTAAGCAACACGGACTGGAGATAACTGCACCGGCAAGAGTGAAACGATAATAATAAAATAAAATAAATAAAATAAAAAAGCCATTTATTCTACTACTTTACACATAAACACAATATAAACAAAAATTAAATAAAATATAGTTTCGCCGCTAAGTAATAGTCGCCTCCTGGGCGTAGGCCTCCCCCGTTTCTTTCCATAGCTCTCTATCTCTAGCTTTCCTCATCCAGTGTGGTCCCAGTCTTTCCGTGAAGATGTCTGACCATCTTTTATATGGGCGACCTCTCGGTCTTCTACTGTCTCGCGGGATCCATTCTATGATTGTTTTGGACCACCTTTCGTTGTCCATTCTATATACATGACCCGCCCAATTCCACTTCAGTAACCTTATTCTGTAGACGATATCAGTCAATTTGGTCCTTTCCCTAATAGCTTGGTTGCTGATTCTGTCTGAAAGTTTTATTCCTAACATACTCCTCTCCATTTTGCGTTGACAGACTGCAGCTTGACTTCATCACATTTTCTTAACGACCAACTTTGACAGCCATATGTTAAACAAGGTAGAATGGTTGACTCGTAGAGTTTGCGCTTTATGTTTATATTAATAGCTTTGTATTTCATAATCTCTTGAGTCCCCAGTATTTCCTCCATGCTATAGCGATCCTGCGTTGTATTTCATTTCCGGTGTGGTTTTCAGACGTGACAGCTTGGCCTAGATAAATATATTCTTTAACTATTTGCACATCTTGGCCTTTAACTGTTATGGGGTTGCTTATTTTTCGGTTAGTAATTATATTTGTTTTTGTAAAAGTTATTGATAAGCCCGCTTTTTCGCTCTCTTCTGCCATGTTGTTTAGCATAAACATTAGATCGGTCGGATTTTCTGCGAAAATTACTACGTCATCCGCAAACCGGAGATGGCTCAGATATTCTCCGTTGAGTCTCAGTCCTTTACTTTCCCAATCGAGGTTTCTGAAAATGGTTTCTAGTACCGCTGTAAATATTTTAGGCGATAAAGGGTCGCCTTGCCGGACTCCTTTTCTTATTGGAAACTTCACGCCTTCTCGTTCCAGTCTAACCTTCGCGTAAGCATTTTTATATATTTCCTGCAATACTTTTATATATTTATCGTCTACACCTTGTTGTTGTAGCGTTTCCCAAATTGACTCAATTTGGGAAACGAAACGATAATAATAAATGATACTCAAATTACAAACATTGCTTAGTTTGGGATTAGAACATTTTTCTTACACGAATTTAACAAAAAAAAGAACCGACTTCATGAAGACTGACAAGCCAAAAATAACCCGTTCATGTACAGATTACTTTATATATATATTTATATTTTATTTTATTATATTATATATTTTTTTTTTAGAGTAGGTACATTAAAACTCGATATTTGATGTGACGCAGCCTTATAATTACTTAATACAATCAAAAAGCATTAAATAAAACACATCTTTACGTTGCAAACGTACTTAGTACATGTTATCGCGATGTAACATGATTTATTTTCAAATAAACGAAAGTTCTTGAAATAGAATGACAGACACCATTTGACACCATTGACACTCAAAACAAAGCGGGCAGTCGTATAATCACGTACATTTTGGTCGCCGAATGACCGGATTTGTGGGCCGTGTGTACCGGCAGTGTTTCGAAAATATACTCCATTTGAATAAATTCATTGAGGCAATCCGAATATGAATGAAAATAAAATGGCCCGCGGCAGGCGCTGATAGTTTCTCATCGATGCAATTTCAATATTTGCATCGGAACTCGTCAGAAGTGGGATTTATTCTATTTTTAGGTGCAGTTCGTGCGCTGTTAAATTAGCCTTCCTGGAGATGGTTATAAGTAGGATACTTTTTGGGAAAAAAAAAACGTCCATGTAGTTGCGGGCGCTTTGTAGTGTGGCATAAGAGTTTAACAATTCATTATTAAATTACAAAGTAATACATAATTGTCTTACTATATTATTATCCTTTTCTATTTAGTTGCAATTGCTCTCTTTAGATTATCAAAGTTATTTTTAGATTACATGAGATAAACTTAGGTATAATTTTGACAGCCCAATGCAACATAACGCTAAATACAAATGACAAATTTGTTAATACTACTACATATTATACTTATACTACTAGCTAAGGTTTCAATAATTTATAACTTAATTATAAAAACTATGAATACAAGGATCAAAGCTTAAAGAAAAATTGAAAAAGGAGCTACCTGGTGGAAAGGACCGGGAATCGAACCCGGTACCTCTGGATTACCGGTCCAGCGCGTTAGCCACTTCGCTACCCTCGCTCCACGTAGATCTGACGAATTTTTCCTTATGCTTTGTGTGTCGATCTTTGCATTGTTTATTTGAAAGGTTTTTACATCTTTGCGACCTCTATGTGAATACGTTAATATACTTAATTATAGTTAAAAATAAAAACAAAAATGATGAGCGAACCAATATACAAGCATATTGGGCTATATGCCGATGTGGATGTGTGTTTGTGAGTGTGTGAGTGAGTTAGTCTGTGTGTGTGTGTGTGTGTGTGTGTGTGTGTAAGTTTCATTATTATAAGTATTGTATTACAGCCGGTTTATAAGATTGTTTAGCATTCGTAGTAGGATTTTGAGTAAATGTCAAAATGATGTTTGTTGAATTTATTATATAGGTATACGTATGCCAAATACGGTATTATGACATTCATTAATTTAGATTATATAGACATTCAATTAATAATGAACTCATGTGTAATGGTAACACATATATGTATGAATTAACGATAAACATATACAAACATTATGGGCAGCTCCATATTTAATAAAATTGTATCCAGTGATAATCTGTCCAGACAGCATGATATAAGACCTATCATTAAAGCATTTGCAAAATTGATGAGCTGCGGAAATCGAGCTCTCGAATACTTCGATATTATATTGAACACAATGTGAAAGGCTTAATCGAATAAACCACAAATTAATACACATTTCCATCTGAAATGAATTTCAGAAACTTTGACGTTAATTTTCCAATGGTTAATAAACTATCCGTGTATAATCTAGCAGACTTCCAACCACTAAATCGGCAATAATAACGCTAGTTCCTGAATGAAAATTGAGCGGTCTCAATTAGAATTTAATTGACATTCTTTCACTCTATTTGGTTTTTGAATATAAAATGATTGAGCAATATTATTTAAGAGACCTTATTCCTTTTAAAATGCTGATTGTTTTAGATTTTTCTGTATGATCAAATATGTTTCCTAACATATTATTGATGTTACTACCTAGAACAGGGCAATTAGGATTTATTGGTATATATTTGAAACCTACAGTTTGAATTTTTCATTGATAATTTTTGTTTCAAAACTACTTGAAATTTACAAAATTCACGCGGAAAATGTAGGTGTATTTGGGGTGTTATTTGTGTAAATAGTGTCCATTTATTTATATTCGTCACTGCAATGCTACGCACGACACACAGATTGAATTGTGGCGCGTTTTATACATACATATAATTTCGGCCTTCGTTAGTGTCTATTGAAACTCCCATTGGGACGGAGTACGACTTTTAATTATGAAGATATATGTATATAACATACCTATGTACTGAGTTTTCATTGTCAGTCTGATGCCTCTATTTTTTTCAGAATAAGTAATATAACTAGAATTTGAGAACTTTGAATGACTTTTAGTTAAACCTAAACTAAAAGAGAAGTGTGCAGTTTTGTGTTTTACAATAAAAAAATCAAAAGCGGAGGCTCAATTTGATCGCCATTGATATACTCGTAGGTAAAGCTATTTGAGATGTATCAATGTTACGTATACAATTATATATACTTAGGTGTTCTATTTCCCTTAAAATATCAACTTTATGTAGGTATGTATGTTAACACTTTATTGATACACAACAACTGGTTATAAATACATTGATAACAAATGAAACATGTACAAAGGCGAACTTATCCCTATTAGGGATCTCTTCCAGTTAACCTTTGAGCAATTGAAGGAATGGGTATTTGAAGAAAATAGGCAAACTACACAGCGTACAAATGAGATATCTATATTATACTTAATAAAACTATGAGTACATAAACTAAGTAATAAATAATACACATATATTTATATTATTTATAAGATATATAATATCTACATATAATACATATAAATGCGTAAATAAATATAGTATTCAATGAATTTACACGTCATCGGACAGTCACAATTTCTTCAAGTTAATCTTCAGTGATGCAACAGATGGAGACTTCCTAAGGGACAAAGGCAAATCATTCCGCAACTTCACTGCGCTTACCGTCAATGACTTGCTATAGGTACGCCTCTTGTTAGACGGTACAGCCAGAGTGAGATTGGCGCTAGACGGCAAGCGGTGACCACTGCCATCAGCCATAGGTATACGAAAATCTTTGACTAAGGTAAGGAGGAGAAGAAGGATTGAACAGGACATTAAAGAGCAATGACAGGACATTCACGGCTGCGCTCGAGAGGAAGAAATATGGTCATATTTTCGCAATCCAAATATATACCTGATACACACATTTTGTAGGCGCTCAAGCTTGTCAAGTAGTTCCTCCTTAAGATCCAGTCGAACATTAATATCACCGTAGGCTACTTGAGGGAGCAAGAGAGATCTGGCAAGAGTGATTTTGGCTGAAATTTGCACAAAGTTCTGCAGACGCCTTAAAGAGTGGAGGGATGCAAAGAGCTTCTGGCTAACTTTCGCTATGTGCGATGCCCAGGAAAGCGTCTGGTCCATGGTGATACCCAAATTTCTGACTGTAGAGGAAGGGGGATAGGAATCCCACCAAAAAAAATATCAGGTACCGCCATTTCAGATAGTTTGTTTACAAAGTGAGGACTACCAATAACAATTGCCTGCGACTTTTTTGCGTTTATGTTTAACCCGAAAATATTTGCCAAGCTGTGAATAGACTCCAAATCCGCATCGATCTTACCAATAACCGACGGCAGATCCTCAGTACTATCCGCTGCATAGATCTGCAGGTCATCTGCATAAAGATGGAACGAGGATCTTAAGCATTCGGTGATCCCACCAATAAATATTGAGAAGAGAAGTGTAGAGAGGACGCCCCCCTGAGGGACACCAGCGGACATTTCACGCCATTCCGACAGTTTGTCGTCGACCCTAACCCGCTGGCATCGACCAAAGAGGTAGTCGTGAAACCAAGATAGGGATGAGTGAGACACATTAAGCGTACGAAGGATATACCGAGGAGGATGTCAAAATCTACGGTATTGAATGCGCTACTAAAATCGAGAAGGACATGTCGATGTTGTTTGAATTTTATAAATAAAGGGCAAAGGCTCTATGCTTTCAAATTGAAATAACGACATTAAAGAAAGCTGCTCTGCAGAATAAAATAGATGTTGCAGCAACTTTTTATTCTGTTTAGTTTACATTTGTGCGAAATATTGATTTTTAAAATAAATAAAACGTTGCAAACGCCGCGAGCCCGCAACGTTTAACCGGGGTAAATAAACGTTCTATCAAAATAGTTGATCTCGCTGCTCTCGCAAGTTAAACAAACTTCATAAAAGGTTGGCAGTACCGGAATTTCCCGCTACGGTATATTGAAATTTCCCGGTAGGTACTTATTGCAAACTTTGTTCATAACTGGTACCTAATAGAGATAATATTTTAACTTAAAATAGATTGGCTAGGTCTTTTGATTGTGAGAGTTTTGAGAAGAAGTTGATGAATTATTTATAGCAAAGTTTTTGATACGATGTGCCAATATTTAATAAAATAAGTGAGAAATATATTTTTCTTATTTCTCATTGATTCAACCGACATTCCGCCTACTTGGTAGCTATATTAAACATCAATCCTGCGGAGTCGATATTCATTTTTAATGAACAAAAAAATGTTAGACAAACTGACTATCACACATCCTTATTCCCACTCATTACGGGAATAAATAGAACCTTGTATGAAAACCCTAAAAAAATCGAGGATTTTTGACAATTGTATGAGGATCCCATCACTATATATCTCAATTCTTACACTAAGGGTGCTCTCTCGCCGCAAGCATTCGCCTATAATGTACCAAAAATGATATGAAAATCTCATTTGTTTTATGTTACATTACAGGTGAATGCGGTGGGGTAGCACTCCATATGGGATCAATGTCTATAGCGAACATTTGGGGACTTGTATTGTTCCAGTAATAGAACAATATTCACATAGTTATACTTGGTTTTTGTCCCCAGACGTCTCCGTGCTCGTCGACCCGCAGCAGCATCCGTGGCACCAGTCCGCTGTGCTCACCCTCAGCTCGATCGTCTTTCAGCGCCAGACAGCCTTATCTAGGCTGGAGGAGCCAGGAGCGGCTCAACACACCTAGGACTCCGCACGAGAGGTTAGTCAACATATTCTCTTATGTCGTCTTCACAATTATACTTTACTTAATAGCTTAGTGTCGCTCTGTTCGCAAAATGCCTTCTAATCATTTTTCCTTGTGCCCTGATACTAATAGTACTCACGTGGTACTCACTAATCTTTTTGAAAGGCGGTAAGTTCATCCCGCCTAAGTATCTGTTGTCGTCATAACAGTAATATGTGAAAAAATTAGGTTGCTCTGTATAGACCGAACTACGTACGATTGTACTCATAGGGACCTAGTGAATTCATGAATTCATTGTAGTAGAAGAACTGACTAATATGATTATACTCATACGTGGGACTGAAGAGTCCCACGCGGGATAAAAGTATCCTGAATAGATTAGTACCTAACTTTTAAAGTTGCACAAAATGAAACCATAGTACACATGATATTATAATTATTTAGCCCCACAAAAAAGGTACCTAATTCCTTGTTTTAAAATCAGCAGACGTATTTTCTAGGCCAAATGACATACGATTAAATTCCTACTAACCGGGCAAATGTACGCCAACCTTATTTGGACTGCAGCCAAAAATATCTGAACACACGGTTAAATTCGGTTTGAATTTATGACAGTCATCTAACCTTAGTTACGTCTCCTATTGATTAAATACTCAATATTTATGGACAATGGCCTAAGCAGGAAAAATGTACATATTTACATAGCAATATATTCCAACTTTTATACTACTCTAATAACAACAAGAACTATAATTTAAGTGTATCCTTTCAGTTCTTGTAGAATTGGATTCTTTTAACAAAACGTATTCTCAATAATAGCGTTCTATTAAGTTCTGCTCGGCGCGTTTTAAAGCCAAGCTTTATTTCCTAGTTCCACTGATTTTCTCAACCATCCGATAAAATTTTGCATTGCACTGGTTTTCTGCTCCAATTGTCGAGAAGACAAACAATAACAGTTCAAGATGTTTTTATTCAATTTAATCGCATCGTATGGTTAAACACGATCCTACTATTTGTATAGAATCTTTTTATCGATTCATATTTTTACGTGGAAATACCACATTTTTATTTTTATAAATAATGACACAAACATTCGGATTAAATTTTTCTTTCTCAATTTACCTTTGTGTCATTATTTATAACGATACTACTATGTCGAAAATTTGGTTGTGAAAACTGTTCGTTGGATTGTTTGAAGACAATTCTTGAACTCGAGTGCTACGTAATTGAAGGAGTAAGCGAAGCGAGCGAATCGTCTCCATTTCAGCTGAGCGAAAAATGCTATCGTACTCCAATTTTCAGCCGTTCTACGTCCCAAAATCAATAAACTTTAGTGAAATTTTGTGAGCAAGTTCCTTAATTATATAGACATTATTTTTTTATTTAGTTTACTATATTATTTATTGAATGGTCGAGATTTGAGAGTTGAAAACGACAATTTAAAACAGATTGGCGAGGTATCCAGCTCACAGAGCGTACAAAGTTGCTATAAACTAAACTTAAGTCGTGGGAGAAGTTGAAGATTAATCAGGTTTAGAGTACGCATGTCTAGTCTACATTTGATTTAACCTATGTACCGATGTTGTTTTTTTTTGTTTAAAATATGATTCGATTGTGAGTGTTCTTAGCTGTGAAGGATTTATTTCAACTCCAAAAAAGGAAAAACAAAGAAACAGTAAATAAAAAAATCTTAAACACTACTAACAACTAAGTACAAAAAAGCTAAAATTAAAATAAACTAAAACAAATGAAAAGAATGGCTCCCCTTCGGCATGGTACTGAAGATGCCAGTCTTTTGAAGGTCATCGGTCGGTCGTTGTTATTCGTTACAACGATTGACTGATTTCGTTAAAATGCATAGCGACCATTTTTGTGGTGATGATGTATAACTTTTTAAAATCTTTATTATAATTCTTTAATAGTTACATAACTCTTGTGTGATTGTCATTAGTGTAAACCCTGATGTATATTTAATTATTGCGAGACCGTAGCGTTTGGTCCACATGCCGCTATTCATAATATATCATCGTTCAAAAAACACACTGGTAAAAATACTACAGACAGGTGACAAATGAAATCCAACAGCCTCATTGTGCGGACTATTCGCATTTATTTCCGCGGTTGGTACCCACGGACGTGTGTTTCAAACACAAACACAGCAGTTTATTTAATTCTCCGCACATTTTTCCTTGTATTTTTAATCTATGTTGTAGTTGATATTTCAACGGTACTTTTTTAACATAGTGTTTTACAGATACTCGTAGCATTATCAGGTTTAATAGTAATCGAACGCCGCTTTAGTTTTAATCAATTCATCAATCATATTTAGAAAACTGACAAATTTTAAGTTTACGTATTGACCACAGAGCCTACAATACAAGTCCTCTCCTTGCCTAACGAGCTCGAATGTTTCTCCTGAGTCATTAATGTTTTATGCTTTATTCAATTCGTATACGTATGAGTACGTCAATCATCGTCTAGTGCCCATAGTACAAGCATACCTATTAAAAATCAGTTTTTTTCTTTACAGGATTCTTAACTGTATGGCTTAGCTCTAGGGAATAGATCCATATCTAGATCGATCCATACGTGTAAAAGAAAAACCTAATATTTTTTGTTTTCTTCCAGGCTAGCGTCATCCCTGCTCCAGCAGGCAGCAGCTACCAAGGCTGCAGAGGAAATCCAGTCTTCGATCAAGGAGGTGACGTCGGCGATCGTCCACTACGTGTCGGGACTCGAACCGGCGAACGGGGACGTGGACAAAACCTCACCGCGCTCCAGCCAGAAGCTGTTCTGGCTTGAGAGCTCTTTTGTTGGTGAGTTATTTTAATTTGCGAGCCCTTGACTACAGACTAGCGTCTGGATATCACACCAGGACTCACCAAAGTCTTACCAGTACTTGAACGGCGACGATCGTCCAATACGTGTCAGGACTCGAATCGGCGAACAGCACCCCATCATTACTCCAACAGGTAGCAGTCAGAATCACCAAAGCCTCAGAGAAGAATCATACCTCGAAGTATGCCTTAAATCTTTTAGCTTAGCTTGAATTAGTGAGTTCAAAGGCGTTTTTGCCTAGATGATTCTACAATGGAACTCACTTGCCGAAATTAGTGCCGATTTGAAAACTTAAATGATTATCCCTTGGCCCGAAGGAGTCTTTCGTATCCTTCTGGAACGAAAGATTCCAGTTGTTCAGTTTTCGATGAACAAACGAGTACGTATCTCGATTTTAAATCCGGTCTCGATATTGTACCCTCACGTATTGCCGGCCGCATTTCTTGCGGAGATAAAATGCATCGCCGCTGTGACGCAAAGGAAATGGAATGGAAGTGGCTCCTTTGAGCGAGTCCTTTCAGCATTTGATTCCTTATTTATTCAGTTGGAAGTATTCAGTGTATTCACGCCGCGCAGAAGGATGGTCCTGAGGAAGGAAGGGTCATCAAATAATTCTAAGCTTTATATGTTAGTACGATTTTCGAGTGAATCTTTAAGTAAATATTTTTAAATTTTAAACGAGTTTTTCTGCCACCTTTAGACGAGAATCTAACGTCGTGTGACATTAAAAGTTAAAAAAAAAGTCTACGGCATCGTATCTCCTAAACAAATGAACCGATCCCGACTTTTTTATTTTACAGCTGAGTTCTATGCGTATTTGTCCATAATTCAATGATTAGCCATTTTTAGGGTTCCGTAGCCAAATGGCAAAAAACGGAACCCTTATAGATTCGTCATGTCTGTCTGTCCGTCTGTCCGTCCGTATGTCACAGCCATTTTTTTCCGAAACTATTAGAGCTATACTGTTGAAACTTGGTAGGTAGATGTATTCTGTGAACCGCATTAAATTTTGATGCAAAAATAAAAAAATTATAATAAATATTGGGGGCTCCCCATACTTAGAACTGAAACTCAAAATTTTTTTTTCATCAAACACATACGTGTGGGGTATCTATGGATAGGTCTTCAAAAATGATATCGAGGTTTCTTAAATATATTTTTTCTAAACCGAATAGTTTGCGTGACAGACGCTTCCAAATTGGAAAAAAGTTTGTCCTTCCCCCCCTCTAACTTCTAAAATAAGAAAATGAAAAATCTTAAAAAAACATATGATGTACATTACTATTAAAACTACCAACGAAAATTGTTTTGAACGAGATCTAGTAAGTAGTTTTTGTTAATACCTAACTTTGCACCTAATTTATATGGGGCGCTATACATACCAGGTGCAAACTTAACTTAACCACTTAGGGATGGAAAGTGTTTGTACGGAACCCTCGGTGCGCGAGTCCGACTCGCACTTGGCCGGTTTTTTTTTATCAATGATAAATTAAAAATTATCAGAACAGTAGCCGAAAATAAGGCTTCTTGTACCTTTATAAATAGTGCTGGGGACAATGGTGGTGAGGAAATTAAATTGGGGATTTAAAGGCGAAACAATAAATAGTTGAGATGTTCGACCGATAATTCGCAACAGATATCATACCTAAACAGAACGGAATTAATATCTTATCTACATTATATCTTCAGAAACATTACGTTTTGCGCTCTGTTATGGATTGATCAGAAGTTAGCGTTAAACCTTTGCACCGTAAAGTAAAAAATATAATTTTGAAGCACTACAGTGACAAAGTTCACAAGAACTATGCATATAGCCATTTCTACGATCCTCCTAACACCTTGTCTGGCTAAACTATGAATTCAAGACGACGACAATGAGCTAGACAATACACAAAGGTACTTCAACAATGACACGAGTGCGGCAATAGAGTCCTTTGCGCACTGCTAATTCAAAATGCAGCGTGGCATTCTGTGGGACTTGCACGGCATTGTGCGCAGTTGCGCTAGCCCCCGCGGACAAACGGCCTCGGGCCCAAAGGGAATTATTAATGCACTGCATAGCGATCCATTTGTTGCAGAAGGCTGTTTAACAGTGATCGCTATCCCTTAGGACTAGCCTATGACGCGATAAACTCAACCATTATAAGTAGGCCCACAGCGGCGCAGCCGGCCAATGAAAGTCGCGTGTGGCATACGATTGATACAGATATAAGTACCTAGTGAATAATGCTTTCGTTCTTTATCGGATGAGTTCATAATTTAACTGCTTTTCTCAATTAGCTTCAGAATATAATAATCATTTAAGTTAAACAATTTAGGTAAACGGATTATATCGCGTATTTTCATTAGGTATATGAGCCGTTAAATTAATGATAAAATAAAATGTTAGATTTCACGATCTTTTTATTTGTAAGATCAAATATTTATGTTCGAGATTTTATTCAGAACAATAATCTGATCAATTAGTACAATAAAATAGCGAGCGTCAATTTTTTTTTAGTTTTTTCAATTATCGGATGAGACAAGCGAGTTTTAGAAAATCTGTAAATATGTACATTCTTGTTTCTTTTTAAAAATAAAACAATATTTCCTTTAAGTAAGCTGTGGTTACTTAGGGATTTAAGACAGTCCCTCCCAGGCCCATGTTTATCCACACTGTATATGTATACGTATGTAAGTGTCATACACAGATTCTGGTGTCATCTGCGGACGTTATGCAATATTAAGGATAACAAGGCTTTTTAAATATGTATCTCTTCTGTTGTATTGAAGATCAGTTCATATGGAGAGGAGTCATGTTTTATTAATTCAGGAAAAATCTTATTCTTAATCGCGTGGCAGGTTCATCTTTTGTCTGGCGCAATCTTGTCATAATTTTTAGTCCTCTTACCACGCTGAAACGGCTGGATAAAGTATAACAAATTTTGGTAGTGGCAGAAATTGAACATACAAGATGGTTATAGGTAGGATAGTTTTTACCTGTGTACAGTAAAGATTTCCCTCTCCGCTGAGAACCGATTTTTAATACAGTTTTTTTTTTATTATAGTACTTAAAGATACTCGTATACTTATTTTTTATTAAAGCAGTAACGTCTGCTAACGTAAACTAAATGTTTACAAATGAAGCGAAAATTGAAAAATTTAATGAATCGGACAGGATTCGAACCTGCGTTTCCAACGGCTTTCCGGGCCAACACTGGCGTCCTCCCAATTGGACCACCGAATCAGATGTCAGAGCCATTGAATTTTTCAACCAGTTGCTTCGACATGCCTTAGGGTGGCATCGTAGCGCCATCTACCGTAAAGATTTAGACTTTATCGTCGGCACCATCGTCTCAAATTTGTTGAGAATCGATAGTAACGATGTGCTACACCCGAATTACTTATTTTTTATTAAAGCAGTAACGTCTGCTAACGTAAACTAAATGTTTACAAATGAAGCGAAAATTGAAAAATTTAATGAATCGGACAGGATTCGAACCTGCGTTTCCAACGCCAACACTGGCGTCCTCCCAATTGGACCACCGAATCAGATGTCAGAGCCATTGAATTTTTCAACCAGTTGCTTCGATACTCGTATACTTATTTGTGTAATGAAAACGTAACTAACATGAATACAAGCTATTGTTTTTGACCGTAGAAAATATCCTCATGAAGGTCTACCTAATATTTATTGAAATTAAAGAGCACCTTAGCGATAATCACCTGACAGATTGGCACCTTCGTTATGAAGCAAGTAGGTCGCGAACGAGCAATACCTAATCCTAGTATGTCTTGTTAGGCTGCTCTTAAATAGAGATGTTGCTAATGATGATGACGTCATGGCGCGCTAGCCACTTGCACAGTCTAAGAAACAATACAGTCGGTCGACGAAGGCGTCTAGACAGGGCAATCGTGCGGGGTGACAGAGGCGGCGGCGGGAGGGGCGCACCCCATGTGTCATACGACGAAATTGTTAGTAATGAGGGTGCTGACTTTGAGGGCTGACGCGTCTTGCAACTTGCGATACACAATTAAAATGGTGCGAAATTTTATAGCGCCTAAGTTATAAATCTTCTCATGTCATGCTAACGTAAACAAAATGGCGGATGTAAAAGCGGTACGCCTGCCGGTAAAAATTTAAATACCGCAAAAACATCGCTATTATATTATACCGGGTGGAAAGGCACGAGGGTCCTTTGCCGAAATGTTGCATCGGTTAAGTGATACACAGTCGATTTATAATGTTTAGAAACTTAAACGAAGTAAAAAAAAAAAGTGCAAAATTCGCTCATTTTTAACTGTGGTGATAACCCTATATTGCATCTGCACATCACGGCAAGATGGCTAGATTGAGAAATCGCCGTCGGGAAAACTCGGGATATAACGTTTATTTCCGTGAGTTGTTGTCATCGTACTGATTTAAGAATGACACATAAATGTCAAATTAACCAAATAAAATGCGAAAATACGAATATCAGTTACTTTATTAAATTTTTTACATACGGTGTTCAAATTTTCCATCGTGTCTCATAATACACGCTGGAGCACGCTGCTTCTGTTTTGAGTTGGAGGCAGAAACACTGGTCCTATAATTGTTTCCCCGTAAATCGTTAACTGACCAACGACACTGCTGTAGGCGACACGATTGTCTTCGGCAAATACACATGTTCGTTCCTTCTATTCCACATACCGTTGCGAGTAAACGAGCTTTCATCGCTTCAAATAACATGCCTGATAAAATCACGTTCTTCCACTGTTTTTGGCAGTAGCCACCGGCAGTAAGCTACACATAGGGCAGTACTTCTACTAGGGCAGTAGTACTACTTTATTTACAACTGAATAATTATTGATTCACATTCTATGTTCAAAGTTGCCTCCGTGCATAATAATGCAGGCTGCAGCCCGTGCGCGAGTATGCCGGTGTACCTTTGCTAATATTCGCTCTCGGACGTTTCTACGGCGCAGGCTGGCGAAAGCAATGGTTAACCTTTGCCTCATTTCTTCGGCGTTGTCACACTCCGATTTGTACACTATATCCTTGATAGTCCCCCAAAGAAAAAAGTCCAAAGGTGTCAGATCCGGAGATCTTGGCGGCCAACGATGCGGTCCAAACCGGCCGATCCATCTATCTCCGAATTCGTTGTTCAGCGCTACCCGCACTTCGTTAACAGAATGGGCCGGTCTGTTTCTGTGTAAACAAAAAATATATGATTTGACATGTCACATGAATTTTTAAATTCAAAATGTCGGACATGTTTCATAATAGCTTATTTTAAGTAAAAATTACGAGTTACGTAGTTTAAGACTTTATTTAAAAAGCAAGAAATTGTTCCTTGCTTCCATTTGTATATGAATATGAATCCTGTAGTCAGATTTTTTAATTATTTTTAAGGGTCCTGGGGGTGTCAATTACGAGAAAGACATCCATTTTGAAATCCAAGATGGCGGACATTATTTTTTTCTTAAAAATCGATATGGGTGTCATCTCCAAGGTTCTTCGGGGTTCCGATTACGAAAATGACATCCATTTTGAAATCCAAGATGGCAGACATTATTTTTTCTCACAAATCGATATGGGTGTCATCTCCAAGGTTCCTTGGGGTTCCGATTACGCAAATGACATCCATTTTGAAATCCAAGATGGCGGACATAAATTTTTCTTAAAAAACCGATATTGGTTGCCATTTCTCAAAAATATATCTGCGCCAGTTTTAAATCTAATTTTTTATTTTGAAATCTACACCCCCGAAAAACCCAGAAAACGACATCCATGACGATTTAAAAAAAAATGACGTCCACCATCTTTACTTCCAAAATGAATGCCATCTTTGAAATTTACACCCCCAGAAACCTAGAAAACGACACTCATGTCAACAAGTGACGTCCGCCATCTTTATTCCCAAAATGGATTCCATATGTAAAATTACATACTTGAACCCTAAAAACATTACCCTCCTTTTTTGGGCAGTTGCGTAAGTCTGTGACAGCCCTTGGTAGGTACGGTGTCCTTGAGCGGTGTCGGCACTTACGCAAACATCAAAGGCGTCGGCCCACTGTTACTTTTTACACTGTGCCACTTGCATGGAATGTTTTCAGCACTCGCGAGCGTTTAAGGTTAATTTAAAATTTCACTACAACGTGCTCGCATCTTCAGCGGTGGAAGAAAAGTTATAACATAACCTTTTTTTTTTACCATACGTAGGTGAATTAATATACCAGACATTTTATGCTACAGTTCTGCAACAGAATAGATTAGAAGACATCGAAAGCGACATGACTGTTATTGTTTTTAGGGTTCCGCACCCAAAGGGTAAAAAACGGGTCCCTATTACGAAGACTGCGCTGTCCGTACGTCTGTCTGTCTTGTCACCAGGCTGTATCTCATGAACCGTGATAGCTAGGCAATTGAAATTTTCACAGACGATGTATTTCTGTTGCCGCTATAAGAAAAAATACTAAAAACAGAATAAAATAAATATTTAGGTGGGGCTCCCATACAACAAACGTGACCGGTTGCGTTAACGTTGCACCTCATTTGTATGCGGCACTATACATACCAGGTGCAAACTTAACTTAACCCGGCCAGTTACGAAAGTGTTTGTACGGAACCCTCGGTGCGCTAGTCCGAATCGCACTTGGCTGGTTTTTTGTATTTATTTTACTATTAGTGTCGGTACTTATAGCCATCTAATTTTGAGTTATTCGATCTGACCCGAAACTGGGCTACCAAAATCGAACAAATAATTACAATCTACATTTGTTCTCCAGGTACGAAGCCCCTGGACTCCCCTCAAACGCCGGTGGTCTCCGAAGCCCTGCCTCCGCCACATCCTCGGCCTCCGTCGTCGCTCCGCCTGGAGCACAGAGCGGCGCCTGGTGAGCGAGCGTAACCACACCACCCCATACACTGCAGGTTTCGATACAAACTACACTTCACATTCCGAACGGAAAACGCCATGTACAACGCACATTGAGATCTAAACTTATCGATCATGCATTTAAATTATTCGCGCAAATCCAAACCTGCAGTGAACTTAGTTTTAATTTCATGTTACTCTGTGCGTATTACGTCGTAACGTATTAATTTATACAAAATCGCTACCAGACTTCTGGATAAATATATGTTTCGAGAAATTGTATTTTCGGCTTTCATAGACTGTGACTCAGGACCATTTTTATGTAATGTTATTTATGTCGTGACAGTGCACTTTGGCATCATATTTTTGTATGTGTTGTACGAGTGTTTTGTATTGTGAATTTTAATGACACGAGCTTGTAGTATGTAGTTTTAATTTCTTTTTGTCGTAAGGATAGCAAAGCATAGAAGCAGCACTCCTTTCAGACGTGGTTCAAGGTCGTAGTCACGCTGTAGGGAGGCGCCATTAGCCACGCTTAGGGTTGTCACCGAAGATGATTTATGTATTTTATAGTAAAGTGATTTCTTATCAGTCCTAACAGCAATGTTGAAAGTTA